>JBAJHW010000001.1:346004034-347266534 GCA_037013535.1 Intellagama lesueurii | reverse complement strand
AGGTCCAAGTCAACGCTACAGATTAGCTATTATTTGTTTTTGTTGTGATGTGCTGTCACGTTGTCCCCGACGTATGGAGACCTCATGAGTGAGCGATCCCCAGAAAGTCCTGTCCTCAACTGCCCTGTTCAGCGACTGTAAACCAAATGTCTGTGACTTCCTTTTGAGAGTCAGTCCATCTCGTATGTGGCCTTCCTCTTTTCCTGCTGCCTTCCACCTTTTTCCCAGCATGAGGGGTCTTTTCCAGAGCGTCCTGCCTTCTCGTGGCGTGCCCAAAGGAGGACAGACTCAGCGTCAACATTTTTTGCCTCTGGTGATAGTTCAGGCTTGAAGTAGCTATCTTTAGAAAAGGGGATCCCTTGAATGTTGAAACAGGTGTGGTTGTTTGCAAGTTCTCTGGCCTTGTCTTGTGACTGGTCTTATGGAAGTGGGATTGTTCAGTCACAAAAATCTGCTGGGATCGCATCTCTGGAACCTTGCTGGATTCTGGGTTCTAAGAGTGGGCCATCTGAAACGTATTTGGCTTATGCTGTCACTATTTCGTTGAGTACAGTGGGGGTTGTTGTTTTTTTGACTGTGTGCTGTGCACTGTATAGGCTGCTATTTTCAGTAAGTGTAATGTAGCCATAGGTATCTGCGAAGCTAGGTAGCCATAGGAATAGCAGGGCACCCTTGCATTCTAGCAAAACCCATTCTAGCAAAACAGTTTTTTAATGCATGCCAAAATCTATCTGTCTATCTATCTGTCTTGCACCACTGAAAAGGAGGGAGCAGATCAGAAATTTAATAGCAAGGTAGGCTGAATTGATGTGGTTGTGCAAAGGTTTTTGGCATGTGTAAAAAGTAAAAAACACTGTTTGAAAACTACAGAAAAACAGCACTGAAAGGAGTTTTTTTTTTATTTGCCCCAGTGAGCAAATTTTTGCATAACTCAGATTTCATCTGATACTTTAGTACAGGTTGTTCTTCTGTACAATTTTAATTCCATCATTGCATTGTACTGTATTGGAAATCCATTGATTTTTCCTTTGATTTCTTTTATATCCTGCCTTCATTTCACAAATCTTAATTCCGGTTTAGCCGCTGTGATTTAAATGAATCTTCAAATTAATTGCACCTGTGGATAGCCTCAAACCGTCTCTGGTTACACCTTCTGCCCACTGGCACAAATAAAGAATTTATTTTTCAAACACAGCAGCCACCTATGCTTGAGCAGGTTGCTTTGCTATTCCTTCTAAAAGAGTTCTACTTTGTCAGCTCTTTGAAAAAAAGTTGGAAGTGTACCGAGGGATCCCTAGAGGCCAAGGCCAAGATCGTCCATAGAATCGCATTCTCAACTATTCTGGCATAAAAACGCAACTCGAGACTAAACACACCGGCAGTTTCATATACCAGCGTAAATTAACTGGCAGTAAATTGCGACAGCAAATTGCAGCTATTCAAAGAGCTGCCATTTTATTCCTCATCACGTCATCATGGGTGGGGAGGGAAACCAGAATTGATTAGAAATGTGGTGTTGGAAGAGAGCTTTACAGGTATCTGGATTAGAGATGGGCATGAACCAGTTCGTCCCAGTTCGTCAAGGCGTCACTATAGGTGCTGATGCTCCCCTCCTCCTGCCTCCTCAGCCGAGTCAGCCACTCCCCAGGCCCAGCTTGCTTGCTTTTTCCACCTCCTCAGCCGATCTCCCAGTCACAGGCAAGAGCTCAGATTTCTTTGCCCCCTCCCTTTGGTCTGAGTGCGAGATCAGCCAAGAAGGAGGGGGCAGAGAAGCCTGAGCTGTTGCCGGGACTGGAAGATCAGTTGAGGAGGTGCAGGAAGCTAGGACGCCAGGCCTGGTGAGGGGCTGATTGAGCCCAGAGAAGGCGAAGGAGGGGATCAGCAGCACCTGTGCTGCCGCCTTTACAAACTGGGATGAACTGGTTTGTGGCCATCTCTAAACTGGATGGCCAGAAAAAGAAATAGATGGGCTCTGGATCAAATCAGGCCTGAACTCATCATAGAAGTAACGTGATGTAACTGATGGTTGCCATACTTTGGCTATATCCTGAGAAGACCTGGCTCACTGGAAAAGACAATAATACGGGGAAACATTGAAAGCAGCAGGAGAAGAGGAAGATTGAACATCATGAGATGGACTGACTCAAGAAAGAAAGTCACAAGATAAAACAGCCTTGTCTGACACTTAGTAAGAGGAGCTTTGGAACATTATTAATTCATAGGTTTGCCATAAGACTTGATGACACATAACAACACATCAAGTCATGTCTCTGAGGAGCGGCAAAGGATATGAGGTTGGCTTCTTAACTTTGGGTAACTCACCACCTCAGTTGATGTCATGGCACTAAAGCTTTTCACCGTGTGGATGAAACAATGCCTCCTTCTAAAAGAAATTAAAGTGCCACAATATATGGTTATCTTGAAGCATAACCTACAGTGTATTTGGACAAGATGCTACTGTTGGAACAAAATAAAGAGGTTTCCCATAGGCAAACATGTCAGACAAGGGTGTACTTAATCTCCCTGTCTGTTCCATCTATATTACTGGTTCCCAACCTTGGGCCCCCAGGTGTTCTTGGACTACAACTCCCAGAAGCCTTCACCCCCTAGCTGTGCTGGCCAGGATTTCTGGGAGTTGTAGTCCAAGAACACCCGGAGACCCAAGGTTGGGAACCGCCGATCTGTACACAGAATATATCACACGGAACGCCAGACGTCCACTCCTTCCCCAAATTACAAATCCCAGTATTTTTATTTTATTTATTTGCTTGTTTGTTTAGAGAACCGTAAACATTAATCAGTAATCGTAATACACCAACAGAATAAAATAACATAAAAGGAACAAAATCCGAAAATACAACGACAGTAAATTCAATTCAATTCAATTCAATTCACATTTACAGTCATTCCTTCCATTGGAGCCCTATGAGTTAGAACCGGGTAGAACATGGAGAGGACCGCCTGTGTTACCTCCGGGGAAGCTTCCTGTTGGGAAGCTGGGTAGACAGCTGGCTGGGGGGGGGGGTGTCCCTCTGTGACCTGTCCTTCCTTTTGCACCCTTCCGTCTTGATCCTCACGCCATGGGGTGCTCCCCCTTCCCCGGTCTTTCATCAGGGTGTAAGGGAATGATGGGGGGGGGACCCTCCCATTGATGCCCTCCTCCATTCTCCATAAGCTGAATCTTGGGAGGACGCTCTCCTTTTTTTTAGTGGATCGGAAACCAGAGATATGCTCCGTGAGATGCGATTCACTCTAGAGGCATGGCAGAAGAGAGCACCGGGACCTTTGTCTGCCTTGCTGGCCGAGTAGTGGAAGTGGATCAGAAGCCCCTGGAGAGGTCGGCGCTGGTCAGCGACACAGCCCAGGAAAAAATGGACTTCTCTGCATGCCATCAGCTCCCAGAGTCGCCCGGCCAGCAGGGTCCAGCTCTGTCGGTGGGGCTGAATCTCGGGGAAGGGCAGCTGCGGGAGTGGTGTTGGGCTCTGCTGCAGCTTGTGCTGTTGTGTACTGACTTTTGTCATGTGCTGGGGCTGGTTCTGCCTTTCCTACAAAGTCTTCAATCCGTACCAGTCAGCGTTGGGTGCGTGCGTGCGTGGGTTTAAAGATAAATCACTGCTTGGCTCTGTGATGGGCATCATGCGCGTGGCTCTTTGGAGGTGCTCTGCCCCCCACCCCGGAGTTAATAGCCTTTTGGACATTAATGCCAGTGCTGGGGTGGGCTTCTCCCTCCCTCTCTCTGAGGGTCTTTCTCCCTCGGCTCGTAAGTCCCCGAAATGCCACTGTCTGCTGGGCGCATAAGGCGATTGGGATCTCTTTAGGGTGGATTATCTGCCAGATGGAGATGATGATTTTAAGGGGGGGCCTCTGTGGGATTCGAGCTATGGTGCCTGGGGGCCAGAGCAGAGGGGAAAGGAGGCTCCCCTGGAATGGAGGAAGGGATGTATTTTCCCCTTCTCCTGACCCGACTCCCAACCTGCGATCCGTGGCGTTCCCCTGACATGGAGGATCTCTTATCCCTGAGTCTCCAGAGGAGGAGAAGGCGGGGTGGGGGATGATGGGTGGGGGAGGAATCGCTTAAAGCTGTCACAGGCACCATCATCCTCCAAGCACAAAGCCACAAAGGGCCTCAGGGTGCGTGGAGGAGGGGATGGTGCCGTTTCTTGAGGGGTTTCGACAGCCAGGAATTGGTCCCGGATGAGGCCTGTCAGAGGTGTTTTTTTGAAATATACATCCCAGAATCCCCCTAGCTAGCAGGCCGGCAGTGGAATTCTGGGAACTGTAGTCTGAGCAAACAACTTCTTTCAAGCTCTGATCAGATTTTGTGGTGTGGATACTGGGTCTTAGGCTGAACGCCTAAAGGTTGGTGCTAGAGATGGGCATGAATCTTGCTTCAGAGGCGGGTGCCGGTTCGTATGCTCAGCACCACAGGTGCTCCACGTTGCCTTCCCCCATTTCCCCAGCTAGATCCCCCACGCATGCTCCTCTCCTCCTCCTCTTGAGCTGTTCAACCCATCTCCCACAGGAGCACGGGCTTCCCTGCATGGCCTCCTTGGCAGATCGTCTACTCAGACAAGAGGCGAGACAGGCAAACCTGTGCTCCTGCCAGGGACTGGTTGAACAGCCGAAGAGGAGGAGGAGAGGAGCGTGCCCTCCCACGGATGAGTGGGTCAATGGCCGGGGAGGTGGGGGAAAGGGAACACGTGGCACCTGTGGTGCCATGCATACGAACCAGCATGAACCTCCAAACTAAGTGGTGCCCCTCTCTAGTTGGTGCCTTGTGAGCAAAGATGTGCAGAAGGGCTGATTCTTCATCACCTTCCTTAGGGCTTCACACTCCTGGCTCACTGTAGCTTCCAGGTGACTTTTGGTGGTTCCTTCTAATAAAGACTTGCGGGTTGTGTTGCCCAAGCAAAGAAGCAAAGTGGAGCAAGTTCAGAGGAGGGCAACCAGGAGGATCAGGGGGCTGGAAGCCAGGCCCTGGGAAGTAAGACGGAAAGAACTGGGCCTGTTTAGCCTCGAGAAAAGAATGAGGGAAATAGGATCACACTTTTCAAATACAGTAGTACCTCGGTTTACGTACACCTCAGTTTATGTGTTTTCCGGTTTACGAACGGAAATCCGTTGAAAATAATGCCTCGGTTTACGTGTTTGTTTGTTTTTCCGTTTGCGAAGGAAGTTTCACCAGGATGCATTGCGGCTGGAGGTTTGTAGTGCCGCTGCTGTGGCTATGGCAATCTGCGTTTCGGTTTACGAAATTTCTGCATTATGTAACGTTCCGGAGAACGTATTAATTTCGTAAACCAAGGTGCTACTGTGCGTGAAAGGCTGTCCTACAGAGAAGGGGCAGGATCTGTTCTCGAACCTCCCAGAGTGCAGGACACGCAACAATGGGCTCAAGTTACAGGAAGCCAGATTTCGGTTGAATATCAGGAAAAACGTCTTAACAGAGCAGTACGACAATGGAACCCATGACCTCGAGAGGTGGTGAGCACTCCAATGCTGGAGGCATTCAAGGGGAAATTGGACAACCCTCTGTCAGATCTGCTTTGATTTGAATTCCTTGCATTGAGCACGGCGTTGGACTCTATGGCCTCAGAGGTGTCCCTTCCAAGTTCATTCTTCTATGATTCTAAGCAGATGCAGGGCTTGCTTTGGGTGATCTGGTGCCTTAACTACCTTCCCTTTTGCTTCTATGCTCAGACCAGCTTCACTGGCCTTCCCCCCCCCCCTTCTCTCCACTCTGTATAGTCTTTTCCCAGAGCTATGTGAGATTCTTGGCTGTTCTCAGAATGAGTGGGTTCTAGGAGTTGTCATCCAAAAAGAGTAACTTTGGAAGGGAAGGGCTTCCAGGCCGAGGAAAAAAGTGGAAGAGGCAATAGGAAAATAGGAGCAGAGTCAATGAATCTGAAGGCAATGCCCTCTGGACTCCTCCTGGTCCCCGTGGTAAAATTCCATGCATGAGGTACAAGAAGGGCATGACAGAAGCCAGATCAGGAAGCCCATCTCACCAACACAACTGTACTGGTGGCTCTACATCTGTGCTCCGCCTCTCTTGCATTGGAGCCCTGGGGACTGTTTGGGTGCAGCCACATCGACAAAAAAAAGGGGGGGAAAATGCTAAGGGATTGGGATGGGCTGATTTCCAATTTTTTTATTGTTGTTGATCCCATGACACTACAGGAAATGAAAATTCTCCTGGAGTGCTCCACCCATCTATATTTTTCCCTCTGCCAATGCAACTTCTACTTGTCCGGCATCAGATCTGTTCACATTGGTTGAGGCAGTGTGATTGCTTGAACTGATACAGAAAAGTGTGCACAGGTGATTGGCACAATGGTATGGTGGCTGGGGGGACCCAAAGATCCAGACTGGGATCTTTTCTTTCTTTTTTTAAATCAACTTGATGTCAGAGCTGTTGTGCTGGGGCACCTAGACACACACACATCCGAAAAAGGAGAAAGAGAGAGAGAAAAAGAGGAGGAAATGGCCGTGCAGCTCTTGTTTACAGCTTATTAGGTAGTCTCCTTTAACTGCATCTCCTGCAGGGCTACAGTGAGCTATGTTAAAAAGTTCCGAACAAGGCTGTTCAACCTATTTCCTCTTCTCTCTTCCACTTTCCGTGTGGCCAGTTAATGCAAACAGATCTGAGGAAACCCAAATCTCCCGGAGTGATCTGACAGCAAGTGATTTTGCATTTCCCTCATGGTGTAATCATGCCTTGGGTCTCCTTGCTTTCCTCCCTTCCCCCATTAACATCTCCATGTCCTTTCCCCCTTCTCAGGGTGTTGTTATACCTGATTAACTGTAATGCATTTAATCAGGGTGTAGCAAAGGGTTTGTCCAGATGGAAGTAGAAGTATCTGGTTCAATGCTGGTTGTTTCCATTTTTCTCTCCCATTGACAAGGTGAGGCAAGACTTATTTAGAAAATGCTTGTCTGTGCTTTTCCCTGTCTGCCCTGCTTGTTTGTTCTTGCTGGGGGTGCGGTTTTATTTTGGTCTGTGATTTAGGCTGGAGGAGGGGGAAGGAATCAAAGCTTCCTGTGGGGAGTTCATTTCTGTGTCAAAAGCTACCAGTTGGAAGCATTTAACCACCTCCAAAATTAGGTTCTATACGTGGACCAAAGTCTCTCTCTCTCTCTCTCTCTGTACATTCAGAGTCAAACCTGCAGCAAAGAAGTAGATTTATAAAGATTCCTTTCTCAGGATGCCTAGAGAAGTAATTTTCAATTATGTAGGTTTTGCAACATGGTGTAGCTCTGACTATTAGTAAGGCCTCATCTCCTTCAAGACAAACGGCAACCCACCATGCTCCTTTGCTATGTATGGTACTTTTGCCTATCTGACCACATCCTAAGCTACGTTTCAGAAGTAATGCAAGCTGTAGCACAAAAGTAACATTCTGGAGTAATGAGTAACGTTTAGTGAATTTCAAAGTTATTTTTAGAGGGCATTTCAAAATTGTTTCAGAGGCACCGTGGCCAATTTTTCCCCAAGTTTTGGGCCATTGTCTTTTCAATTGTAAGTAGTAGATGAAGGATTGTTTTTGTCTCATCTTTTGCCAAGGTGCAATATCAGAATCAGTCACTAGGAGACACTGCTTTGCATTCTTATGCCCTTGCAGCAACGACAGAACAGTGCATTAACATTGACTGGTATTAAATAACAGATACAAGTTTTAACTGAGAACCTAAGTATCTGTTAAATATTGGCGTAGTATTTATGCTGTTCCTAATACTGCCACTTTTTGTAGCCGTGATGGTGTGATTTCTGGGATCTGCAGCTGCTTATAGTACTCTGTGAAATTTCTACAGGGACCACTGAGGTTTGTTTCATCCACAAGCGAGATATTTCAATTGCCAGGTCTCTATACTTTGTTAGTTTTTCCATTTCTTTATTTTCAACTCTGGCATCCCCCGGAATTGCAATGTCAATGATCCGGACATTTCTTCGTTCTATTACTACGGTCTGGTGTGTTATGTTCAAGGTGTCTGTCCGTTTGGATCTGGAAATCCCACAAGATCTTGACTTCCTCATTTCCTGACACCTTCTCTACCTGATGTTCCCATGGGTTTTTGGAGGCTGGCAAGTTATATTTTTTTCATAGTGACCAGTGCGTTAATTTTGCCACTCTATCGTGTCTAACTTTGTAATCTTTTTGTGCAATCTTTGGACATTTGCAGATGAGGTGTGACACGGTTTCTTTTTCTTGGCAGGGTCAACATTTGCTGCTAGCACTGATTCATTGGATCTTAGCTTTCATCATGTTGGTTTGGAGTGCTTGTTCTTGTGCAGCAAAAATCAAGCCTTCACTTTCTTTCTTAAGGGTCCCCAGTTTTAGCCATGCCCATGTTGAATTATGATCATGCTTTCCATCAATATTTCTCAGTGGTTTATTTTTTCAGCTGTTTTAATTCCCAGTGGTTTTTAATTTTTCAAATTGTTGTGTCTTATATTGAGCCTTTATTTCTGTTGTTTTCAACATATTCTCAATTTTCACTGCCTTAAGTAATTTTTCTCTACTTGTACTGATATAATCATTTAGGCTTATTTTTCCCTCCTCTACTACCTGCTGTATTTGCAGTAATCCATGGTCTCCAATTTTTTGTGGTAACTATAATCTGTCCACATCACCTTTTAGATATAGTGTGTGATACATGTTAATTAGTTTCTGTGTTTTTCGATCCAATTCTTCTAATTCATTTTGGGTCCAATCTGTTATTCCAGGTGGCTATCTAATTACTAGGACTGCCTATGTGTTTATGGCTTTGATTGTATTTCCACCATTTAATGCTGATTTTAAGATTTTTCACAGTCTTTTGATATATTCCTTTTCTGTCAGTTCTTTAACCTTTGTGTGCAGGATGTTGTCTGCTTCTAGTATTCCAAGGTATTTATAATTTTCATCACTTTATAATATCACCATTTTAAACTCTATTCCATCTAGTTTTTGGATCTTGCCACAGTGTATAGACAGAGCTGCACATTTGTCAATTCCAAATTTCATTTCGATATCTTCACTAAATATTTGCACTGTGTTTAGCAGTGATTCTATCTCTGTGGAACTTTTTGCATATAGTTTTAGGTCATCCATGTATAAGAGATGATTGATTTTTCCGGCTTGTTGTGAAATATAGTAGCCCAATCCAGTTTTATTTGAAATGATGGACATGGGGATTAGTGAGATGTTAAACAGCAGTGGTGACAAAGAATCCCCCTGAAATATTCCTCTTTTGATGCTAACTTCCCCAATTTCTTCACCATGGGCCATTAAGACAGTTTTCCATTTTTCCACGTTTTTCTTGAGGAACTTCTGAATGCTTTTACTAATCCCAAACATTTTTAGGCAAGTGTTAATCCAGCTGTGTGGCAATGAGTCAAATGCCTTTTTATAGTCTATCCAGGCCATGTTAAGGTTTGTTTTTTGTCTTTTTGCATTAATCAGTGTAATTTTATCAATAAGCAATTGATCTTTTGTGCCTCTTGACTTTTTTAAGTTCTCTTTCTGTTCAGTTGGGTATTGGGAGTTTTCAATTAAATAATTACTATTGATCTTGCCAGTACTCCTGTGAGGAGCTTGAACATTGTTGGGAGGCATGTCATTGGTCGATAATTACTGGGTTCATTGCCCTTTTGATGATCTTTTATTATCAGAAATATGCGGCCTGTTGTCATCCAGTTTTCAGTTGTAGAATGCTGAAGTAAGTGATTAAATTGCAGTGCTATACATGTTGATGGAGACTTGTTAAACGCTTTAACCAAAATCCATGCAGCTCATCTGGTCCAGGTGCACTCCAATTTTTCACAGCCTTTACTTGCCTCTTAATCATTTCAGTTGTTATTGCAATATCATCCATATGCTTTCCTCCGGTTTCTTTACAAATGTCTTTAATCCATGAGGCGTTTTTGTTATGTCCGGGTGGGCTTTCCCACATTTCTTTCCAACATTTTAGAGCAGCATCTCTACATGGGCCTAATTTCTTTTGCTCTGCATTTTCTCCCAGTGATTTATAGAATAATTGACGGTTATTTCGAAATTGTGTGTTTCCTCTCTATTGTTTCAAGCATCCATCCTATCTTTCCATTTTCTTTGCTGTAGCTGTTACCCGTTGTTTTAATTCTTCCATAATTTCAACAATCGTTTTCCATTCTAGGTCATACATTTTGCATAATCTGGCTTTTACTTTTTCATTTTTAAGTTTTGAATCTTTGAGTGTTTTAAGTTGCTAATGCCTGCACATAATTTGTTTATTTTTCTTTCCAGCCAAATTTTCCATTTTGGAGTGCCAGGAGTTTTCAATTGTTATTTATTTATTTATTTATTTATTTTTGGCAGCTTGTAACCAAGTCCCATGGTTATTATGGTAGCTGTGCTATACATGAGCTGTTTTTTTTTCTTTTAATATTATTGTTGTTGTTGTTGTTTGGCTTCCACAAAGTAAAGAATAATGCAACAAGTTCCTTTTTTAAAATCCACCAAGCTCCAGCCCTTCTTGTCTCGTCCTTCTCCTTCTGGATGTCTGAGTATCCAATATCAGCTTTGGCCTCCGTTTCCCTGGCGCTTGGGCTCTCTCGAGGGTCTCTCCCCTTCCTTGAGGGGTTCTTTGTCTTCAAGCCCGTCTGCTAGAAGTTGGAAAACCCTAGTCTTCATTTGGGGTCAGGCTGCCCACTTTGGGGGGGGGAGGAGAGAAGAAACGAATGCCACGCTGCACATGCATCCTACGCTGTTGTTTTTTTGCAGACGTGGGGCTGCTGGAACTTAGCACCGTTTCTGTCATAGAAACGGTTAACATGCTGCTCCAGAACGCTCTGCATTGGTTTTCCCCAGAGACCCTGAATCTTCCAGTTGTAACTTAATGCCAAATGTCTGCCGGCCAAATGCAAGGCCTCCATGAGGCAACGAGGTCACGGACAGACCAGCCGCCACGGACGGCCACTCTGAACACACCCTGTGGGTTACGCCTCCCAGCCCCGCAAGCATCATGTGTATGAACACAACCGGGAGGAGGGAAGAGTCTGGTCGACTCCTAAGTGGAGAATTTTGTGGCGTTTCCTCTGGGGTGCAGACATGGGCCTCTTGTATGGATTGGGACACCCCCCAAAGAGCTGAGCTCTGCCAAGCCCGAGGAGGTGTCGTGGCAGCCTTCGAAACGGCTCTGTTGGGAAGATGCCAGCTGGTTGGGAGATTGGAAACCGCCGTGGGCGAAGGGCAGACGGCCCCAGCTGCGAGGGCTGGGTGCTGCACTTGATGCGGCTTTCCTGACCCTGGCTTGCTGAGCAGAAAAAAGAAAAGAAAAGAAAAAACAACAACCTCAGCACAATATAAGTTTAACCCTTTTTAAGGCCCAGATGATCAAAACCCGGCCCCTGATTGCAAATAAAGCTGTACTTGTGGGATAAAAATGGTTGCTGCATCCAGTGGGTGGCTGTGCCTGGAGTCTGCAAGACCTGAGCAGGGCTGTTGACGACGCTTTCGGGGGGCCATTCATTCTTGGGGTTGGTGGAAGGGGGAAATGACTCGATGGCACATCATGATGCAATGTATGGGGTTCTCTACAGGCGGGGGGGGGGGAGTAAGAAAGTGGCCCCTACCCCAGAGAGCCTACAGTGCAACTAACTCTTTGCTAGGCATAGAAATGGATTTCACTTTGACCGCTTTGATGGAATTCAGCTTTTCCAAAGGCTCATGGCAAAAATAATGTGCTTCGCTTCAAGATTTCTCAGCTCTGCAAGGCTCACAGGATGTTTCCTGTAAAAATATGCACCAAAGTGTGCGCCCATTTTAGAATGTGAACAGCGATAATGTGAACCACTAGAAACACAGACACAAGTGTACTTTAGTCAATGGGGAGCAAAGATGGGGCCAGCCTGGCCTCCTGCGGGAGGGAGCGCCAGCATCTGGGAGCAGCGATAAAACAGGCCTTCTCCCGTGTCCCCAAGTTGTGTGTGGAAAAACGGGTTTAACAACTGCACACATAATGCAACGTAGAAAGAAAATGCAAAGTCCAGTAACTGGTTACAAAACAAGAGTGGGAAGAAAATGCAGGTGGGATTTGGACAAACTCCGGAAAAAGGGAACAGGGCTGTTTGTCTGCTGCTTGTGACCACAAGGAAGATGACGAAGCAAGGGAGACGTGAGGATTGTGAGGGATGGGCGTCAGGAAGTGAAGTGATGCCATCAAGGGCGAGCCAAAGACAGTGTCGCAAGAGGACCGGGTCCGAGTCACGGACGACAGTGGAATCCCGAGGGCTCGCCAGGAAGAGACCAGGAAGAGCTTGTGTCTAAATGGGAGTGACAATCAAACAATATTCTCAGCGCAAAGGAGGAGTCCTCGGCGAAGGGCCAGGTTTTCTGGGAGGTGGAGGCCAAAAACGATTGGAAGTCCAAAGACTAAGAACGATGGGCTTTGGATTCTCACAGCATGTGCTCTAACCTTCAGTTCTGTGGCTCACCAAACTGGGTAGCTGCCCACAGATCCACAGGCCCCCCAGTGTGAATCCTGAGACTGCTCACTGGATATACACGGGCTCGGCTTATATTTCCATTCCTGGTGTGAAGTCGGAGGGGTGGTGCCAAAATCTTCACAGACAAAGGAGGCTTTCAGGAGGGGTTTAAAACCAGTGAGTGAAGCTGGCACCCATGCAAATATTCTGGTAGGGCTTCCCTGGTCCTTGGAGGCAGCCGGAGTGGGCGGAAGGCGGGCAGAAGACGTCTCAACCAACAGGTGACTGAGGCGGTAACTGTCTTCCATCCATTTATACATAGGAATATGGGTTTGTAAAAATCCAGCTGAGCATTTCGCCCGAGATAAACAGATACGAAAGAGTCAGTTGAGTCGGACTGCGACTAAATGGGTAAATAGTATGGGATTTGCTGCAGAAATAAAATGGAGACATTTGCAATTTTTTAATCCCATCACACGAGACAAAGGTCATCGTGAATCAGCCTGGCCCTTTTTCGCTCCTGATGCAGATTTTTTTCTCTGCCACTTCAGACTTCTCCTTTTTTTCCAAGCTGGAGTGATTCAAACGGTGTTTTCCCCCACGGGATCCGTTGTTTCATCCTCCAAAAGGGTGAGGGATGTGACTGTGGGTGGTGTTGTGTTGACGTACTAAGCTGGACATGATGTTTTGGGCAGGGGGGGACACCCACCCCTGTGATCTCTTTCTCTAGTTGCCTGAAGTATTTTTAAAAAACAAACCACCCAGTGCTGAATCACTTCTAGCAAAAAGAAAAGATAAAAAAGACAAAAATTGATATGAAATAGAAACAACTCCAATGAACAATAGCAGGCTACTATGTTTCTGCGGTATGTGTGCATGTCTTTATACATTATGGAGAACGTTGAAAAATGGTCTCTTTCCCTCTTAAACGGATTAAAAACAGTTTAAACAGCCCACCAGCTTTACAATAAACTGTAAAAAGAGAGGTAGAGGTTGGCAAAGGGTGGGATCAAAGGAAGGCAGTGGCACGGCTCAAACTACACTGGATTGAGGATCCAGTGTGAATCCTGGATCCAATACAATCTGTGGTCTCTGTGTGATCACCTGATCTGAACAGAAGCATCAAGCAGGCCGTGAATCAAGTGGCAACGCAGCCACAGCCTAAGCTGGTGTGTAACCGTATTGTCTTACAGTGTTGTTAGCACAACTTTAAAATAGAATTTAAGGGCCCAAAAGACCTATGTTTGAAAACTGCATTTCACAGGTATGGGAAAAGGAAAAAGCATTCTAGATTTTAGAGATATACTACAAGCCATTGTAGTTCCATGATCACTGCAGATGGTGACAGCAGCCACGAAATTAAAAGACGCCTGCTTCTTGGGAGGAAAGCGATGAGAAACCTAGACAGCATCTTAAAAAGCAGAGACATCCCCTTGCCGACAAAGGTCTGCATAGTCAACGCTATGGTTTTTCCAGTAGCGATGTATGGAAGTGAGAGCTGGACCATAAAGAAGGCTGACTGCCGAAGAATTGATGCTTTTGAATTGTGGTGCTGGAGGAGACTCTTGAGAGTCCCCTGGACTGCAAAGAGATCAAACCTATCCATTTTGCAGGAAATCAACCCTGAGTGCTCACTGGAAGGACAGATCCTGAAGCTGAGGCTCCAATCCTTTGGCCATCTCATGAGAAGAGAAGACTCCCTGGAAAAGACCCTGATGTTGGGAAAGTGTGAAGGCAAGAGGAGAAGGGGACGACAGAGGACGAGATGGTTGGACAGTGTCATCGAAGCTACCAACATGAATTCGTCCAAAATCCGGGAGGCAGTGGAAGACAGGAGGGCCTGGCGTGCTCTGGTCCACGGGGTCACGAAGAGTCGGACACGACTTAACGACTAAACAACAACAACAAGCCATTAATTTTTGGATTTGTGTGATATGGAATCACAAGGCATGCCTGCACAGGCGCACAACCTCCCCCAAATATAACAGGGATGCCTCTCTGGAATGCTGTTGGAACGACAGAAGGTGGCCTAAAGGAGAAGGTTTGCTTCTCTGGGACAAAAGTAGAGCAGGCAGGAAGATCCGGTATGAATAAGGGCTGATGCTAACAGATGTCAGTATGAGACAGAAGAGTCCCAGTCTGCAAGGAAGCCCCTTAAAGGCCTTAGCTTCTGATATTTTTGATGCCCTTTTCATCTGGGGTATCCACGACCCTGCATAGAAAGCAGAGGCAGCTGTGTTGACACTAAACAAAGCCTAACGTCTAGATCCCATATCTGGACGATATTCTATCAGACTTTTTCTTTATTTTTTTGCTGGACCTGATTGGGTATCAGCTTTCTAAATCAGAATCCTTTCTGCAGGCGTCTTGTTACAAATGGCAGGGAGTGGAGATGATGGCGGGGGGGGGGGGAGAGAAGGGGCAAAATAAAGTAAAATAAAATGTTAAAACAGACCAGATCTTAATGCCTTTGTCTCCCCCTCCTGTCCCAGCTATGGTGGAGTGGGGGGGGGGGGGTTAAACCGCAGATATCCAAACGTTCCTCTCTCGGTGACCTATGGCTTGTGTTGGATGGAGGGAAGAAGTAGCCGCACATTGGTCTAATTTACGATCTGGTCTCCTTTAATTTTATTTTTTTGCTTCGTTGTCCCTTCCCTCTCCTGGCCGCTCTCTTCCCTTCTGCCTCTGGTAACTCTGAACAGGAAAAGGAGTCCACACGGACAAGGCCAGTGAGGCCGACGAGCATTCCAGAGTGAAGTGAAACTGGAGACACCGGGGATATGTTTGCACATTCCTGTTTTCGAGGACTTTATGCTCTGCTGGCATTATTTGCAAATAAAGCAGCCACTGAAGAAATGTGTGAAGTCTCCAGTTCCCGGCGAAAACTAAGCCATGCAGTTTTGTGCTGGAAACGTTTTACTGTTCCGAGTTGGGAAGGGAATGTGTCACATGAGCAGAAATGCAATGAATAGGAATTCAAAGAGCGTGTCTACACTATACAGTGGTATCGAGTTGGTTCTGGTCTGACTAGTGTGGCTTCACCCCATTGCATCCTGGGGTTTGTAGTTTGGGGAAGGACCTTGAACTCTCTGCTGGAAAGCTCTTTTTCACTTCCCTTAATTCCCTCCTGCCAACCGAGCAGTTCGAAAGCATGTAAAAATGCAAGTAGATAAATAGGTACCATCTCGGTGGGAAGGTCACGGCGTTCCGTGTCTAGTCGCGCTGGCCACGTGACCACGGAAACTGTCTTCGGACAAACACTGGCTCCATGGCTTGGAAACGGGGATGAGCACCGCGCCCTAGAGTCGGACATGACTGGACTCAATGTCAAGGGGAACCTTTACCTTTACCTTAATTACAGTGGATAATTCTTAATATCTCACCAAATTAGACAATCCAGACATCCTTAGGATGGAGCGATGATGGGTGAAGCCGTATTGAAACTGATATCACTGTTATCTTATATAGTCTAGAATGAAAAAAAAGAAAGGGCTGGTGTGGTCCAAAGATGACACAAATGCAAGAGTAAGTGATACCTTTTATTGGACCACTGAAAATAAAGAAAATAGCAAGCTTCTTTGGATGAAATCCACTTCCTCAGGCTGTAAACACCCACCCCCCTTTTATGGATGGATTTCATCCATGAAAGCTTGCTATTTATTTTATTTTTAGTGGTTTCCAAAAAAAGGTATCTCCAACTCTTGCATTTGTGATATCACAGTGTAAAAGAGGTGGGCTGGCAAAGCTAAAAGGGAGGAAAGAAAGAAAACGAGACATAAGCAAATTTGTTTCTGTGCGAGTTTCTGTGGATCAAAATCCACTTCTTTAGAGACATACATTCTCTTAGTGCCCTGTAAAAGATGTCGTTGTGTCTATTTTAAGGCAGAAGTCACACACGACGAGAGAGCCACTTATGCATAAGGGTATAATAGCTGGTTGCCTGCCATCAGAATGGGCAGCTTTTGAACAACAACTTCCAGAGAATCTTCCAGCCAGCATGTCCAATAGAGGATTCTGGGCACTGTAGTGTTTTTTTTTTTTGGGGGGGGGTAATCTACCCTCTACTGTACTATTTCTCTCATACACCACCACCACCACTGCCCCCCACCCAGGCCAAAATCCCTGACTGAGAGAAAATCCAGGCCCACCCTCTGTCTAAAACTTTTCTGGTTCACAGCCAATCCCCGACACACCAGCGCTCTCAGTTATTGTATTTTTAGGAATGAGAACCTGCTCAGCAAGTTTTTTTTTTTTTTTTTTGCCAAACTCAGCAACCAAGAGCTTCATCAGACAGTGTTGGAACCTGCTTCTCCGCTTAAGTAACACTTAACAAAAGGAACAAACCTATTACAAGGACTGGCGCTGGGCCGAAAACACCCTTGAATGCCGCAGCGCTGCGAAGAATAGGCTAGTAATCCAGGGGGTGGAGGAAACCTGGATTCTGTTCCGCGCTCATTCTCATGCGTGCCCTGTGGAGCATGAATGCCTTGGCACGGGAACAAACAGTGGGCACGGCTCCCTTTTAGGTCAGGGAGAAGCACACTGCCTGTCCCGTTGTGGAAATGGAGTCGGCTTTGCAAAAAAGCGGAGAGGTAATGGCAGGATCAAAGGCGGCTCAGCTCTTCTCGCTGGTGGGAGCAGCTGAAGAGGAGATTTGAAAGCCTAGCCCCTTGATCGCAGGTGGCTTGTTGGTAGGGTAGTGGTTGACCCCCTACGTTTGGTCCAAGGGAACATTTTTATCCCTGTTTTAAAAGTCCCCTTGTAGCTCTATCCCTCCTCATACTTAAAAAAGTTTGCCTTCTTGGACTCCACCTCTTCAAATCGCTAGTCAGCCTGGCCAGCAACACTGTGATGTCTTTCCCTATGGAATTTGGTGGGAGCTCATGAGAACGAGCACATCAACATCGGCAAAGCCCCACCTCTTCATTGGCGTACTCCCTCCTTTTTTCTTGGCTGAACCCGAACCAAAGCAACAGCAGATACGTGGGCTGGCAGTAGCAGAGAGCGTTCTGTTTTGGGTTTTTTAAAGGCACACAAACTGCCCGGAGGTCAATGCAAAAAAAAAAAAAAAAAGACCAGATGCATCCTAAGAACAGGTTCTTACCGCATCTGCCGCCTGGTGCATTCAAAACCGCTAATCCCATGTCGAGGTGGAAAGGATACGGTCCATCCTACCACCTCTGGATCCTAAGCTGGCGCTGCAGCTGTGCATGCACAGCATAGGCCAGGCTCCTGTGTCTTGATGGCCAATACAATTTCCTTCTTGACCAGTCACTTGACCACATCACTAAGGTCAGGGCAGGCTTCCTTCTCTCTGCTTCAGGGAGGGATTGCTGGCCATCCAGTCTTATCCCCCGCCTGCCTCTACCTTTCCATTTTTTAAAATGGAGATAGGTTTCCTGAAGCATGCTGCAGTGGTGGTCTGTCCTTTATGGATAAAATCCTTTAGGAGAAAGATGGCGCATCTATATATATTTTACAACCTTCCATCCATCAGGAGGGAGGGAGCAGAAGCTAGAGCTCTTAGTTTTTTGAGTGATGACCATTGGTTAGGGATTCTGGGAGGTGTCATTCAAACCACACAGACATGTTTCCAAGTTTTGCATCTGACTTAAGAGTTTTAAACTCTTCTCCTCATGAAAGCACTCACAGTGAGGTTTAACGAAAATGTTGTATTTGTCCACAGGCAGTTCTTCGGTCAGTTGCCAGTCAGAGAGGCCAACGAATGGAACGGCTGCTGCGGAGTTTCACCAAGGAAGTGCAAACTCTCCGACGGAAATGCACACAATGAGCCGAACGCCCCCCAAACGGTTCGCGCAGCGCAGGAAGATGGAGGTAGACCACCTGCGAGGCACGGCTCCTCAAAGGTTGTCTCCCAGAGCTGCATCGCCAAGCGCCCTGCAGTGCAGGAAGCTGCCTATGACCCCCAAAGAGGCCCACGTGCCCCGAATGGAGCCACTGAATCAGGACGTGGACAATGAGGTTTATGAAAGCATCTGCGATGAGGAGAGGGATCCGGGTGCTGGGGTTTGCATGGAAAGAAGGAAGGGCGCTGATTCAGCAACCAGCGGAAGGCCAAATTCTGCTGGAGAGTGGGGTCTCTCTGCAGAATCCACACAATCGGCTGGAATGGGTGGAAGGACGGTAGCATGTGGTAGCACAACAGGGCAGCCAGCGGCCCACTGGCAACACATTGAGTTCCCTAGTGAATTGCCGGGTGTGGCAAGCGAGCAAGGGGCTCCACATCCAGTAGCTTTGGATACCGAGAAGCGACTGAGCGCCATGTACGCCCGAGTGTGCAAGAGGCCCAAGGCATCTCCGCAGCAAGAGCCTGGAAAGCCCACAGAACAAGGAGTGGAAGAGGAACCACCACCTATCCCAGAGAAACATTTTGAGGATATCTACGAGAGCCTGAGCGTTGATGCCGAGGGGCAGGTAAGCTACCTGGCAGAAGGGTACTCTATAAAGCCCAAGGGTGCAACTGGAGGGGCTTAGATGTATGACACGAACTGCTGATGGGCACGAACCACTGGTTCGGCGGTTTGTGCTGGTTCGTTTAGTGGCCGAACAAATGTCCAGCATTTCCCAGCTCTGCCTCCTCTGGCAGGTGCCCACTCAGAGTCAGCGTCCACTGGGGTGCTGTCTCTGAGTCGGCACCCGCTGGAGGATGCAGGGCTGGGAAGCGCCAAGCACCTGTTTGGCCAATAAACGAACCGGCACAAATCACCAAACCTGCAATTCGTGCCCATCTCTCGTTACTACAGCAGATATGTCCCAGATGCAGAACCACGCAGATGAGGGCTTTTACCTGGCACTATGCTCCAATGATACTCAAAAAATGCAGCTTTGCCCATTTCAGTGTTATATGTTCGTGTCTGTGGATCACGTATGCCGGAAAAATTTTATTGGACCGGAGCTTGAATATGTTAGGGGTTGTTGTTTTTTACTACAAAGCACAGAGTCCCCTAACCAACACGAAACTGGACACATTGGCTGAAATCCTGTTGCTTAGCATGACAAATGGTGTGACACTCAGTCTGTTTGCAGCCGGCAATTAAAGACTCATCACTGCTGCAGTTCTAAGCAGGGTGTACGTGAGAGAGAACTGCAGTGCTGCATGCTCCAGTATCACAGTGGTGACTCTTTAATTGCTGGCTATGAATGGACTTAATATAATGCCTTTTATTAAACTGAGCAACAGAACTTTGGCCAGTGGGTATAGAACGGTTGGAACTGCAGTGCTAGCAGGAGGATTATTTAATTTATTTATTTAAAATAATTTTATCCCACCTTTGTCCTTAAAAAGGACCCAAGGTGGCAGAGGATTCTGGGAGCTGTAGTCCTGCAAAGTATAATTTCCAAGCTGTATGTTGGATTATGATTTACCACCTGCCTAAGAATCCTGGGAATTATAGTTTGATGAGCGACAGAAAATGCTGAGCTCGAGATCCTTAACTGCCTCCTGTTCCTGCCCCTCAACTACCGTTCCCACGGTTCCCTGGGAAAGGGGGATGACTGCTAAACCAGTTTATGTCTATAGCAGGGATCTGCTTTTTGTCTTATAATAAACCCCCTGAACTCACTTCAACCTCTGATTTGATTGATGCTCCCTGTGAGTTTCAGAGGCTAAAGGAAGCTGACAGCCTTCTGACAGCTTCTGGCGCAATCGGGGTTCTTGACTCACCCGTCTTTCATCCTGGAATTAAGGTGTAATTGAAGAAACGATATAGCTGGCTTATCATGGCAGGGTGGAGCTCACATTTTCACAGGGAGGCTGAGACCGGTAAATACCGCAGACAGGGTGGAAGCTGATCTTTTCTCATTGTATGGGCAGTCTCTACCCTGGTGCCCTCCTGTTGTGTCGATCTACAACTCCCATCATCAACAGATGTTATGAGACGATGGGAGTTGTAGTCTGAAATATCTAGCAGGCCTATAGCTAGGGAAGGGCATGGCAACTGCGACAATAGGGTGCCCTCCATATGCGTTGCACTACAACTCCCATCTGGTCAGTCTGGACATTAGCCATGATTAATGGTCATTGTTATGAGGGTTAGGGCGAGCCTTACTGAATGAACTTGAGTTTTCACCCTTCAGTGTGGCTGTGTAGGCTTGAGTTTTGTGTTGTCTGCCCAGTCACTCACAATGGATGTTGACTGTGCCTATAGCTCCCCTTCCCACAACATCAAGGGAATGAAAACAAGGTCCTTTATTTGCCCCAGTGAGCGAACGGTGTAACCAGAGATGCTCTGTTTAAATCCCAGCACGTAAACAGGGAATACAGCCCACGAAACGAAGACACAATATTTTAAAAAATACAGGGCAATGATGAGATGAAAAGTACGAAGCAAAACAAATCATGCAGAACTGGCC
The DNA here is from genome assembly GCA_037013535.1 of Intellagama lesueurii. Taxonomy (NCBI): domain Eukaryota; kingdom Metazoa; phylum Chordata; class Lepidosauria; order Squamata; family Agamidae; genus Intellagama; species Intellagama lesueurii. Next base: position 347,245,719 of record JBAJHW010000001.1, on the reverse strand, counting down.
ACGGTTTAGCCCTTTGTAAAACACTGTGTTTGCCCCTAGCTTTCCACCAGCCCTCCAGTCGAAGCTCACTATGGTCAGCAATGATAGTCCTAAAGATTGAGAAAGCAAGCAAGCAAGCTCCCACAGCAGGGGGAGAGAGATGTGGGAAGCCTCTAATGGTCTCAAAGTAATAGTTTTAATCAAAATATAATCCTAAAACAGCCATCTATGTATCCCTTGACTGACAGAACAAGAAGCCACAATATAGAAAGGATGAAGGAATGAATTGTAAAATCAACTGGAGGTGGATGTGTAATACCTTCCATCATTCTGTCTGGGTTCCTCCTGTTTGCTTCTTCTTTTGATTGTCAAAACCCCCCCCCCCATTTCCAGCATTTACATAACCTGCTGTGGGGCTTGAATTTGGCCCCCAAAGTCCTAGGGCCTTGCCCACCCCTCACCTAGAAGGGTTTCAGGTGGTCCAGCCAGGGGAGGGGGGGAATCTGTGCTTCATATTCTGGTGGGCTGCGCTCTGTGGAAGGACACAGCCCTCAATGAGACAGGAGCTTGGGAGAGAGTTGATTTTTCTGGACTAGACCTCCCAGAACATTGGCTTCCTGGGAGCTATAGTATAAAAAGCAGCCTCCCCAAACTCTGGATGAGATGGACAGCCATTGGGAAAGCAGTACCATCTGGTCCTATGGATGGGAGGTTTTTGGTGGGGCAGCCAGCCCCTGGTCCTCGTGGGGCAGCACTTCCCTCATCACCTTCTTCTCCATGTGCTTTTTCTCTCTCTTCAGGATGGCACAAGGACAGGATTGACAGTCCCTTCAGAGGCTTGAATGCTTCAGGGAGCTGAGAGGCAAGACTCCAAACCAGGCCAGGATCCTGCAGTGGCTTCTTCTGGGCTTCTCTCATGGGGAAACTGAGGCACAAAACCTCAGCGGTCACAAGGAAACAGCTCAGGAACTGGGTTCCCTTTCGCTCCTGGTGGCTACCTTTGGGAAGTGGGCGATGTGGCTGGTGGGGGTCCCGTAGTGCTGTGATGTGGACTTCTCTGAGTCATCAGCAGTTCGCCCCATGAATCACACAGGCATGTGTTGTGGTGTTTAAGGGAACAGACTGCACCTCCTTCTTCCTTCTGAATAAGGGAACGAAGAGACAAAAGTGAATAGTGACGGACTAGGACTCTGGAGAACCGGATTCGAATCCCTGCTCAGCCAGTAGAACTCACTGGAACAGTGGAACTGGTAGAACTAACCACTTACCTTGAAAGCCCTATTAGGGTCTCTTTAAGTCAGTTCTCCAGATCATCAACAGCCTTCTAGTCTTGGTTCTCATCTGTAAAATGGACATAATAAAAGGGTGCCACCTTGAACTGCCCTGGAGACAACAGGAGTGAGATTTGTGCATTAACTGGACACAGCTTGAATTCACATCCAGGGTGTTGCAGGGAGAACCCACCCATGCGGTTGCATCTAGAATTTTTAAAGAATACGGAATCTGAATCTTTTGCAAAAGATCTGCAAATTCTACACAGCCCACCTAGATTTGTTGTGGTTTAGTCGTTAAGTCGTGTCCAACTCTTCGTGACCCCATGGACCAGAGCACGCCAGGCCCTCCTGTCTTCCACTGCCTCCCGGAGTTGGGTCAAATTCATGTTGGTAGCTTCGATGACCCTGTCCAACCATCTCGTCCTCTGTCGTCCCCTTCTCCTCTTGCCTTCACACTTTCCCAGCATCAGGGTCTTTTCCAGGGAGTCTTCTCTTCTCATGAGATGGCCAAAGGATTGGAACCTCAGCTTCAGGATCTGTCCTTCCAGTGAGCACTCAGGGTTGATTTCCTGCAAAATGGATAGGTTTGTTCTCCTTGCAGTCCAGGGGACTCCCAAGAGTCTCCTCTAGCACCACAATTCAAAAGCATCAATTCTTCGGCGGTCAGCCTTCTTTATGGTCCAGCTCTCACTTCCATACATCGCTACTGGAAAAACCATAGCTTGGACGATGCGGACCTAGATTAGATGTCTGCTATTCCTCTTAATAGCTGTGATCCCAAAGTCATCCTTCATGCATGGTTGGAAAAATAATAATGCCTTATCTGTTTTGCCGCTTCTGGGTGAACTTTAGAAATCACATCCAAATGCATAAATGGGGGGCAGTTTTCCGCCCAGCGTGCTGCCCTGCCCCCAGCCCGCCCTGTCTCAACGAAGGCATTGTTTTTTGCCCTAATTCCCCCTTTTCTACCCTCTCCCCCCCCCGAAACAGTTTTCCTGGACTCTGGCTAGGACCTCTCTCCCAAAGCAACAAAGAGAGACTCTGTTGATGTGCGGCTGGCTGGCCCTGAGCGTGAAACAAAAGCATGCCATTTAGAATTAGGCCTCTGAGATCACCCAGATGTTGCTGTCTTTTCCAGGGACCGCCTGCCTTTGAGAACAGAAAACAGGCAAACGATGGGCGGGCAGCCGGCTTTCAGAGAGCTGGAAGGGAGAGGATGGAGCATCTTTCTGGCCTTTGGCAGTGAACCCTTTTCTCCCCTTTTTCTCCCCGTGTTTGTTTCTCATTAAACTGGACCGGCACACATTTGGAGGCAGGGATAGAAACCTGGACTGGCTGATGAGCTCCTTGGGTTTCTGGCTGGGGATCCAGAGTTTGAGAGTTCGATTCCCCCTTTCGTGCCACCTGAGAGAAGAGCCATTCTGGATAGCTTTGGGCAAGCGGCACGGTCCCAGGGCGCCCCCAGAAAAAGGAAACGGGAAGCCATGGCTGAGCACTTAACACCTAGAAACCCCTGGAAAGGGTCGCCGTCTCTCACAATTGAGTCGACGGCACACAATTATTATTATTACACCAACCTGGATCCCTTGGTTTAGAGGACATGACCGTGGATCAGTGTTTGCACCGTAGACAGTGGCTCTCCTGTATGAAGCCTGAAGACTTCACCATGTTTTGGTCCATGATGGGCAGAATCCTGATTAATGGGCATGTGGCAGGTCCATTTGGATTGGATTCCAAAAGATCTCCTGTATGGAGAATGAATGCAGGGAAATCGCCCCAGAGGGAGACCACAGCTGCGATACAAGGACATCTGCAAGCGGGATCTGAAGGCCTTAGGAATGGACCTAAACAGATGGGGAACCTTGACCTCTGAGCGTTCAGCCTGGAGGCAGGCGGTGCAGCATGGCCTCTTCCAATTTGAAGAGACCCTTGTCCAGCAGGCCGAGGCAAAGAGGCAGTCCCGAAACCAGCAAAATGAGGGAGCTCGACAGGGGACAGATTGTGTTTGTCTTCAGTGTGGAAGGGATTGTGTTACTCTCGAATTGGCCTTCTCAGCCACACTAGACGCTGTTCCAAGTCCTCCATACAGAGCACGTTACCATCGTCTCTCGAGACTGAAGGATGCCTAATCTTGGCAGGTCCACAGCTCACAAAGAGTTCCACCTTTGCCAAGCTGCCAGAGAGATTCTGGAAGTTTGATGACAAACCAATAAACCATTTCCCAATATTTTAGACTGCTTATTTGTCAGCAACCCCTTCACAATCAGAGCGGGAAAATGTTAGTTCTTTGGACGATAATATTTATTTATTTAAAATATTTTTGCCCCGCCTCTCTCCTTAAAAAGGACCCGAGGCAGTTTACATCATTGAAAGACAATATTTAAAGCTGAAAACAATGAGCATACAACAGTGGTTTACATCATGAAAATACAGTATTTAAAGCTAAGAACAATGAGTATAAAGAGGCAGCTTACCTCATTAAAAGACAACAATAAAGCTAAAACACTAAGTATGCAAATATTAAAAAGGAAAAAAAACACAAAATACCACTCTGAGAAATGGTAAACACAAGTTGTACTACCGTAAGGTTCCCCTTGACAATTTGTCCAGTCGTGTCCGACTCTAGGCGGCGGTGCTCATCTCCGTTTCCAACCCATAGAGCTAGCGTTTTGTCCGAAGACAATCTTCCGTGGTCATGTGGCCAGCGTGACTAGACACGGAACGCCGTTTACCTTCCCACCGAGGTGGTACCTATTTATCTACTTTACTACCGTAAAGAGGACCCAATCAAAGCAGTAATGCATAAAAATCTATCTAAAAAGATCACGCTCAGGGAGCCAGTCACTGCAGGAAAGCTCGCCTGAAGAGAAAGGTCTTGGCCTGCTTGTGGAAAAACAACAAAGACGGGGCCAAGCTGGCCTCCAGTGGGAGGGAGTTCCAGAGTCTAAAGGAGCCACCACAGAGAAGGCCCTCTCCAGTGTCCCCATCAGATGCACCTGGGAAGGTGGTGGGACCAAGAGGAAGGCCTCCCCTGATGATCTTAACACCCGGGCACACTCATAAAGGGAGATGCAGTCCTTGAGATAGCTTCGACTCCAAGTGCCCATGGTAGCACATGCACGCACACACCCACACCTGAAAAGCAAAAGAATAATTATCATCTTTCATCCGAGGAGGCTCTCATATCCTTTCGAACGGAGGCAACCTCAGAGTGGTGTCCTGAAGAATTCAGTTCCCCCAGTCCCGCAAGGGAGACCATACCGTCGTCCTACCTATCCTCAAGCAAGAGATCAAGGAGACATCATGCAGAGAAGCAACAGGCAGCCTCCTTTTTCATGGGTAAGGCATTTGGGTTGTGACAGCATCGCAACTGAACCACGAGAGAGAGGCAGAGGAAAGGACAGAGAGATAAACAATTAGACAATCAGAAGCTTCTGGAGAGTTCAAGTGTCTCCATCGATGGATGTGGAAGCCTGCTGTGTCTCTGTGTGATGCCCTGTTCCGAGGAGAGATCGTGTGGGTGTATTTGTAGCCACCCACCACTTCTAAGGATGAGGGGCAGTAAGTTTGTTTCTTGATGTGTCTCCGCATGAACCATAGCGCTAGACTTCTCTCGTTATGAGCAGGAGTTGCGCTCAGCTTAAGCCTTCCTGCAAAAGCACATGGGCTGCCCCTACGCTCAGGTTAAGATCAGGCATCCTTCTGCAGGTGCCCCTTCCTGACTGAGACCAGAGAGGGGAGGCTCTCCTTGGCCTCCCTTTTCTGGAAGGTCCTCCTGACAGGAGCTTGTTGCTTCCTTTTTAGTGCCAGGAGCAGACAAAGGCTTTCCCCTTTTCTCAGGACATAAAATACAACACATATATATCAACAGGAAACCAGGAGATAAAAGCGGTATAAAACAAATGGTGGGCGTGAGTGGGTCATGTGTGCTCTAAGCTTCCAAAATTTGATATTTTATGCACTGCTTTTATATTGCTTGTTAACATGGGTTCTAATTGTAATTTTAGCTGCTAAGCACCGACAGGATTGTTGTCTAAAAACAAGGCCCCCGAGCAACGAGGCAGAGAGTGAGTCAGTGTGCATGGGGGAAAAGTGGCAAGGTCTGCAAAAGTGGGGAGAAATCTAATTTCCCCTCCTGCCAAGCAAGAATAGCCGCTCAAGGAGGACTGAATATACTTTGTGGCCGCAGGAGAAGAAGTGTGTTGGAGACTCAACTGCTGGACAGCTCAGTGGTTTGTTTCAGAGGTGAGAAAAAAAAATAAAAAGCAAAAAAAAGACAAAGACATGGTGGCACTTTTAAGACTAAGTTATATATTTTGTAATGTGAGCTTTTGTGGACAAGTCCTCTTCCTTTTTACTTTTTTTAAAATTAATTAAAGAAAAACAATAATAACAATACTAACATAAAAGGTGTGTACATATATACCGTACAAAATCCACCCCCACCCCCGTCCCACCATCCCCCTTGGGACCAGATAACCAAATATATTCTTTTAATCTCTTTTCACCCCATTCCACTCCAAAAATACATTGATTCTTCTGCTGGCTTATGACCTCTCTCTTTTACAAAAACATAATTCAAATATGGATTCCATACCTCTTTGAAATCATTATATTTTGTCACTCCCCTTGTTATTTTTATTTCACATGTTAGCTTATCATTTATCGCTAAACTCCACATTTCTTGATACCAATCTTCAAGATTAATTTGTTTGTCTTTTTTCCAATTTTTTTTTGCAAATATTAGCCTTTCTGCTGTGACCATTATAACGATTAGCTCTTTCTGTTCTTTTTTAAGATAATCATTCTTGATTATATTTAAAATGGCAATAATTGGGACAAGTCCTCTTCCTCAGTCATAAGATAAGGAGATATAACACAGCAAATATTTATGCATGGCATCAAAGTATATTGTATTTATTTAAAATATTTTTATCCTGCCGTTCTCCTTAAAAAGAACCCAAGGCAGCTAGATACCAAAATACAGAGCTGGTGGTTGGTTTAAGAAGACAATCAATGGGTGTTAAACATAGTGATGATAGTGTCTTTGATATGCAAATATCTTAGGAAGTGGCCTTGTGCAGGAAAGCTCACATAAAAAAAATCTAAAAGTTAGTCTTAAAGGTGCCACCACATTTTTGTCTTTTTAAAAATATTTATTTTGTTTTCACTTCTAATGCTTGCACAGACTAACACAGCTACCCCTTCTACAACTACCACTATCAGCGGTTTCAGTGGACCTCCTTGACAGATGATGATGATGGTGATGGTTATTAAAGAACCCACACTCACGCAAAGGATTTGGGAGGGGCTGGAATGGAGTGTTTGGTAAGAAATATGGTTGGCTGGCTGACACCCTGACCAGAAGCTCTGGTGTCTAGGTTTTACCGGGTTGGTTCTTGACCGTTGGTTTTTCAGCCAATCAGATGTTCGACCCTTCCCAGCCCCACCTCCTCTGGCACGTGCCCATTCAGAAGCAACACCCGGAGGAGACGGGGCTGGGAAGCGCCAAACATCTGTTTGGCCAAAAAAACCCAAACTGGCATGAATTGCCCGAACCAGTGGTTCGTGCCCACCTCTCGTTGTTTTATTTTGGGGCAGGGGAGGAGTGTCTGCTGGCAATTGTTAAGGGTTGGAAAACTAGCAAATTAAAACCAGACAATCCCAGAACACCCCCAGAGGACGGGAATCGTAAATCACTTCTGAGTATCCTTATACAGAGGAAGCCCCGGAAGGGGACGCCGTAAGTCTGATGGCCCCATAATTGTTATTATTATTATTTTAATGAGCACTTTCAAACACCCGGAAGTGAAATGAGTGGGAAGATTATCTGTACAGTGCCAATGCTCAATATTGTGGCCAGAAGGCCGATGTGTGTCTCGACAACCTGAACTTCAGAAAAAGAACAGTGCCCTGTTACCATCCTGAAGCTGCCACAGAAGCCAACCGCAGAAGATACTGAGCCAGGAGCAATCAAATCGACGGCCTCCGAGAGGAGCGAGGCCACATGGCCGGAAAGAGACTGTGGTTACCAACAGATGCCCTCTGCGCCGTTTCCCCCTCCGTCCGTCCACGGTTCACTGCCCTGGTCTTCGTCCCCAATTTGCCCTTTTGTACTTGAATAATTGGCTGGATTTGAGCATAGGGATTATGGTCAATTAGTGTGCGGTTATATTCTCATGTGCGGTGTGTGGGTGTCTGAATGACACTGGACGTTATTTGCCATGCTTCCTTTCCGCATGGCAGGCCCTGTCACATCAGATGACAGAGACGCTGCGGCTTTTAAAAAGTTAGGCGCCATCTCCAGGTGCTTTTAAACACACACACACACAACACACACACAGATTGCAATACTATTTGCAATGCGTACGATCCGGACAACCAACACCATGATTCGGAAAAGGTTGGTGCTGGTTCCACAATTTCTTTATCTGCACTGAGCAATGCGTCTAAGAGTCCTTTCCACTCGGTTGAAACCCCTGACTCAGTTCCCTGGCTTATGGGGGAGCAGCCAAATATATCTTTTATTTTATTTTATTTATTTTATTTCATATCATTGGTAGGCCGTCTTTCTCCCGGTGAGGAGATTCAAGCTGGCTCACAATGTTAAAAGAAGAGTAATATTAAAAGTACAATAAATTACAGATTAAAAAGCAATTGAACTGCAATAATAATTATGTCACCCCTGCCATCTGTCAGGGGGCAAAGCGATCGCGATGACTGCACAGGAAGGGAAAAGGGGGAACTCGCAAAAGATACAGAGCCGACGTGCAAGACTGTTTGGTTTCCTTTTTGAAACCATTTTGGAGCTTCTAAATATCTTTCCAATGACTTTTATGTCTCCGCCTCTTTTCCTTAGAACGACTAATATCCCTGACTCTGGTGGACTGATTCTCTGAGCCCTGGGCTCTTTTATTTTAGGATGCATTAACAGAAGTATCATCTCCAAATTCCACTAAGTGCTAGTCCCCCTCTATTCAGCACTGGTTGGGCCTCACCTTGAGTATTGTGTCCAGTTCTGGACACCGCACTTCAAGAAGGATGCTGACAAATTGGAACATATTCAGAGGAGGGCAACAAGGATGATCAAGGGGCTGGAAACCAAGCCTTATGAGGAAAGGCTGAAAGAATTGGGCATGTTTAGCCTTGAGAAAAGAAGACAGAGGGGTGGTAAGATAGCCCTAGTCAAATCCTTGAAAGGCTGTCATACAGAGTGGAGGGGGGCAGGATCTGTTCTCGATCATAGGCTCAAGCTACAGGAAGCCAAATTTAGGCTGAATATCAGAAAAAAACTTCCTAACTGTTAGAGCAGTATGACAATGGAACCCATGGCCTCGGGAGGTGGTGAGCACTCCAAAGCTGGAGGTATTCAAGAGGAAATGGGGCCACCATCTGTCAGATCTGCTTTGATTTGGATTCCTGCCTTGAGCAGGGGATTGGACTTGATGAGCGAGGTCTCTTCCAACTCCACTATTCTATGTTTCTATGATTCTACCACTACAATAAATATATAATTCCCCTAAGTTGGAAAAGTTCGGTTTTTCAACGACAGATCTCGGAGTCCCAAAGCCATCACAGCTGGTATTCGGGAAGCTGTCACCCAACACTGTAACTTTTCCAAGCTCTAGATATATTGTGTGGATTTTGGGCAAACATTCATGCTGGGCTCCATTCCCCCATAGTATTTTGTATCGTGGACCCTGACAGACAAACCACAACCCATAGAGACCGTAACAGGAGGAGAATTGGCTTGGGACATCGAGTGAAACCTACCGCCCAATCCGGTGTGCATTTGCCACCAAACAAGCGCATATAAAAGTGCAGACAGTTGGAGTTAATACCGGCTGAACCCAGGGGTATCAGGTGGGAGTAAACCTGTACAAGATTCGCCTACAAGAGGAGGACAGGGTAGTCTTTCCCTTTGTCGCTTTCTACCCATCCCCTCAGTGCTGCGTCAACACCGTTGGTTCCCTGCATCGGTTCCAGATCCAATTAAAAGTGCTGGCACTAGCCTTTCAAGCTTTAAATGGCTCAGGTGCAACCTGGGCCTTCCCTTTTGTTCCTGCCTCATTATCAAGGTCATCCTCAGAGGGTCTTCTCTAGATAATGAGCCTTCTCTATTCCAGCCCCCCCCCCCCCCCGTCAAAGGCCCTCCCAAATCTCTCTGGTATGCTCCAATCACACTGACAGGCAAGGCTAAGCCCTTCCTTTTGCAGGTTCCATCCATGCCTTGATTTTTAGTTTTGCTTTTTCGTTTATGATTTAAATCTCATCCCTGGATTTGGAGGTTGTAAAGTTCTGAGCCCTTAATACCATTTTGGCAGATTTGTTTGTATTTTTATTGTATTTTTCTGGTTTTATTGTTTGTTTTTCCTATTTGTTAACCACCCTAAAGGCATTTGTCAGTCAGGAAATTTATAACTTTTTTTAAGGAAGGAAGGAAGGAAGGAAGGAAGGAAGGAAGGAAGACCAACTGCCGAACCGACAGTTCATGGCCATCTCGACTTCTGAGTAAATATGTGTGGGATTAGGTGACTGAACGACACAGAACAGGGATTCTGTTAGATGGAAAGCCAGGTGGTATGCCTCAGAGAGCATTCGCTGCAGGAGACTCCAGAGAAATGCCATGTCTTCCACAGATCGACAAATGTTTTGATCCAATGCAATGGACGTTGTTGTCCATATGGAAGTTGCGCTGACCAGAAGGAGAAGAAGGAGCAGGAGGAGGAGAATCACATTGCAATATCTGTAATGTGGATTTCTTAGCAAGCCTAGAATGCACTTCAAAATTAAAATAAAATAAAATATCTACGTGCAAACCTGCCCAAGATGTTTCAAAATGCTCCATCTTGTCCGGACAGACTGGTATGTGCTCTATGCAGCTGTTCACTCCAGTAGCTGTTAATGCCCCTACGAAAGGGCATTAATGCAGATTTTTTTTTGCAATGGAAAATCTGAATGGGGTTGAGAATCCAAACTTTAATCCGTCTGGTTGAGTGGTAAATAAATAAACATCTGATAAGGACAAGATTCTGAAGCTGAGGCTCCAATACTCTGGAAGGACAGATCCTGAAGCTGAGGCTCCAATACTTTGGCCATCTCATGAGAAGAGGAGACTCCCTGGAAAAGACCCTGATGTTGGGAAAGTGTGAAGGCAAGAGGAGAAGGGGACGACAGAGGACGAGATGGTTGGACAGGGTCATCGAAGCTACCAACATGAATTTGACCCAACTCCGGGAGGCAGTGGAAGACAGGAGGGCCTGGCGTGCTCTTGTCCATGGGGTCACGACGAGTCGGACCCGACTTAACGACTAAACAACAAGGACAAGCCAATAAAGCAGCAGGCAAGGGAGCTCTGAGTTATTATGATCTTACTGGTGGTTTGGATGTTTGTTTTAGCAGCACAAGGATGAGACTGGTACATATTAAACTGCAGAAATGATAGCAAAGTATTGTCTGTTGACAAGATACGAGAGCTTTCTTAGATCACAAAACAGAGAAGTTTTAAGAGCTGTTATCAAACCGCTAACATTAAAAACGGATTCCTTAAAGCGCCTTCGTGTCATCTCTTTTTGAAACCTGATCTTTTAAATTCATTTATTTAACACCCTGCGTGCTTCCGCTCCCCCCAGCTGGACTTTTGCTAATCAGTTGTGACTGTGCAGCATGTGAGGGTTCTACCCCCCCCCTCGGACTCCCCTTTTTGAAAGAGCAGCTGTCACAGGCCACGTCACAACATGAAACCGTCCCTGTGAGTGCCTTCGAGTGGAACAAAGGTGCAGGAGGCAGAGGCTTGCTCTGCAAGGCGGAAAACCGATGAGCGACACGAGGGTGTGGGTGCGCAACAGTGTGCAGGACAGCAGCTTGGGAAAGCAGCAAATCTCGAAAGATCCGTTCGGGTCCTCTTAGGGGCTCCAACCGCTCGGAAAAAAGCAAACACAGGAAGAATGCACTGATAAGGGAGGCTGAAGAGAGTGCGTGCCAAGAAATAAGCGTGTGTATGTGTGTGTCTTTCACACAACAGAGCAGACTTGTTGGCTAAGCAAATGTCCAAGAGCTGCATGTTTCTGGAAACCATTTCAAGGCCCCTCCTGAGAGTCCATCTGGTTTTCAGTGGAAAATTCCTTGTTGTGTGTCTATAGTAAAACAATGGCATCGCCAGCCAGCAGACCATTAGAGTCCTCATGAGATTAAAAACATAAATGCATTTCAGTGCACTGCTGGAGTAGCGCAGTGAACTCTAAAGCATTTTGAATATAGCTCGGCCGAGACATTGAGTTACCACAGACTCCAGAGGAACTGTTACTTTCACCTGGTTTTAAACAAGTTCTTAAAAGCTGGCAGCTCTAGCATGCTAAGCAGCAATGCTGGGGCCTGGGAAACCTATAGCCCTCGGGATGCTTTGGACTACGGTACCCATAATCCATGGCCTTCTGGGCTATGGTTGTTTCTGTGTGTCCCTTGGCTTTCATTCCTGGCCTTTTTGCATGAACATGATTTCTAAGCTAAACTCCCAGCTTGCTTCTTTCAACGGCTGCCTACTTACAGCTTAGCTTTGATGGTACCTAAAAGAAAAGGTCTGTTTATAGAGTTCTGGAAGACAAGAAAAAGATCCTCTCTTTTCTTTGACTTTTAACTGTTATCTCTTGAAATGAGCAAGGACAGAATTCCTAGAGGTTTTTAAGACACCAAAGTCTGTAAATCACGTTTGGAAAGATTATTCACTTTTACGATAGAAACAGATGTTAGAGAGGACCACAGTTAGAGTTGAAAATATGTAACTGTTGGAGATACCTGATTTAGGCTGTGCCTTCGAGCAATCTGACTTTACAGGAATCCCATGCTTAAATCCTGAGGGGAAATTACCAAACAAAACAAGCTGCAGGCTTTCACGGCCGGGATCCGATGGTTGTTGTAGGTTTTTCGGGCTGTTTGGCTGTGTTCTTAAGGTTTTTCTTCCTAATGTTTCACCAGTCTCTGTGGCCGGCATCTTCAGAGGACAGGAGTCAGAACTCTGTCTGTGCTCTGGTGCAGTTTTGTGGGATAGTTGAGTATTTATAGCTGTGGGATCAGCTTTTTGTCCTTTTCAGGAGATTGGGTGATTATGGTGATCAGCGTGTTTGGGTGATTATGGTGATCAACAAAAAACACGCTGATCACCATAATCACTCAATCTCCTGAAAAGGACAAAAAGCTGATCCCACAGCTATAAATACTCAACTATCCCACAAACTGCACCAGAGCACTGACAGAGTTCTGACTCCTGTCCTCTGAAGATGCCGGCCACAGAGACTGGCGAAACGTTGGGAAGAAAAACCTTAAGAACACGGCTAAATGGCCCGAAAAACCTACAACAACCAAAACAAGCCGATTTTAAAATTTCAGGGGGTGAGAGAAACTCCTGCTATGACACTCACACACAATCAGTCTTTGAAGACTGTCCTCTCCTAATCATGGACCATCTGTAATGTCTGCTTAGTCGCATAGAAGGGGTGCCAAACCTCCTAGTTTGGGCTACTGAGAGGTCTTCTGGCTCCTGGTGAGACAAACCGCCCTGCTCTTTCTGTTTCTTGGAGGTTTTATATCTGCTTCTTTGTACTGGGTTCACAAATTGTACTTGTGGCTTAGTTGTTTCAAATGTTTTACACAACTTTCTCAAGATTTGGAAAAGCAGGATGAACATCACATTAAATGAATGCGCACCAAGCCTGTATTCAAAGTATCTAGCCAAAACTTTGGCTGTAGCTCGAGAGCTCACAGTATGAATGGCTTCTCTTTACTGAGTGCAATTGGCTGCCGTTCATGTCCGATCGACCGCAATTGCAGCAACTCTGTGTGAAAATACCTCTGTGTGCAATGCAAAGGTTAATAGGTAATCCCATCTCCACCTGCTGAACAGCATATCCGGTGAATCTAGTGAGAGCTGGCTTGAATCCTGGTGGAGATCAGACAGAGCGCACGTACCTGCCTTGTCAAAATGATACAACAAAGGAGTGAGCAAACCAGCTGTACATTTCCCAGATCTCTTATCCTGCTGTGATTCAATCATGTTGCATCTATCAACCCTGAAGGCATGTCACAACGTCTGCAAGAGTTACCGCAAGTCTATGCATCTTGCGCCGTCTGCATGGAAGGCGCTTGGGCTCATTTTGTCTCACATGCAAGCAGGAACACACGCACACGTCCTCACGAAAATGGGCATGCACCATCTGCTGGCTTTCTTCCTCTCTGTCACAAGAGGATGTTGTTATTCTTGAAACAGCAAAAAAAAAAAAAAAAAAAATCTCCTGATGTCGTCACTGCCAACTTGAAGCAGTTCCTTCTGCCACCTGGCTGGCCGTTATGTGACAAGTGGCATAGGATGCAACATGATAGCCTCACACTCTTCCTCTCTGTTCACGCGGCTACTAGATTGTTGGTGAAATGTGTTGCAAGACACAATATGCCTAGGAAAAGAAGCCACGAGAGAATCAAGGAACACCTCCTGAGTCAAAAGGCATGAGTGGGGCAAATGTTTACATTTGATCCCTGTAAAATCCAAGAGGCTGATTCGACTTCTGGGATGCTCCCAAGAGTACTCTGTTACTGACGCTGCCTGTGTTTGATATGGTTTATTTTTTAATACTGTAAGCTGCCTGGGTTCCTTTTTAGAAGAGAGGTAGGGTATAAATATTAGGATTTAGGAACACCACTATAAGCACCATATGATGTCCTGCTTTTGAATTCATTCATATATATATGAATGAATTCAAAAGCAGGACATCATATGGTGCTTATAGTGGTGTTTATATATGAATGAATTCAAAAGCAGGACATCATATGGTGCTTATAGTGGTGTTCCTGAATCCTCTCTCCGTGCAATTCCTGTTTACCTCTGAATATTTTTTTAACTGCTCAAATACTTAGCTGCATGGTTTGATTCTTGGTAGCTGCTGCTGAAGAAGGGGGATTGAGGTTAGAGTGTTGATATTAATTTCCTTGGCTTTTAAAAATACAGTTCTACGTATTTGATCAATTGACCGTATACCAACGTTTAGAGCTGCAGAAAGTTCTAAACATGTCACAGAAAGAGCCACCTGTAAACTGTCCCTCCCTCCCTCCCTCTAAAATTATCTAAAAATAATATAAAAGTTCCACAGCATACTATGTATGTGGAACCAGGCTAGCATCAAGAACAGTATCAAAAGTTTAAGGTGCCACACAGTATACCAAGAAAAGTCCTAGCAGATTGGTAATAGTCTTGTCTATTTTCTAAACATTTTAGTCCTTTTTGTTTTGCTTTTTGTAACATTGCAGCCATGTTTGTTTTGTTTTGCAGAGGTATCTGTTATCGAGATCAGAATATTTGTTTGTTTGTGTGTTTCATTTATATCTCGCCCATCTCGTGCCTAAGCACTAACTCTTTCGCCACATGCATCACCAGACGGGTCCTTTAAGACGTTGTAGCCCCAGCAGAAATGTCCTGTCTTTTAAATATGATTCCAGTCTGCCTTTGCCGCCCTTGGAGTTTTTAGAATGGCTTGCAGACCCAAAAGAAAGAAGGCAAAACACACACACACACACACATTATAAAGGAAGAGTCGGAGCTGGAAGATGGCTAGAACGAGTAGTGTAGCATTCCAGGAACAGAGCCGGAAAGACAGGGCCACTGAGAGGTGCCGTGAACGCTTTCGCTTTGGAGAGAAAAGGGGAATTGGGAAAGAAGGGTTCCCCATTTCCCCTCTCCCTTCTCATCACTGTAATGGTGCAAAAAAGAAAGAAAGAAAGAAAAGAATGCAAGCAGTTCCTAGCCTGTAAGGGACACCCGTGGTTTTGAAACTCAAGAAGACACATTATACGTGCACATCTGTATGTATGTGTGTGAGAGAGAGGGAGAGGGAGAGACAGAGAGAGTTTGTGTGTATTTGAGAAACTGTGTCAGTGGTTGTGGGTTAATTTAGCCTCTGGAGGAAGATCAATTTAGCATGTGGCAAACAAATGTCCCTGAGCGAGAACTGCAAGGGAAGATTTGGGAAGAAGGCCAGGAAACTGGGAAGGAGGGGAGCTCCCCCTGATGCTCCTCAGGCCAGAGAAGAGGAAGATCTGGGGATGGGGGAAGGTCGGCGGGGTGGCGTTAGTGAGGCCACCCTTGCACTGCCCACCCTGGGCTCCAACTAGTGCAGAGGTGAGCTCCAGATCCACAACGCTCAACCCGTTTGGCAGGCGTGCGAGGGTGTGGGATTGACTTTTCTGCTTTGCTTTTTGCTGGAGTTGGAAAAAGCCATGCATGGACGGGTCCTTGGCAACCCTCACATCTCCCCAGCAAGGGATCTGTGTGCTGCACGGACATGCTCTGGAGTCCACATAGCCTGAAGAAAACAAGGGCCGGGCAGCCGCAGGAGAGAGAGAGGGAGAAAGAAACTTGGACCGGTTACAGTCATTTTTGTGCAGCCGCTGCTTCATGCATGCTGCTTTGGCATGAGAGTACCCAACAGGGAGTTTAAAACAGAGCCATTTTTTAATAACTTGGATATCTAAGAAATAGCAGTGTAACAAGGATGGGGTAATTAAAGCATGGCCCAGACTGTGGTGCAAAAACAATGCACGGACGGCGATGTTATCATCGTGAAATCAATTATTGATGGTTGTTGTAGGTTTTTCGGGCTGTTTGACCCGTGTTCTGGAGGTTTTTCTTCCTAACGTTTCGCCAGTCTCTGTGGCGGGCATCTTCAGAGGACAGGAGTTAGAACTCTGCCTGTGTTCTGGTGTAGTGTGTGGGATAGTTGAGTATTTGTAGCTGTGGGATCGTTTTTTTTGTCCTTTTCAGGAGATTGGGTGATTATGGTGGTCAGGGTGTTTTTTGTTATGGGTGAATTGTTGTGATAAGCGGGGGAGATGATCTATCACTGTGATTGATGGGTGTCGTTAGCTAGTCTTTTGTGCACAGGGATCCTGGCCAACAAAAGCCTTTGAGAATAAATCAATTATTATTTGGCTAACGGAGCTTCCTGCTTAGAGCTGCCTATCAGGCCCGCTTCCTTTTAAGGTGCCATGAGATGGTCAAAAAGTAGGTCTTTCACAAATGTTGGAAACATCCATTTGGACTACAATGCCCAGCATCCAGTGGGGAGTGCTGGGACATGTAGTCAAAACAGTCATTCTTCCAAATTCTCCTCTTTGAGGCAGGCTTTTCTAGACTAAAATACTATCTATAGTTTCTTTCTCCTGACAATTAAGATGCCATTTTAATTGATCTCTGATGACTTTTTGAAAGGTCCTTTGCATCCCATTGTGGGGTTTCCTTAAATGAATTAATTGTTATGCTATTTATTTGGTACACTTATATCTCACCTTTCTTCCTTTCAACAGGGTGGTCTCTCACCTAGATGCTGAGGTGGCTGGACCAGATGTCCTCTGATCTTGAGGCATTTCAAGTTAAGCAATATACGTGCTCCAATACGATGGATGATGAAAGATGGCTAATGACTCCTTGTTTGAACCAGAACCCTGAAACAGAGCATTGCGGTTGGATTTGGGTCAGAAGCTGAAAAAAGCAGCTGTGACAGAGCTAAATGTACTGGAGAGTCATGCATCTCTTTGTCATCGAGAAATCCCAATGCCGCTGAAATGTGCTTTCTGGAAATATTTAGCCTGTTTCACACCAGAGAGACGCAGCATTCGAACTGTTGCAGAGAATGACTTTTTGTCAAACGTAAGAGCTTTGCTGGGTCAGATCTAAGGCTCGTCTTTCTCAGGCATTCTGTCCACATAGGGGCCAACCCACTGAATCCCCCAACCAAAGGGTCAGTTTTCCAAGGGGTCCTTTGCCCACAACAACCCCCAAGTCACGTGTGAGGGCAAAGGGGTCTCTTTCACCCTCCCCAGCATCCAGAAGCCTACGGCCTCTCAAAGTCAGGTCAAGGAGGTTTGGCCCTAAAACAGTTCCAAAAACAAGGCCCCCTTTTGTCTTCATATTTTTAGGAGCTGTCTTAGGAGTGGAGCGGTGGCCTATAAATTAATGAAACCAAACAAGAAGTAGGAAATAAAAATAGGAAGTCCAGGTTCTGTAGATTCCATTAGACTGGACTGAGCCATCTCACATGGGACCTTCGAGGGTTGGGTTGCACCTACTCCTGCGCTCCCAGCCCTCTGATATATTTTTTCTTACACATTAGCCAAAGTCATTTAGACTGCTGTAAGGCAGAGCACACACATACATTAACTGTGACACCAGTTGGGAATCCAGGCCCAGGAAGGGATAGGACATCAAACAAACATCCCAGGATCCCTCCCCCCCCCCCCCAATCCATTTTGGCCTGGGGCAGTGGTATCACCTGCAAACTTGGTAACTCAGCCTTGGTGCCTCTGAGATGGGAGGTCACGTAGAGCCATTCTGACTCACAGTCCTTGATGGCCTTATCCTTTGTGAGTGTCTCTGATAAGAGAATCTGTGCTTTCAGGTCAATCCTGACTTCCGGCAACCCTTTCTGAGGTTTCTTAGGCAGAGAGTACTCAGAAGTGGTTTACCCATTCCTTTCTTCGTAGAATCATAGAATAGTGAAGTTGGAAGGGGCCTCTGAGGCCATCAAGTTCAACCCCCTGCTCAGTGCAGGAATACAGATCAGAGGATATCTGCCAGGTGGTTGTCTAAGTTTCTCTTGAACGCCTCCAACGTTGGAGCATCCACTGCTTCTCAAGGTCATGGGTTCCATTGTCGTACTGCTCTAACAGTTAGGAAGTTTTTCATGATATTTAGCCTAAATTTGGCTTCCTGTAGCTTGAGCCCATCATTAGTGTCCTGCACTCTTGATACAATGTTAAATTTTACATCATTACAATGTTACATTTTACATTGAATTAACTATATATTACAGCGGTGGGGAAATTTTAGTGTTCAAGTGGTTTGGACTCCGGAACCCAGAAGCCCCCGTCAGCATAGCCACTGGAAAAGAATTATGGGAACAATAGTCAAAAACACTAGGAGGCGGGAAGGTTACTCTTCAGCCTCCATAGCAGAGCTTGGAAGAATTTTCTTGGCTGTAGGTCCATGAATCCTCTAACTAATGCAGCCACTGACTGGGGATTCTGGGAGTCACAATCGAACAAGTAACTATTCCACAAGATGACATGTAGGATTGGATCCTTAACGAATCATCAGAGCTCAGGAAGAGACTCATGTGATGTCTTACTCAGCATCCTATTTAATAAACCCAGACACTAGATGTGGGAAGGAGAGGATACAAAAAATTAACAAGCTGCAAACAAGGCTGATTTCCACCCCTCCTTCTGCTGACTCCTGTGTGGCTGGCCGAAGTTAATTAATCCTGGGGAAATCCGATTTCCCAGGTGCAACTTCACAGCGGATCTGTTTGCATTTTCCCTGCTGTGTACTTGCACCCTCTGTTTATACGATAAATATATTTTAAAAACTGCCCATCTATTTTCTTTGAATCAAAGTTGGAGGGTTTTCCACATCTGAGGTTCCCACTTGGGAAACTTTAATTGGCTCTTAAAAACCTCCTCCAGACAGGGAAAAGGTCTGCCCCAGTTGGGTACAGGCGGTCACTACTTGTTCCAAAATAAGAGCAAGTGTCCAAAATGAATCTCCAGAAACCATGTTGCTTTCCCTGCAGGAAATTGTTTAAATCCTTGCCCTCCCCCCCCCCCCAAAAAAAACCTCATAGAAGTGCATTTCTGTGCTACAGCTTCTCATCTGGAGCCCTTTACATTAAAAGAAGAAGAAGAGGAAGAAAGGATGCACAAACTGAAATTTAAAAGCTTCCAGCCAATCAGGAGTATGACTCTCCCCCCCCCCCCGCACTGCCTCCTATTTTTGTTTACAAAAAATGCAGTCAGCATTTTCCTCCCTGCGGTCCCTGCAGGTATTTTGAACTACTGAATCTACAATTCCTTGGCATACTGGGTATGGTCCATCTTCATAGGCCCAACATTCAGTTTAAAAGCATAAGGGAAAATGGCTCCAGCAGTAAAGCTGTAGCGGGGAAGTGGATTTGTAAGGAATTCTTTCCTAGCGAAGGAAATTGCAAAGATGTGTCTTTTGTAGTTCAGTGTAGACACAAATACTGGTAAGCCCCTGTCCCCTTCAGGAAGAACTCTGCCCAGCCATGCTCATTTGGTATAGAATATTTGCCTGTCTCAGCAAGCCTTAAATGATGTAAGAATGCAGTGGTATCCTAAGGAAGCTTTTTTTTTTTAACCTTTACCCTACTGGTATTTTCAGGAAACCTCAACCTGAAAACCACAGCTGACTCTCAGCCTAGACCAATATATTCAGTGTTCAGAAGCAAAGCGGGGCAAAAAAAGTGTGGGATACGATTAATCCTTTAAAATGTGAATTCCTCCAGCGAAATACAGGTTCGTAACTGTCATAATTCAAAAGTTGGTTGCGTGTTTGCAGATCTGTTTTCCAGCCTCCTTAAATCGGTTTTCAGTGCTGTCCCTTTAAGGGAAGGAAAAACTCTCTCTCTCTCTCTCTGCTTCCATGTGGGCGTCTTTTCAGCAGAGAGAGCCAAGCCAAACAACCCAGATCCCCTCCCTCCCTCTTTCGCCCTCCCTCCTCTCATTTATATATCCAGCCTGCTGAGACTGGATCGCTCTGGCTCAGAAAATATTTGGCAGCTGTTCTGCTTTCCAAACCCCCCCCCCCCCCGAAAAAAAACCAACCAACAAAAAAAAAACTTGTGTGGGTTTGGGTTCCCTTCCCTTTACCACAATCTTGGTGGTGAAAGTTTTCAAGACATGTTATTGAACCCTTGTGCTCTAAAAGAGTGGCTTTCAGAAAAAGGAAGGAAGGAAGAGGAAAGGGGAAAATGCCGTTGAAATACTATTGAGCAGAGGGAAAGCCATTACGATCACTAAAAGCATTTACACCGTTCACTGTGCAGTTTGTTTAGATTATCTTGTCTGCAATCTCTGGTTTCGTTTGATGGCGTGTTCAAGTTGCTGTCCCTCATGGGGAAAAGAATAATGCAGATGTTACTGATGATGTATGCAAAGAGCTCTGAAGACTTAGGAGAAGGGTTGTATGTATAAATGTGCATCGTTGAGAACAGTGTGCCGTAAAGCACCTTTCCCATTTCAGATAGGCAACTGGCTGCCTCTGCCAGGAACCAGAACACTGGGCTGATGAAACGCTTCTGTAGTGAAAAAAAAAGTCTGCTTGCCCAGGATTCAGCCAACGGCCACAATCCCGCTGAACTTGTTGAGACCAGAGCCTCCAGGAAGAAGACCAGTCCTCCACCAGCACCGTTTCTAGAAGCATGATCTCGTGTCACTCCGCTGAGGGGACTTTCCACTCCATGGAAGCGCAACAGAATACAGGCCAAGGAGACCTCCTTACCCCGAATACGGATAAAACTGTACCGGACTAGCACAGATTATGTCACTGTGAATAAGACTGTGATGGGTATCTGCCGTTTGCAGGCTTTGTCACTGTCAAAGCTTGCATTTCATAATACCAGTGAGATACCGTATAGTTGGCTTCTGCTGTTATGTTTACTTGGATTGAACTTAAAACACAGGAAAGGTGCATCAATGTGCCAATGGTTTGAGCGAGGAGGAGGGTGGAATAGCTTCAGCCATCATTCCCCCCCCTCCTTCAAACCAAAGGCTTTTCCTCACTGAGGAGTGCACTGTGTTTGTATTCAGTCTTAAAATAACCCTGTGAAGTAGGTTCCTGTTGTTCCAGTTTTGCAAATAGGGAAGTCCTGTGTGCCTTGCCCAAAGCTATGAGGCTCAAACCAGGATGAGCTTAGCTTATGGGTCTTAGAACTCCCTGCAGGCACAGAGGGCAAAAGGGATATCCCATGCCGCCAACCTCCAGCTGGCTGGCCGCGCCAAGCTGTTGGATTCACCCAGACTTAGTATAAATGCCAGGAGCCTGACCTTCTGCCTTTAGCTAGTCAACAGAACAGTAACTTTTGCCCGATCCATTTCTGGTTTGAATCATTTCCACCAGTTCCAGCAAATAACAGTAAGGATCATGGGTGGAAAAACACCTAGATTTGGGTGAAACCCCCCCTAAGATCGTTCCTAACAGTGGTACTTAGGGTCTTCCAGCCCTACTCTGAGACTGTTGTAATTATCATGAATTAATCTGCATCTCTGTTTCACTGTGTGAGTCCAGAGGTTCTGCAGTTAGCGTGAAGTACTGAACCCACTGCGTTAAGAACAGCCACCTAGCGAGGTGTGAGATTCCCTTGTGTCACTGGATAATGTCCAAAATGTGCCACGTGTGCTCACATTTCTGGAAGGGACCTCCATGGAGCTTCCTTCGGGTCCCTTCCAAAATTTTGTTTTCTGTTGACTCTGTCCCAGGCTCTGCCACTGATCCATTGGCAGGTTCTGCTTCTGGCCCCATCTCGTCTTATTGTCCTGTGCTACTCCAGGGACTTTAGCCGTCGGAATCTGGCCATCTAACCAGCAATTCAGAGGCATCAGGAGTTCTGAATCAACATAACTTTGTCCTGAGTGTGTATTTGAATGAAATAAAACAATTAATGGGTATTTAAACTTTCCATCACAACAATAATAATAATAATAATAAAAAAATGGATCCTTCCCCTTCCCTCCCATAAGCTGCAGCTGAACAGAAGAGGGGCTACCGGTGCTTAACATTCCAGTACATCTGCTCTGCAAAAGGCAGAACACATTGGCCAGAGAGTCCAAGGAGGAAAGCTGAGTCCCAGAACATTCTGTCTGCCCAGCTGATCACATTCCGCCCCATGTGAATCTACGCCTTGGCCTTGCTGAATGAAACGTGGAGGGCTTTCCAGCCGTTATGTGAAGTGGAAGGGTGCCGGGAGGGTGTTTTGAAGAACACTGTTAATACGAGGTTATGTAACTGACTGTAGCTGCATCCTCTCAAAATCACGCCTTGCACTTTAAATAAAAAATGCAGTTATTACATAGAGGAGTGCGAGCTGGCAGACAAAAGGGTTCCTACACAAGACCATCTAGTAGGGATTAGAAGAACTGGTTTTGATCTGCCGCTATTATTGTTTCCGCTGGGTTTTAAGCTGGTTTTTATCTTATGTTTTACTGCCCTGTTACGGGCTTTATATGTTTGTGATTTGTTCAATTTTATTATGTTGATTTTTTAAAAATTATTTCTGAAAGCCATCCTTACAGTCTACAGCTGAAGTACATACATTTATTTAAAGGCAAACAAGCAAATGCATTTCTTTTTGATCCAGCAAACATAGTACAGTATACTGAAAAATCAAGCAAAATGTCCACTCTAATGTTAAACAAACAAACAAACCCAAAACAACACATAAGTTTAAAGGAACCATCCCATCATTTAAATTGTAATTCTTCCGATCGCTTTCATTCCCTGGGCAGCTGTCAGTAGAAATCTGACTTTCTAGGAAGTCTCTAATGTTCTGTTTATTGCCCGTGCTTAATATTTTACCACAGGTCGTGCACAAGAACTGTCTAGATGTGTTGCGCGTGCTAGTTTTGTTACTTCAGAGCACAGAACATTGGCAGAGGATCAGTTTTTCACCGAAAAACACAGGAAAAAGTTGGTAATGGAACTACAGCTGGAACATGGCGATCCTTGGCTTGTAAGTGGGCTGGACTGCTTTTGTTTTTGTTTTCCAAAGTTACAGGATTCACTGAGAGGGACCACAGCTTTGTGCCAGTGTACATATGCTAAATGCACAGAGTACCAGATTTAGTCCTTGGCATTTTGAATTGCCAAATCATAGAATAAGCAGAGATGGAACACATCTCTTCCTGACACCCTGGAGAATATCCACCAACTGAAGTTCGGGATTCCAAAATAAGAACAATTGTTAGCTGCTGAGAAAAGGAAATGTGTCCACAAATTCGCTTGTGAACAAAATTACAAGTTAAGGTACCTATCCTTCCTTCTGCAGAATGTTAGCCGTCAATATATGCTACAGTCTTATACCAAGGCTGAAATCTTGTCGCACATGGTTTGGCATAAAGATGCACCTTGTAAACCTTTCCAGGGCATCACACCCAGGCAGTCTCATTGCACAATTGATTGCACTATTCACAGTGCAATTAGTTGCATGACACACTTGTGGAACTACTTCTTCATTGCG
This sequence comes from Intellagama lesueurii, assembly GCA_037013535.1. Classification (NCBI taxonomy): domain Eukaryota; kingdom Metazoa; phylum Chordata; class Lepidosauria; order Squamata; family Agamidae; genus Intellagama; species Intellagama lesueurii. Next base: position 347,222,393 of record JBAJHW010000001.1, on the reverse strand, counting down.
ACTTCTATCTGGGCTCAGTTTTTGCTATTGCTTGCACAACTTTGAGTTACACCTGTGGAGCTGCACAATAGGTTTCCAGCCAGTGTTCCTTGACTTTTCTTTTTTTAACCCCACATCCCCTCAGATAAATAGAGCAATCTCATGCCTTGCTTCCCTCACTATATTTTTAAATATCGCGACCAACAATGACTGGGAATCCTTCAAAGCCTGCTCTGTATTAATCCAGGCAGCCAGAAATAGGATGGAAGATAAGCAATCCTGTAGCTGAAATCCTGTTGCACAACTTTTTGCTGCACAAAGATGATGTCATAAGCCATGGCCATTTTGGGGCAACAAAATCCTTCCCGGAGAGTGCCCCCCCCCCCGATTTTGTGGATCCCTTTTGTTGTTTAGTCGTTAAGTCATGTCCAACTCTTCGTGACCCCATGGACCAGAGCACGCCAGGCCCTCCTGTCTTCCACTGCCTCCCGGAGTTGGGTCAAATTCCTGTTGGTCGCTTCGGTGACACTGTCCAACCATCTCGTCCTCTGTCGTCCCCTTCTCCTCTTGCCCTCACACTTTCCCAACATCAGGGTCTTTTCCAGGGAGTCTTCTCTTCTCACGAGATGGCCAAAGTATTGGAGCCTCAGCTTCAGGATGTCCTTCCAGTGAGCACTCAGGGTTGATTTCCTTCAGAATTGATAGGTTTGTTCTCTTTGCAGTCCAAGGGACTCTCAAGAGTCTCCTCCAGCACCACAATTCAAAAGCATCCATTCTTCGGCGGTCAGCCTTCTTTATGGTCCAGCTCTCACTTCCATACATTGCTATTGGAAAAACCATAGCTTTGACTATGTGGACCTTTGTCGGCAAGGTGATGTCTCTGCTTTTGAAGATGCTGTCTAGGTTTGTCATCGCTTTCCTCCCAAGAAGCAGGCGTCTTTTAATTTCATGGCTGCTGTCACCATCTGCAGTGATCATGGAGCCCAAGAAAGTAAAATCTGTCACTGCCTCCATATCTTCCCCTTCTATTTGCCAGGAGGTGATGGGACCAGTGGCCATGATCTTAGTTTTTTTGATGTTGAGCTTCAGACCATTTTTGGTGCTCTCCTCTTTCACCCTCATTAAGAGGTTCTTTAATTCCTCCTCGCTTTCTGCCATCAGAGTGGTCTCATCTGCATATCTGAGGTTATTGATATTTCTTCCGGCAATCTTAATTCCGGTTTGGGATTCCTGCAGTCCGGCCTTTCGCATGATGTATTCTGCATATAAGTTAAATAAGCAGGGAGACAATATATTATACAGCCTTGTCGTACTCCTTTCCCAATTTTGAACCAATCAGTTGTTCCATATCTAGTTCTAACTGTTGCTTCCTGTCCCACATATAGATTTCTCAGGAGATAGATAAGGTGGTCAGGCACTCCCATTTCTTTAAGAACTTGCCATAGTTTGCTGTGGTCCACACAATCAAAGGCTTTTGTGTAGTCAATGAAGCAGAAGTAGATGTTTTTCTGGAACTTTCTGGCTTTCTCCATAATCCAGCGCATGTTAGCAATTTGGTCTTGAGTTCCTCTGCCCCTTCGAAATCCAGCTTGTACTTCTGGGAGTTCTCGATCCACATACTGCTGAAGCCTACCTTGTAGGATTTTGAGCATAACCTTGCTAGCGTGTGAAATGAGTGCAATTGTACGGTAGTTGGAGCATTCTTTGACACTGCCCTTCTTTGGGATTGGGATGTAGACTGATCTTTTCCAGTCCTCTGGCCACTGCTGAGTTTTCCAAACTTGCTGGCATATTGAGTGTAGCACCTTAACAGCATCATCTTTTAAGATTTTAAATAGTTCAACTAGAATGCCATCACCTCCACTGGCCTTGTTGTTAGCCATGCTTTCTAAGGCCCACTTGACTTCGCTCTCCAGGATGTCTGGCTCAAGGTCAGCAACCACACTATCTGGGTTGTCCGGGACATCCAGATCTTTCTGGTATAATTCCTCTGTGTATTCTTGCCACCTCTTCTTGATGTATTCTGCTTCTGTGAGGTCCCTACCACTTTTGTCCTTTATCATGTCCATCTTTGCACAAAATGTCCTTTAATATCTCCAATTTTCTTGAACAGATCTCTGGTTTTTCCCTTTCTATTATTTTCCTCTATTTCTTTGCACTGTTCATTTAAGAAGGCCCTCTTGTCTCTCCTTTTGGAAGTCTGCATTCAATTTTCTGTAACTTTCCCTATCTCCCTTGCATTTTGTTTCCCTTCTCTTCTCTGCTATTTGTAAGGCCTTGCTGGACAGCCACTTTGCTTTCTTGCATTTCCTTTTCTTTGGGATGGTTTTTGTTGCTGCCCCCTGTACAATGTTACGGGCCTCCATCCATAGTTCTTCAGGCACTCTGTCCACCAAATCTAGTTCCTTAAATCTGTTCTTCACTTCCACTGTGTATTCATAAGGGATTTGGTTTAGATTATACCTGACTAGCCCAGTGGTTTTTCCTACTTTCTTCAGTTTAAGCTTGAGTTTTGCTATAACAAGCTGATGATCAGAGCCACAATCAGCTCCAGGTCTTGTTTTTGCTGACTGTATAGAGCTTCTCCATCTTTGGCTGCAGAGAATATAATCAATCTGATTTCGGTATTGCCCATCTGGTGATGTCCATGTGTAGAGTTGCCTCTTGTGTTGTTGGAAAAGAGTGATTTTGATGCCCTAGGGATCCCTTTTGTCCTACGGCACTCTTCAGAAGCCGTGGAGTGGGAGGGCCAATCATTTAAATACAGAAAATTGCCTCGGCCCATCATGGTCCCTCCACCAGGACCACTGGCTTCAATTTGCCAACTTTAAATCATTCCCCCTCCCATTCTGTGGCTCCTAGGTCATGCCTCAGGACACAGGGAATTCCCTGAAACCTGGGGGACGGGGGCATGAAGGTTTTTTATTGCCCCCAAATAGCCATGGCTGATGTCATCCTTACTCTGCCGTGCAAAGTGGCACAACAGGATTTCAGCCACTGTCTTGCTTGTTCTCCATCCTATTGCTGGCTGCCAGATGTTGTTGGGTTGCAAGTCCCATCACCTCTGACCACTGATTTTGCTACTGATGGACTCTGCAATCCATTGTGACCCACAGCACCATAGCTTCTCCACTCCAGCTGCAGAGTCAACTCCTCTACCCATGTTAACTTAAACTACCAGCTTTAACCATTGTACAACCATTGCTACTTAAGGCTAGAATATATCATAGTAAACGGTCCAATGACATGACTCACTACAGAACAACTTCGTATTTCAAGTACTGTGTTGAGACATAAGAGTATGCTACAGTGATTTTCCTGCTGTTCAAAGTCATTCTCACTGGATTATTTTAGAGTGGAGGCTCTAGATTTTGCTAGAGATGTGGTGAGTTTAATTTTTTATTTTGTAACAATTAAGGTTCCTATTCTAGATTATTTAACACACAGTACAAGGATGTAGTTCCATGCATATGCAGTTAAGATACTCTGTTCCCTAAGGACAACCTCCTTACCTTTACACATTAAACTGAATTCAGTTTCCCTCAGAAATTATGCAAAGATGGCATCTCTTTCGAACTAACATTTATTATTTTGTCAGCAAGTTATCACCAAGTTAACGGAGAGGGTGTGGGGAGATGGGCACTCTGTTACCGATAGGGCTACAGGGCCCAAGGGCTGCAAAATTCTGGAAACAGGTGATAATACTCCTAGAGTGCACAACTGCCCTACTGATTGAATATTGCAGGGCACCGATATCATGTTCAGTGTTTATGTGACGGAATAAAAATGTTTCTCTAGGCTCTCCCATTCAATCCAAAGCTGTGAGGGACTGTGTGTTCCTCCTAGAGTGGCTGTTTGTTTAACAACACTGGACTGGTTCCAAGGACACTCAAAGTGGCCATTTCTTCAGTGACAGTGTGGGCTACTACAGGCACCCAGAGGGGCCACCTGGACCACTGGACAGGCACCTGCTTCCTGTACTGTGAGTGGGGTGTGGTTAAACTGCAGTACTGCAATCAAAACTCTGCTCACAACCTGGGTTCAACCCCACGTAGCTGGCTCAAGATTCATTCAGTCCTTCCGAGATCGGTAAATATAGTACCCAGCTGAGCGGGGGCAGGGGACAACGTATAGCCTGCATAATTAAATTCTAAATTGCCCAAAGAGTGCTTTAATGCTATGGGACGGTATATAGGCAGCACGTTTTGCTGTGTTCAGCAGGCAATGCAGTGACGTCTCTCCTCTGGGACTGCGTGACTGATACCTGCTCTGTATGAATCCGTCGGGCTCCTGCTTTTCCGCTCACTTCTTTTTGCTTGCTGCTAGCAAGATACCCTGTTTAGAGCTTTCCATCTTTTTGCTGAGCTTCTCATGTGCAGGGATGTAGGGGCAAGACTCCTGCTGAAGCACCTAGTTCATCTCCAGAGGTTTCTGAAATGCCAAGTGCAGGTGCAGAGAGGATCCACGGGTGTGAGTCACAGAGTCCACAAAGAAGAAATGATCTGTGCCGTTCCTTGGAGGGCACCTTGCAGCCACCCGCAGCCGTCCTCTGTACTTCTCCCGTGCCACAACAATTCACTTTTGAGTTTTTTATACGTCGTGTGTGCCTGGATGGGATCTAGAGGCTGCCAATTATTATTATAATTGCTTTGTCGTGGCTCTCCTGAACTTGGCTTGTGGTCCTGGCACAGGATCCGCCTTGCTGTCGATCCACTTTCCAGCACATGCAGTAGTTATGTCAACCTCTGGATCTCGGTGGTCCTTCCTTTCATTTTTGGAAACCACCGGCTCGGCGCCATGTCACAGAACCACGCGTTGCAACATGAAGCATGCAGAGGATGGGAAGCCAGGGATGTGAGGACAAAAAGCACAGAGCGGGCACTAACAAGTGTGAACAATGGGTCGACATGCAGCCACTGGGTCTGAAGGGCTGTGGCCCCTGTTGGGCAGCAGGGAAGGGCCCTCCAAGGGTTGCCATGTTAAGCCGGTTTCCTGCTCCTCCATTTTGCACACTGGGCGACCCTCGGCCGCAGAAATATTGTGGGGGTTCCATAGAGAGTGGCACCAGAGGTCCCTCTCTTATCACCCAAAGACTATTCCTATTGAGGCCAGAGGAAATGCTTTTGCCCAAGAAGGAAGGCATGGCGGAAGTCAGCCAGAAACAAGTGTGAGGGGAAAAATGGAAGCTGGATTTCCTTCTCTTCTGTCCCCCCCCCCCCCCCTTTCATTCTGGGCATCAAAATTAAGCCTCTGCCTCTGTGGAGAACAGAAAGGCCGAGCTGAAGCTGCCCCTGAACCTCGCCGCCGTCAGCCTTCCCTCAAAGAACTTTCTTCCAGGCCCTCAACGGACACACCGTGATGAGAAAGGGTCGTGTTTTGTGTGTGGCTTCTGACTGTTTGACGTGACAAAGACGTGTTCGAAAGAGGGACTTAAACCGCCTCAACCTGGGACGCTTGTGAGGGGGGGGATTAAAACGAGAGAAGCTCCCGCCAGGTTCCCTCATGAGGGAACAAGGAGCGTCGGGGGGGGGGCGCGGTGGGGACGTCAACGGTTCCCCTCGGGCGCGCGAGTAAAAAGCACAAGCCCCGCCCCCTCCATCATGGCGGGCGGGGAAGAAAGAGGCTCCCTTAACTGCTGCCTCAGCAGCTCCCAGCGCGCGCGCTTTAGGCGCTGGGCGGGACCTTCCCGCCACTCCTCCACTCCGGCGACGCTATTGGTCACCTCTCGCTTCTTTCCAATCACTAAAAAGGGATTGGTTGAGCTCGCTCCTCCCCTCCTCCCCTCCCCTTGCTCACACTCCTTATTTATTTTCTTCCCTCCGCCCACCCACCCCCATCCTTTCCGAAAGCGCCTGTTTCTTTTCCCGGCTTCGCTTCCGATTGGCCCAGCGCCGCTTGCCGTCTCCCTCGCTGCGCGCTCCGATTGGCCGCTCTCGGCAGGCGCTGGCTTCTCTGATTGGCGCCTGCGCGCCCTCCCTCTCGGCGCGCGCGAGCGACCGACCGAACGTGCGACCCCGGCTGTTCTCGGCGGAGGGGGGGGGGCTGCGTCCACGTGGGGACCTGCACGTAGTCACAGCCAGCCCAGCCTGGAGACGAAAAAAGGCGGGGCAAAGAGGGAGTCACGTGGGAAGGTGATGGCAATATAGGGGGGAGGAGGAGGGGGGGAGGAAAGCGTAGCATGCACCTGAATGGGAGGAGGGGGGGGGGCGCCTAACATTTCTGAATTGGAAAGATTCCCGCGCAGAGTCCGACCTCGTGCTGTATCCCGAGTTGTGGGTAGGCTACGGGGGGGGGGGGGACACACACGGGGAAGCATGCAAAAAAAGATGCATGCAAAAAAGCAATGCAAAAAGATTTCCAATGCAAATAATTCCCCCCCCAGGAGGGATTTTCCCTGTGCAAGCGGATCGTCTTGCTGCTGCCTCGTGCACGCGCAACACACACGCACACACACACACGGACCTGACCTTGTGGCTGCTGCACGTGCTTCCCTCTCGTTCCGCTGCTCCGATTAGAAGCCAGGCGCTGCGATAATCGCATGCGTGGGTTTTGCCTCCTCGGCTTGCATCCTGCGGTTCTCTTGCCTGCGGTTCCCAATGATAACCCGGAGCAGCCGCCTTTGCTCTCTCTCCCCCCCCCCCCCCAACCCTGACCTGGGAGCGCTGATGCCAGACGTTAGGAAGGAGACGTTACTCTGGGAAGGCAGGCTCCTGGCTTTTCTTGCAAGAGGTTTCGCACCCTAATCCCCGGCATGTTGATTCAGTGGCAGGAAGCGCCGTTCTGTTGGAGAGCCGATGAGCTGCCTGCAGTTCAAGCCTCCTGCGTAGGACGCCAGCCTGACAAAACCGTTTGGTGAAGTGCGCGGCAGACCACGAAAACTTAAGGCCAAGAGGCATTTCCCTCGTTACTACAAGGATTCATGTACCTCCTGCTTTTCTGCCTGCCTGCCTGTGTGCAAAGCAGTGTGCAAGAACGAAATGATACATTAATTTTAGCTGTTTTTGCCACTGCAGCAAACTGAAAAGAGCTCCTGCAGATGACTTTACTAGACCCTTTTGCAAAGAAATGCAAACAATTCAAGGGACCGTGGTTACCTTGAAAGCAGCTAAAAAGTTTGGGACTCCAATACTTGAAATAACACCCAGATGGGCACTAAGGCAAACAGCTGGTGTGATCCCACAAATATCACCTCTATCAAAGGTTACTTCATTAAAACAAGGAAGTGGCCTTTTTAAAGTAAGGGTGCTCCAGTATGGATTACCCCGAGTGAATGGTACCCCTGCCACAAACTTTTCTGCATGTAAGGCCTTTGTGGTTTGTGGACTGAGTATGGAGGGGAGGGATTTTGATTTTAGGTAACATGCAAAACCATATTCACTGACATTGGCATCTTAAAATGTTTATCTGAACTTATTTTACACGCTTTATCTACGGGTTGTTTGGGATGCGTGTATTGCTTTCCTTGTTTTAATTCTTGCAATCTGCTTTGGAATCGAGAGGAAAAAAACATATACTAAGGTTTGAAATAAAATCAAAACAGTGTAAGGAGTGCAAACTTGGAACAGCTTCTACCATCATCACATGCAAACACACCTCAGGCCTTGACCTGTGAAAGGTGTTAAAATAAGCCAAGAAAGCCATGGCAGAATTGGTGAGGACAATTAACATTGTCAAAAATCATTGTATCCTATTATATCCTGTTCCATAGGCTAATACTAGTACTTCCAGATGAATGGCTCCTGGCATGACTGGTCAAAATCTCTGTGCAAGTTATTCTGTCCCATAGAGTGGCAGAACTAGTGGCCATACAACTTAATGGAGTGCTTCCTTTTCCTTCTCTAGATGTTCAGTCAGGTGATACGAAAAAGTTCCAAATAGAGTAGTCCTAGAACGAGCTGGAATCTTTAGCATGTATACATTACTGAAACAGCGACGTCTACGTTGGCTCGGTCATGTCGTGAGAATGGCTGATGGTCGGATTCCAAAAGATCTCCTGTATGGAGAGTTAGTGCAGGGAAATCGCCCCAGAGGGAGACCACAGCTGCGATACAAGGAGATCTGCAAGCGGGATCTGAAGGCCTTAGGAATGGACCTCAACAGATGGGAAACCCTGACATCTGAGCGTTCAGCCTGGAGGCAGGCGGTGCAGCATGGCCTCTCCCATTTTGAAGAGACCCTTGTCCAGCAGGCCGAGGCCAAGAGGCAGTCCCGAAAGCAGCAAAATCAGGAACTGGACAGGGGTCAGATTGTATTTGTCTTCAGTGTGGAAGGGATGGTCACTCTCGAATTGACCTTTTCAGCCACACTAGACGCTGTTCCAAGTCCTCCATATAGAGCACGTTACCATAGTCCAGCGATGGCAAACCTATGGCACGCGTGCCACAGCCCTTTCTGCTGGCACGCGAGCCATAAGTCTGCGGATTGCTACTCCCCCCCTGCAGCCAAACCTGAGCAGGCGGCTGCAACCACGGTGCTGGTGCCCGGACAGGCGGCGGGTCAGGATCCGGAGCAGCTGGTGCTGGCGGTGGATCCAGAGTGGGGTCTCGAGGCACCTCCGTGCCCAGGATTCCCCCTTCCGCCGCCACTTCCGCTTCCGCCGCCGCGGCACACCGCCCCATTTTTTCCCAGTTTGGGCACGCAAGCCCAAAAAGGTTCGCCACCACTGCCATAGTCTCTTGAGACTGAAGGATGCCTACTCTTGTTCAGTCAAAACTGTGGAAAAGGAGGTGGGGAGAAAGGCGTTTGAGACCATGACCAAAAAGCCTGAAAATGTTTTTGAATAGTACCTTGAAGCACGTGGTACCTTAAAGACTAATTCTTATATTTTAATGTGAGCTTTCGTGGATCACATCCACTTCTTCAGACATATGGAATAAAATGAAATACAGGATGATTTCATGAGTCAGTGACATGACTGACATGATCCACGAAAGCTCACATTAAAATATAATTATTAATAATTATTAAAAATATAATAATCTTTAAGCTGCTGCATGTTTTTGCCTTTTTTTGTTATGTTTTCTTTGGATTTTGATACGCTTGCACAGACTGCACAGCAAAGTAAGTTATAAATTAATAAATCGACAAAAGCATGCATACAATTGCATTGTAGTGCAGGAAACACAATTAAGTGAATTATCTTTTCTGCGATTCTTAAGCTTCAGTTCATTAGCATTTGTCATGCCCCAGGCAAACCCAAAATTTAGCACTTAAGAAATTGTTTCCGCATGTTCTTGTCTGTGTAAGTTAGGCACACCAAAGTTTATCTCCTTATTGTAACCAAACTTTGGATCGGTTTACTCTCTGCCCATGCTTACACACATTTTATGGTTTTAGATTAAAAACGACTCGTTGACAAGAGTTGTGGTGATTTTACATGTCTTCAGCCATGATTTCCTGAGTTAAATCCTCACTCAGCCATGACATTTAATTGGTGGCCTTAGATAAGTCACTTATCTGTTGGCCTGAGGTACCTTCTCAAGGTTTTGTGAAGTGAAAATATGATAACCCCATCAGCTCATTATGTAATTGTGCAGGAATTCTTGCAATTGCTATCTGTACTTTGCTCAGAGCAAATGATGAAAATCGTATAAATCCTGATTTTGCCTAATTGTTTCTGAACCACAAACTCCATGTCCAGGAAATATATATTTCACAGGTTTTTTAGTGCCTCGTATCACAGACTTGCACAGTTGAAGTTTTCTTTGTGGCTGTTCATGTTTCCCTTTGCATCTTGCAGCTTTTCAGATCCTGTGCTCTGCTCCGCATGTAATGGAGTCTTGTTCCCAACTCCCATATGGGTAAATTAAAAATGGCCACTTTCTCCATTCTGGATAGCTGAATGGTTCAGATGTTTAACTGCAGAGCCAGAGGTTGGGAGTTAGGGTTAGGTTAGTTTAATACGGTCATAGACCAATATCCAAACGTACAAGTAAATATATAAAAACAGTAAAACACATATACTAAGTTAAAGGCATCCTAACAGAGTAATACATTATACTACCTTAGTCTCCCTTTCAGTTTCCCATTAATAACTAAAATCAAATAATTTTTAAAATTTTCCTTTCACGGATTTTAACAGGAGCTGCAAGAAATTTCACCGTATTGTACCAGATATCTATATTGCATCCAGACAGCAATAAAAGCATGTAAAAAGCCTCAGAGCGCCCATGGAGTAATTTTAAATGAGGTTCAATAAAGTTCCTCTGAATATCAAAATAGTAAGGACAGGACAGGAGAACATGGGTAACTGTCAGACCTCTGGTCTAGCACAGTCTAGGCGTCACCGTCTGGCAGTGATGATGATGTTCAGGATTTGAGAGAGGAGCTACCTGGAGATGCTGGGAACTGAACATGTGAAGTCAGTGCTCTGTCACAGGGCAGCGGCAAGACAGCTGTGTCTCTCACCATATCGCTGCATTTACAAAAGTACCACAGTCCTGGTTTCAGTTTCAGTATATTTGGGTATAAGTTATGTCAAAAGTGAAACAGGACAGTTATTTCGCAACAAAAGAATGCAATTTTTGTTGTTGTTGCAAATAAGACACACAATCTGTGTGTCAGAGTTTTTTTGTGTTTTTGGAGGGCACATTCTGGTATGCTACCTGGCTCTTGGAAATCTCCGTGGAAAAGACCCTGATGTTGGGAAAGTGTGAAGGCAAGAGGAGAAGGGGACGACAGAGGACGAGATGGTTGGACAGTGTCATCGAAGCGACCAGCATGAATTTGACCCAACTCCGGGAGGCAGTGGAAGACAGGAGGGCCTGGCATGCTCTGGTCCATGGGGTCACGAAGAGTCGGACACGACTTAACGACTAAACAACAACAACAACCTGGCTCTTACACAACTCTTGGTCATTTGGTGGTTGTAGATTTTTCGGGCTTTTTTGGCCGTGTTCTGGAGGTTTTTCTTCGTTGGTTATTTCATTGCTGACTGTGAGATAAATTCCTACTGAACTGGATTCAAAATTAAGGGCGCGCGCGCGCACACACACACACACACACACTATACAGCCACCTGTATAATAAGACCGGTCAAGCAATTAATGGGAATTAACACTCAAAACCTCTTTTATTACTACTATTATCTAACTTTTAATGATACGTGAATTACAGATCTAGTCCTCACTTGCACCTCCATCGTTTTAATGATTTTGCATCCTGGTTTGTGTCCCTGTCATGCTTAACAGCATTGGGACTTCTGCATTTACACATCAGCATCCCCCTTTCTCTCCTAAAATTCCTGAAAATATTAGATTCAACTGTATTTTTATGTAAGCTTAACTGGTAATGATAATGTATTTTCTTCCCCACCCAACATGATGGGTTTGCAGTCCAACATCGAACCTTTCCCATCTCTGCTCGGGATGGGGACTGTGTCAGCATGTGAAACGGCAGAGAAATGACAAATCATGTTCCTTCCTTCAAGTCTTTCACGTGGAACTTGGTGCTTCTCCAGACCATAGCTTCAAAAAGTTTTTTTTGTTTTGTTTTAAATTACAGTTCCTTGTACCAGCCAGTTAGCCTGTCCAGCTGCCATGCTGCTTTGTGAAGTTCCTGTTTAAATTGATCTTTTCCAAGCCTTGATTAGCTGATCCTTGTGAATGCACTAAAATGGATGGTTGTAGTTATTCCATTTAGCCATGGGGGGAAAAGTTACAGTGTTCCGTCCCTCCTTTTTCTTTCCCTCTATTCTTAGACTTGCACTATTTTCCTACTCTTTCTTGAGGCCTCTCTGGGTGCTCTCCATCTTTTCTCATTTTAGTTTCATTTCTTACTTCAGGTTTTGCCCAGATGGGCAAAAATTCTTCTGCCAATGGGATGCAGGTGGTGGTGGTTTATCCCAAAGGGAACTGGGGCTTACTTGCATTGACATTGTGCTGCAGAAGCTGCATCTTTGAAAATCAATAAATCCTTATAAATCCACATCCCTCCTGCAGCTTTGTTTCTGGAAGGTGAGGGGCGGTGTGTGTTCCTATTTTTAAAAGCTCATTACAGAGCTAATTAAAGAGTCTCAGCTCTGACATGGCAATGAACTCTCTGGAACCACTGTTAGTTGTTCTAAGGTCTGTCTTACAGAACAAATCCTGGAACAATGTAATATCCCCTTACCCCAAAAAAGACGGGGAAATGGCATGGATCTTTTCAAACTTAGCTTTCCCGTTATCGGCTCAGGAAGTAAAAACTTGAAGCAGGCAGCAGTGAGCCAGGTAATTTTTCCTCTTTCTCGACAAACCCTCTGATATGTATGGAATATGGTCCAAAATGTGTACAGGTAGGCATTTTTGGGGTAACTTTCTTACGTTGTAAAGTTATTTTAAAGCAATAATATTGCAGTAAAAAAAAGTTGCAATTCTTAATACGAGTGGGAGATTGTTACCGTTTATTTGTTTTCTGCTTTTCTGGCAAGCCATTCAAAGCATCTGTTTAAAACAACAAAATCAAAATAGAAACATAGTTGATAGACACACTGGAAAAAACAAAACAAAATAGCAGCAATAGCAGGCTGGGTAGAAAATGAATAAAAGGAAATGCATCACACACGAACCCAGGACACAAGGGCACAGATCTGTGTGATCTGCACACTTAGATATTATAATGCAGAATATCTCGCCATAGAAGAGAAGGCTAACAAGTTTTCTCCATAGAAATAGGGAGTAGATGGTTCTTCAAATGAAGGACCCCTTAAAATAGAGGACTGTCTACTGTGAAACTGGACACATAGCCACCCCAAATACAACAGGATGTCATCTTCAGTATCTAGCAAAGCATCTCCTGAAATCTTGAAAGCAGCAGATTATCTGAGTACGCCATATTCTATTTAATAAGGTTTACTGTTAGTTTAGTGCTCATTACCGCAGTGGCTACCTTAAAATTAACATTTGCTCATTTGCTTGGCTCTCTACTTGAAGTAAGATTAATCATATGCAGAAATGTGGATGTTCTGCAGATGTATAGGATGGTATGGTGTGAACCGTTACGTTGACCTCTTTTTTTTTTTAAATAACCTTTCTCACTGTTACATCCCTAACCACGATTTTTGGCAAAGTGGCTTTGTTTTCCATTAACTTTCGGCGTCCACTTTAACAGACTCCACCAACCTCAGGCTGCTGAGTGTTGGACGTCACTGTGGTCCAGTCCCTCCAGAACACTTACGGATTCTTCAACGCTGCTGCAATGAAGCCTGAGCTGGAACAAATACTGAAGATGGGAACGTGGATGCCAGTGTGCTCAAGGAGAACAGCCAAAGGAGCTATTAGCGGCCAGAGAACTACTCTGAGAAAACGGACATCTTGCTAACATAAAGAGAACGAAAGGAGACGAGAAAAGATGCAAACTTGGAAACTCTCTCTAAAAATATGAAGTGGTATTTCAATAAACTAGAAACAACAATCTAGGTAGATTTCGGCCACTAGATGACAAAAGACTTCATGGGGAGTAGGCAAGCTAAAGGGGATAAGGAAATCGCAGAGAAGTTGGAAGAATTTGTTTTGCCTCTGTCCAACATGCTTGTTTTTTTCAGGAAAGGAGTCTGATGAACAGAGGCAAATACCGGTGTGTTTTCTTCCAGCATGTGTCCTGGGTTTTATCTGGATAGGTGTCGTTTTAAAGTTGTAAACTAGCTCTGAGCCCTGGGGATAAGATCAGCAGTCAAGGAACGGATGAATGCAATTTATCTCCGCCCAGCAATGACTGACTCAAGATGTGTGTCTTACTGTCCCCCTTGATTCATGAAAGCTGGGCAAAATTCATCTGCAATCTGTTAGTCTCTGTGCAAAGAAAAGAGGCTTTCCTGGGCCCCTCCAGCTTTAGAAGCAGCAAGGGGAAAGTATCATGGTTAGGCGGCTGCCAAATGTGTGTCCGGGTGTCTCTCTCCAGAGCCTTCGTGGGTAGCCAGAAGAGAAACATAGTCTTTTTGCCTTCTCCATGCTCAAGAACCACGTGGTGCTTCTGTACAAGGCAGCCCAAGCCAAGACAAAATATTCTCTATGTGCGCATGCGTTGGCACAGTGTACAGTTGATTTGGCTCAGCCCCAAGCTGATAAGCCCTCGGGTGAGGGAAGACTCTCTCTCTTTCTCTGTTTACTTGCGTGAACATGTGAGAAAAGCTAAGTTAGACCTTGCCAGATGGCATCTCTGAGATATCATCTTTAATAAGGGACAGAAACCTTCCCATGGTCTGTATTTACATACAGAGGAGGACACAAGAGTGAATCCAGTGGTAAAGCCCAGGTATAGCCCCTCGATGAAAATTCAGGCAGCAACAATCTGCTGGGTTTTGCCTGTATCACGTTGGAGAACCACACACGATTAGGACCAAACGAGAGAGGACATTAAATGCATCTTTGCTTTCAGCATCTCAGGGAATAACACTTGATTAGGCCAAGTGACACATGATGTTAAAAACATCTTTCCATTTAACGTGCGGTATTAAGAAAATGCAAATGTTGATAACTGGAAGAGAGATCAGATTATACTTATCAGGATCAAAGCAGATGGGGGTGGGTGGGTTAACACTTCCATTTTTTGCCACAGTCCTGCGGAAAATGCTTCCTTTGACATGGGGCATTTGCATTGGGGGGAAAAATCCCCACTAATCAAATGTAGTTCTTTGAGGTGCAGAATGCTAAGATGCATTTAACATTATATCTTGTTTGCGCCTAATTCCCACCTGTCTCTGCCTGTTATAAAAATGGAGCATTGTGTTAGCAATTATAAACAGCCATGTTCCAAGGCTGCCTGAGGGTCAAAGCACACATTAAGAAGAATGCATGTTTCGTCTTTACCATGGTATCCCATCAGACACTCAAATCTTTCAGGTCTCCATGCCTAGGAACTCATCTCAAAGCATGCTTGTCTGATGATCAGTTGCCAAACAAAGCCAGTGTTCATCTTATGCAGCATGAGTCCCGTCCAGATCTGAGGGACAAAATTAAATGAACAGATGCCAGCGATCTTTTTGCCAAATGCAGGTTGAGGCAAGCTCGGTAGTAGGATGAACAGCTTCTTCCTCTTCAGATAACTCTGCTTCTCGAGAAATATCAATTGTATTGCCTAGACTGGTCTCGCCTGTCCTCTCATCCATGCCCTATAACCAGGTTACCAATTCTGTGCTTGGCCAGCATTCGAGAGTCTGGTTGCAGAGGCAAGAACCGCCACTGGGCCTCGTAGGAGAGGGGCCAGTCAAGATCACCAGGAATGTGGGTAGCTGGTGGGGGTGATGTGCTCCACCACCTGTGTGGTCTTGGGCGAGTTGTACCATCCTAGAGCACCATCAGACAGAGGGTCTGGTAACCACCTCTGAGTTCTTTACTTCCAGGAAACCCTGGAAAGAGTTGCTGTTAAGTTGGAACCTAATTATTAAGTATTGCGTCATAGCAATGTTAGGTATGCTCAGTTGACAGAGGAAAACACACTAGATGGATAGAATCTGGGAGCCTATGCCTAGCCTTTGTTCAATGGTGTTTAGGCTGGCTGTTCTGTAGGGCAGTGGTTCCCAACCTTGGGCCTCCAAATGTTCTTGGACTTCCACTTCCAGAAATCCTGGCCAGCAGAGGTGGTGGTGAAGGCTTCTGGGAGTTGTAGTCCAAGAACATCTGGAGGCCCAAGGTTGGGGACCGCTGCTGTAGGGCCTGAGGAAGCTGGACATTTTGCTCAACAGCGATTCAGATGAGCTTTCCTCATTCGATATCCCGGCAAGGATTGATGGACATTTCAGTCCAGGATCTGGAGGGCCACATGTTCCCCATCATTGCACTTTTCAAAGAGGGGGCGGTATTAGTCGGTTTCAGGATATGTAACGAAAATGAAACGCAAGTAGAAAAATAGAAACAAAAGCATTTATCTGTTAAAAACCAACCCGTTTCAGTGTGAGCTTTGGTGGATTTCAATCCTCTTCCAGACACGTGGAGTGAAATGTTTAGATTTCCACTCCATTAGATTAAAACCAGTGCCTTCCGTTTTAGCAGTTTTCAGAGAAGTAGCTCTCTTAAGTCTCTTTCAATAGGCATAATGAAAATAAAAATAAAACATGAAGGTACCTACTCCTGTTCTAAGCTTGTGCCTGCTAGGGAATCATTCCACATGAGAAGTATGTTCTCGTGCCTTGGGATTACGCAGTGGTGGTGGTGGTGGGGAACACACACACCCTGCACATGCTAGTCGGCTCCTTCTTATTCCTGAAGAGGACTTTGAGACCACGGTCCAACACAGATTGCAAGGAAGTTTCATGACCCGGCTTAAAACATGTCTGTTCGGGACTAGATTAGGAACCAGCACGCAGTAACAGATTTTACTTTCTTGGGCTCCATGATCACTGCAGATGGTGACAGCAGCCATGAAATTAAAAGACGCCTGCTTCTTGGGAGGAAAGCGATGACAAACCTAGACAGCATCTTCAAAAGCAGAGACACCACCTTGCCGACAAAGGTCCGCATAGTCAAAGCTATGCTTTTTCCAGTAGCGATGTATGGAAGTGAGAGCTGGTCCATAAAGAAGGCTGACCGCTGAAGAACTGATGCTTTTGAACTGTGGTGCTGGAGGAGACTCTTGAGAGTCCCCTGGACTGCAAGGAGAACAAACCTATCCATTTTGAAGGAAATCAACCCCGAGTGCTCACTGGAAGGACAGATCCTGAAGCTGAGGCTCCAAGACTTTGGCCATCTCATGAGAAGAGAAGACTCCCTGGAAAAGACCCTGATGTTGGGAAAGTGTGAGGGCAAGAGGAGAAGGGGACGACAGAGGACGAGATGGCTGGACAGCGTCATCGAAGCGACCAACATGAATTTGACCAAACTCCGGGAGGCAGTGGAAGACAGGAGGGCCTGGCGTGCTCTGGTCCACGGGGTCACGAAGAGTCGGACACGACTAAACAATTGAGCTGTGGCATTTTATTTGTTGTTAGCCGCCCAGGGTCATGCCCTGGCGCTAGATGGGCAGGATATAAATGTCATGAATGAATACATAAAATAAAATAAACACCAGTCATTTTTTTTTACCCATAAATGCATCCCCTAAATTTATTTGAACACTTGCCCTTGTCATTCTCAGCTCCCCCCCCCCCCCCAAAAAAAAGGCCTGCTTTGGAGCCCAGCCCTCCGGCTTCTCAGGGGAATAATTCACAGAACTACGCAGCCTGCCTTTGCGAGTTCTCTTCCGCCTCTGGGGAGGCAGGGATTCCTTCAGAAGCTGGAAGGGCCTAATATATATTAATATATATATTAGGAGAACTCGCAAAGGCAGGCTGCGTAGTTCTGTAAATTATTCCCCTGAGAAAATATATATATTACGGCAAAGCCCCGCGGAAGGGTGTGTGTGTGTGTGTGTGTGTATATATACACACACAAAGCGCATATATATGTGTGTGTGTGTGTATATATATATATATATATATGCTTTGAGTGTGTATACACACACACACACACACACACACACACACACACCCTTCCGCGGGGCTTTGCCGTTGCAGCAGCGCGTTTGGGAAATGCACTTCCAGCACCCGGCGGAGGGAAGCCGACCAGCAAAAGGCAGCGGCTGGAGCAGGAGCGAGAGGCGGCGATGCCAAGGCGGGGGAGCCGCACTCGGCGCGCGCCTCCTTCCCCGGCCCGAGTGTTTGTTTTTCTGCAGGGCTCCGGCTGGGGGCGTGTATTTAAAGGGCGCGTCGCAACCAATGGGCGCCGAGGGGCCGGGCCAGAGGAGCCGCTTGTTTACACCAGACCTGCCGGAGGAGCTTTAACCCGGCCGGCAAAAGGAGGCGGCGGCGGCGGCGAGAAGGAAAGCCCGGCTTCCGGATCATGTGGAGTCGGGCGTGCTCCCCTTGCCAGCCAGCCAGCCAGCCAGCCAGGAGAGCCCCGGCGCAGGAGCCGCCCGCGCGGAAGGGGGGCTCAGCTTCTGCTGCTGTCGGCCCTGGGAAAGGCCAGGCTTTTAGGGGAAGCGTGTCTGCAAATAAAATAAGATAGCAAGAAGCGGCCGAGGGCGCCGGAAAGATTTTAATAAATGTTACCAGTAAATAGTATATTATCATTAAATAAGGTGCATCCAAGTCCGGCGAGCAGGATCGTGCTTGCCGAAGGAAAAGCCAGCCACGAAAAAAACAGGATCCCCTCCAGGCGGCTGTTTCTACGGCCCCTAAATGTATTTGTCAGAAATTCACCGTTTCTGTCGCAGAGCTTGGAAAGATTCCTATTCTTTTTCGGGCACCCTTGATACAAGGCTTGGCCCAGGCCGAGATCATCCAGACTCTTGTATTTCTGATCGTTATGTGTGGATGTGAAAGCTGGACAGTTAAGGAAGTTGAAAGGGGGGGGGGGGGAAATGGGATTCGTTTGAAATGTGGTGCTGGAGGAGAGCTTTGCTGGGAAAGGGGGAAATGCAGCAGGAAAAGAGGAAGACCAAATAGGAGATGGACCGACTCCCTAAAAGAATCCACAGGCTTGGGTCTGCAAGGGCTGAATAAGGGGGTTGAGGACAGGCTAGTTTGGAGATCACTCATTCCGAAGCTGGGCATTAAGTTGGAGGCGACGTGACAGCATGTAACAACAACTCCCATGATCCCCATACGCCCACGATGGCTGAGTTATTCTGCTTTATAGTCGAAAATCAGGAAGACATTTCCAAACTTTGGGGTTTTCCCCCCTATGCCTAGTCCTTCCTTGAGCAAAATACTTATTGCAACGTGTCCTGTACTGTGATCCTTAAAGCACTCCCGTGCTTATAAAAAAAGGAATTGTCTTGTGAAAGAGTCGTGTGAAAATTTATCAGGGATGCCTGTGTGGTGAATTTAATGGAATTGCATAGTAATAGAATTGGAAGGGGCCTATAAGGCTGTCCAGTCCAACCCCCTGCTCAAGGCAGGAATCCAAATCAAAGCAGATGTGCGGGGGGGGGGTGTTGTCTAAATTTGTCTCAAATGCCTCCAGCGTTGGAGCACTCACCACCTCCCATTGTCGTACTGCTTTAACAGTTAAGAATTTTTTCTTGATATTCATCCAAAATCTGGTTTCCTGTAACTTGAGCCCATGGTTGCGTGTCCTGCACTCTGGGTTGATTAAGAACAGATCCTGTCCCTCCTCTGTATTGTGGCCTTTCAAGTGTTTGAAAAGTGCTATCCTATCACCCCTCAGCCTTCTTTTCTCAAGGCTAAACATGCCCAGTTCTTTCCATCTTTCCTCCTAGGGCTTGGTTTTCCAGCCCCCTGATCATCATCATTGTTGCCCTCCTCTGAACTTGGCTCCAGTTTGTTAGCATCCTTCTTGAAGTGTGGTGTCCAGAACTGGACCAGGACTCCAGGTGAGGCCTAACCAGTGCCAAGTAGAGGGGAACTAGTACCTCACAGGATTTGGAGACTCTATTTGTAGCTTTGCCTTTGGTTCTCCCGCCCCCTAGCCCATGTAGACCTTTGCATTTATTCCTGTTAAATTTCATTCTGTTGTTTGCAGCCCAGGGCTCCAGCCTATCCAGATCATTTTGAATTTTCTTTCCGTCTTCCAGGGTATTAGCTATTCCATCCAATTTTCTGTCACTGCAGATTTGACAAGCATTCCCTGCACCCACCCACCCACCCCATCCAGGTCATTAATAAAAAGGTTGAAGACCACTAGACCCAGGACTGAACCTTGGGGGTACCCCACTTTCACCTCCTCCCAGTTTGAGAAGGAGCCAGTGATAAGCACTTTCCGAATACGGTTCTGTAACCCACTGTCCACAGTGCCTGGTCCAGATATATATGGTTGGTGAAATTGGTGACATGGGGCGGTAAGCTGTAAGGTCAGAGCTGAAAGACTTTATGTGCTCCCCTGATGCCCAAAATGAAATACAAAAGCAACAGTGGCTATTCAGCGACCATCTGGATGTCTGCAAAATAAGCTCAGCGATAGTGCTGGTAGATGCGAACACGATCAGCTTTTGCGACTAATATTATCTTGTGGGACAGGAAACCATTATCTCTATTAAGACCCAGTGGAACAGAATCAAATATTTTGAGAATGCTATAGAAGAGGTGGACGTTCAGGTTCATGGATTAATACCCCGTGCTTGGTTGCATGCAGAGGAGCTGAGCTAAACCGCGAAAGTGGACTTGAAAGGGCTGTCAACCAAGCTACGATCCGGGCAAAACCGAGGACCGCTCTCATACAACAGTCCTCAGTTCCTTTGGTAAGATTATGCCTGTCACGGGACGTACGTCATTTTAGATAGTTAGGTATTCTTAGGCGATATAACCTCAATGTATCGAGGAGAGTTGGCGGCTTCTCAAATCATTTAATGAGGCTGGAAAATTTCAGGCGCAGCACCCGTCGATCTCCGGATCAAACCAAAATTCAGGCACGCTTGTGTTGAAGAACCTTGCCGGAATGCCAACGAGGTGATTCACACAACCCGTGCAAGACAAACTAATATTTGCACCAATAAACTCGTTGCTCGGTCTCTGAGGCAACACTTACTGTGCAGATGAGTCCTACACCCACAAAGGGGGTATCTTGACATGTGTACATGACTTTCAGCCGTGCCTTTGCTTCCTAAATTTCTGGCTTGGTGTCAGGATTACGGAGAAAATGCCCCTTCGGAAGGAAATCCGAGGGCGCTTGAACGCTGAGCTTTTAAACATTCAAATAGGTCATGAAACCCTACCACTGGATCTTGGCAAGCTCCGTTTCCCTTGTTATCAAAAGCGCTTCGATCAGATGCCGTTTCTTCACCTCCTCCTCCATATGGGCTCGATTCAGCCTGCTTGTTGACATTGCAGGTGTGGCCCTCTGCCAGATCCCAATACAAACAACAGAGACGCATTGGGCAGTTGTTGGAACCGGGCCTTGTGCGCCTCTGTGGTTACCTGGTTGGCCAGCACAGGTGTGCGCTTGTGCAAGGCTGCCACTACAGGCAGCCTTGAATAGGTGTGTCTGTCGGTGGCTCCAGTGCTAAGTCCTACGAAAAGGTCATCACACATCTGGTTCCGCCCAAATCCTTGTATTTTTCAGCCGTGTTTCAGTGCCTGTGTTTTGATGCCCGCCACCACGTGTGACGGGTACCGCCAGATTAAATGCACAGGCATGTGTGGCGCAATCGTATTCAAGTAAATGTTTCACTTATTGGGGTGGCTAATAAAGCTGCCACAGGTGAGTTGGGCCCCCTTTGCAGTTCTTTTCTCTGCAAAACGACAATCTCTGGTTGGGAAAACCGGAATGCTGTCACTCGGGGGAGCGGGATGGTTTCATTCTTGTGGGGCCGCAAGGACTGAGACGGAATTTGCCTTCCCGAGGTTGCAAACGCGAGAAGGGCGAAATGTGACGATCGGGTGGACTTTGAGCATCCCCCCCTACGGAAAGATGGCAACTAAGGCAAGAGAGGCTGAGCTGTGTTAGGCCGCTGAGTCAAGGGCGTCGGACAGTTCGTGACTCATGAATTTGGATGAAATCCTGTGGTTTTTCAGAATAAGCGGATTTTGCGCAAGGGCCGTCTTCGTGCCACCGGGGGCAGGTCTCTCGCCGGGGATGCTTTCTGGGTGGCTTTGGCCCTCTGTGTGTCTCTGTGCGTTTGTGTCGAAGATCTCTGTGTAGCCTTGCTCTTGTTTCCCTTTCCTCCCAGTGGGAGCTCTTCGGCCCTTTCAGAGCTCCTGCCGCCGGGGCTCCCCACCGCCGGGCCCCGGGTCCAACCCCCCCCCCCCCCACCCTAGGGGCTTGGGAGAGCCCTGCCTCCGCTCGGCGGACTTGCCGTTCCGGGGGCCCGATCCTGGCCACCGAGCCCAGCCAGGTATTCCTCCCCCACCCCCAGCCTCTTTTCCCGGGAAAGCCCCCCACCCCCACCCCCTCCACCCCCGGCTGGCCGATCCGCGGGCAGGCGCCGCCCGAGCGCGCCTCCCTTCCGAGGCAGCGCCACTCCAGGCCGGGGGCTGCCTGCGGCCGCGTACGTGAGCCAGCCTGTGCCGGGGACAGAGGCGGGGAGGGGACGGGAGGGAGGGAGGGAGGGAGGGGCGGAACGGAGGGGGAGGGAGAGGGAGGGGGGAGGGAGGGCGCTGGAAGGGGAATTTCAAAACAAGCTTCGGGAGGGAAGGAGCCAGCGAGCGCCGGAGCTGGCCAGAGGTAAGCGGAGGGGGGGGGACCCTTGGGCGCGCGCAACCCCCTCCCCTGCGCGCCCGCGGGCGCCGATCCTGACCCACCACCGCCCGCCCCCCCCCACGCCGCCTGCTCGGAGGCTCGGCGCGGAGGGGGCAGGCGCGCGCGTGGAGGGGGGTGGTTCCGCCCGGGCTCTCTCTCTCTCTCTCTCGTGCGCCCCCTCCTTCCCTCCCCCGGGCTCTGCGCCCTGCGCGCCCCCGCCGCCCCGCGGCTTTCACCTCCCGAGGGGAGGGGGCGTCGGCGCGGGACTCTTCCCCCCCCCTCCCGTTCCCCGGCCTTCGCTTTCCGCGGGAGCAACAGCGGGGGTGGGACGGCGCTGCGCCGGGGAGCAGCCGTCCGACGCCCCCCCCCCGTGGGATGCCCGGGCAAAGGGGGGGGGGGGAGAGAGAGAGGGACGGAGGGAGGGAGGGAGGGGGCGGACGGCGCTGCTTGTGCCGCTTCGGCCACGGGCATGCCTGCCCCTCCGCCCCGCGCAAGCCCGCCCGGGGGGGGGGCGCCCGGCGGAGAGGAACCGAGGAGAGGGACGGGCGCTGCTGCTGGTCCTCCTCCTCCTCCTCTTCTCCAGCGCTCTCCCCTCGCCCCGATGCCCGCGATCGCCGCTCCCCACGACCGGGCGCGTGTGGGGCTCGACGCGTGTTTGCCACGCCTCCCTCCCCCCCCCCGCCTCCGGCTCGCCTTCCGCGGCGGCGGCCAGGCCAGGCCACCCACCCCCACCCCCACCCCCCGTGCGCCCGCGCGCGCGGTTCCGGCCGGGGGGGGGCCCTCCCGTCACGCCCCCTTCTGGCTCTTCCGCGGGCCCCGCCCACCGCCGGGCCCCGCCCTCCCCGGGGAGGGGCCACGCCCCCTCCTCCGCGACGCCTTGCCCCGGCCGCCGGCCCCCCCCCCCACCCCCATGCGCGGAGGGAAGCCCCCCCCCCGTCCAGCCCTGCGCGTCGCCCTGGGCTGCCGACCGCTCGCTGGACTCCGGGCCGAGGTGCGCGGGGCTCCCTCCTCGGACTACAACGCCCATCATCCCGCGCCCACGGGAGGAGTCGGGACGGGGCGGTCCTCAAGTGGAACTCAGCCCCCCCCCCCCCGCCGCCGTCGTCCCCGTCGAGCCACGTTGGTTGCCCTGTTCCTGGAGCTGCGATTTTTTTGCCCTGGTTAGGGGATTCTGGGGGGTTGTAGTCCACAAAAGGAACGTTTCCCTGTGAGCCACATTGACTGAAGCGGGCCCTCCAAGCCCAGCCACGTCTCCCACTCCAAACTCACCGAGCCAGTTCTGTGAACCTGGGTGTAGGGGACCGTCTGAAAGGGTAAACTGCCATGTTGGCTCCAGAGTTCTGGAAGTGGGAATAAGAATAAAAGAATAATAAGAATAATAGAACTTTTCTGACCTGGGCAAAATCCCGGGACTTACTGCCCACCTCTCCAAGCCACTGTCTCCCCTCTGGCTGTGTCAACCCACCTATTCTTGGACTTGAAGTTAAAAAAAAAAAAAAAAGGGACATGTCCCGTTTCTGGGCTGTGAATTTGGGAGACCCCAAAAACAGGGGTCTCAAAGGGTGTGTGTGTGCGTGTGTCACACCCAACTCTGTTCACCGTGGCCTTTTTAAAGGGAGCAGAACTTCAGCTTTCTGCATGCAAGGAAAAGAAGAACCACAGTCAGGCCCAACCAGGGAGTAGAGAACTTTCTGTTAGTTTTTCCCCCAAGGATTTTTTTTTTTGGGGGGGGGAACAGCTGACGCCTCCCAGGCCTTTTTTGCCCTATAACTTCCACCCCCCCCCCCACCAGCATAATTCCCCCCAAAGGATTTTGTGAGCCGGGCCTGGCGGTAAGAACCTGTGGAGGCCACAAACAGCCCACCCTAGTTTTACTCATGGGCAGGGGCTGGTTTTTTTCCAGCTGTTCTTGTTTTGCAGCCCTTCTCTCTCTCTCTCTCTCTCTTTCTCTCTCTCTCTCACACACACACACACACACACACACACAGAGGTGCGCACACACACACACACTCAGTTGCTTGCACGGTTCTCCACACTCATGTTCTTGAGTGGCTGTGTTTGCAAACTTTGCCTGAACGCCACCCTCCCCCCCCTCCATAATGTACCCAACCGCTCTTGTGTGAGTGTATGGTCCCCGGTGGCCTCGGTGGACCGAGGGGCTGAACTCTGCGTGGCCGTGACCTGTTGGGGCTCTGAATTAGGGCAGGATGGCTTGGCGGGGGGGGGGGGAAGAGAAGGTGCCCGAAAGGAAGGGAACAGCACGGCCACTTTAACCGCCCCCCCCCTCCGCTTTGCATCTCCGACCCACGCCTTTTCTCCTGCAACCTTGCGCAGAGTTTGGCAGTGTCACGGTTCTGGACTACCACTCCCAGAATCCCCAGCCAGCATGGCCGTTGGCCACATTGACTTGGGTTGGGGGGATTTTTGTCTGAAAGGGAAACATGGCCAAACGTTGGCTTTTGGAGGAACCCATGAAAGACTCGGTCCTTGGCTTGGCTGAGCATCTCGGTTGTGGCACCGCCATCCCTATGGCGTGGGCTCCCGGTGGAGCTGCGCCTGGACACCCCCCCCCCCCGGGCCCGCCTTCAAGAGGATGCTCAAGAGGTTTCGCCGCCGCCTTGCCATTCTTTAGGTCTGGTCGGTTCTATGCGCAGTTTTATTCTTTCTTGATTTCTTAATTGTTTCGCTTGAATGGATATGATTTGATGTTTTTTTGTTATATTTATTGCTTCTTTTGGTTGTAAACTGCCGAGTGGAGTGGCCGGCACTAATTCGGGCGGTGTGTAAGTTTTTGAAACAAACAAATTAAAAAAATGTGTCGAAACTCTGCCCCTGCTGATGCTTCTGGCACTCCGTTGTAGGTACAACACTTTCCTCACGATTTCCCTTGGTGTACGTGATAGTGAGTAAGCTTCCAAACAGCCTGTGGTCAAGGAAGAATCAGAGAGTGGCTTTTCTAAGAGCTGGCTTGTTTCTCTTTCCCCCTTTTTAAGCCACCAATGACTGTCATGGGTCAGATGGCATAATGAAACTTGATGGACTAGAAACTTGTGGAGGAGCATGGCAATCAGGTGATAGCGCTTCCATTGAGTTGAACGGGTGACGGCGAGGAAGGGTCATGTCCGAATGCACTTTTGCAAGGGGAAACAGTTTCCCTGAATATAGAGAAATGCACGCTGTCGCACTGGTAGACGGGAGTTGGTTCTGTTCTTTCTGTTCTCTGGCAGCCGGCATAGAAGCAACCCCCCCCCTCCCCATGTTATAAAGAAGATTTAGGGACTTTTTTGCAAGAAGGAGGGGCTTCAGTGAAGGGGAGATCATCCAGAATTAGGCATGGGATGTTTCTCAACTGGGAGTTTATTTTACTGGAAGGTTTTACCATCCAATTCCTACTCATCTTCCCAGTGTCAGTAATAATAATAATAATAATAATAATAATAATAATAATAATAATAATAATAATAATAATAATAATAATAATAATAATAATAATAATAATAATAATAATAATAAATCTCAATGTAAGAAACATCAATTTGAAAATAAATTAAACAGCTGGAAAAATAATCCACTACATGGACAACACCTGAGGAATATTGATGGAAAGCATGATCATAATTCAACGTGGGCATGGCTAAAACTGGGGACCCTTAAGAAAGAAACCAAAGGACTGATTTTTGCTGCACAAGAACAAGCGCTCCAAACCAACACGATGAAAGCTAAGAGCCAAGAAATTCATGCTAACAGCAAATGTCGACTCTGCCAGGAAAAAGATGAAACCGTGTCACACCTCATCTGCAAATGTCCAAAGATTGCAGAAACAGATTACAAAGTTAGACATGATAGAGTGGCAAAATTAACGCACTGGTCATTATGCAAAAAAATACAACTTGCCGGCCTCCAAAAACCTGTGGGAACATCAGGGAGAGAAGGTGTCAGAAAATGAGGAAGTCAAGATCTTGTAGGATTTCCGGATCCAAACAGACACCTTGAACATAACACACCAGACACACGGTAGTAGTGATAGGATGAAGAAATGTCCGGATCATTGACATTGCAATTCCAGGGGATGCCAGAGTTGAAAATAAAGAATTGGAAAAACTAACAAAGCACAGACACCCGGCCATCGAAACATCTCACCTCTGGAAGAAACACACTTCAGTGGTCCCCGTAGTCATTGGGGCTTTGGGAACAATATCAAGAAATTTCTCCCAGTACTATAAGCAGTTGCAGATCTCAAAAATCACACCACCAGAGCTACAAAAAAAACACGGCAGTATTAGGAACAGCATACCTACTGCGCAGATATCTAACAGATACTTAGGTTTTTGGTTAAAACTTGTATCTGTTATATAATATCAGTCAATGTTTTTATAATTTTGACTGTGCCTGGTGTTTTTTAATAATAATAATAATAATAATAATAATAATAATAATAATAATGTGTCATGAAGTCAATTCTGACTTATGGTGACCCTTTTGAGGGTTTTCCAGGTAGAGAATAGTCAGAAGTGGTTTCCCCTTCCCTTCTTCTGAGGACATCCTGGGACCACTGTGAAGGTTGCCCAAGGCCACCCAGGCTGGCTCTTCTCTGAAAGCATAGCGGGGAGTTGAATGCTCAGCCTCTGGCTTCGCAGCTGGAAACCTAAACCACGGAGCTGTCCAGTGTCAACGCCCACCGCCTTAAGGAGGGTCTTCCCTGGTCATCTGGGTTCTAAGAACTGCCAGAGGAGAAGAGGAGGAAGCTTTTGCCACCAGTTCTAACCCATCAGAAGTTCCCCACGAAATCATGTGAGGGAGAAGGGCAAGCCAGGAGGTCTCCAGATGGGTTGCGTTTCCAAGAATTATTTTGTGGAGTAAGAGTCTCAGAATCCCCAGGCTGGCAGGGCCCACGGCTGTGCTGTTTTGGGGGAATTTCGAAGCTATCGACCCAAAGAAGCATTTATTTTTTTCAGACTCTGGCAGCGGTGGTCAATTCCTCCAGAAGCCTTTTTCTGTCTGAGCCGAGAAGGTGGTGTGTGTTTGGGAGACCAAGAAGTTAGGTTTTCTTGGGGGGATGCGAGTTGGCTGATTCTGCACAGGGGCCAAACGGCATCCAGAGGCCACTTTGCACTGGCCCAAATGCATCTGGCTGGGGGCCTGTAGTTTTTTTTTTTTTTTTTTAGACATGCTGAATTTTCTGTGTGTTTGCACCCGGGATTGGGCGCAGGACCGGGAATATTGGAAGCTCACAGCCTTAAACTGCATCAGGCCGTGGGTCCTTTTAGCTCCACATTTTTCAAAACTTGAAAATAACTTGGTTGCACTGTTGTTGGTTAAGAAAGTGCAAAACCAACCTATTACTTCCCCTCCCAGGTAATGCAAATATCTGAGCTTTAAAAATAGCCCTTCCAAGGAACTGATCTTATTTTTATGCTTTTTAACCCCCAAAAGCAGTGACTGGGTAGCCACCTTCAATCTGCGGCCTCCATGCTCTTTTGGGCTGCGTCTTTCATCATCCCCAGCAAGCCCTCTTGACAAGGTGATGCCAGAGGTGGATTCTGGGATCTTCTCCATGGAAAGTTTGTGCTTCGTTGCTGAATGTTCGCCTTTCTGTAAAAAAAAATAAAAAATTGTTTGCGTTTTCAGCAGAGGCTGGTTCTGCACAGGGCTGATTGGCTTGCGTCAGTGACGTTGCAGGAATCTTACCGGGACAGTAAGCCAGGCCTGTTGCATAGGAGGAAGTAGAAATGTCCCTGCTATTCAGCGACATCTTACGGGTTTGGGGTAAACCGCTTTGTTTTGCCTACCGTTCCATCCCCTGTCGGGAAGCAGCTAATAAACTTCTCCCTCTCCGTCCTCTTGCTTGGCTAGAAAAAAGAAAGAAAGAAAGAAAGAAAAATAATTTTAAAGCATAGTACGTAGGAAGGGGAGAATGGGCAAAGTGGTATTTTCATTTGCTTCTCTGCCTTGCAGGGCCTCCGTCTCTGTGTTCTGGGGTCTCCAGCTCCCATTTATCCCTGGCTGGCGTATCCTGGTGATGGGGAATGCTGGGATTTGTGGTCCTCCCTCTGGAGGGCTCAGTTTGAGGAAGAATAACCACAGGTGTCCGCCCTCACGTGTTTCATGTGCATTTTACTGCTCTTCCTCTTCCTCTTGCCACCTTTATTGCTCTTACCACTCAGACATTGGGTCAGGGCAGATGTTTTGGGCTACCACTCCCAGAATCCCTGTCTAGCCAGGACCATGGGAGTTGTAGTCCAAGGCCTCCGGTGTGCCAAATCTTCACCCACTTTTTGCACGTGGTTCTTTCGCGGGCACCCTCTCCTGCAGGCCTTCCCTCTCCGGCTTCCTCTCGTACGGGCGTTGGGCCCAATCTCTTCTCTCCCCCCCCTGTTCTGTTCTCTTCCTTTTTTGCACCCTCGCACTCTTTTCTGGCTTCCCCGCTGCAGGCTCAGTTCTGCCTCCGGGCGAGAGGGCCACACCCCCTTGCCCTTCTGCAGGAATATGCTGAGGCTATCAGATTTAAGTTTACAAGCTGCAGGCTTTCCTTCGGAGAAAGCGGCTAATCTCCTCCCTTTTGCTTTTCCTTCCTCCAGTTCTTTACTCTTAACCCTTTCCTGCCGCCTGTTCGTTCTTCTGCGCCAAGAGAGTTGTTGAGGGGACTCCCTTGGCTTCATCCAGCGAGCTACAGAGAGTCCTGGGACTTTATTTCTTTGTTTACTTTTGTTTTATTTAACATATTTTTAACCCGTCTTTCTCCTTAAAGAGGACCCAAGCGAGTTTACATCATTAAAAGACAGCCTTTTAAGCTAAAAACAGTAAGTTATACAAATACTAAAAAGGATCAAATACCACACTAAAAAAACAGTAAACAAAAGCATTACCAAAACACGTTCAAAGCAGTAATGCATAACAATCCATTTAAAACAACCCACTCAGGCAGCCAGGCACTGAGGGGAAAGCCGGCCTGAAGAGAACGGTCTTCGTCGCCTGCTTGCGGAAGGACAGCACAGATGGAGCCTGCCTGGCCTCCAGTGGGAGGGAGTTCCACAGTCTGGGGGCAGCCACAGAGAAGACCCTCTCCCGTGTCCCCACCAAATGCACCTGTGAAGGTGGTGGGACCGAGAGAAAGACCTCCCCTGAGGATCTTAACACTGGATCAGGCTCATCATGGGAGATACGGTCTTTGAGATCGCTTGGACCCAAGCCGTTTAAGGGCTTCATAATGGGTCAAAACCAGCCCTTTGAATTGTGCCTGGCAACGGATTGGCAGCCAGTAGACCTGCTGCAACAGGGGAGTTACGTGATCCCAGTGTCCAGCCCCAGTCAGCCATCTGACTGCTGCATTTTAGACCCGTTTAAATTTTTGGACACTCTCCAGGGACAGCCCCATGTGGAGCACATTACAGTAATCTTTCCAGAAACGGACGTCGCTGGCGCGCTAGTTTTAATTGTGGAAATGCTCTCCTGGCCACTGCCGAAACCTGGGCATCCAGGCTCAGGGATGAATCTAGGAACCACCCCAGCTGTGCATCTGTGTGTTCAGAGGGAGTGTCACCTCATCCAGCACAGGCTGCATCCCTATTCCAGAGCCACCGTAAAACAGTTGATAACCGTCTGCCTTGCAGGGTTGTATAGACGTCATGTGTTTTCAGTAATTGGTCAGTTCTCAGTGTTGTCGTTGTAGGAGTTGTTACATGAGTTGTAATATTCTGTACATGCAGGTGGTTCAGCCTTTCCGCTTTCCAGACCAGCATTGAGGAGCATGCTAAAGGTCGTTTGCCTACAGATCCCATCATTCCTGATGGTTGGCTGTGCTGGCTAGGGCTAATGGGATTCGTAGTTCAAGGCTATCTGGGGGCTGGCAGATTCCTCAACTCATGCCTGCCTCAGGAGAAGTGGGGGTACAGTATTTTGAACGCGGCCTTTTTCCCCTCTAGAAAAGTATCATGTTCACCTGGAGGAAGCAGGTGAAAAACAAGTAGAGGTGAGATTTGCATTCTTTTTGAACAGCAGAATTTAGTTTAGATTGATGAGCCAATTAAGCAGAGGACGTGTGTTTTAGGATTTCTGTATTTCAAAAGATAATTCAGAAACAGACAATGCAGACCCGTCTATGTTTACTTGGAAGCAAGTTCTGCCGTGTTTAGAAGGACCTCTTTCCAGGTAGGCCTTCATAGGAATCGTAGCTGTTCCATGTGGAGCTGTAACTCTTGGTGAGCCCAACGGGGCTGACATGCAGGTAAACAGGTACGGTGGCAACGCACATCTCACTGGTGGCGCAGAACTTGGCATTGCGCTGTGAAATTTCAGGTCAGGGACAGCTGTGTGGAGAGGTGACAGAACTCAATATTTACTGACGGGAATACTGTAGAACTTTGGCACCGAAATTTTACGTTTCAAAATTCCCGTCTTACGTTTTGCTAATTGGGAGTACAATACGTTAGGCAAATCCTGTCTTCAGCGGTCTTCGAGTGTGCTCATTTCTGATACACTTGTGAAGCCTCGCATTGTGCTTTTTCTCGTTTGGAAGTTTTCTGATGAGAAAACGTGTGTCCGTTTTTGCATCCCCCCCCCCCCCAGGTTTTGAATGCTGTTGCTTTGTCCGAGCGATGCGTTCTTGAAATGGCCGTGTACAGTTGCTTCTGATTAACAGTGAAAAGTTTTCAAAATACCTTGGGCATAACAGACGTTTCTGCAGGACAGGAGAAAGCGTTTATTCCTTTTTTTTGCAGTGCTGAATTTTTTCCTCACTGACCCCCTTCGCTGCTTAGGTTAGGTCTGCACTGTCGGCAGAAAGGTGGTAGACTGGACAGCGCTGCTGCAGTTATCAAGGGTGAATGAGAAACGGCTAATTCTGGAAGAAAAAAAATTCCCTGCAACTAGAAACATAGCAGATCAGAGCAAGAACAAGAGAGAGAGAGAGAGCCCTTCCAAATGAGCCCTTGGCATACTGGGCTGGTTCTTTTATTGCAGGGATTTTATTTGAACACAGGAAAGCATTACTTTCTTTTTGTTCCATGGCAGTGGCATCGTGGATTTTAGGCTCCAAAGGTGGAGATCGTCCCTTTAGAATTTGTGTTTTCATTTTGCTTTTAAGAGGGCCCTGCCCTGCCTCGTCTACATTTGCTGGCCGCAAATCTAGTCTTGAAGTTTTTTTAGCCTGCTCTGCCAGAATGCACAGAGCTGAGGGCTGGCTGGGAGCTTTTAGGACTGTGGTGGTACTTTAGCGAGCCTTTGGAATGTTAGCTTTTTTGGACTACAACCCCCAGAATCCCCAGCCTCTATTGCTAACGATAAAGGACTGTGGGAGGTGGCCTGCCAAAGGGTCACTGCAGCCTGTTCTAGGGGATGTTATCCTATATCTTTAAAGTGTGCTGCTTTTATACTACCCCATAGCACTTAAAGCACTCTCTGGGGGGTTTACAATTGAATTATGCAGGCTACCCATTGCCCCCCCCCCCTCCCGTGCTGGGTACTCAGTTTACTGATCTCTGAAGGATGGAAGGCGGAGTCAACCTTGAGCTGGCTACCTGAGGCCGAGATTGAACTCAGGTGGTGAGCAGAGTCTTGGCTGCAGGACTGCAGTTTAACCACCGCACCATGAGTCTCATTAATATTTTGCAGTAGCATTAATGTTTTCTTTACTCACTGAAGCAATCATGCTCTCTACTGAACTTTGCTGTCTGTTCCCCCAAAGAGAACTTCTTTATAGTGATTGAACATATTTATTTGGAAATGATTTATTTCAGGTTGCAGAACCTGTAGCCTCCCGATGTTACCAAACTCCCTACCCCCATCAGCTCGAGGCACAAGAACCAGTGGTCAGGTGTAATGGGATTTTGTCATTTACCAGGTTTACCTTCTATGACTTGTATCTTTTTTTAAAACAAAACAAAACTGTGTTATTGAGGTGAGATCTCCTATATCACTCTAGTTCTGTTGCCTCCTGGTGCAGTGGTTAGACTGCAGTACTGCAGCCAAAACTCTGCTCACGAATCAGGTTCAATCCCCGGTAGCCGGCTTGAGGTTCACCCAGACTTCCATCCCTCTGAGGTCAGTGAATGAGTACTCAGCTCACTGGGTGGGTGGCAATGCGTAGCCTGCATAATTAAATTGTAAAGTGCCCAGAGAGTGCTTTAAGCACTATGAGACAGTATATAAGCAGCACACTTTGCTTCCCCCCCCCAATAGAAGCTGGCTTCCTTCCTGACCCTGCAAGAACAGCTTATTCTCTATCCAGCGGCAGCTACTAGTCCTAGCCCTGTTATTCCTTAGGTTTAGCACTTCTGCCAGGCTGAAAATGTTACCACGAGACAGGAGGAAGTGGACAGCTGTAGGCCGAGCAGGGTTATTGAGATGATTTGAAGACAGACTGGAGAAAAAAAGGTTTTCAGAGGTTGGTGGAGATGGTGATCCTGTACATCTTCTCTTTTTGGACTACAATACCCATATATCCCTCAGCTGCCCGTGGGATGCTGTAGCTCAGTGGTTGCCAACCTAGACTCCCAGGTGTTTTTTGGACTGCAGTTCCCAGAACCCTTCTCCACGAGCTGTGCGGGTCAGGATTTCTGGGAGTTGTAGTCCAAGATTATCTGGGGACCCCAGGTTGGGAACCTCTGAGATAGAAGAAGAAGAAGAATTGGGTGTCAGGTCCCCTCCCTTCTCCGTGTCAGTGGAGTGGGGAGATGAGAAGTGTTGTGATTGCACAAACTACAGTTTGCCATTGGGTCCAAATGTAGTAAACTATGGTTTGTGCTAATCTTGGTTTTCAAAGCAGGTGGGCCAAGGGCATTGGGTTGCAAAATAGATGAGGAACATTTCTCCTGTTGTGTGTGTGTGAATGCAGAGAGAAGTAGGCAGTGCGCGATTCCAGGTTGTGTGTTCCCAGCTGCAGTTTGCTGTTACTCGCCAACAAAGCGGAGCTGGTACTTCTCTGTTCAAAATTAGGAGGTGGCTTAAGTCACCCCCCCCCCCCCGGTCTGTCATGGAGTTAACCCACACGTACCTGGATGGGGACGCTTTGGTCCCTCGGGGTCATGTTTTGTTGCAAAATCCGTACATAGCTCGTTCTGCAAGGTAGCATGTGTGCTACAACATGGTCACTGGAAGGGTTCGAAGCCGTGTTCCCAGCTTTTGGCCATTTGCCATTTACTTGTGTGTGTGTGTTTTTTTTTTAATAGGTGAAAAGTTATCTGCAGTATTGCTATTTTGCTCTGGATTCGGTCCCTGCCTATGTAATGACCCATACTGGTTTTTTTTAGCAAGCCATGATCCCGAGTCGCAGATGTGACACAACCTGTTGGTTGGTGGGTTGGCCTCATTCAGTGAGGGAAAGTCTGTGTGGGGGCCATTCTGGGTGGGTGCAGGAAATGCAAGATGTTGAATGGAACCCTAACCTAGCCAACTCTGATTTCGATAATTCAAGTACAGTACTCGGCTTCCAGGCATGGCATTCTTATAGACTACAGAAAATAGACCACAGCTCCCTCAGTACAGTTAAAAAAAAAATCATGGTAGGTGGGAATTGATATTAATTTCATAGCATTTGTACCAGATCCTTTGTTCAGAGAAGTCAAGTAGGTACATGATCACTCCTCTTTATTCTTACGGAAACCTTATGAGATAAGTAGGTGTGGACAGGGGAGAGAAAGTGTGTGTGTGTGTGTGTGTGCGTGTGAGAGAGAGAGAGAGTTACCCAGGGCATATGACAGCGGTGTGTAAAGTAGAACCTGGATTTCCTACAGTAGTATCATTCTACCTCTATCCCTAGGAATCCAGCATTTTCCATTCTACTCCCCTGAGATACATTTGACTACAATTCCTATCTTCCCCAGTTAACCCTGGCAGTGGTGTGTTGGCTGAGAATGCTGGGCTTTGTAGTCCCAACACATTTTGGGGCTAGAATGAGAGCCACCCTATCCTGTTCCCTGCTTGATTGTTCTATATGCTGCGTTTTGTCCACAAACCAGAAGATGTGGTGGTGCAAGCATCATGAAACCAACGGAAGTTGGTAGGGTGAACAAGGGGTGATTTCTGGATATAGACAACTGCCCCTCTAAGGAGGGCATCTGTGCTTCCCCCGGTGAAATGCCGGATGGAAAAGTAGTGTATCTGTAGACACACACACACACACCAGCCATGGTACTGTGCCAACAGGTAAAAATGGGTGCCTCGCCTCTTCCGTTCTGTTGTCTCCTTGGCATTTCAACGTAGATTGTAAACTCCTTGGGGCATAGTTTAGAGAGTTTTACACAGGGGCATTCAAAAGAAGGGGGTGTGTGTGTTTGCAGTATTAATTGTTTTAATTGCAGCTTGACAAGGTTCTCTAAGAGCTGTGTAGCCTGCTTCTGAAAACCACAGTTAACTTTCTAGGAGAAGAGGGGATTGACGTCAACTGGTGGTTGGAAGTTGGCCGTGTCCTTCCTTTCCTTTCGCTTGGTCTGTTCTTAGTGCTTGATTTTTAAAACAAGCCCAGTCTCTCCTAGAGGCACACTCTTCCTTGCAAATTCCCGAGGTAAGGTCGAGGCTCAGATGAAGAGGGATGTCCTGATTCGGCCATTGACCGAATGCTGCCTGGGGGTGATGGGATGTGTAGTCTCAAAATCTCAAACATCTGACCGTTGTTAGCCTCGGGGAAGCCACCTAAGACTGTCTGTGTCTAGTAGGCTTCTGTAGGCTTCAAAAACAACAACAGGCTGAAATTGTTTCTGATTTGGAAGTTGAACCTTCTGTTTACACAGCAGTGGCTTATCCGGTTCTGAAAAAGCCATCCCTCCATTTCGGGGCCTTCGTTTCCTGCCAAGACTGTCCCCCGGGGAAGCTGCGTGGGCATCAGTTTTACTTGCCTACCAACCGTAGACTGTCCTGTCTTGTGTTTTTCTTCAAGCAGATTCCTCGGTGAATGCGAAATAAATGGGTCTCTCAAGCCCAGATTCTTCCGATCTCCAGGCCTCCTTTCCTGTCTCTCTTCTCTTCCTGTCCACCCACCCCGTCCAGACTTGGTCAAACTGTAGAAAGCCGTTCTCTGTTGGGACCTTGAACCCATCAAGGTCTGGGGTTGAAGGCAAAGGCTTCCCGGTCCCCTCTTTCAGGCGGGTTTCATCCTCCAAAACTTGTTTTTAGAAATTCAACACTGCAGTTGTCGATGTGCTTCTGGCTCTTTCTGGGGGGTCTTTGGGCCCTTCCAAAGAAGTCATAAAGCAGCTGGCCCTCAGAGGGCTCTGAGACAACACAGAGGTCAGTGGAAAGGAAGGCAGACAGATCTAATCTGACTGATGAGCTGCAGTCTGTCGGAGTCATCAAAATTTTGGACTTTAACACTCAGAATAATGTCCCTTTGACCATGCTGGCTGGGGCTTCTGGGAACTGAAATCTAAAACAATCTGGAGGCGGGAATGTGTAGAGCCTTAGGCTTCTGGGTGCGAAAGTCTCGTGGGGCAGTGGTTAAACTGTAGCACTGCGGTCAAGACTCTGCTCACAACCGGAGTTTGATCCCAGTGGGCTCAGGTAGCCGGCTCAAGATTGAATCAACCTTCCGTCCTTCCAAAGTTGGTCGATTGAGTACTCCAGTTGCTGGAGGGGCACTGTGTGGCCTGTATAATTTCATTGCAAAGTGTGCAAAAAGTTCTCTTTGCTTTGCTTTAGGCTCATGGTTTGTATCTTTCATCCCACCAGCCAGTCTATTAAAGATTCCGCGTCCTTCTGTGATATAAATAGAATGCACCCTTCCAGGTATTCTGTTCTGACCTTTTATATTAGGATGATAGGTATGTAGGAGAAAGACTGAAGGTCCGAAGTTGCTATGATTGCGCCAAAAATAGATGGCACATTCTTGCTTTTAAAAAGACTTGGCCATTGGAAGAGAATGACTTCTTTGCTTGGGTCTCACCAAGGGTCCTACCAGTGGCGCATGTCCATGAGAGCATAGTGGTGAATTTGGAGGTGAAGGCGCTCATCATGCTGATCCCCACAGCCTTTCCTCCAGCAGGCAGAAACGGCAGGCAGCTTCAACTGGTCCTTATCAACAAATGAGGGGCAGGTCTTTTGCCAAGCTAATGGTTCTTAATTGCCCATTCTAGACCACCCTCAAATATCTTGTCCTGCAGGGAATAAGTTGGCAACAAAGTAGTGTTCCTTGGAAAATGCGTTTCTGTGCCAGCTATATGTGAAGACTGCAACTAGGCCAGAAAGATCAGGGAAATCTGATCCGAGAACTGCCGGATAGCTCAGTGGTTAAGGAGCCTGGGTGGAGAGCCAGAAGTTGGGAGTTCGATTCCCCCGCTGTTCCTTCTTGACAGGGGCTGGACTTGATGATCCTTAGGGGTCCCTTCCAGCTCTGCTGTTCTATGATGATGGTGTTATGGTCCCTGTCCTTCCGAAGAGCCTGTGGCTTTGAACCTATGAACCCTTCGCCTGCTACACTATTGTATGCCACTTGGCCCTAAATCATGGGATAGTTGTACTGTATTGGAGGTCAAACATTCTGGGTTCTGCATCATGCGATTGATTGATTGTCTCTCTGCCAAGAGTTCATAGCCTTTTCTTCTTCTTTTTTTTCTGTTTGCAGCCTGTCGGAGATGGCGGTGGTGTTGTCGAGGAGGCTGGGGAAGCGCTCCCTGCTGGGCGCGCGCATTTCTGCTCCCACGTTGCTGGGGGACGGGGTGCTGATGACGACCCAGGCCCACCCCTTGCATCCGGAACTCAGCAAAGGGTCCTCGCTCCTTGTTTCCTGCGAGGACCGCCACTTCAAGGACCACGCGGACGGCCCGGGCGATCGAAACCGAAACGGGCCGATGCTGCACCCAGGCCAAAAGGTATCGGAGACGTTGGCTTTCTTGAGGGATACGGAGCTGGGATGTGCGATGAACCCAGACTGAGGCCTCCAGAATTGGTCTTGGCTGGTGCTTTTGTGTTGTTAAACATGAAACAAACACTCAAGGTTAAAAAGTATGTTTTTACAGTAGGAACCATGCTGGTAACCTTTTATGGCCAGTTATAGTCTTCATGGCTCTTCTTAAACATCGTTTTGATATCTTAAGATTCTA
The DNA here is from genome assembly GCA_037013535.1 of Intellagama lesueurii. NCBI lineage: Eukaryota > Metazoa > Chordata > Lepidosauria > Squamata > Agamidae > Intellagama > Intellagama lesueurii. Next base: position 347,185,297 of record JBAJHW010000001.1, on the reverse strand, counting down.
AGGCTAAGTTGGTCTGAATTAGAGTAGACCTGTGGAATCAGTGGGATTTACGTAAGCGATGATTGACCACAGTCCCATGGATTCAGTTTGGGTCGTTCCCTCACCTGGGGTTGATCATTTTGATGGAGATTTCGTCAACAGGGTGAGTGCCTTTGCGCTAACTGACTTATCATGGTAAAACTTGTGATTTTGTTGGTTGTTTTCCTTTTATAATTGTAAACCCCCTCAAGGGCATCGCTAGCTGGGCAATATCTTTTAAATAACAAATAATTTCAGCTAGCGTTAACACTCAACACTAAACACTTGAAATCCGTGATCAGGGAAATGTTTTAGAAACTATTCAGATCACAAGCTGATGTTTCAATGTACTAGTTTTAAGATAAATACTTTAATAATCATTTTGTTTAACACTTCTTGGGTAGCTTAGAAAGAATAGATAAATTTGTTTTTTAAAAATTTATTATTTATTTATTCAAAATAATTTTTTTTACCCTTCTTTCTCCTTAAAAAGGACCCAACACGGTTTATATCATTAAACACAAAATTTAAAAACAGTAAGTATTCCAATATTAAAAAGAATCAAGCGAATACCATACTAAAAGAAGGTAAACAAAAGCAACACCAAAAATATATTCAAAACATTAAGGCACAACCATACATTTAAAAACCCCACTCAGGCAGCCAATTGCTGAGAGAAAGCTCGTCTGAAGAGAAAAGTCTTTGCCTGCTTGCGGAAAGACAGCAAAGTCTGGCCTCCAGTGGCAGGGAGTTCCAAAGTCCAGTAGCAGGCACAGAAAAGAATCTCCTGTGTCCCCACTAAGCACATCTGTGAAGGTGGTGGAACCGAGAGAAAAACCTCTCCTGATGATCGCATTGTGCAGACCGGCACATAAAGGGAGATGTGGTTCTTGAGATCGCTTGAACCTGAGCTGTTTAGGGCTTTATAGGTTTTTTTAATTTTATTTTTAAAAATATTTTTACCCCGCCTTGCCTTAAAAAGAACCCAAGGTCAGAACCAGCACTTTTTCTATTCTACAAATAAATATTTCGTGCAGCCTGTCCGAATTCTGATGCGTGGTAGAAATATGTCGCTTTGGACACACGTAATGAAATCCAAATGGCAGAAGTGACCAAATGTTTTTATTAGCATTAGAGGAGTTTTTCTTGCCTCGTTTTCCTCAATGGGGATGGCCTTGCTGGGCAAATGTAAACACACTGAGCCCCGGAAGAGAGGAAAACAAGGGTGCGTTGAGTGTGTATCACGTTTCCTTGGTTGCAAGAAATGGCTGGCAAAGGAACGATGAGGGTGTGAACCAAGGCGGTGTTGGGGGTGTGACTCTCGGGGGGGGGGGGGGACACAGAAATTGGGTGGCCTCAGATCGGGGCAGAATGCATGGAGGATTCGGGCATCTGCGTCATGCACAGGGTCCCAACAAGATCGTTCCAGCCCCAGAGACTTCAGTTCAGCTTTCCCCAACTTGGCAAAGCTCTTCTGAGTTGGAGTCAGCGGTGTGGAAAAAACAAACAAAAAAGAGGATCTATTCAAAGCCACTCAGCCCTAAACTCAGAATAACCAGTAACTATAAATATTTGGGAGCTGCGCAATCATAAAATATCCGTCCAAGGCTGGCGACGTGGAAACGTCCTCCTTTCCTCTCTCGAGAGGTTTTTGGGCCTCCCGTCTTGGCCACACTTCGAGGGGGATTCTGGGCTTAGTTGTCCGAAGCCGTAACTTTCCCCAAGCTTGGGGTGGAACGGAGACTTGGAACAGGAGCGCTTTGCACTCAAAGAGAAGCTCCTTCTTAGAGGATTTTGGGCCTCGCTGTGCAAACAAATAGCTTCTTCAAAGGCTGGGCATGGCCGGTTTCTGGCATAGCGTCCCCGGGCTTTGAGTTTTCACAGACCCTGTACCCCTCTTTCTCTCCGGCTGTGTGTTCACCCGTACGGATTGGCAAAGGCGGCTTATCAGGGTTTTAACAGACATGGATAAAGTTTGTATTCTCGAAGGCTAAACATGGATAAAGTTTGCCCAGAAACTGCTCCAAACGCTGATGTGTGCAGGTGATTCTGGTCTTTACTGGATCTATCCTGCCCTCTTACCCCCACCACCTTCACCCCAAGAGTGCCATGCCTCTTATTTTTCTGCACACCCCTTTGACTGGAGCATCTCTCTTCTCCCCTCCCCTTCCTTTTCCCTGTGGTAATTAGAGTCCCCCTATAAATAGTCTCCAGGAATAACTAACTCAAGTGGGCACATCTTAGCGTAGATAGAATTACACGTATAAAAATAGATTTTCGGAGTTAGACAGTGGCTCTGCATCCAATTAGGTCAAAGTGGTGAGGGAAGACCCAGGCAGTTTTTATGCCTGTGTGCCGCCTTATATGCTGCTGGGCTGTACGTTTATGTGTGTGTGTGTGTGTGTGTGTAAAAGGTGCGGCCGTGCTTCGTTTTGTGAGGCTGGTTTTATACTCCAAGGTGCAAGTCAGCTGACGTTGGCCCAAATCTTGTTTCCGGACAACGTCAACGTTATAACCTTTGGAACAACTTTTACTGCCGATTGCAGAGTCGGTGTAGACGTTGCCTGTTGTGTGTACAGCGTGCAACTCAGTTCACAACGAGTCATGCCGATGCTGACTTGTGTAATTTGCAGCCATTTGCTGCTCCAAGTTAGGCTGTTTAAACTGTGACAGCGAGAGGATTTGGGCTGCTCCAAGGATCATATCAGCTTCATTGGGGCCTTGCATCCCATTGCCCCTTAGGCGTGTCGGATGGCATCTTAGGAGCTGACTGGGCGTGACAGAAGGTGTCATTCACACTTGCAGTGGGAGAGGGATTGGGGGAAATCTGAATTGAGAGCATAAAAATAATGCACCCCTATCATGTGCTGGGTAGGAAAAGTGAGTAGAAATTCCCGTGGGTGCCTGGCAAGAAAGCCAGTCCTTTGCCAGCCTGCCTGCCGTTCAGCCTTTTGGAAATGTGTTTTGTCCGCGTGAGAAACCCTTTGATAAATTCTGATCCTAAAAGGTGCTTGGGGGGATCCCCTCTATTTGGTCCCTTCTATTTGGCACTGGTTAGGCTTCCTATGGAGTCCTGTGTCCAGTTCTGGACACCGCACTTCAAGAAGGATGCCGGCCAATTGGAACAAGTTCAGAGGAGGGCGACAAGGAGGATCAGGGGGCTGGAAACCAAGCCTTATGAGGAAAGGCTGAAAGAATTGGGCATGTTTAGCCTTGAGAAAAGAAGACTGAGGGGTGATAGGATAGCACTTTTCAAATATTTGAAAGGATGTCATCCAGAGGTGGGGCAAGATCTGTTCTCGATCATCCCAGAGTGCAGGACATGCAACAATGGGCTCAAGATAGAGGAAGGCAGGTTTCGGTTGAATATCAGGAAAAACTTCCTAACTGTTAGAGCAGTACAACAGTGGAACCAGTAACCTAGAGGGGTGGTGAGTGATCCAACCCTGGAGGCATTCAAGAGAAACTTAGACCATCACCTGGCAGATATTGGTTTGTATTCCTGCACTGAGCAGGGGGTTGGACATGATGGCCTTATAAGCCTCTTCCAACTTCACTAGTCTGTGATTCTATGGAACCCATATTGGGGTCTGGATGGGACTGAGTGTCTGAGTTGGTATGGGGCACCGTCTGAGCTGAACTCCCTGTCTTGAATGTTGGATAGCTAGATGCCTCTTAGAATAGCGAGACATGAATCCGGATAACTGCCCTCAGTTCTTTACCATGTCAGTTCCTGCTGCCCAGCCTGCAACTTCCATTTTAATAGGTGGTTTAAATTAGAACTGGGCATATTTGTGTTTTCGAGCGACACGTCTCAGAATTCCCAAGGTAGTATGGTCTCTGGAAGTGGTCATCCAAAAACACAAATAGTTGCACTTTTATTTTAAATATTTAAAGAGCAAATACAAATACTCCCCTTCAATAAAGAAGCGGAGGAGAGAGACAGGGAAAAAAAAAAACCAGAGAGGAAAAAGGAGGAAAACGACTAGGGTAATACATAGCTTATAATCACAGCTTAATATTATTAAGATAAATGGACTAGATGTCCCAGAGAGTTCCCAGGGTGGTGTAGTGGTTAGAGGGACAGAGTAGGACTCTGGAGACCAGGGTTCGAATCCCCACTCAGCCATGGAAACTCACTGCAGGAGTGGAACTGGTAAAACCACGCTTTGCTTTGCTTAGATATCTCACTTACCTTGAAAACCCTATTAGGGTCGCTATAAATTGGTTCTGATTTGACGGCACAAAGCAGCAAACCAGCAACCTGGCTGAAATCGCTGTTCGTAAAATCTACATCCAGTACTAAAGGGTGGAGACTCAGCGCTTACCTTTCTTCACTCGGAGATGGGTGTCTTTGTGCTGGAACAAAGGGATGCTGGAGCCAGTTGTGTTGACCCTGGGTTGAGTCCCAGGAACACCATTTAAAAGTACATAAATCTCTTCAAGTTCCCAAAGATGTGTCTCTCCCGAAATCAGCATGCAGTGGATCCGTCCAGTCGAACGGGAGCTCCCACGTCCTAGGGTGCAAGAGCATCTTCTCGGCATTCCGCTCCCAAGGGTTCGCTGCACATGGATCCAGGCTGGGTCTTGGCGACTCTGGGCAGGTGGTTTTGCCTCAAAGGGTGGTTTTTGGCAAAAGGGCCACCGAGGCAGTAAAACGAAGCCTGGGCTGGAGACTTGTTGTTGTTTAGTCGTTAAGTCGTGTCCGACTCTTCGTGACCCCATGGACCAGAGCACGCCAGGCCCTCCTGTCTTCCACTGCCTCCTGGAGTTGGGTCAAATTCATGTTGGTCGCTTCGATGACACTGTCCAACCATCTTGTCCTCTGTCGTCCCCTTCTCCTCTTGCCTTCACACTTTCCAAACATCAGGGTCTTTTCCAGGGAGTCTTCTCTTCTCATGAGATGGCCAAAGTCTTGGAGCCTCAGCTTCATGATCTGTCCTTCCAGTGAGCACTCAGGGTTGATTTCCTTCAGAACGGATAGGTTTGATCTCCTTGCAGTCCAGGGGACTCCTCCAGCACCACAATTCAAAAGCATCAATTCTTCGGCGGTCAGCCTTCTTTATGGTCCAGCTCTCACTTCCATACATCGCTACTGGAAAAACCATAGCTTTGACTATGCGGACCTTTGTCGGCTGGAGACTTAGTAGCTTCCTAAAAGTTCCTGCTGATTATGTTTTTTTTTCTTTCTCCTCTTAGGTGCTGGTCTTTTGCAACGGGCAAGAGGAGGCTGGCCTGGTGGAGCAGCACGACCCGGCCAGCAACGAAGTGAAGGTGTTGATGCTGGAGAAGGGCTTTTTGGTTTCCAGGAAAGCCGAGGAAGTGAGGCTGGCAGACTGCCAGGCCTTGCCGGTCCCAAGCCTGGAGATGGACCACGGAAGAACGACCATAGCAAGGAGCTGCAGCACCGTCTCCGTGGCAATGGAAGATCATCCTACCACGTCAGACGCCGTCACGGCCTCTGCTCCGAGATCGGTTTCTAGGAATATTGATGTACCAAAAAGGTGTGTGTGTGTTTCGGATATTAAAGGGGCACAGTCTTTTTTCAGCTGAGGAGTCAGGTGAAAATGCTCTAAGTAAACAAAATGTCATCAGGAATCGCAGTCTAAATCCTGAAATTCCATCAAAACAAAAAATAAGATAAAATAAAGGCAGCCAGGACTTGAGTCTGCTTATCAGGAGAAAGGCAGCCTATCAATAAGACAAGATCGTAGCAGTTTGCTAGATAGGTGGTACATGCATGCATGCGTGAATGAATGAACACACAACAAAGACATAAAATCGAATCCAAAAATTTCTGATTTTTAATTCTGATTTTAAGGTCCCCCAGGAAAAGAACGTTTGTAGATGTGGGGTTTCTTCATGTAGAGTTTATATCTGTTTTAGCACAGAGTATATACCCAGCTTTGCTAAGAAGCCTCCATGGATGCCGAGTGATGATCCACCTGGTTTGGTATGGTGTGTTCTATGGGAAGAGGCTGGGACCATGTTGAGCAGGTGCCTTACCAGCAAAAGGTCCCAGATTTGGTCCATGGCCATCTCCTGGTCAGGCTGGGAAAAATTCCTGTTTGAAGCCTAGGAAGATGCTGTAAATCTAGGAAGAGCCAAGTTAAGCAAACCTGCAGCATCGTAGTGTTTCTCCAGCTGCAGGAGGAGCCTGTCTCTGGATGCTGGATGCCAAGGTCCCACTCAGACACTGAAAGAAGGTGCTTGGGGAAAAAAGGTGATGCCGTGTTTTACAAACAGAACTGTGGTCTTCAAAGCGGCTGGGAAGCACGATTCTACTCTAAGCCACCTCTTTTGTAAAACTGGAAGTGTTCCCCCCTCCACTTCTGCTTTTTTCCCCCCAGGGGAAGATACCAGCCCAGTCACTGAACCTGGGGACTTCGTCCTGCTGTTTGTCTAACATGTACGGCCCCTCCCAAGTTAGAGTGGACAGGTGTGTGATGGTAGACAAAAGGTGTCCCATGGGTAGACGAAACCTCCGTCAAGGCAACCAGTTCTGCAAGATCTGAGCAGGGGGATCAGCGATGGCATCCCACCCACAGGGTCGCCCAAAACTCAGAAGTGACTTGATGGCAGGTGACGACAAAGCTGGAAACCCTAAAGACATTTCTTAATTCCTTGATTTTATCTTTAAACTCCACACTGGGAGGCTTTTTCCTACAGTCTGCCAGGTACTCCGTGTTCCAGAGATCTGCTCTTGGGGATTGTTTGGACTACGTTGCTTAAATAATGCATTATGTTTAAAGTGCCTTTGATAGATCTTCCTCCTAGAGAAGTAAGAGGATGGCCATCCTCTTGGCGTACGAATACAGGCTGCAGCATGTTTCCATGCAAAATCCGAGGAGGATGCCTGGACTTTCCTCGACCTGGCCGATTTGAAGGCAAACAGTCTTTCAGTGCTTGTTAAAAAGAGAGGGTTGAATCAGACAGTTTCGTTGGTTGGATTTTTAACAATGACGCCCTGCCTCGTGGAGTAAACTCTTCCAATAATTGGATGGTGCGCCCTTGGAATCTTTCCTACAGGGATCATGAAAGCAAGCCTGAGCCGTACAGATCACGATAGATATTGTTCTTGCAATACTGAGTTCAGGAGGACGTGGTTGTATTGACTCTTCTGTCCACCCTCCAGGTCATTTCCAGCACTGCCCTTCTGTGGTTCTGTTTTCGTGTTTTTTGCTTGCTTGGTTTGGAGAGATAAGTCTTTATTTCTCTCCCACTTTGTCTCTCTCTCTGTAGGAAAGCAGATGCTGCTGTGGAAATGGACGAGATGATGGCGGCCATGGTCTTGACCAGCTTATCCTGTAGTCCTGTGGTGCAGAGCCCTCCAAATAGCGACGTGGGCATCTCAGGTAACTCTGCGTTCTGCCCCAAGAACCTGCAGCGACTATACTTGAATCTCTGTGCTGCAGAACCACTGTTTTTAAAGCCAAGACCAGGACTGTGCAAAAAGCAGAGCTTGGAAATTATTCGCTCATTTAAAACATCAACGTTAAAATCAATCACATTTTCACATTTGAAAAGGACAACGTGAGTGACCAAGCTAAAGAATCACATTTTCCAAATAACGTTTTACATTTTTTAATATTACTTCTGTTATTTTCCTAAGATTTATTTTATTTATTTATTATTTGATTTCTACCCCGCCCCTCTAGACGAAGTCTACTCGTTAAGATGGGATGCATTCCTCCCATTTAGTGTGTGAGTAACAATTTCAACGTTCGCGGGTTAGATCTTAACCCGTTATTTCCAAGCTTTGCTGAAATACAGGCTGGTTGTTCCTGGAGTAAGCTGTAGTAAGAAAAGCAATGCTTCCAGACAGTGATTCTACTGTGGGGCATAAAGTGATGGCCCGTTTTGGATGGTTATTAAGATTGGCAGACTGGGATATAGCCAGATATGACCTGCAGAGCCCAATCCACCAGAAAGCTCTTGATCATTACAGTAGGAGAAAATATCCCCAGGGAATATCTCCCTTACTAATAAATGCTACAGGTGTAGTTCTTGCTTATTCATCCACCTTTCCTCAAAGGTAGCTTACCCGGGGTCCTTCCCCTGCCCCATTTTGTCTGTCCGCCAACCTTGCAAGGAAGGTTAGACGGTAAGAAAATCTGTATTAAGAGGCGCTCAGCAGCTTTCTTTGGCTGAACAGGGATGTGAAGCTTGTATCTTTCTGGATCATGTCATACTGGCTATTTTACATTAGCCGTTACAGTGACATTGTGTTGGTATTCAGCTTTTCATAACATATGAAATTATTAATGTTATGAAACATTATGAATGTTTCATAACAGATTTAAAAAAAACTTTGCCCTTCAAAGACAGCGTGTCTTGTTGTTGTTGTTTAGTCGTTTAGTCGTGTCCGACTCTTTGTGACCCCATGGACCAGAGCACGCCAGGCCCTCCTGTCTTCCACTGCCTCCCGAAGTTGGGTCAAATTCATGTTGGTTGCTTCGATGACACTGTCCAACCATCTCATCCTCTGTCGTCCCCTTCTCCTCTTGCCTTCACACTTTCCCAGCATCAGGGTCTTTTCCAGGGAGTCTTCTCTTCTCATGAGATGGCCAAAGTATTGGAGCCTCAGCTTCAGGATCTGTCCTTCCAGTGAACACTCAGGGTTGATTTCCTTCAAAATGGATAGGTTTGTTCTCCTTGCAGTCCAGGGGACTCTCAAGAGTCTCCTCCAGCACCACAATTCAAAAGCATCAATTCTTCGGCGGTCAGCCTTCTTTATGGTCCAGCTCTCACTTCCATACATCACTACTGGAAAAACCATTGCTTTGACTATGCGGACCTTTGTCGGCAAGGTGATGTCTCTGCTTTTTAAGATGCTGTCTAGATTTGTCATCGCTTTCCTCCCCAGAAGCAGGCGTCTTTTAATTTCGTGGCTGCTGTCACCATCTGCAGTGATCGTGGAGCCCAGGAAGGTAAACTCTGTCACTGCTTCCATATCTTCCCCTTCTATTTGCCAGGAGGTGATGGGGCCCGTGGCCATGATCTTAGTTTTTTTGATGTTGAGCTTCAGACCATTTTTTGCGCTCTCCTCTTTCACTCTCATTAAGAGGTTTTTTAATTCCTCCTCACTTTCTGCCATCAGAGTGGTATCATCTGCATATCTGAGGTTGTTGATATTTCTTCCGGCAATCTTAATTCCGGCTTGGGATTCATCCAGTCCAGCCTTTCGCATGATGTATTCTGCATATAAGTTAAATAAGCAGGGGGACAATATACAGCCTTGTCGTACTCCTTTCCCAATTTTGAACCAATCAGTTGTTCCATATCCAGTTCTAACTGTTGCTTCCTGTCCCACATATAGATTTCTCAGGAGATAGATAAGGTGGTCAGGCACTCCCATTTCTTTAAGAACTTGCCATAGTTTGTTGTGGTCCACACAGTCAAAGGCTTTTGCGTAGTCCATGAAGCAGAAGTAGATGTTTTTCTGGAACTCTCTGGCTTTCTCCATAACCCAGCGCATGTTAGCAATTTGGTCTCTAGTTCCTCTGCCCCTTCGAAATCCAGCTTGTACTTCTGGGAGTTCTCGGTCCACATGTCTTGCATACGGTAAAATACTGTAAACCCAGTCCTGATAACGCGGGGATTGGAGAAAGGGTTTAAACGGAGAAAGCATCAGGTGTGGGTCAGTTTTTAACCCACCTGATTGCTCAAATTATTTCTGGTCCTGGAGGTCTCTAGGCAGAGGTACAGAGAAGGTCGATCTTGATCACGGTGGGCAAATTCTGCAGGTTGAGGGACCAGCTTTCTGCCCCACAGGAACCTTCTGGGACTCACACAGCTCCTTCCCCCCCTTTGCAAAAAAAGGAAAGAACCAGAAGTGGTTAGAAATCCCCTTCCAGTTTTGGAAAAAAATGGCCGTTTTCTTGATGTTAAATAGGGCAGGGTGGTCTGCATGCTGTTGAAAAGGTAAATTGTCCCTTCTGAGGGTGTCCAGGGCAGGGGGTTCACCTTATTTGCTGTAAAATGAGAGGACGGAAGGGGCAGCCCAGAAGCCTCCCTTTACTCACTTCCTCTTTGTTTCTACGGCTCGATTTCTGGGTGATTGACGGTGGATCTGTCAAGATTTCTGACTCCCCGTTTTTGCTTAACGACAGCTGCAAAAAGGGTCCTTTCCTCCCCCGCCCTCGGTAAGAACTGCCGAAGTGACCCCTAGTTTTCCTCTCGGGCCACCACCAGAGTCGGGTGGGCGACCTTGTAATCTGTGGTTCGGCTCTTAACTGCCACCCAGGACCATGAAGGGACTTTCCTTGAAAAACAAAACCCGTCTGTGGGTTGACTCCCTCGAGGGTTGCTCTGCGGGCCAAACGGCTCCTTTACAAACACACACACACCGAGGGACCCGTGCCAGTTCGCACCATCCCATCCCCTGCGCCATTGTGGACAGCTGCTCGAAAGGCAGCCGGCTGCCGTGGGGAAAGAGAGAGCTCACTGTTTGCATTCCCAGAAAGAGAGAGAGAGAGGGAGAGAAAGAGAGGGTGTCTCCTCGCTTCTGGCAAACGCTTCTTCCAGTGGGGTGCCCAGACCTATGACTGGGCGGCCAGACTCAGGGCTGCCCGGAGGAACGGGTGTCTTTATTTAGAGGCACCTCCTGGGGACTGTCTGGGCATGTGTCTAAAAACAGAGGGCTCGTCCAGCGTGAGAAATGCCAGGGTCTCGCCACCGTCGACGGGACGGGGTGGCTGCAAGCTGAGCTAGCTGTGTGGGTGTGCAGAAGGGCAATGCGTGGGGCCCAGAGGAGGGCGGTTGGATTGGGACCCCCCGCGGCGGGAAGCCACCGTGGCTAGCAACAACTTTGAGGCCAGTGCCACCTGGAGGATCAAGCATGGCTTAACCTTTCCACGTGTTGCTAAAGTGGGGGGGGGGGAGCACATTACTTGTTAATGCCCCGTCGATGCTTAACACAAGACATCATGGTCTCCACTAGTTCTCTTTCAAAACTGAGACTATAGCTTTGGACTTCCAAACATGCCAGCCTTGTTATCTCCCTGCCTGCTAGTGTTGCTCTGGGTTCAAGTTCCTTGCAGAAAACACTTTCCATCCTGTCTTGTTTTCCTTTGGCTGTCTTGTCCCTTCGGATTCTTTCTGGTGTCGAATCTATTGGTGGAATAGATTGGACTAAGAGACCCTTCCTACGCGTGGGATGGTTTGAGGCGTCGCTGTCTTCTTAAGTCGTTCTTAAAGGGAATGTTTTCCAGAAGCCGTCAAGGGAGTACATTCACACGGGCTCCCTTTCAACACACGAGAGCAGCAGTTGGAATAGGAGGAATGGTCTGTGTTTCAGGCCGGGTGTCCGTATGAGACGGAGCCGCTCCCTGTGTGAGGACAGTGCACACATTTAAGGTCCAGCCTCTTTTATAAAAGAGGATCAGGCCACGATCCTCCGGGCTGCCACTCCGAGGGAGGCCAGGAAATCATCCACGAGAAGAAGGGCCTTCTTTGTTGTGGCTCCAACTCTTTAGAACCAACCGCTGGTGGATCTGTGTCTGGCTTTTTCCCTCCTGGCATTTAAAAGACTCTTGAAAACATTGCTTTATAGAGAGACCTTTTTTTTTTTTTTTTTTGGCAACTCTCTTTAAGGTGTTCCTCTGCTGCTCTGCTTGTTTATATGCCCCGTGCTACATTTTATTCTGCAGTTTCTGCCTCTTGGTGCTGTTGTTTGAGTGTGGTTCATGCTGTCTTTATTTGACTTTTCTCTATTGTGTTTTTAGCCTACTGTAGACCGCCCAGAGTAGTGTGTTGCACTAATGGGGTAGTATATAAATTGAATGAACGAACGAATGAACGAACGAACGAACGAACGGCTTCAAAAGGACCGATGATATTCAGGGAAGATGTCTCCATGATAACCACATTGGAGCCACGGATAGTCATAAATAAGACCAGTTGATGGAGTTGGCATCTTTCTGTTCCTCTTGTGTCCACCCCTCCAGGATCCCAAGTGGCCTTCGACGGCTGGAAGGAGAGTGGTGAGATGTCAGATGGTGGGAGCAGCACCACCAGCGGCCACTGGAGTGGGCTCTCCACCCCGTCACCCCCCCACTCAGAGACAAGTCCCAAGTACTCGGGTGAAGCTTTCAGCTCTCCGAGGGCTGATGACGGCTTTGAGACAGACTCGGATCCTCTTGCGTTCAATGAGCCTGCTCCTCGGAAGAGGAAGGTACGGGACAGGGAGATGGAGCAAAAGCAAAGCATGCTGCTTATCGCGCCTAAGAGCACTCTATGGGCAGGGATTGAACCTGGGTGGTGAGCAGAGTTTTCACTGCAGTACTGCAGTTTAAACCACTTGCACCATGAGGCTCCTCTGGAGCAGGGTGTTGTTTTTATGTTCCTTGAAGGATGTTTTCTGTGCTCTTATTTCTCCAATATCCACATCCCAATTCCTTAGGTCAAAGGGTGAGGTTCTGCTCTGAGCACTTTTTCTCACCCCCTATCTGGAGAAATCCACTGAATCTCATCTTTATCAGCGTCTTCACAAATGGTTTCTAAGAAAGATGGGCAAGAAATAACCTAGGGCTGAGTGGGAGATTAGTTGGGAAAAGGTTTCTGATTTGTAATTTCTTAACCGCAATTTAAACATTTAAAGCCCTTTTCCATCCAGCAAAAATAAGTTGGTTGAAAACAAGCAAGCAAACAAACAAACAAACAAAAATGGTAGGAGTTGATGTTTGTGTGAAGGGACCGGTGAACTTGGCTCGGGTCCTGATCCAAGATGTCTGGAGGAGGCCTGTGCTCTTAAGGCAGTAGTTCCCAACCTGGGGTCCCCAGATGTTCTTGGACTACAACTCCCAGAAGCCTCCACCCCGAGCTGTGCTGGCCAGGATTTCTGGGCATTGTAGTCCAAGAACATCTGTTTGAGAACCACTGATCCTAAGGCGCTCTGTTGGCCAGTTCTTAGGAAATGTTACGTCTGCTGGACGTACTCTTTCACACTAGGTTGTGGGAAGGAGCGTTGTGGGGTTTTAAGTGAAACGTGCGGTAAATCCCACCAGCTGAAAGTCTGCCCACATGGTTCTATAAAAGGGTTTTGCTGGTTCCATTTTTATCACTCCTGTTCTGAAAGGAATGGAAGAGGTCATGCTGATGAGTAACCTCACAAGGCTCCCTTCAGGATCCCCAAACAAGGAATCTTCCCAGAGCTTGTCTTTGGCCACGGACTGAGCGAGATCTGATGTTTCTTCCCCCCCCCCATAGAATTCGGTGAAGGTGATGTACAAATGTTTGTGGCCCAGCTGTGGCAAAGTGCTTCGCTCCATCGTCGGGATCAAGCGGCACGTGAAAACTCAGCACCTGGGGTAGGTCGGTCGAGATCTCCGTCAAGTCGGGGTTGGGCGGAACAGAAAAACGGGGGGACGGGAGAGAAGCAGTAAGTCTGGAAAGCGGAAGGGAGACGGGCGTCCGAAGAGGGCTGCTTGGCGTGGGTGGGGTTTTTCTTGCGACGCGAGATAATTTGGTTTCCTTTGGATTTTTTTTTTTTTAATAAGACCATGGTAGGATTCATGCATTTTGTCGTAAAACGTACCCACCATGGAAATTCTTGGCGTTGAAAGAAATTCAAACATGGGAGAGAGCAGAACGGAGACGTTTGCCCAGCCAGGCAGACAGCTTCGAGTACTCGGTTCTTAAAAGTCTGCCGGTAAATACTGAGTTAGGGTTGCCATATCTTTTTTTCTGATATGGCTCCTCATCTTTAACCGCTGCTTGCTAGGCAAGGTGCAATATCATCCTTTCTCTACTAGAAACATCTCTCCCTACTCAGTGTGGCCAGCGCTAATGGCTAAGAAATTTGTGACATTCATTTTTGATAAGAACTTTCTAAAATTGATAAAGGTCTTCATGAACATGAGAGGAGAGTTTGTATTTTCGGAACGGGAGGATGTGGGAGACACCTCAGTAAGAACTAAGATATTAATTCCACAGCCTGGAAGCAGCCACAGAGAAGGCCCTGTCTCTCATCTTCAGAGTCTCAGACTCTGGAACTCCCTGCCACTGGAGGCCAGGCTGGCCCCATCTTTGCTGTCCTTTTGCAAGCAGGTGAAGACCTTTCTCTTCAGGCAAGCTTTTCTTAGTGACTGACGGTCTAGGAGACAATAAATGAGATGGTTTATATTTTGTTGCTTCCAAATCTGTGTTTCGTAATGCATATACCTAGCGTTTTTAATATAATGTTATGAATTCTTCTTTAATATTTGAATAATTTACTGTTTTCAGCTTTTAATGTTGTGTTTGTAATGATGTAAGGGTGCTTTTTTTTAAGGAGAAAGGCAGGGTAAAAACATTTTAAATAAATAAGTGAGTAAGTAAATAAGTAAGTGAGTAAGTAAGCAAGCGAGTGAGTAAGCAAGTGAGTAAGTAAGTAAAGTAAGTAAATAAGTAAGTGAGTAAGCAAGCAAGCGAGTGAGTGAGTGAGGAAGTGAGTGAGTGAGTAAGTGAGTAAGCAAGCAAGCGAGTAAGTAAAGTAAGTAAGTAAGTGAGTAAGTAAGTGAGTGAGTGAGTAAGCAAGTGAGTGAGGAAGTAAGTAAGTAAATAAGTAAGTAAGCAAGCAAGCGAGTGAGTAAGCAAAAAAGTAAGTAAGTAAGTGAGTAAGTAAGCAAGCGAGTGAGTAAGTAAAAATAATATTCCAGAGATGAAATGGTTAGGGGCCCTTGATCCGTTTATTCCTCACCCACTCCCTTCTTCCATCACTGCAGGGACGGCGCGAACTCGGATCAGCGGAAGAGGGAAGAGGACTTCTATTACACGGAGGTGCAAGTCAAGGAGGAGATGCCCCCAGAGCCTGCGGTGAGCGCACCCAGCCCCACTGCTGGCTCCTCTCCAGTGGTCATCCAGCCGGCCCCAGGCCAGCCAGAGGCCCTCCTCCTGGATCCTGCTGCCCCCTTGGAGCCCTGCCTGACCAGCAACGCCCTCAGCCAGTCTGCCCCCAGTTCTTTCTGGCACATTCAGGCGGATCATGCCTACCAGGTAGGACAGGGACCGGCAAGTCTCTCGGGCCTTCAGAGACTATGGTTTCCTCCTTGGTTGTTTGGAATCATTCCTTAGCTGGGTTAGAAAACATTGATCTTGGAGAGCTTGCGTTTTGGGAGGACTACAACTGGTGGTAATCCTTGCTAGCCGACACTGAGGAAGCAGCGACCGTTGTGAGCCTCATAGCTAAACGTCAAACCTTGTAGATAACCCGTCATCAGAAGAGGAAATTCCTTAAATGCTTGATATGTCTGATTCACCTGACAGTTTTCATGCCTCCTGTGCTTTGCAAATCTGAGCTGTGTTTTTTTTATGGTTGGGCATCAGGATGTAAGCCCAGGTTTCACGTGCAAATATAGTTGCTCAGCCACAGAGGCCTCCTGGAATCACATCGGAATGATACTGGCTTTTGGTTTGTACAAATGGATTGTCTGTAATGGATAGTGCGCGCCTCGATTGATTTTCAAATCTCACGTTTTTCGGTTTGTGTGAATTAGAATTTGTTCCCAGCAGAAATAAAACTATGAAAGTGTGAAAAACCTTGCAGATGAACTGCTGGATAGTGCAGTGGTTTAGGCAGCTGGCTGCGGAGGTTCGAGTCCCCCCACAGTGCTGGACTTGATGATCCAGAGGCTCCCTTCCAGATCTGCAATTCCAAGAGGGTTACTTGTTTTGGTTTGTTGCTATTATTGTAGGTTCGTTATGGAAAATAGGCAGTCCATAGGGAAGGGCCCGGACTTGCTTAAGACGTTCTTTTTTTTTCTTTTCTCAGGCTCTGCCATCCATCCAGATCCCTGTATCTCCACACATATTCACCAGCATCAGCTGGGCAGCGGCCACCTCCACCATCCCTACCCTCTCGCCGGTGAGTCTGCCATTCTTGATTGCAACCCCGGGAGGGACTCTGAAGTTAGCGTGGGGGTGGGTGCGTTGGGGTGCCATTCAGAAATGCCTCGTTGGCATGGGGAGCTAGTGACATGTTTTGAGGGGATTGGGAGAGAGAGAGCGGCAGTTACTTAAAAATGCAGATTTCCCCCCCTAAAATACCTGCATTTTGTGTTTTATGTTTCATTTTTCATGCGTCCACGCCTGTGAGTCCCACAGTGATAGAATCAAAAAGCCCTTTTTTTTACTCTGAGAAAAAAAAAGAGTATGTTTACAACCCTTCTGTTTTTTATGTTTAATATTTAAGTAAGTTTGGTGGGCAGGGGAATGGGGCAACGTGAGAGAAACACAGAGGCTGGAATCCATTTGTTCTATACAATTGTTGTTGTTTAGTCGTTTAGTCGTGTCCGACTCTTTGTGACCCCATGGACCAGAGCACGCCAGGCCCTCCTGTCTTCCACTGCCTCCCGGAGTTGGGTCAAATTCATGTTGGTCGCTTCGATGACACTGTCCATAGACGTGTACAATAGACGTGTTTTAAAATTGCTTTAGAGATTATAATAATAGTAATTGTGGGCCATCAAGTGAGTTCTGGCGTATGGCAGTTATTATTAGCTGGCTGGATAGCTCAGTGGTTTAGGCGTCTGGCTGTGGAGCCAGAGGTTGGGGGTTCAATTCCCCACTGGGCCTCCTGTGAGTAGAGCCAGCCTGGGTGGCCTTGGGCAAGCTGCACAGTCCCAGGAAACCCCCAGAAGAAGGGAATAGTAATAACCTTTGAAGTGCAGAGTCCAGCCCTTGTCAAGGAGGCCCAGTGGGGGAATTGAACTCCCAACCTCTGGCTCTGCAGCCAGAGACCTCAACCACTGAGCTGTCGAGCTATCCAGCGGTGGAAAACCATTTCTGAGTATTCTTTACCTGGAAAACCCTGAAAAGTGTTTTCATAACTCAGAATTGACATTACATTATCCTCCTCCTCCTCAATACAGATTTTATTTAGTATTTTAAAATACTACTCTGTTTGTTTTCTGTAGTATTTTAATTTATTCTCTTTCGAATTGTTTTAATGCTTGTTTAAAATTTGGTGTAAGCTGCTTTGGGTCCCTCTGTGGGGAGAAAAACGGTAAAAACTATGCACCCTTAAACAAAAAAAAAAAAGAATATGCGTGTGCTTATTTTTCAATTGGATCCTGGCCAGAGTGTCAAGAGTCATAACCTGCAAGCCAGCAGGTCAAAGATGGGTAATCTGTGGTGGGTAGTCCTGGTTGGAGGCTGCATGTTAGGAAAGGACACGAGGATTGCGGGAGAGCTATGTAGTAAAAGACTAAAAACGGCACGTCGGCAAGTAAATTCTTTTTCTAGACATGGAGTACTCAGATATGGTTGACCATGCCCTACTTCTGGGGTGCCCTGGGACCACTGTGCAGTTTGCCCAAGGCCACCCAGGCTGGCTCTACTTGCAGGAAGCCCGGGGGGGGGGGGGAATCGAACTCCCAACCTCTGGCTCTGCAGACAGGTGCCTAACTGACGATGCTATCCAGCCTTAGCTGCAGGACCGTTTCTTATGAGCTATAGGGATGAAAACTCGATGCTGCTGCCATCGAGAATGGTCTGCTTGGCTCTTCTTTGCCTTCTTGATGATTTCTCCTTTGTTTTCACAACCTTTGTCCTGAGTAGAGAAGGTTTCTCTGTTCTCCTTGGATGGAATCCGGAGGAAATGAAACCCCCGGCACTAAAAACAAGGCCATAAAACCCAACCCAACCCAGATTTTCTGGCTTGCAGGTTCGAAGCCGGTCCTTGAGTTTCAGCGAACAGCAGCAGCAGCTGCCCCCTCCGCCGCCGGTGCTGAAATCTCACCTGATCGTCGCCTCTCCTCCGAAGGCACCCAGCAGTGGCACAAGGTAAGAAGAAGCGGGTGCCGGAACAGACCAGCCTCTTCTAAGCCTGGCTGTGGCAAAAGCTTAGGGTGGCAGAGGGTGATGGCTCTTCTGGAACAGCCTGGTGGCGCAGTGGTTAAACTGCAGTACTGCAGCCAAAGCTCTGCTCAGGACCTGGGTTCAATCCCAGGTAGCCGGCTTGAGGTTCACTCAGCTTTCTATCCTTCTGAAGTTTGTAAATTTCACCCATTGTAAATTTCACCCCCACCCCACCCCAAACGAGTACCCAGCTCGTTTGGGGTGGGGTGGGGGGAAATGTGTAGCCTGCATGATTAAATTGTAAACCGCCCAGAGATTGCTTTAAGTGCCATGGGGTGGTATCTCAGCAGCACGCTTTTTGCTTTACCAACTTTTTGACTATGCTTTGGACTGTGCCGCCATATATTGGGGTCCTTCTAAGCTGTTGGGCCCTGTTTTGAGACCTTGCTGGGAATGGGGTGTGCGTGATTCTCTGGGCAGGGCGGGATCCTTTCCAGACAGGCTATTCCTGGTTCAATCCTGGCATCGCCAGGGAGAAGCAAGGAGTGGGAGAATCTTCCCTTTGGCCTGAAGAACCGTTTCCAGTCGGCATCAGTAATACCCAGGCGGAGTTCAGAAAAGTTCCCTCTTTTTTTTTTTTTTTTTGGAACATAACTCCAGGAATTTTCCAGCTGGTAGAGCCAACGTTTCCAAGCTCTGCCACCGAGCGAGGAAGAGTTGGACTTGGCGAAAGGGAGGGTTCATTAACCAGGAGCGTTCCTGCCCGATCTGCTTCTTATCCGGGAGGTCTTTGGGTTAGCCGGTTCTCAGCATCTCTTAAAAGGATTGTCAAGGCGAGGGCTTGGTCTGAGGTTTTGGGATTTGTGAGCCAGCCAGTCCACGCTGTGACTGTGGATAAGGCAGTGGGGAATATTCTGGCCCTGGGTTATCCCCCATACAATGAAAGGGTGAGGGGTCTACTGGAAGCTGTGGGGCGGGGCTGGGTGATCTCAGTGGGCCTAAGAGATAGTTTCCAGATTTGCCAGTTTCATGAGGCGGAGCAGAAAGGCCTAATGCTGGTGTCGAGGATCAGCGGAGAACAGCACTCAGGCCATCAGGGAGTGCGTCGAGCATGTGTCTAGTTAAATTGAATAGCTCTGTAGCTGTTGGTTGTTGTGGGTTTTTCGGGCTCTTTGGCCGTGTTCTGAAGGTTGTTCTTCCTAATGTTTCGCCAGTCTCTGTGGCCGGCATCTTCAGAGGACAGGAGTAGGGACTCTGTCTGTGTTCTGGTGTAGTGTGTGGGATAGTTGAGTATTTGTAGCTGTGGGATCAGCTTTTTGTCCTTTTCAGGAGATTGGGTGATTATGGTGATCGGCGTGTTTTTTGTTGTGGGTGTATTGCTGTGATAATACACAGCTTCCAGTGGACCCCTCACCCTTTCATTGTATGGGGGATAACCCAGGACCAGAATATTCCCCACTGCCTTATCCACAGTCACAGCGTGGACTGGCTGGCTCACAAATCATATGAACCTACCCGGCAGTTAAGATCTAGCCAGGGGGCCCTTTTGAAAGAGCCGTCCCTTAAGGAGGTAAGAGGGATGGCTTGTAGAGAAAGGGCCTTTTCGGCAGCTGCCCCCAGACTATGGAATGCCCTCCCGACTGAGATTCGTCTGGCGCCGACACTGATGACATTTCGGCGCCAGGTCAAAACCTTCCTGTTCCAGAAGGCTTTTAATTGAAATAATATCAGCTGTGGGTCCTGATGGCAATTTTTAGAGTATATATTTTAATTGTATTTTAATTGTTTTGTCTTTTTATTGTATTTTAAATGTTGTAAGCCGCCCAGAGACCTTT
Organism: Intellagama lesueurii; assembly: GCA_037013535.1. NCBI lineage: Eukaryota > Metazoa > Chordata > Lepidosauria > Squamata > Agamidae > Intellagama > Intellagama lesueurii. Next base: position 347,165,666 of record JBAJHW010000001.1, on the reverse strand, counting down.
GGGTAGTGTGGGCGGCATATAAGTTAAATAAATAAATAAATAAATAAATAAATAATAATAATAATAATAATAATAATAATAATAATAATGGGGAGAGATTATCTGTCAAAACATTAGGAAGAACAACCTTCAGAACACGGCCAAAGAGCTTGAAAAACCCACAACAACCATCAGATCCCAGCCATGAAAGCCTTTGAGAATACATCTGTAGCTGTCGTTGGTCTGGGATTTGCGTCTTGGCCGGGGGCTCCCAGTTCTCTGTTGGAGAGCAGCCCGGCACTCCCAGGATTACAGCAGAGAATGAGTGAAGGATGGAGGCATAGCAGTTAAAGTGGCATCTAGCTAATTTAACTTGACCATTCCCTATAGATGCCTTCTATAGATACCTATAGTTACCGTCCTCTGGAAACCTTCTTACCGGCGGCAGAGCTGATTTGCAGGTAGGCGTAGGGGCCTTGGGTTCAACCCGAGCATCTCCAGGCGAGAGGAGACTTAAGAGACAGGGCTGTCCAAAACCCCGTAGTATCTGGGGAACCGCAGCTGCTCGTTCCTTTGCGCCTTTTTCTAGCCAGCTTTCTCTATTCACAGGCCTTCTGTCTTTCTCTGCAGGAAAGTCCGCGGCGAAGCCAAGAAATGCCGCAAGGTTTATGGTATCGAGCACCGAGACCAATGGTGCACGGCCTGCCGGTGGAAGAAAGCGTGCCAGAGGTTTTTGGACTGAGCGCACACCCAGACGTGCAAGCTTTCTGGCTGGAAGGCTGGAGAGAGCTCCGTGGTGCTGTTGGCCATGCGTGAGGGGCCAGGCCTCCGGGTTTTTTTGCCTCCTCCGGGACACGTGGGCCCTGGAAACAACGCCCAGTGCTTCAGCAGACCATCCCGAGAGCCACCTGTTGAGACGCTGAGCTATGTATAGTCTACGTTGCCAGGTTTTCTAATGTTCCGTGTTTTGTGAGCATGTTTTCTTCTTTTTTAAAACACATATTTCCTTTTTTAAACACACACACACACACACACACACACAGAGCCTCCTTTTCTATTTGTAAATAAGAAGGGCAAAAAAAAAAAAAGAAGAAAGAAATTAATCTGTTGAAACTTCATATATCATATAGACTTTGTTTCATGCTGGGCCCAGGGACCAAAGAACGATGAACTTTTCGACCCAGAGGTGGATGTGGTGGGCTGTGTGTGCGGCGCGGTGGTCTCTTTAATATGGCGCATTCGGTGTGCCCCTTCCCTCAGCCCGGCCACGTCACTCTCTAGGAAGTGCAACATAGGGGCCCACGGTAGAGCAGGCGTGTCAGCTGGCAAGCCATGGGGGCCCTTGACTTTTCTCATGGACGCTGACCCCCTCCTGTGAGGCCCAGACAGGAATGGGTGGTTTGCACCCTTTATTAAAAAAAAAAAGCACTGTTTTTTAAAAAAAAACTAAGCAGATGTTGTCAAAACAACAACAACAATCATTGCATTAGATCACAATCAGACGGATGTCCTTCTTTTGTTTAGCTTACCAAGGGCAGTGAAGTGGGAGGACCCTGAAAGTATTTTGAGGCCAAGCCCCCCCCTTTTTTTAAGCAGATGTCATTGTGTTACTTTTCCGAGAGGAAAGGAAAAGCACCCCGGTTTGATAGGTGAACTTGAAAGGGTGGCTTCCGCGCAGAGAAAGTGGCACGGGGCGGGAATGTCCAGTGCACTGATCTGGGGTGTCACAATACACAAGAGTGTGAGCTTGCTGTGCTTTGTAACGCATCCTGCCTCGTGTAGCTTGGTTTCCCGTGCTTCCTCTAGCTACTGCACACATTATGTGGAGGCAGACTGGAGTTTGCCACAAAACATTCATTTAACAAGGAGCTCCATCCATCATCCGTCTTGGCTTCTGGACAATAGAAGTGTTCCTAACATGTGACGTGGACATACCTATATTTAGGAGGTTTTTTTTAAAAAAATGTTTACCTAGATGCTATTTTTTTCAGTGTCTGCAGCGTAAAACGTCATGTGGGAAGCAACCTTGCGTTTTATCAGTCCCCCCCCCCCCCCCCGCTGTGTCCGTCCTGGCTTTGGAGAGGTGGGTTTCAGCAGGTGGTGAAATGGGATGCATTCTTCTGTCGATGGCTTTGGCCGGGGAAGGTTGTGCCGTTTACCACTTCTGCTGTAACCAAGATAGGAGTGAGTTACGGGTGCCATAATACAAAGCCATTATAACATCAAAGCCATATGAGCACCCCACTTCCTTCCTTCCTTCCTTCTTTCCTTCCTCTTTAGGGTCTGCTCAGCAGCACAAACTCTACGAGCTTAGGAGCCTAAGTGGAATAGCTTTTTCACCTGCATCTTCTGGTTGGGGGAAGGTCTTCTCTTGGAAGATTAGTGTCCTTGAAGAGGCGAAATCTTCTGTCCCTGAGCTAGTTTAACATCAGACAGCCGTGAGCCTATGGCTCCATGTTTGGGCAGCTGAAGATAAGATCATGCATGTCTCCAAAATGTGACCAGCGTGGTTGGAAAAAGCAGTAACGTGCAATGTCACCTGAAGTGGTTTTGGGACTGCTTGGCATCCGAGATGTAAAATGTCCAGAAATGTCAAACGAGCTTTTTTTCTTTCTTTTTTCTTCTTGTCTTTTTCTAGTTCTTTGTTTCCTTCCAGGAAACATCGCAGGGAAACGTTCAAGTTATATGCAATACTGTCTCTTAGAACTTACATATGCAACCTTGCATTCTTCCCCACTGGGTGCCCTCCAGATGTTCTGGACTACAGTTCCCATGAGCCCCAGGTCCACCTGCCAGCGGCCAAGGATGCTGGAAGCTGCAGGGCAAAACTTCCAGAACCCACCCGGTTCCAAGAAGCTGAGACAACCCAGCAGATCGACAGTGTGTTCCGTTCCGGCCTCAGATCCCTGGAAAAAAATGTGGTGGTTTCTCCCTGTGCTAAATTCGTCCTGCGTTCGTCTTTGCCTCTTGCTGTAGCGTTCCAGCTCAAGTGAGCGGTATGTTTCAGAGGAAGTGCATGGAAAGGGCATCGGGTGGAGATGCCAGTCGTGCCTCGCGGGTGATCCTGGCCTGGAGGTCGGTTGCAATGTTAGCACCGGTTTTCCTTGCTGGTGCAAGTCTGCTTGAGCAGAGAGAACCTAAACTCGGGGAGCACTTGGTGTCGGCTGTGAAGGAGCCGTCTCGTTTCTCTGAATGGGAGACACCCCCCCCTTCCCTCCTAAAGTCCCGCACTCTGGCACACCTTGGTCTCACAAGTCCAGAATGGGCAGCTACTACAACCACCCCAAAGTGGTCCAGAGTGTAACGGTGAAGAGCGTGGTGGAAATTATGGGTTGTGGGTGGGGGCCGTTGAGGGAGAGTTTGGATTGCTTGTCTGGTTGCCCTTCCCTCACGCTCCTTCCTCATTGTGTTTTGATAATCATGAGCCATAAGCGAAAGACGCAAACCTCGCATTGTAAAATAGCAGCTAAACCAATATGATTTTACAGGAAATTGTGAGCCCTGTTTTTACTCTTAGGGTACTTTAAAGCTTGGGTAGGAGAATTGCAAAAAGAATTTTTGTACATTATTCATGCTTTTTTTTGGGGAAAAAAATGTGTTTCTCTCCCTCCCCCTTCTTCTGATTTCATGCCGAATAATACACAGTCCATTGGATTTTATTTTTGTAAGCCAGACTTCTGATAGATGTTGAATGGCTCTCCTTAAGAGTCTTTAATCAGATACTGGTTTGATTGGATCATGAAAGCTTGATTTCGGCTATATTTGTTTCAGCCTTGGAATGATTCCAGATAAAAATCCTTATTGATTATGCCTCCAAAGTCAAAATTCAAATGTGAAATGATTTTTCTTCTTCTTTTTGGCTGCTAAATTTCTGAATTTAAACCGTTTCTTCTGCTCCAAGTAGGCGCAAAAGCCTTCTCTACTTTCAAACTTTCTCCGATGTTTCTCATATCTGAGCAAAACCTCCCTGTTCTTAGGAGAGGTGGGTTTTTGGTTCAGAAGCGTGGGCCAAAACGGATAACATTTTTGTTTCTTTTTCTTCAGAAATAGAGGGGAATTGTGAACAAATTCTCAGGTGGATCGCCCCTCAGAGTCTGAGCTCTGACGATCAGTTTCTGTGTTGCCAGAAGCCGAGGCCTTGTGCTTAAAAGGAGAAAAACAATATTTTTGTGGCTTTTTTGGGGGGCGGGGGTTAAAATGTAATCGTGGAGGAAAAGAAAAACCAAGGAATAATAGAAACAACTGTGGAATAAGCAGTGAATTGTCGGAGGTGCATGTGGTAGATGCTTGGATTTAAAATGCTTCTGGTTTTACCAAGATAGGAAAGTGCCATGGATGATAAGACATAGGAGCCAAGACATTGCCAAGGCACGCCCAGATAAATTTATTTCTTTGAATGCCTTGTTCCAAAATTTTATAGCACTTAAATTTGGAGAGTGAAAAGAAGAGCTAATCGTACATAGGAAAATATGAGTTATCAGTATTTTTCTCCCCCCCCCCCTTTTTTTTTTTTTGAAAGGGATAATATATCGTCCCCCTACCCTGCCTTTTATTTTATGAGCTGTACGGTACAAATTAGTCAGTGGACAATATATGTCAGTGATGTTATGCCATGTCTGGACTATTCTGTTTTTTTTTTTTAATTGTCATTTCTCATTGCCATTTATTGAGAAGTGATACTGTATAGCGAGAAGGTCTCTCCCCACCCCTCTTATTTTGGAAAATACAACCATGATAAAACCAGGTCCATTTAAGACCACTCCCTCCCCGAATTTTCTCCTTCGCTTTTTCTTTTTGCAGCATAGTTTTAAAATGTTTTTTTTCAACCCCCCCCCCCCCAGAGGTCTTGCATAAAAGAGAGCGTCCCCCCCCCATCAACCCATCCCTTGGCCAGCTCAGTGGCTGGATCGGGACCAGCCTAGTCACAAATGACAGCAGCATTCTCCCTGTTGCCTTCCAGAGGTATTAGACTACAACTCCCAGTCTCCCCAGCCAACATAGCCTGGCAAGGGACCATGGGAGTTGTCGGCCAGCCCGCTGGGGAGAGTGGGGTTCTAGTTTGGAAAGAGATATGTGCATTTTTCTTTCCAGAGCTTTAATTTCTTTTTTCAGTCCATTCATGTCTGCCTCTCAGTTGCTTCTTTGTTGGGGACTGGAAGCAATTTCCTTGCTCAACCTTGCTTGACCATGTCACCTGAACTGAAGATGGGAGAACAAGTCTCCTGCATGGAGGATGGTGCACGGTTGCATGTTCCTTCCCCTTTTTAAATTGGCAGGCCAGTCTTAACGATGATATGGGAACCTTTCTGCTCGGCACCGGGGCGGGGGGGGGGGCGGGGGCTCTTTTTTTGCATTCATCCTGTGCACTGTGAACCCTGAACGTTGCTAGCAGACTGGAAGACCCGAGCAAGGGAATTCCCAAACCTTGGGTGAATAACCAGCCTTCTCCATCTAACCCCTTGGACCCAGAACAGCGGTCTCCCCCCAGCTCAGTGTCCTCCGAAGGGTCGGACTACAGATCCCATCGCTGCCCGCTGAGGAAGGTGGGAGTAGTAGTCTGGCCCTCTGGAAGGCCTTGGGTTAGGAAAGATTTGGGCCGTGTCTGCTAAGATCCCTCCCTTCTCCAGCAAGACCCTCGCCCTAACCCCGCCAGCCCCCGTCCACCCCTCTGGGCTTCCGTTTGCTGACCCCCCCAAATTCCCAGTTAAATGTAGTTGCACAAGGGTTTGTGTAGACCTCGGAGTGCATGCATGCGTGTGTTTTGTATCTCATTGTGTAGGCACTGACTGCCAGCTCGGCTTCTGGTATCAGCATAATGTATCTCGCCGCATAAATAGCCCCTCCTGGAAATGATAGTGCCGCAGCTCGGAGGGTCGGGGGGGGGGAAGCTACCCCATCACCAGCGCCGTTTTCCTGCAAAAAAGGCAACGGGGGAGGAGGTTGGGGAGAGAACGAGGCCCAGCTCATCACGTCCCCTCCCACCTTGTAATGCTGGCACCAGGGAAACCCACCCAGTTTCCCTGGTGGGTCAAGATCTAGAAGTGAAGCCATGCAGCATAACTTATTTGGGGGCGGGGGGCGGGGGGGGTGAGGTTCAGAGAGCCCTAACGAGCTTCCTTAATTACACGGCATTTTTAAAAAAAAATGGGTGGGTGGATGGGATTAGGTAGGGGTGTTATGTGATAACAGCTGCTCTTGCAGTGGTGATACACTTACAAGCCTAATTTTTTTGGGGGGGGGGGGAAATACTAGATCATACTGGTGAATTACTGTCTGATCGGAGCTTTTCTTTTTGATTGTCTTCCAAGTATTATTTTTTATTATAAACAACAACAGCAACAAAAAAAATGTGAAATGTAATTTTTACAACAGCAATATGAAATATATTTTATAATAAAATGTTATGACCTGATAACCATTTGAGTCTTTTCCTTCCTTCCGTCCATCTGTCCTTTCTTCCTTCCTTCCTTGTTTCTCCCTGTCATTCTTTAATCCATCCATCCATCCATCCATCCATCCATCCATCCTTCCTTCCTTCCTTCCTTCCTTCCTTCCTTCCTTCCTTCCTTCCTTCCTTCCTTCCTTCCTTCCTTCTTCCCTCCCTCCCTCCCTCCCTCCCTCCCTCCCTTCTGGATTATTGTCTCTCCACCCATGGAAAAGTAGCCATGATTTGATATGGTTCTCCTTAAAGCAGGACAAAATACATCTCCTTACTTAGAGCCAACAGGTCAGTGTGATAAGGAAACACACACACACACTCCCCCCAAAGAACCAGGTGGCATTTCCAAAACTGCTGGCTTTCTCACAGGGGTGCTGCGGAGGCCCCCGGCAAAGTCCCAGGCATTTTGGGGTGGCGCAAGAACTGAACACCAGGGATGTTGGCTGCACAGTAGGGATGTTGGGGTGGTGGTGGAAGGAATCGCCTGGAATTCCAGTTAAGCCGTGGCCACCAACAGGGTACAATGGGTGGAATTGCAGCCTCGTTAAAGAGATCTTGAGACAGAGGACAAGTAACAGAAAGACTTGTTCTGATCATCTTTGCACCATGCAGACTTTTTCACCCAGAAGCCAGGATTTTTCATTTTGTTTTAAACAAAGATTCCCACAAACCAAGAACCCTTTGCCTCCACCCCTGCTACCCCAGCAGAGGACCAGTGAGGTGATGGGACCAGTGGCCATGATCTTAGTTTTTTTGATGTTGAGCTTCAGACCATTTTTGGTGCTCTCCTCTTTCACCCTCATTAAGAGGTTCTTTAATTCCTCCTCGCTTTCTGCCATCAGAGTGGTCTCATCTGCATATCTGAGGTTATTGATATTTCTTCCGCAATCTTAATTCTGGCTTGGTATTCCTCCAGTCCAGCCTTTCGCATGATGTATTCTGCATATAAGTTAAATAAGCAGGGAGACAATATACAGCCTTGTCGTACTCCTTCCCAATTTTGAACCAATCAGTTGTTCCATATCCAGTTCTAACTGTTGCTTCCTGTCCCACATAGAGATTTCTCAGGAGATGGATAAGGGTGGTCAGGCACTCCCATTTCTTTAAGAACTTGCCATAGTTTGCTGTGGTCCACACAGTCAAAGGCTTTTGCGTAGTCAATGAAGCAGAAGTAGATGATTTTCTGGAACTCTCTGGCTTTCTCCATAATCCAGCGCATGTTAGCAATTTGGTCTCTAGTTCCTCTGCCCCTTCGAAATCCAGCTTGTACTTCTGGGAGTTCTCGGTCTACATACTGCTGAAGCCTACCTTGTAGGATTTTGAGCATAACCTTGCTAGCGTGTGAAATGAGTGCAATTGTACGGTAGTTGGAGCATTCTTTGGCACTGCCCTTCTTTGGGATTGGGATGTAGACTGATCTTTTCCAATCCTCTGGCCACTGCTGAGTTTTCCAAACTTGCTGGCATATTGAGTGTAGCACCTTAACAGCGTCATCTTTTAAGATTTTAAATAGTTCAACTGGAATGCCATCACCTCCACTGGCCTTGTTGTTAGCCATGCTTTCTAAGGCCCACTTGACTTCGCTCTCCAGGATGTCTGGCTCAAGGTCAGCAACCACACTATCTGGGTTGTCCGGGACATCCAGATCTTTCTGGTATAATTCCTCTGTGTATTCTTGCCACCTCTTCTTGATGTCTTCTGCTTCTGTAACGTCCCTACCATTTTTGTCCTTTATCATGTTCATCTTTGCACAAAACGTTCCTTTAATATCTCCAATTTTCTTGAACAGATCTCTGGTTTTTCCCTTTCTATTGTTTTCCTCTATATCTTTGCATTGTTCATTTAAGAAGGCCCTCTTGTCTCTCCTTGCTATTCTTTGGAAGTCTGAATTCAATTTTCTGTAAGGCCTCGTTGGACAGCCATTTTGCTTTCTTGCCTTTCCTTTTCTTTGGGATGGTTTTTGTTGCTGCCGCCTGTACAATGTTACGAGCCTCCATCCATAGTTCTTCAGGCACTCTGTCCACCAAATCGAGTTCCTTAAATCTGTTCTTCACTTCCAGGGAGTCTTCTCATGAGATTTCCAAAGGATTGGAGCCTCAGCTTCAGGATCTGTCCTTCCAGTGAGCACTCAGGGTTGATTTCCTTCAAAATGGATAGGTTTCTTTGGTGTCAGTTCTAGAAGGTGTTGTAAGTCTTCATAGAATTGGTCAAATTCAGCCTCTTCAGCATCGGTGGTTGGTGCATAAACTTGGATTACTGTGATGTTGAAAGGTCTGCCTTGGATTCGTATTGAAATCATTCAATCATTTTTGAGATTGTATCCCAGTACAGCTTTTCCCACTCTTTTGTTGACTATGAGGGCTACTCCATTTCTTCTACAGCAGTGGTCCCCAACCTTTTTAATGCCAGGGACCGGTTTTGTTGAAGACCATTCTTCCAAGGACCGGAGAGGGGGGGGGGGGGTTGCCAGCGTCCGTGAATGGGGGGGGGGGGCGTGGGGGGCATCCGTGCGTGGGGGTACTTGTTATGCAGTAGCATGTTATGCATTAAGCACCATTTCCCATTGAAATGCATGGGAACGGGATTAGCATTAAAAAAACCCCTAATAATAATTAATAATAACAATAACAACAACAACAACAACAACAACAACAACAACAACAACAACAATAAACAGAGCAAGTCCCACGCTGGGACTGCAAAAAACAACAACAACACAAATCCAAAAACAAAACAACACAGCACAGAAACATAACCCCCCCCAGTTCAAACCCACCCTCCAAAACCCACCCAGAACAGTTTTTTAAAAAGGAAAAACGGTTCCTTACCGGTTCGAAGCCTCCTCAGCCTCCCGGGCTTTTACTGCCACTGCCGGGAGGCCTCCGGGACTGGCACCAGAGGCTGCTTGCCGGGACGGCCACGTTGGTCCTCAGCACTCCTCGCCGCCCTCCGCAGCCGATGGCGGGAGAGCCCGGCGGGGAGGCCATTTGAATTTCCCGGGCTCCTGCCTTCAGCCGCTGGGTCCCTCCATGCTGCTGGCTTTCCAGCTGGGCTCCGGGAGGCCGCGCCGCCATTTGCGCAGGCGCACGAGCGCGCGTGCAGGCGCAAACAACCTTTGTGGGGGTGAGTGCGTGCGGGGGGTGGGGTGGGAGGTCTGTCTTGGCGGCCCGGTCGGGCTTAAGCCACGGACCGGCAATGGGCCGTGGACCGGGGGTTGATGACCTCTGTTCTACAGGATTCTTGCCCACAATAGTAGATATGATAATCGTCTGAATTGAATTCGCCCATTCCGTCCATTTTAGTTCAGACGCCCAAGATGTCAATGTTTATTCTTGCCATCTCCTGTTTGACCACATCCAGCTTCCCAAGGTTCATAGATCTTACATTCCAGGTTCCTATGCAGTATTTTTCTTTGCAGCATCGGACTTTCCTTTCACTTCCAGGCACGTCCGCAGCTGAGCGTTCTTTCGGCTTTGGCCCAACCACTTCATGAGCTCTGGAGCTACTTGTCCTTGTCCTCCGCTCTTCCTCAGTCGCATGTTGGACGCCTTCCGACCTGAGGGGCTCATGTTCCAGCGTCATATCTTTTAGCCTTTTGTTTCTGTCCATGGAGTTTTCTTGGCAAAGATACTGGAGTGTCTTGCCAGTTCCTGTTCCAGGTGGATCACGTTTAGTCAGAACTCTCCACTATGACCTGTCCGTTTTGGGTGTCCCTGCACGGCATAGCCCATAGCTTCTCTGAATTACCCAAGCCCCTTCGCCACGACAAGGCAGCAATCCGTGAAGGGGACAATATGTATAGCACTTGCTATTATAATAGCGTTTGCTATAATCCATATTTTTCAGCATCCGCTGGGGGGGGGCTTGGAACTGATCCCCCTGCAGGTACAGGTGTCCAAAATGTACTTTATTACTTGTGGGTGTATCCCTGCCTTTCCTGCAACAAGCTCATGGCAGCTTTTGTGGTTTTCTTCCATCCTCCCCCCCCCCCCACTTTATTCTCACAACACCCCTGTGAGGTCGGTCAAAGACAGGGACCAGCCCACTCAGCGAGTGTTCTGACTTCCTAGACTCTTGAATTCGGAACTCGGACATTCCCCCGTCTGGCACTCTATGTAATTCCTGTGTGGCAGTGGCTGTTGTAAAAGTCTGGTTCATGAGATCTATTGGGATTTTAAAAAACTAAACAGAACACGCAGGCTATTCAGATAAGTGGTGCCGGGTACAAGCGAGAATCAGGTTTATTTAGATCCTTGTGCCCAGCACTGCAGCCTCTGGTTGGGTTTATTATCCATTACAACTCCCCGTCGCATATAACCAGTGTCACCCTGGGGTGGGGATGAAGGGTGTTGTTTTTGAACACATCTGGAAGGCCGCAGGCTGGGGAAGGCAGCTGCAGAGGGGTGGCATGCCAAGAGATAAGGAGAAAAGTTTCCAGGTGTGCCTGGCACTCTTGGCAAGCCTTGGTTCGGGAAGGTTTGCCTTTAAGCTGTCTAAAAGAGCGGTTTTGGGTGAGTTGGGGGTGGGTGGAGATCCATTGGATGCTTCCGTCCTGGAATTTCCCAGTGCTCCAGTTTTAATGACTTGGAAGTACAACACAGGCCCCCTAAATTCTCTGGGACGGCGCTTCCTGTTAAGGCGAGCGCTCCTGTCTTGGGCTGGCTTTTCCTCTATAAATAAAGGAATTAAAAAAAGAAAAGAAAAGAAAAAGACCGGGTGGCTTTGGCTCGGGCAGAATCTCCCTGTGGGCCAGAGATGGTACGACGTACAGTCGGATCCCTGGGACTGTTAGCAGTGGCACCCAAGAGGAATATCTTTCAATGCAAGAGATCCAGGAAGATCCTAGGTAACAGGACATCAATTAAGGCTGTCTCATTCTACCTTGCTTTTCCTGCAATGGGCCGAAGGTGGTGTATGTGGCTCTCTTCTGCACTTTATCACGACGACAACAGTGTGAGACAGATGGTGTGACTGGTTTAAGACCACTTTGCCACTTCCTTAGCAAAGCGAGGATTTGAACCCAGGCCTTCTTGAGTCCTTGTTTAGTCCCATAACCATGACACCACACTTGTCAGGCCACGGGTTTTTCCTCTCTCGTAGTGATGTAGGATGAGAGGGTGTGGGTGATCATGCAGCCACTCAGTCTCCCTCCAATGCTGTTCTGCAGCCCCAGAGTCTCATTATTCCATAGGGAAAAAGAGAGAAGCATGCCTAGAGAGGCAAAAGCAAAGCAGAGCGTGTTGCTTGCATACCGCCCCATAGCGCTTAAAGCACTTGCTGGTTGGCTTTACAGTTTAATTCTGCAGACTACCCATTGCCACGGCCCCACAACGAGCTGGGTATTCAATTTACTGGCCTTGGAAGCATGGAAGGCTGAGTCAACTTTGAGCCGGCTACCTGAGTGTAGGGATAGAACTCAGGTCATGAGCGGAGTCTTGACTGCAGTGCTGCAATTTAACCACGGTGAGGTTCACGGGTTGGGGAGTATAGCTCTCTTTCAGCACCTGCCTTGGGATTAATCATCTCTGCACCACCTTGTGTGACCTCTGTTCTGCTTTGCTCCTACAAAAGGCATGTCCAGCTGATCATAGACTCAGAGAATAATGGAGTTTGAAGGGTCCTGCCTACGAGGCCATCAAGTTCGACCCCTTACTCAAGGCAGGAATCCAAATCAAAGCAGATCTGACGGAGGGTTGCCCCATTTTTTCTTGAATGCTTCCAGTGTTGGAGGGCTCACCACCACCTCTGGAAGTTACTGGTTCCACTGTCGTACTGCTCTAAGTTAGGAAGTTTTTCCTGATATTCAGCCTAAATCTGGCTTCCTGTCGCTTGAGCCCCTGATTACAGGCAGGGCCCGAGAGGCGGGTTGTGTTGCTGCAGGGAAGCTGGTCCTAAATCTTTGTAGTCTGCATCTCGTTCCAGGGTGTGAATGGGGAGGGGTGTGGCAGATGAAGGCATGAGTCTTATCAGCTTAGACTTTGCCACTGCTCATCCACTGACCGACTGAGAATCAGGAAGTTAACCATCCCGCAAAGGAGGTGAACGCTACATTCATTCAGCGACACGGACTCTCCTTCCGTAACCCAGCACCGTCTCTCCCTCATTACATACTGAAACAACGAAGATCAGATTTTACCCAACTTGTAAATCCCTCTTTCCTTTTAACCTCTACCTGAGGAAGGCCCCAGGTTTCTGGAAACTTACACACTTCGAGGTGCCTCTCCACATTCTTAATTTGTGCCTTTTAATTTGGCCTATAGAAGTATCGGTTCAGGATGGTGTTTCGAATTTGCTCCGTGTCCATATGGGTACCCCTGCTTTTGTGTCTACCTCACAGGGGTGTTGTGAGAACCAATGGGGTGGCTGCAGCATACCATGTACATCATGCTAAGCTGCTCCATTTTGCTGGTGCATCTGCCTCGGGCATGGTGGACTGTTGGCGTCACTGTTGTATCTTTAGCAAAGGAAGGACAGCGAACCCGAGCGGTTCTGCATCAGGGTTCTTGGGAAAAGAGCTGAGAAAAACCAGACGAAATGGGTTTTAGGCCAACAAGAGACAGTTCAGTCCAGGAAAAGAACCAAAGCTCAAAAGAACAGGTTAAGTGGGAACAGATCCCTTGCTAATGAGTTTCACACGGAACTTTGGTCTCCTCCCTTATATGTTGCATTTCTTTTCTGGAAAGGAGCCCTGAATCTCACGGTGGACTACAGCAATCCTCTCCCTGTGGGCCTCCAGTCTGCCCCCAACTTTGAAGACCTCTTCCAAATTTCCCTCTTCCCCGTTTGTATGATCTGCTCACGTCCTCTTAAGTCCTTTCACAGGTTTATAGCACTGTCCCATGTATGCCTACTCAGATGTAAGTCCCAATTATTTAATTAATAGGGTAGGCCCACTGAATCAATGGTGTGGACTAGAGATGGGCACGAACTGGTTCGTCCCCAGTTCGTAAAAGTGGCAACACAGGTGCTGCTGCTGCTCCCCTCCCCCTCCCCTCCCCAGTCCCAGCCTGCTTGCTTTTTTCACCTCCTCGGCTAATCTCCCAGTCATGAGCAAGAGCACAGATCAGCCGAGAAGGCAGGGCATTGGAAGCCTGAGCTGCTGCCGGGACTGGAAGATCAGTTGAGGAGAGGCAGGAAGTTAGCATTTTGGGCCTGGCGAGGGGCTGATCGAGTCAGAGGATGTGGGGGAGGAGTTCGTACGAACTCGGGCGAACTGGGACGAACCAATTCTTGCCCATCTCTAGTGTGGACTCACCCAATCTGACTACTGGATCTCAGCCAATTGGACTTATTTCCCAGGTGGGAAGAGAACTCCAGCTTTAATCAGTTCCAGGTATCTAGTTCTCAGTTTTCAAGCTCTTCTCCCGTTCCACTGCTGCCTCTTGACTTCTCCTTCTGCTCCCCAAGAACCAGACCCATCTGTCTTCACCTTTCTATGAGCTGTTCTCCTGGTTCTTCCACCTTCTTCTTCACGGCACTTGTAAGGGCAGAAAAAAGGACCAGTTCCCTGTTTACTCACAGGCTGGACCTTAACATACAAAGACAGATCTGTCGTCTGACGTGAGTGCTTTCCACGTTTCAAGAATCAACGGAGTTTAATCATTTGTTCGTTTAATGTTTAATTGTCCGTCCTTCTTACTCAGTTCACTGTTTGTCTTTCTTACTTTCAAACCCAATTATTGATCTCTAAACAGATCTCCCACACAAGTTACATAAAATACAAATTCACGATTTCTACTATTCGGTTAAAACATGCAGTTAACTCTTCACAGCCGTAAAACGTCAGGCAGGGATTTCCTCCGGAGAGAAACAGCCTTGTTTCTAAGCCTCCGAGGCACTCAAAACAAGATCCTCTAGGTTGAACTAAGGTGGCCACCAGACTCACAGCGGCGTTTCTTCTTCAATGTACATTCTCTGATGTGAGCTCATGTTCGTCCTCTGACTGAGGCTTTTTTCACACTGAGCGCACGTGTCGGGGTTCACCCCTGCATGTGTTCTCCTCTGTTTCCCAAAGACTCAAGAGATCACAGCGGTTCTTGTTACTGTCTGAAGAGTGATACGTTCTCCAACCTCCATGTATCTTGTGATGTAAAGTAAGGCTCGTTGTCCGACTGAAGGTCTTCCCACACTCCAAACACTTATAGGGTTTCTCCCCTGTGTGAATCCTTTCGTGCTTCGTAAGGGTCGCCTGATCACTAAAACTCTTGTTACAGTCAGAGCAGCTATATGGCTTTTCGCCGGTGTGCATCGTCTGATGTAAAGTAAGGCTCATACTCTGGCTGAAACTCTTCCCACACTCCAGACACTTATAGGGTTGTTCCCCGGTGTGGGTTCTTTTGTGCAAATTGAGGTCCATGCTCTGAGTGAAGTACTTCCCACATTCTGCGCATCTGTACATCCTCTCTCCTGTATGGATTTGCTGACGTCTCACAAGACTGGATGGAGTACTGAAGCTCAAGCCACAGTCGGAGCAAACTGTAGGGCTTTCCCTCTGTGTGAATCCTCTTATGTTTAACAAGACTTGACTGGTCCTCGAGGCTGTTGTGACAGTCCGGGCAGTTATAGGATCTTTCTGCCACGTGAGTTCTCTGATGTGAAGTTAAGGCTCGTGCTCTGGTTGAAGTTCTTTCCACACTCCAGGCATTTATAGGGCCTCTCCCCTGTCTGACTCCTTTGATGGGAAGGCAGTCTTGAGCTGCGACGGAAGCCCTTCCCACACTCCAAACATTTATACGGCTTTTTGTCTTCCGCGTGTGCTGGACCATCCGGAAGGGTTTGCTCCCAAAGGAAGCTCTTCCCAAACCTCACATTGTCATTCGGCTCTTCCCCAGCATGGATTTTCGGATGACCCTCTGACACACTTGTTCCCTCTCTTTTCTCCTTGCTTCTTCGGTGGCGCTGGGGTTTCGCCGACGTCCCCGGCTTGACAAGAAATAGATTTATCTCCCCTTTTCTCTCCGTGGCTTCCTCCTTGCTTCCTCTTGATTCCAGAATTTCTCCTTCACCTTCTCTGATCCGACGGTGTCCGACAGCGTTCCAAGTGGTTTCCCCTCATTTTCATTATCCAGCTCATCGTTTGCTGCAATACAAAGAGAAATCCGAGAGGAACCCAGGAGAGAAGCAGATGTTTGCATCAGGAATCGCCTACACCGATATAAGGATCCTCTTTCAGCCCAAGGACTGAATTAGCTATAGGAAACCATGTCGAGGGCCTAAAAGCAGCAACAGAGAGAGACACATCCCAAAAGGTGGGAAGTCCGTGGCCCTCATGAAGTTGATGCACTCTGATGGCCATCATTCTTGACTATTAAACATGCTAGAGCTGGTGGTTCAGGTATCTGGCTATGGTGCCAAAGGTTGGGAGTTTGATTCCCCCACTTGGACCTCCAGGAAGAAGAGCCAGTCTGGGTGGCCTTGGGCAAGCTGTACAGTCCCAGGGTGGCCCCAGAAGAAGGGGGTATTCTGAGTATTTTCTACCTGGGAAACCCAGAAAAGGATTGCCATAAGTCAGAATTAACTTGACAGCCCATGATAGTGATGATTTAAACATGCTGGTTGCAAGCTCGAGTTAAAATTTAACCAGTTCTGGAAGAGAGCTTGGGAATAATTAGTTAATGGGTTAATGTTCAAACTTCTGCATCACACAGGTGGAACAGCCAACAGATGCGTCCAAAGAATATCATTTCAAAAGTAATGCATTTAACATTTTCATGTTATTGTTACTTATTTTCTCCAGGTTAGATGCACTCTTTCTGCTTCACATTAAAGTAGCAATTTTAATGTTAAATTTAACATTTTATTTTCAAGTTCTGTTCCAAAGTGCTGGAAGTCCCTAACCTTGTCTTAAAAGAGCCCTTTGTCTCTAGAAAACTAGACAGCTCACTGGTTTAGGTCTCCAAACTGCGGAGCCAGTGGTTGGGAGTTCGATTCCCCCCACTGGTCCTTCCTTCACAGGGGCTGGACTGGATGATCCACAGGGTCCCTTCCAGCTTAGTCACCCAACTGAAATTTTCCACAAAGAATTTTTAAAATTAGTTCTAAATTTCAGAATTTCTCAGGAAAAAAAAAACAAATCCTAGTGGTAGTTATTTTTAATTTAATGCCTTTCATAAAGTTTCTGTATTTATTTTAAATTCCAAATCATTTTTTTAAAATTAAAATGGAGTTGAATGTCGACAAAGGAGACGCGGGGATTCCTGAGAGCTTCTCAAAAATAAAAAAAATATGAACATGATGTCCAAAAGGTTTAGGAACCAATACCTTACGATGATGATTGTATATCCTGATATAGAAAATCATACAATAGGGATACCCAGTGTGGTGCAAGGGAGAGAGGGGCGGATCAAGGCTCAGGAGAACAGGATTCGAATCTCTGCTCGGCCATCTGAGTTGACAGCACACAGCACCCACTAAGCGCTTATCAAAACAACCAGCTATCTGACTAACTCGGGAGACTTCTTCTGTTACTTAAAATTTTCTTTCAATTGATCGATCTGATCTATCAACTGCTGGAGTTCTAAAAAACAAAAACTAATTCTTCATGGGGGGGGAGGGAGGTTTCTGCATAGTATACCCCCCCCCCCCCCACACACTGTATGGAAAGGCTGGCTGGATAGCTCAGTGGTTTAAGTCTCTGGCTGTGGAGCCAGAGGTTGGGAGTTCAAATCCCCCCCATTGGGTCTCCTGGGAGTAGAGCCAGCCTGGGTGGCCTTGGGCAAGCTGTGCAGGGTTCCCAGGGCGCCCCCTAGAGAATGGAAAGGGTAAAGCACTTCTGAGTATTCTCTACCTACAAAACCTGGAAAGGGTCACCATAAGTCAGAATGGACCGGCACACAATTATTATTATTTATGGAAAGGGTTCGTGCTAAGGTAGAAGGACTTCTCCAACTACCGCCCGTATGCCTGAATGGCAGAGAGACCCATCTATGGATCATCGCGTTGTCCTGGCAAATCAGCAGGAAAAAAAAAAAGGGGGGGAGAGAACTTCTTTTCAAGCACGGCCAGTATTTCATCCCTTAGCAGAATCATTTCCTCTCTGGGTTGTGGTTCCATGGGGGGGGGGGGGCTTGTTCTCTACACACCAAGAAACCGATCCCTCCCCTTTCTCCACGGGATGGATACCATTATAAAGAAGTTGCTTTTTCTTGGTCTCCAGAGGCATCGGCCTGCTCGCAACACAGGGAAACCTTCTCTTCTACTCTGCATGTTGACCTCTCCAGTAGTTCCCCAGGCTCTGAACAAGCGGGCACGCGGTTGTGATCACCATCGACATCTGCTGGAAAAAATGACAGAGAGAATGTGTTTTTTAATGTGTTTTTAGTATTGCTTTTGCTTACCCTTTCTGTTTGTTGATTTTTAATATTCGTATACTTATTGTTTTTAGCTTTAAATATTATTTTTTAACGACGGGAGCTGCCTCCGGTCCCTTTTTAAGGAGAAAAGCTGGGTAAAAATATTTTAAACAAAACAAAAGCAAACAAACAAAGACTTTTTGACTCGGTCCACTGGCACTTCTTCCTCCTCGGCTTCCACGCCCAGCAGCTTCGGTTCGTCATTTGGTGGAGCCTGTCCCGTCTGGGGAACTCCTGTCTCGTCCCTTCTCCGATTCCTGTGGCAGGATCCCTGTGTATTGGTCCATGCCCATAAGCCAGGCACGTAGGCAGCTGATTCACGATGGGGAAGGCAGTGAGGAATTGGTCTAAGCCAGGTCTGCCATGGAACGGGAACGTATTTATCCTGGCCCTCATCGCTGGATGGAAGGCACACGGCTGAACCTCAGTTTCTCAGACTCGAGGGTTCTGGGGCATTAGCCTAAAATTCTTAATATGCATAAATACAGCCCTCTTTTTACCTGGGATGCTGACTGTACCTTCATTTTCCCCCTGGTCCTTTAGGAACTCCATTGCAGCAGTGGCTTTTGCAGCAGACTTTTTCTTTGAAAAAATATATAAATAAAACGACCTTTTATTCAGCTTAGCACCTACCCAAAAGGCAAAGATCCCGTTTCGAAAGATGCAGGCCACATACGGAATTCCCATCTGTGGGATAACCCTCCAGAAGAAGAAGACAAGAGACACAGGCCATCAGGGAGACGGAAACAAACAGGAAGTGAACGTGGTTTCCCTTGCCTGCGTCTCCTGTCTCTCGGCCTCTCGCTGCCTGAGGAGGAAGTCTTCCCCCAGGGCCACCGCCTGGGAGCAGGTCTCTGGGCTGCTTTGGCTCACCCAGAGTCGGATGTCCAGGGGCAGAATTGGCCAGAAACGGCTCCAGAACCAGCAGCTCCAGGATCTGTCCTTTCGAGAGCCTGTCGAGTTTTAGCCACCGTCGGCCACGGTCTCGGAGCTGGCAGTACGCTCCTCGTGGCCCGTCAGTCTCCGGGTTGCTGAGATGCCGGAACCGTTGGCTCGGCGGCTCCCTGGCACGGGTGTCCCTTTGCAAAAGGGCAGCCTTTACTTTCCCGTAGTCCTTTCCTGTCTCTCGTCTCCAGCTCGTTGAAGGCTCGGTCGGCTTCTCCGCGGAGGGCTGGCTGGAGTCGGGTCGCCCACTCCTCTCGGGCCCCCCGGCAGGCTTCGGCCACTTGCTCAAAGGAGCCGAGGAAGGCTTTTGGGGGTCGCTCCACGGGGGGGGGGGGGCGCTGTCCTGGCCAGGAGGGCGGCCACTCCGCTGCTTTCAAGAGCTCCCACCACTGGAATCCACACGGCTGGACCGCCTCTTCCCCCTCGCCGGGCTCCTGTTTAATGTGTTCCCCTTTCATCCTTTTCAAGAATTCCTGGATATTTTCGGGATGAAGGAGGCCAGAGGTGTCTCTGGTTCCCTCGGACGCCTCCCCAAATACAGGGCCCGTGGATTCCGGCCCCTCCAGTTTCATCCTTCAGTGAAAAACGTTGATGGCTCACGATACAACGTTCTCTACACGGCTCTGGAGCAGTGTGCCAGGCTGCCACCTGGGTGAGGAAAAGAAAAGAAGACATGGAAACTGGAAAGAGAAGACACACCGTCTGACTACAGCATGCATAAAATATACAAAACTACCAGAGTGATGATGCAGCACTTCCTCCCTTTTGGCAGTGTTTCCACCGCTCCACCATCTCATTACTTCTCACTTAGAGTGACTCTCTGAGTTAATGACTCCAAAACATCCTGTCCTGAGTCTTGCAAACTCGGGGCTATGGCTTCCTTTAGTGAGTCAATCCATTTCATGTTTGGTCCTCCTCTTTTCCTCCTGTCTTCCACTCTCCCGAGAATTATCATCTTTTTCAGTGAGTCTTGTTTCCCCTACCAATCTTTTGTATTTAAGATTGCTATCGTTCGGACATGACGTCCTGTACCGTTGTTCACCAGTGGCTCCCAGTCTCCACCAGTAGTATAACTGGAGTAGGCCCACTGGATCAGTGGAGATCAGGTGGGTCAACTCCTCTGTAAGTTCCACCAGCTCAACTCAAGCTGTGATGCACCCGCTGGGTTTCAGCCTCTCATTAGCAGCGAAGGCAGGGGCTCCAAAGCACCGGGAAGCCGATATTCGGGTTACGGCGCCTCTCGTTTGCACCCGTTATATCAGCAGCCTGTTTCTCGGCCCAAAGCAATAAGTCCACCTCCTTTCAGTCATCGGTGGGCAACGTAGGCCCCCGCCGTGTCCTTAGACCACAAAGCCCATCATCCTTCACTCCCGGTAGGCTAGCTAGTAGGGCAGTTGGAAGCTGCCAACTCCCCCCAGCAGGGCGGCGAGAGAGAGAGAGCCGCTGATGTCAAACCAGCTGGCACAGTTTAAAAAGTGTTCTCGGGGAGCAAAACCCCCCAGTTGCAACCTGCCTGGTCCGGAAACCCATCTGGCCCTTCAAGGGGGAAGCCGCAGCCCCCTCGAGACCCTGGAGGGAGGCTTGGCCCCAAATTGCCCCCCCCCCCCCCTTTCAGGGACCTGCTCAGACAGTCACACAAAAGGCAGGGAGACACACCCGGGGGTCCATCCAGCCCAGCATTGCCAGCTGGTCCTTCCTGGTTTCAGGCTCATTCATTCATTCGTTCATTCATTCAGTTTTTACCCTGCCTTTCTCCTTAAAAAGGATCCATCATTATACATCATTAAAGGGACAATACATTTAAAAGCTGAAAACAGTAAAGGGCGCAAAGCAGACTTCTCTGCCGGCCACGCTCCTCCCCATCACAGCCCCTGAGGATGATGATCCTCCCTCGCTGGTCTCCCATTCCAGTGGGAATGGCCTGATCCTGCGCAGCTTCCAAAATCAGACCAACTTGGGGGGCGGGTGTATTTGGGGGGGGGGTGTCTCCCCTTCTCCTATGATTCGGGGGAGGGGTTGAAAGGAAGCCTTTGGGGACCAAGCCCCTCCACCCCCCGCCCCCCCAGAGGTGCAAAGGACCCCCTCCCGCGGCCCCCAGGCTGCCGAAGGGGCGCCTCCCCCCCCCCTGCAAGCAGCGTCCGATCTTTTGCAAAAGGAAGGCAAAGGGAATGGGGGGCCGGGCCATTTCTGGGGTGTGTGTGTGTGTGCCCTTGGACTGCAGCTCCCATCCGCCCTAGCCAGCCTCGCCAAGGGTGAGGGATGATGGGACATGTAGTGGGGAGCCGCAGGGAAACCCTGCATCTTCCTTGCCTTGCAAGGCGTTGCAAGGACGACCCCCGCGCCCCCTTTTTGAGCCCACGTCAAGGAAGATCTGGGCGGGGGAGAAGCGGGGGGGCGGGGGGGCTCCCGCTTTCTCACTGATTTCCAAGCCCCACCGTTGCTTTGGGTTCCCCCCCAATTCCCGCCCCCGCCCCTGGACTCACTCAGAGGCCCGCAGGCACACTCGCGGGGCCAAAGGCGAACGAGAACCGCTGCTTGCAGGGAGCGAAGGAACGATGCTTTTTTCCTTACCTCTATGGGGAGGGCAAGGCTGGCCTCTATTGTCAGAAGCCAGATTCCTAGAGAGGGTCCGGCGAAGGAAGGGATGGCAGCAGAGGTAGAAAAGTCGAGTGCTCCCTCTGGCGGCTGGGAGAGGGAAGTTCCGGGTTTACATGGAGAAAGGATCTTGATGTCCCGTAGCCGCATGGGAGCTATTTTTTTAATCATCATCATCACATCATTATCATCATCATCATCATCGCATCTCCCCTTTCCTCCAATGAGGTCAAGGGGGCTTCCATGGCTCCTTCTTCCTATACTGTACTTATCATCACAACAGCTCAACCGGCCCAAGGTCATCCAAGGAGTTTCATGGCTCTGCAGGGATCTTGACAGTTCTAATCCAACATTCTAACCAATGCCCTGCCCTGCCTGTTTTCTTGCAACCAATCACCTGTGGAGGCTGGGAGCCTCATTTCTTGTGGGGAGGAGTAGCTAGTGAATCCGCTCCGGATTTTAGTCTGAACTTTCCAGGTGCTCTCCAAGGTGCTGATGTAGATGTAGCACAACTAGATGTAGCACATTCAAAAGGTCCTTTCAAGTGGCCCACCTTCTTCTTCTCTTGGTGCTGCCACCTTCATAGGTGGGGAAGATGAGCTGAGAAACGGTTCAGTCATAACCCGAGCGACAACTAGAATAGAATAGAATAGAATAGAACACTTTATTGTCATTGCATGTGCAACGAAATCACCAGAGTGCTATCCAGACAGTGCATCACTCATTCAGCTAAAACTCTATGTAAACTCCTTACAAAAATTCAACATAATACAACGGCAACAAAATACATTCACATGCAACCCTAATAAATCAGATTAAATCTTAACTGAATTTAGCAAAGTTGTCGCCCTTGGATAAAAACTGTTTTTAAATCCATTTTTGTCCTTGTTTTAATAGATCTATATCGTCTTCCTGATGGTAGTACTTAAAGCAAAGGGTGTCCAGGGTGGGAGGTGTCCTTTATAATATTTTGTGCTTTTTTAAGACAGCGGGACCTGTACAGTCCATCCAAGGTGGGGAGGGGACACCCGACAATCTTCTATGCTGTATTAATCACCCTCTGGAGTGATTTTTCTCTGGACCACTCTACAACCCGCGTACCACGTGCGCATACAGTATGACAATACACTAGGGCTTTAACCCAGGATGATGAAATTTAGAGGGTGCAGAAATTTGCTGCTTAGAAAAGCAGAACCCCTCACTTTTGAGCACTTATGCGCAATAAGACCACTAGCCGCTGTGCTCTAGAAAGAAGGAAACACTAAATAGGTGGGCTCATCAATCCAAAGGGAGGTGGCAGCCATTAAATCGGAAGAAGGCTGAGTCTCAGAAGGGCAGCAATGAAGGGAATCGTCATCAAGTGTAAGGATGTGTCGCCGGAGACCGAGATCATCCACCCTCTTGTCTTTCCAATCACCAGGTATGGGTGCGAAGGCTAGACAGGAAAGAAAGCTGTCAGAGGGAAAAAATGGACTCCTTGGAAATGTGGTGCTGGAGGAAAGCTTGGTGGATACCCTGGATGGCTAGAAAGACGAACAAGGGGGTCCTAGATCAGATCAAGCCTGAACTCTCTCTGGAGGCCAAAAGGTTGTTGTGCTTCAGGCACATCCTGAGAAGGCAGGATTCTCGGGAAAAGATCATCATGCTGGGAGAAGTTGGAAGCAGCAGGACAAGAGGAAGACCCAATACGAGATGGACTGACTCCCTAAAGGAAACCACAGGCTTGAGTCTGCAGGACCTGAGCAAGGCTATTGAGGACTGGAAATTTTGAGGGTCACTCGTTCATAAATCAGAGGTGACTTGATGGCAACCACGACCACCACCACCAGCAGCACCACCAGCAGCGGCATTGAGGAAATATGGCTCAGTAGTGTGGTGTAGTGGACAGAGTGATGGGCTAGGACTTAGGAGGTCTGGGTTCGAATTCCGGCTCAGCCGTGGAAACTCACTGACGGTGTGGAACTGGCAAATTACCTCGAAAGCCCGATGAGGTTCCATCTTGTTGGCTCAGAAGGACCCTCAGTCGACTCCGCTGTTCCTCCCCTTCCCTCGTTCCTCCCCCCCATATGCTAATCGCATGTGGCCAGTCAGGCAGCAAAACCCCAGATGTCACCATTGCTAGTGATGGCTCTGATCACAGCTACGACTGAAAATGTATATTTCTCGATTGTTGAAATGGGTATCTCTCACTTTTTTTCAAAGTAAAAAAAAAACTGCTTGTCTATGGAAACCAAAAGCTGGCTTTTTATACCAGTTGATTATACCAATCTATGGGCACAGCAGCCTTTTGGGGTTTTGCTGGCAAAGGCTGGGTCTTTGGCCTTCCATACCCAGATCCTGGATTTTGACTGCTCTGCATTTATTTGCAGAAAGCTTTTTAGGCAGGATTCCCCTTAATAACTGGTGGTCTGAGAGGGGTTTTCAAAGGAATGGCTGTGCTCCGTTATTTTAAATGTGTCTCAGTATTGATGTTATCACTGTTTTAAATGTAATACTTGTTTAACTCTTTTTAAAATATTTGCATACCACTGTTTTTAGCTTCTACATATTGTCTTTTTAATGATGTAAGCCACCTTGGGTTCTTTTTACGGAGAAAGGTGGGATAAAAATATTTTAAATAAATGAACGCATAAATAAATTTTCAGCCTAGCTGTGTTTTCTGGGATATAAATCACGGCTGGGGATTTGAACAATGCCC
This sequence comes from Intellagama lesueurii, assembly GCA_037013535.1. Taxonomy (NCBI): domain Eukaryota; kingdom Metazoa; phylum Chordata; class Lepidosauria; order Squamata; family Agamidae; genus Intellagama; species Intellagama lesueurii. The sequence goes on along the minus strand of JBAJHW010000001.1, from coordinate 347,141,659 downwards.
TTCCCTTAAAAACTCAGCCGGCTTCATACTCTCCTTTAAACTGAAAATAATCTACAGTTCTGGCCACCATCCTTGTTAAATTTTTTTGCAGAAAAAGACATCTGAAATGATGGATCTCAGACTTGAAAACAAAACAAAACGAGATAAAACCATGGTGGCTCTTTAAAGGCCATAATGTGTCTTTAATGTGTGTTTTCATGGATCAGATCCACTTCCTCAGAGGCGAAAGCTCACATTAAAATTTAGCAATTAGTTTTTAAGAGGCTGCTTAAAAGGCTACATTCAGATGCCACTTTTAATTTTGTTTGTTTGTTTGTTTCTTTGTCCAATATGCTTCTACAGAGTAAGACGGCTACTTTTTCGAAAGCTACTAAAATTACGGAGCAAAATAAAATTGCTGAGGTTGTCTTCTTAAGCCTCCTCTGTTCTCCTCGGTGAGGAAAAGTTGCAAACTTTGGAGCTTTCTAAGGTAAAGGTTCCCCTTGACATTTAGTCCAGTCGTGTCCGACTCTAGGGCGCAGTTCTCATCCCCGTTTCCAAGCCATAGAGCCAGCGTTTGTCCGTAAACAGTTTCCATGGTCACGTGGCCAGCACAACTAGACATGGAACAGCGTTACCTTCCCACCGTGGTGGTACCTCTTTATCTACTCGCATTTACATGTTTTCGAATGGCTAGGTTGGCAGGAGGTGGGAGAAGCGACGGGAGCTCCCTCTGTCCCGTGGATTCGATCTTACCATGGCTGGTCTTCTGACCTTGCAGCACAGAGGCTTCTGCGGTTTAACCTGCAGCGCCACCACGTCCCATTGGAGCTTTCTAACTTAGGAAGAAAAAGGAGTAAGGGGGAGAGAATAAAGGGGCATGAGATCGTGCACAGAGTAGGGGAAAAAAGCACCAGGAAGATATTTTGCTCTTTCTCTTATAAGTACTAGAACCCATGGCCAGTCACTGAATTTGAGATGTGGAAGATTCAGGGCACATGAAAGGAAGGTCTTGATCCAAGGGTAGAATTTTTCCTCCTCCTTCTAGGCTGGCTGGAGAGCTCAATGAGTTAGAGAGGTTGGGAGTTTGATTCCCCCACTGGGCCTCCAGGAAGAAGAGCTAGCCTGTGTGGCCTTGGGCAAGCTGCGCAGCCCTAGGAAAAGGCTGAAATAAAAAGCTTCCAGGCATTCTATACCTAGTAAATACTGAAAAGGGTCGCCGTAAGTCAGAATTGACTCGACGGCACGTGATAAATGATGATGATTCCTCCTACCATCTGAGTTTGTCCGCCATTTTGGTTACGCTGACCATGAAAGCTACAGGGATAAGCCATGATGGGCTGTATGAAAAACAGCCCCCCTCCTGGTTCTCATTCATCTCCTTCCTAGGCTTCGCTCCTCAATTATTTTTGCCTTGAATGATCCGCCGTAACAATCTGCACTTCTTGTTTCTCGTTATATCCTTAAGCCCCAGCCGGATCAGTGTAGTTCAAAACACCTGGCAGGCTATAATTTCACTGCCCCGAAGTACGATTTCCAGCCTGCAATAGGAATCTTCTCCAGATATTTGGACAAGAAAGTTCTTGACGGATAGGTAAGCTTGCCACAGTTTTAACTCGTTTTGAACTGACTTCCCGTGCTAGAATGATGCATTACGCTCTCTCTTTCTCCCCACTTCAAAGAGGAGCTGGGAACTGAAGGGTTAGGAAAGCAGCAGTGGCCGTGGTGGTGGTGGGGGCTCCTGAGTTATAGCCCCCCCAAAAGTAACTTTCCTGAGAACTGCTATTCAGCTAATGTTATTTGACTCCTGTCCTGGTTCTCTAATTTGCTCAGTCTTCCGTTCCATGTGTACATCATGCGCTAATCCTGAAACTCACTAGAGGGAAGTGTTGAACCATTTTTCTGGTTTCCTTACTCACACGAGACAGACTGTGTTTCCACCGGGAGGTGGCACTATTTGCTTTTCCAGCTTTCCAGCCGGAGGAATTTGGCTTGAAAGCATTTGTTGTTTAGTCGTTCAGTCGTGTCCGACTCTTCGTGACCCAATGGACCAGAGCACGCCAGGCCCTCCTGTCTTCCACTGCCTCCCGGAGTTGGGTCAAAGTCATGTTGGTCGCTTCGATGACACTGTCCATCCATCTCGTCCTCTGTCGTCCCCTTCTCCTTTTGCCTTCACACTTTCCCAACATCAGGGTCTTTTCCAGGGAGTCTTCTCTTCTCATGAGATGGCCAAAGTATTGGAGCCTCGGCTTCAGGATCTGTCCTTCCAGTGAGCACTCAGGGTTGATTTCCTTCAGAATGGATAGGTTTGATCTCCTTGCAGTCCAGGGGACTCTCAAGAGTCTCCTCCAGCACCACAATTCAAAAGCATCAATTCTTTGGCAGTCAGCCTTCTTTATGGTCCAGCGCTCTCTTCCATACATCGCTACTGGAGTGTTTTCTCATCTAGGGTCCTCCGGAGTGTCATCAGCGTAGAAGTCCCAGACTGGCTGGGAAGGATGGGCTTTCAAATCCAAAATGTGTAGAAAGCACTACCTGCTTACACCACGGAGGATCAGGGTGAGAATACACAGTGGAGAGTGTTTGGCCATTGTATTTTCTCTTGTACTTGGGGAGGGACCGGAGATTGGCCCCTTCCCTCTCTCTCTTGTAAATGTTCGTCTTCTTCTTCTTTAAAAAAGCAGTGCTGGTAAATGCCTCTCTTTCTAAAATGGGTTTTCAGCACTCCCTGCAGGCATATCCAGTTCTCTGATTTTAAACCACAGCATCATGCAGCCCAGGCTTGATGGACCGTGCAGGATAGTGGGCCTCCCCGGTGCCCTCCAGGGTCACCTTGGGTGGACCTTGAGAGAAATTCACCACAGGATCTGCAGAAGAGAACTGAGGAAAATGAAGAAGAGATTCGAAACGGGGTAACTTTTATCTAGAAGTCCTCCCTCACCTCTTTTTTTTTTTTTTGCAATTTAATAAAACCCTTGATTTTGGATTTCTATGACTTGGTGAAACTGGGGCTGTCCTGCTTTGGGCAGGATTCTTCTCTGGAAAAGACCCTCATGCTGGGAAAGGTGGAAGGCAGCAGGAGAAGAGGAAGACCCAATAACACGAGATGGACGGACTCCCTAAAGGAAGCCACGGGCTTAAGTCTACACGATCTAAGCAGGGCCGTGGAAGACAGTATCTTCTGGAGATTACTTATTTAGAGGGTCACCATGCGTTGGAAGCCACTTGACAGCACCTATTAACAAAAACATACACCCATAGTTTACTGTTAGTCCTTTTATACTCTGACAAATCCTTTTGCTTCTAGATTACTACTGAGTGTATTTCCTTATACTGTTTTGTTATAACTTCACCGTTCAGCTCTGCTTTTTCACCATACAGCTCTGCGCTCCGGTTTTTATAATGAAATAGAGTTGTGAAGACTCAATGGTCTTATAGGCCCCTTCCAACTCAATCATCCTTGGCTTCTAGTGCTTGGTCTTTTTCTTGAGGTTGAACTTTGTTTGTTTGTTTATAAGATTCCTATCCCGCCCATCGATGATGGGTAATGTTGCCATGACAAAGTTATCACAATGTTGTTTACACATTGTGCCTTCTTGATGGCATCTCCTATGTTTGGAGAAAGCTCTTCGGAGGGAATCCTACCAGATCTGTCCGTTTTAGAAGGGCAGCGAAACTTCGGTTTAATCTGCTGTTTTGTCAGACTTTTAAGGCGCACATTTAGATGTAAGTCCCATGGAGTTCGGTGGGCCTTAATGTTAAGACGGCATGTTATAATTTCATTTATTTCTGACAGTCTGTTCATGGTATTGTATACGTATCCAACGCGAGGGTGACATCAGCAGGTCTGGATCCTCCCCAAAATTTTGCAAAAATACCACCCCGCAAAAACCTTAGAAGGGAATAGTTTGAACCCCCAAACACCGCAGTGAGGACAGGATATGCAAAGATAGTAATACAAAGAATAGGCTGGAATCTTGAGCGAGGAGCACACTCTGCTCCCTCCGTTTGTTACAGATGCTAGTTTTAAATCATGTATCCGCAGTGCCTCTGAGCATGCAAAGAGTGCCTGGCTTTCACATCCCCATCGTAAGCCCTACACGTGCCTGGACCGAGGGAGGAAGAGCAGCGTTGGGTCCCCCTTACAGGCACCCTTGAGCTTTGAAATGAACTGAAGAAGTCGGAGGGCTTAACTTGCAGTGGGAATCGGCTCAGTTAAATAATAATGAAAATTGTTGCGGATGATGATTTAGCCGCCTGTCTGGCAGCCGCAATCTCATGGTGCATGGCTCATAAAACATAAATTTCCCCCCAACTACAATGAGCATTTGTCATTTCTATTTCTCTCTCTCTGCTCTCTTTCCGTGGCACTGGGTTTTATGAGAGTCCCTTTTGCTTGTAAATGTGGTTTGACAAAGGGCTGAAATGCCATTGAGTAAGCTAAATGTGTCCTGAAGCTTGTTTAATGAATGCTGGGTGCAGGAAGATTCTGGTTCAGGACAATCAACCTGTTCCAGACTGCTGGGCTCATCTGATTACATGGATCTCATCCTCTCTCCGGCTTGTGCCCTATTTTGGCTGCTCTGCTTCCTTTCTAGCAAATCTTGGCAGGAAACACTTATTTTTCTTTAGAACGTTTCTGGGGGAGAATCGGATTGCTGACAGCCGATATCCCTGTGAGGCTGAAACATTAGATGCGGGCCCTTTTCCGTACATTGTTCTAAGAATTTGGCAGGTCTTGGACACAATATTGTTTGAACTCCAGTACACAGAAACTACCTCCCCACTTCATCCCGAGCCAACATGGCAGCTGGTGGATGGAACGCATTTAGGGATTGTAGTTTTTTTTAAGAAAATAAAAATTAACCACACTTCTACACTTTTCCCATCTCTGACTTAATTAAGTTCAGATCATGGACCCAAATTCATTTTTCTTCCCTGAATAGAACACTGGGATGCATTGCTGTCAGATTTGTCCCTCTGCCTAGAGCCATATACATAAATACATGTAAGGAGATGTATATGTAAGGAGCATCATGACACGGTGGTTAAACTGCAGTTATGCAGTCAAGACTCTGCTCACAACCCGAGTTCAATCCTGATTGGTAGCTGGCCAAGGTTGACTCATCTTTCCATCTTTCCAAGATCGGTAAATGGAGTACCCAGCTTGTGGGTGTGGGTGTGTCAATGTCTAGCCTGTATAGTTAAATTGTAAACCACGCTGAGCATTATGGGATGGTATATAAGCAGGACACTTTGCTTTTTGGTGCTCACCACAACAGTCTCCCCACCTGGAGATCAAGGGGATGGGCAGTGGATTTTCTTGCCTGTTGGAGTACCTGAGTGAGCTTCTTCCCAGTGGTGGCGGGTAGAGACGGGCAGATTTGTGTTTGAATTTCTGGGAGTTGTAGTCTATAAACAAAGATCTGCACCCACCCACCCACCCCAGTAAACTGTGGACTCCAGTGTTAGCGTCACAGTGTGGATTGACGTTGGGGGCTGTCCACCTTTACTGGAGCTGTCCAGGTGCTGAAATCCCATCCCTAAAATAAGGAAGTCCCAGCTCTCCTGAAATTGACATCAGCAGGTACCACGAATCCTGCCCACTTTTTTTTAAATCCCACCGAGAAACACTGAACACGGGGCTAAGCCCGGCTGGGGCTGTTCTGAGCTGAAATCCAAAACTAAAAAAATAATGTGAAATATATCTATCCTTGGATTAACAATCAGCCTAAAGAAAACACAAGTCATGGGCCAGGGCATGGACTCACCTCCCTCTATTACCGTCTCCACGCAAGAATTGGAGGTTGTTCATGACTTTGTGTACCTTGGCTCAACGATCTCTGACACTCTCTCTCTAGATGTCAAGCTGGATAAACGCATTGGCAAAGCAGCTACCATGTTCTCTAGACTCACAAAGAGAGTATGGCTCAATAAGAAGCTGACGGCATAGACCAAGATTCAGGTCTATAGAGCCTGTGTCCTGAGCACACTCCTGTACTGCAGTGAGTCCTGGACCCTTTGTGCACGGCAGGAGAGGAAGCTGAACACGTTCCATATGCGTTGTCTCCGACGCATTTTTGGTATCACCTGGCAGGACAAAGTTCCAAATAGAGTAGTCCTAGAACGAGCTGGAATTGTCAACATGTATACATTACTGAAACAGCGACGTCCACGTTGGCTCGGGCATGTCGTGAGAATGGCTGACAGTCAGATTGCAGAAGATCTCCTGTATGGAGAATTAGTGCAGGGAAAGCGCCCCAAAGGGAGACCACAGCTGCGATACAAGGAGATCTGCAAGCGGGATCTGAAGGCCTTAGGAATGGACCTCCACAGATGGGAAACCTTGACCTCTGAGCGTTCGGCCTGGAGGCAGGCAGTGCATCATGGCCTCTCCCAATTTGAAGAGACCCTTGTCCAGCAGGCCGAGGCAAAGAGGCAGTCCCGAAACCAGCAAAATCAGGGAGCTGGACAGGGAACAGATTGTGTTTGTCTTCAGTGTGGAAGGGATCATCGCTCTCGAATTGGCCTTCTCAGCCACACTAGATGCTGTTCCAAGTCCTCCATACAGAGCACGTTGCCATCGTTTCTTGAGACTGAAGGATGCCTAATCTAATCTAATATCTATCCTTGTAACTATAAAACAAGATACCATTTCATATGTGGGAAATGGCTTGGGAGGTAAGTGAAAAATAGCACCACACATCAACCGTCTAGATCTGAGAGCCTCCGTGATGTAAATGGTTAGAGGATCCGGGCCGCAGGGATTTTGAAGATTCATCTCCTAGACTCTGCTGAGCTACAAAACTATCAGTGGTTCCCGTCCTTGGGTCCCCAGATGTTCTTGGACTACAACTCCCAGAAATCCTGACCAGCAGAGCTAGTGGTGAAGGTTTCGGGGAGTTGTAGTCCAAGAACATCTGGGGACCCAAGGTTGGGAACCATTGAACTAGAAGCAGTGATTCCCAGCCTTGGGCCAACCCAGTTGTTCTTGAACTGCACTTCCCAGAAGCCTTCACCACCAGCTGTGCTGGCCAGGGTTTTTTGGGACGTATTTATGTATTTTGGGATGTATTTTACATGTATTTATGTAGTCCAAGAACACCTGGGTTACCCAAGACTGGGAACCACTGGGGTCAAGTGTTGGGCGAGTCATTCTTTCTCAGCCTGGTTAACCTCACAGGGTTGGTGTGAAGAAAGGAGTCACTTATACCCTAGTGAGCTTACAGTGAGAAAGCCAGGATAAAAATGTCACAAATAAAGAAATAAAACTCCACATGTGCTGACAGCCACATGTTCTTCTTGAGTCGGCAGTAAAATTATTGCATTTTGAAACCACACAGAGAAAGGAAGCCATTTCTGAGTCACAATAAAGCCCCCCCTTCTCTGTTCAAGACACTTAGAATGAGTTTCAGAAAGACTGTGGAATTTCAGCGCATGCTGCGCATGGTGATCTCTGGGCCCTCCTGTGAATGACAAAATCGGAGTGCTTGAAGGCTCTTGCCTTCTTCTATGCCGAATTTCATCAATGGATGCTGAATGGGCAGAAATATTAATTGGTGGAACTCTCCAGCCTGTGAGCTTATGACCCCCACCAGGCGAATCTTGCCAATGCAATAGACCTGAGACCTGCCAGGTTTCTGTCTTTATGTTCAGTGCGGTGGAAAAAGCAAGCTGGCTCCTTTCCTTGAAATTAAACAATGGCTCAATTATCTATTGGTTTGATTGCGAATGCAGTTATAAAAGAGGTACGACAGTTACCCTGTTTCCCCGAAAATAAGACCTAACCTGAAAATAAGCCCTAGTATGATTTTTCAGGATGCTCGTCATATAAGCCCTACCCCAAAAATAAGCCCCCGTTAAGCCCCGCCCCCCACCCTTGTGCAGCAACCAGAAGAAGATGACAGGACTGTATTTGAATAAATGTAGATTGTTGTCCATGAAAAAAATAAAACATCCCCTGAAAATAAGCCCTAATGCATTTTTGGAGCAAAAGTTAATATAAGACTCTGTCTTATTTTCGGGGAAACACAGTAATTGAATTGGGGGGGCGTTCAGAGTGCTGAACCTGGAAAAGGCAGGGGAGGATGAGACGAGTGTGCCTCAAAAATCTGCTGGACTCGTCTTTCTGTGGAGGTGCACAAACACACATCCACTAAAAGGACAGGAAGTCTTCAGAAAAGTTTTTAAAAATTAAATTTAAAATGACTGGGCAAAAAAGGGCAATAATTAAGTTTTGTTGTTTAGTCGTTTAGTCGTGTCCGACTCTTCGTGACCCAATGGACCAGAGCACGCCAGGCCCTCCTGTCTTCCACTGCCTCCCGGAGTTGGGTCAAATTCATGTTGGTTGCTTCGATGACACTGTCCAACCATCTCATCCTCTGTCGTCCCCTTCTCCTCTTGCCTTCACACTTTCCCAACATCAGGGTCTTTTCCAGGGAGTCTTCTCTTCTCATCAGATGGCCAAAGTCTTGGAGCCTCAGCTTCAGGATCTGTCCTTCCAGTGAGCACTCAGGGTTGATTTCCTTCAGAATGGATAGGTTTGTTCTCCTTGCAGTCCAGGGAACTCTGAAGAGTCTCCTCCAGCACCACAATTCAAAAGCATCAATTCTTCGGCGGTCAGCCTTCTTTATGGTCCAGCTCTCACTTCCATACATTGCTATTGGAAAAACCATTGCTTTGACTATGCGGACCTTTGTCGGCAAGGTGATGTCTCTGCTTTTTAAGATGCTGTCTAGGTTTGTCATCGCTTTCCTCCCAAGAAGCAGGCGTCTTTTAATTTCGTGGCTGCTGTCACCATCTGCAGTGATCGTGGAGCCCAGGAAGGTAAACTCTGTCACTGCTTCCATATCTTCCCCTTCTATTTGCCAGGAGGTGATGGGGCCCGTGGCCATGATCTTAGTTTTTTTGATGTTGAGCTTCAGACCATTTTTTGCGCTCTCCTCTTTCACTCTCATCAAGAGGTTCTTTAATTCCTCCTCACTTTCTGCCATCAGAGTGGTATCATCTGCATATCTGAGGTTGTTGATATTTCTTCCGGCAATCTTAATTCCGGCTTGGGATTCATCCAGTCCAGCCTTTCGCATGATGTATTCTGCATATAAGTTAAATAAGCAGGGGGACAATATACAGCCTTTTCGTACTCCTCTCCCAATTTTGAACCAATCCGTTGTTCCAATCCGTTGTTCCATATCCAGTTCTAACTGTTGCTTCCTGTCCCACATATAGATTTCTCAGGAGATGGATAAGGTGGTCAGGCACTCCCAATAATTAAGTTAGGCATCGATTAAAAAACAAAACAGATGTAAATTATGTCTCTTGGATGGAAGCAGAATTCCCTCGGTTGAAATAAAGCATTACAGTAGGAACGCCATATCCATGGGACCCATGATTTTACGTATCCTGAAAATATTAAACACTCTCCAGAAATACAAGTTATCAGAACTGGCCACTAGAGGGAACCAGAGACTATGCTATATATAGTCTCTGGTTCCCTTCAGTGGCCAGTTCTGATATATATATATGGTTCACTATATCCACAATTTCTGGTATCCGCGGGCAGAGGACTTGGAACCAGTCCCCCACAGGTACTGTGGCTCTACTGTAAACACTTCCACATTTTTAAACCTTACTTTTAAAGTTGATCTTTTTGTAAGCTGTCTTGAGTCCCAGGTTATAGGAGAACAGTGAGGTATCAATCAATCATTTCCAAACCCACCCACCGCCCAAAAAGATATGGCTGTTATGACTTGCAAGAAAAACCCTAAGGATTTAGACAGCTTGCTGAATTCAATTTGTCTTGATGCAGAATTGTGGGTGTCCCTTTGTACTGCTGAAAGCATCTGTTGCATAGCACAGGGATAGGGACTCTTAGGTCCTGGGTTTCCAAACACAATTCATGAATCCAGATTCCCGAGGCTTGGATAGCAACGACATTTTTAATATCACTTAAAACAAACTTTCTCAATTCAAAGTGCTTGTTTTGACCTATAAAGCCCTAAATGGCTTGGGCCCTGGATACCTGAAGGACCGCCTCCTTCCATATGAACCTACCCGGCTGTTAAGATCTAGCCAGGGGGCCCTTTTGAAAGAGCCGTCCCTCAAGGAGGTAAGAGGGATGGCTTGTAGAGAAAGGGCCTTCTCGGCAGCTGCCCCCAGACTATGGAACGCCCTCCCAACTGAGAGTCGTCTGGCACCGACACTGATGACATTTCGGTGCCAGGTCAAAACCTTCCTGTTCCAGAAGGCTTTTAATTGAAATAATATCAATTGATGACAATTTTTAGAGTATATATTTTAATTGCATTTTAATTGTTTTATCTTTATATCTTTTATTGTTTACATTGTTGTAAGCCGCCCAGAGACCTTTGGGTAGTGTGGGCGGCATATAAGTTAAATAAATAAAAAAAAAATAAACTTTTCACCCCATTGTCGAAGGCAGAGCTTCTGTCATTGGGTTCATTGGTAAATTTAAGTAATTCCTCATCTTGTAAATTAAACGACAATAATGGTGTATCATTACACATATTTTTATTAACTGTATCAACTGGTTGTTTCCTTATTGAATCTTCATTAACATCAAACAATAATGGTTGTTGTGGGTTTTTCGTGCTCTTTGGCCGTGTTCTGAAGGTTGTTCTTCCTAACGTTTCGCCAGTCTCTGTGGCCGGCATCTTCAGAGCTGCAGTTTGTTTGGGAGTTGAGTATTTATAGCTGTGGGATCATCTTTTGTCCTTTTAGGAGATGGGTGATTATGGTGATCAGTGTGTGTGTTTTTGTGTGTGGGTGTATTGTGATAAAGAGGAGAGATTATCTGTCACTGCAATTGATGGGTGTCGTTAGCTGGGTGTCGTTAGCTGATCACCGGTCCTTGTGGTTGGGTAGAGTTCGTTGACCTTTTGCAGGCTGTATTTTTCAGTGCTGGGAGCCAAGCTTTGTTGAGTTTTAAACTTTCTTCTTTTTTGTTGAAGTTCTGCTTGTGTTTGTGGATTTCAATGGCTTCCCTGTGCAGTCTAACGTAATGATTGCTGGTGTTGTCCAGTATTTCAGTATTTTGAAATAGAATTTCATGTCCAGCTTGTTTTAGGGCATGTTCAGCTACTGCCGATTTTTCTGGTTGTTTTAGTCTGCAGTGTCTCTCATGTTCTTTGATTCTGGTGTGGATGCTGCGTTTTGTGGTTCCAATATATACCTGGCCACAACTGCAAGGTATCCGGTATACTCCTGCAGTGGTGAGGGGGTCCCTTCTGTCCTTTGCTGACCGTAACATTTGTTGTATTTTTGTGGTGGGCTTGAATACTGTTTGTAGGTTGTGTTTTTTCAAAAGTTTCCCCATGCGGTCCATGACCCCTTTGATGTATGGCAGAAATACTTTATTTGTGGGTGGCTGTTTTTCTTCTTCAGTTTGGTGTTGTTTTCTTGGTTTGATGGCTCTTGTGATTTCATTTTTGGAGTAGCCATTTGCCTGTAGGGCCCAATTCAGATGGCTGAGTTTGGTGCTGAGAAATCAAGCTTCACAGTTCCGATTTGCACGGTCTACCAGTGTTTTGATTATGCCTCTTTTTTGCTGTGGGTGGTGGTTGGAGTTTTTGTGTAGGTACCGGTCTGTGTGGGTGGGTTTTCTGTAGACCTTGTGTCCCAATAGGAGGTCAGTTTTGCGTACGACCATGACATCTAAGAACGGGAGTTGGCCCTCTATTTCTTTTTCCATGGTGAATTGTATATTTGGGTGGATGCTGTTGAGATGGTTTAGAAATTCTTCCAATTTTTCTTCACCGTGGTTCCAAGTTGCGAAGGTGTCATCCACATATCGGAACCAGACTGTGGGTGCGAAGGGTGCCGAAGCCAGGGCCAGTTTTTTGAAATGCTCCATGTAGAAGTTTGCTATAACCGGGCTGAGGGGGCTCCCCATGGCCACTCCAACTGTCTCTTCATAGAATTCATTATCCCACTGAAAATAGCTGGTCGATTTGAGAAATAGCACAACCTAACGACTGTTCTCTCATTTGGATCCAGTTTGAAAGAGCCGGTTTATAAATGTACAGGCCTGGAACCAACTGCCTACCTATTCAAATTCACAGGCAACGTTTTCAAGCCAAAATGCATCTGATACAGAAGAGGAGGAGGAGGACAGGTTTGACCTGACGTCCTGTTTTCGCGCAGTCCAGTATGGTGAAGAAGATCTTAAATAAGAACTGGTAATTTCAGTGTCAGTTTCAAAATCTTGATGACTCATAGTGTCACAATCAATGTCTGAACCCACAGTAAATGTATGCGTCTTCCTTTCAAAGATATGCCAGTCTTTAGAGATCCATTTTGGAGTGCAAATGCCGTCCTCATCAAAACAAACAGTATGGCCTCCATCCTTGTTGTCACTGTCACTGTTGGAGCCTTCGCTGCTTGTCCAGATTTCTTCACTGGCACAGCTTGATACCCTAAAACATACAATGCAGTGAGTTATAGAAACGAAAACTTTCTAAGAGAAGTCCTTTCTAAATCAGTTTTCTAGGTGGTAGATGTTAAAGCAGTGTTCTCCTGTCGGTATATATTCCTTGACAAATTAAAAACGAGACAAAGGTTGGAAGAGTACATGCTTTACCATCTTTTACCATCTCTGTGTGAAAGGATTAGGCAGCAGCTGAAGGGAAATACATGTATCTGAGACTTAGTCAAGCCATTGACAGACAATGTTGGGTTAGCGAAGTCAGTTTTCTAATTTTTCAGCCATCTTTTCAACAAGATGCATTCAAAAAAGGTTACTGCAATCAAAGTACAGAGTACTTTGTAGAGCAGGGGTCTCAAACATGCGGCCCGCGGGCCATTTGTGGACCGCCGGACGATAGTTTGTGGCCCCCGCCTTGCCTGCCCCCCTGAAGCGCCCACGCGTCCTCTGCTGTCCAGAGTCAAAAAAAGCCTCGCCTCGCTCGCCGGCTCTCTCCCAAGACAGCGCCTCTTGCACCCTCCATCCGGAACTGCAGCCTGCCAGCCAGCCCGCCCGTCTGCCGGTTGGCAGGCTGCAGTTCCGGATGGAGGGTGCAAGAGGCGCTGTCTTGGGGGAGAGCCAGCAAGCAAGGCGCGCTGCCGGCCCTTTTCCCCGAGTGCCCGAGCCAAGCCGCCAACAGCAGCTGCCGCCGCCGCCGCCACCTCTTCCAGGGAAGCGGCTCTCTGGCTCTCTTTCTCTCTCTCGGCACCCCCAGGACCAGCCCGGCCAGCAGCCGCCTCAGTGCCCGGCGGTGCTTCCTCCTCCTCTTCCTCCTCCTCTTCATCCTGCTTCAGCCGCCTCGGCTCTGGAGGCTGCCTGGGCTTGCCTCGCAAAGTTTGCTCCTCTGTCGTGGTGGGGGTAGCTGCTGCTGCTGCTGAGTGCGCCTTTTTTTGAGGGGGGGCCCTCAGAGGAAGGTTGCCGGACCTCCGTGTGTGTGTGTGTGTGTGTGTGCGCGCGTGCACCTGTGGGGGCCCCCGCCCCGTTCTGTTTAATTTCGTGGGTACTGGTGGGGGCTTTTCTCCTTTGGCAAGGCGAATTCGGTGAGGGTTTTTTTAAAATTTTATGTCGTGCCCTCCTCCCCCCGGCTAGGCAGTTGCCGGCACTCCCTTCTCCGCTTCTTCGTCCTGCTGTTGCTGCTGGTGGTGGTGAAGAAGGAGCTGGAGGGGATCATGGCCGGGCGACGAGGGCTCGCGCGTCCCCTCCTCCTCCTCGGAGCCCCAGCCGGGCTAAGGAAACTCCCGGGCGGCTTCCTCGGGCTCTTGCTCCGCTTGGTGGAAAATCTGATGCGGCCCAGCCTCACCCTGCCTCCCTGGCCGGGGTTTCTGGGAATTGCAGTCCAAGAACACCTGGGTTAACCAAGCTTGGGAAACACTGGTCTAGATTAAGCCACAGCTGTCCACTCCAGCTTTAAGCAGTTTGTCTCTGATAATTATTCCAGTTTTGCTGAATAAGTTGACTTGTGTCTACTGTTTTATCAGAGGATGGTGTGTCTATTGTGAACTGTAATTCCTTGGTCCAGTACCATCAGAAGTACACTTAATAGACTCAGAGGCATCGCAATACCCAGGAAGAACTCTCTACCCCAAGATATTTTTCTCCCTCCACTTTTTCAGAGTCCTACCTTGCCATTTTCCTATTTATTTATTACTCCATTTTCCTATTTTATTAGGCATCCTTCAGTCTCGAGAGACTATGGTAACGTGCTCTGTATGGAGGACTTGGAACAGCGTCTAGTGTGGCTGAGAAGGCCAATTCGAGAGTGACCATCCCTTCCACACTGAAGACAAACACAATCTGTCCCGTCCAGCTCCCTTTCCTATTTATATTGGTGGGTTTTTTTTTTCTACCAAAAATAGATAGACGTTGTCATGATTTTAATGTTAGCTAGTGCTCTGTTTGGGTGTGCAAAGAAATCTGGAAACACTGCCATGATTTCCAGAAGGGGTATGAATTTGCTGCAGCAAAAACAAGGAATCTTGTGACATTTTTACAGACTAACCCATTTTAGTCCAAAAGCTTTTGTCGACTAAAATCTGCTCCATCAGCTGCATGAAGCATAATCCTCCAATTATCCACCAAGGATTATGCATCATGCATCTAATGAAGTAGGTTCAAGATCAGAAAAGCTTGTGCTGGAAGAAATACATCCATCTTCAAGCAAATACAAAACAAACAAACAAAAATAAAGAAGACAAAAACGTGGCATCTTAAAGATTAACTGCTAGATTTTAGTTGTAGGAGAGGTAGCCGTGTCAGTCTATGCAAGCATTACAGGTGGGGGAAAAAAAGGGGAAAAAACCAAAAACATGGTGGTATCTTAAATACTAGCTTTTATATTGTTTTAATGTGAGCTTTTGTGGACAAGCTCAGGTTCTGATGAAGGGAACGTGTCCACGAAAGCTCACATTAAAACAATATAAAAGCTAGTCTTTAAGGTGCCACCACGTTTTTGTCTCCCCCCCCCCCCCACACTTATAATGCTATATTTTTAATGTGAGCTTCCGTGGACCAACTCCACTTCTTCTGACCCCGAGTTGGTCCACCAATGCTCCCATGAAAACACAGCAGTTAAGTCTTTAAGGCACCACAACGTTTTTGTCTTTTTTAAAAATTGTTTTTGTTCCTTTTTTATTTATTTTGTTTCGTTTGCCTGACATGCTCAGCACAGACTCACAGGGGGGGGGGGGCTCCCTCTTCCAAAACCACCCTAATCTTCCCAGTCTCTCCTGATGGCTTGCTCTCCAGTCCGTGCCTGCAGAATGGTGGCCCTTGTTCTCCGTGGCACATTGTTTTTGTTTTGCCCCCCCCTTCTTTTTTCTTTTTTTTTTTGCACTGCAGGATAGACTCTCTTCTCAATCAGATTTTGCTCAGCTGCCTTGGAGGTGAACCAGAGCCAAGAAGGCAGCATGCAATATATATATATATATTTTTTTTGCTAAGACGTAAAGCGGAGTATTTTATCCTTGGTCCTGTCTTGGGCTTTGCTTTTATTTCCAATTTCGACCCATTTTGGGGAAAGGGGTGGCATGCCAGAGCCTTCCATGCCATGCCACAAGAAGATGTGGAGCATGGGTTGCAGAACACACACACAGAGACACAGAGCCGGTGCCCCCCCCCCAGCCTGACAAGGGGTGCTTTCCCCCTCCCCCCCCCGCCTGGACCCCTGCCTTCCAGTCAGGGGGGGTCCTATCCTGACCCCTTGCACCCTGGGGTCCCCCCCAGTTCCCCTCTCCACAGCCCCCCCTCCGAGGGGAGGGACTGCCTTCCCGGCTTAGACTGTACCATTCTGCCAGGAAAGGGGAGGCGCCCCTTCTTTTCCTCTCCCGCCCCCTCCAAAGGCCGTCTATTTGCCCACAAGCACACCCCTGGATATACCTCGTGGTAGGTCCCGCTTCTTCCTTTCTCTCACACCCCCCCCCCCGCGCTCACCTTTTTGGTCCAATCCTCTCCTGCCTGCCGGGGGGGGGGGGGGTCGCGGTGTTAAGCCAGTCGCTCCCGGGATCCGTAGGGAGAACCCTCAGTGGAAAGGAAGGAAGGAAGGGGGAAAAAGGGGAAAGATGCCTTCTTTCCTCCTTTTCTAGACCCTCTTGCCGCTATTGTTCCCCCCCTCCAGGTTGGCCGCAGATGGTTCGTCCCACGGAGCGAGTGGGGGCGGGGGGCTTCAGCTCGCCCGCCGCCGGGGGACGGAAAGGGCCGCAGGGGGAGAATCGGAAACGAACGAGGGCCGCGCGGGCAGGGACGAAGGCGGGCGGAAAGGGCCGAAGCGAAAGGGGGCGGGGCCACGAGGATCGTGGGCGGGAGCAAGAAAGACGAGACCGAAGCCCGACTCGGAGAGGAGCGGGAGGCATTCGGAAACAAACAAGGGGCACTCTCTCTTGGGGGGGGGGGGCGCCTTTGGCGCAGGAACTCTACGCATGCGCACTCGGGGAACACACCTTTCCCGCCCAAAATAGTAATCCTTTGTGGGCTGGTATCTTCCTGTGGAAGTTACCTGAGGGGCTCATGATAAATGCAATAAATAAATAAATAAATAAATGATCTTCCTGATTATTATTATTTTTAAAGTTTATGATAAACTCACTGAAATCTATGAACGTGAATTTTGAAAAATCAATAGGAGAGGCATATTTTGAAAGCCCTCGCACACCCTCCTCACCTTTTTCACCCCACATAATCTAGGCACCCCTTTCCTCCCCAGTGGGGGTGTGTGGTTTTATTTTCTCCACCACACAGGCTGGCAAAGTGCAATAAATAGGAAAAAGTGGAAGAATTTCCTGAAGCTAAAGGTGTGACCTTAGCATCCCAATTTCCACATTTTTGTCGGGTTTTATACCAACCAAAGGACAAACCTTTGACCTACAAAAATAAACCTGGGGCAGCCTCTCCGTTTCGAGATAGCCCACCACTGTGGGCAATTTCTGAGGGACCATTAAGAGAATAATAATAATAATAATAATAATAATAATAATAATAATAATAATAATAATAATAAAATCGGTTAAATGAAACTGCAAGGCTAAAAGCACTTTTCTGAGAGTGAGGCTCAGGAAACAGGGCGAAAAGCAGAGGATGGTGCTGTTCAATGTGTTATACGCTCAGCCCTAGTGTGAGGGAGGTGACATTATTCCCTTTTCCATCTCAAGCATGACTACATAGAGCTGTGGCACCAGAAGCCAGTTGAAGGTCATCAACTCAAGTTGAGGGGGAAAGAACATGGCCATAGTAGAGGACTTCCATCTTACATCTCATGACTGTCTGCAGCGCACGCATGCACATAAGGATTGAGTTCAACAT
Source organism: Intellagama lesueurii (assembly GCA_037013535.1). Classification (NCBI taxonomy): domain Eukaryota; kingdom Metazoa; phylum Chordata; class Lepidosauria; order Squamata; family Agamidae; genus Intellagama; species Intellagama lesueurii. Next base: position 347,124,405 of record JBAJHW010000001.1, on the reverse strand, counting down.
AAATCAGATGTCTACCTCCACTCCCCATACACTCATTGCCAATAGTCCATACAACCAACTAAAGGCTGTGACTCCCCGCCACTGATCCATCTGCACATAGTCCTCATGCCACAGACGTGCAGGTAGCCCCAAACGGCATAAATGAGCTTGCACACAGACAAGAGCAGCAGGAGAAAGGAGGAATTATCCCTGTTGTGCATTTGGTTTGCATAGAGAGAGAGAGCTTCTATGGCCCAGAATCCAGCACCTTCAAAAGGTTCAGGTAACAAGTGAACCACTGCCTGTCCAAGCAGACAATACTCAGCTAGGTAAAAATAATAATAATTAAGCTAACTTGGTATAAAACAGTTTCCTATTGGACATACTCATTCTTCACCAGGACACTACAGGAATGGGAAAATATATACTGTATGTAACCTGAGAAACTTTTGATCCAGATTGAAAAGGAGAAGGGACTAGATTATTTATGTATACACAAAAAGAGACCAACTTCTACTGAACTCACCCTCCTAAGGCACATATCTGCATAGGTCACTTCCACTTGGAAACAAGAAAATGGAAGAAGGTATACAGATAGTCAAGGAAGGAGAGGACTGTTAACATGCTGATTTCCTTACCACGCAACATTTCCTGCTCCCACACCATAAACCTGATTCAGCAAATATGATCATGCTCCATTGCTTTATCCATTGCTCCATTGATTCCTCAGGGAATCAGATCACAACAGAACAGGGGTAATCACAGCACGAGCCACTGGGTAAATCCAGCTGAGCAATGTATGGCCAACAGCTGTGATAGGACTCTACTCCAATGTCTTTATACCAATCTGGCCAGTGTTTAAGGGGTGAGACCCACAGTTCTGCAATAGCTGAAGGATCACAAATTCCACATTTTTGCCTAAAACAAATTTTCTACGTTCTCCAATCAGAAGACCTTCGTTGTCTTCTGTGCTGGTGTCAGGAGAAGATGAAGATCATTCAGGGACAGGGCACTTGGCTCAATGGTACAGCATATACTGTGCCGAAGGTATGAAGCAGAATGACTTGCATTTGAAGAGAGAGCACTTTTTTGCTGGAAATCCTAGGGAATCATTATTCCCACCCATTGACAATCCTGGGCTAGATGGACCAACAGCTTCCTGTATTTCTCCAAGATCCTACAGGATGAAACCAGTTTGAAAAAATGGTGGACCGGCTGATTCCAAAAAAGACCCCAGTAGGGTATGATGGCTACAGTCCTTCTCCTCTGTTGTTTGTCTCCAGCATAGTGTAATCAAAGATTCACTGCTTTTGAACAGTGTTTCTACTGTAGTTATGCTCACAGACTATAAATGTCTAATCCTCCTGTTGTTGTCGTTTAGTCGTTAAGTCGTGTCCGACTCTTCGTGACCCCATGGACCAGAGCACACCAGGCCCTCCTGTCTTCCACTGCCTCCTGGAGTTTCGTCAAATTCATGTTGGTAGCTTCGATGACACTCTCCAACCATCTCGTCCTCTGTCGTCCCCTTCTCCTCTTGCCTTCACACTTTCCCAACATCAGGGTCTTTTCCAGGGAGTCTTCTCTTCTCATGAGATCGCCAAGGTATTGGAGCCTCAGCTTCAGGATCTGTCCTTCCAGTGAGCACTCAGGGTTGATTTCCTTTAGAATGGATAGGTTTGTTCTCCTTGCAGTCCAGGGGACTCTCAAGAGTCTCCTCCAGCACCACAATTCAAAAGCATCAATTCTTCAGTGGTCAGCCTTCTTTATGGTCCAGCTCTCACTTCCATACATCACTACTGGAAAAACCAGAGCTTTGACTATGCGGACCTTTGTCGGCAAGGTGATGTCTCTGCTTTTTAAGATGCTGTCTAGGTTTGTCATCGCTTTCCTCCCAAGAAGCAGGCGTCTTTTAATTTTCTGGCTGCTGTCGCCATCTGCAGTGATCATGGAGCCCAGGAAGGTAAACTCTTGTCACTGCCTCCATATCTTCCCCTTCTATTTGCCAGGAGGTGATGGGGCCAGTGGCCATGATCTTCGTTTTTTGAGCTTCAGACCATTTTTTGCGCTCTCCTCTTTCACCCTCAGTAAGAGGTTCTTTAATTCCTCCTCACTTTCTGCCATCAGAGCGGTATCATCTGCATATCTGAGGTTGTTGATATTTCTTCTGGCAATCTTAATTCCGGTTTGGGATTCATCCAGTCCAGCCTTTCGCATGATGTATTATGTATACAATTTAAATAAACAGGGAGACAATATACAGTACAGCCTTGTCGTACTCCTTTCCCAATTTTGAACCAAATCCTCCTGTAAATCCATCTAAATTATTTTAATGCATCCCTGCCAAGTGATGACTGTGTCCAATAACTTTCATAGAATCTTAGAACTGCAGGATCATCGAGTCTAGCCCCTGTCAAGGAAGAACAGTGGGGAATCAAACTCCCAACCTCTGGCTCCGCAGCCAAAGACCTAAACCACTGGGCTATCCAGCAGTTCACCAAAGAAAGATCACCACTGGCTTTCTTCCTTCAGACAGCTGATCTGCACTGATCTCCACTTCAGAATTTGATCCTTAATTTTACAATGCCTGTGATATTTTGTCAAAGATAAAAGAGGAACAACAGTCCTAAAGTGCTGCTTTAAAAAACAATCATGTCTGTGATAACCAAAACCTGAAAGCCTAAAAAATATAAGTGGAGAAATCTACTGTTTGAAAAAAAATGGAGAAAATTGTTTGCTAAACTTACAAAACTATATAGTATTTAATGTCAATTTCTATTATCAGTAGCTACATGGAAAACACTTTCTTCATAATGGCTAGTATTTGAACAGACATATTAAATTACTTTGCTTTTACTTTATCAAAACAAAGACACCCTGTCAGTTTTGACATGTTTTCTGAAGAGTTCCTTGACAGTAAACCAAAAAGCACAGTTACTAAAAGAAACTTCAAATAAAAACATTTATTTGAAATTCAAAGAAAACCTTTACAGGCTACACTTTGCAAGATGATATAACATGTCGGTATTTAAAAAAAAACTAAAGAAGTAATAGATTTTACAAATTGGAAGCATGATCCTCCTCCACTCCTCACAAAAAGGGAAAGGGCACAGAGCCAGAATGCATGGATAGCAAATTAAGAATGAAGGAGTGGCTTCAGAGGGAGGGAGAAGACTGAAGTGGAAAAAGACTGTCATGCAAGAAACTCTTCTCTCACCCAACCCTCTAAGCCACTATCATTTCCCCTGAAGATTACATTTACTCATGCTACTATATCACACAACAACAAGACACTCTCTCTCTAGATGTCGAGCTGGATAAACACATTGGCAAAGCAGCTACCAAGTTCTCTAGACTCACAAAGAGAGTATGGCTCAATAAGAAGCTGACGACATATACCAAGATCCAGGTCTATAGAGCCTGTGTCCTTAGCACACTCCTGTACTGCAGTGAGTCCTGGACCCTTTGTGCACGGCAGGAGAGGAAGCTGAACACGTTCCATATGCGTTGCCTCCGACGCATTTTTGGTATCACCTGGCAGGACAAAGTTCCAAATAGAGTAGTCCTAGAACGAGCTGGAATTTTTAGCATGTATACATTACTGAAACAGCGACGTCTACGTTGGCTTGGGCATGTCGTGAGAATGGCTGATGGTCGGATTCCAAAAGATCTCCTGTATGGAGAATTAGTGGAGGGAAAGCGCCCCAGAGGGAGACCACAGCTGCGATACAAGGACATCTGCAAGCGGGATCTGAAGGCCTTAGGAATGGACCTCAACAGATGGGAAACTCTGACATCTGAGCGTTCGGCCTGGAGGCAGGCGTTGCATCACGGCCTCTCCCAATTTGAAGAGACCCTTGTCCAGCAGACCGAGGCAAAGAGGCAGTCACGGAAGCAGCAAAATCAGGGAGCTGGACAGGGGACAGATTGTATTTGTCTTCAGTGTGGAAGGGATTGTCACTCTCGAATTGGCCTTCTCAGCCACACTAGATGCTGTTCCAAGTCCTCCATACAGAGCACGTTACCATAGTCTTTCGAGACTGAAGGATGCCTAATACTAATATATCACACATAGTAAGAATATTAAACAGACCCTGCAGGATCAAAGTCTGGCATCCTATATTCCAACCAGATATCTCTTGGGAAGCAGGCCATAAATGGTGATCGTTGTTGTTCCTCAGCAGTTCCTCTCTCTGAACTTAGACTTGGCAATTAACCACTGACAACATGCTCCTCCGTGAATTGGGCCAAGCCTGATGTAAAGTGATGAAAGCTACTGGCCAACATCAGGTTTTGTGGCAGGTAATTCCCTAGGTAAACTTGTGCTGTATGAAGTACTGCCACTTTTTTTCAGTCTTGACTGTCTGACACCAATTCAGATTAATTGAATAACCCCAGGTTGCAATGCCACGACTCTTCTGTCATGCCTTTTCTACATACATTCCAACCTGCCTATGAACACAGAAGAGGATTTGACCAATCACTCTTTTCTGCCAACTTCCTGCCATGCCCATGCATCTTTTGAACCATGTTTCCTACATCTAAGTATCCAAGAAAACGTGGAGCTAAAAAGAAGGCAAGAGCTATTTTGATAGAAGCCTCCATTACTAAGTGCTTTTCAGCAACCTGTGCACCGCTGTCATCACATTTAAATCAGCCTGGAGGAACAGAGCATACAGGAAAGGAGCCTCCAGGACAGGAGAGCATCATTGACACAAGTGGTAAACTGTGGGAATCAATGGAGTGCCTCACACTGGGTAACGGACTAAGAATCACTGGTCAATGTTTAATCCTTTTGACATGGTCTGGAACTTATGTATGCAAGTTGTTTTTCTTTCTAGTCCGGTTCTGTAGTTGCTTTTTTCTATGATAGTCACTCTTAGGTCATACAAAGAGTTGTAGTCTCACTATCCTTTCGGCTCTATAAAGGGTGCCTCTTGAAGAAGCAGACAGACCGTAAAGCATTGTAGCAGCTTCTATTTTTGTACATTAATAACAGGAAGTAGGCCTGATACAAGCTTGGAGGCGCCAACAAATGTACTGCGCCAGGTGAGCAAAATATAGGTATACGAAGATATCTATAAGTAAAGGTCTGTGGGCTGGAACTCCCAGAATTCTGCCTAGAGAATTCTTGGAGAATTGAGTCAAAAAAATCTGAATGGCATATTCCTAGCCAATAACCAACATTTCTTATGGTGTTACATATGGGAGCTTATGGAGGGTTCATCACTGGCCCTTCAAACCTGAAGGGCAAGAAATAGATTAATATAAATAAGAAATAAAAGTTAAATTAGGCATTAGACCAGTAGTTCCCAGCATTTTTTGTCACAATCCCCTTTTCTAATAGCCAAGTAACCTGCAATTCCCTCTTGACACATTTGCATAAAAAGGCATTTTTAATGGTAAGTCATCCCTTCTCAGAAAGTAGAGGCTTCTTTCTCCCCCAAAGGGGCTGTTTCTCACACACTAACTTTAACAGATTCAAAAGGTCAAGGAAAAAATATTTAACAAGGGCTATGACACATATAAGAGGACCCACAACCCCCCAGAAAACACTTTATGACCCCCTTGGGGAGGGTCACAACTCCTAGGTTGGGAAACACTGCATTAGACAAAGAAAAAGCTAAAGTAAACTGGAACAAATGTGCCAGTTGCTAGCTTTAAAAGTCCAGAGTAGATGTCTCCATAGTAAGGTGAGCAAACCATCAATCCATCTGAAGTCTGTGTACACATATACACACTTCCCCATAAGAAAGGATGAAAGGATTCCGCTTGGTCTTTCCAAACAAACGTGGGAAGAAATACTGTAACTTCCTCTTTCTTCTTTCCCCTACACATTTGTTTAGAATATCCAAAGTCACACAATCCCTTCTTTGTTAGGTGACACACTACTGAGGATCAAGGACTGGGGAACCAGCTGCTGAAGAGAAGGAGACAAAAAAGGTATTATAGGTGTACACCTACAGACAGCAATTGGAAACTGTACATCAAAGTGCATTTCCCAAAGAGACAATTACTGCATTATGTGGGACTTCGGGAAAATGTCAGTGAAACTACTGAATACACCCACACATCCTTTCTCTTTGGAAATATAAACACTTTTGCCCACAATTTTTTCACCCTTTTAATCCTTCTTAATGCACACAACAATGCCATCCACAACAAACATTACCTCTGAGTGGAGAAACCGAAACAAACAAAAATCTTACTCAGCTACAAAAATATCTATATACTCTGCATATATCTTTTATTATTTTCTTAAGTAAGAATAGACTGTTATTTTTACCAAGGTCTGCTTGGTGAAAAATACCTCTGCTGGATCAGACTATGTATATATGTAGGTATCCTTCAGTCTTGAGAGACTATGGTAACGTGCTCTGAAGAGAGGTCTTGGAACAGCGTCTAGTGTGGCTGAGAAGGCCAATTCGAGAGTGACAATCCCTTCCACACTGAAGACAAACACAATCTGTTCCCTGTCCAGCTCCCTGATTTTGCTGGTTTCGGGACTGCCTCTTGGCCTCGGCCTGCTGGACAAGGGTCTCTTCAAATTGGGAGAGGCCGTGATGCAACGCCTGCCTCCAGGCTGAACGCTCAGAGGTCAAGGTTTCCCATCTGTTGAGGTCCATTCCTAAGGCCTTCAGATCCCGCTTGCAGATATCCTTGTATCGCAGCTGTGGTCTCCCTCTGGGGCGCTTTCCCTGCACTAATTCTCCATACAGGAGATCTTTTGGAATCCGACCATCAGCCATTCTCATGACATGCCCAAGCCATCATAGATGTCGCTGTTTCAGTAATGCATACATGCTGACAATTCCAGCTCGTTCCAGGACTACACTATTTGGAACTTTGTCCTGCCAGGTGATGCCAAAAATGCGTTGGAGACAACGCATATGGAACGTGTTTAGCTTCCTCTCCTGCCGTGCACAAAGGGTCCAGGACTCATTGCAGTATAGGAGTATGCTCAGGACGCAGGCTCTATAGACCTGGATCTTGGTCTATGCCGTCAGCTTCTTATTAAGCCATACTCTCTTTGTGAGTCTAGAGAACATGGTGGCTGCTTTGCCAATGCGTTTATCCAGCTAGACATCTAGAGAGAGAGTGTCAGAGATCGTTGAGCCAAGGTACATGAAATTGTAAACAACTTCCAATTCTTGTGTAGAGATGGTAATAGAGGGAGATGAGTCCACGCCCTGGCCAATGACTTGTGTTTTCTTCAGGCTGATTGTTAATCCAAATTCTTAGCAGGCCTTACTAAAACCCTTTCCTCTCCATTTCCATCTCCACCCCTTCCAAACTCCTTTCCTCTCCCTTTCCTTTTCCACCCCTTTTATACTCCTTTCTGTGCCTGAAAAGGACAGTAATCTGTGCACCGGGGTAGGTGGGGCTCATTAGCCTTGGAAGGCAGCCCATCTAGGAGAAGGAAAACTCCGATTTCAAACCTCCACTGCCTTGTGGTTATATCCACCAATGGAAAAGGCTTCAGGAGTTAACCTCGAGGCAAAATCCGGAGCTGGAGTCCCGGAGGCAGTTTGTGACTGTGTACAGTCACGTTCTGGCAACTCCTGCGATGTCGCTGGAACAAGGTTTATTGGCTCTTGCCTTTCTTGCGTCACTACTTCAGTGACGTGGAGATGGGGGATTTTCTGCTTGGGTAACAGTTTATCTTCCATATTATTTTACCCAGGCTTTGTGCTTTGGAGAGGACACTCCAGCTTCGCATACAGCGTCAAAACAACACGGGAAGTAGCAGTTATAAGTCTTTGCTCGATTGGCGTAGAGCATGATGCCAGGGGATTAGACTGAAGTCTTATTTAAATTAGCACCCTCTTCTCCCATAACAGCCAACCCGATGGCTCCTTAAAGTCCCTAAGGAAACAAAATTTCCCCACTCATGTTGCCAGCAACTGGTATTCAGAATATTGCTTCCAGTCCTGGAGGCAGCGTATAGCCCTCATAACTGACAAGGCCACTGATAATCTTACCTCTCCATGAATTTGTTTTAATTTTAATTTCAGCTCATCTAAAGCCATTGGCTACCACCACCTCTGCTACGATCACTTACTCTGCAGCTTCGAGTCAATCTTATACATGCTCACTCTGAAACATGTCCCGCTCAGTTCAATATGGCTTGATTCTAGATACATGTGCAGAGGGTTGTAATTCAGAGGTTTAATTTGCTCTACTGACCTCATGGATTTATCACAGGATGCTAATAATGTATTGCATCCACAAGGTGAGCAATGAAAATACTAAACTGAATGAACAAGCAAGAAATCACAGAACTCATAATATGTAGAAAGCTAGAAAACTTTAGTCACATAATAAGAAACAAAAAATACAGATTATTACAGCTGATCATTGAAGATAAACAGGGAGAAAGCTCAGGAAGGAGAAAAGTTTCTGGTTGAACAACCTTGGAGGCTGATGTTGATTCACTGTTACATCATTGTTAAGAGTTGCTGCATCCAAAGTCATAAACATCCAGCCATCAGTAGGAGAATGGCTCATCCCAGAAGGCTACCTGCTATGTTGGCTGAAGCAGGACGAAGAGGAGGAAGCACCGCCGGGTGCTGAGACGGCCGCTGGCCGGGCTGGTCCTGGGGGTGCCGAGAGAGAAAGAGGGCCAGAGAGCCGCTTCCCCAGAAGAGGAGGCGGCGGCGGCGGCAGCTACTGTTGGTGGCTTGGCTCGGGCGCTCGGGGAAAAGGGCTGGCAGCACGCCTTGCTCACTGGCTCTCCCCCAAGACAGCGCCTCTTGCACCCTCCATCCGGAACTGCAGCCTGCCAACCGGCAGACAGGCGGGCTGGCTGGCAGGCTGCAGTTCCGGATGGAGGGTGCAAGAGGCGCTGTCTTGGGAGAGAGCCGGCGAGCGAGGCGAGGCTTTTTTTGACTCTTGACAGCAGAGGACGCGTGGGCACTTCAGGGGGGGCAGGCAAGGCGGGGGCCACAAACTATCGTCCGGCGGGCCGCATATAGCCCACGGGCCGCATGTTTGAGACCCCTGGTCCAGACTATACTGGTGATTCATCAATAGGAATCAATTTGACCAATAAATAAGCCACAATGTGAGTTAAGAGCTCAGTGAGATTGTTCTCTGGTCTTGAAAAAAGATCCATCACAGAGCCCGTTGTACTTTCCTTCAAATAAAGCCAAGATACTTTATACTTCTTCACACTGCGGTGTAATAGCATCGACTGATCTTAAACTGATAACTATCATATCCCAAGTTTGGACAAAGCTGAAAACAGTGGTTAGTTAAAGCCTTCCCAGTTTAATCATGGTTCATACAAAAGAGACTCAGAGAGATTCAGTGAGCAAATTAAAGTTTCACACAGGTGTCCTCTCAAGTATTGTTGTTTTATGAATGCAGTAAATAAACCATCCAAAAGATATGATACTGCAGAAAGGAAGATGGTCTTTTAGTTTCTTACTAAGCACTCAAAGCCCCTTCACACTAAGCCCCTTCACGGATTGCTGCCTTGTCGTGGCGAAGGGGCTTGAGTAATTCAGAGAAGCTATGGGCTATGCTGTGCGGGGACACCCAAGACGGACAGGTCATAGTGGAGAGTTCTGACTAAACGCGATCCACCTGGAGCAGGAACTGGCAAGCCACTCCAGTAACTTAGCCAAGAAAACCCCATGAACAGAAACAAAAGGCTAAAAGATATGACGCTGGAAGATGGGCCCCTCAGGTCGGAAGGTGTCCAACATGCTACTGAGGAAGAGCGGAGGACAAGTGCAAGTAGCTCCAGAGCTCATGAAGTGGTTGGGCCAAAGCCGAAAGGACGCTCAGCTGTGGACGCGCCTGGAAGTGAAAGGAAAGTCCGATGCTGCAAAGAAGAATACTGCATAGGAACCTGGAATGTAAGATCTATGAACCTTGGTAAGCTGGATGTGGCCAAACAGGAGATGGCAAGAATAAACATTGACATCCTGGGCGTCAGTGAACTAAAATGGACGGGAATGGGCGAATTCAATTCAGATGATTACCATATCTACTATTGTGGGCAGGAATCCCGTAGAAGAAATGGAGTAGCCCTCATAGTCAACAAAAGAGTGGGGAAAGCTGTACTGGGATACAATCTCAAAAATGATAGAATGATTTCAATACGAATCCAAGGCAGACCTTTCAACATCACAGTAATCCAAGTTTATGCACCAACCACCGATGCTGAAGAGGCTGAAATTGACCAATTCTATGAAGACCTACAACACCTTCTAGAACTGACACCAAAGAAAGATGTTCTTCTCATTATAGGGGACTGGAATGCTAAAGTAGGGAGTCAAGAGATAAAAGGAACAACAGGTAAGTTTGGCCTTGGAGTTCAGAACGAAGCAGGGCAAAGGCTAATAGAGTTCTGTCAGGAGAACAAGCTGGTCATCACAAACACTCTTTTCCAACAACACAAGAGGCGACTCTACACATGGACATCACCAAATGGGCAATACCGAAATCAGATTGATTATATTCTCTGCAGCCAAAGATGGAGAAGCTCTATACAGTCAGCAAAAACAAGACCTGGAGCTGATTGTGGCTCTGATCATCTGCTTCTTATAGCAAAATTCAAGCTTAAACTGAAGAAAGTAGGAAAAACCACTGGGCTAGCCAGGTATAATCTAAACCAAATCCCTTATGAGTACACAGTGGAAGTGAAGAACAGATTTAAGGAACTAGATTTGGTGGACAGAGTGCCTGAAGAACTATGGATGGAGGCTCGTAACATTGTACAGGAGGCAGCAACAAAAACCATCCCAAAGAGAAGGAAATGCAAGAAAGCAAAGTGGCTGTCCAACGAGGCCTTACAAATAGCAGAGAAGAGAAGGGAAACAAAATGCAAGGGAGATAGGGAAAGTTACAGAAAATTGAATGCGGACTTCCAAAGAATAGCAAGGAGAGACAAGAGGACCTTCTTAAATGAACAATGCAAAGATATAGAGGAAAACAATAGAAAGGGAAAAACCAGAGATCTGTTCAAGAAAATTGGAGCCATTAAAGGAACATTTTTTGCAAAGATGGACATGATAAAGGACAAAAATGGTAGGGACCTTACAGAAGCAGAAGACATCAAGAAGAGGTGGCAAGAATACACAGAGGAATTATACCAGAAAGATCTGGATGTCCCGGACAACCCAGATAGTGTGGTTGCTGACCTTGAGCCAGACATCCTGGAGAGCAAAGTCAAGTGGGCCCTAGAAAGCATGGCTAACAACAAGGCCAGTGGAGGAGATGGCATTCCAGTGGAACTATTTAAAATCTTAAAAGATGATGCTGTTAAGGTGCTACACTCAATATGCCAGCAAGTTTGGAAAACTCAGCAGTGGCCAGAGGATTGGAAAAGATCAGTCTACATCCCAATCCCAAAGAAGGGCAGTGCTAAAGAATGCTCCAACTACCGTACAATTGCACTCATTTCACACGCTAGCAAGGTTATGCTCAAAATCCTACAAGGTAGGCTTCAGCAGTATGTGGACCGAGAACTCCCAGAAGTACAAGCTGGATTTCGAAGGGGTAGAGGAACTAGAGACCAAATTGCTAACATGCGCTGGATTATGGAGAAAGCCAGAGAGTTCCAGAAAAACATCTACTTCTGCTTCATTGACTACGCAAAAGCCTTTGACTGTGTGGACCACAGCAAACTATGGCAAGTTCTTAAAGAAATGGGAGTGCCTGACCACCTTATCCATCTCCTGAGAAATCTATATGTGGGACAGGAAGCAACAGTTAGAACTGGATATGGAACAACTGATTGGTTCAAAATTGGGAAAGGAGTACGACAAGGCCGTATATTGTCCCCCTGCTTATTTAACTTATATGCAGAATACATCATGCGAAAGGCTGGACTGGATGAATCCCAAACCGGAATTAAGATTGCCGGAAGAAATATCAACAACCTCAGATATGCAGATGATACCACTCTGATGGCAGAAAGTGAGGAGGAATTAAAGAACCTCTTAATGAGGGTGAAAGAGGAGAGTGCAAAAAATGGTCTGAAGCTCAACATCAAAAAAACTAAGATCATGGCCACGGGCCCCATCACCTCCTGGCAAATAGAAGGGGAAGATATGGAGGCAGTGACAGAGTTTACCTTCCTGGGCTCCACGATCACTGCAGATGGTGACAGCAGCCACGAAATTAAAAGACGCCTGCTTCTTGGGAGGAAAGCGATGACAAACCTAGACAGCATCTTAAAAAGCAGAGACATCACCTTGCCGACAAAGGTCCGCATAGTCAAAGCTATGGTTTTTCCAGTAGTGATGTATGGAAGTGAGAGCTGGACCATAAAGAAGGCTGACCGCCGAAGAATTGATGCTTTTGAATTGTGGTGCTGGAGGAGACTCTTGAGAGTCCCCTGGACTGCAAGGAGAACAAACCTATCCATTTTGAAGGAAATCAACCCTGAGTGTTCACTGGAAGGACAGATCCTGAAGCTGAGGCTCCAATACTTTGGCCATCTCATGAGAAGAGAAGACTCCCTGGAAAAGACCCTGATGTTGGGAAAGTGTGAAGGCAAGAGGAGAAGGGGACGACAGAGGATGAGATGGTTGGACAGTGTCATCGAAGCAACCAACATGAATTTGACCCAACTTCGGGAGGCAGTGGAAGACAGGAGGGCCTGGCGTGCTCTGGTCCATGGGGTCACGAAGAGTCGGACACGACTAAACGACTAAACAACAACAAAAGCACTCAAAAGCATACAAACAAGAGCCATCTAGATCAAATCCAGCCTGAACTCTCTCTAGGAGCTAAAAGGACTACACTGAAGCTATTGTACTTTGGGCATCATATGAGAAGACAAAACTCATGGGAAAATGCAACAATGCTAGAAAAAGTGGAATGTAGTTGGAGAAAGAAGGCCTAGCATGAGATGGACAGACTCAATAATGAAAGCCTTGGCTGTGGTTTGCAAGATCTGAACAGGGCTTTTAAGGGATCTTTTTAAAGTTATCAATTCATAAGGTCACCATAAGTGAGAATTCATTTAACAGCTTATGGAAGAGATGACTGTTTATAGCAGGGGGTCTCAAACATGCGGCCCGCAGGCCATTTGCGGCCCGCCGGATGATAGTTTGTGGCCCCCGCCTTGCCTGCCCCCCCTGAAGCGCCCACACGTCCTCTGCTGTCAAGAGTCAAAAAAAGCCTCACCTCGCTTGCCGGCTCTCTCCCAAGACAGCGCCTCTTGCACCCTCCATCCGGAACTGCAGCCTGCCAGCCAGCCCGCCTGTCTGCCGGCTGGCAGGCTGCAGTTCCGGATGGAGGGTGCAAGAGGCGCTGTCTTGGCGGAGAGCCAGCGAGCAAGGCGCGCTGCCGGCCCTTTTCCCCGAGCCAAGCCGCCAACAGCAGCTGCCGTCGCCGCCTCTTCCGGGGAAGCGGCTCTCTGGCTCTCTTTCTCCCTCGGCACCCCCAGCACCAGCCCGGCCAGCGGCCATCTCAACGCCTGGCGGTGCTTCCTCCTCCTCCCCTTCGTCCTGCTTCAGCCACCTCGGCTCTGGAGGCTGCCTGGGCTTGCCTTGCAAAGTTTGCTCCTCTGTCGTGGTGGGGGTAGCTGCTGCTGCTGAGTGCGCCTTTTTTTGAGGGGGGCCCTCAGAGGAAGGTTGCCGGACCTCCGTGTGTGTGTGTTTGTGTGCGTGCGCATGCACCTGTGGGGGCCCCCGCCCCGTTCTGTTTAATTTCGCGGGTACCAGTGGGGGCTTTTCTCCTTTGGCAAAGTGAATTCTGTGAGGGTTTTTTTAAAATTTTATGTCGTGCCCTCCTCCCCCCGGCTAGGCGGTTGCTGGCACTCCCTCCCTTCTCCGCTTCTTCATCCTGCTGCTGCTGCTGCTGGTGGTGGTGGTGAAGAAGGAGCTGGAGGGGGTCGTGGCCTGGCGACGAGGGCTCGCGTGCCCCCTCCTCCTCCTTGGAGCCCCAGCCAGGCTAAGGAAACTCCCGGGCAGCTTCCTTGGGCTCTTGCTCCGCTTGGCGGAAAATCTGATGCGGCCCAGCCTCACCCAGACTCTGCCTCCAGCGGCCCCCAGGTAAATTGAGTTTGAGACCCCTGCTGAAGGGGATAGGATAGGTGTAGTCGGAGACTCTTCACAGGTTGGAACAGCGTATTCCGGTTTGCGGGAGAAGGCATTGGCTTTCCGATTCTGAGTATGCAGGATGTAAGTGATGCGGAAGTCAAACCGGTAGAAGAAAAGACACCACCAGATCTGGCGTTGATTAATACGTCGGGCTGTCTGCAAGTGTTCCAGATTCCGGTGGTCCGTCAAAACCTGGACAGGGTGGCGGGCCCCTTCAAGGTAATGCCTCCAGACCTCGAAAGAGGTTTTGATGGCCAAGAGTTCCCGCTCCCAGATGGTGTAGTTGCGTTCTGAGGGTGTGAACTGCCGGGAGTAGAAAGCGCAGGGCTGCAGAGGCTGTGAGGGGTCCTCCCGCTGGGACAGTACTGCACCCAGAGCGACACTGGAGGCATCCGTCTCCACAGTAAACGGTAGTCGGGGGTCCGGATAGCGCAGAATTGGCTTGGTGGTAAAGCGGGTTTTTAGTGTGTTGAAAGCATGGTCTGCCTCCGGAGTCCAAAGGAACGGCTCTTTGGGCCAGAGGAGGCGGGTCAGCGGTGTGGTTATGTCCGCGTAGGCTGATATGAACTGGCGGTAATAGTTCGCGAAGCCGAGAAACCGCTGCACATCCTTACGGTTCCGGGGCTTCTGCCAGGTCAAAACCGACTCTATTTTCTTTGGGTCCATCTGGATCCCTTGGGGAGATACAATGTGACCTAGGACCTCTAATTCCTGCAAGTTGAAGTCACACTTCTCCAGCTTGGCATAGAGTCGGTGGTCTCGTAATCATTGTAAGACCTGACGAACGTGTTCCGTGTGCTGAGCGGGGTCTTGGGAGTAAATCAAAATGTCATCCAGATAGATGATCACAAAGCGATCAAGCAGGTCCCGAAAGATGACGTTCATGAACTGCTGGAACACAGCCGGAGCGTTGGTTAGACCAAAAGGCATGACCAGGTATTCATGCTGGCCATAACGAGTTCCGAAAGCCGTCTTCCACTCATCGCCAGCACAGATTCGCACCAAATTATAGGTGCCCCGGAGATCCAACTTGGTATAAATACGTGCCCCCTTAAGGCGATCCAGGAGTTCGCTGATCAACGGCAGGGGGTAACGGTCTCGAATGGTTATTTTATTCAAAGCCCGGTAATCATTGCAGGGGCAGAGCTCTCCGCCCTTCTTCTTAACAAAGATAACGGGTGCAGACAGGGGTGACGTGGATGGCCGGATGAATCCCCGTTTCAGGTTTTTATCAAGAAAGGCCTGCAAGGCCGCAAGTTCTGGTTCAGACATAGGGTAGATCTGCACCACAGGAAGGGGTGCCCCAGGCACCAAATTTATAGCACAATCTTAGGGTCGGTGCGGGGGTAGCTGGTCAGCCCCCTTCTCCTCAAAAACATCAGCAAAGTCCTTGTATTCCAAGGGTATCATGGGACTATCTGTTGACCCTGCTGCAGCCAAGGTAGCCGGTGGACCCAGATGCGGACACGGGTCCCTGAAACGCAACTCCCCTTGTGCCCAGTCCATTAGGGGGTTATGTGTTCGGAGCCAGGAAAGTCCCAGAATAAGCGGGAAATGGGGCATGCGTGCAACGTTGAATTGTAGTTGCTCCTGATGGTGTTGGACCTGGAGAATGACTGGATGGGTTTCCTGGGTCACTGGGCCGGAGCGGAGGAGACGCCCGTCTATGGACTCAACTAGGGTCGGGGTCTCTTTATCCTGTATGGGGATCCGGTGCTGTTTTACAAAGGCCGTGTCAATGAAACAGCGGTTGGCTCCAGAATCGACCATGGCGTAAACAAACAGCCAGCGTCCATCTGGCAGGCAAAGTTTCACTGGTACGAGGAATGGACCTGGGATGTTAACATAGGGTTCAGGGGACCCAGCTAAGTGCCCCACGTCTGGGGGTCCACTCAGACATGGGGCAAATCTTTTACTGACGGTGGTAGCACGGAGCCGGGGTTACGCCGCTTAACCAAGCAGCCGGAAGCGAAGTGTCCTGCTCCCCCACAGTACAGGCAGAGATTCTGGGAGCGGCGTCGTGTTATTTCCTCAGGGGTGAGGTGTGGCCGAGCAGCCCCTAACTGCATGGGCTCAGAATCCTCTTTTCTAGTGTTGGTGGGCGTCGAGGGTGGCTGCAAGGGACGGGAACTGCCCTGTGCTAGGCGTCGGCTCTCCAGGCGGCCATCAATGCGAAGGCATAGAGTGATTAGTTCTTG
This sequence comes from Intellagama lesueurii, assembly GCA_037013535.1. Lineage (NCBI taxonomy): Eukaryota > Metazoa > Chordata > Lepidosauria > Squamata > Agamidae > Intellagama > Intellagama lesueurii. Next base: position 347,108,171 of record JBAJHW010000001.1, on the reverse strand, counting down.
CAGCGTATTGGGTCGATCTACATATGCCAGCTCATCTAGGATCCCATCAGCCAACCCCTCCATATATTGGTCCATGAGAGCTGCCTCGTTCCAGAGCAAGTCTTGAGCCAAGAGTCTGAACTCAGTGGAATACTGGGAAACTGAACCCTTACCCTGTTTCAGGGCCCGAATCTTCCTATTGGCAGTAGCAGCTTGCAAGGGATTAGCAAAAGCTGCTGAGATATGGTCCAAAAAGCCCTGGTAATTGGTTAACAGGGGTGAGGGAGCAAGGAGTAGAGGAGTAGCCCATTTAGCTGCCTGTCCCTTGAGAAGGCTGACTATGAAGCATACCTTGGTTTTGTCCGTGGGAAAGTCTCTGGCACGCAGCTCAATATACAGTTTACACTGTGCCAGGAATGCTGGAAACTCCTCCACCTTTCCTCCAAACTTTTCTGGAGGAACCACAGGGCACTTGACCTGGGAAGCATCGTTGGCTTGGGATTGCAGTTGTTGCTGCTGAAGCTGTGCCACCGTTTGAGTAAGAAACTGCACTTGAGTAAGCACAGCATTCAGCTGACCCAAACCTTCGCTTGCTCCTCCCTCCATCTTGTGGGGGGAGTGTGGGTGGAAGCAATCTGTCACGTTCCCGGGGGTTTCAAGAGCAAAGTCCGATAAGCCAGTCCAATATCAGAAGTTCAGAGAATGCAGAGCCGATATCAAAATGCCAAAGCCAAATCACAAACTGTAATCCGAGGTCAGGGTCCAAAGCCAAATCACACAACGTAGTCCAGGGTCAGAGTCCAAAGCCAAGGGTCCAAAGAGCAAGGTTCAAGGTAGTCAGGAGCGTGGATGCGAGCCAGAGATTTGACTTGTTGCTTCCACGAGCTTCCCAGCCGTCTGGGAGCTGCTTATATAGTAAAACAGTCATTGAACTGCTGGAAGCCTTTCATCCTGTCAATACTCAGGACTAGCTGACCTGATGTTTCTGCGGGCAGCGTTCAGGCGATCCTCTGACCTTTGCTTCATAAGTCTTTGCTGAAGTCTAGCCCTTACCCTGGCTACTGGGGGAGGAGAATCTGGTGGCGATTCAGCTGTCTGTGCTTCTAATCGCTCAGCATTCTCCTCAGCTGTAGTTAACCCCTCAGGTTCCGGATCTTCGGCTGAACTCATGACACAGATCCACCTTTATGCTGGTGAACTGCCTGGATAGGGTTAACTGGATCCAGTTTGAAAGAGCCGGTTTATAAACATACAGGCGTGGAACCAACTGCCTACCTATTCAAATTCACAGGCAATGTCTTCAAGCCAAAATGCATCTGATTCAGAAGAGGAGGAGGAGGACAGGTTTGACCTGATGTCCTGTTTTCGCGCAGTCCAGTATGGGGAAGAAGATCTTAAATAAGAACTGGTAATTTCAGTGTCAGTTTCAGCTTCAAAATCTTGATGACTCATAATGTCACAATCAATGTCTGAACCCACAGTCTTCATTTCAAAGTTATGCCAGTCTTTAGAGATCCATTTTGGAGTGCAAATGCCTTCCTCATCAAAAGAAACGGTATGGCCTCCACCGGTAACATCATAGTCATTGTCATCCTTGTTGTCACTGTCATCATCACCAGGAATATTGTCACTGTCAGTAACCTCGTCGGAGCCTTTGCTGCTTGTCCAGATTTCATCCTTGTTGTCACTGTCATCATCACCAGGAATATTGTCACTGCCAGTAACCTCGTCGGAGCCTTCGCTGCTTGTCCAGATGTCTTCACTGGCACAGCTTGATACCCTAAAACATACAATGCAGTGAGTTATAGAAACGAAAACTTTCTAAGAGAAGCCCTTTCTAAATCAGTTTTCTAGGTGGTAGATGTTAAAGCAGTGTTCTCCTGTCGGTATATATTCCTTGACAAATTAAAAACGAGACAAAGGTTGGAAGAGTACATGCTTTACCATCTTTTACCATCTCTGTGTGAAAGGATTAGGCAGCAGCTGAAGGGAAATACATGTATCTGAGACTTAGTCAAGCCATTGACAGACAATGTTGGGTTAGCGAAGTCAGTTTTCTAATTTTTCAGCCATCTTTTCAACAAGATGCATTCAAAAAAGGTTACTGCAATCAAAGTACAGAGTACTTTGTAGAGTCAGAATACAGCAATATATCAACAAAAATTCAACAGCATGCAGTGATTTCCAGATGGTATTGGATGCCATACTCCCAGAAGCCCTTAGGCAGCATGGCCAATAACAAAGGATTCTGTGAACTGCAGCCCACTATCATCTGTGAGCCTGCAGGTTGAGAAAATCACACAAACTTTGTAAAGTGGGGTGGGGTGTGGAGATGCTGCCCTTTCTAAATCTGTTTTCTAGGTGGTCGACTAGGCGGCTGGACTGCAGTGGCCAACATTTCTCCCCGTTGAGTACATTGCCTAGGACTGATGGGAGTGGTACTGCAAAAACATGCATAGGGTCTATTATTGCTGTAAGTTTGTTTTGTCAGAACTGGGTAATGTTGCCTTGTGAGGCTTTCTTTAGGCAAGAGTAGTAGAGTCGTTTCAGAGATAGGGGATAAAATTGGGATGTTGTCCATTTGGGTTTGAACATGGAACCGATCCTCGGATGTCATCACTCCAGGTGTAATATACCATGTTTCTCTGAAAGTAAGGGTTTTATATTAATTTTTGCTCCAAAATACGCATTAGGGCTTATTTTCAGGGGATCCTTTTTTCATGTACAACCATCTACGTTTATTTAAATGCAGTTGTGTCATCTTCTGGTTGCTGCACAAGGGTGGAGGGCGGGGTTTCACTTCACTGGGGCTTATTTTGGGGGTAGGGCTTATATGACGAGCATCCTGAAAAATCATACTAGGGCTTATTTTGAGGTTAGGTCTTATTTTCGGGAAAACGGTATATATAGAATTTTGTACTGATATTTTTACCTGGCTGTTGAAATAAATAAATAAATAAATAAATAAATAGATAGATAGATAGAAATAAATAAATAAATAAATAAATAAATAAATAAATAAATAAATAAATAAAGGGGAGAGGTAGTGTGAGAGTGTCCAAATGCATCATGGCAATTTTAGCCACATGCCTTATTCCCTGCATCTGTCTTCTTGATGCCAGAAATTTTACTCTTAAACAGAGAGGTTGCATGGATGGACTGTGCCAAGGGGTTGTGCCATAAGTGGAAACATGGAAGGGCTTTGAGTTCATGAATAGCTAAATAGTCATTGCAAATAACTTCAGATAAGAGGACAGGGGGGAAGAGAAGAGCTACACTTCAGTCCTGGAGGTCATGATTTGAGTAGAGGTTTGGGAGACCCTCACTCAAATCCTAGAGACCCAAATCTAGGCAGCATAAAAACTAGAGCAACTGATGGCTACCTGTGTTCCTGTACAGTGATATTGCTGTAGAAATTGAGCTCAGCTAATGTATTCTGCCAGCTGCCTTCAGACTTTAAAAAACTCAACAGCTGACCTCTCGTCTTCCCCAGCTTTCCATGACTTGTTTTCTCCTTAGGTAATTTAACAAAGCAGTTAGTTATCTGGTTATGGTGCTGAGAGGAGCGGGATTTCAGTATAACAAAATGTCCACACTAAATCAGTAGGATAGGACTGTCAGTTAAATGTAAAGCTTGGGGAAAGCTTGTACAATGCTACTGCATGTTTAGAAAGTGATATTTGATCAATGTTGACACAGTTGTTTCAGTGGAAACCTCTTTGAAACATAGTTTAAACAGAGCAGAAACTGTTAAAAGATGAAGGGTTCCTGTTTAATGACATTTACCAAATAACTTTGTAGCAGTGGTACCTCGGTTTACGAACGCCTCGGTTAACGTAATTTTCAGTTTACGAATGAAAATCCATTGAAAATAATGTCTCGGTTTACGAATTTTTTTCACAATACGAAGAAAATTGCCCCAGGATGCATTGCACCTGGGAGGTTTATAGCACCGCCCCTGTGCATGCATTCCTATGGGGAACCACGTTTCGGTTTGCGAATTTTTCGCAATACAAAATGTCCCAGAGAATGCATTAAATTCGTAAACCAAGGTACCACTATAGCTCATTTTCCCATGAGGCTTTTTGACCGTTGTCTTCTGTTCAGCATCTTTGCAGCTGGGCATGGACCAGGATTCCTTCCTCAAGGTTTAGGATCATGAGGAAGGATAGCACATTGCCTCTTATTCCTTCCTTTCATTGTGTGGATGTCGGTAACTGGCCCCTGTTATTTAATGTGAGCTTTACAAACAATTACTGGTTGGTTGTTTTTTCCACTGATTACTTAGCCTGATCTTTAAACAGCAATGGAGAACAGTGCTTTCAACTGTGTTTCCTTATGGCAGTCCATCGACACCAACGACAGTAGAGCCTCTTTCGGTTTGCAAGCTGAATTCAATTCTAGAAAATTTCTCAGGTTGGTTGTGCTCTACTGGTAGGTGGGAAAAGGAGGCAACCAATGGTACCAGCCTATTGTCATGTAGCTTAAAGCTTTTATTGCCAGTAACTACCCCTTAGGTGGAGGCATTGCATATGTTTAGAATAGGAAACCACCCAAGGATGGCAGTGTGGTGGTACCCAGAGAGCCATGTTCAACGGCAGGATATGAAGTTCCCCACCCCAACCTTGACAGATAAGAATTTATTTATTTATTTATTTATTTATTTATTTATTTATTTATTTATTTATTAGACTTGTATCCCGCCCATCTAGACTGTGTCTACTCTGGGTGGCTCACAACAAATAGAGTAAAAACAATTAAGATATAATAACAATTTCACAGCGATGCACAATCATTCAAGATGGAAGGTAAAAATAAATTAAGTGGTGCCCAGAGGGAAGGCCTGCCTAAATAGCCAGGTTTTAAGTTGGCTTTTGAAAATACCCAGGGAAGGGCCACATGGATCTCGGAGGGGAGATTATTCCAAAGACGGGGAGCCACTGCCGAGAAGGCCCGGTTTCTTGTTTTTTCTTTCCGGGCCTCCCTCGGCGTTAGGCTCCTCAGCCGCCCCTCCTGGCTAGAGCGAGTGATACGGGTAGATCTAGGTGGGAGGAGGTGTTCTGCCAGGTATCGAGGTCCTAAACCGTTTAGGGCTTTATATGTAATCATTAAGACTTTGAAATCAATGCGGAAATGAACGGGCAGCCAGTGCAAGGCGGCCAGAGTGGGAGAGATATGTTGATGTTTTCTCACCCCACTGAGAAGTCTGGCCACCGCATTCTGCACCATTTGAAGCTTCCACATCAATCTCAAAGGTAGGCCCACGTAGAGCGCATTACAGTGGTCTAATCTCGAAATTACAAGCGCATGGACGAGAGTGGTGAGGGCCCCGCCATCAAGATAGGGACGCAGCTGGGCAATCTGCCACAGATGGAAATAGGCGGAGCGGACCACTGACGCTACCTGGGTTTTCATGGTGAGTGCCGGGTCCAGATGGATCCCCAAACTGCGAACCTCACTCTTCGCGGTGAGAGTCACCCCCCCAAAAGAGAGGGAGTTTCCCAAACCGCCAATGGTGGGGCCACCCACCCTCAGGACCTCCGTCTTGTCCGGGTTCAGCCTCAGCCCATTTTCCTGCATCCATTGCAGTACAGTCTCCAGACAGCGCTGAAGGGACAGAACGGCATCCACTGTGGTTGGAGAAAAGGAGATGTAGAGCTGAGTGTCATCAGCATACTGATGGCACGATGCCCCACACCCCCTGATGACCTCACCCAGCAGCCTCATATAGATATTAAACAGCATTGGGGAGATAATCGAGCCCTGCGGAACTCCACAATTGAGGCTCCACGGGCCCGAAGCTCTCTCCCCAAGCTGTACTCTCTGAGGACGATCCTCCAAGAAGGATCGGAGTCAGGCAAGTGCCAGGCCACCAATTCCCAGCTCGGAGAGCCTCCCCAGGAGGATACCGTGGTCGACGGTATCAAAGGCGGCTGAGATATCGAGGAGGACCAACAGAGACGTTTTACCCCTGTCGGCCTCCCTCAATAGGTCATCCAACAGGGCGACCAATGCCGTTTCTGTACCATGGCGCGGCCTGAAACCCGACTGGAATGGATCCAGGGCATTTGTTTCATCCAAATGAACCTGAAGCTGATCAGCCACCACCCTCTCCACCACTTTGCTAATGAAAGAAACATTGGCGACAGGCCTATAATTGCCAATATCGTCCGCCGCCAAGTTTGGTTTCTTCTTAATGGGCCTAATGAGTGTCTCCTTGAGGGCAAGAGGAACCCTGCCCTCCAGGAAAGACCCATTAATTATTGCTGTGGCCCATTCAGTTGTTATAGGCCTGGCTGCTTTGATTAGCCAGGCTGGGCAAGGGTCAAGGGATGAGGTGGTAGCCCGATAGCGATCAAGTGCTTTGTCTACAATATCTGGCGTCACAGGCTGAAAGAGATCAAGACTCACCGGGCAAAGTGGAGCGCTGGATAACTCTGCTCGATCCACTGTATGTAGTGGCTCTAAGTCTTTCCTTGCCTCACAAGAGATGCCAGGAATTGAACCCAAGGTTTTTAGCTTGAAAAATATGTGCTGTGTCAGTCAGCTATGCCATCTCCCTAAACTCCACCTTGCAGGAAATCACTTTGATGTTTGATTTTCAAATTTTATCCCCTGTGCTTTTCAGGAACTTTCCTCAGAATTTTAGTTAGGATTCTACTGATTCTTACTCATCTATCTCTGGCCCCTTCCTTTCAGGAATATCGTTGAAAGCAGCTTCCCATCTTCTTGGCATCTTCATAAAATCTCTGTAGACCTGGATTTGAAGGACTGTGCCGATAGGAGTGTTGCGTAAAAGTTGATTTAGTTCTCGCAGTGTCCATGCTAAGACATTAGCATGCCCAATCTTAAGCAGGATGTCACCTGGAAAAATAAAGAGTTCTTAATTTGCTAGTTGCACTAACAATTTTGGCTACAAAGATGATACCAAAAAATGAAGGTGAATGTTGGACAACTATTCCTTTGTCAAGAAGACTGCTAGTTGCTAGTTCAGAATGATCATTTGACTTGCGATGTCTTCAACAGGATCTGATAGTCAGAATTATGTTTGTTTTTCAACAGTAAAGGAATCACAGGACTAGGGAACATGCAACCCCATATGTTGGGTTGAAGCTGCCATCGACCCTCACCATTGGTTATCCTGGCTGGGTCTGATAGGAATCACAGAAAACAGTATCCAAAAAGTCACATCCCATCTCTTATGGGTGACAGATAGAGATGGGCATGAACTGGTTCGTCTCAGTTTGTAAAAGCGGCAGCACAGGTGCTGCTGCTCCCCTCCTCTGCCTCCTCAGCTGATCAGCCAGCCACTCACCAGACCCAGCTGGCTTGTTTTTTCCACCTCCTCCTCGGCTAATCTCCCAGTCACGAGCAAGAGCACAGACTTCTCTGCCACACCCCTTGGTCTGAGTGGGAGATCAGCCGAGAGGGCAGGGCAGGGAAGCCTGAGCTGTTGACAGGACTGGGAGATCAGTTGAGGTGCTGCAGGAAGCCTAGCACGCTGGGCCTGGCGAGTGGCTGATTGAGCCAGAGGTGGCGGGGGAGCCTTGACAAACTGAGACAAACTGGTTCACGCCCATCTCTAGTGACATTTTTAAAGAGAGAACTAAGTCTTGAGCAGAAATTTGCTGAAATACAAGGTAACCTTCATGGCTAAGGGAACTGTCATAACATCACCACCCTTTTTGGAGGCAGACAGGGTAGCCTGCAGACCCTTACAAAAACAACACATACAGACACACACTTATATAAACATACACGACAAAATCCTTAGGGTGTAGTGAGGGGAATAAGAGACTTTTGGAACAACCCGGTGTTCTAGTGATGATTTTAAAGAGGGTTGGCGAAGCCCCATAGCACTAACCATCTCTGTTGAGGACAGGCGGGATAGCCCTAGGATTTTTGCATCAAAAATGCAACTGGGAGAGTCACTGAATGAAACTCTGCCCCATCCCTGCTGGAAAAAGAAGTATTAGAAATAAACTAGAGGTTTAGGTAGTGATAAATATTTTTAGGGGGAAAAGGAGAAAATGTGGGACAAAGCAAGATAAGGAGAACATATCTGAATCTCCGAAATTTCTGGTATGATCTGTGCTTGAAGGGGAACCTAAAGGGGTTCCAGTGCCCCATCTGGAAGACCTCTAAGTTGTCTAATTGTTTCATTATGTATTTGAATGCATATCTGATACCTCTGAAAAACCACACATGCAGAATTATTAGTGAAAATTGAGGTTTGTCAGAAGGCATACAATCTAATGCCTTAACTTTATTGCATATGCACTTGATAGCATCCAGTAAAAAACTATCATGCATTTTCTGTCTCTGTCCACTGTTTATGTGGATAAGGACATTTGTAAATAAAACCTTAACGTGTGTATTGCAGATTAGAAAACTACAGAAAAGCTTTTAAAAATTAAGCAAGAGGCACTTTTTGCATCCCTACCAGCTGTCACTAGAAGGTAGGAAATCATATTCATATTTATTCTAGCACAGGAAAAGATGCTGATCTCCAGTTCAGCTGAAAGAGCTCACCATGCTATCGTTAGGAAGGGCGAGGCAGTTGTAAGGCATTGGCAACATGGCGTCCATGAAGGCTTCCCTTCTCTCCCTAACTAGTTTATTGTCTTCAGGAACTATGTAGAACACTGTCCTGTAGCTTTGGTATGCAGAGTGGATAGATGGTGTTCCATCCTACATTTCAGGCCTGTGCTGCACTAAGCAAGAAAAAGTGACTGTTGCGGTAGGATGTTCCAAAATCCTAACAAGGGCATTCTGAAAATGACCAGCTGGGAGCACAGCAGAGCACACATCTCCATTCAGAGAGGCATGTTCTCTTTATCCGAGAACTAGAATCCCTCCAGAGCACTTGCATGTTCTTGTCTCACCTGACTGGAGTTTTCCGTCTCTTGCAGCTGCACTTTTTTCCACCAGACCTGCTATCTGGAGGTAGGGCCCATTTTGGATGACGATTAACCCTAATCCATCCTCTTCCATCGGGATACCGGTCTTCATTGTTGGACTCATCGTATGCTGTGATCCATCCATTTCTGGATAGTCATCATCTAGAGGAGAATGAGAGAGGCCTTAACTAGTTTCATTTGCCACTCCCCCCACCATGGACCTCCTCCCCAGTTTCAACATATGATGCTTTTGGACTACAAAAAGGCAGAAGACATCTACATGTTAATGTGTTGCATTTTTATCATGCCCTTCCTCCGAAGAGCTCTGCTTTTTCTTTCCATCCACCCCCTAGTTGTTGTTTCCTCATCATAAATGTGAAATACATGAGCTTGAGATATAACTGCTACCAGGCAGTGTAGGCTGCACGGGTAATGTAAACCACCCAGTGAGAGATGTAAGCACTATAGGGTGGTGTATAAGCAGCATGCTCTGTTTTGCTTCCCATATTATTGAAACCATCATTTGAAACTCGGTGTCCTACAATCTATTTGGAACCTTAACTATGAGGCCCCACTAGCTCAGCTGGTCTATATTCTGGACCAGCTGGAGTTTTGGGTTAGTCGCCCCCACAGCGCAACAGAGCAGCCTTCCTGAAACTGGTACCCTCCATATATGTCACATCCCAGCACTGTAAGTGGAGCCGTCTGTAAGTCGAGGGTCCACTGTAATCCCTTAAAAGCTGAACTATATGCCATATTACGAGCTCTGTATTAAAATTAGGGCAGCTTATTGAATTACTTTTTGCATTGGTGATACTAATTTCTGTTACTTTAAAAAAACACACATATAAGGCAAGAGAATGGCATAAAACTGAAAAAAGAATTACTAAAAATTCTTGAAGTACCCTTTTAAAGGTAACTTTGAAAAGTCTCTAGAAAATGTTATTCATTACATCAGCCAGTAATGAGCACAGTTACTTCATTTCTACTTGTGTTACTTTTGGAGTGTAACCTTACTGCATCCACATTAACAGAAAGGGCAACTTCTCAACAGTAACCACGTTACTTGTAACTTATTACTGCCAAGCTCTGCCCACCGTGAACCATCAGATACCTCTGGAAAGTCCAAGAGCAAGAGAGAAGGCAAGACCCACAGTTGCCTAATCCCCAAACAACTGCTACCTGGTGCCTGATCATAAACTTCCTTTTAGCTACCATTGCCTTGAAGTTCTCCAGTGCTCTTTTGAAACTGTGCTAAGTCAGTAGCCGCCACCACATTGTGTGGCACTGATCTCCATAATTCATTGTGTCCTGGATCTCCTGCCGCTCACCTGAGTCCCAGTCGCTATCCCATTCTTCAGAGTCACTGGACAGGCTTTCTTCATCTTCTGTAGCAAAAGAACATTTGGACATATTGGAAAAACTCGTTTTGCTTAAAGGTAAGCCAGTCTGCTCTATCGTTATTTTATTTGTTTGCTTCATTTATCACCTCTCCTGGTGAGGCAACCCAAGGTAGCTCACAATATTAAGTCATACTAAAAACACATTAAAGTACAAGGTCAGAAAATAGTTGAACATACAATAATAATTTAAAAAATAGTTAATTACTATACCATAATAATTAAGGTAAAGGTAAAGGTAAAGGTTCCCCTTGACAATTTGTCCAGTCGTGTTCGACTCTAGGGGGCGGTGCTCATCCTCGTTTCCAAGCCATAGAGCCAGCGTTTTGTCCGAAGACAATCTTCCGTGGTCACGTGGCCAGTGCGACTTAGACACGGAACGCTGTTACCTTCCCACCGAGGTGGTCCCTATTTATCTACTTGCATTTGCATGCTTTCGAACCGCTAGGTTGGCGGGAGCTGGGACAAGCGACGGGCACTCACTCCGTCGCGTGGATTCGATCTTACAGCTGCAGATCTATAGACCTTACAGCACAGAGGCTTCTGCGGTTTAACCCGCAGCGCCACCACGTCCCTCTAATAATTAAGACACATTTTTAAAATTTAAAAACACACAAGAACAAAAAAACAAAAACAAAACCTAGCATCCAGGGACCCAATCATAGTTATTAAAAGTCTGCCTGAAGAGAAAGATCTTGAACTGTCAGCAGAAGGAGAAAAGGGAAGGGGCCAACCTAACCTGCAGTTACAGTCTAGCTGCAGCATTTTGAACCAGATGAAATTTCCAAACTGTCTTCAAAGGCAGGCCTGCGTAGAAGGTACTTACAGTAACCTAAATGGCATGTAATTGAGACAGATGTCACTGTGACCAAATCAGACATCTCGAGGAAAGGATACAACTGGCACACCAGTTTTTACTGTGCAAAGGCACTCCTGGCCACTGAAGAAACCTGGGCATCCAGGCTCTGGGAGTAAGTCCAGCTGTACACCCAAGTTGCAGACCTGAGTTCTCATGCAGAGTGTCATACCATCTAGCATAGGCTGAATTCCTATTCCCTCCTCTGCCTTTGGAATGACAAAGAGACCCTCTCTTTTATCTGGATTGTTTCAGTTTGTTTGCCTTCATCCAAGCCATGACTGATACCAGGCATTGGTTTAGAACTGAGACATCTTGGAATTAGATGGAAATGAGAGACAGAGTTGAGTGTTATTAGTATATTAATGGTACAGAACTGCAAAACTCCAGGCAGCCTCTCGCAGCAGTTTCATGTTTATGTTCAACAGCATGGGAGTGTCATGGGCAGCACCCAGTACCACCTTCTAAGTTCCTCAACTCTAAGAGGGACCACAGGCCTTGTAAAGCAACGGGTCCAACTTTCATCCCAGAGACACAGCCCAGAAAGGTACCACGGTCAATGGTATCAAAGGCCACTGAAAGGTCCAGCAGAACCAACAGGGACACACTCCCTATGTCCAGTCTTTGGCATCGGTAAACCATTAGGCACACTGAGGCTATTACCTCAGATAACAGATGCTGTGTTGGAGGAGAGAGCTGTGTGCTAAGCAGCCCATTCCTTATTCTCTAAGTTAGTCTGCTGCCTTCAGGTGGAGTAGAAGATATTGTCCAGTCTCCAGCACTGAATAAAGATGTAACTGCCAGGCCAGCTGGCTTTGGTGCATCCACTGAAGAATGTGCCATCTTGTTTTTCACCTCAGGCGGCAAAATGTCTTGAGCTGACATTACCATAACCATTCACCTTCTCATACTGGTCTGAAGGATGCAGTTCCCCCAAAATATACCACCCCTTGGCAGAGAAGTATAAGAAAAATCCAAGCCAAATGCATTCACTACGTTTTTTTAAAAAATCAGTTTAAACATGGAGACGTCACTTCCGTCAGCCGGGATGCGCAGCTAAACCCTCGTCTCCTCGCCCTATGGAATGTAAAATAGGGTGATAAATGCCTTTTTCCTTAATGGAAATGTGAGTAAACTTGTTTAAATTCTTTATGAAAACTTCAAGTAGAGATAAAAGTGTTTTTTAAACTGTAAAAGTCTCCCTGATAATCTGAAGAATGTACTTTCGCTTTCGTCCGGAAAGAACGCTAGAGAAGTTAAACAGCTAAATGAACTGTTAAAGACGGCTTGTTTTTTGGGTGCTATAAATCTTTGTCCTGCTTATGAGGAAAAGCAGAGATAAGAGAGTGAAAAACTGGACACGGGAATTACCAGAAAAACCATCAGACCGCAGTGTCGAGCGATTAAGAAGGTTGGAAGAGGAACAGCCCCCCTCCCGTAAAGACGCTTCTGGAGAGAAGACTCGAGAAGCTGTTGGAAAAGAGGAGGGAGGGGCTACCTCTCTGACCAGTCTTACTAAAATTAGCATGGAAAAACAACTCTCTGATATAGCTGCGGGTATAAAGGGGCTGGAGAGCAAGATGGACAAAAAAATGGAACAGGTCCTTTCCAAAATTGACTTTTTAATAAAAGAGAATCAGCAGTTGAGAAAGGACGTTAAAACACTACAGGAAGAAGTGGTAGATATTAAGGCAAGCCTAGAGAAAATGGAGGCCAGAGTACAACAATTGGAAGATTTCCAGGGAGAAACAAAAAAACAACGTCAGAAGATGGATGATTTGAGAAGAAAGGTTATTTATCTTGAAGATAACTCCAGACGTAATAACATCAAAATAATGAATTTTGAACATAAGAAAGGAACGGATCTTAAGCAGGAAGTGGTGGACTGGATTAATTCTATTATGAATTCCCAACATCTGACAGAAGAAGATATAGAGAGAATACATTTTGTTGGGAATCCCAGAAGCAAGAGACCGACACCTATAATACTGAAATTCTTCAACTATGTTAAGAAAGAACAATTTCTTAAGGTCATCAAAGAAAAGCCAGAATTGCTAGTCTATAGATTAAATCCAGTTCAGATTTACCAGGATTTAAGTAATGAATCTATACAGTGGAGGAAAACGATGAAACCCATCACATCAATCCTAATTAAGAATGGAAAGAAATACAACTGGGGTCATCCTGTCTTTCTAAAAATATGGAAGGATGGAGTCTTACACAAAATCTACTCTTTTGAAGATGGTAAGAATCTGATGATGGCGTGGGGGTTCTGGCAAGAAGATGAAAGTGACCAAGGTGCAAGCAAGTAGACCTGCAATGAGTGGTGGTTTGAAAGAGAAGATATTCTGAATGGAAGAAACAATTGGAGGTTATTGGACGTTTGATGACTCCTCCCTTCCGCCTTTTTTTTTTAAAAACACGGTAATTGGCCCGTGGTTTTTATTTTTACTTTTTAAATTTTTTTTCTCTTTTGCTTGTTTTCCCGGTGGGCTTTTTTCCTCCCACCGGTGGGTTTTTTTCTTTTTCTTCTCTTTTTTGCCTTTTTTAACATGGTAATTGGCCAGTGGTTTTTACTTTTTAAGATTTTTTTCTTTTTTCTTTTTTTGTTCTTTTTTTTTGTTTTCCTGGTGGGCTTTTTTTTCTCCCCACCGGTGTGGTTTTTCCCCCCCCTTTTCTCTGCCTTTTTTTTTAACACGGCAATTGGTCAGTGGTTTTTATTTTTTTTAAGATTTTTTCCCTCTCTTCCCCCCCCTCTTTTGTTTGTTTTCCTGGTGGGTTTTTTTCTTTTTTTCTTTTTTCACATTTGGGGTTGGAGAAAGAAGATGAAAAGATAATGGTTATGGATAAATAATAATAAGGGAAGGCATTAAAGGACAATATATATATATATATATATAGGGTAGGGTGAAATAGGATGAGGATTTGGCTGGGACCCGGACTGGTGTGGGTGACGTCTCCCCCCCTCCCAGGGCTCGCGTCAAACTTTAGTGAGGTGCGGGGAAATGGGAGGGAGGAAAAGAGTTTATATGTGGAGAGGGAAGTTAGGGATAGGAGATTAGTTAGAGGAATAGGTGAATTTGGGTTTTTTTTAGGTGTTTTTGTCTTTATTGTTGTTTTGTGGGATGCACAACAGGACCGAATAAAAGACAGAATATGGAATGGATATGGGGAAAAATGTAAGGGTAGCTACTTTAAATGTGAAAGGCCTAGGGACTGTAACAAAGAGAAGGAGAATAGAATCACTATTGAAGAAAAACAAGGTTGACATTATTTATCTACAAGAGACACATCAATTGAAGGATGGAGTTAATGAGTTGAAATTGCAAAATATAAGCATTTATGAAAAAGGATTTGGGGCTTATAAATCTGCTTTATAATGAGATATTGGAAGGAGAGAAAATACCAGACTCTTGGAAACATTCATTGATAACTCTTATTCCAAAACCCAATAAAGATTTAACAGACCTAAGTTCATATAGACCCATTTCATTATTAAACCAAGATGCAAAGATATTTACAGCAATACTTGCGAATAGAATGAATAAGTTTATCACAAAATATATTAAAGAGGATCAGAATGGGTTTATAAAGGGAAGACAAATGGAAAATTTATCTAGGAGAGTCTTGAACATTATATATAATATAGAAAAAGATAAATTAAAGGCAGGTATCTTATCATTAGATATTTTTAAGGCATTTGACTGCATAGAATGGCCAACATTAAAGATTCTTTTAAAGGGCTGGGGTTTTGGAAAGAAATTTAGCGGGATAATAGACCAACTATATGTGGAAAATACCGCTGTAGTAATAGTCAATGACGGAATGACAGAACAGATAGCTTTAGGCCGAGGCACTAGACAAGGTTGCCCTCTTTCTCCAGTTCTGTTTTGTTTGATTATTGAAATGTTAGCAAACGTAATAAGGAATGATGACATAATAAAAGGTATGGGTGAAAATAATAAAATAAAGATTAATCTATTTGCTGATGATTCCTTATTGACAGTGATAAACCCGTTAGAAAGTATAGATAGAATTAAAATTCATTTGGAAAAATAACTGGATTATGTGTAAACTGGCAAAAATCTGAACTAATGTTGTTTAATCATAATAAATTAGAACAAGAAAGGTTTGCTGAGAAATATGATTTTAAGATATGTAAATCAGTTAAATATTTAGGTATAGATTTACAAAAAAACATACAAAAAATGAAGGAATATAATTATAATAAATTAAAGTAAGTAATTAAAAAGAAATTACTGGAATATAATAATTTTAAACTTTCTTGGTTTGGAAGGATCGCATTGATAAAAATGAAAATCTTACCAAAAATTAATTTTCTTTTTAGAATGTTACCAGTACAGTTAACAGAGGAAGATTTGAAATTTTGGCAAGGAATGATTAACAAATACTGTAATGAAGGGAAGAGAGCCAGAATAAATAAAAAGTATTGGTATAGAACAACAAAAAAAGGTGGTATAGGTTTACCAAATATAAAAAATTATTATTTGGCTAATCAGTTGAGGTTTATTGGAGAAATTATATATAACCCAGAAAGGTTAATTTGGTGGAAAATGGAATCATCAGAAATACAGGTAGATATTGAAAAATATTTATTTGGTATGGTTAAGAAGTATAAAATAAGTGAAATTAAAAACCCGTTCTTAAAGACAATGTTAAACATATGGTATAAATATAGAAAGAATTTATGCTCATCTAACTCTCCATTTGGATTAGTGACAGAAATAGAGAATTTTCCTGTCAATATGAAAGTGTATGTGGATCTATTTAAAGAAAAAAAAGTGATTAGATTGAAAGATTGGTTGTACAAAATGAGATCAATAGAGCAAATGAAACAAATTCTTCAGAGTAAGAATATCTCATGGTTGAACTATATACAATTAGAAAGATGGACTAATGAATGGGTAAAGAAATATAACAAAGGTAGAGAATACACGAAGTACGAACAATTTCTATTATCATATGAAGACATTCAGATGACTGATTCAGTAAAGGGCACAGTGAGTAAAATTTACGGATTCCTGCTCGATTTAGAAGAAGAAGAAAGCGATAAAGAAGGGGTGAAGCTAGTGTGGGAACAAGACCTTGGAAAAAGGATAAACGAGGAAGAATGGAGGAAGATGTGGAATATGAGGGCTTTAAGATTTATGTCAGTGAGAATAAGGGAAAAAATTTTAAACTGTGTCTAAGATGGTATTTAACACCAACAAAATTAAATAAAATTAATGCTGGTTATCTGAATGTCTATTGGAAATGTGAGAAGGAAATTGGTACATACTTTCATATGTGGTGGGAATGTGAAAAAGTACAAAGATTTTGGAAACAAATTTTTAAAGAATTAAATGATATATGTGGAAAAGACATAGAATTGAATCCTGAGATCGCTTTGTTATCAATATTTGAGAATGTAGAATATGATAAGATGATTAAAGAATTGATAATTAATTTATTAACAGCAGCGAGATTAATAATAGCTAGGCAATGGAAATCAAAATCTGAATTTCAAATGGACGAATGGTATAATGAAATATGGAATATAGCTATAAATGATAAATTAACTTGTAATCTAAAGGTTAAGAAAGGAGAGTTGAAAAAATATTTTTTATGAAATATGGGGCAGATTCTTGGAATATGTATTAACAAGAGGAAAGGGGAAAGCTCCAAATCAAGAATCAATGCAGTTCTGGAGAAGAGAAAAATAAAAGAAGAGGAAGAATATAGATGAAGAAGATTATTGCAAGAGGTCCCGTCTACGGTGGTGGGGAACACAGTTAAATTGTATTTTGATTTGTGTATTTTATGTTTATGTTTATGTTTTAGTTAATAAAAATATAAAAAAAATCAGTTTAAACATATTGACGAAAACAGACTGACGACCATCGTCCTAATCTTTTGATCTCTTCCGAACTGTACCCTAGCGCGGCTGCAGTGGACGCTGCCCCCATTCGAAAAGAATGGGTGCCAAACCTCAAACCATTCACTCTACACCATGCTAGGTCTGTTAATTACCAAAATTGAAACTTTGGAAGAGGTGACCCGTCAGTGTGTTGGAAAATTATCCCGGGCTTGACCCTCTTGCCTCCAGATATGTCTGTGTAGCTCCAACGGGGCAGATGTTACTTATGCGGCACTGCTCCAGCGCCACCGTTGTGCCCTTACCCCCTTGGTCAGCCTTAGATCGCCGAATGAGTATTTGTATCTTCCCATCTACCACTGTCAGGTCCTGCCACTATAGGGCTACTTTAGATTTATCTTCCTTTCCTAATGCGACTACCTCGCTAATTCGAGAAGCCCCAAAAGTAAGTAAAGAGGCTGCTTTGAAGAGAGCCATTTCGTACGACTCCCCACAAGGCAGCGCCCATTGATTACAAATGTGCTCCAAGAGCTGTGGCGAAATAGGAACCCTCGTATCTTGAACTCTACCCTTCTCCTTGGACCACCCTTCTAACATTTTCCTAATGCGGTAATCACCTATGTGGTCCCTAAAACCATGGATTTCAGCGAAATAGGCTAATGCAAACAGCCTACCTTGAATAGCTCCTGGTGCTAGCCCCCTTCTATTCAGGTGCACCATAAATTGCTGCCATGTTCAACCGGAGCCGGCCATTCCTGCTCAAGGTTAAACATCCGCCTGCATTCCTGAAACTCCATACTCACGGCTGCATAACCTTTCCTGGTTCTTGGAGCCAGGGCCAAACCTATCGCTCTTGATGCATCCTCCTGCCAATTTGCCAGACCTCTGGGGGCAGCACTTCATGAAACTCCATGGCTCCAGGGTCTAGCTCCCTGAATAGGTCCATCTGCACTAACACATTAAATTGTAACGACTGTAGCGTGAATGCCCTAACTAATGACATAACCCGTTCTGAATGCGACGTGAGGTTGTTCACAATGTAAACAACTGCCAAGTTGTCGCACCAGAAACGTACCACTGAATTTGACCACTCTTCGGCCCAAAGCCAAAGGGGGGCCAACTACAGGGAAAAATTCCAAAAATGTCAGGTCCCTAGTAATACCTTTAGTGTGCCAAGCCTCAGGCCAGGTGCCGGCGCCCCGCCTTCCTCTACAGTAAATACCGAATCCCGAGGATCCGGCTGCAACGGAATGCACCTGGAAATCGGCTTTTGAACCGATCTCCCCTCTCCAACAGGAAATACCATTAAAATTCTCTAAAATTTTACTCCATACCAATAGTTCTTCCTTCATACCCCGGGTAACCCTAGTCTTGTGCCACGGTCTGTGTAGACCTCGCATGGCAGTACACAGTCGCCTAAGGAATGGACGCCCCGGGGCAATGACTCTATAAGTGAAATTTAAAAGCCCCACTATTTGCTGGAGCTCCCGAAAGGTAACTTTATTCTTCTGCAGTATAGTTGCTATTCTATTCCTAAGCTCAGCTAACTTATTATCTGGCAGCCTTGATGCCTGCTGGATTGTGTCCAATTCTATTCCTAGAAAAGTGAGTGATGTTGATGGCCCCTCCGTTTTTTTTAATCTAATGGTAGCCCTAATTGCTCCGCTAGGGCCTGAAATTGTTTTAGTAGGAAACTGCACTGTCCTGTGTTTTGTCTCCCACAAAAAAGATAGACATTGAGATAATGGGCCGTAGACCTACATCCCGTCCGATCTCTGAGCTTCCATTCCACAAATGTGCTAAACTTTCAAAAAGCCGAACAGGATATCGAACATCCCATCGGCAAGGGCCTAACTATTTAGAAAGCCCCTTGAAAACTGATGCTCCCTCCAGAAAAGAGAGGTGGTGGATGAGCCTAAACTCTCCTTGTGCCTTTTTAGGTACAATACCTAAAGGCGAAACCGTTAAGTTCTTGATGGGTGGCGTTGGGAAGGGGCCAAGGACCCGTCCCTTGGCCACCTCTTTATTTATTTTTCCTAGCACTATGTCCTCCATTCCCTTCACAGAACTAAGGTTCCATGCTAAATAAGCACTACGTTCTCCCAAGGATGGAATAGAAAACCCTATCTAAACCCTTCTAGCAGATACTTAGCATAATCTCTATTTGGGTAATGCCTTAACCATGCTCCAAGCACTTCTATTTTAATTGGGCCGGGCCCCTTTTCCAGGCAGCCCCCCGCCACTGTTGGGCTTTTCCCCCCTTCTGGTACCTTTATTTTGTTTCTGGGTTCCAGCTCCAAAGCATGTATCATTGGGGTGACGACCCCCACATGAGCTACACTCATGCTTAAAACAACAAGGTCTCTATGGTATAAAACCCTTTTGAAATGTACTCCCAACAATAGAAGCGGGTTGAACTGCCTGCCCCGCTGATAAGCGGGGATTCTGACCAGAGACCACTTTCTCATTTAAATGGCTGCTGTCAAAGCGTTTGCCCATGTTTGGTCTGGCTGGAGTCATATGTTGTAGCCATAAACCGGTCTGAGGCTCATCCCAACGTGTGTTGGGGTGTATTACGCTCTGCATTCTGAATGCCTGATCATAGTGCAGCCAAGCCATGCCCGAAAAATCCATGTATGCCCTAAGTATGGTATCCAAATATTGAAAACAGGGACTGGGCCCTCCATGGCTGGGCTTTGACTATAACTCCTGTGTATATTAGAAAGCCTGAGAACCAATTAGTCCAATTCCTTTCCGGCTTCATTCTCCTCATCCTCTCTTTTTCTTATCTAGCTCCTCTTTCTCCACATCTCTATAGAGCAAATCAAATAGGTGTACGTACTTACCCTATCAGATTTTTCCTTTATCGCCGGGGTAAGATGGCCCCCAAGCAGCATAGAATAGTCCCCATATGGAAGTGCGCATAAATGCACCGTATTGTAACCCGTATTGGGTACAGAGGGATAAGGCCACCCGCCAGCACTGGCCGGGGTGGCCTGACCCGTTAAAGCTACATTAGTAGTTGCCATTCCCCATCCAAGCCAAAGGCCATAAAGCGCCAAGTGGCGCCGCATTTCGTGTGTTGACCGATGTAATTGTCATGGGTGCCAATTGACCCCCGCTGGCCCAAGGCCATACAGGGGTCGGTGCGTATGTGCCGGGAGAACTATTCCACTCACCCATAGATGTTGAAGGTAAGTTACTATCTTCCATCGCTTGGTGACTGTCCCGTCCAATCTCCATGACGTCCTCCTGCACTTCCTGGTGCTCTGCAGTTACCGTAGCTGACGCTGGCAATGAAGATCTACCACTCCTCTCGGAAAGCCTGGATTTTGGTGTAGACGAGTCACCAGTGATCTCAGACCGAACGGTCCCTCCTGGTAGCCTGTCGGCCTCAAGGACATTAAAACGTTCCATTAAGTCCTGGGCCAAAGATTTAAGATTAACCCTATGGTGACTCCTAGAATCCCTAGCAGACCTGTGAAATTAGAGCGAGTCCCCAGTTTCTCCCTGGAGCCAGTCGGAAAGGATGCCAAAACCAGGCAGGGTTAAATAAATTTGGTTGTAACCCTAGGATCCTGAGAAAGGGCGAGCCTTTCACAGCCCCACGTTGGGCACCATATGTTGAGACCAGGCTAGCCCCTAGCCCCTTCAAAATGATCTGACTGAGAAACTCTTTGCATTTTGATATAATTGGATGGTCAGAGTGCCCTGATACAGTCATATCAGTGGCCATAGATTTGCATCTTATTAAAAGCTTATTTAGCTTCTTTCCTCTTTAGCTTATCTTTTTCAAGAACATTCTATTCAGATTAGCCTTTTGATGGACTTTAAATATTATGATGACTCAATTTCTTTCTCCCAGATTTGAATAGTTTTTAATTGTTGATGACTATTCTGTTGCATTTTTTAAAATATCATTAGCTATTTCAGATCCTGTTTTCTGTGGTGCAAAGGCAGGGTGTGAATTACCCTAATGAAATAAATCAATAATGGTGAGATCAACAATATAAATCCCAGCCTGTAGAAAATTATACGTCAAGAAGAAAAGTTATAAGAGGGTGAGCTACTTTGGCAAGTCTGCAGGACAATTTTGCCACCACCTAAGAACTGACTGATATGCATGTACACATCCTGCTGTGTGTCATTTAAATTGGGCAACAGAGATACAAATAATTGTAACTAAAGGTACTTTGTTAAATTAGCAAGGTATATAGGGACCTTGTGCCTTATTTTAAAAGAGAATCACATCTAGAACTAGATTTTCTTTGTTTTAACAAAAATGTGTATTTTCTTACTGCTACTATCATCATACTGATAGATTTTGCTCATGATAGCAAAGATGGGCTAGAGCAGTGGTCCCCAACCTTGGGCCTCCAGATGTTCTTGGACTACAACTCCCACCTTTGCTGGCCAGGATTTCTGGGAGTTGAAGTCCAAGAACATCTGGAGGCTCAAGGTTGGGGACCACTGGGCTAGAGAGTTTTTTATTTGTACATGTGGAGGAAACACTATAATTTAAGTCCCCAAAATGCAATATGAAGTGTCATAACCACATACATATACATCAGTAGCCTGTTTCCCCGAAAATAAGACCTAACCTGAAAATAAGCCCTAGGATGATTTTTCAGGATGCTTGAAATATAAGCCCTACCCCAAAAATAAGCCTAGTTAAGTGAAACCCCGCCCTCCACCATTGTGCAGCAACCAGAAGATGACATGATTGTAAAATAAAACATCCCCTGAAAATAAGCCCTACTGCTTTTTTTGGAGCAAAAATTAATATAAGACCCTGTCTTATTTTCGGAGAAACATGGTACTACTTAAGAGAGTTTAAGATACAATATTCTCAGAAGAGAAAAAGAGATTATTTAAATTTTATTTCCAGGGTAAGGGGAAAAGACTCGGGATAACAGTGAATATAACATGTCATTTCTTATCACATATTATTTGTACTTACACATATCATTACATTAAGGACTTTTCTATCTGTTAATTGCCTATATACATCCAACTAGAGTTATTTGACTATTTTGTATTAAAATTATCGCATTTGGCTTTCAAGTTATAGAACAGATCCAGTTATATATGGATTCAGTTGCTTCTTGGATTGAATTGTCTTTCAAAGCTTCTGTTAATATGTCCATCTCCGCCACTTCCATAATCTTTTCCGTAAATTCTTCACGGTTTGGTATTTCAGTTTTCTTCCATTACGTGCATATAATATTCTGGCTGCGGTTATTATATGTATTACCAAATGGGTCTCAATAGAGATATTTTTACAAGGAGTCTCCTAACTACATATACTGTGTACTGCTCTTCTTGTCCATTTTTTCAGATAAATGCAAGGGGCCAGAAATTGAAAGCTACTCAATATGCAACCAGTGGTAGAGGATGATTGACCAACAACTGGTATTTTAGACTGCCAATTCTAGCAACTCCAAAGCCACAAAGTTGTAAGAATTCTAAAAATATATCTAACCATGGCAACACCCCTTCCTTCCAATGGGCATCTTGAAGTTACATACCCATAACACGGGTGCATACAATGTTAATTATCATGTGATATTTTAGTGAGGACTGTGTATCTAGTTTATTTTTAAACCATTCTATACAAATTGTAGGGTACAAGACTGTAACATTCAAGATATAATCATAGGCCATCTTACCTTGAGTAGAATCTTCAGAACAGATTGCCAACAAAAGGTACCACAAAAACACCCTTTGAACTTTGGCATGGTAGAATCCCGAACATTTCACACATTAGAGTTTTTGGAAGCATTGCATACTCTTACATTCCCAAGGAGAAAATGCATAAATTGGACTCTAGAACTGAACAGACAATTCTTATTGGATATGCTTCCGGTGTCAAAGGGTACAGAGTCATGAATCTGAGAACTGGTGAAGTCAGTGCAAGACACGTGGTTCACTTTGATGAACAAAGGAAGGCTGACAAGAGAGGAACTGTGCTAGACAGCTCTAATGAGCAGGATCAATGCAACTAACCTCTGCTAGATATACTCATTCCTATGCCCTCACAAACTAAACCAAAGGAAGTGGAAGATGAGGATGAGGCACAGGATGAGAGCAGTACACCAAAAGAAGGGGATACAGATGGAGCAGTCGGCAACGCTGTAGAACTGGAAAATGGCACCACGCCACCAGAGTTTCCAGAACCAGAAGTCAGACGCTCATCACGATCCAACACAGGTGTGCCGCCCCCTCGCTTGTCCTACCTTACAAGGTCATCGCAGACAGATGAACCTGCAACCTGGGAAGAGGTTGAACAAATGCCAGCACAAGAGGGCGCCAAATGGAGACAAGCTGCAAAGGAGGAGATAGAAGCCTTACATAAGAATGAAACATGGACACTGACAAGGCTACCACCAGGCAAGAAAGCAATTGGATGCAAGTGGGTATTCAAAGAGAAAAAAGGGAGCAGATGGAGAAGTGGAACGCTACAAAGCAAGATTAGTTGCCAAAGGATTTCTTCAGAAGTATGGAGAAGACTTTGATGAAACTTTTGCTCCAGTTGTCAGACACAGTACCATAAGAATGCTCCTGAGTATTGCAGCCTCCAGACAGATGCTAGTCAAGCACCTAGATGTCAAGACCGCATTTCTACATGGAGAGATTGAGGAGGAACCCTACATGGAACAACCACCAGGTTTTATTGACAAGAAGCACCCTGACCTTGTCTGCAGCCTGAAGAAAGGCCTCTATGGGCTGAAACAAGCAGCCAGAGCCTGGAATGAGAAACTGAAGAAGATGCTACTTCAACAAGGTTTCAAGCAAGGAAAGGGAGATCAGTGCCTGTATACTAGGAACAGGAATGGACATTTCACATTTATTCTAGCTTATGTTGATGACCTGATTGTAGCCACCAATGAGGAAAAAGAGTACAGGAGTGTAGTACAGAATCTGAGCAAAGAGGTAGAAATAAAGGAATTGGGAGATGCAACATACTATTTGGGCATTCAAATTGAGAAAGAGGCAGATGGTTCATATTTGTTGAGTCAGAAACAAAAGATACTTGAACTGTTAGATATGTTGAATATGCAAGATGCCCACAGTGCTGCAACACCCATGCATACAGATTTTCTTAAAAATAAAGAGAAAGGAGAACCTTTACCCAACAATAACCAGTATAGAGCAGCTATAGGCAAGCTTTTGTACTTGACAACTACTGTGAGACCTGACATTGCCACTGCAGTGGGAATACTGAGCAGAAAAGTCAGCTCACCAACACAAAGTGACTGGACAGCTGTAAAAAGGGTAGCTAGATACTTGAAAGTGGTAGAATATACCAGATGGGCGGGATATAAATCAAATAAATAAATAAATAAATAAATTGAAAGGGACCATGGACTTTAAGCTAAGACTGTCAGCTAACAAGAACCCAAAACTTATAGGGTGGACAGATGCAGATTGGGCAGAAGATAGCGAAGGTCGTAAATCTACTAGTGGCTTTCTGTTTCTGTATGGTAACGGCCCTATCTCATGGGGCAGTCATAAACAAGATATTGTAGCTTTGTCTTCCACAGAGTCTGAGTTTGTTGCAGAAGCAGAAGCATGCAGAGAACTCCTATGGCTGAAGAAATTGCTGATGGACTTTGACATAGATGAAGAAACACCGTTCCAGATGATGGAAGACAACCAAAGCTGCATCAAGCTGTCGCAGGGAGAGAAGATAAACACGCGCACCAAGCACATTGATGTGAGATATGAGTTCGTGCGTGACCTGATCGAGAAGGGTACCATCCAGATGACCTATTGTCCAACTACAGAGATGACGGCGGACATCCTGACCAAACCTCTACCAAGAGGTCGCTTTCAGAACCTGCGAAGCATGATGGGACTTGTTGAAATTTAGCATGCTAGATTGAGAAGGGGTGTTGGCTAGTTAAGCAATCTAGCCAACACTAAATTTCAAGGGGGGGGGGGAAGGGCCTCCATCACAGACTAACCTGTTTCCTTGTTTGTTTGCATGTTGACTAATCAGAGGGGCCTGTTGTTCCCGGGCTAGATAAGCTCCACCCCTGTTCACTCCCCTTCTCACCATGCGGTTGGAGAGACTCCGTTGTTGTTCACTCTCACTCCCCTTTTTTCACCTGAGAAGATGCTAGACCTCAAGGCTGGATCTCTGAACCGAAGAGATCCAGCCACATGGACTGAGAAAGAAAACTGCCTGCTTTAGAAATGGACATTCTATGTGAGTAAAATACAGAAAACCTTTTTATACTTAAAGATCGCCTCCTGAGTATTATTTTCTAAAGTGCTAGGCTTTTGGTGAGGGTGGAAAGGGACTTCTACAGCTAATTCTACCTAAGGAGCTTCTGCTGCGCATTTTACTGGAACTTAAGCAAGTTCCCAGATCTCAACACCTACCTACCTACCTACCTACCTACCTACCTACCTACCTACCTACCTACCTACCTACCTACCTACCTACCTACCTACCTACCTACCTACCTACCTACCTACCTACCTACCTTCCTTCCTTCCTTCCTTCCTTCCTATTGAGTTAACCTTTCCTGCAGCTCAACGATCAAAGCTTCCCCCCCCCCCAACTTCGGATGTGATCACATAGAGAAAAAGATCGCCATTTGGGGTGCTTGTGGAACAGTATGATGTGGTCTAGTTCCTGGCAATCCCATGCCGCATGGGGAAATGTGTTCCAGCTTGACTCAGACCCATGACCAAGTGGGACCTCTTTGATTTCAACAGTACAGCATCTGTTTTTTTGGCTCCGGCTGTTTTTTTGGCTCCCTGATTCCAGGGTCGCTTTAAGGGAGATAAATTCCAGTGAATAATCATTTCTGATGCAATCAGACACACTTTTTCAGCCATCTGAGTGACCCCATTTTAAAATGCTTGATAGACAGTGACTTCTATTCTTTATCTTCAGGTATCCATACCCTTGATCTCATTTTTAAAAGGACTTTAGAACAGCTCTCTGTTACCAATCAAAGTAGAAGCCTAAATTGTTGAAATCTCGTTATATCTTATTTTAAGCCTTTCTTGGGTTTTACAATTTAAATTGCTGTGCTCTTTGGGAGAATCTAGAGACTTATTGAATGGACATTTGAGAAGATATTTTCCACACCGTGGCTAAATATTTGTATAGATCTTTTACTTCTATCAAAGAAACCATAAAATACTAATCGTTTTTGAATCCACCAGAGATTTTTAAGAAGGAAGCAGTCACTGAATGGGCATTATTTGGTTTGTCTCACAGTTAACAGGGACATATTAACCCGAAGAGATGCTGAATACAAATCCTTCAAAAGTTATTCAGAGCTAGCTAGAAGATTTAACTTGCTGCTCGAATTTCTCCATTTCTGATGGAGTGGCTTCATCAGCGAGCCACTTGAGGGTATCAGCAAACTGAACACTTCCTCTACTCCTCAGCAGAGGGGGAAGGGAATTGAGAAAAAAATAGATCATAGTAGACTATCGCTGATGCGCTGCATCACTTATTTAATTTTTTTAAAAAAATCCTTTGCTTTTTCTGAAGGAAAAGACAATGCCTGCAGCCAAATCCATAATTCATTGTAGAAGGCAACTACACATTGGTGAACTGGCTAGCTAAGTTAAACACTATTTGAATTAATGTTATTCCTTAACTCACCCTCTATGGCAACAGATCCAGTCTGATCGCTTTGGCTCTCTCTCGTCTCGTCAAGTCTTTTGTTGATTGGAGCAGAAGTACGGGAAAATCTAAATGTTGGGAGCACGTAGAATAATTCTAAATTTCGTCTCTCAAGTTCGGATGCAAAGGGCATCGATACCCATCAGAGGTTTGACACCCAACAGGCAATACTTAACCTTCTCTCCATGTGGTTCCAACCATCTCGGGCTTGAAACACATACAGTGTAATGAAAGATAATGAAATATAAGATAATGAAATCCTCTTTTGTCATTGGCTAGAAAAAAGTCTAATGGAGGCAAGCCAATTGTTTGTCTAGAGCCCTCTTGTTTCAGGATGACTTATGATCCAGAGCAATATTGGCCAATCCGGTGAGACATGCAAATTGTTCCTTTTCAATAGGCTGTCAAGGAGCTGTGTCTTCTTATGTAGTTGGCTTTTCAGAGGCACATGAAGAAGAGTGACAGGGCCACTAGATGGGTTGGGTAAAAAAATAAAATAAAATAAATAAATAAGAATGGCTTTGATCTAGTTTGTTTCCATGCAACCTGTTGGAATGTTATCTCTCCCCTGACCCCATTTGTTATTTATGTATTGTGCAAGAAAACCACATTAGGAAGAAACGAAACAAAAATAAAAATATACCCTTAAATCACGGAGAGCTCAGGGGTTTAGGTATCTGTCTGCAGAGCCAGAGGTTGGGAGTTCGATTCCCCCCACTGGGTCTCCTGCGAGTAGAGCCAGCCTGTGTGGCCTTGGGCAAGCTGCACAGTCCCAAGGAGTCCCCAGAAGAAGAGAACGGTAACCCACTTCTAAGTTATTCTTTATCTAGAAAACACTGAAAAGGGTTACTGTAAGTCACAACTGACTTGATGGCATACAATGATTAAAGCTGGCTAGATAGCTCGGTGGTTTAGGTCTCTGTCTGCGGAGCCAGAAGCTGGGAGTTCGATTCCCCACCATGCTTCCAGGGAGAAAAGCCAGCCTGGGTATCCTTGGGCAAGCTGCACAGTCCCAAGACACCCCGGAAGAAGGGAAGGGTCAACCAGTTCTAAGTATTCTCTACCTGGACAACCCTGAAAAGGATCATCGTCAGGTAGAATTGACTTGACAGCACATAGCATCATAGAAAAGTGAAGTTGGAAGGGGCCTACAAGGTCATCAAGTCCAACCCCCTGCTCAATGCAGGAATTCAAATCAAAGCAGATCTGACAGATGGTTGTCCAAGTTTTTCTTGAATGCCTCCAGTGTTGGAGCACTCACGAACTCCCGAGGTAACTGGTTCCACTGTCGTACTGCTCTAACTGTTAGGAAGTTTTTCCTGATATTCAACCGAAATCTGGCTTCCTGTAACTTGAGCCCATTGTTGTGTGTCCTGCACTCTGGGATAATAGAGAACAGATCCTGCCCCTCTGTAGGACAGCCTTTCAAATATTGGAAAAGTGCTATGTGATCTCCCCTCGGTCTTCTTTTCTCAAGGCTAAACATGCCCAGTTCTTTCAGCCTTTCCTCCTAGGGCTTGGTTTCCAGCCCCCTGATCATCCTTGTCGCCTTCCTCTGAATTTGTTCCAATTTGTTAGCATCCTTCTTGAAGTGTGGTGTCCAGAACTGGACTCAATACTCAAGGTGAGGCCTAGCCAGTGCTGAACAGATGGGGACTAGCACCTCGTGGGATTTGGAGACTATACTTCTACCGTGTTTCCCCGAAAATAAGACAGGGTCTTATATTAATTTTTGCTCCAAAAAATGCATTCTGGCTTATTTTCAGGGGATGTTTTATTTTTGCATGTACAACAATCTACATTTATTCAAATGCAGTCATGTCATCTGGTTGCTGCCCAAGGGTGGAGGGCGGGGTTTCACTTCACTGGGGCTTATTTTGGGGGGTAGGGCTTATATTACGAGCATCCTGAAAAATCCTACTAGGGCTTATTTTCGGGGAAAACAGGGTACTAATGCAGCCTAAAATAGCATTGGCCTTTTTTGTAGCCACATCACACTGCTGGCTCATATTTGGCTCAATTCCAAGATCCTTCTCCCTCGTAGTTTTGCTGAGCCAGGTATCCCCCCTCTTGGAACTGTGAGATCGGTTGATTATGATTATGATTAATGCACTAACGACCTTATGATTCATTTGGCATCTGAATAGATGGCATAGAGGCATTTTCATGGATTTGTATTCAGATATTTGCTGGTGTTTTGGTCAGGGAGCCAGTGGTCTATTGAGTTATGGCCATCATCCCACAGGGGGGGCATGGCCATACTCTTGATGCCATCTGACGTGTGCAGGAAGGGCTGGTTGGGCAGAGTTCTAACCCCGCCATACAAACCAGTTGCCCACTCCCTTTTAAAGGATGGCTCAGATGGATCCCTACTTCCACCCCAATGGCTACAGAGATGATTTGGTCTTTCTCCTTTCTCACTCATCACAGATGCGGCAAACTCACTGGTGGCGTGGATGGAGCAGAAGCAAAACTTTAGCTCCGTGGCTTAGGCATCTGGTTGCAGAGCCAGAGGTTGGGGGTTCGATTCCCCACTGAAGATTCTGGACAACCGCTGGACTTAATGATACATAGGGTCCTGTAGTGCTAATATGATGGTGATGAACACAAACGTACAGAATACAATGGAGAAAAAAAGTTGTTTATGCGTATCAAAATGCTGAGTGATTCACACTGGCTGGCACAGGTCTCTGTTTTCTGCTTCGTTTGTGGCTTGTTCTGCAAAGTCCAAAGTCTTAGACTTTCCCAGATTCTTTTTCTCCAGATCATTTGTTCCAAAACAAGGTTTTTGTGTGCACGAATAAACACCAGGAGAAGGACAAGACTGTGAGATTTTCCATCAAGAAGAAAGAATGCTCAGCTTAAAAATGTTTGCTGCTTATATACAGCCCCATAGCACTTAAAGAACTCTCTACCATTTAATCATGCAGGCTACTCATTGTTCCCATCCCCACCCCAGCGAACTGGGTACTCATGTTACCATTCTTGGCAGGATGGAAGGCCGAGTCAATCTCGAGCTGGCTAACTGAACCCATTGAGATCAAACTCAGGTCGTGAGTGGAGGCTTGACTACACTACTGCAGTTTAACTACTGTGCCACGAGGCTCCTTAGACAGTTTAAAATCAGTCTAAATTTAGTTTAAATTGAAGTCATTTCATGATGTTGTGTTTATGTTTAATTTTCAAATTACAGAAGACATTTCTTGATGGCTGTTAAAGGAGCGGTAGCGGAGAAACAGAAAGGCATGGGGGTTTCTCAAAAATCAAAAAAGAGGGTTTAAAGCTGAAAATTCTGGCTAAACAGGGTTGTAGTTAGTGTCAGCTATTTGGAGGTTTTCCTTCTTTGGGCACCTCATGAGAAGCCAGGATTCTCTGGAAAAGACCATCATGCTGGGAAAGGTGGCAGGCAGCAGGAAAAGAGGAAGACTCAATACAAGATGGATGGACTCCTTAAAGGAAGCCACAGGCTTGAGCCTGCAGGAGCTGAACCGTGGGTGTCGAGGACGGGACATTTTGGAGATCGCTCATTCATGGGGCCACCGTACATTGGAGATGTCTTGACGGCACATGACAATAACTCAGCTTATGCAATATTATGGATGTTCACGGAGGTTGTGTCTAGATCAAAGGAATTCTGTGCGGGGCAGTTCTCCTGAGACATCCAGCCTGCTTTGGATAGCCAAGCACCATATGCAAGTGAAGGAAACAGGCATATGGCGCCAAGGGCTTTCGGAAGATAACTTGTTCAGTAGGGAGCCACACAAAGTACCAGCAGCTCTCCAGACCTGGTCCTTCCTGGGTGGATTTGCTGTTCCTACAGGGCTAGAAGCCCTCAGCAGCCGTCTCACATTGTCTGACCGAAGGGGTGGTCCTCTCTTCCCTAACGCCTTGCTCCACAGCGCCAGCATCTGCCATCTGTGTGAACCGCCTCCTTACGCCGAACGATGGAGCCGGCGCTCCGCTAAGGGCCCAGTGGGGCTGCGGTGAGCTGGGAAACCTCTCTTTCTTGGACACGGCTTTGTGTCGCTCTACGCCGGCTGAAATCCTGTGGCTCTGTGTAGCCTCTTACCCTAGAGCAGGCCAATTGAAGCAGCAGAGATTTGGTGAGTCAACGGCCCCCATGGGTGCCGTTGAGTCAGACAGACCTACCCTGAAGTAAGTTGCAACCAGAGTAGGCCTGTTCGAATCCAAAGAATTTACAGAGGGGTTGACTCACCAAATCCCCATTGATTCAATGGGCTTATTTTAGGGTGATTTCCCTACACTAAGCAACAGGATTTCAGCCACTCTCTGTTCAGAAGTCTCCGAGTTCAGCTGTTGGTTTCTTTACTTAGAAGAAGGGTGGGCAACCTCCAGAGTTTCAGGGCCACACACACACACACACACACACACACACACACACACACACACACACACACACACACACACACTGCTGAACCTCACAGGGTCCTGTTCTTCTGACTCCCCCACCTCGGGGAAAAGGGTTCTTGGAAAAATGGGGACAGATGTTTTTTATAGCTCCCTTGCACCCTCTAGTGACTGTTCTTTTAAAAAGAAATCTAAAGTCGTTTCAATTGATATACCACTCCATAGTAGCTAAACCCCACTCTCTGGGCAGTTTACAATATAATTATGCAAACCACACTTTACCTCACAGTGGTGTGTAGTGAGCTGGGCACTCATTTTACCAACCTCGGAAAGATGGAAGGCAGACTCAGCCTTTAGCCAGCTACCCAAGTCCATTGGGATCAAATTCAGGTTGTGAGCAGAGTCTCTTGAGTGCAGTACAGCAGTTAAACCACTGCGCCACAGGGCTCTATCTAAGCCTTTTTTGGGGGGTGTTTTGGGGGCCCCCCAAGGGTGTCCTACACCACGAGGTGGGTTTAGTGGACAACGTGACAGACTAGGACACAGGAGATCTGGGTTCGAATCCATCTCCCGCTAAGTAAACTCACCGGGGAATGGAACTGGTTGAGCCATTTCTTAAACACGTCCCTTACCTTGGGAGCCCTATTGAGGGTTGTTATGAGGCCGTTCCGATTTCATGGCGCATGACAACAGAGAGGGGTGTTTGGTGGTCTCAAAAACCTGGCAACGTTGCCCACCACCAACCCTGGAGGGCGGAAGGGAACATTCTGAGTCAAACCCTTCTTTCGAAGCCTTCTCGTTTAAATGGGAGGGGTGTGGGTCTGGTTGGGAACGGGCCCCTCTTGACCTGAAAGGACTTGGGTAGCAAATTTGGAAAGATGTGACATTTAGGTGGCCTCATCCTGGGTGGGATAAACTCATGGTGTGGCTTCGTCTTACCAGACCAAGACATGTTGGGACTTTTATTAAGAAGCCAGTGTTTGGTTTCTCTGCTTGGTGTATGCCTTTTCTTTTATCACAATTTATTTTATATCTTGAGACATCCTGAGCTGGATAAACTCACGGCCTCAGTCCTATAGTAATTGGAAGTCAGAAGGTCTGCATGTGCAATGGACACAACCGTGAGAGAGATTCTATTCATGTTCCATTAAGCTCGATTTAGGTCCACAACCCAGTTCGTGATTTCCTCCCTGAATCACAACGCAACGGATGAATGCATAGGATGTGCCTTTTGCGAAATGGAGGTTGAAGACCAGGATGGCTTGGGACCCCCTCGTCCAGGGTCACAGGACACCTGTAGTTGTGTGCCTCCTCTTAAGTCTTTTCTCGGCAACACTTCAGTCGCTCCTGGTAACAGGTGCTGATCTCAACTTCGCTGTCAAAACAGGGACTGCTGCGGCATTGGCCTCCTCGTTGCCAGCAGAGCCTGGTGGATAAATTCAAGCCATGTCCTAAAAAAAAAAGAAAAAAAGATTAAAACGTTTTTAAAATGCAATTCAGAATCACTCACCCTCCACAAAAGACATATAAGAGGTAGAGGTGAGGAAATTCCTCTCGTGATTCATCATGACAGGCCTTCAAGAAGAAGCCAAAGTGTTGCGGAGTGAGTCTGTTACAAAGCAGTCAGTGCATGTGTTGAGGCCTGTTGTTGCAAGCAGTCGTGTCTGTAGTTAGCTTGCTGCAGATCTGTTCAATTGTAAGTAATGGAACATTTCTTTTATTCTTTCTACTTCAAATGTCTCCGAGTGAGTTATTGAGACTGTTAGTGCCAGTTAATGAAGGAATGGAGTGGTCTGATCTGGGGAACGTGACGCTAATTCTACTCTGTGAATTTCTTGCACTTCTGCTACACAGCTAGAAGAACTTAACTGACTTTCAAAACTCAGCAACACAAAAATGCCGGCAGATGTATGGATCGTTCTCCACCCTTTCTTTCTCCCCCCTGTGCATTCTTAGATCAGGGATGGCGAACTCAGACCTTGAAGTGAAATCTGGCCATCCTTTGGGAGCTCCTTCTGATGTTCTGAGTTTCATCAGATCGTGTTGATATTGATAATAAGGAATATCCTACTATTTTGGGTTTCTAGGCTAATGTCACCCTCTGAAAACAATGTCACCAAAATTCTGCTCTGATGTTACCAATATTTCCCCCACCATCCGTACGACGTTAAGGCTTGTCCTGCTTAATACAGTGCTTCCCTCCATCACTTTCTGCACCTTTTCAGCTCTCTTGAAAACAATTTATTTGTAGCATTGCTTTCTGATGGGGGTAGAGTTTAGCGCTATGGGGCTTCCCATTTGAAGCTCATATCCGAGGCAACAACTCCAGGACAGAAACTTAAAATGGGCACTCAAAAGAAGAAAGCAAGCGACATAAAAGCTTGCTTACGGATCTTACAGATCAGTGTGGTGGGAACGGATGACGCAAACACGACGTAACTAGAAATTTGCAGAGGAATACCCATGGTGTGGAAAGCTGCTTTTGAAAAATAATGAGTGGAATTAAAGTTCTCATCCCCCAAAGAAGTGAGTGACCTGTATAGTTACAGTATATCACAGAAATGAGAACACCCCCTTACATTTCATAAATATTTTAGTCTATCTTTTCATGTGACAACACTGAAGAAATGACACTTGGCTATAATGTAAAGCAGTGAGTATACAGCTTGTATAACAGTGTAAATGTGCTGTCCCCTCAAAATAACACCACACACAGCCATTAATGTCTAAACCGCTGGCAACAAAAGTGAGCACACCCCTAAGTGACAAGGTCCAAATTGGGCCCGAGTGTCACAAGTCTCAGGTGTGAAGGGGGAGCAGGTGTTCTTGCTCTCACTCTCTCCGACTGGTCACTGGAAGTTCCACGTTGGCACCTCATGGTCATGAACGATCTGAGGATCTGAAAAAATGAATGGTTGCTCTACCTCAAGATGGCCTAGGCTATCAGAAGATGGCCAAAACCCTGAAACTGAGCTGCAGCACGGTGGCCAAGACCATCCAGCGGTTGAACAGGACAGGTTCCACTCAGAACAGGCCTGGCCATGGTCGACCAAAGAAGTTCAGTGCCCGTGCTCAGCGTCCTGTCCAGAGGTTGGCTTTGGGAAACAGACGGATGAGTGCTGTCAGTATTGCTGCAGAGGTTGAAGGGGTGGGGGATCAGCCTGTCAGTGCTCAGACCATACACCGCACACGGCATCAAATTGGTCTCCAGGGCTGTCGTCCCAGAAGGAAGCCTCTTCTAAAGATGATGCACAAGAAAGCCCGCATATGGTTTGCTGCAGACAAGCAGATTAAGGACATGGATTTCTGGAACCATGTCCGGTGGTCCGATCAGACCAAGATAAACTTATTTGGTTCAGATGGTGTCAAGCGTGTGTGGCGGCAACCAGGTGAGGAGTACAAAGACAAGTGGGTCATGCCTATAGTCAAGCATGGTGGTGGTGGGAGTGTCATGGTCTGGGGCTACATGAGTGCTGCCGGCACTGGGGAGCTACAGTTCATTGAGGGAACCATGAATGCCAACATGTACTGTGACCTACTGAAGCAGAGCATGATCTGCAGGGCAGTATTCCACCATGATAACAACCCCAAACACACCTCCAAAATGACCACTGCCTTGCTAAAGAAGCTGAGGGTAAAGGTGATGGGCTGGCCAAGCAGGTTTCCAGACCTAAACCCTATTGAGCATCTGTGGGGCATCCTGAAATGGAAGGTGGAGGTGTGCAAGGTCTCTAACATCCACCAGTTCTGTGATGTCGTCATGGAGGAGTGGAAGAGGACTCCAGTGGCAACCTGTGAAGCGCTGGTGAACTCTATGCCCAAGAGGGTTAAGGCAGGGCTGGAAAATAATGGTGGCCACCATTGTAGGCTGTTCAAATGTAAGTAAATAAAACCTTTTATTCTTTCTCCAACTAATATTTCAGAGTGAGGTATTGAGACGGTTGATTTTGTCGTTCTGTGCCATCAAGTCGGAACAGCACAATAATTTACATTTTTGTGTAATCCTCGGAGAGGAAAAAACACACCCTCTAATACGGCTTTCAAAGTAACTGAGATATTTGAGGAGTACTTTTGCCAGTTCTACTCCCCCAGTGAGATTTCATGGCCAAGTGGAGAAGTGAATCCTTTTCTCCCTAGTCTATCACTCTATCCACTAGACCACGCTGGGAGACTATAAGTGCCAGTTAATGAGAAAAAGGGGTGGTCTACTCTTGGGAACTTGAAGCTATTCTGTTCTGTGAATCCCTGCACTTCTGCTGCACAGCTAGAGGAATGTAACCAAAAATACAAAACTCTGCAACAGAGCAGTTTTGGGGGGGGGGGGTAGGGAGAGTAGAAATCTTGCAAAATTCAAATATCCTTTCTATATGTGATGGAAATCAACAGGAACTGAGATTATGTATTTTCAACATTGCTAGTGCAAGGATTTAAAAGTGTTCTGTAATCCATAGAGAAAAAAAGATTACATACTTATTTATTATATTTTTAGCCTACTTTTCCTCCAATTATCTGATCTTTCCTAATTCACCATCCCAAGAACAACCCTGTCCGATCAGTCCGGCTGAGACAGAGCACCTGACCCAAGATTCACCCGGTCAGCTTCACGGCCAAGAGGGGATTTGAACCCAAGTCTCCTTCAGCCCTAATCCCAAACTCAAACCCCACTGGTTCTATAAGAATCGGTGTTAAAATTAGGCAGCAGACAACAGAGTTGGAACTCTATAGCAGGCATCTATAAACCAGCTGCTCTGGGAGTCCCTGTGTCATCTCTGGCTACTTCTTGTTCATCCTCAAAATGTCCTCTAGATGTGCTGAGTGTAATTCCAAATATTACTGGATGGATTTACTACCCATCATCCCCAGGTAGACTACACCTCCCCGAGGGGGCTGCAAGTGAGTGAGTCTGTAGATGTATTCAAGAGGGACAGGGAGTTTAGCAGAACAGTTTGTCTCGCTCAGTAATGCTCTTGTATCCATGGGGGATTGATTCCAAGCCACTGTGGATGCTGAAAAACACGGATTATAATGAACATTATTTTAATAGTGAACATTGTACATCGCATGGTCTCTGGCTCCCTCTAGTGGCCATCTTCATCTTTCAAAATATTTCTTTTTCCTAGGATTTTTCTTTTAATATTTTTAGACCGTGGATAAGTGAATCAGTGGATACTGATCCTGCAGATAAGGGGGTCCTACTGTATATCTTCTTAGCCAAGTATTCTGGCTAAGTTGGCCCTCTCCTGCAAGGGGCACCAACTTACCAACGCAGCAGAGTTGAGAACCATCGTTACAGGTTCCCTTCTCGATCTTCTGAGCAGGACATAGTGTAGAGTGACACATTCCCTTGTCTTCATAACACTTCTGAGTATCTCTCTCACGGCTGTGCCCTGAACGGAGACATAAGACAGGGATCATCAGCTGAGAAGCAATAGCAGTGATTTGTGGTGTGGGAAGGATGCAGTGTTAGGAGAGGCAGGGTACTCTGTCCCTAATTCCATTTGCATTTTTAACGAAGATTGCCAGTTTCCTAAATGTCCCTTTGCAGCTGTCATCCCACCGCAGAGGTGTCAGCTGGCAGGTCTGTTGGATGCATTTAAGAATAATAATTACGTGCTTTCATTCATTCATTCATTCATTCATTCATTCATTCATTCATTCATTCATTCCATTTATATACTGCCACCTTAGTGCAGTGAATTACTCGGGGCAGTTTACAATAAGAGAAAAACACAGTAAGCATGAATTAAATGAAACAAGTAACAGCAGACAAACAACCACCTCCAGGAGACATAAATTACAAGTGAAAATGAGGGATGTGGAGTTGTGAGTTCGATTCCCCACAGCGCCTCCCAGGAGAAAAGCCAGTCTGTGTAGCCTTGGGCAAGCTACACAGTCCCAGGGCACCCCCAGAAGAAGCGAAGGGGAAACCACTTCTGAGCATCCTCTACATGAAAACCCCTGAAAAAGGTTGCCATAAATCAGAATTGACTTGATGGCACACCATCTCTTTAAACTCCAGCCCTGAATCCGTGGTGAGACCCTTCAGTGATATGGCACTTAAAAGAAATAAATTTGCAGCTTTTTCTTATTCTTATTCCCCAACAGAGGGTTGAGTTCCAGAGCTAGCCTCTGGAATTAAGGGTTTGCACAAAGGGACAAGGGTTCGCAGGGAAGGAAATAATAACTTTATACAAAGGAAATAAAAGGTTCACGCCAAGGGGATCCAGAGTTTATCGAAGTGAGAATCAGGGTACCACAAAAAGCGGTGATAAGGAGCTTGACAAGAGCCGATTAGGTACAGCATGCGGGAAAAACCAGTCCCGGTTTGCATTATAGACAAGGGTTTTTAGCTGAACAAAGGGAAACAGACATCACCATTTGCATTAGAGTAAAACATGGCTTGGTATTGACTTCGAAGTCTTAATGCTAACGTACAAAGCCCTAAACGGTTTAGGGCCTCGATATTTGGCGGAACGCCTACTCCCACCAAAATCTACCCGGATCACCCAATCGAGTCAGGAGGTGAGGCTGAGGAGCTTGACGCCGAGGGAGGCCCGGAAGGAAAAAACAAGAAGCTCCTCGCCTCTGGAATAACCTTCCTCCGGCGATTCGTACGGCCCCTTCGCTGGGCACCTTTAAAAACCAATTAAAAACTTGGATGTTTACGCAGGCCTTCCCTCCAGTGAACACTTGATTTCTTTCTTCTTTTTATTTCTCTTTTCCTTTTCCCTTCTCCATCTTGAATTATTTGTCTATTGATGTTATATTTTATATATTTATATATTTTTTAATATTTTGTCATGTATGTTATGTGTGTTGGAAGCCGCCTAGAGTGGTCGTCTGACCAGATAGGCGGGGTAAAAATACAATAAATAAATAAATAAATTGGTAAGATCCAGATGTGCACCTGTAAATAGGACACGGGAGTGGTGTCGTTTCCTGATATAAGTCCTGGGGAAATAAGCTTCAAAAAACTCCACGCTTTCCAAATTCAAACTCTTAAGCTTTCCAGATTCAAAACTCCCGGTTCTTCTATTGCTTCTCGCGCTTAGCCAATCAAGGCAGGAAGCAGTGCCTGTGAGTGGCAGGGGGGTTACCCGAGAGCATCAGAGGATCCTTTTAGCACATGCACCGCAGAACAGCTCCATTGCCATCATGGCAGGGCGCCCCCTGCTGTCTGAGTGGCGGGACTCCCTGCTGGGATTGTTTTTACCGAGTATTTCCCGGTCTGATTAATCTTTGCTACAATGTAGCGCTGGCTCTCGTTAAGGCTGAGTTTCGCAAAGTGGGTTGTTTTTCTCCCTTTTCCCGGGTCTTTTCTGTGAGAAACGGCATAAACTGGGAGTGCCGGGCGACAGTGCAACTTTATTAAATTTTATTTTCAATTTGAATTCTGTTCTTCCCTTGTTTGCGTGACCCTCACAAGAGGGCCAGACAAGGTGGACCGTGAAGGAGGATCTTTTAAAAATCTCTCCCCCCCCCACACACTTTAAAGGGAGAAACTGCCTAAATAGGGTTGTTAGAAGGGCAGTGTGGTTTCCTACTCAGCCACCACCACCACCACGGATCCTTGCATGTGGATGCAATGATAACCCCACATCGTAAAGTGACCTTGTTTAGCCCAATTCAGCCTTGAACAATTTGGGTGTGTGTTCCCAACCCCTGGTTATGGATCCCTAGACCAGAGCTAAGATGTTACCTGTTTTGGACAATGACTGCCAGAATTTTCCAGATGGCCCTTTGGGAATTGGAGTCTGGAAAAGGGAAAGGTAATCACCCAGAGGTGGAAGGACAGATCCTGAAGCTGAGGCTCCAATACTTTGGCCATCTCATGAGAAGAGAAGACTCCCTGGAAAAGCCCCTGATGTTGGGAAAGAGTGAAGGCAAGAGGAGAAGGGGACGACAGAAGACGAGATGGTTGGACAGTGTCATTGAAGCGACCAACATGAATTTGACCCAACTCCGGGAGGCAGTGGAAGACAGGAGGGCCTGGCATGCTCTGGTCCATGGGGTCACGAAGAGTCGGACACAACTTAATGACTAAACAACAACAAATCACCCAGAGGAGGGGCAGGATCTGTTCTCGATCATCCCAGAGTGCAGAACACATAACGACGGGCTCAAGCTACAGGGAAGCCAGATTTAGGCTGAATATCAGGAAAAAGGTCTTAACTGTTAGAGCATTACGACAATGGAACCCATGACCTCAGGATGTGATAAATGCTCCAGTGTTGGAGGCATTCCAGAGAAAATTGGACATGCCTCTCTCTGACCTGTCTTGACTTGGATTCCTGCGTTGAGCAAGGGGTTGGCCTCGTTGGCCTTACAGGTGCCTTCCAACTCAATTATTCTGTTATTCTATGTCTCTTAACTCTGCCCAGAAGAGATGGTGTGGCATGCACAACCCTGTAACCCAAAGGAAGGCAACAGCCTTTGGGAGGAAGAGTTCTAATGAAGGCTTCTGCTGCCACCCACCAGTATCTGCCAGTTGTCTCCCTCTTCTTAGTGGTAGGGCCGGCCCTGATGTGAAACCACACTCACCTGGAGTAGACGTCCAGAGGAGCAAGAGTGCAACCCCGAAAAGCGAAGGAAGAGTCCTCATGTTTGGTTCCTTGTGCGTTGGAAGGATTCGGGATTTCTTTCAGCGCTGCACCGATTGTCTGGGAAAGAACCTTCCTACCTGTAGGTCTTTTAAAAGGACTGGACTGGCTGCATGGCAATTGTTAAAGAAACATACTTTTGAAAGAGGGATTTGATTGGATTTTGACTTGCAAATGATCTGCCTTTCAGGAAAAACTGGATCCGAAGGGGAAGTGGTAGAACCCAAACAATAGAACAAGGTCACAGGTAAGGCTGGTGGGAGGTGGAGAGAAGAACCGGTCTTTGTCAGCATCCCAGAACTAGATGCAGTTTCTTGGGTGACTCAGTTGATAAGAAGAAACATCATCATTAAAGACAGGAATGCCAAAGCCTTGGTAAACCTTTACTCATCACACTGGGGGGAGGTCGTCCAGCTCAAATTGCTGCAGGTCAGTTCTTATGTCATGGCACTGAACAGCATCAGTGGGGTTTTTTGGTGATCCCAAGAGGTTGCTTGATTACATTTTCTTTCATTTGATTTCTTAAGTTGCATTTTATAGCCAGCTAAGAATTCAACCCTATGATGTCTACTGAGAATTCATCCTCACTGATTTCAGCTACAACTTCACTCCCAGGGAAGTGTCCAGTCATTTGTGGCTTATATGAACGATATTCAGCATGACTGTAAAACAATAGAGCTGATTACTCTGGGAGGTGATGAGTGCTCCAATATTGGAGGCAGTCAAGAAAAAGTTGAACCACCATCGGTCAGATCTGCTTTGATTTGGATTCCTGCCTTGAGCAGGGGGTTGGACCACACAGTTCATGCCGTGGCCAACCCCACCATAAAACTTTAGTTCAGATGGTAAATGCATGACTTGTTTTTAAGGATGGGATTTTCTGACTTATTTGGACTACAAATTTGATAATTCTCCATTCTGGAAGTTCTACCTGACAGATAGATAGTCTCCTACATGTGGCTCACCTGGGGGGGAAAGCCTCAACTGGAAGGCTTTGAGATTTAACTAGGCCTAGCTCTGCCTAGCTTCCTGTTCAGAAAGGAAGCTCTCACCCAGCACTGGGGCAGGAACAGGAAGTTTGGATGGAGCTAGGCCCAGTTAAGCCTCAAAGCCTTCCAGTTCAGGTGCCTTCTACTAAATGAGCCATCTTTAGGTGTCTCTAAGGTGCCTCTCAAATTATGGGAATTATGGGATCTGAAAATGTCATCTTTAAATGTTTTAATACCAGCCAGCATAGCTGGGGATTCTGGGAGTCATAGTCTAGGAAAGTAATTTCACCAAGCTCTGTTTCAGTGACTGTGTTATAAGAATATAAGAAGTGGCTGTATTTATGAGAATACCATGACTCACCTGGCCAGTACTGAGTAGCCGGTATGATGCCGGCATTGACATTAGTATTGAAACAAATCAAATCAAAACAGAACAGGCCAGCCAATAACTGAAGAAGTATTTTGAAAATAAAAAAGAACTACAACAGAGGGTTTAGAAAATCTATGTTTAAACAATAAAGCATGAAAGACAAATTAACCATTCTCCCATCCCAAACTCAACCCCCTCACTGCCTTGAACTCCCTTTCTAAAAGAAGGCTCCTCTTCAATCCATGACCTCA
Organism: Intellagama lesueurii; assembly: GCA_037013535.1. Classification (NCBI taxonomy): domain Eukaryota; kingdom Metazoa; phylum Chordata; class Lepidosauria; order Squamata; family Agamidae; genus Intellagama; species Intellagama lesueurii. The sequence continues at coordinate 347,066,931 of JBAJHW010000001.1, read as the reverse complement.
GCTTGTACGCACATTCGGAAACATTTCTGCATGGCGCAATCCTGGCAGGGAGTCCTCCAGTGTCCATTCGTGTTAAGGTTTTCCCTGCATCTTAGAAAAGGAAAAAGAGGTGGCTAAGAAAGCTGTGCAGAATTCTATCCAGGGTGATGAATGGCAGAAGCTCCTAGCCTCCGGCTACATGGGTAAATAGTATGGGATTTGCTGTGGAAGTAAAATGGATGGAATTTTTTTTTTAAAAAAACTGATCACATGAGACAAAGGCCAGTGTGACTCACCCCAGCCCATTTTATTATTTTATTCATTTAAAATATTTAAATGAATAAATATTTTTAAAAATAAAAAATATTAAAATATTTTTTAAAAAATAAATTAAATATTTTGTAAACAATATTTATTTACTGTTTTTATTTTTTATTTTTAAATAAAAAATTTTAAATATATTTTTTAAAAATAAATTAAATATTTTTTAAACAATATTTATCCATCCATGTTCATGTTTTCAGACTGCTTTCCTCCAAACACATCCTGCTTACATCAAATAATTCAGAACAAAAGATGGGGGGGGGGAATCCTTTTGAAAACAGTCTATATACCCATTGTAAAAAAGCAGCATTATTTATTATTTATTTTTTTAACACCTTTCTCCTTAAAAAAGAACCCAAGGTGGCTTTCATAATTAAAAAGACAATATTTAAAAGTTAAAATAGTAAGTATACAAATATTTAAAAGTTTAAGAAAGAGAAGACTCCCTGGAAAAGACCCTGATGTTAGGAAAGTGTGAAGGCAAGAGGAGAAGGGGACGACAGAGGATGAGATGGTTGGACAGTGTCATCGAAGCGACCAACATGACTTTGACCCAACTCAAATGGAAGACAGGAGGGCCTGGCGTGCTCTGGTCCATGGGGTCACGAAGAGTCGGACACGACTAAACGACTAAACAACAAAAAACAAGTATTTTATTAAAAATGGTAAGTAAAGCCAATACTAAAACACATTTAAAAGAAGAGTTTTAACCGAGCACAACAGCCCAAAACCTGTTCAGACCACCAGTCAATAAGGGAAAGCCTGCCTGAAGAGAAAAGTCTTTGTTTGTTTGCGGAAGGACAGCAAAGATGGGGCCAGGCTGGCTTCCAGTGGCAGGGAGTTCCACAGTCTGGGAGCAGTATGCTAAGCAACAGGATTCTGGCCAAGGATTGGGAGAGGCTGAGATGAAAGGAAGCGAGGCTGTGGTGTGGATCGAACAGTGATTGTCTATGGAAACCAGAGGCCCAAAGCTGCTGTCTCTCACGAATGTCTACCTACTATGTTTGTGCCATTTTAGGGTTGCCACCACCTTCTTTCTGACAGGGTCCTGGCTGTCAATTAAGAGTTATAGAAGGGGTAGCCGTGTTAGTCTGTGTAAGCATTATAAGTGAAAACCAAATAAAAATAAAGAGTAAAAAAAGACAAAAACGTGGTGGCACTTTAAAGACTTTTATATTCTTTAATGTGAGCTTTCGCGGACAAGTCCACTTCATCAGACACCAGTATATTAACTAATTATCAAGTATATGAATTAATGTGCTGCCCATCTCACCAAAGGTCACTCTGGGCAATTCACAACAAAGACAAAACAGTAAGCAATAAACAAAGCGTCTAACCTTACCCAATCATCAAAACATCAACACTAATAAAATAAAATACAACCTCAGCATCATTGGCCTGCCAAAACAGGGAGGTTTCTAAAAGGATCTTGAAGACTGGCCGTGAAGGGACCAAGTAGACAGCTGGAGTGAGTGGAGTCCAGAGTCGAGGAGCAACAGCCAAAAGAGCGCGGTTCCTAGTTTTCTCCCTCCAGGACTCTCTTAGGGTCAGCATCCTCAGATGTCCAACCTGGGATGAGCGAGTATGATGGGCAGTTCTCACTGGAAGAAGGTGTTCTGCCAGGTAGCTACAGGGTACCTAACACCTACAGGGCCGGTAGCAAAATCCATGCCATACTGGGAATAGGTAAAGGTAAAGGTTCCCCTTGACATTTAGTCCAGTCATGTCCAACTCTAGGGGGCGGTGCTCATCCCCGTTTCCAAGCCGTAGAGCCGCCGTTGGTCCGAAGACCGTTTCCGTGGTCACGTGGCCAGCGCGACTAGACACGGAACGCCGTGACCTTCCCACCGAGGTGGTACCTATTTATCGACTCGCATTTTTACATGCTTTCGAATGGCTAGGTTGGCAGGAGCTGGGACGAGCGACGGGAGCTCACTCCGTCGCGTGGATTCGATCTCACGATGGCTGGTCTTCCGACCTTGCAGCCCAGAGGCTTCTGTGGTTTAACCCGCAGCGCCACCACCGGGAATAGCCGTTAACGATTGAACTTGGTCCATGCAAATGCAGAAGAACGTCATTTCAACCAGGCCACCCCCAGAAGATCTGGGGTCTCCCAGAAGAGTAAGAAGATCTCTTTCTCAAATTGGTGAGGTTTTGTGCCAACATTCTGGGAGAAAACCAGGAAGGGAAACGTAGGAGATGACTTCCAGGATTATCCACATCGGTCATCTGAAGAAGGGAAACATGCTGGAAACATGGAAGCTCCTGAAACATAAACATTAGTTAGTCTTGAAGATGCTAGAAGACTCCTGGTTTTTTGTAAGCGGTCGTGGTTGGGAGAGATGTAGAGAGTAGGAAGTTGGGAAGCCTGAGAGATAAACTGAAATTCAAAGGACTGGGTTTGTGTTCCGAGATTAAAGAACACAACTTTTGCCTTGTGTTGGGACTCCTGCACCAGGTCCTTGCTTTTTAGTATCACCACCGTCTATGTTGGGAGCCTAACCAAAGGATGGAGGGCCACGCGTTATACTCTGCCAAACCAGCAGGAGGCGCAGCCGTGCAACAAGAAGCGGCACACAACCCATGCTAGTTGGAGAAAAATCTCAAACTGCATCCTTGTGTTTGAAGAAGGATATTGGAACCCACCAAACCTCATGCTGAAATGGGACTGTTAGCTTTTAAGACACCCCCCCCCCTCTTGTTTTAGTTTTGCATGCCTTCATTAAGAAGCATTTGCCAGTTCCTGCAGATCCACAGACAAACAGAACTGAAAGTTTGTCCTTCCGCATGTTTTGGCCTGTAAATCCCTGATGACCCCTTCAGCATCACCAGTAATAAAGGACTATGGGAATTGTAGTACAAAAATCTGGACCCCCTCTGAATTCAAAGAGAGACCCATCTCTCTCCTTTTGAGCTCCCACCCCCTTTGTCGGTTAGAAGCAGGGAGTCTGTTGAGGCCTGTTGCTGGAAGCAATTGTGTTTGTCAGTTTGCTGTCTGATCTGTTCACATTGTAAACAATGAAACATTTTATTATTTCTTCCTACTAATGTCTCAGAGTGAGTTATTGAAACTGTAAGTGCCAGTTGAGGAGAGAAAAGAAAAGAGGTGGACTAAACTGGAGAATTTGAAGCTCTTCTGCTCTGTGAATCCTTGAACTTCTGATGCACAGCTAGAGGAATTTAACTAAAATTCAAAACTCTGCAACATTTCTTGGTAATATATCTATCTTTCTGGGTTATTTGTATTTTGTCCTTGTTGACGTATAGTGGTCACTCTAGAAACAGATCCATACTTTAGATGGAGGCACATATAAAATATATGAGCAAATTATTTTTAATTCTCAGCCAGTGGAGGCTCATCCATCAGGTCAAGTGGGGGTCTGGACCATCTCCAGTCACTATATGGTTTTGCCTTCTTTGTTACCTTTCCATGCGTGTGGGTGAATGCCTGCCTGCCTCTCTCTGGGTGTGTCAGTGAGGGTGAGAAACAAAAGAGAGCATGAACAGCCACATCTCCTGTGGCTCCACCTTGCCACAAGAGCCATGTCGGGTAGTGGATACAGCGATGGAGTAGAACTCCAGAGACCCGGGTTCAAATCCTTGCTCAAGCACAGAAGCTCACTGGCCGGGTGGCAATGATAGAACCACTCCTTGAACATTTCACACCCTTCAGAAACCCTACCAGGGCCACCATAATCTGGAAGCAACATGAGGGCCTACAGCACCCCTGGTGTACTTTGGACAGCCTTGAGTTTGCAAGTCCTAATGAGTGGATCTTTCGTTCACAAGGTCCTCACAAGTTGGAGGGGATTTGATTACACATAAGAGCAGGCTGTGAACGATGGGATGAGAATCGGTTTATATAGCAGTTAAAGTTTTAAGCCCATTTCCCAAACCTTTCTTCACAAAAGCTTTAAGGTTCTGTCTCTTCCGAAAGTCACACGGGCTCAAAAACAGCCTAACTAAACCAAAATACAGAGATACGCATCCCGTGGGCGCCTCTGAGCGGTAAATACTCATTCTGCTTCCTTGGTTCTAGGACAGAAAGTTCCCTGCTTTGTGAAAGGGGAATGTCCTGTTCTTTCAAAAGATATGATCAAAATTGGCAGACAAAAATTCCTATTGCGAGTTTTTGAAAAAAATTAAGTAAACAGTATTGTCCTTTGGGAACAATAAAGACTTCAAAATGTTATGTTTCCATTAGATCATTGTTCAAGCTTCGGTCTGGCAACCCCTAGAGATGCTAACCATTCGCCATGCTGACCGTGATTTCTGGGAGGTGGGAGTCCAAAACATCTAGAATTGTGGTTCCCAGCCTTGGGTCCCCAGATATTCTTGGACTAAATCTCCCAGAAACCTTCACGACTAGTTGTGCTAGCAAGGACTTCTGGGGCTTGTAGTCCATCTGGGGACCCAAGGTTGGGAACCACTGATCTAGAGGACAAACTATTGCCTTAGATCCACATTTGCAGCACTGGTTATTTAGGTACTGTAAGGCCCACTTATCTGCGGGATTGTTATCTGCCGATTCAGTTATTCATAGTCTGAAAATATTAAAAATAAGAAAACAAGAAAGTAAAAAAATAAGAAAAATGCTAGCCTGTTTCCCCGAAAATAAGACCTAACCTGAAAATAAGCCCTAGTAGGATTTTTCAGGATGCTTGTAATATAAGCCTTACCCCAAAAACAAGCCCCAGTTAAGTGAAACCCCGCCCTCCACCATTGTGCAGTAACCAGAAGATGACATGTCTGTATTTGAATAAATGTGGATTGTTGTACATGAAGAAAATAAAACATCCCCTGAAAATAAGCCCTAATGCATTTTTGGAGCAAAAAATAATATAAGATCCTGTCTTATTTTTGCGGAAACACAATAGAAACATATTTCTAAAGATGAAGTTACCAGAATTGGCCCTAGAGGGAGCCAGAGATCATGCTATGTATAGCATTTGCTAGAGAAATATATTTCCACAATGTCATGATCAGAACTGACCACTAGAAGGAGCTATAGGCCATGTTATATATTGTTGTTGTTTAGTCGTTAAGTCGTGTCCGACTCTTCGTGACCCTATGAACCAGAGCATGCCAGGCCCTCCTGTCTTCCACTGCCTCCCGGAGTTTGGTCAAATTCATGTTGGTAGCTTCAATGACACTGTCCAACCATCTTGTCCTCTGTCATCCCCGTCTCCTCTTCCCCTCACACTTTCCCAACATCAGGGTCTTTTCCAGGGAGTCTTCTCTTCTCATGAGATGGCCAAAGGATTGGAGCCTCAGCTTCAGGATCTGTCCTTCCAGTGAGCACTCAGGGTTGATTTCCTTCAAAATGGATAGGTTTGTTCTCTTTGCAGTCCAGGGAACTCTCAAGAGTCTCCTCCAGCACCACAATTCAAAAGCATGAATTCTTTGGCGGTATGTTATATATAGCATTCACTATTAAATCAGTGTTCACTGTAATTCATGTTTTTTACCATCCATGGGGGGGGGGAGCTTGGAAGCAATCCCCCGCAAATATGGGGGTCCTATTGTATTTGACTGATACCCCACCTTTCCCCATGAATGGCACTCAAGACAGCTTACCATGAGGCAGGAGAAATGCAGTTAAACCATACAATGTAAAACACAATGTAGGAAAGAATAAAGCACAACCAAGGAAAGAATACACAGCAACCACTTTGTTAAAAGTTCTTTGTGTTGAAGCAGCCAAGGCCAACTAGCAAACCTCTGCCAGGATAGAGAGACCTTTGGCTGCCACAGGAAGGAAAACAGGAAAGGAACCACCCTGGGCTTCTTAGACAGGGGCATCCAGAACCTGTCAACAGCCACCAAGAGAGCCCCACTAGACAAGCCACAGAAGAGGACGGGGAAAGAGTAGGGCCTCCTCCAAAGTTCCTAAAGTCTAGGCAGGCTCATATGGATGGTGGTTTCTTGAATCATAGAATCATGGAGTTGTACATGATGGAGACGTGTAAAATTATGCAGGGGATGGATGAAGTGGAGAGAGGGAAGCTCTTTTTCCCTCTCACGCCATACTAGAACCAGTTGACATCCACTCAAATCGAGTGTTGGGAGAGTGAGAACAGACCAAAGAAATTATTTCTTGACACAGCGTGTGGTTAGTCTGTGGAACTCCTGGCCACAGGATATGGGGATGGCATCTGGCCTAGAGGCCTTTAAAAGGGGACTGGACAGATTGCTGGAGGAAAAGTCCATCGCAGGAGACAAGCCATGATGGGGACGTACAATCTTCGGGTTTAGAAAGAAGGGACTTCCAAAGGCCAGATGCAGGGGAGGGGGATCAGGAGGGAGGAATCTCGTTGTCTCTTGTGCTCCCAGAAGCATCTGGTGGGGCCGCTGTGAGATACAGGAAGCTGGGCTAGAGGGGCCCTTGGCCTGATCCAGCAGGGCTCTTCTGATGTTCCTATGATGGGGCTTATAAGGACATCAAGTCCAATCCCTGCTCAGTATAGGGATCCAGGTTAAAACACATCCGGCAGATGGCTACCTAACTTTTTCTTGAATGCCTCCAGCACTGGAGTCCTTACCACCACTTCCTGAAGTAAGTGTTTCTCTTGACCTGTTTTCCTGATGTTCAAACTTCTTTTGAATTTTTAGTATAAACATCCTCCACCTCTTCGCTGCCTGCGTTGGAATTTCTCTCCATTTGGAATCATGTGGATTTTTGCAGATGGCTGATGGGGAAAAACAGACCAGCAGGTTAACACTTTACTTGTCAAATGACTGCCCACTGGAAGTGGAACTGCCCAGTTAGAACATGGCTGTTCAAGAACAGGTGTCGTAGCATGGCTCGGCTGTGGAGTTCTGATACAGTAGAACTTGTTTTTAAAAGTTCTAATTCACAATTTTTGAAATCATTTCAATCATTTCTATTTGTCCGTCATTTTAAATGATTTGGTCATTGCTAAATCACTCTCAGATTTTTGGATATAGGAGAGAATATAAATAAAGAAGGACTCCTTTATACGCAGGATCAGTACCTACTGTTTCACTTATCCACGGTCTGAAAATATTAAAAATATTAAAAGAAAATTTCTAGAAATACATATATATTTCTAAAGATGAAGTTACCAGACCTGGCCACTAGAGGAAGCCAGAGACCATGCTATGTACAGTGATCACTAGAGAAACATATTTCCGCGTTGTCTTTACCAAAACTGGCCATTAGGGAGAGCCAGATGCCATGGTATATATAGTGTTTGCTATTAAAACAGCATTTGTTACAATCCGTGTTTTTCAGCATCCACAGGAGGGCTTAGAACCAATCCCCCATGGATACGGGCACCTGCTGTATTTCTGTGGGCAAACGTAGGGTGGTGAATTAGAGAAAGATTTTCAGTTTACTAGAAGATTTTAGGCTCCAAATTGGAAAAAAAGAGTTCTCTAGCAGCTTGTCCAACCATAGATCTTGCTTGTTGGAAGGCCTTGCATACCCGCAAACATATTCCATGGTTGGAGACAATCTAAGGGGGATGAATCCCTTCATGGATTGCTGCCTTGTCGTGGCGAAGGGGCTTGGGTAATTCAGAGAAGCTATGGGCTAGGCCGTGCAGGGACACCCAAGACGGACAGGTCATAGTGGAGAGTTCTGACTAAACGTGATCCACCTGGAACAGGAACTGGCAAGCCACTCCAGTATCTTTGCCAAGAAAACTCCATGGACAGAAACAAAAGGCTAAAAGATATGACGCTGGAAGATGAGCCCCTCAGCTCGGAAGGCGTCCAACATGCTACTGAGGAAGAGCGGACGACAAGTACAAGTAGCTCCAGAGCTCATGAAGTGGTTGGGCCAAAGCCGAAAGGACGCTCAGCTGCGGACGTGCCTGGAAGTGAAAGGAAAGTCCGATGCTGCAAAGAAAAATACTGCATAGGAACCTGGAATGTAAGATCTATGAACCTTGGTAAGTTGGATGTGGTCAAACAGGAGATGGCAAGAATCAACATTGACATCCTGGGCGTCAGTGAACTAAAATGGACGGGAATGGGCGAATTCAATTCAGACGATTATCATATCTACTACTGTGGGCAAGAATCTCATAGAAGAAATGGAGTAGCCCTCATAGTCAACAAAAGAGTGGGAAAAGCTGTACTGGGCGTTGAGAGTTCTGGGAACTTGTTTAAATTCCAGTAAAATGCACAGCGAAAGGCCAGCCCCTTTAGGTTAGAATTAGCTGTAGAAGTCCCCCTTCTTTACCCAATTGTTCTTGGTATCCACCCTCACCAAAGCCTAGCACTTTAGAAAATAAGACTCAGGAGGCGATCTTTAAGTATAAAAGGTTTGTGTATTTTACTTACATAAACGTCCATTTCTAAAGCAGGCACTCATCAGGCTTAAAGTTGATAGAAAGGAAAATAGTAAAAACAAGGTTTGTTTCCTCAGCCCACGTGGCTGGGAGGATCTCCAGGGTTCAGAGATTCAGCCTGGAGATCTAGCATCTTCAAAGGCGAAAAAGGGTTCGAGACAACAATGGAGTCTCTCAAAAAAGGAGGAGGGAGGAAACAAGGGCGGAGTTTATCTAGCCCGGCAACAACAAATCCCTCTGATTAGTTAGCATGTAAACAAACAAGCAAACAAGTTAGTCTGTGACGTAGGCCCTTCCTCCCATATCTTGAGATTTACATCAAGATTGCTAACTAGCCAACACTGGGATACAATCTCAAAAATGATAGAATGATTTCAATACGAATCCAAGGCAGACCTTTCAACATCACAGTAATCCAAGTTTGTGCACCAACCACCGATGCTGAAGAGGCTGAAATTGACCAATTCTATGAAGACTTACAACACCTTCAAGAACTGACACCAAAGAAAGATGTTCTTCTCATTATAGGGGACCGGAATGCTAAAGTAGAGAGTCAAGAGATAAAAGGAACAACAGGTAAGTTTGGCCTTGGAGTTCAAAACAAAGCAGGGCAAAGGCTAATAGAGTTTTGTCAAGAGAACAAGCTGGTCATCACAAACACTCTTTTCCAACAACACAAGAGGCGACTCTACACATGGACATCACCAGATGGGCAATACCGAAATCAGATTGATTATGTTCTCTGCAGCCAAAGATGGAGAAGCTCTATACAGTCAGCAAAAACAAGACCTGGAGCTGATTGTGGCTCTGATCATCAGCTTCTTATAGCAAAATTCAAGCTTAAACTGAAGAAAGTAGGAAAAACCACTGGGCTACTCAGATATAATCTAAACCAAATCCTTTATGAATACACAGTGGAAGTGAAGAACAGATTTAAGGAACTAGATCTGGTGGACAGAGTGCCTGAAGAACTATGGATGGAAGCTCGTAACATTGTACAGGAGGCAGCAACAAAAACCAACACAAAGAAAAGGAAATGCAAGAGAGCAAAGCGGCTGTCCAACGAGGCCTTACAAATAGCAGAGAAGAGAAGGGAAACAAAATGCAAGGGAGATAGGGAAAGTTACAGAAAATGGAATGCAGACTTCCAAAGAATAGCAAGGAGAGACAAGAGGGCCTTCTTAAATGAACAGTGCAAAGACATAGAGGAAAATAATAGAAAAGGAAAAACCAGAGATCTGTTCAAGAAAATTGGAGATATTAAAGGAACATTTTGTGCAAAGATGGACATGATAAAGGACAAAAATGGTAGGGACCTTACAGAAGCAGAAGACATCAAGAAGAGGTGGCAAGAATACACAGAGGAATTATACCGGAAAGATCTGGATGTCCCGGACAACCCAGATAGTGTGGTTGCTGACCTTGAGCCAGACATCCTGGAGAGCGAAGTCAAGTGGGCCTTAGAAAGCATGGCTAACAACAAGGCCAGTGGAGGTGATGGCATTCCAGTCGAACTATTTAAAATTTTAAAAGATGACACTGTTAAGGTGCTACACTCAATATGCCAGCAAGTTTGGAAAACTCAGCAGTGGCCAGAGGATTGGAAAAGGTCAGTCTACATCCCAATCCCAAAGAAGGGCAGTGCCAAAGAATGCTCCAACTACCGTACAATTGCACTCATTTCACATGCTAGCAAGGTTATGCTCAAAATCCTCCAAGGCAGGCTTCAGCAGTATGTGGACCGAGAACTCCCAGAAGTACAAGCTGGATTTCGAAGGGGCAGAGGAACTCAAGACCAAATTGCTAACATGTGCTGGATTATGGAGAAAGCCAGAGAGTTCCAGAAAAACATCTACTTCTGCTTCATTGACTACGCAAAAGCCTTTGACTGTGTGGACCACAGCAAACTATGGCAAGTCCTTAAAGAAATGGGAGTGCCTGACCACCTTATCTATCTCCTGAGAAATCTATATGTGGGACAGGAAGCAACAGTTAGAACTGGATATGGAACAAGTGATTGGTTCAAAATTGGGAAAGGAGTACGACAAGGCTGTATATTGTCCCCCTGCTTATTTAACTGATATGCAGAATACATCATGCGAAAGGCTGGACTGGAGGAATCCCAAGCCAGAATTAAGATTGCCGGAAGAAATATCAACAACCTCAGATATGCAGATGATACCACTCTGATGGCAGAAAGTGAGGAGGAATTAAAGTTACCTGAGCAGACAGAGAGCTGACTCCTGTCCTCTGAAGATGCCGGCCACAGAGACTGGCGAAACGTCAGGAAGAACAACCTTCAGAACACAGCCAAAGAGACCGAAAAACCCACAACAACCATCAGATCCTGGCCGTGAAAGCCTTCAAGAATACATCAGCTCCTTCCTTCCTTCCTTCCTTCCTTCCTTCCTTCCTTCCTTCCTTCCTTCCTTCCTTCCTTCCTTCCTTCCTTCCTTCCTTCCTTCCTTCCTTCCTTCCTTCCTTCCTTCCATTCATATCCCCCCCCCCCATCTAGTGCTGGGGCACAACTCTGGGCAGCCAACAACAATTAAAATACTAGCATCCAACACCACCCACAAAGACAGCATTAGGAAACCAAGAGACATTAAAAACCCAAGGTATCCCCCCCCCCCCCCGCAAAAGAGACGGAAACCGATACGGCAAAGTGAAATTAAGATCAACTCAGTACCTGGGCCACGAAGATGTGAATGGGACACAGGACTCTACCCATGACACCACACTGGGAAGATGTGTAAGGGGGATGGAATTCAGCAGACAGGCATTTCATTCTAAGTAGCTGCATTGGCTTAAGTAGCTGGTTGTGGAGCCAGAGGTTGGGAGTTCGATTCCCCACTGCGCCTCCCTCCTGGGAGAAGAGCCAGCCTGGGTGGCCTTGGGCCAGCAGCACAGTCCCAGGGAGCCCCCAGAAGAACACAATGGTCAACCTCTACCTCGGAAATCCTGGGAGGGCAGAACTGATCTGATAGCACACAAGTATTATTATTGTTGTAGAACGAATACCTGCAAGATACGGCTAGCTCTAGATCTCCTGCCAACCTGACCATTTCCTAATGGACTTCACTACAGAACCTTCCCCCAGACAGCAGTTGGGTTGGGACTGGGGTCCGTAGACCAAGGCAGATGGAAAGAAAGTGGCAATGAAACTGGGTCTGTTTTGTTTGGCTTCCTTCTGCATTTTCCTAAGTAGACTGTAGGTGCAATAGGTCTCCAGTAGAGGGAAACAGAGAGCACTCTCCTGAGTTGTTCTGCTCTGCTGATAGCAACTATGTGCAACGTGACACGGCACCTAATAACACACAACACAACATATACTTTCCCCAAGCATAGTAACTTTAAACAATAATTATTTTGCAGTCCAAAACACTGAGTAACACAGAGTTCTTTATACAAGTAACTCTCCAATTTCAGTTTCACAGTCATATTGGATAATAAAGAACCCAGAAATATTATTGTTGTTATATTTCTTTTATATATTATTATACTTCTATCAAATTGATACCCTGTATGGTGTAGTAGACAGAGCAACGGATGAGGACTCAGGAGGTCTGGGTTTGAATCCCCGCTCGGCCATGGAAACTCACTAGGGGTGTGAAACTGGTAAACCCACTCCTTAAATGTCTCAATTACCTCAGAAGCCCTATTAGGGTTGCTATAAGTAGGTTCCGACTCGATGGCGTGGAACAACAACCATCAAAGATTATTACCATTATACTCCTACCATATATTATTATGCTATCATTATATTAATAATTATAATTATACTAATAATTATTCTAAATATAATCATATAATTATACTATACTTTCAGTTAAATTGAAAGAGGATGTGGCAAAGCAGGACTGACATTCAATGTACACAAGGCAAAAATCATGACTGCAGAGCAATGACACAACTTTAGCACTGATCACGAAAAAAATTGAAATAGAGATTTTGTATGCAGTAGGCCCATCATATCTGACGGACCAGTACTTGCAGTTTTACTTATCCGCCACCTAAAAATATCAAGTAAATAAATAAATAAAACTAGAAATATGTGTTTCCAAGGTCTATTACTGGATCTGGTCACTATAGGGAACCAGAGAGGTTGCTATATACTGTGTTTCTGTATCCGCACTTAGAAGGGATGTGGTGGCACTGTGGGTTAAACCGCAGAAGCCTCTGTGCTGGAAGGTCAGAAGACCAGCCGTCGTAAGATCGAATCCACGCAACGGAGTGAGCTCCCGTCGCTTGTCCCAGCTCCTGCCAACCTAGCCGTTCGAAAGCATGTAAAAATGCAAGTAGATAAATAGGTACCACCTCGGTGGGAAGGTCACGGCGTTCCGTGTCTAGTCGCGCTGGTCACGTGACCACGGAAACAGTCTACGGACAAAACGCTGGCTCTATGGCTTGGAAACAGGGATGAGCACCGCGCCCTACAGTCGGACACGACTGGACTAAATGTCAAGGGGAACCTTTACCTTTACCATCCGCACTTTCTGGTATCCACGGGGTGTGGGTGGTGTTTGGAACTGATCCCTCCACAGATACCATAGTCCTACTGTACCTTGGTTCAATCATCAATCTAAACGGGGATTGTACCCAAGAAATCAGAAACCAGGCGTAAGTCAGAAATGACTTGATGGCACGTAAGAATAAGAATCTGGTAGCTGAAAGGTTGGTGGCAGAGTCGTGCTCTGTTCTTGACAGGCTTGCTGGAAACATTCCAGTGAAGGCCCTCTGCTTCTGCCTCTACCAGGAAAGGAGGAATTTCCCCAGAAGCACCTGAACGAGTTCAGAAGAATATTTGCATTGCTCTGCGGTGCAAAAGTCTCCCATTTCTCAATCAGACAGTAGATCTTGGCACATAACAAATTAATTAATGATTGCTGGACTCTTGGCCAGAAGAGCCTTCACATTAGTGAGACTTAATGTTTTACCCTCTAAGCTCATGGAGGGAAGATTTCAACATAAGCCACCTTGGGTCCTTTTCAGGAGAAAGGTGGGTTTTTTTAAAAAAGCAAATTAATAAATAATGCTGCTCTTTCACAATATAGAGTATATAGGCTGTTCTCAAAAGGATTTCCCCCCTCTTTTGTTCTGATTTATTTTATGTAAGCAGGATGTGTTCTCAGGAAAGCAGTCCGAAAACATGAACATGGATAAATAAATACTGCTTTAAAAAACAAAACAAAACACTTGCACACAATGGCAATACTTTTGCTTCGCTTCAAGGCTCAAGAATGTGCGGCCTTTCTGTGTTATGGCCCTTTAGCATTTTCCTCTTTTTTTTTTTTTTGCTCCAGTCACCTGCAAAAGATGGAACCCAGCCAATGAGAAGCATAGCAGTAATAACATATGCCAGTGGTTCCCAACCTTTTTTCATTTGGCATTTCCATACTTTGTGTTTTTTTAAATTTAAAATATTTTTATCTGGCCTTTCTCCTTAAAAAAAGAACTCAATCCTATAAGCAACATATTTGTAATTAAGATGGCTGCAGTTATTTCAAATGCATATGTTGCCACTGTAAATAAATAGCCCAACAATGGGATTAAAAAGCAATGGAAGAATAAGGTGGGTGCGTATATATTTACACTCCAAACTCAAAAGAGTTTGTAAATACATCACAGAAGACCTGGAAAGGTTTACTCATTGAACCCTGTTCACAGGACTGACTGAGGTTCCTATACACCACTACTGGTGCAACAGCACTCGAATGTTCGCAAAGCAGAGGAGACGGAAAGCTGAGGGGTGCACTGCTGAGCATGCACACTGTAGTGGCATGTTCGCAACACACTGTTTAGGGAGGGACTCCCCCCCATTTGCCAAAATAACAAAGTGAGTGAACCAGGCTTTTCTGGAGCTTAAACAACAAAGAAGACCCATTCCACCACTCCTCACAACGTTCAATTTGTTTCATGACTTCTGACTTGTGTCTTGTCTTACACCGCATTCCCCTAAATGTCCTGGTTCATATTTCTGGGGATACATATTACCTAGGCTGGGAATCACCGAGATATTTCATGATAGCTGCAAAAGAAACCAAACCCAGCAAAGAATCTTAATGAAGGAACAAGTTTGCTTCTTATGGTTGTTGTGGGTTTTTTGGGCTGTTTGGCCGTGTTTTGGAGGTTTTTCTTCCTAACGTTTCGCCAGTCTCTGTGGCCGGCGTCTTCGGAGGACAGGAGCTAGAACTCTGTCTGTGCTCTAACTGCTGTCCTCTGAAGATGCCAGCCACAGAGACTGGCAAAAACGTTAGGAAGAACAACCTCCAGAACACGGCCAAACAGCCCAAAAAACCCACAACAACCGTCGGATCCTGGCCGTGAAAGCCTTCGAGAATAGTTTGGTTCTTAATTGAAAATGTAACTTCTGGTCCCATCTTGTAATGCTTCCAAAGCTTAGAAATGTTCCTCGGCTTAACTACAACACCCAGAATTCTCCAGCCAAGGATTCTTGATGCAGCTGTCCAGATAGATAATCCAAAACCAATCTGAGCTGATAAAACCCTCTCAACTGGTCAGCACAGAACTGCTTAATAGATCACAGGTAGAGATGGTCATGAAACAAACAACAAAGCAAAGCAAAGCAAACACCCCCCCCCCCCCCATGAATCAGGCTGTTTCGTGGTTCATTTTGGAGTGCTTCGGGGAAATGCACTTCATCAGAATGAAACAAAATGCTGAACTATTATTGGCGTTGGCGATTCGTAGACTTTGTCTTTGGACATGTAGTTCCTGGCCAAACAGCCTGGTGCCACTCAATCAATTCCCTAGGCATTGTTGGGGTGAACCTAGAGAAAACTTTGTGTAGGGTTTGTATTCTCAAAGGCTTTCACGGCCGGGATCCGATGGTTGTTGTAGGTTTCTCGGGCTGTTTGGCCGTGTTCCGAAGGTTTTTCTTCCTAATGTTTCGCCAGTCTCTGTGGCTGGCATCCCACAGACTACACCAGAACACAGACAGAGTTCTAGCCCCTGTCCTCTGAAGATGCCGGCCACAGAGACTGGTGAAACATTAGGAAGAAAAACCTCCAGAACACGGCCAAACAGCCCAAAAAACCTACAACAACCATTTGTGTAGGATTGATTGTCGGGCCAGGCAGCCAGTCATGGCATCTCTTTGGATCCTTGAGGAGAAAGGCAGCATCTCAATATTTCAAATAAAACAACAAAAACAATAACAAAATAAAGTAAAAATAAAATAACGAAAATAAAAATGTAATAATAATAGATCCATATATCGACCTATGTGCCCATCTAGACAGGCTCATTGTCATGTCAAGCCCAGCTTTTGAAAGCTGATTGAAGTCTACGGTGAATATGCATGGAAAAGAAAACAACACTCCACCCCAGGCAGAGATTGTGCAAGATAGATCCTACAGTGTGAATTATACCGTGTCCAGGACGATCTGTCTGGAATGCTGAGTCTGGAGCAATCGTCTGGGAAGGAAATGTTCTCAGATGTCATCCACCCACATGGTTCATGGATCAATGCAGAACAACGCAGTACTTGGGTCCACATGAGCAGATCGTGCACTGGAGCAAACAGGAGCAAAACGAGAGGGGAAGAGAGAGATCCCAAAGCCTGGCAGTGGTGTTAAAACAACAACAAACCCCAACCCCAGAAAGCAAAGGGGTTCCATTTTTGTCACTTTTTCCAGCCCTGTTTCGTTCAGTTCCCCAGCATGCAGTGCTGGTATCACGGATGCAAGGGATGTTGAACAAACGCTCTGGGTGAGTGGAGTTACCAAACGGGGCAGCTTTGTACAACACCCCTGCAGAATCTCATTTTGGCCTAGAAATGTACGTACAGCCCATAGTCTGTTTTGACTGGAAACCTTGGCAGACCAAGAACAAGTATGGGTTTAAAACGGGGGCAGAGAAGAAAAAGCCTCCGGTCTCAAAGGGAGCGAAGCCCCTGAGAGGAAATGACGGGGATATAGCTCTAAAGGACCCCTATCAAAATGACTGAGAATCCACCAGCTAAAGAAGCACCTCAGAGAGCAGCCCTCCTGTGGAGAGGCCAGAGAGATTAGATCAGCCTCTTCTGTTTTTATGCTAAAAAGATGGTCTGGAGGTCTGAGAGAGCAAACACCATAGAACGGTCTGGATGTGTGTCAACAGAGTCTGCATCTTCTTCTTCCTATCCAAACAGTGCCAGCAGTGATCCATAGAACAATCTATGGGCCATCCTCCGTTTCCTTCCTCTTCCTCTTCTTATCCATAGGGCATCTCTGCCAATAGTCTGATCAGGCACTGCATACCTATGCAGAGTAGTCTGAATCTCAAAACCCTCTCAGTCATGTGAGTTTGTTCCATTTGAGTCTGTGTTTCCCCTTGTTAGTTTATTTTGTATATATTTATATTTTAATTCTTTTGCCTTCAATAAGACTCCCCTTGCGAACAGCTCTCTGTGTATGTCATCTAGTCAGCCCACTCTGGGCCCGGATGCACGGTTGGCATTAGAGATGGGCATGAATTAAAAAATGAATCACCAAATTCATTCCAAAATTGCTAATTCATCAATTTGTATATGTACGAATTAATGCCCCCAACGAATACAAATCAACAAATTTTTAGCAATTTTTGATTCGTCAATTTGTTGGGCTACAAAATGCCCTTCAGGCACCTAGAGACACCACAATCACAGAGAAGCTGAAACACAAGAGGAGCAATATAATATATGCGGTCCAATGCAAAGAGGAGTGTTCGGAGCTCTACATGGGAGAAGCCAAACAGCCACGAAAGAGGAGAATGGCCCAGCACAGGAAGGGCAATGGCTCACGACCACAATCAGCAGTGGACTTTCATTTGAAGGACAAAGGACACTCATTCGATCACCAAGATGTACTCATTTTGGACCTAGAAGACAGGTGGTTTGAGAGAGGGATCAGGGAGGCCATACATGTGCATATCGAAAATCCCTCACTCAACAGGGGTGGAGGCCTTAGATACAATCTACATCCTATTTATCATTCTGCCCTTTCATCCGTCCTCAGAAAGATCACCCACCAGAAAGACCACTGTTAATGACTGTTGATGACCCATGACAATGGGTGGAGAAGGACTGCAGAAGTGGGATTATCCCTCACCCCCTGTCCATTCTCCATCTAACGAGCCTATTCAGACCAGGGGGAAGTGAAACCAACATGGAGGATCTATCAAGGGTCTCCTACCAACTCTCCTCAGACGGAAGAAGCTACTTGGATGAGCAGCGAAACGTTTCAACCTAATAAGAAAGAAGGCCAGTTGCCATGACTCAACTTCCAGACAAAAGCACAAGTGATTATTTACTGTCATTTTGCTGGTACAAAACAAACATAAAGGAAAACATCAAATTTAACTCTATCCAGTGGTGGTTTTTTAAAATCAATAAGCTTGTAGTTGCTGTGTGCAGACTTTGCAAGTTATATTTATATATATACTGCAGCCGTGAAGGCAGTGTGAATTTATTATAGCTAAAAGGCCAGCAGGCCCAAGTTTTGGAACCACTGGATGTGCATGGAAAAGAAAACAACACTCCAGGCCAGGCAGAGATTGTGCAAGATAGATGCTACACCGTGAATTATACGGTGTCCAGGACAATCTGTCCGGAATGCTGAGTCTAGAGGAACCAGCTGGGAAGGAACTGTTGGGAAAAATGTGAACAAGAAAGACCTCATTGCAGTGTTTGTGTCGGTGCATCTATTTCAACACTTCTTGGACAACACTACTCTATAAGTAAGGTTGTATCCAGAGCCCTCGCCTTCACACTGCCATCACGGTTGCAGTTGTTGGGAGAGATCTCAGATAAAGCTTCGGTCATGAGGGTTCTTTACTAGTTTTGCCCCCCTGCCATGTTGTTTCAGGTAAGGCAGGAATCTTACATTTCTGGCTTTTAAACGGAAAGCCATGTGGGGTGTTGAGGATGCACACAAGAGGAAGCGAGAGAGAGAGAGAAAAGGAGGGATTAAAAAAAAAATCCATTATAATAATTGAGATCCTCACCGATATACTTCTTCCTTGGTAACCTTTTCATGGTGCTCTTCAGCTATGTGAAAAACTTCCAGAGCAGCCATTCAAAGTAAATCATGAGTCAGTTCCTGCTTCAGGCTTTATGGTCTACATAAAGAGAAAAGGAGAAAAGAGAAATAAAAACAATCCATTATATTGTTAGCCTTATAGCTATGATTCGCCTGTAACTATGCTGCGGGGGGCTATCATGTAGTTTTAAAGTTTGGATGGTTCAAAGAGAAGGCACAGATAACTGAAAAGGAAGGGACATACTTGGGGTTTATCATATTGAGAGGACAACGGCCGTTGACGGCCGTTGACGAGAGAAAGGAAAGAGGCGGTGTGTGGGGTAGCCTTGCCAGACCAGATTTCGAGGTTTTGAAGGAGAAGCTCCTGTCAGACCCTGTCCTTGGTTTACTGGACCCAGAGAGGCCCTTTCAACTCTTTGTGCATCCGAGAAAGGGCTGGCCCTTGAGATCCTCATTCAGCGGATCGGCAACTGGCGAGGGCCAGTGGCTTATCTGTCAAAACAGTTGGAGGGCGTGGCAAAAGGCCGGACCACATGCCTTCGGGTAGTGGCAGCCACAGTCTTATTATGCAAGAAAGCAGGCATGTTCACACTAGGATCCCCACTATTGTCCATGTGCTTCATGCGGCAGCAACAGCACTGGAACAAAAAGGCCCCCCCTGGAGCTACACTTGGTAACCAGCACTTGCCTTAATCCTGATCTCCTGCTCCCCTAACCTAAAGACATGGCAGAGCCCATTCTCCATGACTGCTTACACACCACAGACCGGGAATTCTCTAGCAGAACATATCTGAGGGACGTTCCCATCTGCCATGCAGAATGTGAGTTTTATGTGGATGGAAACAGTTTCATGAAAGAAGGACAGAGAAGGGCAGGATATGCAGTGGTAACAGTAATAACTGAGATCCCTATCTATAGACTTCTTCCTTGGTGACATTTTCATTTTGCTCTCCGTCTGCGAAGAATCATAGAATAATTGAGTTGGAAGGGGCTTATAAGACCATGGAGTCCAACCTCCTGCTCAGTGCAGGAATCCAAATTAAAGCAGATCTGACAGAGAGTGGTCCACGTTTCTCTTGAAGGCCTCCAACACTGGAGCATTCATCACCTCCCGAGGTCATTGGTTCCATTGCTGTACTGCTCTAACAGTTAAGAAGTTTTTCCTGATAGTCACCTAAATCCGGCTTCCTGTAGCTTGAGCCCATTGTTGCGTGTCCTGCACTCTGGGATGATCAAGAACAGATCCTGCCCTTCCACTGTATGACAGCCTTCCAAGGATTTGAAAAATGCTATCCTATCTCCCCTCAGTCTTCTTTTCTCAAGGCTAAACATGCTCAGTCTTTTCAGTCTTTCCTCCTAGGGCTTCCTTTCCAGTTCTCTGATCTTGCTGTTCTCCTTTGAATTTGTTCCAGTTTGTTGGCATCTTTCTTCAAGTATGGTGTCCACAACAGTAGAGAGGGAACTTGATGAATCCAGATTTATTTTATTTATTTCAGAAGTAAGGCAGTGAGGTACTCGTCCATTCATCACTGGTTAGGCCTCGTCTAGAGTACTAGCAGCCGTTAATTCATCAGTTCTGTGTGGGATCCTGTTTCTTTCCTTGTGACCAAGAAACAAATCTGTTGAGAAATGAGAGGCTGTTACACCACAGAGCTCTGCAAACAGTCTTTTGCAACAGTTCAAGAAAATGCACCATTTCCTGAGAAATGGTTGGTGGAATTACTGGCTAGACGAGGAAGAGGGTCCTTCCTTGTCTGACTGGAATCTGGCTGGTGGGGATTTCCTGTTTTGAGGACCGTGAGGTCGCCCCAGAGGGCTGTGCAAGAGCAGAAGGACCTCAGTTAAAAATCTCTGCTTTCCTGTGGAGAGAAAAATCTGATTGCTGGGAGGAAGCTGGAAGGACCAGTTACCTTGTGGGGAAGAAAACTGGGAGGAGTAATTACCTATCTGATGTTTGATCCAGCCACCGCTCTGGAGTTAGGGTTGCCAGATCATCAGCTTCCCCAGTCCCTGAGATTTGAGAGTCAGGACCTGAGGGTGTGTGTCCTTGTGATGTCAGAACAAATAGACCATTGTGTACCAACTGCAAAATAATATGGGAGCACATTGGGGTGCATGGAAGACTAAGGCAGACGGTGTGCGTTGGCTGCCTGCACTCAATTCTAAACAAATATTACATGTGCAACAAGCACCTTTCAAATGCTTTTGCCCCCGGCAGTGAAGCCTGCTGCCACTTGGGAGTGAGGAGAAAATGGGTGCCAAAGCCACATCTCCCACAAAATCATCCTTCCTCCTCTTCCCATGCCTCTTGCCCTGAGATGTTTCTCCTCACCTGGAGGTCTGGAGAGAGATAGGGATCTTTTGAAACTCCGGCATTTGGAACCTTGTCAGCCATGGAAAAGATAGCCCATGAAAGCAAGCTTCTCATGCCATTAGATGTTTCCTTCTTTATAGAAAAGGAATGGGTAACTTCTCAGTCACAAGGGTGCCTCTGTAGTGAGAAATGGCACAGCTGAAAGACGGGAACACCAACGGAACAGTTGGACCAGACCCGTCTTGCAATCTGCCAGCTGGGCACCCAAGCTTTGATTCACTTCCCACCTTCCAGCCATCATTTCAGGATTCTCCTTCCTTTGTGTCTGTCCAGGTTGTTTGCTCGATGCTTTTCTTTTCAGGGACAGCCATCCTGATTTTGCTTCAGCACTCCCTCTCTCCCAGCCTTGGCTTTCTGATACACACAGTTTGGAAGGAACCCATTCAGAGTCACAGTGCTGCTACTCACCAATTCATTTAATGTATTACAAGAGGAACAGAAGGTGACGTACAATTAAACAGTCATTGTGATGTACTTGGAACCCCTGAAAACTCTTGGGGCAGAGGGTGTTACGAAATTGGTGTGGCTTAATTAAAAAATAAATAAACTTCCCCTAATTAAAAAAACAGATAAAATGGTTCAGGTAGGAACCTATAGAGCATGAAACCAATGACTTCAGGAAGTGGTGAGCGCGCCAACACTGGAGGCCTTAGAGTGAAATTTAGACAACCCTCTGTCAGATCTGCTTTGATTTGTCTTCCTGCCTTGAGCAGGGGCTAGGACTTAATGGCCTTATATGCCCCCTCCAACTTCATGATTCCATGATTCTATGGGAATAAATTGTACCAAGATGAGTTCTATTGATAGAAATACTCCATCTAGGCACAAAAGGGGGGGGCATCTAAATGCTTCTGGACTGTACTTTACATCATCCTTCAGGATCAGCTATACTGACTAGAGTTGATTGTACCTACGCAGGATGGTATATGGATGTTTGATTGGCATGGGCTGAGTATGGCACACCTGTCTTTAAAATAATAGAAGGGGGGGCATGACCCCATCCTTGGCCAATAGACCCAAGTATGAAATGGTTAGATTTCTTTGACTCTAAATCGCATCATTCTCCAATTTGACCGTTCTGTGTGACAGACCCATACTTACAGACATCTAAAAATGTGGCTCACCTGGAGAAAAGGCCTAGCTGGAAAGGCTTCAGGGCCTAGCTTAGGCCTAGCTCCATTCTAACTTCCTGTTCAGGGAGGAAGCTGCATTACTGCTCACGGGGAGCTTATGGGGTTTGTTGTCCAAAGAATCCAAAAGTTCCATGTCTAGAACCAGCTGTTGTTGGAGAGGGATAGCCTCTTCCCTCACCTCAGGGATGAAGGCGAACCCTTTTATGGAATGCCTGAAGAAGGCTATGGTGTCATCAAGGATAAAATCCTGTGTTTCTCCTTTTTTGTGTGTGCAGAGAAACCTCCGACAGTAGAGGACTGCGAAGCACTGGGCGGTTACTGCCATGTTCCCTTGAGCGAGGAATGTCCCTCTGGTGTAAGCTATCCGGCCAACTGTGGTATTAACGCAAGATGCTGCAAACCGCTCTCCTGAAGGAAGACATTGGCCATTCCTTGTGGAGATCAAGCCACACTATCCTGAAGCAGGAAGTGAAATACATGGAAAGTGAAATCATCCGCTAATTTTGTTGTTGTTTAGTCGTTAAGTCGTGTCCGACTCTTCGTGACCCCATGGACCAGAGCCCGTCAGGCCCGCCTGTCTTCCACTGCCTCCCGGAGTTTGGTCAAACATCCACTAATTAAACGCTGATTAAACATAAGATTTCAAAATGTGTGTCTTTCTTTCCAAATGCCAATTGCAAATTGCAGTGTAGTCCTGATGAGAGTGCTGTTTCCACATAATCCTGTGAACTCTATTTGTTTTCATGAACATATCTGTGCTGGAAACACTCATGACCACGATTTAAAGGAGTGAAGTGCAGGTGGGGTGTCTTTGTCACAACAGGGAGAAGTGAAGAAGATCGCTTGAGTCAGGAGGGCTGGGTGGCCAAGTAAGTGAGGCAAAAGGGAGGTAACGCCTGAGTGACAAAATCTGAGCTTTCATGGAGAACACAGGTGGGTCACACTCCTTCTCCTTTAACTTGGAACTGATCTTTTTTCAGCCCACATTGCCCAGAATATCAGCCACTTGTAATCTGGTTCTAGTGGCACTGTTGTTTCCTTTGTCTGAGTCCTGCTTTAAGGCTCTTTTAAGAGAAAAGCAAAGAAAACTCTCTCTTGTTGCTCCCTCCTGTCTCCTCCTGTTTCTGGGAGGAAGTTTTCATTTCTTTAAAAAAAATTTTTAAGTAATGTCGCACACATGCGCTGCCTTAATACAACTTCTTCAGTCCGTCTATGGAGCTGAGGAAGTGTTTAATCTGTCAATATCCTGAAATGACTCTCTTCTTAAGCCACTTCATGATACTGGGAAATTGACAGCAGGCTGCTGCAGAGGTCCAGTTGAGGAGCACAGTTGTTTCAGACATGGGCAGTTTCTCAATCTGCGCTTCACAAAAGGCACCTGCAATAATAATAAATAAAAAATGATCTAAGTGATGCTGCGCATCAGTGATGGTCTAGTAGAGTCAAAAAATAATTTTACTTCCCCTGCAGAGAAGAGCAAGGAAAGTATTTAATTTGCCAATATCTTGAGGTGGCTTGCTTATTCATCCACTTCATTATATCAGAATGCCTGTGGAAGGAGCTGGACTAAATAGGATCGTTTGAGGTTTGTACACTATTTCAATGTGACCGATGGCACCAAATGGCATATTGCTCCTCCACCCAATCTCAAGCGACCCTATATAGAACACACCAGCTCACTTAAAAAAAAAAACCAGTGTAGATAAGCCCTCACTGAAGCCTTGGTAGACAATTGCCACAAATTCTAAAGATCCTAGTTGTGCTTTACACAAGAGTCACTCAGCAATAGGGTCCTGACCAATGCCGATGGAAAAGAGCTTCTTCTTCGTTTGCCCCAGACACATAAACTGAAGCCTGTTGTCTAAATCAAGGTGAGATTCTACCCGTAAGAGAAAGGACAAGGTACTCCACTGCTTTTTCATTTTATCTAAGGAGGTTGATTGAACTGGCAGTTGAATCTTATCCCACTGTTGGGATAGGACAGGATTCCCTTCAGTGGACACCATATTATCGGGGAGTAAGTTGACACGAGGGGAGCGGGCAGGCCAGCAGTGGTTTTGAAACTCCCTGTAACATTGTTCTGGCAGGGACGTGGTGGCGCTGCGGGTTAAACCGCAGAAGCCTCTGTGCTGCAAGGTCAGAAGACCAGCTGTCGTAAGATTGAATCCATGTGATGGAGTGAGCTCCCATCGCTTGTCCGAGCTCCTGCCAACCTAGCAGTTTGAAAAGCATGTAAAAATGCTAGTAGATAAATAGGTATCACCTCAGTGGGAAGGTAACGGCGTTCCATGTCTAGTCGCTAGTAGCTGGCCACATGATCACGGAAACTATCTTCAGACAAACGCTGGCTCTACAGCTTGGAAACGGGGATGAGCACCACACCCTAGAGTCGGACACGACTGGACTAAATGTCAAGGGGAACTTTTACCTAACATTGTTCTATTTTACTAAGGACCTTCTTTTTAATTAAATACATAAAATCCTATCCAAGCGTTGGTTGGATTTTGAGTACAAAGGAAATTGTTCCATTCGAGTCTGTGTTTCCCCATATTAATTATAACTTTTTAATTTTATATATTTATATTTTAATTCTTTTGTGTTCAATAAATCCCCTTGTGAATAGCTTTGCATGCATGTGATCTGCTCAGCCCACTCTGGGTCAAGATGCACGGCTGGCATTAGAGATGGGCATGAATTAAAAAATGAATCACCAAATTCATTTCAAAATTGCGAATTCATCGATTTGTATATGTATGAATCAATGGTCCCAATGAATACAAATCAACAATTTTTTAGCAATTTTTGATTTGTCAATTTGTTGGGCTTTAAAATGTCCCCCCCAGGTACCTAGAGACACCACAATCACAGAGAAGCTTCCCATGACTCTCCAACATCTCCCAATTTGGTGAAGACTGGATTTCCCCAAGCCAGATGCTAAAGGGCACTTTCCTGGGGGGGATCCACTTTGTAGGTATATAACTCAGATGTCTAAAACTCAGTCTTCACCAAAGTTGCAGGGCATGTAGAGAAGAGACAGGGGAAGCTGCCCTGCAATGTTGGTGTCTCTAGGTCCTTGGGGGGCATTTTATAGGGGTTTAAAGTAAAAAATGAAATTGACGAATCGATTCATCAATTGGTTAGAAAAAAAAATCATACATTTGTAATCCAGTATTTATCAACCTTGATGAATCACAAATCTGAATGAATCACCATTTTCCTGATTCATGCCCATCTCTAATTGGTATTGTTTAACGATCCCTTATGGGTGTATATCAGAATATGTGCAAGTTTAGGCATGTGCTCTGAAAGCACACGCGGTAACAGTGAGCTCACAGCTGTGCAAAAACCAGTCACCCAGGTTCCAAAGACTATCAGAGTTCTTTTTGCCAACTCAAGCAACTCTGCTGAAGAGAGTTGCTTGGGTTGCTAAAGGGACCTCTGGCCTTTGGGTAAAGAAATATTTCCTTAACCCAGCGTGTTGTTAGTCTGTGGAACTCCTTGCCACAGGACGTGGTGATGGCATCTGGCCTAGATGTCTTTAAAAGGGGATTGGAGAGATTCCTGGAGGAAAAGTCCATCGCAGGTTACAAGCTATGATGGGGATGTATAATCTCCAGGCTTAGAAGGAAGGGGCCTCCAAAGGCCAGACGCAGGGGAGGGGTATCTGGTGACAGGTATCTAGTTGTCTCATGTGCTCCCAGAGGCATCTGGTGGGGCCAACTGTGAGATACAGGAAGCTGGGATAGATGTGCCCTTGGCCTCATCCAGCAGGGCTCTTCTTATGTTCTCATGTTCCTTTCTCCTCCAAGCATGGTCAAGTCTAGCACCACTTTTGAAACCTGATGGACAGTCTCCAGCAGTGGTTCCCAACCTTGGGTCCCCAGAGGTTCTTGGACCACAACTCCCAGAAACCCTGGCCTGCACAGCTAGGGGTGAAGGCTTCTGGGAGTTTTAGTCCAAGAACATCTGGGGACCCTGTTGGTATATAAATTTATACAACACAAAATGTATATATGTATCTGTATGTTTCAGTCTGTCTGCTACAAAAGACCAGAATGTTGCATTTGCATAGCATAGGATTCTGACCTAGCAGAACGTGTCTGGAGTCAGCCAGGCAGCTACCTAAGGCAGGTCTCAGTCTGTCAGACAGGGACATTTCCAAACAAGTAACACTGACAGGGTCCAACCTGGGACAGGGACTAAAATATGCGGCTAGGGTTGACAGAGTTGGCAGGAAGAAAGGTCTAATGGCCAGGATGTAATGGTGGCCAGATAGGGCTTACCGATGTAACAGTGTTACGATGGGAGAGTTAGTTCTTTACTAGAGAAAAAATAGGTCTGCCAATAAGTCCAGAACATGTAAGTCAAATACCAAATGTCTAAGAGCTGTGAGTTATGTTGTATTTTACATATTTTTACAAACAGTAAATGTTATTTCATGTTTTAACCAAAAACAGAAGTGATCATTTACTGCCATTTTGCTGGTACAAAACACACATAAGGGAAAACATCAAATTTAACTCTAACAAACGGTATTTAAAGAAATCAATAAGCCTCAAACTGCTGTGTGCAAACTTTGCAAGTTAGAGGAGATATATATAGATCCCACAATGTGAATTATACTGTGTCCAGGACAATCTGTCTGAAATGCTGTGTCTAGAGGAACCGGTTGGGAAGAAACTGTTGGGAAAGATATGAACAGGAAACACCTGCCTGCAATGATTGCACCAGTGCAGGTATTTCAACATTTCTTGAACAGCACTACTCTATAAGTAAAGGGAGCATCCAGGTTGTATCCAGAGCCCTCGCTTTTACACCGCCGTCACGGCTGCAGTCGTTGGGAGAGATCTCAGGGAAAGCTTGGGCCATGAGGATTCTTTACTCCCTATTTGCTCTAGTTTTCTTCCTCTTTCATGTTGTTCCAGGTAAGGCGGGAATCTCACCTTTCTGACTTTTAAACAGAAAGCCATGTGGGGTGTTCGGGATGCACACAAGGGGAGGCGAGAGAGAGAGAGAGAGAGAAAAGGAGGAATTTAAAAAAACCATTATAATAATTGAGATCCTCACCGATATACTTCTTCCTTGGTAACCTTTTCATGGTGCTCTTCAGCTATGTGAAAAACTTCAAGAGCAGCCATTCAAAGTCAATCATGAGTCAGTTCCTGCTTCAGGCTTTATGGTCTACATGAGGTGGCGTAAAAACCAAGAACTGCTGAGAGAGAGAAAGGAAAAATATAAACATAAGTGGTTCGTCCTCACAATCCTCTTATTCCAGTCAGCTGAAGTTTCAAGAGAGGAAAAGTAACAACAACAAACTGGCTAGTTTCTCAGCTGAATCGAGGCCGTAGTCCTGCTTTTGATTTTTCTCCAGGCTACGAAAGGATGGAATAGCTGCTGATGTATAGCAGCAGCAGGAGAGAGACCTTGATGAACCTCAGTTTCCTTGATTTATTTCAAAAATAAGGGAGTGGCCTGAATGACACATGGAAATTTGGGTCACCTCTGTCAGTTCGTTTAGGATTAGATATGGGCATGAACAGGGAAACTGGCTGTTCATGGTAGTTCATGGTTCGTTGGTATTCATGAACCATGAACCACAAACTTTCATGAACTTTCTGACAAAACGAACCGTTTTGTGGTTTGTGCGATTTGAGAGTCCCAGGAGCAGTAGAATGGCTCTCGCATGAATCAGACACCAAACTTGCGACGAGTCTTCAGCTGATTCTCCTTCCCACTCTCTTCAAGTTTGGTGAAGACTGGATTTAAGATGTCCAAGCGACAGCCCCCCCCCCCCCCCCGCAAAGCTGGCTACCCAGGAAAGTGTTTTTTAGCAGCCAACTTTGAGATACAGGAAGCAGATCTGGGAAAAATTAAAGGAGTGGGTCATGCGAGGGAACTTGAGTCAGGGTGTTGCTCCTCAGGAGGTTGAAACTGAGGAGGAAACAGAAAGGGGACAGAGAGGAGAAGAGGACTAGCTAGTGAAGTGTCATCTTCTCATGCTAGCTGCCGCAAAAGTGAAAGCACCGGCTGAGCTGTCCAGGTGTGGCTCCTATAACTAGCTACTCCCAGACAACAGACCTCGAGCTCCGTGGTTGGCTGCCTGACCTGCCAATCAATCCTACACAAAGGTTTCTCTAGGTCCACCATGGCATTACCTAGAGAATTGATTGAGTGGCTCCAGGGTGTCTGGCCATGGATGATGGACCTGAACACGAAGCACACAAATAGTTTGCTGTTTCGTTTCGTTCTGGGCAAGCACATTTCCCCAAAGTGCCACTAAATGAACCACAAAATGGCCCAATTTGTGGGGTTTTTTTTGCTTCCTGGTTCATCTCTATTCAGGATTCAAACCTCCTTTGTGGGTGTGATGTGTTTTTGTGATTACAGTGACACTCGGACCAAGATCCCATTCGAAGCTGGAGTAACACTCAGTTCCAGTGGTGTAGTTCTGTGAGACTTCAGTAAAAAGGAGGGATGAAATGGGCTTCCAAGCTTCAGGGTGGGGAGTGAAGAGCTCGGCTCATGGGCTCAGTCAGTGTCCAACCAACATGTCCAGTGGCCTTTGTGCTTTCCGGCCTCGGCACCATGGGCCCCTCCAGGCACAAACTGCTTCTGGAAAGTGGTTTAGGGTACCTCCTCGTGAAAGTGTGGAAAAGACTGAACCACTCACACAACCTGTATATCAGGCAAAATCTAAAGAAACAAAACAAGACAAAACCATGTGGCACCTTAAAGACTAACTATAATATTCTAATGTAACCTTTTGTAGATACGTCCACTTCATCAGACATGGAAACAGAATGAAATGTTTAATGAAACATCAGTTTAACAAGTAAAACTCACACAACCTGGAGATGCATGAATGCTATGCCCCAGTACTTATGCCCCTTTGTCTATACTGTGTTTTGGCTCCTGCAATCTAGCACAGCTTTGGTGCCAAACATTGGGATGATGACATGATACCCCAGCTGGACATGTGTCTAAGTCTCTTTTCAACTATTTTGTCTCCCAGTTTTATTTCTGCACTCCTTCACTCCCACTTCCTCTTCCCCTACTTTGGAATGACTAATTGGAAAAGACAATAAAGGTAGGAAAGGTAGAAGGGTGTAGGAAAAGAGGAAGGCCAACCATGAGATGGATTGGCTCAGTCAAGGAAGCCATGAATTTCGGTTTGCAAGACTGTTAATGAGGCCCTTTTGAAGGTTATTGATTCATAGGGTTGCCTTAAGTTGGGAGCGACCTGACGCATGCTGGAACAAGAATCTGGCAATGGTTAGGTTGGTGACAGAACTTTGGTCCATTTTCTGGTCAGGTTTCATGGAGAGGTTCCAGCCAGACAAAGGGAAGGACCCTCTTCCTTGTCTAGCCGGTAATTCCACCAACCACCACTCTTTATCAAGAAATGGTGGATTTTCTTGAACCGTTGCAGAAGACTATTTGCAGAGGCTTGTGGTGTCACAGTCTCTCCTTTCTCAACAAGATTGCTTCCTGGCCATGAGGAAAGAAACAGAATCCCACACTGATGAATTAATGATAGCTCTCTTGGCCGGTGGGGAGGTCCTGCTTTGAGGACTGTGAGGTTGCCCCAGAGGGCTGTGCAAGAGCAGAAGGACCTCAGTTTAAAAGCTCTGGTTACCTGGGTCAAGAAGAAGATGCTAGGCAGAAAGAGGTTGGAAAGACCAGTTACCTTGTGCGGAAGAAAACTGGGTGGAGTAATTACCTATCTGATGTTTGATCCAGTCACCGCTCTGGAGTTAGGGTTGCCAGGTCATCAGCT
Organism: Intellagama lesueurii; assembly: GCA_037013535.1. Lineage (NCBI taxonomy): Eukaryota > Metazoa > Chordata > Lepidosauria > Squamata > Agamidae > Intellagama > Intellagama lesueurii. The sequence continues at coordinate 347,037,007 of JBAJHW010000001.1, read as the reverse complement.
TCTCGGTCCCTGAGATTTGAGGGTCAGACCTGAGGGTGTGTGTCCTTGTGATGTCACAGCAAATAGACCATTGTGTACCAACTGCAAAATAATATGGGAGCATGGAAGACTAAGGCAGATGGTGCATCTTGGCTGCACACACTCAGTTCTAAACAAATATTATACATGCAACAATCCTTCCTAAGCAGTTTCGTCGGGTAGAGTGAAGACTGTGCCACTTGGGAGTGGGGAGAAAATGGGTGCCAAAACCAGCTCTGCATTATATACATTTCAGCCAAAAAGTCTTGGAAATTGGCTTACAAAACAGATAATATGGAGCAGTCCTTGCCCAAGATACGACACACAAGGAATAAGGGAAGAGGAGGGAGGAGGAAAAATAGTGGTTATGAATCACCCTGGAGCCAGGTCAGGTTTATTACTGCTCAAGGCAGGGTATGCCTCTGTGGTCAGAGGGGTGCCAGATGCTTGTTAAGATGTTGTCAGTAGAATGAGTCTTTCTGTCCCTTTCCCCTACATTTGTGCTCATTTCCTTATTCCCCCAACAGCCATGCTCTTAAATAAGATCCTTATTTTGGTTTATTTCATACAGGGCAAACTCAGAGCTGTCAAGAGCTGGGAGGTTTCTGCCAAGTTCCACTAAGTAAGCCATGCCCTTATGGATCCCTTCCAGCCAACTGTGGCATCAATGGGATATGCTGTGCAAGTAAGTGATGCCGGGGGCTGGATCCACCAAATTTGCAAACTCAGGTTACGTGATCTACGGGAATAATTTGTACCAAACGTGTTCTGTTGATTGGGAGACTCAGGCTAGGTAAGAAAGGAGGCCATCTAAATGCTGCTGGACTGCACCTTCCATCATCCTTCACCATTGGCTATAGTGACTGAGGTTGCTTGTACCTATACTGGATAGTATTCTTGCTTGCAGTCCAGCATTTTTGGCTGTTTGGTTGGGTAGCTATTGGTACCTTATTATTGGCCTAAGGATCTGGATTATAGTAGAAATGTAAATCTTGATTTAGCTGGCTGGATAGCTCAGTATGTTGGGTATCTGGCTGCAGAGCCAGAGGTTGGGAGTTCTGTTCCCTACTATGCATCCCAGAAGAGCCAGCCTGGGTGGCCTTGGGCAAGCTGCACAGGGCACCCCCAGAAGAAGGGAAGGGTAAACCAGTTCTGAGTATTCTCTACCTAGAAAACTCTGAAAAGGCTCAACACAAGTCAGAATAGACACAATCATTATTTATTAAATCTTGACTTATTTCATTCAAGATTTCAACAAAAGACATAGTGGCACAGCTCTACAATGGAGATGGGAAAATGATAACAGAGGACAAAGAAAAGGCAGAGGTGCTCAATTCCTATTTTAGTTCTGTCTTTCCCCATAAGACAGACTGTGAACTTCCAAACAAATTGGAAGTGCAAGTGGGGGGGGGGGACAGGATTGCAGCTGGAGATAAACAAGTAGTCAAGGAATACCTTGCCACCTTGAACGAGTTCAAATCTCCAGGGCCGGAGGAACTGCAGAACAAGAGTATTGAAGGAACTGGCTGAAGAACTCTCAGAACCGCTATCCATTATTTCCTTGAAATCTTGGGAAACAGGGGAGGTGCCAGAGGATTGGAGGAGGGCCAATGTTGTCCCTATCCTCAAAAAGGGCAAAAAAGAGGAACATGGATCTACAGGCCAATCAGCCTGACATCAATTCCAGGGAAAATTCTAGAACAGATCATAAAGCGGTCATTGTGCAAGCACCTAGAAAACAATGAAGTAATAACTAGAAGCCAACATGGATTTGTCAAGAACAAATCCTGCCAAACTAATTTAACCTTGTTTTTTTGATCAGGTCGCCTCCCTGATAGACAGAGGGAATTCTGTAGACGTAGTATATCTTGACTTCAGCAAAACATTTGATAAAGTGCCCCATGAGATCCTGATTAGCAAGCTAACTAGGTGTAGGCTGGATAGATCAAGTGTCAGGTGGATATACAATTGGCTACAGAATTGTAGTCAGAGGGTGATGATTAATGGGCCCTTCTCTAACTGGGAGGATGTAACAAGTGGGGTACCCCAAGGTTCAGTCCTGGGCCTGGTGCTCTTCAATATTTTTATTAATGACTTGGAATTGGGAGTGCAGGGAAAGCTTGTCAAATTTGCAGATGATACCAAATTGGGCAGAATAGCTAATACCCTAGAAGACAGAAACAAAATTCAAAATGACCTTGATAGGATGGAGCACTGGGCCGAAAGCAACAGAATGAAATTCAACAGGGATAAGTCCAAAGTCCTGCACCTCAGAAAAAGAAACCAATTGCACAGTTCCAAGATGGGGGATACCTGGCTCGGAAAAACCATGAGCGAGAAGGATCATGGAATCGTCGTAGATCACAAGTTGAATATGAGCCAACAGTGTGATATGGTCACAAAAAAGGCAAATGCTATTTTAGGCTGCATTAATAGAGGTATAGTTTCCAAATCCCATGAGGTGCTAGTCCCCATCTGTTCAGCACTGGCTAGGCCTCACCTTGAGTATTGAGTCCAGTTCTGGACACCACACTTCAAGAAGGATGCTGACAAACTGGAACACGTTCAGAGGAGGGCGACAAGGATGATCAGGGGGCTGGAAACCAAGCCCTTTGAGGAGGAAAGACTGAAAGAATTGGGCATGTTTAGCCTTGAGAAATGAAGGCTGAGGGGTGATATGATAGCACTTTTCAAATATTTGAAAGGCTGTACTACAGAGGAATGGCAGGATCTGTTCTCCATCATCCCAGAGTGCAGGACATGCAACAATGGGCTCAAGTTAAAGGAAGCCAGATTTCGGTTGAATATCAGGAAAAACTTCCTAACTGTTAGAGCAGTACGACAGTGGAACCAGTTACCTCGGGAGTTGGTGAGTGCTCCAACCCTGGAGGCATTCAAGAAAAACTTGGATAATGACCTGGCAGATATGCATTGATTGTATTCCTGCATTGAGCAGGGGGTTGGACTTGATGGCCTTGTAGGCCCCTTCCAACTTCACTTTTCAATGATTTCTATGATTCTTGTAGATGAAAACAAAAAAGGGAAAAACATGTTTGGATTTTAGGGAGATGGAAGAGTTACTTTAAAAAAGAAGTGAATGCACTATATAGGTCAAAAAACCCTTCCTCCCAAAAAACTGTTAATTACCACAACCGTTGCAGGTTTCTTTCTTTCTTTCTTTTTTTAAAAATAAGTCTTCCTTGTACTCTCGAAGGCTTTTATGGCCGGGATTCGATGGTGGTTGTTGTTTTTTTGGGCTGTTCGGCTGCGTTCCGAAACACGTGTGCAGAATACGGCCGGACAGCCCGAAAAAACTACAAGAACCATCTAACTCTTCCTTGTTTTGCAAAGCTTTTGACATCTCTAGCATCTTTTTGTTGCAGAAAAAAAAATCTCTTTTTCTGATGAAACAGAAAATGTTCTGGCTTAAGGTTATGATAAAATTATGAGGACTGACCATTCCCCCCCAACCCCCCCCCCCAAAACTGGGTGGTTCATGGACTGAGCAGGGTATTATATCTGTCTTCAAAATATTGGAACGGGGGACATGACCCCTTCCTTGGCCTATTTATTTATTTATTTATTTATTTATTTATTTATTTATCTGTTTGTTTATGTGTTTGTTTGTTTGTTTGTCTTCCGCCTTTCTTCATAAAAAGAACCCAAGGTGGCTCACGTCATTAAAAAGACAATATGTAGAAGCTAAAAACAGTAGGTATACAAATATTTAAAAAGAATTAAACAAGTATTACATTAGAAACAGTAATAAAATCAATACTAAAACAACAGAGCACAACCATTCCTTTAAAAAAAACCCTCTCAGCCCACCAGTTATGAAGGGAAAGCTGGTCTAAACAGAAAAATCTTTGTCTGCTTGTGGAAGGACAGCAATGATGGGGCCAGCCTAGCTTCCCGGGGTCATGAAATTGTTTGATTTCTTTGACCGTAAATCCCATCATTCCCCAATTTGACCGTTCCGTGTGACAGACCCATACTGACAGACATCTAAATGTGGCTCACCTGGAGAAAAGGCCTAGCTGAAAAGGCTTCAGGGCCTAGCTTAGGCCTAGCTCCATTCTAACTTCCTGTTCAGGGAGGAAGCTGCGCTACTGCTAGCTGGGAGCTTATGGGGTTTGCTGTCCAAAGAATCCAAAAATGCCATGTCTAGAACCAGCTGTTGTTGGATAGGGATAGCCTCTTCCCTCACCTCAGGGATGAAGGCGAACCCTTTTACTGAAGGCCTGAAGAAGGCTATGGTGTCATCAAGGATAAAATCCTGAGCTTTTCCTTTTTTTCTGTGTGCAGAGAAACCTCCGACAGTAGAGGACTGCAAAGCCCTGGGGGGTTACTGCCATGTTCCCTTGAGCGAGGAATGTCCCTCTGGTGTAAGCTATCCAGCCAACTGTGGTATTAACGCAAGATGCTGCAAACCGCTCTCCTGAAGGAAGACATGGGCCATTCCTTGTGGAAGTCAAGCCACACTATCCTGAAGCAGGAGGTGAAATACATGGAAAGTGAAATCATCCGCTAATTAAACGCTAATTAAACATAAGATTTCACAATGTGTGTCTTTCTTTCCGAATGCCGACTGCAAATTCCAGTGTGGAGATGAGAGTGGTGTTCACATAATCCTGTTCAGGATTATGAGAGTTCACATAATCCTGTGAACTCTATTTGTTTTCATAAACATATCTGTGGTGGAAACACTCATGACCATGATTTAAAGGAGTTAAGTGCAGGTGGGGCGTCTTTTTCGCAACAGGGAGAAATGAAGAAGGCAAGAGTCTAAGAGAAAGGACAGGATACTCCACCACCTTCTCACTCCACCTAAGGAGGTTGATTGAACTGGCAGTTGAATCTAATCCCATTGTTAGGATAGGATAGGATTCTCTTCAGTGGACACCATGCTACCAGGAAGTAGGTTCGCATGAAGGTAATGGGTTGACCAGCACTGGTGGTTGGTGTTCCTTGCAGCTGGTGGGTCAGAAGGCATAATGCAGATGGTCAGAGCCAGGAGTAATCAAGTAGAGCTGGGGACAAAAGTACCTACACACACTCTCTCACACAGACACAAGTGGCAAGATGTAGGCCTCCTTCAGTCTCGAGAGACGATGGTAACGTGCTCTGAATAGAGGTCTTGGAACAGCGTCTAGTGTGGCTGAGGAGGCCAATTCGAGAGTGACAATCCTTTCCACACTGAAGACAAACACAATCTGTCCCCTGTCCAGCTCCCTGATTTTGTTGGTTTCGGGACTGCCTCTTTGCCTCGGCCTGCTAAACAAGTGTCTCTTGAGCGAAGACCAAAGTCCAGCTGAAATGCATGCGGGACTTCCTCTTCGCTGATGATGCAGCTGTTGTTGCCCACTCTGCCAAAGACCTCCAACAACTTATGAATCGTTTTAGCAAGGCCTGCCGAGATTTTGGATTAACAATCAGCCTGAAGAAAACACAAGTCATGGGCCAGGGCGTGGACTCACCTCCCTTTATTACCATCTCTTCACAAGAACTGGAGGTTGTTCATGATTTTGTGAACCATAATCTCTGACACTCTCTCTCTAGATGTCGAGCTGGATAAACACATTGGCAAAGCAGCTACCATGTTCTCTAGACTCACAAAGAGAATATGGGTTAACAAAAAGCTGACGGCATATACCAAGATCCAGGTCTCTAGAGCCTGTGTCCTGAGTACACTCCTGTACTGAAGTGAGTCCTGGACCCTTTGTGCATGGCAGAAGAGGAAGTTGAACACGTTCCATATGTATTGTCTCCGATGCATTTTTGGCATCACCTAGCAGGACAAAGTTCCAAATAGTGTAGTCTTGGAACGAGCTGGAATTTTTAGCATGTATATATTACTGAAACAGCGACATCTATGTTGGTTTGGGCATGTTGTGAGAATGGCTGACGGTTGGATTCCAAAAGATCTCCTGTATGGAGAATTAGTGGAGGGAAAGCGCCCCAGAGGGAGACCAGAGCTGTGATACAAGGAGATCTGTAAGCGGGATCTGAAGGCCTTAGGAATGAACCTCAACAGATGGGAAACCTTGACATCTGAGCGTTCAGCCTGGAGGCTGGCGGTGCAGCAGGGCCTCTCCCAATTTGAAGAGACCCTTGTCCAGCAGGCCGAGGCAAAGAGCCAGTCCCGAAACCAGCCAAATCAGGGAGCTGGACAGGGGACAGATTGTATTTGTCTTCAGTGTGGAAGGGATTGTCACTCTCGAATTGGCCTTCTCAGCCACACTAGACGCTGTTCCAAGACCTCTATTCAGAGCATGTTACCATAGTCTCTCGAAACTGAAGGATGCCTACGATAATTGGCATTGAAGGGCAAGACTCCATTAAGGAAGCAATCCCTAACTTGGAGAAACTTGAAGATACCTGAAAGGGATTATGGAGATGCTTGGAAGGATTAACAGTAATGACAGGTGATTAAGGCATCAAGCACTCTTCTGTATAAAATAAGCCTGAGAGACTAGAAGAGGAAACCAGCTAGAACTTTCTTATATTTCTAAATGTGTACCTTCTTTGAGATGATTCAAAATTGGTTTTGCAACTTCCCGTAACCTCATTCTATTTTACTAAGGATGTTCTGAATAACTTTCAATTTTTTATTTTTAGTAATCATTTTATCCTTTTTTTTGCTTAAATCTTTTCCTTTTAATAAAATATATAAAACCCTATCCAGGTGTGTTTTTTTTTTGGATTTTGAGTGCAGAAGAAATTTGGATACTAACTTTGAGTGTCTTAGCTTAGCTAGGTGACCAAGATGTTGAGGCAATGTCAACACATGTGGGGATGGCAACTATACTATATTAAATGGTACAACCACAGAAAGGTGGTTCCATGCCAGGAAGTGGAGAGAAACAGTCCGGATTGAGCTCAATAGGCTCTTTCCTCTCTTCTGCCTTCCTTGGGTCGCCCCGCCTCAAGGTGGAAAAGGGCAGAGGAGTAGAGAGACTATCTGAAGAATGGACAAGGACAGCTCGGCAAAACAGCCGTATTGTGATACGTTTGGGGGAAAAGAACACCACTGGAGAGAGAGAGAAAGTGAGAGGAGATAGCAGAAGATAAGTATTTGGTTGAATATCAGAAAAAACTTCCTAACTGTTAGAGCAGTACGACAATGGAACCGATTACCTTGAGAGGTGGTGAGTGCTCCAACACTGGAGGCATTCAAGAGAAACTGAGACAACCACCTGGCAGGTATCCTTTGATTTGTATTCCTGCATCGAACAGGGAGCTGGGCTTGATGGCCTTATAGGCTCCTTCCAACTTCATGATTCTACGGTTCTATAGTGGATAGCATGACTGAGGTAGAAACCCAGAGCAACTGTCTCCAGATTCCAGTATTGCAGGAAGGCTGGAGATATAAAGACAACATTCTTAGTTTCTGTCCCTGAAGCTGGAAGTGGTGAGTATAATTTTCTTTGACTATCTCTGAACTAATACTTGGTGAAGTTTCTGTCCTCTTTTGGACAAAAATTCCTTCTCGTACCCCATTGTTTACTTAGCTACTACTACAGCGGTCCAAAGGAAAAAGCCAGCTGACAACCTCACTGTCAATTGAGTGTCAGGAAAGTAAGATTTACCCTTGGTTGTACAGTATGCAGGCAATGAAAAAGAAAAGCAATTTTATTAAGAGAAAGCTTGCCTGAAGAGAAAGGTCTTTGCATGCTTGCGGAAGGACAGCAAAGATGGGGCCAGGCTGGCCTCCAGTGGGAGGGAGTTCCAAAGTCTGGGAGAGGCAACAGAGAAGGTTCTCTCCTGTGTCCCCACCAATTACACCTGGGAAAGTGGTGGGACCAAGAGAAAGGCCTCTCCTGATGATCTGGGCAGGCTCATGAATATCACCATGATGTCTGTTGATGTAGCAACCTAAATCATAAATGCAATGTAACCTCCATGGGTTCATGCTGGACAGTAGAAGAGTCGTAACGTAATTGCTAGAAGGATTAAAATTGGAGACACCACAAGGATTTGCTCTCTGTCCGAGCACCTGAGGTTCATTCTCCTGACTGCAGAACATGCCATTGAGAGATGCTCAGAGGCATCTCGTCATTCTTTTATCTCATGTGCTCTGGGACTGCTGCGGCTGCTGTCCGGATTCAGAGATTGGCCTTTAAATTCATCACAATACAGTGAAACCAGGAAGCCCAAGGAATAGGGCGAAGGGATAACTCCAGCTGGCAACACAAAGATTGTGAGGCCACCACCTCCAGTGGTCAGCCTCAGAGAAACATCACTCAAACCGTATTGGGAAACATGAGGTGGAAGCATCTGAAGAAGCTTTGAGATCTGTTGGGTCACAATCCTCTGGGGTTGTGACCCCTGCCTAAATGATTGCCTGGGACCCTAACCCTGAGACCCCTTGTGAGGCAATGGGGAGAGGAAAATAAGCAGGCATTTTAAGGTTGTAATGAGGCACACACGTGTTCTCTGAAACAGCGGTTTGTACAATCCTCAGTCCTCATGCAAGAATTGCGTGTTGGCTGGCTGTACTTAAGTTGGCCAAATGGGTGCATGGCGTCTCTACCTCAGGGTAGATACCCCCCCTTCCATGCGTGAGACAGCAAAAGGAGAAAACCGTCAAGCAAGGAAGAGGTTGAAGATGTTTCTGTAATCCAAAATATTCCAGCTGCTCAGCTGGATGCAAAGGCAACTGGAGAGAGAGATGATTTATTCAAATACTCCTAAATGGACTGCTGTGAGAATCTTAGATCCTCTTAGAACTACAGAGCTGGAAGGAACCCTATGGATCAAGGATGCTGGCAAATCTTTGGGTCCAAGTCCCAAGCCCCGAGTCTGGGTCCCTATTAAAAACAAGCTTTTCTTCCCAGAAAAAAGGGAGGGGTGGGGTGGGTTCTATATAGGGTGTGTGTGTGGAGGTCTGAGGCTTATAAGCCACCCATTTTTGGTCCCATCTTCCCTGTCTGCCTCGCCTTCCTTCAGTCCTCCACCCTCTAGCTTCTTGAAAACCCTTCCCGCCCTTTGCTACCTCCTCCTCCACTCTTTGCCTGGCTTCTGATGAGTGTCTTCTGATGAGTGTCACAAAGTCTTTTCCAGGTTTACAGTGACCTTTATTAAAAGAATAGGGACTTGAAAACACGAAAAATGGGTCCAAGTCGCAAGTCAAATCCGAGTCACTGAATCATCCCCCAAGTTGAATTTGAGTCAAGTCGCTGGTGCGACTTAAGTCCGATTCAACAGTGAGTCACATGACTTGAGTCCCCATTGCTGCTATGAATCCATGCCCCGTCAAGGAGGCATATTGGGGAATCAAACTCTTAATCTCTGGCTCCTCAGCCAGATACCTAAACCACTGAGCTATCCAACAGTTCTAATAATATTATGTGACATCAAGTGAATTCTTATGGCAACCCTTTTCAGGGTTTTCCAGGTAGAAAATACCCAGAAGTGGTTTCCCATTTTCTTCTTCTGGGGGCGTCCTGGGACTGTGCAGCTGGCCCAAGGTCACACAGGCTGGCTTTACTCGCAGGAGGCACAGTGGGGGAATCGAACTCCCAGCCTCTGGCTCCGCAGCCAGATATCTATATCATGGGGAGCACATAATGTGTAGAATTGAACACATATATAGCTTTGGGTTAAAGCCATTGCCTGGTTTAACCCCTGAGCTCATTAGCTTGTGCGTAAAAATCCCCCTTCCTCTCCAACCTTGGCACACCACCATTAAAGCTGAAGAGACCAGTTCCTGGATTCAGGTGGTGATGGTTTCTCCAACAGGTTCTTTATGTTTCAATCAATCTTGGCTTGCAAAGCCCGTGAAACAGATGATGCTTTCAAATGAGGACTGGCAGTTCTTCAAGGAGAAATCTGAGCTTCCAAAAGCAGGATACGTCCCTCTCTACCATAAGCCATTATGCACCACAACTCTATATAAGCAGGCATGTCCAGGTTTGATCTATTTTTGTGCTTACTTCATTGTAGACTGATCGCTCTCAGGCTCCTACCATGAGGTTCCTTCTGCTCTTCACTCTGGCTCTCCTGCTCTTCCCGGTTCTTGCAGGTGAGCAAGTAACTGAGCTTGGGGACTGTGGGGAGAGAAAGAAGCCACCCACCCGCCCCCTTTTTAATGTATGGGGATTTAAGGAATGAGGAAATGTGCTTTGGCTTTCATTTCTGCATTATTTTGCCATGGTCCTAAGTGTTGTTACTGACAAGCGAGCTCCATGGAAATGATCGACCGTCAAAGCTGAGTAAATGTACCTGCCTTTCAGTTCAGGCCAGGCCCCAAGTTAGCTCCATTGGGGCCCGTGAGCTCTTAGTCTCCCTCAACGGAGGTCTCCACAGGGTACCAATGGCAGGGCCCTGAGGAGAGACAACTTCTAAGTCCACAGAGGGAGCAAGGCTTGAGGCTCACTAGTATTGGTTGAGCCAACTAAGATCATGGCCACTGGTCCCATCACCTCCTGGCAAATAGAAGGGGAAGATATGGAGGCAGTGACAGATTTTACTTTCTTGGGCTCTATGATCACTGCAGATGGTGACAGCAGCCACGAAATTAAAAGACGCCTGCTTCTTGGGAGGAAAGCGATGACAAACCTAGATAGCATCTTAAAAAGCAGAGACATCACCTTGCCGACAGAGGTCTGCATAGTCAAAGCTATGGTTTTTCCAGTAGTGTTGTATGGAAGTGAGAGCTGGACCATAAAGAAGGCTGACCGCCGAAGAATTGATGCTTTTGAATTGTGGTGCTGGAGGAGACTCTTGAGAGTCCCCTGGACTGCAAGGAGAACAAACCTATTCGTCCTGAAGGAAATCAACCCTGAGTGCTCACTGGAAGGACAGATCCTGAAGCTGAGGCTCCAAGACTTTGGCCATCTCATGAGAAGAGAAGACTCCCTGGAAAAGACCCTGATGTTGGGAAAGTGTGAAGGCAAGAGGAGAAGGGGACGACAGAGGACGAGATGGCTGGACAGTGTCATCGAAGCGACCAACATGACTTTGACCCAACTCCGGGAGGCAGTGGAAGACAGGAGGGCCTGGCGTGCTCTGGTCCATGGGGTCACGAAGAGTCAGACACGACTTAACGACCAAACAACAACAAGTATTGGTTGATGTGGTGGCCAGGGCGGAGGTACCGTCACCGCTGTTTCCACCTTTTTTTGCCTCCAGCGTCATCTCTGGGTCGATGCGTTGCCCACTTGGCTTGGAGCAGGCCGATAGCAGCAATCCTCTCAGTGGTGAGTCAGGAAGAGCCAGCATGGCTAAGAGTCTCAAGCGAGCAGCCTTGCCCTCATGAGAAGCCAGGCTGGCCCCATCTCGGCTGCCCTTCCGCAAGCAGGCAAAGACCTTTGTCTTCAGGCAAGCCTTCCCTCGGTGACTGGCTGCCTTAGAAGGTTTTTTTTCAAAATGGTTTGTTGTGCTCTGTTGTTTTTAAATGTGTTTTTAGCATTGATTTTATTTACCATTCGAAATAGAATCCTTAATTCCTTTCAAAATATTTGTGTACGTACTTGCTGTTTTTAGCTTTTGAATGGAGTCTTTTAATTGTTGTAGGATGCCTGTGATCCTTTTAAGGAGACGGGTGGGGTAATAGCTCATCAGAGGCATCAGAGTTTGGGGGTTCTGCTGTGGCTCCCTTACAAGGGCTGGACTTGATGATCCATAGGGTCCCTTCCAGCTCTGCAGTTCTAAGATTTTTATTAAAAATATTTAAAAATAAACGAGATGCACAGTCCGGACAGATGCAGACTCTGACTTCCTCAGGCTCTGGGACACCCTCCGCCCTCTGTCTCCTCCTAGGAATCACCCCGAGCTCCTCCTTCCTCTGAGTCTGAGGGTAGACTGGCCCAGGGCAGATGTTCCCCAATCTCCCTTTAGTCAACTCCCACAGCCTCTTCTGTGGCTTCTTTGATGGCCATCAACTGTAGGGTGGTTCCCTTTCCTCTTGCCCCTCTCCAGGTGGCTCTCCTCCCAGAAAGGTTGACCCTAACTCCTCCCAGGCTTAATCACCGAGAAGGCACATATAGGGAGATACGGTCCTTCAGGTAGCCTGGACCCAAGCTGTAGAGGGCTTTATAGGTAAATGACCAGCACTTTGAATTGGACCCGGAAACGGACTGGTAGCCAGTGTAGTTCTTGTAACAGGTGCGTTATATGCTCCCCGTCGCTGGCCCCAGTCAGTAGTCTGGCTGCAGAGTTTTGCACCAGCTGAAGTTTCTGAACCGTCTTCAAAGGCAGCACCACATAGAGGGTGTTACAGTAATCCAAACGGGATGTAATTAAGGTATGTGTCACTGTAGCCAGATCCGACATCTCAAGGAATGGACGCAGCTGGCGCACCAGCTTTACCTGTGCAAATGCACTCCTGGCCACCACTGAGACCTGGACATCCAAGCTTAGGGATGAATCCAGGACTACACCCAAGCTGTGGACCTGAGTTTTCAGGGGGAGTGTAACCCCATCCAGCACAGGTAGTATCCCTATTCCCTCATCTACTTTCCAACTAACCAGGAGCACCTCTGTCTTGTCTGTATTAAGTTTCAGTTTAATCTAAGCCTTAAAATGTTGTCAGCTTAAGGTCAGAGACTACACTTCAGTCCTCAAGGCCTGTCCTTGCTCCATTCAAATGACTGAATGCAGGGATAGCAATGGTGAAGACAAGGGCCCTACTTCACTGTTGCAGCTCTTGGCAGTGTGACATTTTTTGCTAGAAAAAAACTCTAGCTCTGCAGGAGAAAAAGATTCAGGGACCTATAGAGCAGAATTAGCTTCAAGTCTCCCCAGAGTAGACCACCCCGTATTGTTTGTTCTCCTCAACTGGCACCTATAGTCTCAGTAACTCACTCCGAGACACTGGTAAGAGGAAGAATAAAAGGTCCCGTTCACTCACAGTTTGGAACTGATGAAAAACAGTATACTGTAGAAAAATAATGACTGGTTACATGAACAGAGCTTAAACTGTCTCAGAGTCTTCTCATTGATTAACTACATGACTAACTACATGACTGAATACATAGCTAACTGACCACAGATAGGTACTGACTGACTACATACTATTAACTGAACACTAACTGAAAAAAAGTGGGAAAAGACTCTTAAGTCAAGAGGCGTGTCTGTCTTCAAAAATCTGAGGCACAGAGGGAACAATTGGTTCTTTCTGGATTGATTGGCAGTCTCCCCAGCCCAGCAAAATCTCTTAAAGGCAACATACAAAGGTTAAGAACAACAACAGCAATAATCTTAGAACTGCAGGGCTAGAAGGGACCCTATGGATCATTAAGTCCGGCCCTTGTCAAGGAGGCCCAGTGGGGGAATTGAACTCCCAACCTCAGGCTCCGCAGCCAGAGACCTCAACCACTGAGCTATCCAGCAGTTGCTAAAATTGCAACAGGAACAAGTGGTTTGGGTGCATCTTAGGACATGTTCTGAAACTCCATCAACTTGCTGCCAGTCGGAGGTGGACAGTACTAGATGAGATACCTCAATGATCTGATTCCCTATACAGCAGATTCCCAAGGTCCTCTACATAAATCTGGATCCTTCTTCCCCTCCAATAACCAATTCCAACAATTCTCTGATTCTTTCATGCAGACCCAGAGAAACTTTGCAAGAAGATGAATGGCTTCTGCGTTGACAGACTTGCCCGTTGCCCCACCCCGCTCAACGAGATGCTTCCATTCAAATGTCTTGAAGGCCGAAAATGCTGCAAGCGCCCATAAAGCTTCAGACCCCTGGGTTGCAGCATGTTTTCGTTAGTCAACCTGATTTCCTGATGGCTGATCTTTATTTGGGGAAGTCAGCGAGGCTCTACTTTATGCCAAGGAAGGCATGGATAAATCCACAGGATCTCATCATTAAATGCATGATTTAAAATGAAGAATTGACGTCCTGTTCTTTTAAGGAATTCATTGGGCCAGATCAAAATATTTTTCTGCCTGAGGCAGAGGACAAGAAATTACGTTGGAAAGATATTCCACGTTGGTTGTTGTAGGTTTTTTGGACTGTTTGGCCGTGTTCTGGAGGTTTTCTTCCTAACGTTTCGCCAGTCTCTGTGGTTGGCATCTTCAGAGGACAGGAGTTAGAACTCTGTCTGTGACCAGAACCCAAAAAACCTACAACAACCATTGGATCCCAGCTGTGAAACCTTCGAGAATACATATTCCACTTTAGTTACACAATGATGATGGAAGAACACTCTCCACCTTGTCTAAGACAGTAAATTAGCTGGGGGTGAGGTGGGGTGAAGGGAACACAGCTGAGGAGGAACACAGGGGGACCTTCACCTTCTACCTCTGGCAAGGAGGCACAGAGGAGTGGGCTGCCCTGCGTTCCGATCTGTACAATGCTGTAATGCAATGGTTCCCAACCTTGGGTAATGCAGTCGTTTTCCCAGCTGGTGGGGAAAGCTTCTGGGAATTGCAGTCCAAGAACAGCTGGGTTACACAAGGTTGGGAACCATTAACCTAATGGATAAAGCTCCAGATCATGTAGACATCACAATTCCGTCTTCCTGTGGGAAGGACCAACTAGGGAAGTGCCTCATTTACATCACCCAGTAACTACTAGCTATGATGTCTACTACCTTCCTCAGCCTAAACATGTACAGACTTGATCTCCGTTGCCTTCTCAAGCCATCTAAGTAGATTTACTTGAGTAGCAGGTGAAAGTTCAGCAGTTCTTGTTTTCAGACAGCGTTTTTCATGTCTCCAGAAGACAGTAAGGCAGTGGTCACACAAGAGTAATGCCCACCTTCTTTCTCACATCTTTGTGTTATTGTCACGTGGCATATATAGTGGTTCATAAGTTTTTTAACAGTTCCATTTTTGGGGGGTGATTAGATGCAGTTTGTCTATACCCCTGGAGCAAGACGTATCCCCTTCCTTTTCTTGTGCCTTTCTCTGCCCCTCTTCCCTTCCCCCCCAAAAAAACTGTGTGTGGTTACATCGATGTGTCAGCAAAATGCCCTTGTTGGCCACATACTGATCTGAGCCATTTCTTCCTATTTCCATGCTTCGTTACCCTCTATGGAGTAAAACCCACATCACACTGCAGTGGTGGTCAACAAACAGTAGGGAGACTGATTCTGTGTATTTGACAGAAGTATACCGATGCACCAACATTTCTGTTTGAAAATTAATACAAAAATTTTAAGGGAGTCAAACGACAGCAGGTGAGAGAGATGGGACCGCACATCAGATGCATAGGAAATTAATCAATTTTGGAGTACACACTCGATGGGATGTTGCTTGTACTGCATGATGAAATGCGGAACAAATATAGTAGTAGCCTCCCAGCGGGCTGGATTTGATGCAGAGATAACACGGAGGGGGAACAAAAGAATATAAATGGACCTGCGTTTGTCTTTCTGGCCATCCAGGGTATCCACAAAGCTCTCCTGCAGAGCAACTTTTCGAACAAATGCCCCCTTACATAATTTCATAATGTAAATATAATAAAACATAGGAATTTACAAGAAAAAATTATAGAAAATCAAAACAGCCAAAACATACTAGAACATGTCAACTGGAACTTAATAGGCTATAACTTTTATTGCCAAATAAAACATTAACAGAGTTATGGCCTATTTACCTTTCTTGACATTTTAACACAGCTGAGAGTCACAGTCCAGCTTGGAGTTAGGCTGGCGTGGCTTAAGCCACCCTTGGTGGCTGGTGGTCATTGTGGTTGGTGGGGTAGAAGTCACAATTCAGGCGGACAGAGCCAGGAGTGGACAGGTAGAACCAAGGCAAAGGTGGTATTGATATACAGTCATACACAAGCATACAGAGAGAGAGCAAGAGAGGAACTAAAGTTGGACCATCGCCCTCTATCTCAGATAAGGAGACAGGCAGCAGTGGCTCAGCTTGAGTCTGAAGAGGGACAATATTCCGTTTTCCCTAACAGATGGTGCTCCATTGCAGGTACAGCTATTTAGAAATCGCAATTGGGTTTTTCAAAAGAAAGAAAGAATTAGGCAAATATTTTTCCTCCCTCATCCACCCACAAATTCTAATATGGGCCCTACCTTTAGTTTCCACAGCACGAATGTTAGGGCTGACCCTAAGCCTGGTCTTCACAGCAAAATATGATTCCCTTAGAACCATAGGATTACTTAGTTGGAAGGGGCCAATAAGACCATCAAATCCAACCCCCTGCTCAAGGCAGGAATACAAATCAAAGAAGATCTGCCAGGTAGTTGTCTAAGTTTCTCTTGAATGCCTCCAGCATTGGAGTGCTCACCACCTCCCAAGGTCATTGATTCCATTGTTGTACTGCTCTAACAGTTAGGACGTTTTTCCTGATATTCACCCTAAATCTAGCTTCCTGGTATTCAGCCTAAATCTGATGACTTTGTGGGAAGCTCTTGGTGTTTCCTATTCAAACTAAAGAAATGCTTTTGAGAAACAGGATCAGCAGGCATAAGAAGGTGGACTGAAGTTTCAAAGAACTGCTGTACTTCCCTGTTTTTTCAGGTGGGAAAACAAATATCCTCATGCATGACGCTGAAGAAGAGCAGCATTTGCTTTTTGTGTTTGAGCTAGCTTTCCTTCTTAGCTGCCCTTCTCTGGAAGTTATGGCTGACCTCCATCTTCTACACCCTACATGGAAGGTGTCCAGTGGGGAGGAACAACCTCCCAACAGTCAATCAAGGGAGGCGCATGAGTCAATGGGATGCAGCCCTCCCCTTGGAGGGTTGAGGCCCTAGACAGGGTGGGAATCCTGTCCACGTCAGGAAAGGAGGTGGAGTTGCAGGTTGAGAAGGTTCCACATCCTGGGTGGTAGGGGATAAAAAGGAGGAAGAACTCCAGCCAGGGGCAGAGGGAGAGTCAGAAGAGAGGAACAATGCCCGAGATGAGCCCCAACCCACGGCACCTGGAGATACACACTTACTTTGCTTAAGCAACCTATGCTTCCCCTTGACTTGTCCCAGAACCCGATCCACCAAATTATGGCATGGTCTGGGGGCATGGATTGTTAGCAATCCCACAGCAGGAATCAGCTGCTGGTTCCCCTGAGCCACCCACTCCTACTCTGCTGCAGCACTGGCGGAAGCAGCATCTGTTCCAATATCCCTAGAGAAAAGCCTCGGTGCACAAGAGGCACAGAAGAAGGATTCTTGATAGGCTGTGCCCTAACGGTGCCAGTTTGTGAACCATTCCCCGACGATGGATCAGGTGGTGATGAGACTTCTGGACTTCTGCTGGACTTCTGGTATTGCAGGGGCACCTTTATACTAAAGGGGAAAGATTAGAAGGACCCGCTGAACACACTTGTACATTGTTGTCACATGCCTTCCAGTGGCCTCCAACTTATGGTGACCCCATGAATAAAAGTATCATAAAATCATTGAACAAAAGGAGAACAAACCTATCCATTTTGAAGGAAATCAACCCTGAGTGTTCACTGGAAGGACAGATCCTGAAGCTGAGGCTCCAATCCTTTGGCCATCTCATGAGAAGAGAAGACTCCCTGGAAAAGACCCTGATGTTGGGAAAGTGTGAAGGCAAGAGGAGAAGAGGACGACAGAGGATGAGATGGTTGGACAGTGTCATCGAAGCAACCAACATGAATTTGACCCAACTCCGGGAGGCAGTGGAAGACAGGAGGGCCTGGCGTGCTCTGGTCCATGGGGTCACGAAGAGTCGGACACGACTAAACGACTAAACAACAAAACAAAAATCATTGAGTTGGAAGGGGCCCACCATTGAATCCACAACCCTGCTCAAGGCAGGAATCCAAATCAAGGCTCCTTCTGCCACTGCGGCTGTGTGGGGCAGGAGCTCTTTGCCGGCCACCCGGCTGAGGCGAGTGCAGGAGGCCAGTCCAGTGGCCGAGGAGGGAGGGCAAGAGCGAGCCTTTCTTAAGGCTGCTTGCCCGATGCGCTGCCTCTTGCTGGCGAGATCGTCAGAAGAGCAGGGAGCAGGCGTGCGGCAGCCCGGGCGAGGCGCTTTAAATTTCGCACCTGGGCCTGACACGCACCTGTGGAGCATGGAGGGTTGTGCAGCTGTGCAACCCACGGTTTGGAGGCTTGGGGGGTTGAAGGGAAAGGTGGTCCACAGAGGTTGGGGGAAGCAGACATTCAGCGGGCTGAGCGGGGCACTTTCTGTTTTGTCCAGGGCCTTGCGTGCACTTGTTGACACAGGAGGGTTGCGCAGGGGCGCGACCAGCAATTTCGTGGGGGGAAGTGGTCCCCTGTCCCCACAGAGGTGGGGGGTTGGTCGAATTTGGAGTTTTTAAGCCCCTGGGAGGAAAGCGATGACAAACCTAGACAGCATCTTAAAAAGCAGAGACATCACCTTGCTGACAAAGGTCCGCATAGTCAAAGCTATGGTTTTTCCAGTAGCGATGTATGGAAGTGAGAGCTGGACCATAAAGAAGGCGGACCACCGAAGAATTGATGCTTTTGAATTGTGTTGCTGGATGAGACTCTTGAGAGTCCCCTGGACTGCAAGGAGAACAAACCTATCCATTTTGAAGGAAATCAACCCTGAGTGCTCACTGGAGCTGAGGCTCCAATACTTTGGCCATCTCATGAGAAGAGAAGACTCCCTGGAAAAGCCCCTGATGTTGGGAAAGTGTGAAGGCAAGAGGAGAAGGGGATGACAGAGGATGAGATGGTTGGACAGTGTCATTGAAGCGACCAACATGAATTTGACCCAACTCCGGGAGGCAGTGGAAGACAGGAGGGCGTGCTCTGGTCCATGGGGTCACGAAGAGTCGGACACGACTTAACGACTAAACAACAACAACAAGCCTCCTTTTTAATAATAGTAATTTAAAACAGCAACAATAACAACAACCCCAGAATAGACAAAATAAATAAATAAAAAGGAAAACAGCAGGAAGGAAGGGAGAGCGGGGGGGGGGTTGTTTCCAAGTCCTTACATATATAGGTGCAGCACGGAGATCTAGTAGAGACTCGAAGGCCCGCAAGTTGGAAGAGCTCAAGCAGTTGGGTAACATTATGTTGTCTCGCATCACTGTCTTAGAGAGTGATTGTGACAATGCCTCCAGGAGTTTTGGGGCTATGATGGAGACCGGCTCACAGCATCAGGAGGCGGCGGTTGAAAATGTTCATCAGGCAACAATTGGTACCCAGACGACAATGGTGGAAGAGGAGATGCAAACAGAGGAGGTGTGTGCTCAACAGGCGACAGGGCAGATGGAGGGCGATGAACCAGACCACCCAGGGTCAAAGCACCAGACCACCCAGGACTCAGTAGCCAAGTAGTCACAGCTTCTGATTTAGCTGTTCCAGGTGAGTCTGCACCTACACGAAACACATCGGTTGGACGAGGCGTATGGCGATGGGGCCCTGTTACCCCACCTGGCAGGACACCAGCTGTCAGACAGACTTACTACACCCCTGTGAGAGTCAGCACGCCATGTAGTGGGAACAGAGTCCAAGGGGAAAAACCTTGGACTGCCCGATATCCATAATGGCCATTACCTGGTCAGCCCCCTGTGGTTCCTCAGCTCCCAGGAGCCATGACACCCCCTCTCATTCTGAATATGGGATATAATTCTGTTGTCAGAACCACTTCTCCCTAAAGAGATAGCGTCTTGGGCGAGGAGTCTCTGTAGGCGCGAGCGACCACCACTTTTTATACCTGAGGCAGGTCCTTTAGCCTCAGAAGTGCGTAGCCCTTGCCTTATGGACAAGCTCGACCTGAAATAGAACTCTTGCCTGCTTAAAGGCAATAAACAATTGACTGTGTGCTTCCTTAGACAGTACAACAGACTGGCTAGGTAGGACCTCTCTGTATAGTAGCAATTAGTGACCTTTCCAATCTCCACTGGATTTAGGTGCAATCCTGCTGTTCAAGAGACAAGTCCTGTGTTAGAATTTATAATTGCTTTATTAAGAAAATAAAATAGTTCCATTAGAATACAGTTGTAACTTTAAAAGCATAAAGCATAAACATATCCAAACAGTTACTATGATTCAAATAAGCTTACTATTCTTGGGTTAAAATAACAACAGTTTAACTATGCTAGGTAGTCATCATGACAAGCATTCTACATAACAGCTCACTAGGGAAATCGGGTGAATCTTCCTCCCCCCCTTTTCTCTCTTCTTTCCCTCTTTCACATACATGAAAACAACCATTTTTCTACTCGTCTCCAGACCACCTTCTTTCTTACATTTTCAAGTTGTTAACCAATTAGGATTATGAGGGCGTAACAAAGTTCACCGCCCCTGTTTCACATGAGATCTGCAGGTGTTTATCTTGTTCCCAATTAGGAGGAACGTGGTGTTTGGTCTTCCTCTGTTCTTCTCTTGATCTTCTCAGACTCTGTTCCTTATCTTGGAGCAAGTCCAGAGTAAACTCGGAACAACAATCCTATGAGAACATTCAGTGGTTTAAATTCAAACTATACAGAAAACTTAACAGACTCCATCTTTATATGACTACAGGTCCCATATGCTTTCTAATTTGTCACATCTGTGGTGCAGGATGCTCTCCCAAGCGGTGACCAATCACGACCATTGGGGGACCATCTGTTGCCAGCAACAGTAGAAAAGATCTGGAGGGGTGAGTTTGTAGATGTCTTTGAGCTCCTGAATAGAAAAGTGGAGAAGAAAGGTTCAGAAAAAGAGGAGGAAAGGGAGCGGGAGAAATTGAGGCAGCATAAGCCAGATAGATGCTGGGCCAATTGGCTGCTAGGATACATTATTTACACAGGTACAGTAGTCAGGGCTCAACCGGACTGAGCATTTTCCCTATTTCAGTGCCTAGATTTGATCTACAGGGCCTACACGGATTTCCTTGGTCATGCATGGCTGATCTATGACGAGGGGTTCCGTATGCACACAGCCATCCATAGGGACATGTGCTGGCTTGTGCAGCATAATGTGCTTTGGTTGTGCACCATGACACCGGCTCGGCCGGTTCTGGGTGAGCGCTTTGATAGTGGCCACTTGGTACAGAGACCTGCTTATGGATCATCTCCCCGCGCATTAGTGGGCCAGGTGGTTCAACCCCATCTGGTTTGCTGGGAGTTTAATTCCTGAGGGTCCTGTAACCGTAGGCCATGTAAGTTCAAGCATCAATGCACCACCTGCAGAGGTCCCCATGCATCAGTATATTGTTCCCGGGGTAAATCAGCAGTGACTGGCAGGGAAGTCAGAGATGGGAAAAAGCCCCCTGCCAGACCCGTGAATAATCCAAAAGGGCCCCAGTCCAGTTAAGTTGTCAGTTTTAGAGGAATGGTTGAGGGCATATCCAGATAGGGTTGCAGCTAGTTATTTGTTGGATGGTGTCAGGTTTGTTTTCCGCACACCAGTGGTAGGTGATAGAGTGGCCATGTTGTCAAAAAATCTGAAATCAGTTCAAGGTTTTGAGGATATTGTGAAAGCAAAAATATCGAAGGAAGTTGCAGAAGGGTGGGTTCTGGGCCCGTTCGTGGAACCACCGGTGCAGGTTTCCCCATCGGGTATAGCGCCAAAGAAGGCTGTGGGTGAATATCACTTGATTAATCATTTGTCCTACCCAGAGGTCAACTCAGTGAATGATGCGATCCCACAGGATCTCTGTAGTGTGCGTTATACGTCATTTGATATGGCAGTGCGCATGGTGCGCAACCATGGGGTGGGGGCAGAGCTGGCGACATTAAATCGGCATTCCACCTTCTCCCTGTACACCCTGCAGACTTTAGCTTGCTAGGCTTTGCTTTCAAGGGTCAATTTTACATGGAAAGAGCATTGCCAATGGGATGCTTGATTTCCTGCAGTGCCTTTAAATGATTCAGCTCCTTCACAGAGTGGGCGCTTAGGCGCCGATTGGGCTTGCAGCAGGTTGTGCATTATTTAGATGATTTTGTGTTCTGTCGGAAGAGGGGAAGAGGGCACTGTAAGCAGCTCATGGAGGATTTTAAGGAGATGGCAATGGAGCTAGGTGTTCCATTAGCTGAGGAAAAGACGGAGGGGTCATCTAGTGTGCTGACCTACATAGGTATTGAGCTTGACACTTTTCAGCAGTCCAGCAGACTGCCAGAGGATAAACTGGAGGACCTCAAGCGTAGGTTAAGGGAGCTATTGCCCAAGAAAAAACTTTCATTAAAGGAGTTACAAGAGGTGGTGGGCCACCTTAACTTTGCATGCAAGGTGGTTGCACCTGGCTGTGCATTCCTCCGTAGGTTGTGCGATGCTATGAAAGGCCTCTCCAGACCACACCATCGGAGACGCCTTTCTGCAGGAATGAGGAAGGATTTGAGTCTATGGTTGCGGGTTTTTTTGGACGGTTTTAATGGGATATCATTTTGGAGGGCTGATGTATGCCTGGGAGCAGACTTTCAGGTCCAAACAGACGTGGCAGGATCCCTGGGTTATGGTATATACTTTCAGGGCAGATGGTGTGCAGGGGTCTGGCCGGGGGAGTGGACCCAGCTAGGAATCACTAGGGATATGACATTCTTGGAATTTTTTTCCAACAGTAGGGGCATTGTGGCTATGGGCCGAGATTTGGTTGAATTCTACAGTCATGTTCTGGTGTGATAACTAGGCGGTGGTATACGTGGTCAATTCACTTACCTCAAGGTCACAGATGGTCATGTGTTTAGTCAGGGCCTTTACGTTGCATTGCTTAGGATATAATATTGTTTTTAAGGTTCGTCGCGTCCTGGGTATTGACAATGTCTTAGCTGATGCCCTGTCCCATCAACAGATTGAATGGTTCAGGGTGTTGGCTCCATGGGCACAGGTGCACCTGGATGTGTTACCAGTGGAGGTCTGGAGCCTGGAGGGTGGAAGTCAACCGGGCCATAGCCCTGGCCATGGCCCCCAGCACAAGGCACAGTTATGCAACAGCATATGAGGAATTCTTTTCATTCCAGAATAGGGAAGGTTTAGGCCAAAACTGGCCTGCACCTGTAGATGATTTGTTACAATTTGGAGTTTATTTGCATAACAAAGGGCTGGTGCCCGCGTCCATTAGAAGTAAGATATCAGCCCTGGCATTTTATGCCAAGGCTCAGGGGTATCCTGATTTTTCGTCGGACTTCCGTATTCAGAAAATGATGGAAGGGTGGTCTAAAGAGCGGGGTGCAGTAGCAGACCAGTGAAGCCCAATTTCTCCAGCTATGCTGCAGAGGCTGGTGACCTGCTGGCCCGTGGTTTGCAAGAATGCATATGAGGCTAGCCTGTTCAAGGCAGCTACACTTGTGGCATTTTTTGGAGCATTTAGAGTTAGTGAACTAGTAGCTGCTTCAAGGGAGGATGCTTTGAGGTCTGCTTTACAGCTGTCTGAGGCCACGGTCTTTGAAGATCGTGCGGTCCTACATTTGCAGACGTCTAAGACAGACCAACGAGGTAAGGGGCAAGGGGTCACTCCAGGGAAGTGTGGACTAGTAGAGTTATGCCCAGTGGGCGCAATGAAGGAATATCTCTCATTGCGAGGATTTAGGCATGAGGACGCATCACCTTTAACAAAATTTCGGTTTTGGAAGGTGACGTCTGGGGCCTTACAAAAGGCTGGATCACAGGGGTGGAAGTTTGGAACACGTTCGTTCCGCAGAGGTGCTGCCTCTACGGCGGCAGTTTTGGGATACGGAGTTGAAGGTATGAAGAGGGTTGGCAGATGGTCGTCTCATAGATATCAATCTTATGTACGCCCTTGGCCACAGCGCTAGGTTGCTGGCGTTGGCTTCCCCCCCCCCTTATTTTTCAGGTCCGGCACCCCCGTTAACCCGGAGGAGGATCCCGTTGGTCGGCCACAGTTTCGTGTTTTGGTCCGCTAAATTGGCCTCAAGTTTGAGTTGGGGGAGGACCCTGGGCCTGGGTGCTTCGGCCATGCTGGAATGGAGGGGACGACCTGGTTTGTTGTGGGGTGGGTTTATGCAATTGGCTACCCCTGGTGGGGTGGAGTTGCCTTTTGATATACTATTGGTTCACCTGGGTAGAAATGACTTGGCTCGTAAGACGGGCAAGCGCCTTATATTACAGGTGATAGTGGATCTGCGGTCCTTGGTGGCTAATTTTCCTAGATTGCGAGTGGTTTGGTCAGCAAAGCTGCCACGGCAAGTTTGGAGGGCCGATTGTGACCCCAGGCGTATTGATAAAGCCCGGAGGGGGGTGAACCGTGAAGTTAGTAGGGCGGTGTGGGCGGGCCTGGGGTCTGTAGTGATGCACCTGGACATCAGGGTGGAGCGCGCAGAGTTGTATAGGAGTGATGGAGTGCACTTATCAGAGGCCGGTTTGCATATATTTTTAAGAGATCTGCACGGGCCCCTGAAGACTGAAATGTTCAGTCTGTTGGGGGGCATGGGGCATACGGAGTAACCCCTATGCCATGGCGGGTAGTGCAGAAGGCATGAGTTTTTAGGTGAGTTACAAGGGGCACCCGAGAGGGGTGTAAGCCGGTCCACCTCCCAGCGTTGAAGATCAGGAGGTTTCGGACTGGGAGGGGGAGGAGCAAAGAGATCCACGGGGCCCAGAACGTCTAGAGTCAGGAGCCTCAGATGGCCTGGGCTCTGGGGATACCCTGACATTACGGGAACTCACCATCAGGAGATCTGGAGTAAGGCCAGCCACAGATTCAGATCATGATTCCGCACTACCGTAGATTCCCTTTCGTAAGGGGATGTTGGTTTCCAGTTAATAAAGTGTGGCCCAGTTTTCAGCCCACCTCTTGTGTCTTGCCTTGTTATTCCGGGCTGGCTTGGCAAAGGATAACTGCTAGGTGGTTCTCTAAATTTCTCTTGACTGCCTCCAGTGTTGGAGCACTCAACATCTCTTGAGGTAACTGGGTCCATTGTCTTACTGCTCTAACAGTTAGGAAGTTTTTCCTGACATTCAGTTGAAATCTGGCTTCCTGTAACTTGAGCCCATTAGTGTGTGTCCTTCACTCTGGGATGATCAAGAACAGATCCTGCCCCTCCTCTGGATCAGGGGTCCCCAACCTTTTTAACCCTGCGGATTGGCTGGGGAAGGCAGGGCACCCCCTCGAGCTCATGCGCGAAGGAGTGTGCGCTCTCTCGCATGAGCGCATGTGCTTGTGCGCATGCACGAAGCAGTGGGAGGGTGTTCATGTGGGCTCACAAACGACGGCGCGGCGCTTGTGCGGGCACTTGTGCGCATGCGCAAAACGGTGGGGGAGTGGTTGCGTGGGCGCTGGCGCACGCACACATGCGCAAAGGGGCTGTGCGGGGGAAAGTGCGTGCAGGGGGTGTGGGAGGTCTGTCTCCACGGCCTGGTCCGGCTCAGGCCACGGACCGGGGGTTGGGGACCTCTGCTCTGGATGACAGACTTTCAAGTAGAATTCTCTGGGAAAGACAGTAATGCTGGGAAAAGTGGAAGGCAGCAGGAAAAGAGGAAGACCAAATATGAGACAGACAGAATCCCTAATGGAAGTCACAGGCTTGAGTCTACAAGAGCTGAGCAGGGCTCTTAAGGGCAGGGCATTTTGGAGATCACATGAGTCAGAGGCAACCTGATGGCACATAACAACAACCAAGCTTTCTCTTTTTGTCCTGGACCTTCTAGAGAGTTCTGTAACAAATAAATCATTCCTAATTAAACCTCGAAGCATCTCAGACCCTTTCTGCTCTTTTGCACACAATAGATCCGTCCGGCACTCCAGGTTGCCTCCACAGAATTGTGACGTGTGTGTCTGTATTCTATTGTCTCCAGGATCTTATAAATAGAGGGGAAAATCTTGGTTCAATTGAGACTTTGATCCAGAGCTGCACTTACGGCTTCTACCCGGGTCACGGGAGACTTCAAGAGAAAACATCTGCCATGAAGCGTTATTACTTTCTTTTTGCTTTGGCCACTCTCCTTTGCCAGATGGGTACAGGTAAGAGGAATGCTCAGGTTGCTGAACTGCAAAGGGAGAGACCCCTCAAAACTACAACCACTCTGTTGTTATTATTTTAACCGTTGAGGCAGTGGTTCCCAACCTTGGGTCCCCCATGTTCTTGGACTAAAACAACCAGAAGCCTTCGCCAGTAGCTGTGCTGACCACAACTAGTTTTTCTGGGGTTTGGAGCACTCAACATCTGGGCACCCAAGGTTGGGAACCACACTTTTGAGGGATCTGAATAATTTTAGAAAGCACGGGCGCCGTGCAGTTCTGCATTAGCGCTATGCAGAATTCAGAAATGTTATATTTTTAAACTTTGGTTTTCAGACTCCTTCAGGCAATGTGGCTGCAGCATTGTTTAGAGAGCTGTATTTAAAAGATGTAATCTTTCTGTAGCACAATATATAGTCATAAGAGAGTTAGCTCCCTCTGCTTAATGATATGGTCAACCTTCTGAGGCATCAGCTGATGCTCTGTTGCTTACTGTGCTAAGCAATGAGTGTTGGCCCATTTGAATAAATGGAACTGATGGAAGAGTTGACTCACCAACTTCCCACTGATTCAATGGGTCTATTCTAAGTGAGACTATGCTAAGCTATGTAATAGTACTTACTTACTTATTAAATGTGCGTAGCAACTGCAACTTACTGTCCTAAGGATCTGAGCCGTTGAATGAGAAGCAAGTTCTATGCAAGTGAGTGGCCCTTGAGTCTAGGTTTGTGGCTTCTAGGTGCTCATCATCATCATGCCTGAGACGGTATTAGCATGAAAGATTGAGTTCCTAGTAAGAAATTAACAGGTGGCTATATTTTTGTCCCCAGGACCAAGTGGGGACCACACTAGCCCAGAAAATAAGCAAAAAGCATGAAAGAAGTGAGATCAAATATTGTTGCAAATCTGTTCTGATATCTTTTAAGTTGGACACAACCTTTGTGTAATGGACTATGGGAAAGGACTGAAATATTGATAGAAGTAAGGCTATTTCCATGCATCAGATCAAAGGATGGTATTAGCCTAATTTCTAGGCTATAGGTTTTGTATAAAATTTATATTGTCTTGTCTTGTTGTTATCCTTAAGGATTGTAAATAAAAACTAAAAAAAAATATTGTTACAAATCTACTTTTGGTTATATTTTTGTGATTTCAAAGTTTTGGGGCTGCAAGCAGTTCCACTGTAAAACCACCAGTCCTCGAGGCTCCAGAAGCAGAAACTTATTCTTATGCTGATTTTGGTATATCTTTTCCCTTATGAGGGGAGAACCTTGGCTGATATGGCCTTGGGGGCAGTAGTTTTCTCACTTCTGCCCCAGGTTGTCTAGGGAAGCTCATAAATGTGAAAGGACTTGAAGCCAAGACTGATGTGATCACCACTTCATACTCTTGTTTCCCTCCATCCATGCTGGAGAGCAATGAATTGGTCAACCTCAAGATTATTTTTTGGATCCCCAGAGACATTCTGAGCCCACGGCTGTGTCCCAGAATGGACCAAGTAGCATCACATCTTTTCGAAGAGAAGTCCTTGTGGTTTCTAATCCTTTCGACCCTCTCAAAACTGCCATTGATCTCCTCCAAAAACATCATTCTGAAATGCTGGTCTACTTCAGCTAGACAGCCCTACCACTATTCCAACAAAAACTTTGAGGGAAAAACCTTTACTGTTATGTTTTCTTCTTCTTTTTTGTTGGGAGGGGAGACACAACAGGATCCAGGACCCGGTCACGTTTTTCAGGGTCTCTATATAGAGTGGCAGCCTGAGAGGAGATAAGAATGGAGTTTCTAGGCTTGAGGTATTACTTCTGGAGTCTCCATCTTGGATTAGGCAGATTGGGGCATTTGCTTCACTCAGCAGATTGGTTCCTCTGACTATTTTTCCTTTTAGGTTTCCTTTTTTGGTGGGACAGGCTCTTCCTCCAAAGATAAGGAGATAACAGGGCCTGGGATAGCAGGTTTTCAAAAACAGCATTGGATGTAGGGTTGAGAACTTGGCAAGGTGGTCCCCAGGAAAAGGCAGAGAACCTTCAAGGGAAAGCAGCCATTTGAGGAGCAGGTGTATTCCTCACCCATTGCCTCCTTCTCTTTGAAGGAAGAGCCTAAGATGGATTTATCACCCTACTGGCCAGGCTAGGGGACCTGGAGAAAGGACCAAGCGACCTTGGCAAAGGAGGTGCCACCCTCAGCAGAGTTGTGGAAGCCAAGGTGAGTATCATCTAAATGGCTCAGTATTAATAGAGTGATGTGTCTTTCAACCCTAGTACATCCTGGTCCTGAAAACGGAGAACCACCAACAGAAGACCCAGAAAAGCCAGATCCAGACCCAAGCGAGCCAGGTATGTTGTCTGAACCATCGGATATTCCCTGGGGAACATCTAAATGATCTTGGGAGGTCCACACACTGTTCCTACATCCTTATAGGTTTGTACACCACACTCACACATACTTGGATCTCAGGGGTGGGTATTCAACGATTAGCAGGCTTTACATTGCTTTTATGGCTGAGGAGGGACATTGCAGGTGGCATAAACTTGGCCCGGGGCCCAATGTGGCCTTGATTGCAAAGGGTCAGTTTCCAGCCCTCTCCATGGGGAAAAGGCAGCTTCCTTCTCCTTCCTCAAACTCATTGGTCATTTTCCTCCAGAACATCATGGCCGTATGGTAGATTATTGGTGTAAGACAGTCCTACTGTTCTTTGACTGTTGTAAGTTTTTCAGGCTGTTTGGCCGTGTTCTGAAGGTTTTTCTTCCTAATGTTTCACTAGTCTCTGTGGCTGGCCTCTTCAGAGGACAGGAGTTAGAACTCTGTGTTCTGGTGTAGGATGGTATTATACAGAAGGAAGAAAAACCTTCGGAACATGGCCAAACAGCCCGAAAAACCTACAAAAACCATCAGATCCCGGCTGTGAAAGCCTTCGAGAATACTACTGTTCTTTCATCCAACTTTGAAGGAAATATCTCTCTTGCTAAGTCTGTTGTGACTCACGGCAGGAGCTGTGAGTTGATCTGGTCTTGACAGGACCCAACAGACTGAGCAAGTGAGAGGAAATGGCCTTCCTAAAGCTTGATCTGTGTTCTTGGCAACTGTGAATGAGTCCATATCCCAAACTAGGTGTGCTGAGGAACTATTGGTTTGACTCGCCAGAGGAAAGAATGTGGTTCCCCTCACTATTTTTCCCTTTCACATTTTAATTTTGATGTAAGAGAGAGAAGAAGGGACGTGGTGGCGCTGCGGGTTAAACCGCAGAAGCCTCTGTGCTGCAAGGTCAGAAGACCTGCAGTCGTAAGATCGAATCCACGCGACGGAGTGAGCCCCCGTCGCTTGTCCCAGCTCCTGCCAACCTAGCGGTTCGAAAGCATGGAAAATGCAAAATGCGAGTAGATAAATAGGTACCACCACGGTGGGAAGGTAACGGCGTTCCGTGTCTAGTCGCGCTGGCCACGTGACCATGAGAGATTGTCTTCGGACAAACGCTAGCTCTATGGGTTGGAAACGGAGATGAGCACCGCCCCCTAGAGTCGGACACGACTGGACAAATTGTCAAGGGGAACCTTTACCTTTACCTAAGAGAGAGAAAGGTCTTCATAAGAAACAGTGTCAGTTTGCCTGAGGGTTTTGCCGTAAGAAAGGGCAGAAAACATGCAACAGATGCAGCCAGCTTAAGAACAGGCTATCAAGCATCCCTTACCAGTAGAGATGGGCACAAACTGGTTTGTTGCAGTTTTTCCCAGTTTGTCAAGGCAGCAGCACAGGGGCTGCTGCTCCCATCCCCACCTCCTCTGACTCAATCAGCCTCTCACCAGACCCAGCATGCTAGCTTCCTGCACTTCCTCAACTGATCTTCCAGTCCCTGCAACAGCTCAGGCTGGGATGAACTGAGACAAACTGGTTTGTGCCCACCTCATCATCTCTTTCCTCTCCTGGAGGCAAAGACTGTGTTAGATCTTCACACCCTATTGGCTAAGCTAGAGGGCCTGGAGAAAGGACCATCTCGGGCAGAGAGGTGGAAGACAAGGTGGGGTATAACTTAGTTGGCATAATAAGAAGATGCTGTGTGTCTTTCTTCCTTAGAGCCTGAGCCAAAGGAAGAACCACCTACCGAGCCAGAACCAGAGAAGCCAGGTATATTGATTGCACCATTAGGCATCCCATTCTAGACCTCTACATGACTTATGAGATCACTGAGTCAATCCACTTTCTCACAACTTCTTGAGGACTAAATCTGGGCTCCATTTCTGTTCTGAAGCTGTCGAGTCTTTGGGTTTTGAAGTCCCTTTCAGGGGAGGAGGATGTTCAGAGCTTGTGAAATGAGTGGAGTTGGGGATAACAAAGTATTTAACTTTCTTTTCATTCTTTTTCATTGTGGTGGTAGCCTTCCTATGAGCAGAAGAGATGGTTGACTCTGTTGCCTGCTTCTGATGCAACACCGTTGCTACCATGCGTGTTATCAGCTCCCTTACATCTCAGTCCCACATAGTTATAAAGCTAATCTAAGCCTTCATGCTCCGATACTTCGAATAGAACATGATGTTCTTTGAGCGGCTTGTTTGAGGGATGAACAATGACATGCCGGATGCTCTGTTTTGTAAGCTAATCATGGCATTTTCCAGCTGTTGCCAGGGGCCAGACTTCAAACTTGTTCCAGCAGATTTGTTGACGCTTGGCTGTATGAGGTGCAGAAATCTGTAGACCTAGCTTTGGCACCTATAGCCAAACAGAACTATGGCAGGCATGGAATTTAAGCAATTTGGATGGTGTGCTGGACGGGAGAAGGGATGACCCATACCAACCAATCAACTCATTTAGTTTTGTTTCACCTTGTGGGAGAAGCATCTTTTGGCTTGGCCCACCAGGGCTACATTGGTGGCACTCACGTACATTTCCAAATGGAAGAAAGGAGATCGCACCAGCCCTGACGGTGGTGATGATAACGATCGTGTTGCTGCTGCTGACTTATTTTTAAAAGCAAATGCTTGAAAGTTGGGCCCAGCACTTGAGGTACAAGAGAGAGTCTATCTCTCCAAAATTTTGAGGAGCAACAGGCTATCTATCAGTATCTCAGCTTTTGAGATTTCTTTGTTCCACGCCTCTGTGTTGGCCGCTGTCTATGCAGCTCCTAGGAAAACTGCTGACGTCTGAGAGTGACACCTCATCTCGGGCCTGGAATTGTGAAGGCACTTGCTTTCTGAGAGCCCTATCCATGCTAAGCTGCAAAGGTGGAAGACCGACCATGGCCAGCTGGGGATGGAGACAGATCTGGGGTATGTCCAGCGATGGCTCTGCCTCGGTTTCCCTATTGGGGACTGGGCTGTACTGCATCTAGGGCTAAGGGGTAGAGATTACTGGCATGAACCTGTTCGTCCCAGTTTGTCCCAGTTTGTCCCAGTTTGTAAAGACAGCAGCACTTGGGTTTCCCTCCGCCCTTGGCTCCACCAGCTACTCACCCGGCCCAGTGTGCTAGCTTCCTGTGCTCTTTTCCATGAGTGGGAAAAGGAGCTGAGGAGGTGGAATAAGCAAGCAAGCTGGGCCTGGTGAGTGGCTGGTGGAGCCAGAGGAGGAGGGAAGGTCAGCAGCAGCACCGGTGCGGCTTCTTTGTCAACTGGGACGAACCGGTTCACGCCCATCTCTACTCAGGGGCGATAGGTTCCAAACTCACTCCTTTGACATCTAAAAGAACTAAGGCCGGTACAAGCATTGTGTGAGACCATTGTGCATGTGAGGTGACAAACATCTGCGACACTTAAGCATGGTTTTGACTTCTTTATTTTTTTACTTTTTAAAAAAGCTGATGGGCAGCAACGCTATCCTTCTTCTTATGGTCCATTTCTTAAGCCGAAGTGGACAAAGAGCAGCCTGCTGGCTGTGTGTGATCTCCTCAGGCCCCTTGTGCAGTCCTCAGTGCTCTTAAGTTCTCAGCTCCTCCTTGACAGAAGGGCTAAAATGCAATAGTAAGTGTCCACTGGAGTAGACCCATTGAATCAGTGATGATTTGGTGAGTCAATACCTATGCCCGTTCCATTGATTCAGTGGGCCAACTTTGGTCGCCATTTGCTACTGAATTCCAGCCCATTATCTGGAGTAGAGATGGGCACGAACCCGGTTCGTCCCAGTTTGTCAAGGTGACAGCACAGCTGCTGCTGCTCACCTCCTCTGCCTCCTTTGGCTCAACCAGCCACTCACCAGGCCCGGCGTGCTGGCTTCTGGCGGATCTCCCAGTCCCGGCAACAGCTCAGGCTTCCCTGCCCTGCTCTCTTGGCTGATCTCCCACTCAGACAAAACAGCAGGGCAGAGAAGCCCGTGCTCTTGCTTGGGACTGGGAGATTAACCGAGGAGGTGGGAAAAGCAAGCATGCTGGGCCTGGGGAGTGGCTTGATCGGCTGGGGAGATGGGGAAGGGGAGCAGCAGCACCTGTGCTGCCCACCTTTATGAACTGGGATGAACCTGGGATGAACCGGTCCGTGCCCATCTCTACTCAGCAGCCAATGGGAGTTGGATGCTATTTTACTCACCAGTCCTCTTTTGGAAGCACCAATTTACTCACCAATCCTCTTTTGGAAGTCCCAAAAGCTTCCAAAGGAAACTGCATGAGATCCTCTTTAGGATCAGAAGAGTGGACAGTTGGGTCATCCAGGGATCCAAGCATGATGGAATATTGAGCGAAGACTGTTCTCCGTGGCAGCTGTTCTCACCAAGTTTGGCCCCCTCCCCCCCTTTTTTTTTTTAAAAAAAGGCAGTGTGAGTTAAAAAATATTGACAGAATTATCTTTGTGCTTTCTGCAGAGCCACCTCCAACGTGTTCTTCTTTGAGAGGCCACTGTGAAGACGACTGTGACCCCGAATATGTTCTGAGAGGTACCTGTGAGAAGGACAAGATATGCTGTGAAAAGGATTAATATGGAGGAGTGCCAGACACCCGAAGTGTGCATGCTTGGCTCTTAGCTTTGCTTCCCACCCACCCCCTGATTTAAGATGAATGAATAGAGACAGCTTCTTGTCTAGAAGGCCATGATAAATCAATATCACTGAACGACTGAGTGTAATGTAGACTGATGCTCTTTTGAAGTCCTACATTTCTTAAAAAAAAAAAAGGATTTATTTAATGTTGCCCTTTTTCAAATTGATTACAACGGTAAGAAAAGCACATCAAAAAGGTTTGGTCAACAAGACGCAAGACAATTATAATGTTATATCACAACATGGAATATTTTGTGTGTCACTGATTACTGTTACTAAAATAAAAGGAAATCAAGTGAACGGGGTAACACACGGGCAGACATGTCCACATTTCTGTTTCTTTTCCTTCTCTTAGCCTGGGCCCTTTCAAGGACAAACGTGGAGTAAAAATATTTTAAATAAATAAATAGCCATGACAGCAAAACCCTATAGATCAAGTTTTTAAACTTGCCGTCACTATTTGGTGTGAAATACGGTTATCTGCCGTAGCTTTCTTGCTTTATTTCCAAGAATTGAAGTGTAGTTCTTTACTGAAATCATCTCTTCTACGGTCAGTTACCATTCAGACTTCCAGAATCATGTTTTCTTCCATGACTCTGAAATTACATCTACAGCATTCTGCAGTATGGTTACCTGAGGAGTTGTAGATTGGTTCCATGATCTACCATGGATGCCTGAAACCGTGGATATGAGTGAACCCTATATATAAGATACAAGGGATGGGACAGAGGCCACAAACAGTAGGACAAAGGCCACAAGGGGGCACCCTTGTATGTTGTCTATAGAGGTGTGGCAAATCGCAGAGATGTGAAATCGCGGATACTGATCCCACGGATACAAGGGTCCTACTGTACAATTTTTTAAAAAAGAAGATAAAAACTAGTTTGAACAATAACAGTTCTAACAAATCTATTGGAGTGGCATTTTTTTTAAAAAAATGTACAGCAGGGAAGAGGTTTCGGGGTCTTCCAGGTGAGAGGTTGACAGAGAAGGAGGAGACCTGGAGCCCAGCAACCAAGGAAGTAGACCCCATATTCTGTATCATGGGAGAGGTGGCATGGGACTTGGGGGACGGCCCCTGGCAGGAGTCAGTGGGCAGTTTTCCTGAAGCAAGAGTCTGAGGCCATGGAAGAATCACCTTGATCCTAGAATCCCAAAGTTGGAAGGGACCTATAATTCCATCGAGTCCAACCCCCTGCTCAAGGCAAGCGTCCCAATCCAAGGAGATCGTCCAGGTGATTGCACCAGCACTAAAAAAACTCCTCTAGCTACCCCACCTCTGTGGCACCTGAGATGGTCCTGCGAGGTGCACCCCAACTCAGCTGAGGCAGTGGCATCACCCACGCCAGCATGGAAGGAAAAAGGTGCAAGGGAACAGCAGGGCCCTATTAGCCCATGGCCAGGTCCCTAGGCTTTCAGGTATTTTGGGCCCGGCCATGGGTAGCGCCAAGTGCCTTTAACCATTGGAGCCCTGGGGCACTTAGCAAAAATAAAATAAAATAAAATAAAATAGACGGGTCCCCAGTCTTCAGCCTAGTCAGCCTTATGAATAATATGGCCTTGAGGAACAGCCAACGTCAGCTCTTCCAGACTTCTTTACAGGCATCCCAGCTGTGGGACTCGCGCTAAGGGGTCCAGTATCAAATGGACTGTTTTCAGGGATGAGTGGTGGAAATTCAGCCCCCTGGGAGTGGGGGTGGGATGGCAGTAGCGGGAAGCTCTGTTAGCCACCGGTGGTAAAATAAAGAACACTGTTATTAGCAACTTGGATCCGATGGAGTTATGGGCAGGGGTCACCAACCCCATTGCCTCTGCTCACACTTCCATGACGATCTGCCTGAATCATGTATCGAACACTATGAATGACAGGCCACCTGTAATGTCTACTTTGGCCTTCAGTTATTCCATTGGAACCCCCCAGATGTTGCCCTAGATTGCAAAGCATTTTAGACAGAAGAAAGGATGAATCTCTTACCTATAAAGACAGCCTTCAGCAAACTCGTTTTCTCAAGGTAATTGGGATCACCATGGTAACCATTGCCATCTCCTCTGGAACAGCGAAGAAGACTCTTCAGGACAGCTTTGGGCTGGCATGGGCTCTCTGCATGAGGGGAGGAAAGTCTTGTCCCACAAACTGAAACCCACTTGTTCAAGGTTGGATTTCACCCAGAATCTTTCAAATCACACCTCAAGGAGCCAGCCACTTATCAAGGAACAGTCGCAATCTTTGCCTATAAGGCACCAACGTGATCTGATGGCTCCCCCAGAATCCTGTCGCTGTCTATTGTTGCAAACAGGGCGCTCGTCTGGATGGACCTAGGTGGACCTGTTGCGCTACCTGGGAATAGAGGCAGAGCTAACTAGCTTCCAGACGGCCTTGAGTGCTGGTTCTTCTCATTTTAGAAATTAAATGGGTCACAGTAGAGTCCTGGGTCATCCAGAAAGTTGATTCTAGGAACCGCTGGAATAAATGAGAATTATAGAAGAGAATCATAGAATCATGAAGTTGGAAGGGGCCTATGAGGCCATCCAGTCCAACCCCCCTGCTTGATGCAGGAATACAAATCAAAGTGTACCTGCCAAGGGGTTGTCTAAATTTCTCTTGAAAGCC
This sequence comes from Intellagama lesueurii, assembly GCA_037013535.1. Lineage (NCBI taxonomy): Eukaryota > Metazoa > Chordata > Lepidosauria > Squamata > Agamidae > Intellagama > Intellagama lesueurii. The sequence goes on along the minus strand of JBAJHW010000001.1, from coordinate 347,001,667 downwards.
TCCAGTGTTGGAGTGCTCACTACCTCTCGAGATCATGGGTTCCATTGTCGTACTGTTCTAACCGTCAGGATGTTTTTCTTGATTTTCAACCCAAATCTGGCCTCCTGTAACTTGAGAAGCAACATCCCAGAATGAAACTGGTTTGTTTCATTCTGAACAATCAGTATGACGTGTGCATATAGAGTATCTTTAAAACTCGTACAATTTGTGTGAATAAACTTGATGGGATTGGGTGTGTGTGAATCTTTTATTATTATTATTATTATTATTATTATTATTATTATTATTATTATTATTATTATTATTATTATTATTATTATTATTATTATTATTATTATACCCACTTTTATCCTCAAGAGGATCTCAGTCCCTTCTGTGGATCCTACAAGGCCTGCTCTGTATGTGTGTGTGTGTGTGTGTGTGTGTGTGTGTGTGTGTGTGTTTAAAGTGGGGTGGGTGGGGAGGTGCTCAGGTGGCCGTGCTGGGAAAAGTAACTTTGCTGAGTTCTGTCAAAGACAGACGGCTTCCTGTCTGACTCTAGGGGAAGAACATTTACTGCAGGGAGCACAGGCTGTGCATCTTTCTCTGTGCGCCATCGTTTGGCTCAGGCGGGTGAGAAAACTACCGTCCCCAGAATCATGACAGGAAATGATGCCGCTAAGCTTGATCAAGAAGGCTGTCGTTCCCGGCTCAGAGGCAGACGTCCAGCGCATTTTGCCTGTGAGGTCTCTTGGCAGGCAGCTGCCTCTCCTGAGCCATAAAGGTAAGACGTTTTTAATTCATGTTTTTGCCTTCGCCAGATTTGCGTCTGTGGAGGACTAGCAGGGGGCTATGCAAAAATGGTTCAGATCTTCCAACCTTTCCAGTCATTAGTTAATTTTATTTATATTGCAAATGTGAAATACAGCTGCGTCCTTGCACAGACCAGAGTGGTATATGAATAACCATCAAAATTACATCCAGTGCATTAAAATACTGAAACCACCACCACATGGTAACTTCGAAGGCAATATTCAAAGAGCTCAAATATCTTTTCCAGGTGAGAAATGGGTGGGGACAGGGGAGAGAGGAAAGTCCGCAGACCAGTTATTCTGACGATGTCTGCGATAATAGAAAGCGATAGAAAAGTTCCTTTTGCATTGCTAGTGAGAGGCCATTTGCACCTGCCATTCTGTCAGTTGGTGTCATAATGCAGTGAGGATGCAGATCAAAACCACATCATACTGCTGCTGGGGTGATCTTATCTTTTCAAATACTTGAAAGGCTGTCATACAGAGGAGGTGCAGGATCTGCTCTTAATCATCCCTGAGCTCTTGATTAGGCATCCTCCAGTCTCGAGAGACTATAATAACGTGCTCTGTATGGAGGACTTGGAACAGCGTCTAGTGTGGCTGAGAAGGCCAATTCGAGAGTGACCGTCCCTTCCACACTGAAGACAGACACAGTCTGTCCCCTGTCCAGCTCCCTGGTTTTGCTGGTTTCAGGACGGCCTCTTGGCCTCGGCCTGCTGGACAAGGGTCTCTTCAAATTGGGAGAGGCCATGATGCACCGCCTGCCTCCAGGCTGAACGCTGAGAGGTCAAGGTTTCCCATCTGTTGAGGTCCATTCCTAAGGCCTTCAGATCCCGCTGGCAGATCTCCTTGTATCACAGCTGTGGTCTCCCTCTGGGGCGATTTCCCTGCACTAATTCTCCATACAGGAGATCTTTTGGAATCTGACCATCAGCCATTCTTACGACATGCCCAAGCCAACGTAGACATCGCTGTTTCAGTAATGTATACACACTAAAAATTCCAGCTCGTTCTAGGACTACTCTATTTGGAACTTTGTCCTGCCAGGTGATGACAAAAATGCGCCAGAGACAACGCATATGGAAGGTGTTCAGCTTCCTCTCCTGCCGTGCACAAAGGGTCCAGGACTCACTGCAGTACAGGAGTGTGCTCAGGACACAGGCTCTATAGACCTGGATCTTGGTCTATGCCGTCAGCTTCTTATTAAGCCATACTCTCTTTGTTCCCTGAGCTCAGGACACATAATAATGGGCTCAAGCTACAGGAAGCCAGATTTCGATTGAATATCAGGAAAAACTTCTTAACTGTACGACGATGGAAACAATGACCTCCGGAGGTGGTGAGTGCTCCAACACTGGAAGCATTCAAGAGAAACTTAGACAACCACCTGGCAGATATCCTTTGATTTGTATTCCTGCATCGATCAGGGGGGTTGGAATTGAAAGCCTTATAGACCCCTTCCAATTTCACTATTCTATGATTCTATGATATGCATTACTTATGTAAAGTACAGGCATTGCATACAGTTGAAAAGAAATTGGGATGGGCACTAAGCACATGGTTTAGTCTGCCCTCCTCCCCCATTGCAAAAAATAGCCTGATCCAACTCAGCCATACGTGCAGGATCCTTCAATCTGACTCATTTGTGAACCTCGACATCAGTTTGGAACCAGCCTCAGTCCCATTGAAGTGGTTGTTGCAAGTGATGAAAATGATAGATGCTCCTTTCTCTCTCCCACAGTGCTACCATCTCAGAATAGCCTGGTCCATTCTGCAGAGCTACTGCTATGGCCAGCCATACAGAGAATTATTGTTGTTTTGACATATATGTACTGCTCCCTAATGCTTAAAGCTCTCTCTGGGCAGTTTACAATTTAATTATGCAAGCTACACATTGCTTGCAGGTACTCGTTTTACCGACCTCAGAAGGATGGAAGACTGAGTCCATCTCAAGCTGGCTACCTGAGCCTGCTGGGATCAAACTCAGGTCCTGAGCAGAGGCTTGACTGCAGTATTGCAGTTTAACCACCACACCACTAGGATCTTAATACCTTACTTATGTAAAATACTGTTGACTAGTTTTCCTGAGTGCTTTCCTCTGAGAGATATTTGGATCTATGGGATGACGGGAGGGGTTATCTGGGGATTGCTTTGATTCCTAGATACCTGTGCTTTTTCTCAGATCATGCATTCAGAAGAACTAGCCAGCTGTCTAGAGCCACATTCAACACAATTAGCCAGCTTTTAGGAGGTGTGGCAGTGCCAGCTTCTGCTTCCTTCTTTGGTGGTGTGAGCAGGCTAGTCTTTTTACTGCAGCATCCTCTATTACAGTCCCTCTTGCATTTTCCTCCTCCTATGGAGAGGATGTGAAGTGGGACTCCTCCTTCCTGTTTTCCTTCTCCTCCTGCTTTCCCTCTCTCCTTTCTCTGCATGAGAAAACTCTTCTTTTCCTTGGATAGGAAGTTGAGCGTGATTGTGGTCTTGGCTGTATGTATAGTTCCACATGGCAGTGATTTATGGGTGTTGTGGTTGGCTCCCATGGTAGAACCATAGAATCATAGAATAACGAGGTCGGAAGGGGCCTACAAGGTCATCGGGTCCAAGCCCCTGCTCAAGGCAGGAATCCAGATCAAAGCAGATCTGCCAGACATTGGTCCAATTTTCTCTTGAATGCCTCCAGAGTTGGAGCACTCACCACCTCTCAAGGTGATGGATTCCACTGTCGTACCGCTCTAACAGTTAGGAAGTTTTTCCTGATACTCAACCAAAATCTGGCTTCCCGTCACTTGAGCCCATGGTTGCGTGTCCTGCACTCTGGGATGATCGAGATCAGATCCTGCCCCTCCTCTGCATGACAGCCTTTCAAGAATTTGAAACGTGCTATCAGATCTCCCCTCAGTCTTCTTTTCTCAAGACTGAGCATGTCCAGTTCTTGCAGTCTTTCCTCCTAGGGCTTGGTTTCCAGCCCCCTGATCATCCTTGTTGCCCTCCTCTGAACTTGTTCCAGCTTGGTGGTGGTGGTGGGCGCCACATTGCTTTCTACCTCAGAGAAACAGTCTTCATGCCTCCCATTAACCTCCACTAGATGTCTTTTTCTCTGTTTGTCAGAACAGGATAAAAGTTGCATGGACCTTGATTTCATGGAGATCCTGCAATTCATACCACTGACCAGACAGGCTTTTCTATCCCTTTGTAAGCCCATTCAGTGGAACATGCTTTGTAGATGTGTGGAGATGAATGGCTAAAGACCCAAAATGCAGCCAGAGTCTATGGGCTGGGGAACAGAGTTCACAAGCATTCCCTCCTTCCCCACATATTTACTCACTATTTCTACTTGTGTACAAGAGACCTCCTGCAACAGAGTTACAATTTTTTTTCCCCGTGGAGTTTTGAATTTTGGTTAAATTCCTCTGACTGCACAGTAGAAGTGCATGGATTCACAGAGCAGGATTAGCTTCAGGTTTCCCAGAGTAGTCCACCCTTTTTCTTCTCATCAACTGGCACTTACGGTCTCAATAACCCACTCGGAGATGTTGTGAGGGGAAAGAATAAAAAGGTCTCATTTACTCACAGTTCTGAACAGATAAAAACAGTATATGCAACACAACTAACTGCTTACAACAACAAACCTCAACAGACTCACAACCTGCAAACTACATTCTCTAACTGCTAACTAACTGCCAGCTGCATTGCTGCATTGCTGCCTGCATTGCTGCCATACTGCTGGATTGATTGACAGTTATCCCAACCCAGAAAGATCCCTCCCAGCCAAACCTACTAAAGGCAGCATGCGAGGCTGAAATAATTCCAACCACTTTAAAGAACCACTAGTCCCACAATTGTTTATGGTAAGCCAGGACAATGAATGGGAGGATGAAAACACTATAGCAGTAAAGGATGCTGATTCTAGGAACAGTGTGAGGCTGTGTTACCATTTGCAAGCCCCAAATATTTGGAATTAATTGTGCAATTTCCGCAATGTAGAAAATGTAACTTTGAACTCCAAATGGGAACTATTCTTTACCGTCATGCCTCACCTGGCTGAATCAGCTTCAGAAGTGGGGGAAGAGCTGAGACAGCTGGCTGTGGGTGTGAAAGGGGATTTCAGTGCTCCCAATGTCAGAGTTGTTCTAGAACCTTCTGGAAGGACCACAGTCAACCGTATCAGAAGAGGAAGAGAAGTGCAGTAGCGTGAGGCCCATGTGTCTGAGGGAAAGGCAGAGGTTGAAAGGATCAGAACCAAAGCACAGCTGGTATTTCAGCGCTCTTTGAGTGCCAACTGGAAGCCGTTGGACACCCAGGGAGAAGCTTGTTGGGGGCTCTAAATGTGGTGAGTGCCGCCAGTAGAGCCTTGTGGGTAACAACATGGATGTTCACTGTCTCCTGCTGTTCTGTCCTGCCTGTCCAGATTCTGAGAACCTTGGATGGACCAAAAACAACCTCGCCTCTTCCTGCTCCCTCTCATGAAGGTGACTGGTGTACTGGGAGTGAACGAATGTTTTGACTCATGGATAATACTGACCTCCTGCTTTGTGAATAAGGATTGGCTTACAATGACACAACCCTGGCCCTGGATGCCTGACACATTGCATTGATGAGATTATATCTAGGGGAGGATATCATGGCCAATGGTTGGGAGGGTGGGTATGTTGTACATTTGCAGTGGGCCTCCAATATGGTGCCTGGATGTTGCTTGTACACCTCTCCTCTACCCCATTCCGAGATAGTCCTGTCTCACCACCAACTGGTCTTTGGCTTCTGCTGTTTGGAATTCCCAGTGAATTCCAGTGTTTAAAAATAGTGTCATAATGGAAGGATTTTAGTGATCTGGTAAAGAGACAACACTGTTATAAGATTCTAAAGATCTTGTCTCTTTACAAAGTCACTTTCTGTTGTCCTGTGTTGCAGCAAGATTATGTCCTTCACCTTTCTGAAGTATGCGTCCACCTACCCCAAGGGTGTCAGCAGTTAGACTTTAGAGACTCACAATGGAAGTCAGTGTCTCGTGCGTCACATGGTCGCTTTTGGCCATTACCCATGTGGATCACAAAGGCGAAGCCTTCCACCCTCTTTCCCCACCCATTTGCCCCATGAAGAGCTCAGCAGGTAGCAGGGGAAATATACTCCTGTGAGGGTGTGGTTGGAACAGCAGTCTCCATGAGGATCACATAGAAGCTTTAATCTCTCTCACAACAATCCCAATTGTTACCTAGTTCGGGCGGGGAAGTTCCCAGTGGAAGACCAAGAAAAGGAGACCAGTGTGGTGTAATGCCATTTTATTGAAGCCAAGAGATCCACGCTAGTGGCTATGCTCCAAAGTCGAGCAAAAGCCCCTAACAGAGACAGCGACAGACTCTTCCACCTTAGCTTATCAGTTCCTTATGCTCAAGAGCTCGAGGGGCATCTTGAAGGGGTGTTGGGCAAGGCCTGGAGAGCAGGTTTTGACCGGTGTCAGGACAACACTGGCCATCCTTGATAAGAACATGGCATTGCCCAGGCCCTACCGAAGACCCCTTTTCAAGGTCACAAGGAGGCCCCTCTGCCTCTTCCTACAGATTACACAACAGCATTAAGGAATGTCCGAAACATACACACATGCACGCAGGCATGGCGAGAGGCGAGCAACAAAGGCACAATACTTTTGCAATATAAAACGCGTAAGACTGGCAGTTTTCTTGGGAAATGTATAGCAACGAAGACAGTAATACAATTTCATAAATGTCGGCTAACACAATGACGTCAAGGCTGCCGTTTCCCTGTAAATTTGAACTACAGAGGAACAACAATATGGTGCTAACATTTCTGAGTCCATTTTTGCTGCTCCTTCTTCTCTCTATTGAGGAGAAACAATCATGGTCAAAAAGATTCCACCCCACCCCTCCAGATCTCAGTACTTCAGAAGAGGATGATTAAGCTTCACCCTATCTGAGTTGTGTGTGCATGTGTGTGTGTGTGGTTCAGACCCATCATCCAACATGACATGAAGTTCTTGGCTCCAAATGTTAGGCCTACTTTTGAGCCAAAGGAAACTTTGGAAACCAGGAAACAATGTCTCTATGGCAGTGAATAATTAACCGGAATGTCTAATTATATGACCAACATGAGGTGAAGTATTCCTCCTCCTTCAGCTTCCTAAATGTCTCTTTGGATCTTTTCTTGTGACCCTGTCTCCTTCAGAAGGACACCGTGATTCCATCTGAATGTCAGCCATGAAAGTCCTTTGCTGTCTTTCTGCTGTGATCTTCTTACTTCAGGCGGTTCAAGGTGAGTGCAGGTCCGACATAAACACATATGCAGAGGACTTCCACTGTTTTTTTGAGAATGATACTTGATGTTGACCTTGTTGTTGTTGTTTCGTTAAGTCGTGTCCGACTCTTTGTGACCCCATGGACCAGAGCACGCCAGGCCCTCCTGTCTTCCACTGCCTCCCGGAGTTGGGTCAAATTCATGTTGGTCACTTCGATGACACTGTCCAACCATCTCGTCCTCTGTCGTCCCCTTCTCCTCTTGCCTTCACACTTTCCCAACATCAGGGTCTTTTCCAGGGAGTCTTCTCTTCTCATGAGATGGCCAAAGTATTGGAGCCTCAGCTTCAGGATCTGTCCTTCCAGTGAGCACTCAGGGTTGATTTCCTTCAAAATGGATAGGTTTCTTCTGAAATGTATGGGGAGGCTGAACCAAGATGCTTCCCTCCACTTTCTCCAACCCATTTGTTGGGTGGACTGCTGGGAGGTCAAAGTTAAGGCAATACAGGTGGTGAACCGGTCACCACCACAGTGACATTTCCCCGGGCTATACCACTGCCCTGAAGATTCCTCAGTGTGAAGACAAGGAAGCAGCAGCTTCACCCTGATGGGCTTCAAAATTATTTGCCCCTATTCATCTCTAGAGGTTTGTTCCTCTTCTGGCATATGTTTGCAAGGAGAGGATCTCAGGGTTTGGGCTGGTCCAGCCGGAAAGGGTGATGGTCAGTATCCCAGCTTTATTCTACTGTCACTGCATAACAACTCCATTCACCAGTTACACCTGAGAAGGAAGCTTGTGTCATGCAATGTTGTTACGTGCTGTCAAGTCACTTTCAACTTAACGGTGATCCTAGTAGGGTTTTTGAAGTATGAGACACTCAAGGGTTGGTTTCCTACTGCCACTCACCCAAGAGAGGTTCCATAACTGGGCAGGGATTTGAACCCTAGCTTCCTGAGCCCTTTGTCTGACACTCTGCCCACACCAGCAGGATGGCTCTCGTTCAAATATTACTCCTTGTATTACTTTGGTTCTCCACTCTAAATGTTCTTCTGCATCAGGGTTGACAACCTCTTGAGATCCAGGGGCAGCACCCTGGACCTTGGAGGGCCACACATGGTACCCTGTCTCACAAATGTGTTTTCTTTAAAAAATTGTGGGGGCTTTAAGTGAAAGACCTATGGAGCTCTCTAGTGGCCCAACATTTGCTTTTAAAATAATTTAAAATTGGGAGGTGGGAGGCTCCCCAGAGATGCAGGGTGCCTCTCAAAACATGTCAGTATCAACCTTACATTCTAAAAAATAATAATAATAATTTAAAAAGAATTAAGCTGTTTTTGACCTATTTTTTATGAACAAAAATATGGGAGCATTGATGTGGGGGGAGGCATTTGGGTCCCTGGGGAGGCATCTGGCCCATGGTCTGCATCTCATTTCTCCCTGCTCTATAGTCTATGCCCTGGCTCCTCCATCCAACCATTCAACCAACTTTTAGCTTCTGTCTTTCCAAGCCACCACACCAGATGCTGAAAACTGTGGGTAATAGCGAATGCTATACATAGCATAGTAAAAGAAAAGAAAAATATAGAAAAAAGTATTTTCACCATGTATACCAGAACTGGCTCCCTCTGGTGGCCAGTTCTGGTAAATACATGGTGAAAATACATATTTCTAGTTTTTTTCCTTTAATATATTTAATATTTGCAGACTACGGATAAGTGAAACCATGGATACCTATCCTGCAGATATGGGGGTCCTACTGTATGTGAAACCTGTGTTCCTGTTTAGAACTCCCTGCAGTTGTGGACTGGGTCAACAACCTACCACTGGCATTCAACAAGTCCTAGAAACAATCCCCCCCCCCCCCCCGCATTTTAATGGAACTGCTAGCTAGCTCAGTGGTGTAGGTTTCTGGCTGTGGAGCCAGAGGCTGGGAGTTTGATTCCCCACCGTTCCTCCTTGACAAAGGCTGGACTCCATGATCCATTGGGTCTCTTCCAGCTCTGTAGTTTTGATTTGCCTTCTAAAGAAAGAAGCAAGAGAAGGAGGACGAGCAGCTGTGATCAGAAATGCCTGTATGCTCCCTTTCCTTTCTTTCCCTTCCCTGTTCAACACAGCAGTTAGAGGGATGTATGGTGCTATACCTTCCCTGGCACGCAGCTTGGCGACATGCCACAAGGTCTTACTATCAGTCTGAAGCTTCATGCTCCTTCAAATTTCAAAATGGTGGCGTGGGGTGGAGGGCTCAAGACCTAGCCCACCATTTTGAAACCCATTGTACCAAAGCATGTGGATGAACAGAAATCTTTCTGGGAGACCCATGTTTGTGTGTGTTAGTATCTATACTGATATCGACATTCCCAGAATTCCTTGAAGGGATGCAGTCAAGCTGTCTGTGCCTGTTTATAATCCAAACCAGTCTGACCTACAAACCCAACTGACGTTTATTGCAATTTTTAAATATATAAACCATGTTTATCCTACCTCCCTGTCTATTGCGTAAGCCTCCGGCTTCTCCTTCCGGTTCAATGTTTCACTGTAGGAGCCGCGCATTGGGGATTTCTCAGCATGGATCCCCTTGTCCATTAACAGTGTCAAAAGACTGCGGTAAGAACAGCAGAATATGTATAATAAAAATATGTGCAGTAAGAAAGGGAGACGCCTCAAGACCTCTCTGTCTTTTCACAGAGGGCAGCCTGGTAGAAGCGATGCTGCTGACTTGTGTCTCCCTGGGTGGCGTCTGTATCCTGCAGCCGAATCAGACGTGTCCTTCGGATCTCATCCTGGATGTGCCTTGCCGTTTTGGCAGAAAATGCTGCTCAAAGGGAGAGATTTAACCCACACCCTTTTTGGATTGTATCTGCTTACGAATGCCCTCCCTGGGGATGTTTCAAACAGAAATTCGTTCAATTCCATCGATTTTTCCAAATCTGGCCCACTGAGACTTTTTGCTGAGAGACACCGAACTGGACTGAGATTTCCTCGAGTTTCCATGAGAGTGAGACCCTGTGCATGTGTGGTACCTCAAATCTACCATTGAAACGGACTACACTGCTACATGATCGGAAACTACTGTTTCCACACCCTCTTGGCCCCCCAAAGAAGATGCTGGGAGACGAGATGGGGATTCCTGTGGCCAAATCCAGCCCGTGGAATGGAGGTTGTTAACCACTGTTTCAGAAAACACTGAACAGCACGATTCTCATTTCTTAGCCTGTATAATTCACTCGATTGGATTCCCATCCCATGATGTGAGAAGAAACAGGAGAAGTGCTTTATAACGGAAAGGTGGATGAAGTTTAACCTCACAAGAGCTGGGATTCTACCAGGAAAAAGGACACAGTTAGAAAAAGTGGCTATGCAAACTGAGAAGATTCAAGGACTTGTAATCCAGAAAACATTTTTTTCTAAGAAGGGTGACCAATATTTTCAGAAGCTGGCGAAGTTGGATTGCTGGGATCAAGAATGCTGAACACCTTTTCTTCCGGGAATATATATAAATGAAGTCTTAAAAAATGAAACAAAACCCTGTTTTTCATTGTAAACCAGGAAAGTTTTGATAGCCTATTTTATAAAGATGACATTTTCTTCTAAAAGAGAATAGAGGAAGGCAGTGAGTGCCTTTTGTGCTGGAATTAAGAAGGAATTATTAAATTCTGATTACATAGTGTTTGTCCACACCTGTTCCCTTGAGGCAGTGGTTCCCAACCTTGGGTCCTCAGATGTTCTTGGACTGCAACTCCCAGAAAACCTGGCCAGCAGAGCTAGTGGTGAAAGCTTCTGGGAGTTGCAGTCCAAGAATGTCTGGGAACGCAAGGTTGGGAATCAATGGCCTTTTCTTGTCTAAATGCATTTTGTCATGTGGACCATTAGGAGGTGTCCACACTATCCAATCTAACCACTTTCAAACTTCAACTGTAATTGTAAGAGATCCTAAGAATTTCCTTTCATCCATCATTTGCAGGGATACAGTTCTCCAAGTTATAAGAGTGAAAAAATACTTGTCAGGTTAGATCTAAAAGTGACGTCGAATGGATGGAGAGGTGTGTGTCCGATCGCATCAGGAAGGGTCACTATGGAGGGAGCAATCTCCCTTAAAGCAACCCATCCATCTGTTGGGGAATCCCTCTAGCCAATCCCCACAAAGTAGTAAATGTTTTTCATCCAGCTTGGGCACCAATCATGGTCTAGCTGGGGCGCATTTCCCTGTATGTCATCTGATTATCAGTAGAGATGGGCACAAGCCAAGGTTCGGTGGTTCAGGTGCGGGATCCACACAGGTGTTCTGTGGGCACCATGCACTTCCCTCCTCTGCCTTCTTGGGCGATCACCTACTCAACGGCAGCAGCACGGGCTTCCCTGCCGAACTTCTTGGAGGAGGGAAGCCCATGGTGTCCACAAAACGCCTTTGCGGGCCAAACCCCCGAACCACGGTTCATGCCCATCTCTAATAGGAAATAGATCGCACCAGACCACTCCACAAGCAGTCCAAAATATGATCTATTTCCATATGGTCTAGGAAATTTAGAAACACAATTCAGTTTGATGGTTGGAATCCTGTTGGCCATTGACTTACATCATGTAAGACTGATGGTGTCATCAAGAGTGGCAATTTTTCAGGAATTAAACCTTTCTGACTTCACTTCTGAAGGTCCTGGGGTTTATGGGTAATCTCTTTCATGATTGAGAAGCCATGGGGCCCACAGGATGGTAGGAGGATGTTCTTAATTACCAAAAGTCACTGCCATCATCAAGATGACTTTACCTATGGAATTTTCTAGTAATTAAAGATTCCTCCCTCCCATCCCAAGAGATGACACAGGATAGGAACCCTGGGAGGTTGACTTTCGAAAAGTTGAAAATGTTTAACTTCTGAAAACCTGCCACTGCTGCTGATGTCATCAGCCATAGGCGGCATAAGTTATGCCAACTGGATTTCAGCTGGCAGTTAGAGCCCAATCAAATGCTGCATAGAGTGGGGTGATTCTTCCTTCCAGCCTTCTAAAAAGGAAAAATTGGGTCCGATGATTGGGTCCGATGATGAGATGGGGTAATATTTTATCTGCTTGTTTCCCCACCGGCTCCTTGTTTGTTTGCCAAATCCTACAGAGGCTGTCCTACCTGGGGATAAAAATAGAGTAGCCTGCACATTGGTATCTCTCAAGTGGAAACACAGGGCCTGTCCAGACTGGGTGTTTTGGGTGTGGGATGGATCCAGTTACAAAGAGTTCATTGAGGTTGAGGGGAGGAGCAATTTGCCATTTGGCATACTCTTCCCATCCAAAGAGCAAACAACCCTTTGTAGGCTGATCAGCTGTCACTTAAGCACTTCCCCTGATCCTCTGAGGAGGATCAGGGGAAGTGAGGTTAATTTTTAAAAAAACACCCCCTCTCTCCTTCTGTCAGTGCCATTCTATTTTCTCCCTTGTCCCCATCTGCTTCTGTTCCCTCATTCTCCGTCCCCCCTTTCTCTCTCAACACTCTTCCTTGGAATCTGCAGCCATTAAGGCAAATTAGAAGCTGACACTTTTTGGAGGCTGTTATCTCTTGATGGAGGTTGTTCATGATTTCGTGTACCTTGGCTCAACAGTCTCTGACACTCTCTTTCTAGATGCTTTGCATTGGCAAAGCAGCTACCATGTTCTCTAGACTCACAAAGAGAGTATGGCTTAACAAAAAGCTGACGGCATATACCAAGATCTAGGTCTATAGAGCCTGTGTCCTGAGTACACTCCTGTACTGCAGTGAGTCCTGGACCCTTTGTGCACAGTAGGAGAGGAAGTTGAACACGTTCCATATGCGTTGTCTCTGACTCATTTTTGGCATCACCTGGCAGGACAAAGTTCCAAACAGTGTAGTCCTGGAACGAGCTGGAATTTTGAGCATGTATACATTACTGAAACAGCGACATCTATGTTGGCTTGGGCATGTTGTGAGAATGGCTGACAGTCGGATTCCAAAAGATCTCCTGTATGGAGAATTAGTGCAGGGAAAGTGCCCCAGAGGGAGATCACAGCTGCGATACAAGGATATCTGCAAGTGGGATATGAAGGCCTTAGGAATGGACCTCAACAGATGGGAAACTTTGACATCTGAGCGTTCAGCCTGGAGGCAGGCGGTGCATCATGGCCTCTCCCAATTTGAAGAGACACTTGTTCAGCAGGCTGAGGCAAAGAGGCAGTCCCGAAACTAGCAAAATCAGGAAGCTGGACATGGGACAGATTGTATTTGTCTTCAGTGTGGAAGGAATGGTCACTCTCGAATTGGCCTTCTCAGCCACACTAGACACTGTTCCAAGACCTCTATTCAGAGCATGTTACCATAGTCTCTTGAGACTGAAGGATGCCTACATCTCCCGATGAAACAGAATAAACAACAACAGTGCCAAAAAGAATGCGTGTCCTACTGCCGGGCAAGAAAGGCGCACAACAGCACTTAAAGGGGAAGGATGGATCGATCTAAGTAGAAACAGATACCGCTGTGGACTCCCCCCTCCCTACCGTTCCAAACCATGCCACCAGTGGCCCATATATCATATTTATATGCCAGTGTGGACATCCTCATAGTTGAGAAACTCTACTTCTGTTTAGTTCCAAATCTGCCAGGGAAGGCATTAGGTCTCCTGCTTCTTCCTACAATGCACCATATTCCTCTCTTCAAAATTACAGTATCCCAATGATTTTCCTGAACAACCAAGTATCTGATTCAGGGTTCTTTCAAACACAGCTTTGAAAACATCACTTTTGATCCATTATTGACCCCATTGGCCACCACTGACGTGGAGATTCTGGGAAATAATAGCCCCTAAAGAAACGTATCCAAGCTTGGCTGTTGTTCTTGATGCTGCTAAACTGAGAATGTGAAGCTTATGCTTTTATATTAGTATGTCTTTTCTTATCCTGTAACCCAGTTTGATTCTTTATTATTGTTAGAATGTGAGTGTAAAAGAGTATAGATGGACAAAATAAAGCCGTACGATAAAATAGTCATGTCATGAGAAGAGAGGGAAAATGATTAACAAGTCAGTAAGTCCTGGAGGAACAATAGAACAACCTTGGAAAATTTCATGTGCACCGTTTGAGAGGAGCACATTTAGTTCTCGCCTGCTTCCAGGACAGGAGGTGTCATTCTGCATGAAAGGAAAATGTCCTGCTCCACAAAGAGATACTATCAGTGTTTTCAGACGGCTGGCATTTTTATTTTCTCTTAAACCAATGGATGTTGATCTGCCCAACCAGCAATGTCTGTGGTGTTTCATGGTCCCCAGAACTTAACTAAAGTGCCATCCACTTTTATCTGAACAATGGTGTCCGCCTGCCATTTTGATGATGAAACAGGATCTGACCTTTTGCTACGAAGATCTGCCATCTGCTCTGTGCTGCATCCTTAGTCCTTTCCCGGGCTTAATTCAAGTAAGGGATGGCATTCCGCCCCCCACCCCACCCCAAGTGAACGGTGTGAACTTTCATGAAAGTAGCGAGAAATAATTGGTCCTTCTTCTCCCAGGACAGAAACAGTTTCCATAACATGAACGGAGCCAATATGGACACTCTTCGGAGATTGCAGGCAGTGTTAGAATCCGAGAATCATAGGACTGTAGACTTGGAAGGGGCATCAAGAGTCATCTAGCCCACCCTTTGCCAATACAAGAATCCACAAATAAAATTTGCCTGACAGAGGGCCATCCAAGTTCTATTTGAAAAACCCAACAAAGGCGGATCTACCATCTTCTAAAATTGGGCGGAATAGCTAATACCCTAGAAGACAGAACCAAAATTCAAAATGCCTTTGAGAATACATTAAAATTCAAAATGACCTCGATAGGCTGGAGCCCTGGGCCGAAAGCAACAGAATGAAATTCAACAGGGATAAGTGCAAAGTCCTGCACTTCGGAAAAAGAAACCAATTGCACAGTTCCAAGATGGGGGAGACCTGGCTCAGCAAAACAATGAGCAAGAAGGATCTTGGAATAGATCACAAGCTAAATATGAGCCAACAGTGTGATATGGCTACAAAAAAGGCCAATGCTATTTTAGGCTGCATTAATAGAAGTATAGTTTCCAAATCCCACAAGGTGCTTTGTTGTTTAGTCGTTAAGTTGTGTCCGACTCTTCGTGACCCCATGGACCAGAGCACCACAAGGTGCTAGTCCCCCCTCTATTCAGCACTGGTTAGGCCTCACCTTGAGTATTGTGTCCAGTTCTGGACACCACACTTCAAGAAGGATGCTAACAAATTGGAACCAAGTTCAGAGGAGGGCGACAAGGATGATCAGGGGGCTGGAAACCAAGGCTTATGAGGAAAGGCTGAAAGAATTGGGCATGTTTAGCCTTGAGAAAAGAAAGCTGAGGGGTGATATGATAGCACTTTTCAAATATTTGAAAGGCTGTCCTACAGAGGAGGGACAAGATTTGTTCTCCATCATCCCAGAGTGCAGGACACACAACAATGGGCTCAAGTTAAAGGAAGCCAGATTTCGATTGAATATCAGGAAAAACTTCCTAACAGTTAGAGTAGTACGACAGTGGACTCAGTTACCTTGGGAGTTGGTGAGTGCTCCAACACTGAAGGCATTCAAGAAAAACTTAGATAATCACCTGGCTGATATTCTTCGATTGTATTCCTGCATTGAGCAGGGGGTTGGACTTGATGGCCTTATAGGCCCCTTCCAACTTAACTTTTCTATGATTCTATGATTCTAAGGCAGCCTGTTCCACTACTGAACATCATTTCCTGTCAGGTCCTGGCTGGATAGCCCAGTGGTTTAGGTATCTGGCTGTGGAGCCAGTGGTTGGGAGTTCAATTCCTCACTGTGCCTCCTGGGAGTAGAGCCAGCCTGTGTGGCCTTGGGCAAGCTGCACAGTTCCAGGGGAATCATGGGAGAGGTAAACCACATCTGAGTATTCTCTACCTGGATAACCCTGGAAAGGGTCACCATAAGTCAGAATTGACTTGATGGTGCATGAATGGGCATCTGGCTGCGGAGCCAGAGGTTGGAAGTTCAATTCTCCATGGTGTCTCCTTGACAAGGGCTGGACTTGATGATCCATAGGGTCCCTTCCAGCTCTACAGTTCTAAGTACAAAGTAACTTCTCCAATCTCCAGACACAGGGCATTCTTTGCTTTCACTCAAGATGCATCTCTCTCTTGAAGGAATGGAAGATCATTTGAAAAACTCCAGAGAAAGCTTCCCTTTTTTGATAGGAAGAACATTTGTCAGCTGGAAGGGCAGAAGATCAGAACCAGATACTGGACTGTTTCTTGGACTACAATTCTCAGGGTCCGGGGTGGGGGGAGAATTTTTTTTTTTCCAATTGCTGACCAGATATTTTTCCTTTTCAGCAGCTTTGCTGGTGGGAATTGCAGCCTCACAATGTTTGATGAGTTTCCCCCCAGACAATTACCAAAAATAGTATCCCATATCTGACGAAACGAGGTGGCAGAGAATTTTACCCCATTCTGTCTAAGCTGCCTTCTTACTTGCAGCAACGTGGAAGAGGAGGACCAGAGCAAAGAAAAAGAAAAGGATCCTCATTCCAGAAGATTTGGTTGCGATTTTGAGGCTGCTGGGTGGTAGGTGTGAGGCAGATTTGGATAAAATCAGCAGTATCCTTTGTTTATAGAGATTTGGAGGCAATAGAATGTTCAACATGTCCTTCTGCATCAAGGTAGAACACATGCACATTTCACACTATTGCATTGGGTGTATCTAAGATACTTCAGGTACACAGTTGAACCTATTGATCCACTGATTCCAAAACTTTATTCTAAGATCCATCACAAAAGCGTAACCTGGGTGGAGTTCTAGACAGCCCAAGCAGTAGCTGGTCTTCAGCTTACCTCACACTGAGATTTTGAGTTAATAATGGAAAAACCGGCTACAGCTGGAAAGCAATGTGTACTGAGTGGAGGTAGCAGCTGCTAAACTACTGCAGAACACTGATGATAGTAGCAGAAATTTGCGATGGGGCATAGAGAAGAACTGAAAAATGGCAGAAAAGCACCCTTGAGGACATGATAAAATGAATGGTTGAATTTTTCAAAGCAGCAAGGAAAAAAGGAATTGAAAAGACGCTGGTCAAATTCCTGTTGGGATTTTAGGTAAAGGTAAAGGTTCCCCTTGACATTTAGTCCAGTCGTGTCCGACTCTAGGACGCGGTGCTCATCCCCGTCTCCAAGCCGTAGAGCCAGCGTTTGTCCGTAGACAGTTTCCGTGGTCACGTGGCCATCGCGACTAGACACGGAACGCCGTTACCTTCCCACCGTGGTGGTACCTATTTATCTACTTGCATTTACATGCTTTCGAACTGCTAGGTTGGCAGGATTTTACATGCATGCAAAAAAGAGAGAGAAATCACTTAAGTTATTGCAGCTAATTGTGGCTTACAGATGAGGTGCTTGGTGTGCCTGGGTGTGTGATTGGGAGCATGATTGTGCATGACACCTATGTGCACAGGACACCCTCAGTTAGCCATGATAACTTATATGATTCCTCATGTGCATAAAATCTAAAGATGATTTTAGCCAGCAATTATTCTGGATCAGGATGGGAGGAAAAACAACAGGTGTGTCGGAGTTGAATTCCTCATTATCTGAATCATTGCTAATCTGCTAATTGCACTTTGGGAGATTACAGTGCAACACAACTGGGCTGAAACTCATCAAAAGCACAACAGCTGATAAGGTCCTTCTTCCATATTGGAGGATGTTGCCAGGATGTAACCCTACAAGCAGTTGGAGAAGTAAGATATATTTGCAGTTTCATTGGGGGGGGGGGGTGTCAACCCAAATAAGAAATGCAACAGGTGACCTGTTGTGTGTCCCTCCACACAGGAGATCTCCCGAGGATTAGATCTGATATTCCTTCCTCACCCAAAATGGCCCCAATCCACTCAACAACAGCAGAGGCCCCAGACATTTTGGCACCCAGAATCAAAAGTCAAAATGACATGTATCTGCTCCGCCCTGTTTCAAATGGCCGTTCCTTGTTATAAAGGACACACAGTGCCTGAGATCTAATCTTGTGAAAGAATCTTTAATCATGTGGTCTGGAGTAACTGCCTCACCATGATCTGCAACCCTTATGAGCAAGGTTTAATATGTTTTTCCTCTTCTGATGGCCTGATCCAACCTTCTCCTTCCTCCTCTGCCTGATTAGCCCATATTATGTCCTTCATGAAATTCATATAATTCTTCTGTACATCTTCCATTCTCTACCTGAAGAAGCTGAGTAAGTGAGAATATTTAAGGAGTGGTTTTACCAGTTGTACTCCCCCAGTGAGTTTCCACAGCCAAGTGGGGATTTGAACCCTGATCTCCAGAGACCTAGTTCTCCACTCTATCTGTGACACCACACTGGGTACCTTGTGAAGAAGCTTGGAGATGAGTTAATAAAATGGCAGAGACAAGGTAGAGGTTCGTCAGCATGGAAGAGCCAGTGATTTCATCTCAGAAGATACAGGAGAACTCTGTTAAGGTAATATTCAAATATTGAGCTTTGTTCAAAACAGATTTATAAAAAGTTGACATCCTTATTTTTCACAGAGCTCAGGACATTTTCCATTTAAAAAATGGTTGCAATTGAAAAACTGAAAGACTCAGAAATTTGATAACATCTACTACAAGAGCAGTGAGTTTTCTCACTGGAGAGAATTGTTACGAACCTACATCACATGGAGGACACATGAACTCACAGCTCTGTGAAGGAATGATTTTTTTTCTTGAACTAAACCTGACCTGGTTTAGTTCAAACCAGGTCAGGTTTGACCTGACCTGATGGGATTGTTGGCAGACATTGGCATGGCTAACCCCCCAGGACCAGAAGGCTTGATGACCAATCCCATCAGCTGCCAACAGCTGGGCTGACAATCAGGGGTTATGGAAGTTGTAGTTAGGGATGGGTGTGGTGAACATTTTTGTATTTTTTTTTGGGGGGGGGGAAACCCTTGATCTCCTGTTCTTGCACTGAAAGCCAGAATGGTCAAAGAAGCTGGATAATCTGCTACAAGCCAGAATCATCTAGGGAATTTGCATCAGCGATGTTGGCAAGTCTTTGGATTCGAGTCCGAAGTCTGAGTCTTTGGTACCAAGTACCAAGTCTGAGTCTTTGGTACCTAGCCCCAAGCCCCAGATCAGAGTCTCTATTAAAAACAAGTTTTTTTCCCCAAGTCATGAGTGGAGTCCAAGTCATTGAAACAAACAAACAAACAAACCCTGAATTGAGTCCGTGTTGAGTCACTGGTGCAACTTAAGTCCGACTTGACAGTAAGTCCTGTGACTTGAGTCCCCATCCCTGATTTGCACTGGAGTTAGTGTGACAAACGGTGGCAGCAAATTGCCCCAAATTAACAATTCACCTGCTAAGTTGTGCAACTGGTATTCCACCAGGAATATGAGGGGCAACTCATTAATTGGCAACAATTTGCCACTTCAACCTGCACAATTATACTTAAATTCCCAGTAGGATTCTGGCCAGCGTGTCTTGACCATAAGCACACCGGAAAAGATTCTCCACAAAAAGACCGTGAAATATTTCCCTCAATTTCCTGCTGTAGGGCTCTCCACACAACCTGCAACTTCTGTTTTGTACTTTCTCCTGCAAAAAAGTAATCAACCTGAACTTTTAAAACAGCATCTCCTTCCACAGCAGAGAACGTTTCATTAATAAAGGACTGCTCTTTCTGGAAAACAGAAAAGAACAGTGAGCGACCTTCTCAAAGTGGGCACCAGCCATTTCCAGGTTTTCCTCTTTCCATTCGTCAGTACATTCTGGTACGCTCTATGTCACAAGATGCCAGTCTTAGAAATGTAGCTAGTTCATGTTGAAGTGCAGGAGATCCTGACTCAGATCAGCCCCTCTCCCAGCGAATATTTGAATCAGGACTTCGTTGATGGCCCACCCCATCTCTCATAAGACATATTTGCCAGTGGTCATGTGGAAATGGACCAGAACCTAGGGGAAGTGATATAGCCCTTCCAAGTGAAGGGAGGATGGAAAAAGAGAATAACTCAGTGACACTCTGGTTACATCCAGAAGTTCCCAGATTTAATCTTAGCTTCATCCAGGTGCGGCCAGAAAGATGCATCTGAATATCTGGACAGATGTTGCCAGTTAGAGATGGACATGAACCAGCAAAATGGTGGTTCTTCTTGGTTCATGGTTCGCCAAGGTCCACAAACCACGGACCATGAATTTCATGAAATGGTTTGTTAGGAAAAAGGTTTGTCAGCCGTATAAAACGCCCCCTAGAGACACCAAAACCGCCTTCCTGCTGCCCCCTGACCTCATCCCACTGCCCCATCATCTCCCTACCTTTTGTTGCTACTGCCTCCTCCTCTTCCACCATCTTGAGAGGCAGCCCTTCCATTCTTTTGAGGTCGGTAAATTGAGTACCCAGCTTGCTGGGGGGGGGGGAGGGCAATGTGTAAACTGCATAATTAAATTGTAAACCACCCAGAGAGTGCTTTAAGTGCTATGGGGCGTTATTTCAGCAGCACAGTTTGCTTGTTGAGCCTACAATCTGAGCCTGAAGGAGCAGGTCTGTGAGTTTCTTTGCATCTCATGCAATTCTGAAGGTGGCAGATTTTAAGCATGAGTGCACGATTCCACACGTCCAAAATATATCACAATCTTTGTAAAGGTAGGGGTTTCTGAAGCAAGATGGCCACTGGGTCATGAAGAGCCTCAGGAAGTGCTTTTATTACCAGCGGCTTAGGACGGAAAAAAGAAGAAGCAGAAGACAGATATAACTATCAGGTTTATTAACGATTTTGTGGCCTCTGCCTGATTATAGCCGGTGATCAAGCAGTTGGTTAAGGAAAATGACAATTTACCTGCTTTTCTTTATCAATGCATCAATGTCTCATCTTGTCTTTCCTTTAACTTTGTACAATCTAGAAGGATTAAGGGGGAGAACAAGGGCTCTTGAACTGTTATGCTTTCAATTTCCCCTCCCTCTTTATAACAGATGTAATATTGGGAGAACATTATCTCACCTGTTTATCCAAAACAAACATACCTTTCCAAGAAGTGTTAGCTAAACACTCCTCTCACTGCATGGATTTGCTCTGCACTTCCTCCTCACCTGCTCTTAGGATGACTCTCCCGGTTGTCACCTGAAATACAGCAGGAATTAAACATGCACTGAGCATCTTCTATGGCAGTGGTTCCCAGCCTTGGGTCCCCAGATATTCTTGAATGAAAACTCCCAGATATCCTAGCCAGCACCTACGGGTGAAGGCATCTGGGAGTTGTAGTTCAAGAACACCTGGGGACTTAAGGTTGGGAAACATTGCTTTAGGTCAATATTTTCAACACTGATTTGGAGTGGTTCTCCAGGACTTCAGACCTGCTTTGAGATGCTGAAGGCCAAAGCTGGTACTTTCTGTACTCAATGGCTAAAACCCCCCAATATCTTTAAAAGCAAATCTCTTGGGGGTTTCTTAGACCAGACATTCTCCCCCCTTAATGACCAGTATTTACAGCTCCCTGTTATTTGGACATTATGTGTAATTCTTTGTGTCTTGAGCAAACTCTTTGGAAATCCAGCTGAAATCTCTCTGCTCCTCCACCCAAAACCTCCATTTTTGGGGGACTTATCTTTGTAAAATGGATAATGCAACTGCTTTCTGCAGGCAAGACCTAAGCCCTGACATGCTCACAAAGATCAAGGTCTTCACACAGGACTGTAACCACTGGAGTGAGGTTGAATGACAGTATAACAAAGGCAGGGAAGTCTCTCCTTCTCCTCCTCAACTCCCCTGTCATAGAATCATCCTAGAATCCTAGAATCATTGTAGGGTTGGAAGGGACCTTGGAGGTCTTCTAGTCCAGCCCCCTGCCCAAGGCAGGAGACTTCATACCATCCTGGACAGATAGCTGTCCAATCTTCTCTTGAAAACCTCCAGCGATGGGGTACCCACCACATTGGGAGGCCAGCCGTTGCACTGCTTCATGGTTCTCACTGTCAGGAAATTCCTCCTAATTTCCAGGCTGGATCTCCCTCTGACGAGTTTCCACCCATGGGTTCTTCTCCTACCCTCGGGCACAATGTCCAAATGTTCTTCTCAGATTGGGAAGTGCCATAGCGCAGAATCACTGTGTCTGCTCTAGGATGGACATTGTTTTTACAGCTCTGAAGAGGGAAGGGAAGGAAGATGAACAACATCAAAACAGCAAGTACAAACACAAACAAGGGGCTGGGGAGTGGCAAAAACGGTGCCCAAAAATATGAATCACCAAGTCTTCTTTGTTGGTTAAACGGCAGTGCCATTGGGATGATGGGAGAAATTCCAGGGAGGTTTCTGCTGGGAAAAGACTTGAAGGGTACAAATGCTCCTTTCTGGAAGTGAAAGGAACACCAGGAAGAATCCTTACTAACCCAGAAGATGAATAAAGAAAGATCATGGGGTCATCTTCCATTTGCTATATGCTTTGAATGCAATTCTCATGGTTTCCAGTGAGAAATTACAAGGCATGATGGTGTTGTAGTACATTACAGATGTAGGGCTGTATGCTCAGTGGCAGGGCACACATTTTGAATGTGGAAAGTCCAAGTTTCCATTCTTGGCATCTCCAGATAAGCCCAGGGAAACTCCTGCCCAAAACTCACTGCTCCCAGTCAATAGCAATACTGGATCAATAAACCTAATGGTCTATTTCAGCATATGGCCATGTCCTACGACAGCTTACCACACTGTGGAAGGATGCTCAAGGCCAAGCTTATGGGTTGCACTGGTACATATGGTTATATTCTGTCAGGATACTATGATCCACAGTATGGAATTTACATGAACCAAAGTTTGTTAAATAAGCATCCATCTTGAAAAAGGTGTGCAGCCACAGAGTCCACACATGTATAGGCATCCTTCAGTCTCAAGAGACTATGGTAACGTGCTCTGAATAGAAGTCTTGGAACAGTGTCTAGTGTGGCTGAGAAGGCCAATTCGAGAGTGACCATCTCTTCCACACTGAGGACAAATACCATCTGTCCCCTGTCCAGCTCCCTAGTTTTGCTGGTTTCAGGACTGCCTCTTTGCCTCAGCCTGCTGAACAAGTGTCTCTTCAAATTGGGAGAGGCCATACTGCACCGCCTGCCTCCAGGCTGAACGCTCAGAGGTCAAGGTTTCCCATCTGTGGAGGTCCATTCCTAAGACCTTCAGATCCCGTTTGCAGATATCCTTGTTTCGCAGCTGTGGTCTCCCTCTGGGGCGCTTTCCCTGCACTAATTCTCCATACAGGAGATCTTTTGGAATCCGATCATCAGCCATTCTCACAACATGCCCAAGCCAACGTAGACGTCGCTGTTTCAGTAATGTATACATGCTAAAAATTCCAGCTCGTTCCAGGACTACACTATTTGGAACTTTGTCCTGCCAGGTGATGCCAAAAAATGTGTCGGAGACAACACATATGGAACGTGTTCAACTTCCTCTCATGCCATGCACATGAAGCTGATGCAATCAATGAAATGTGTATTCGACATGAGGTAATGTCTGGGAGAAGACATCAGGTGATGTGCCCAGTGATGGGTTCTGTAAACACAAAGTGCTATATGTTCATTTACTGAGAGTGTATTATTGAGTCTGTTGACTGATGTACAGAGTTATATTGTACATAGTCAGTAAACACACTGCTGGTGAAAGGATTTACCGTCTCTGTGAGTCTCTTTGTTGTCAACCTGGAAGACTGACTTGTCTCAGAGCCATCTCTCACACTCCAAACCTTGACATATTCCTTGCCAATGAACCAGAACAAAAATGTGTTTGCACACTTCATCCTGGATTGCTCTCGGTTTCACCTAACAAAACAGCACAGAGTTAAGAGATTCCTTTTTCTTTTAAAGCTTCCCCCTCACAAAAATTTCTCCTTTTTGCTTCCTGGTTACATAGACCAAGAATCTAGTTTTGCTTTTTTGCTTCACACTTCACCAACGATACACTTAAAGAAATATAAATATAAATTCACTTCCTCAAATGGTTTGCGAAACATTCCTAGGAACAGAGAAGTTTCTTAACTAACTTTCTGGGCACCATCTAAGGCCGGATCCTGGGACTCATTTGAAACATGCATATATTTGAAAGCTTTCAACTTTTGATAGTCTCCAACAGTGTGTTTAATTTTGGAGATAGCTTCCCCTCTGCCTTGTGCAGATGCTTCCTTGTGGCGCCTATGCCAAGGTAAAAACATAAATCCTAAGAAATGATGAACAGCATCAACACACTCAAATGTTTAGTGGGCCTGTCGATTGGTCAAATGCCTTCCACGAATTATTATTATTTAAAATATTTTTAGCCCACCTTTCTCCTGAAAGGGACCCAAGGCGGATTACATCATTAAAAAACCCCCACAACGTTTAGAAGCTTAAAAACAGGAAGTATACATTAAAGAAAAAATTAAACAAGTACTAGATTAAAAACAGTAAATAAAATCCATACGAAAACACATTTAGAACAACAGAGCACAACAATGCATTTTAAAACCCTCTGTCAGACTGCCATCATCTTGGCTTCTACAGCAGCATCTTGGCTTCTGAGTAGAAATGGGTACGAATCAGAAAACTGCTGATTCGTGATGGTTCGTGGCTACCCACGAACCACAAATTATCATGATCTTCCCAAAAGCCAACTGGTTTGCAGTTCGTTTTTCAGGTTTGTGCCTCCAATAGAACACACTGGCTCTTGAAACTGCAGGAAGCAGAACTACAGAGAAAAAACACAATCCTTACACAAGTAAATTTGGAAGTTAAGGGTTAACCTCCTGCTGTACGAGGTCAAGGGTTGGTAAAGGATAGCCTGTGGGGTGCCTGCATCCCCCGGCCTCCAGTTGTTTTTGAATACCCTGGATACCCCCTTTATGATTAAAATGCGAAGTTAAAAAGAATGCCATGTTCTGCTTCCGTTGTCATGTATTGTCAAGTCACCTCTGACTCATGGAAATCCTATGAAGGAACAGCCTCCAAAATGTCATGTCCTCAACTGCTGTGCTCTGCTTATGAAAACTCACATTTTCATGTGGATGCCAGGAAGAGGAGTGAACCAGCCTGTCCCCAAACCCGCAGGACAAATCCCCATAGGATGGCACCTTGAATCTTCCCAGTCCTCATTCCATGATAAATATTAGGGTACAAGTGGGTTACGACAGCATTGTGTACTAACTCTCCCACAGAAAGCTTGATGTCACTATTTTGTCTTCTGTGCGCATGGACAATGTACCCTGGCACTTCTGAGGTGAAAATGTCATTCTTCCCTTTATTTACTAGATGTTGGTGGAACACCTCTGATGCTGAAATTTGTTTCCTGAGGGAAACCTTTAAGCAGCACTCCAAAAGTCTGTGTAGAACATGTGAATAACCCTTTCTGGTATGCAGAACCCATCTTTTTAGGAGAGACAATTAAACTGCTCTGCAACTCTTCCCTTTGTGAGTGGGTGTGGTTTCGTTCACTCCCTCTTCGGGAGATGTTGGTCTGCTTTTGTGCAGTGGGTATTGCTGTTGACTGTTTGCTGTTTCAATGCATGCAGATGACCAGTGATAATTGAGTGGGTGATATTGCACATAGGCAGTGAAATGCATACAAAGCTGTTTCTAATTAAAGAGGGATCAAATATGAGATGAACAGATTAATGATTAATTTGGATTGACTGGATATTTCTTGCTCTGATCAAAGGCAACTGCCCCGTCTTGAGTTTCCAATAGAGATTCATTTCATTTGTAAAGCCTGAAAGCTTCCTGCACCTAGGAAGCACCATCCAACTGCCTCTTCCTTTAAGGTGCAGCTCTGAGGCCATTTTATCCCTTCACTCAAGGACTTTTCCAAGGACTCCCTGAGCAACTCCACCAGTGACACCCCCAATGACTTTCTCTGGATCAATTTATTTTCCTGTGACCATACAAGTTATGGGCGGTGGAGTCATATCCCCATAGTTCTGCATGCTGTGCCATTGGTTTTCAGAGCAGTGCTAATGCTTCTGTTATTTTGACGCAATTGGGAGCGCTCCAGTTATTTCTCTTCAGTGTTCTGCATTGCCTATTTTCCTCCCAAATAGCAGTGTGAGCAGTGTTTGCCACGGTGAAAAGCCTGTGACATATGCAGTGGGGTGTGGTTGCAAAAGATTGGGCAATTGTTGTCTTCTGATAATTTTAATATGTTTCTTACTAATTTCATGTTGTGTTCAATAGAGGGATCATAGAGAATGAAAATATGGCAGTCAGGGTAGACAGATGTAAAGCAGAGCACTGATCCAAAGTATGGGGCATGCCTGGCATGGGATCATTGGTAAGGAATTGTTATCACATGAAGCCTCACCATTGTGGACCTTGAGTTGCTTCTGCCCAGCGTCAAGGGGCATCTGAAACCGAGCTCCAGTGATAAGGATCTAGACCAAAGAGTGAGAATGAAATGCAGGTTTCTAAACAGAAATAATGTGCAAACAGAAAGAGTTTGGAAAGGTTTCAAGTGGTTACCACTGACCATCCAAAGCTGTGTGCCTACACCCTCAAAGATAGGTAGGTCATTTCCTTGCATGTTTTGCCAAAATCCAAACTGTATAAATCTCCCAAAGGTGCTGTGGTCAAGTATTCCCTTTCTTGAACATTTGACCGAGATTGGAGCCAACGCTTGGCCATGAAGACTCTTTGCCTTCTCCTCCTCGTTGCCTTCTTGGTTTTCCAGGTTCAGGGCAACCAAAACCCACCAGCTGAGGAGGAAGTGAAAGCCGAAATGAAGGTCCCCGAACGTGCTGATCTTCTGCCTGATCGTAAGTGAATGAAACAAATGTTTGTCTGCTAAGGACTGTGGGTTCTGTAAGCATCCTGGGATGAGACCTGGAATGACCATCACACACCAGCCCAACCGTATAGAGCTAAGCAATGGCAATTAGAGTAGGTGGCAAATCAAAAGCAGGCTCCTGCAAGAGGCAGAAATGAAGAGGAAGAATTAGATGAGGAAGAAAAAAACAGGAATGAGCCTAAGGATCAGCTGTGGAGAACCACTTAGACAGGTTAGGTTGTTCGATAGATGAAACAGGGCCTTTTTGGGAACAGCACCATGATGGCTGAATGCTCTTCCTTGGGAGGTGAGATTAGCTACTTCCTTATTTCATTTCATTTATTTCATTTTGATGAGCCGTAGAGATGTGAACATGAAGGCAGAAGGAGTACCATTCAGAACAGAGGAAACCCTTAGAATATTCCCAGAGTAGACCATTGGTCTAGATGGGCGGGGTATAAATCGAATAAGTAAATAAATAAATAAATAAATAAAATAAGGACTGAAACAGAGTCTCTGGTTCCCCAGCCCCATTCCTGTAGAAAGAAATTGAAAACTTCCATGGTTTGTCAAGTCTGTTTTTATTGTTCATGGGCACTGAGGACAATTTTGCTATGTTTTAATGGTTCCACTTCTGAAAGATGTCACACTACCCTTTGTAAAAACAACAACACTGGTTTAAAAATACTCTGGGGCACTAAGGGGTGTAATGGAGTTTTTGATATGTAAAAAAATCTCTTTTGTAAGAAAAATAATGACAGTGGGATGCTTGAGAGCAGATGCCACCCCATCACAGAGGGAGGAGGAGGAGGAGAAGAAGAAGGAGGAGGAGGAGAGCAACCACAATAACAGCAGCAGCAGCAACAACAACAGATCTAGACTAATGCCCTCCCATTTCTAGAGCTTAAGAGCTACCACCTTGCATAAAGCATAATAAAGCCATTTCTGCAGGCAAAAGGTGTGTCCTATTTCCAGTGATCTTCCGACTGTGGGGAATAGATTTAGGGCAATGAATCAAGTGCAGAGAAGCCTTGGGGAAAATAATAATCTTGCTGTTCTGTGAAAAGGGTGTTCAATTGGAATGACCATTTTGTAAAAATGATATTTCAGAAAAGAAAGGGGAAACCAATTTGCAGACACATTGGTGAACACAGGGTGAATCCAGTAGCCCTGTGACTCGCACAGGGTGGAACAATACCCTCCATGGATCCCTCACGTTCAATCTAGCATTCTTGGGGTGAAAAAATGAAAAAGAAATAAAGACATGTCGAATAAGAAAAGGGAAACTAATTTACAATGTCAGGAAGCCTGAGGTGGTGCCACAGGAGAAGGAGATTGACAGTGGAACCCCACAACAGAAGCCCAAGAGTTCATCAGAATTATTTGTATTTTGTCCTACATGGCAGTGATCCTTGCATTGAGATGGGAGATGTTTCTTTTCCCAGAAGAAGGCTCCACACAGCACCTCAAATTGCTCCAAAGACTCCTGGCATGAGTGTTTTTCCTCCCCCTGTTTTTTATTACTGACATCCAGAATATTCACCCTCATTTTGGGTGATTTTCTATTTTATTTTATTTTGTTACATTTAGTAAGTGACATAGCGCTACAACAGTAGGTCAAACATGGGTTACAATTGCAGCACAAGCACTGAAAATATACAAAAAACAAGTACACATAATATGGAAGTAAAGGAACACTATAATATTAAAAGAACCACCACTTCACTCAATTGCCATATTTTCTTCACATTGATTCAGTGCTGTTTTAGATACATGGAATGAAATGACTCCTTCCAATGTATCTGGAATAGCGCTGCATCATTTAATAATACCTTAAAACTTTTTTTGAGAATGCAGTCATAAAGGAGGAGGTTTCTCCACTGTATCATTTACTGATACATGCCACAATGTATGTCAGAGGCTTGTCACCCTGGGAAACAAGGCTTATACAGTAGTATTTGGTAGTGAAATAGGCAACTGCATGGACTGCGAATGGGGCCACTCCCAATTGCACCAAAATAACAGTAGCCCTGATGCTGCTCCAGAAAGGAGTGGAAATGTGGGGTGAAACTCTCTTGGTCATTTCTTGTTTAGTCCCGGGAAAATAGTTCAATCCCTATTGCACCAAAAGCAAGTAAAAAAGCAAGTGATGTGCTCATCTGGCCATATCTTTTGCTTCCATGAGAATTCTCTTTCTTATTTCTGCAGGAAACCCCCGTCAAAGATGGCCCATTGTGTGCGCCAGTGTAGGGGGATATTGCCGACTAAACTGCTTCTATGGGGAACGGTCACTTGGCAAGTGCCTCCTATTTTTTCAATGTTGTCTGCGTTACCAGTAGAAGTCATCCCCGGTGGAAACTTGAGAAAGAGCAACTGCCTTGGAGGAGAACAAGCTATTCCAAGTTAATCAAAATTAATCATTGATCTATGCATCACAGATTTGATTGATTTCTAATTAAAAGAGCTTTGAATGCATCTCACTGTTTATGGGCTATTTATTTATTTATTTAATTTCTATATCTGGCAACCCAGGCCACTCTGGGTGGTTTACAAAATACCATAAAAAATGTAAAGACAAACAATACAAAGCAGACAATAAAATAAAAATAATCTATACAATATCAACAGATAAAAACAATATCAATAGAACATTAAATTAAAATAAAGAAAGTATTGCGGAGGTTGAATATTAGTGAATTCTGGTTATATTAGCGCTACTGTATCAGATGCCGTAGAGTCCAGGAAAGCCTGTCTAAACAGAAATGATTTTTATAATCACTTAAAAGTTCCCAATGAAGACGCTAGGCAAATATCGGGCAGGACAGCATTCCATAATTGTGGAGCTACCACCGAGAAGGCCCAGTTTTTGGTTACTGTTTTCTGGGCCTGTCTCAGGGTCAAATCTCTCAGCTATACAGGCTGTGAATATCTTACAGGACAGGCAGATCTGGTTGGAAGGAGGCGTTCTGCAAGATAAGGAGGTTCCAAACCATTTCACTCTTCTCCCATTCCCTCAATTGTCAATGGTCATCTGCAGCATGCATTGAAAGACCAAAGAGTCAACACCAATCTCCATTGCACACAGAAGACCAGAGGGAGTGAAGGAAGTCACACCCAACTCGCAAAGGGAAGGGGTTGTAGAGCAGCTGAACCTTCTCTGATAAAAAGATGGGCTCTGCATAGCAGAAAAGTTTGTTCATAGATTCTACACAGACTCTTGGTGTGTAGTATTTGGTAATGAAATAGGCAACTGCATGGACTGCGAATGGGGCCACTCCCAATTGCACCAAAATAACAGTAGCCCTGATGCTGCTCCAGAAAGGAGTGGAAATGTGGAGTGAAACTCTCTTGGCCATTTCTTGTATAGTTCCGGGAAAATAGTTCAATCCCTATTGCACCAAAAGCAAGTAAAAAAGCAAGTGATGTGCTCATCTGGCCATATCTTTTGCTTCCATAAGAACTCTCTTTCTGAGATGTCACTTCCGCCGGGATGGGATGCGCAGCTGAATCTTCATCTCCTCACCCTGTGGAATGTAAAATAGGGTGATAAATGCCTTTTTCCCTATTGGAAATGTGAGTAAATTTGCTTAAATTCTTTATGAAAACTTCAAGCAGAGATAGAAGTGCTTTTTAAACTGTAAAAGTCTTGCTGCTTATCTGGGGAATGTGCTTTCGCTTTCGCTCGGAAAGAATGCTAGAGAAGCTAAACAGCTAAATGAACTGTTTATTTAAAGTGTCAGCCTATTTATAGATGTGCTATAAATCTTTGCTTTGCTTATGAGGAAGTTAAAAGCTTATAAGAGAGTTAAAAGCTGGACACAGGAATTATCAGAAAAACCATCAGACCGTAGTCTTGAACGCCTTGAGCGTCTAAGAAGAGTGGAGGAGGAACAGCCCCCTCCTAAAGAAGCTTCTAGAGAGAAGACTCGGGAAGCTGCTGGAAAAGAGGAGGGAGGGGCTACCTCTCTGACCAGCCTTACCGAAACCAGCATGGAAAAAAAACTTTCTGATTTAGCTGTTTGTGTAAAGGGGCTGGAGAGCCAGATGGACAAAAAACTGGAACAGGTCCTCTCCAAAATGGACTTTTTAATAAAGAAGAATCAACAGATGGGAAAGGACCTTAAAGCACTCCAGGGAGAAATGGTAGACATTAAGGCAAGCCTAGAGAAAACGGAGGGCAGGATAAAGCAATTGGAAGACTTCCAAGGGGAAACAAAAAAGCAACATCAGAAGGTAGATGATTTGCAAAAAAAAAAAAAAAAAAAAAAAAAAAAAATCTATCTGGAAGATAACTCAAGATGTAACAACATCAAAATAATGAATTTTGAACATAAGAAAGGAACTGATCTTAAGCAGGAAGTGGTGGACTGGATTAATTCTATTATGAATTCCCAACATCTGGCAGAGGAAGATATAGAGAGAATACATTTTGTTGGAAACCCCAGAAGCAAGAGATCAAGACCCATAATATTGAAATTATTCAACTATGTCAAGAAAGAGCAATTTCTTAAGGTCATTAAAGAAAAGCCAGAACTGCTAGTTTCTAGATTAAACCCAGTTCAGATCTACCAGGATTTAAGCAATGAATCTATACAGTGGAGGAAAACGATGAAACCCATCACTTCAATCCTGATTAAGAATGGCAAGAGATACAACTGGGGTCATCCTGTCTTTTTAAAAATATGGAAGGATGGAGTCCTTCACAAAATCTACTCTTTCGAAGAAGGCAAGGATCTGCTGATTGCATGGGGGCTTTGGCAAGAAGACGAAAGTGACCAAGGTGCAAGCAAGTAGGCCTGCAAAGAGTGGTAGTCTGAAAGAGAAGATATTCCAATTGGAAGAAACTACTGGATGTTATCGGATGTTTGACGACTCCCCCCTCCCCCTTTTTTCTTCCCCTCTTTTCCTTCAACACAGTTTATTTGCCCGTGTTTTTTTTTAACATGGTGTTTCCCCCCTCTGTGGGTCCCCTTTTTTCTTTCCCCCCCTTTTCCTTTCTCTTTTAATATGGTCTCTTTTTTGCCATGGTTTTTTTCTTTTCTTCATTCTTTTTTTTCTTTTTTCCCCCGGTGGGTCTTTTTTTTTTCCTTCCCCCCACCGGTGGTTTTTTTTTGGGGGGGGAGGTCTTTTTTGTTTTTGTTTGTTTGGGGGTTGGAGAAAGGAGAGGAAAAGTTAATGGCTAAGGACATAAATAGAAGCAAAAATGTTAAATGAAAGAAGGGAAGGCATTAAAGGAATGTGTATAGGCTGGGGCCCAAACTGGTGTGGGTGGCATCTCCCTCCCTCCCAGAGCTCGTGTCAAGCTTTAGTGAGGCGCGCAAAACGGGAGGGAGTAAAAGAGTTTATATGTAGAGAGGGAAGTTAGGGATAGGAGATTAGATAGAGATGTAGGTGAATTTGTTTTTTTAAAGGTGTTTTTGTTTTTGTTTTGTGGGATACACAACAGGACCGAATAAAAGACAGAATATGGAACGGATATGGGGAAAAACATAAGGGTAGCTACTTTAAATGTGAAAGGCCTAGGGTCTGTAATAAAGAGAAGGAGGATAGAATCATTATTGAAGAAAAACAAGGTTGACATTATTTATCTACAAGAGACTCATCAATCAAAGGATGGAGTTAATGAATTGAAATTACAAAATATACACATTTATGAAAAAGGATTTGGGACTCCCAAATCTAAAGGTGTAGTGATATTAATATCTAAACATTGCGAATTTACGGTAAAAGAAGTAACAAAAGATAGTAATGGTAGATATTTGATAATTCAGGGTCAAATGGGGGAAGAAGATTATACATTAGTAAATGTCTATGCACCGAATATGAATCAAGGAGAATTTTATAAAACTGTGATTAAAGAGATGGAGAAGGTTAGAAAGGGATATGTGATTACGGCAGGAGATTTCAACATGGTTCTGGATAAGGTAAAGGATAAATCTGTATGTAAAAAAAGATGAGTTGAACAAAAGAAGTACCCTCTTGTGTAAGATGTTAAAAACTATGGACTTAAAAGACATATGGAGAGAACTGAAGGGGGATGAAAGAAGGTTTACATATTATTCTTCTGTACATAATAGTTATTCAAGAATAGACTTTATGTTCATATCGTGAAACTTAATTTCAAAAGTAGTAGATACAAATATTAATGTGATAAAAATAACGGATTATGCATTGATGGTGATGGAGATGAAAGTAAAGAAGGACTATAGAGAAGCTAGGAGATGGAGAATAGATTCCAATATTTTTCAGTATACCGATGTAGTGGATAGAGTTAAGAAAGAATGGTTGGAAATATGGTCAATTAATGAAGCAGGTGGAAATAAAATAGGAGTGTTATGGGACATTATGAAAGTAGTTATGAGAGGAATTGCTATAAGAGAATCCTGTAGAATAAAAAAAATCGAGAGAAGAAAATATAAAAAATAGAAGAATCATTAAAAGATTTAGAAAGTAAATACTTTATAGATAGGGATAATAAAAAAAATTATTAGAGATTCAAGCTAAAAGAAAGGAATTAGAAAGCATAGAGTTAGAAAAGGTCCAGAGGGACTTGATATATGCGAAGAGGAATTTTTTTGAATATAGTAATAAAAATTCAAAGCTTTTAGCTAGAATAGTTCAAACTGAAAGATCAAAAAATACAATTGGAGTGATTAAAGATGAAACAGGAAAGAATTGCAGTCTAATGAAGGAAAAATTAAAGATACTACAGGAAT
Organism: Intellagama lesueurii; assembly: GCA_037013535.1. Classification (NCBI taxonomy): domain Eukaryota; kingdom Metazoa; phylum Chordata; class Lepidosauria; order Squamata; family Agamidae; genus Intellagama; species Intellagama lesueurii. The sequence continues at coordinate 346,968,150 of JBAJHW010000001.1, read as the reverse complement.
TCTATCAAAATTTATATAAAGGGAACAGTGTATCGAAAGAAGATATAGAAAATTATATTAAAGAAAATGTTAAGAGTAAACTATTAGAGAATGATAAAAGAGAATTAGAAAAAGAGATAAAGGATGAAGAGATTATAGAGATTATTAATAAATTAAAAAATGGTAAAACTCCAGGTTTTGATGGAATGGGATCAGAATATTATAAAACTTTTAAATCAATATTGATCCCTAAGTTAAAAATACTTTATAATGAGATATTGGAAGGAGAGAAAATACCAGACTCTTGGAAACATTCATTAGTAACTCTTATTCCAAAACCCAATAAAGATTTAACAGACCCAAGTTCGTATAGACCTATTTCATTATTAAACCAAGACGCAAAGATATTCACAGCAATACTCACGAATGGAATGAATACGTTTATTACAAAATATATTAAAGAAGATCAGAATGTGTTTTTAAAGGGAAGACAAATGGAAAATTTAACTAGGAGGGTTTTGAATATTATATATAATATAGAAAAAGATAAATCAAAGGCAGGTATTTTATCATTAGATATTTTTAAGACATTTGATTGTGTAGAATGGCCAACATTAAAGATTCTTTTAAAGGGCTGGGGTTTTGGAAAGAAATTTAGGGGGATAATAGACCAATTATATGTGTCGAATACTTCTGCAGTAATAGTAAATGATGGGATGACAGAACAGATAGCTCTAGGCCAAGCCACTAGACAACGTTGCCCTCTTTCTCCAGTTCTGTTTTGTTTGATTATTGAAATGCTAGCAAATGTAATAAGGAATGATGATTTAATTGAAGGTATGGGTGAAAATAATAAAATAAAAATTAATTTATTTGCTGATGATTCCCTATTGACAGTGAAAAACCCATTAGAAAGTATAGATAGAATTAAAATTCATTAGGAAAAAATTGGAAAAATAACTGGACTACCTGTAAATTGGCAAAAATCTGAACTAATGTTGTTTAATCATAATAAATTAGAACAAGAAAGGTTTGCTGATAAATATGACTTTAAGATATGTAAATCAGTTAAATATTTAGGTATAGATTTAGTAAAAAATATTCAAAAAATGAAGGAATATAATTATAATAAATTAAAGGAAGTAATTAAAAAGAAATTACAGGAATATAATAATTTTAAACTTTCTTGGTTTGGAAGGATTGCATTGATAAAAATGAAAATTTTACCAAAAAATATTTTTTTATTTAGAATGTTACCAATACAGCTAACAGAGGATGATTTGAAATTTTGGCAAGGAATGATTAATAAATATTGTAATGAAGGGAAGAGAGCCAGAATAAATAAAAAGCATTGGTATAAAACAAACAAAAAGGTGGTATAGGTTTACCAAATATAAAAAAATATTATCTAGCTATTCAGTTGAGGTTTATTGGAGAAATTATATATAACCTAGAAAGGTTAATTTGGTGGAAAATGGAATCATCAGAATTACAGGTAGATATTGAAAAATACTTATTTGGTATGGTCAAGAAATATAAAATAAGTGAAATTAATAACCCGTTTTTAAAGACAATGTTAAACATGTGGTATAAATATAGAAAGAATTTATGTCCATCAACTCTCCACTAGGATTAGTGACAGAAACAGAGAATTTTCCTGTCAATATGAAAGTGTATGTGGAATTATTTAAGGAAAAAAAAGTGATTAGATTGAAAGATTGGTTGTATAAAATGAGACCAATAGATCAAATGAAACAAATTCTTCAGAATAAGAATATCTCATGGTTGAATTATATACAATTAGAAAGATGGACTAACGAATGGGTAAAGAAATATAACAAAGGTAGAGAATACACAAAGTATGAACAATTTTTATTATCATATGAAGATATTCAGATGACTGATTCAATAAAGGGTACAGTGAGTAAAATTTATGGATTCCTGCTTGACTTAGAAGAAGAAGAAAGTGATAAAGAAGGAGTGAAGTTAGTGTGGGAACAAGACTTTGGAAAAAGAATAAATGAGGAAGAATGGAGGAAGATGTGGAAAATGAGGGTTTTAAGATTTATGTCAGTGAGAATAAGGTAAATTTTTTTAAAACTGGGTCTAAGATGGTATTTAACATCGACAAAATTAAATAAAATTAGTGCTAGTTATCTGAATGTCTGTTGGAAATGTGAGAAGGAAATTGGTACATACTTTCATATATGGTGGGAATGTGAAAAAGTACAAAGATTTTGGAAACAAATTTTTAAAGAATTAAACGACATATGTGAAAAAGATATAGAATTTAATCCTGAGATTGCTTTGTTATCAATATTTGAGAATGTGGAATATGATAAGATGATTAAAGAATTGATAACCAATTTATTAATAGCAGCTAGACAAATAATAGCTAGGAATTGGAAATTAAAATCTGAATTTCGAATGGATGAAATATGGAATATAGCTATAAATGATAAGCTAACTTGTAACTTAAAGGTTAAGAAAGGAGAGATAAAAAAGAATAATTTTTATGAAATATGGGGCAGATTTTTGGAATACGTGTTAACCAGAGGAAAAAGGAAAGCTCCAAATCAAGAATCAATGCAGTTCTGGAGAAGAGGACAATAAAGGAAGAAGAAGAATAAAGATGGAGGAAGAAGAGGATTATCGCAAGAGGTCCCATCTATGGTGGTGGGGAACACAGTTAAATTGTATTTTGGTTTGTGTATTTTATGTTTATGTTATAGTTAAAATAAATTTAAAAAAAGAACTCTCTTTCTTATTTCTGCAGGAAAACCACGTCAGAGAAGTCCCATTGTGTGCGCCAGTGTAGGGGGATATTGCCAATCATACTGCTACGGTGGTGAACGATCACTTGGGTCATGCTTGCCATGGTTGAGTTGTTGCCTGCGTTACCAGTAGTAGTCATCCCCAGTAGAAACATGAGAAAGAGCAACCACCTTGGAAGAGAACAAGCTATTCCAAGTTAATCAAAATTAATCATTGATCTATTCATCACAGATTTGATTGATTTTTAATTAAAAAGAGCTTTGAATGCATCTCACTGTTTACAGGCTATTTCATTTTTCTCCCCTTCACTCAATTGTCAATGGTCATCTGCAGCATGCATTGAAAGACCAAAGAGTCCACAGAAATATCTACTGTACACAGAAACCCAGAGGGAGTGAAGGAAGTCACACCCAACTCACAAAGGGAAGGGGTTGTAGAGCAGCTGAACCTTCTCTGATAAAAAGATGGGTTCCGCAGAGCAGAAAAGCTTGTTCATAAATTCTACACAGACTCTTGGTGTGCTGCTTAAAGGTTTTCCTCAGGAAACACTTGTCAGGGTGGCTGTTGCAGCTGTGTTCCACCAAAAGGTCATAGAACTGTGGGGGAAGAAGCAGTTTTTCACCCCAAAATTGCCAGTGTACACGTTTCAATTGCATAAAACCAGACATAGAGGTGTCAAGCTTTCTATGGGAGAACTAGTGCACAATCCGGTTGTAACCCACTTGTACCCTAATATTTATCATGGAATGAGGACTGGGAAGATCCAAGGTGCCATCCTATGAGGATTTCTCCTGTGGGTTCGGGGAGAGGCTGGTTCACGTCTCTTCCCAGTGGCCACACAAAAATGGGTGCTTTGTGTCTGGCCACCAATATAACAGATGTCATTGATGAGCAATTCTATTCACAATCCTCTTCGGCTTAACCAAAGACAAATGTAGAGGAATAAAAAGTGAAAAGGCTCCCTCCAATGTTGGGTTCATACAAGTCTCCTTTGTTACTTGGTAGCATCTGATGGGGCACAGGAAGTGCACAGTGGTGTAGGTCCCTATGGATGACCCATCCTGCTACCTTATGCAGCACATGTGAGAAGATCCCCCTGCATACACACAGAGAGCAGAGCCATCGTAATGGATTTCATGATACAGATAACAGGAACACAAAGACAAACAGGAGGTTGAGGAGACGCAATATGGTGAAGAAAACTCACCTCCAAATCGTATTTGTTTGCATAAGGGGCAACGCCGTTCGTCTCCACACCAAAATTCTCCAGCTAAGCTAGCGGGTAGGGTGGTGGTGGTAGGGCCGTGCCGGACCAAGGGTTCCAAAAAAAAACAAAACAGAGGCTCGAGCCGGCACTCCGACCCGAAAGACAAAAACTACCACAGCCTGATCCAAACCCCGGCCCCCATGACCCTGCTGCACTTTATTACCTCTTTGCCCGCGGGCGGGATAGAGCCAAGTGAGGGATGGGGGGGGGGTAGTGTGGCCTTTCCTTAAAGGAGCCCTTCCGGCACACTCTGCCAAGCCGCGCCGCAACCAGACGGGTTGCTGGTGGGGTGGGGGTGGGGGGTCCTGGCTTCGGTACTAATCTAAACCAAATTCACAGCGGCCAACCCCCTCGGTGGCATCCGGTCCAGCGCCACTCAACGCTGGCCACAATACTATGCTCCCCCCTGAAAATTAAACTGCTCCCTCAGTTCGCTAAATAAACCCTAAATAAATTAAATAAATCAAAGGTGGGTGTTCACGCCCGATGGTGTTGCCGCGACTGCGCCGCTGCTGCCGCCTGCAACCCCTACGTGCCCCTTCGAATGTAAAAGCAACTCAATTGATAAGATCCCAAATAAAGGTAAGGCAAACCATGGAGGGAGCTGAAGCTACCCTCCCATCCTCCAAAACACCAAGTGACGCAGCAAAGTTTGCAACGGAGCAGAGTCCTCTTCCTCGTGCAGTGCTCGGAAAAGAAGAGGGCGGTGTTAGGGTGGAAAGCCCCTTAAGTAACCTGGCTTTCCACCCCCTACTTGCAAGTCTCGAGAGACTGATCTGTCTCGCGATATCCCGGGTGGAAGGAGCCAGCCTCACTGTTCGAGGTCCGTGGACCCTCCAGCGGCTGCAGCATTGTTGGTTAAATGGCAGTGCCATTGGGATGATGGGAGAAATTCCAGGGAGGTTTCTGCTGGGAAAAGACTTAAAGGGTACAAATGCCCCTTTCTGGAAGTGAAAGGAACACCAGGAAGAATCCTTACTAACCCAGAAGATGAAAAAAGAAAGATCATGTGGTCATCTTCCATTTGCTATATACTTTGAATGCAATTCTCTTGGTGAGAGAATTACAAAAAATTACAAGACACGATGGTGTTGTAGTACATTACAGATGTAGGGCTGTATGCTCAGTGGCAGGGCACACATTTTGAATGTGGAAAGTCCAAGTTTCCATTCTTGGCATCTCCAGATAAGCCCAGGGAAACTCCTGCCCAAAACCCACTGCTCCCAGTCAATAGCAATACTGGATCAATAAACCTAATGGTCTATTTCAGCATATGGCCATGTCCTATGACAGCTTACCACACTGTGGAAGGATGCTCAAGGCCAAGCTTATGGGTTGCACTGGTACATATGGGTTATATTCTGTCAGAATACTATGATCCACAGTATGGAATTTACATGAACCAAAGTTTGTTAAATAAGCATCCATCTTGAAAAAGGTGTGCAGCCACAGAGTCCACACATGTATAGGCATCCTTCAGTCTCAAGAGACTATGGTAACGTGCTCTGAATAGAAGCCTTGGAACAGAAGGTTTGGTGGAACCCGCCCGGAGTAGACTTTGTCTAAAAGGGCGGGATAGAAATTGAATAAATAAATAAATAAATAAAAAATATCCTTGTTTCGCAGCTGTGGTCTCCCTCTGGGGCGCTTTCCCTGCACTAATTCTCCATACAGGAGATCTTTTGGAATCCGATCATCAGCCATTCTCACAACATGCCCAAGCCAACGTAGACGTCGCTGTTTCAGTAATGTATACATGCTAAAAATTCCAGCTCGTTCCAGGACTACACTATTTGGAACTTTGTCCTGCCAGGTGATGCCAAAAAATGTGTCGGAGACAACACATACAGAACGTGTTCAACTTCCTCTCATGCCGTGTACATGAAGCTGATACAATCAATGAAATGTGTATTCGACATGAGGTAATGTCTGGGAGAAGACATCAGGTGATGTGCCCAGTGATGGGTTCTTCAAACTATATAAGTGCTACACACTATGGTGATATGTGGAGTGTTGTGTTGTAGAGTTGATGCACAAAGTGCTGTACGTTCATTTACTGAGAGTGTATTATTGAGTCTGTTGACTGATGTGTTGTTGTTGTTTAGTCATTATGTCGTGTCCGACTCTTCGTGACCCCATGGACCAGAGCACGCCAGGCCCTCCTGTCTTCCACTGCCTCCCGGAGTTGGGTCAAATTCATGTTGGTCGCTTCGATGACACTGTCCAATGATCTCGTCCTCTGTCGTCCCCTTCTCCTCTTGCCTTCACACTTTCCCAACATCAGGGTCTTTTCCAGGGAGTCTTCTCTTCTCATGAGATGGCCAAAGTATTGGAGCCTCAGCTTCAGGATCTGTCCTTCCAGTGAGCACTCAGGGTTGATTTCCTTCAGAATGGATAGGTTTGTTCTCTTTGCAGTCCAGGGGACTCTCAAGGGTCTCCTCCAGCACCACAATTCAAAAGCATCAATTCTTCGGTGGTCAGCCTTCTTTGTGGTCCAGCTCTCACTTCCATACATCGCTACTGGAAAAACCATAGCTTTGACTATGCGGACCTTTGTCGGCAAGGTGATGTCTCTGCTTTTTAAGATGCTATCTAGGTTTGTCATCGCTTCCCTCCAAAGAAGCAGGGATCTTTTAATTTTGTGGCTGCTGTCACCATCTGCAGTGATCATGGAGCCCAGGAAAGTAAAATCTGTCACGACCTCCATATCTTCCGCTTCTATTTGCCAGGAGGTGATGTGACCAGTGGCCATGATCTTAGTTTTTTTGATGTTGAGCTTCAGACCATTTTTGACGCTCTCCTCTTTCACCCTCATTAAGAGCTTCTTTAGTTCCTCTTCACTTTCTGCCATCAGAGTGGTATCATTTGCATATCTGAGGTTGTTGATATTTCTTCCCGCATATCTTAATTCCGTCTTGGGATTCCTCCAGTCCAACCTTTCGCATGATGTATTCTGCATATAAGTTGAATAAGCAGGGGGACAATATACAGCCTTGTCGTACTCCTTTCCCAATTTTGAACCAATCAGTTGTTCCATATCCAGTTCTAACTGTTGCTTCCTGTCCCACATATAGATTTCTCAGGAGATAGATAAGGTGGTCAGGCACTCCCATTTCTTTAAGGACTTGCCATAGATTGCTGTGGTCCACACAGTCAAAGGCTTTTGCGTAGTCAATGAAGCAGAAGTAGATGTTTTTCTGGAACTCTCTGGCTTTCTCCATAATCCAGCGCATGTTAGCAATTTGGTCTCTAGTTCCTCTGCCCCTTCGAAATCCAGCTTGTACTTCTGGGAGTTCTCGGTCCACATACTGCTGAAGCCTACCTTGTAGGATTTTGAGCATAACCTTGCTAGCATGTGAAATGAGTGCAATTGTACGGTAGTTGGAGCATTCTTTGGCACTGCCCTTCTTTGGGACTGGGATGTAGACTGATCTTTTCCAATCCTCTGGCCACTGCTGAGTTTTCCAAACTCGCTGGCATATTGAGTGTAGCACCTTAACAGTGTCACCTTTTAAGATTTTAAATAGTTCAACTGGAATGCCATCACCTCCACTGGCCTTGTTGTTAGCCATGCTTTCTAAGGCCCACTTGACTTTGCTCTCCAGGATGTCTGGCTCAAGGTCAGCAACCACACTATCTGTGTTGTCCGGGACATCCAGATCTTTCTGGTATAATTCCTCTGTGTATTCTTGTCACCTCTTCTTGATGTCTTCTGCTTCTGTGAGGTCCCTACCATTTTTGTCCTTTATCATGTCCATCTTTGCACAAAATGTTCCTTTAATATCTCCAATTTTCTTGAACAGATCTCTGGTTTTTCCCTTTCTATTATTTTCCTCTATTTCTTTGCACTGTTCATTTAAGAAGGCCCTCTTGCCCCCCAACCCCGGAATAAAGACGCGAGACAAATAAGTATGGATTAATTAATGGGCACACTTTATTAAAATATAACCATTCATAAACATTTTTGCCATTCAATTGGCAAAGGGGGGCCTGCAGTAGTGCGGAAACAGATAAATCCATCATCATACGGGCGAGTCCCCGGCCCCAGGTTGCTGCGGTCTTAATGACAGCAGTAACCCGGCTGGCCGCTAGTAAAACACCCCCAGACCTCGAGCCATCTTCCCTTGATGACTGTTGGTCCGGAAGTGGCCCAGCGCATCTTGCCCGCCCAGGTGCTGAATCGCACGATTCGCAGCCCTGGGAAGTCCGATGCGCTGTTAGCTTACATGATGTTAAAATTGGTACTCACCGAGAAATACCTGTTTTTCCGCACTACCCGCCAGTGTGACCAATTTTCCACCATTAATAGCCAACAACCTGTACCAGTGTGGGATAGGCGAAAAATCCCCCCATCCAAGAGCCAATCAGGATGAAGGTCAAAAATTCCTATCCGGTCCCTTAAAGACGACCAGCCGTAACTCACACTAGAAATAGGGTGGGCGGTTGGGTGCCTAAGAAAGAAGGGGCTGTTAACGCGGGAGAACGTGCCTTTTATACTAACGACATCCTCCCGCTCTTTCAAATCGTTCCAATGAACGAAAAGGAGTCTCGCGCCATCCGTGGGGGGGGGGCAAGTTTCCGTCGTTTGATGAAGCAAGGCTCATCGCGACTTTATCATTGCCCCCCAACCCCGGAATAAAGACGTGAGACAAATAAGTATGGATTAATTAATGGGCCACACTTTATTAAAATTATAACCGTTCATAAACATTTTTGCCATTCAATTGGCAAAGGGGGGCCTGCAGTAGTGCGGAAACAGATAAATCCATCATCATACGGGTGAGTCCCCGGCCCCAGGTTGCAGCGGTCTTAATGACAGCAGTAACCCGGCTGGCCGCTAGTAAAACACCCCCAGACCTCGAGCCATCTTCCCTTGATGACTGTTGGTCTGGAAGTGGCCCAGCGCATCTTGCCCGCCCAGGTGCTGAATCGCACGATTCGCAGCCCTGGGAAGTCCGATGCGCTGTTAGCTTACATGATGTTAAAATTGGTACTCACCGAGAAATACCTGTTTTTCCGCACTACCCGCCACAGCATCGGGACTAGGCACTATGTCCCATGCCCGCCATTGAGCCGTTCGAGCTCAGCACGCAGACCCCCCTGAATGTCTTCGAGGAAGACATCCAAACCTAAATCGGAAAGATGGACGCCATCATTCCGAAAAAACTCCGGCCTATCGATCTGGATCCTTTGGTGACCCACCACCGATCCAAGGCCATCGCAGAGTGCTCTGCAGACTTCCCAGTTAACATTCTTCCTGGCCATGTTAACGCCAAGAAAAATTCGGGCGTCTCGCCAAGCCAGACGTGGCACAATTGTGGACCACACAATTCTCATTGCAGGGTACCTGGTTTTCAGCCATCTCAGGTCCCTCAAAATATCCAGCACCAGTGCCTTACCAGGATGCTGGGCCAAGTCATTACCGCCAAGGTGAATGACCAGAATATCTGGTGGCACCTGTCCAAAGGCTGCCAACCTGCACAGCTGGATCCATCGCATGCCTCGTACTCCTTTCCACGTCACCTGTACACCGGCCCCAAGGCCCAAATCGCTCCCCCAAGGGGATGCAGTGGCATAACGCCCTGCCCAATGGACATAACTGTGTCCCAGAATCACAATTTGTCGTCGCCTCGGCTGCCTGGTCCAACCTGTAAAACAAACAAAACCAGGCCCCCTGCCTACACGTTAGGCAGTGTTCTGACATAACGACGAAAACAGGCTGAGGACCATCGTCCTAGCCTTTTAATGTCATCCGAGCTGTACCCTAATGCAGCTGCGGTGGACGCTGCCCCTATTCTAAAAGAATGAGTACCAAACCTTAGACCGCTCACGCCCACTCTATTAAGCGCTAGGTCTGTTAATTTCCAGAATTGGAACCTTGTGAGGGGTAACCTGTCGGTGTGCTGGAAAAAATATCCTGGATTCGACCCCCTAACCTCCAAATATGCTTGAACAGCTCTAACGGGGCAGATGACACCTATGCTACATTGGCCCAGCTCCACCTTTTCACCCTTACCTTTCTGATTGGCCTTGGATCGCCAAATAAAAATTACTATCTTACCCTCTGTCACCATTACGTCCTGCCACTGCAAGGCAGCTCTGGATTAGCCCTCCCTACCTGAAGCAACTACCTCACTAATTTGCAAAGCACCAAAAAAGGTAATTAAAGAAGCAGCCTTAAATAGGGCTACTTCGTAAGAATCCCTACAAAGCAGCACCCATGTGCTACAAATGTGCTCCAACAACTGCGGGGTAATAGGAGCCCTAGTGTCCTGCACTCTCCCCCTCTTCTTGGACCAACCCTCTAACATTTTCCTAATACGAAAATCACCCGTATAGTCCCGAAAACCATTGATTTTTGCAAAATAGGCTAACGCCGAAAGCCTGCCCTGAATAGTTCCAGGTGCAAGCCCCTTTTTATTCAAGTGTACCATGAATTGTTGCAAATGCTCGACCGGAGCAGGCCAAACCTGCCCAAGGCCGAACATCTGCCTAAATTCCCTGAACTCCATACTCACGGCTGCATAACCCTTCCTGGTCCTTGGAGCCAGGGCCAAACCTATCGCTCTTGCAGCGTCCTCTCGCCAATCTCCCATACCTCCGAGGGTAACACTTCGGGCAACTCCTTGGCTCCGGGGTCTAGCTCCCTGAACAAGTCCATCTGTTGGCGTGACAACGCATCAGCTATCCTGTTGTCCAAGCCTGGCACATGTCGGGCGTGCACTAACACATTAAATTGCAACGCCCTTAGTGTGAACGCTCTAACCAATGCCATAACCCGTTCTGAATGCGATGTGAGGTTGTTTATGATGTAAACAACCGCCAGATTGTCACACCAGAAATGAACTACTGAATTTGACCACTCCTCGGCCCAAAGCCAAAGAGCCCCCACTATAGGGAAAAATTCTAAAAACGTCAGGTCTCTAGTAATACCCTCGGTGTGCCATGCCTCCGGCCAAGTGCCAGCGCACCACCTCCCTTTAAAGTAAATACCGAATCCAAGAGATCCGGCAGCATCAGAATGCACCTGGAAGTCAGCTCTCAGTCCCAGTTCGCCTTTCCAAAAGGAGATGCCGTTGAAATCCTCTAAAAACCTACTCCATACCAAGAAGTCCTCTTTCATGCCCCGGGTGATCCTGGTCTTATGCCATTGTTTATGAAGACTGCGCATGGCAAAACACAGCCTTCTAATAAATGGTTGTCCCGGATCAACGACCCTACAGGCAAAATTTAAGTGCCCAACTATTTGTTGAAGCTCCCTGAGAGTAGCTTTCTTCTTCTGCAGTATGTTCGATATTCTATGTCTAAGCTCCCTCAACTTATCGTCCGGCAACCTCGACGCCTGCCGGATCGTGTCTAACTCTACTCCCAAAAATGTAAGCGACGTTGATGGCCCTTCCATTTTTTCCTCTGCTAACGGCAACCCTAATTGCTGTGCCAAAACCTGGAATTTTTCCAGTATAAAACTACACTGCCCTGTGTTCTGTGTCCCACAGAAGAGGTAATTGTCGAGGTAATGGGCAGTAGACCCATATCCCGTCAAATCCCTAAGCTTCCATTCCACAAAAGTGCTAAACTTCTCAAAAGCCGAACAGGATATGGAACATCCCATGGGCAAGGCCCTATCTATATAGAAAGCCCCTTGAAATTGGAAACCTAATAGGTCAAAATCACTGGGGTGAACGGGCAGAAGACGGAATGCCAACTTAATGTCACATTTCGCCATTTCCGCCCCCACCCCGCATTTCTTACCATGTGTACAGCCTCATCCAGAGATGTGTATCGTACAGAACACAGCTCGTGAGGAATAGCATCATTCACCGATGCTCCCTCCGGAAAAGAAAGGTGATGGATGAGCCTAAACTCACCTTGAGCCTTTTTTGGCACAATACCCAGAGGAGAAATCATCAAGTTCTTGATAGGCGGCCTTGAGAAGGGGCCGAGGACCCTTCCTTCAGCCACCTCTTTGTTTATTTTTCCTTGCACAATGCCTTCCATTCCATTCATGGAAGAAAGGTTCCGCGCCCAATAAGCGCTACGTTCTCCCAAGGATGGAATGTGAAAACCATATCTAAACCCATTTAGCAAATATTCTGCATCATCCCTATTCGGATATTCCCTCAACCATGCTTCCAGCACTTCAATCTTAATTGGGCTGGGGCCCTTTTCCAGTCGCTCCCCCGCCACTGCCGGGCTTCTTCCCCCCTCTGGGGCTCTTGTTTTGCTTCTGACCTCCGGATTTGAAACATGTAGCATTAGGGTGGCGACCCCCGCATGTGCTACACTCATGTCTGAAATAACATGGCCTCTTGGAACAAAATCCTTTGGAGTTGTACTCCCAGCAGTACATGCAGGGTTGAACCGCCTGCCCCGCTGCTAAGCGGGGATTTTGACTCACAGCCGTTTTCTTATTCAAATGCCCACTATCAAAACGTTCCCCAGTATTTGGCCTAGCCGGAGCCATATGCTGGAGCCATAATCCCGGCTGCGGCTCATCCCAACACAGGTTGGGTTGTATTGCGCTTCGCATTCTGAATGCCTGATCATAGTGTAACCAGGCCATGCCCGCAAAATCCAAAAATGCCCTATGTATAGTGTCCAAATATTGGAACAGGGACTGAGCCCTCCAAGGTTGTGCCTTGACTACAACACCTGCGTATATTAAATAACCCGATAGCCAATTGGTCCAATTTCTTTCTGGCTTCTTTCTCCTCAACCTTTCTTTTTCTTTCTCGTCCTCCTTGTCCAATTCTTTCTTTTCAATGTCGCTATTAAGTAAATCAAATAAATCCATGTACTTTCCCTTTCAAATTTTTTCCTTGACCACTGGGGTAAGATGATCCCCAAGTGGTGTAGAATAATCCGCATACGGAAGGGCACATAAAGGCACCGTGTTATAGCCTGTGTTAGCTACAGAAGGGTAAGGCCACCCGCCAGCACTGGCCGGGGTGCCCTGACTTGCTGAAGCTACATTAGGGGGTGCCATCCCCCAGCTACCAAACGGTGGCATGGCATAAGGCAAAAATGCGCCAGACATCCCCATGCTCTGTGTACTAACCTGCGAAGGTGTTATGGGTGCAATCTGACCACCACCAGACCAAGGCCATGTGGTGGCCGGTGTAAATGTACCGTGATTAAAATTCCACTGACCCGTAGACGTTGAAGGAACACTAGCGGCTTCCATTGCCTGTCGACCGTCCTGCGGGATCTCCAAGACATAATCTTGACCTTCCTGGGGCTCAGGAGTGGCTGGAGTTGCTGGGAGTGAAGCTCCGCTGCTCCTCTCCGTCTTGCTAGATTTTGTAGCCACCGATTCCCCTGCAGACTTGATTGCCTCGCTCCCTCTGTCTGCTTGATCAGCCTCGAGGACATTAAAACGTTCCATTAGATCATGCGCCAATGTTTTTAGCTTAGCCCTATGGTGACCTTTCGAATCCCTGTCAGACCTACGAGGTTGCGCTCCCCCAGACTGCTGTATTTGTTTGGCAACTCTCTCTGCCTCAAGGGCTGAAATTTTTTCCTGGAGCTCTTTCCATATGGGCCAGGACTCTTCATCAGAAGAAGACTGGGGTGGCAACACCTGTGGTGGTGCCCTTCTCTTAGCGGGTTGTTTCCCTTTTTTGTTGCCTCCGCCTTTTTTTGAAGCCATTGTTCAAATAGGTAGTCCTGGATGACCCTATCTGCAAGGGTATCCTATAAATTTCCAAAGGTCCACACACTTCTTCTCGCTCCCTCACTCCCCTTCCTATTACTCACTCTTCCCCCACTTGCCTCTATCTAATATTATTTTATTTACTATTATTATTATTATTATTATTATTATTATTATTATTATTTATTTTTTAATTACTTTAAATTTCAATTAACGAATTACAAATAACTAATTACTCTCAAGTAATTCGTTACAAACTACTCCTAATTACTGAACTACCCTAACAATGTATGAGGCCAAAACTTAAACTACTTTAAAAGTTAGGCCACTCCCCAGTTCAAAACACTCACTCAATAACAGTCCTATAACAGCTAACCAAAAAGCATGCCCTAATAGACCTTCTAATGGCAGTGAAACCTTTACTATTACTTCTAAAGATGGTAAAACCTTATGCAAAAAGCAGTACGTATACCAACCCCACAATAACAACCCTTATCCAACCCAACTCCCACTTACTATATAGATGATGAAAATTAAATAAATTCAAGTTATGCTATCCAACCCTTAACAGCCTTTATATTTAGAAAAAGTGCAGAAATAAGCAGTGAGCAAACGACTGGGCAAATCTCAATTCAACAGATTAATTCCAGCAGGCAACGTCCCCAATACCTCGCCCCAGAATCCAATGAAGGAGGAAACGGACGGGGGGGGGGGGGTAAAGGCTGAGGGCTATTTTCGCTCCTGGGTTTTGGGACAAAATGAAAACCAAAAACCCAAACTCACAAGCAAAGTGGGGGGGACAGCTAACGAACAGCTCAAATAATAGAACAGACAACAATAAAACAATAAAACACTAAAACAATAAGACCCAATATCAAGAGCCCATGCCTGAGCCCGTGGGCGCAAAGGCGCTGCCCCGCCGCCCCGACAACCCCCGCTTTTACCAACACAACAAAATGCCCAATAAGAAATCCTAAATAACAATAAAGTAATATAAGATTAAATAAATTGTTCTTAGCAGGAAGGAGCGGTAGCTGCCCTCAGCTCCAACGAAGTTCGGAGTGATGCAGCTAAATAAAGAGCGACCGACGGAGCCTCTTTGTCACACCAGTGCCTGAGAAAGAAGGGGCTGTTAATGCGGGAGGACGTCCCTTTTATACTAACGACGTCCTCCCGCTCTTTCAAATCGTTCCAATGAACGAAAAGGAGTCTCGCACCATCCATGGGGGGGGGGGCAAGTTTTCGTCGCTTGATGAAGCAAGGCTCATTGCGACTTTATCATTGTCCCTACTTTCTATTCTTTGGAAGTCTGCATTCAATTTTCTGTAACTTTCTGTAACTTGCATTTTGCTTCCCTTCTCTTCTCTGCTATTTGTAACGCCTCATTAGACAGCCACTTTGCTTTCTTGCATTTCCTTTTCTTTGGAATGGTTTTTGTTGCTGCCTCCTGTACAATGTTACGAGCCTCCATCCATAGTTCTTCAGGCACTCTGTCCACCAAATCCATTTCCTTAAATCTGTTCTTCACTTCCACTGTGTATTCATAAGGGGTTTGGTTTAGATTATACCTGACTAGCCCAGTGGTTTTTCCTACTTTCTTCAGTTTAAGCTTGAATTTTGCTATAAGAAGCTGATGATCAGAGCCACAATCAGCTCCAGGTCTTATTTTTGCTTACTGTATAGAGCTTCTCCATCTTTGGCTGCAGAGAACATAATCAATCTGATTTCGGTATTGCCCATCTGGTGATGTCCATGTGTAGAGTCGCCTCTTGTGTTGTTGGAAAAGAGTGTTTGTGATGACCAGCTTGTTCTGTTGACAAAACTCTATTAGCCTTTGCCCTGCTTCGTTTTGAACTCCAAGGCCAAACTTACCTGTTGTTCCTTTTATCTCTTGGCTCCCTACTTTAGCATTCCAATCCCCTATAATGACAAGAACATCTTTCTTTGGTGTCAGTTCTAGAAGGTGTTGTAAGTCTTCATAGAATTGGTCAATTTCAGCCTCTTCAGCATCGGTGGTTGGTGCATAAACTTGGATTACTGTGATGTTGAAAGGTCTGCCTTGGATTCATATTGAAATCATTCTGTCATTTTTGAGATTGTATCCCAGTACAGCTTTTCCCACTCTTTTGTTGACTATGAGGGCTACTCCATTTCTTCTACGGGATTCTTGCCCACAATAGTAGATATGATAATCGTCTGAATTGAATTCGCCCATTCCCGTCCATTTTAGTTCACTGACGCCCAGGATGTCAATGTTTATTCTTGCCATCTCCTGTTTGACCACATCCAGCTTACCAAGGTTCATAGATCTTACATTCCAGGTTCCTATGCAATATTTTTCTTTGCAGCATCGGACTTGCCTTTCACTTTCAGGCGCGTCCGCAGCTGAGTGTCCTTTCGGCTTTGGCCCCACCACTTCATTAGCTCTGGAGCTATTTGTAATTGTCCTCCGCTCTTCCTCAGTAGCATATTGGATGCCTTCCGACCTGAGGGGCTCATCTTCCAGCGTCATATCTTTTAGCCTTTTGTTTCTGTCCATGGAGTTTTCTTGGCAAAGATACTGGAGTGGCTTGCCAGTTCCTACTCCACTGATCGCGTTTAGTCAGAACTCTCCACTATGACCTGTCCGTCTTGGGTGTCTCTGCACAGCATAGCCCATGGCTTCTATGAATTACTCAAGCCCCTTCGCCACAACAAGGCAGCAATCCGTGAAGGGGTGACTGATGTACAGAGTTCTATTGTACATAGTCAGTAAACACACTCCTGGTGAAAGGATTTACCGTCTCTGTGAGTCTCTTTGTTGTCAACCTGGAAGACTGACTTTTCTCAGAGCCATCTCTCACACTCCAAACCTTGACATATTCCTTGCCAATGAGCCAGAACAAAAATGTGTTTGCACACTTCATCCTGGATTGCTCTCAGTTTCACCTAACAAAACAGCACAGAGTTAAGAGATGCATTTTTTTAAAGCTTCCCCCTCACAAAAAATTCTCCTTTTTGATTCCCAAGAATCTAGTTTTGCTTTAAGTGTATCACCAATGATACACTTAAAGAAATATAAATATAAATTCACTTCCTCAAATGGTTTGCGAAACATTCCTAGGAACAGGTAAGTTTCTTAACTAACTTTCTGGGCACCATCTAGGGCCGGGTCCAGGGACTCATTTGAAATGTGCATAGATTTGAAAGCTTTCAACTTTTGATAGTCTCCAACAGTGTGTTTAATTTTGGAGATAGCTTCCCCTCTGCCTTGTGCAGATGCTTCCTTGGTGCCTATGCCAAGGTAAAAACATAAATCCTAAGAAATGATGAACAGCATCAACACACTTAAATGTTTAGTGGGCTTGTCGATTGGTCAAATGCCTTCCACGAATTATTATTATTTAAAATATTTTTAGTCCACCTTTCTCCTGAAAGGGACCCAAGGCGGATTACATAATTAATTGATGTAATTGATTCTTCAGTTCATCAGAAAAAAACCATAAATTTTGTAATTTGTGTTCCATTGACCTTGATGAATCATGAATCAAATCAAATCATATTTTTCTGATTTGTGCCCATCTCTGCTTATAGGTCATTCTTCCGTCTGCCAGCAAAATGGGATGCCTAGAAAATCTCTAATCTTTGTCTTTGAAACACTCATGGGTGACAATAGAAGACAACCAGGCCTCTCTAGGCATGGTGGGGGGTAGATTTTTGAGCAACTCAGTTGGGTGTAATGCTTTGAACTGAGGGAACAGTGGTAGCAATGGACTATGTCACTGAACTGTCCACTATCTCTTCCTTCCTTTGAGCCACAACTACAGTTAAGATGTGCAGAATCAACATTATTTATCACAGACTTACAAAGCTTTCAGAGCAGAACAGAACAGTCAGAAAACCGAAGGAAACAATATCAAATCCAGCTGCCCCCAGCATTTGGTCGAAAATATTAAAGCAGGAGGGACGGAGACCTCACTTATTTACTGAAACTGCCTGTGATTAGAAGATTTCCTGGCACTTCTGAGGTGAACATGTCATTCTTCCCTTTATTTACTAGATGTTGGTGGAACACCTCTGATGCTGAAATTTGTTTCCTGAGGGAAACCTTTAACAGCACACCAAAAGTCAGTGTAGAACATGTGAATAACCCTTTCTGGTATGCAGAACCCATCTTTTTAGGAGAGACAATTAAACTGCTCTGCAACTCTTCCCTTTGTGAGTGGGTGTGGTTTCGTTCACTCCCTCTTCGGGAGATGTTGGTCTGCTTTTGTGCAGTGGGTATTGCTGTTGACTGTTTGCTGTTTCAATGCATGCTGCAGATGACCAGTGATAATTGAGTGGGTGATATTGCACATAGGCAGTGAAATGCATACAAAGCTGTCTCTAATTAAAGAGGGATCAAATGTGAGATGAACAGATTAATGATTAATTTGGATTGACTGGGTATTTCTTCCTCTGATCAAAGGCAACTGCCCCGTCTTGAGTTTCCAATAGAGATTCATTTCATTTGTAAAGCCTGAAAGCTTCCTGCACCTAGGAAGTACCATCCAACTGTCTCTTCCTTTAAGGTGCAGCTCTGAGGCAATTTTATCCCTTCACTCAAGGACTTTTCCAAGAACTCCCTGAGCAACTGCCCCAGTGACACCCCCAATGACTTTCTCTGGATCAATTTATTTTCCTGTGACCATACAAGTTATGGGCAGTGGAGTCATATCCCCATAGTTCTGCATGCTGTGCCATTGGTTTTTGGAGCAGTGCTAATGCTTCTGTTATTTTGATGCAATTGGGAGTGCTCCAGTTATTTCTCTTCAGTGTTCTGCATTGAAAATATGGCAGTCAGGGTAGACAGATGTAAAGCAGAGCACTGATCCAAAGTATGGGGCATGACTGGCATGGGATCATTGGTAAGGAATTGTTCTAACATGAACCCTCACCCTTGTGGACCTTGAATTGCTTCTGGCTAGCATCAAGGGGCATCTGAAATAAGGATCTCCAGTAATAAGGATCTAGACCAAAGAGTAAGTGAGAACGAAATGCAGGTTTCAAAGCAGAAATAATGTGCAAACAGAAAGAGTTTGGAAAGGTTTCAAGTGGTTACCACTGACCATCCAAAGCTGTGTATTCAGGGTGTGGCCTACACCCTCAAATATAGGTAGGTCATTTCCTTGTATGTTTTGCCGAAATCCAAACTATATAAATCTCCCAAAGGTGCGGTGGTCAAGTATTCCCTTTCTTGAACATTTGATCGAGATTGGAGCCAACGCTTGGCCATGAAGACTCTTTGCCTTCTCCTCCTCGTTGCCTTCTTGGTTTTCCAGGTTCAGGGCAACCTAAACCCACCAGCTGAGGAGGAAGTGAAAGCCGAAATGAAGGTCCCCGAACGTGCTGATCTTCTGCCTGATCGTAAGTGAATGAAACAAATGTTTGTCTGCTAAGGACTGTGGGTTGTGTAAGCATCCTGGGATGAGACCTGGAATGACCATCACACACCAGCCCAACCGTATAGAGCTAAGCAATGGCAATTAGAGTAGGTGGTAAATCAAAAGCAGGCTCCTGCAAGAGGCAGAAATGAAGAGGAAGAATTAGATGGGGAAGAAAAAATAGGAATGAGCCTAAGGATCAGCTGTGGAGAACCACTTAGACAGGTTAGGTTGTTCGATAGATGAAACAGGGCCTTTTTGGGAACAGCACCATGATGGGAGGTGAGATTAACTACTTCCTTATTTCATTTCATTTATTTCATTTTGATGAGCCGTAGAGATGTGAACATGAAGGCAGAAGGAGTACCATTCAGAATAGAGGAAACCCTTAGAATAAGGACTCCAACAGAGTCTCAGGTTTCCCAGCCCCATTCCTGTAGAAAGAAATTGAAAACCTCCACGGTTTGTCAAGTCTGTTTTGATTGTTCAGGGGCACTGAGGACAATTTTGCTACGTTTTAATGGTTCCACTTCTGAAAGATGTCACACTACCCTTTTTAAAAACAACAGCACTGGTTTAAAAATACTCTGGGGCACTAAGGAGTGCAATGGAGTTTTTCAGATGTAAAAAAAAATCTCTTTTGTAAGAAAAATAATGACAGTGGGATGCTTGAGAGCAGATGCCACCCCATCACAGAGGGAGATGAAGGAGGAGGAGGAGGAGGAGGAGGAGGAGAAGGAGAAGAAGAAGGAGGAGGAGGAGGAGGAGGAGGAGGAGAAGGAGGAGGAGGAGGAGGAGGAGGAGGAGAAGGAGGAGGAGGAGGAGAAGAAGAAGAAGAAGGAGGAGGAGGAGGAGGAGGAGGAGAAGGCGGAGGAGAAGGCGGAGGAGGAGGAGGGGGAGAGCAACCACAATAACAGCAGCAGCAGCAACAACGACAACAGATCTCTCATTTCTAGAGCTTAATTGCTACCACCTTGCATGAAGCATAATAAAGCCATTTCTGCAGGCAAAAGGTGTGTCCTATTTCCAGTGATCTTCCGACTGTGGGGAATAGATTTAGGGCAATGAATCAAGTGCAGAGAAGCCTTGGGGAAAATAATAATCTTGCTGTTCTGTGAAAAGGGTGTTCAATTGGAATGACCATTTTGTAAAAATGATATTTCAAAAAAGAAAGGGGAAACCAATTTGCAGACACATTGGTGAACACAGGGTGAATCCAGTAGCCCTGTGACTCACACAGGGTGGAACAATACCCTCCAGGGATCCCTCAATCTAGCATTCTTGGGGTGAAAAAATGAAAAAGAAAAAAAGACATGTCGAATAAGAAAAGGGAAACTAATTTACATTTAGTAAGTGACATAGCGCTACAACAGTAGGTCAAACATGGGTTACAATTGCAGCACAAGCACTGAAAATATACAAAAACATGTACACATAATATGGAAGTAAAGGAACACTATAATATTAAAAGAACCACCACTTCACTTAATTGCCATATTTTCTTCACAGCGATTCAGTGCTGTTTTAGATACACGGAATGAAATGACTCCTTCCAATGTATCTGGAATAGCGCTGCATCATTTAATAATACCTTAAAACTTTTTTTGAGAATGCAGTCATAAAGGAGGAGGTTTCTCCACTGTATCATTTACTGATACACGCCACAATGTATGTCAGAGGCTTTTCACCCTGGGAAACAAGGCTTACACAGTAGTATTTGGTAGTGAAATAGGCAACTGCATGGACTGCGAATGGGGCCACTCCCAATTGCACCAAAATAACAGTAGCCCTGATGCTGCTCCAGAAAGGAGTGGAAATGTGGGGTGAAACTCTCTTGGCCATTTCTTGAATAGTCCCAGGAAAATAGTTCAATCCCTACTGCACCAAAAGCAAGTAAAAAAGCAAGTGATGTGCTCATCTGGCCATACCTTTTGCATCCATGAGAACTCTCTTTCTTTTTTCTGCAGGAAAACCCCGCCAGAGAAGTCCCATTGTGTGCGCCAGTGTAGGGGGATATTGCCGATCATACTGCTACGGTGGTGAACGATCAGTTGGGTCGTGCTTGCCATGGTTGGATTGTTGCCTGCGTTACCAGTAGAAGTCATCCCCAATAGAAACATGAGAAAGAGCAACCACCTTGGAAGAGAACAAGCTATTCCAAGTTAATCAAAATTAATCATTGATCTATTCATCACAGATTTCTAATTAAAAAGAGCTTTGAATGCATCTCACTGTTTACGGGCTATTTCATTTTTCTCCCACTCACTCAATTGTCAATGGTCATCTGCAGCATGCATTGAAAGTCCAAAGAGTCCACAGAAATATCTACTGTACACAGAAACCCAGAGGGAGTGAAGGAAGTCACACCCAACTCACAAAGGGAAGGGGTTGTAGAGCAGCCGAACCTTCTCTGATAAAAAGATGGGTTCCGCAGAGCAGAAAAGCTTGTTCATAGATTCTACACAGACTCTTGGTGTGCTGCTTAAAGGTTTTCCTCAGGAAACACTTGTCAGGGTGGCTGCTGGAGCTGTGTTCCACCAAAAGGTCATAGAGCTGTGGGAGAAGAAGCAGTTTTTCACCCCAAAATTGCCAGTGTTCGCATTTCAATTGCATAAAACCAGACATAGAGGTGTCAAGCTTTCTATGGGAGAACTAGTACACAATCCGGTTGCAACCCACTTGTACCGTAATATTTATCATGGAATGAGGACTTTCTATAAAAAGGGGGGTCCTGTGGTAGTGTGGCATCAGGTTCTGCAGAGGGGTCTCAACGGACCCCTAACCAAGATAATGGGCGAATCCCTAGCCCCAAGTTCACGCGGTCGTGAAGACAGCGAGAACCCGGCTAGCCCAAATTTGACCACCTCTGGACCTCAAGCCCCCTCCTCATTGTTGACTGTTGGTCTGGGAGCAGCCCCAGTGCATCTTCCCCCCAAGCACTGTAATCGCATGATCCGCAGTGCTGGGAGGTCAGATGAGCTATGTGTTACCTGTGATTGCGAGGGGACTCACCCTAACCTGTTCTATCTGCACTACCCGCCACAGCATAGGAACTAGCGACACTAAGTCCCATGCCCGCCATCCAGCTTCACAAGCTCCAAAAGCAGCCCCCCCTTGATGTCTGCTAAAAATATCTCCAAACCCATATTTGAAAGGTGCACACTGTTGTGCCGAAACAACTTGGGCCTATTTACACGGATCTCCTGGTGACCAATCACCGATCCAAGGCCATTACATACCGCTCTGCTCACTTCTCGGTTAACACCTCTCCTTGTGGCATTAACACATTGTGCCTGACGTTCGGCACGCCAAACCAGACGGGTAACGACCATCTACCAAACTATGCACAGAGCAGGATATGTCACTCTCAGCCATGTGAGATCGCGAATGATATCCAAAATCAGGGCTTTGCCGCCCAGCACGGCCAGATCGTTACCGCCCAAATGTATGATCAATACATCAGGGGGATGCGCACCAAATGCCGCCGCTCGACAAAATTGGCACCACAACATTCCACGGAGGCCTTTCCACGCAATTTGGGCTTTAGCTCCTAGTCCCAAATTGCTCCCCCATGAAGACATAGCTGCATACTTCGCTGCCCAAAACACAAAACTGTGGCCGATAATCATGACCTGCCGCCTTCTGCCTGTCAGTGCTGGACTTGCAGAGACAAAAAGACCAGGTGCCTGCCTAGACGTTAGGGAGTGTTCGTACATATCTGCTGTAAGATGTCGAAGACCACCTCCCCAAACGTTTAATGTTTTCAGGCTGATAACCTAGAGTGGCTACAGTGGAAGCAGCCCCAATCCTAAATGAGTGAGTCCCAAACTTCAGGCCCTGAAACTCTACCTTACCAAATGCCATGTCTGTCAGTTTCCAGGACTGATATTTCGTTAACAGCGACCTGTCTTTGTGCCTGAAAAAATAACCCTGTTCCTGCCCTCTAAGGCCTAAATATGTACGCGTTGCTTTTACTGGACAAAGCTCTTCCAAAGAGCAAGTTGCCAGACAAAGATCTTCACCCTTACCATGTTGATCTGCCTTGGATTGGCGAATAGGAATCCTCACTAAGTCTCCATCCAACCTCACGTCCTGCCATTGCAGGGCCACTCTCGTCAAATCACCTTTGCCGGAAGCTACCGCAAAGCACTGAAGAATGTCAGTAATGACATGGCCCTAAATAAAACTGCCTCATAATCATCTTTGCAAATAATAGACCATTGCTGACAGAGCTTTTCTAAGAATGCCGGGGATATTGGTGCCCTGGCATCCTTAAATTGGCCTCTTTCCTTACTCCATCCCTCAATCATTTTCCTGACCCGATAGTCAGAGGTATAGTCCGTGTACCCGTTAATCTTGGCATAAAAAGCTAAGGTCGACAACGACCTTGAATGGAACCCAATGCTAACCCCTTCCTATTTAGGTACACTATAAATTGCTGGAGGTGATCCACCAGAGTGGGCCAAGTCAGCTCCAAACCAACTAATTGCCTAAACTCTTTGAACTCTATACTCACTGCCAGGTAGCCTTTACGCATCCTCGGGGCCAAAGCCAAGCCTATTGCTTGTCCTGCGTCATCGCGCCAATTTGCCAAACCTCTGCAGGCAGTGTCTCTGGAAACTCACTGGCTCCTGGGTCTAACTCCCTGAACCGATTGATCTGTTGGCGTGATAGGGCATCAGCTAAAGTATTATCCACACCTGGAATATGCCTTGCCTGAATCAAAATATTATATTTCAGAGCCCTTAAGGTAAAAGCGCGCACCAGTGCCATAATGCGTTCAGAGTGTGACGTGAGGTTGTTTATTATAAAAACAACCGACTGGTTGTCACACCAGAAGTGTACAGCGGAATTAGCCCATTCTGGTGCCCACAGCCATAGGGCTCCTACTATTGGGAAAAATTCTAAAAATGTAAGATCTCTAGTGATACCTAGCCGGTGCCATTCCTCCAGCCACTTCTCTGCACACCATCGTCCCCTGAAATAAATTCCAAAGCCTAGGGAACCTGCCGCATCAGTTTGAACTTGAAATTCGGCCCTGAGGTTCATCTCGGTCCTCCAAAAGGACACCCCACTGAATTCATCCAAAACCTGACTCCATACCTGCAAATCTTATTTCATACCCCGCGTCACTCGAGTTCTATGAAAGGGGCGACGCAAGCCTTTCATTGCGTCACATAATCTATGCAGGAATGCCTGACCTGGGGCAATCATATTGCATGCAAAATCTAAATGGCCTACTATCTCCTGTAGTTCTTTCAATGATACCTTCCTACTTCTCATGAGCCCACTAATACGATCCCTAAGAGCTTCTAATTTGTCCTCTGGCAACCGAGAAGCCTGTTGTATGGTATCCAATTCTATTCCTAAAAACGTGATCGATGTAGCCGGCCTCTCGGTTTTCTCTTCCGCTAAGGTCAGCCCTAACTCTTGCGCCATCATTTGTAATGTTTCCAAGATAAATTTGCACTGTCCGGTGTCACAACCACCACAAAAAAGGTAATCAAAAAAGGTATTCAAAAAAGGTAATGTGTTAGTTTCCGCATTGGTTTCAAAGTGTTAATGATGACGTATAAAGCCCTAAATGGTTTAGGACCTCGATATCTAGCGGAACGCCTCCTCCCACCTAGATCTACTTGAATCACTCGTTCTAGCCAGGAAGGGCGGCTGAGGGGCCTAACGCCGAGGGAGGCCCAGAGAGAAAGAACAAGAAACTGGGCCTTCTCGGCAGTGGCCCCTCGCCTTTGGAACAGTCTGCCCCCAGAGATCTGTCTGGCTCCCTCGCTGGGTGTTTTCAAGAGCAAACTTAAGACCTGGCTCTTTAGGCAGGCTTTCCCTCCTGTCATCACTTCAATATTTTTCCCCATCTTGAGCTATATTACTACTATTGTTTTTTATTTTATTATATTGTTTTATTTTATCTATTATTGTTAGCCACCCAGAGTAGACTTCGGTCTAGATGGGCGGGGTATAAATTTAATAAATAAATAAATAAAATAAATAAATCATCCAAATAATGGGCAGTATTTCGGCACTGCGCTCTACACCTGACCTTCCATTCCAAAAAGGAACTGAACTGCTCAAATGCAGTGCACGATACAGAACAGCCCATTGGCAATGCCCTATCAATATAAGAAGAGCCCTGAAAATAGAAGCCTAAAAGATCGAAGTCCTGAGGATTGACAGGAAGAATATGAAATACAGACTTAATGTCGGATTTCGCAAGCTCCACCCCAATTCTGCATCTACGGACCATGCACACTGCCTCATCAAAAGAGGTGTAGCGCACAGAGCATAGGTCCTGTGTGATGGCATCGTTCATCGATTCCCCCTCTGGGTAGGACAGGTGATGAATGAGCCTTTATTCACCTACATTTTTCTTAGGCACTCCACCCAATTGAGATACCCTTAGGTTCTCCACAGGGGGGTGTCGGTAGGGTCCCAAGACCCTACGTTCCGTAACCTGCTTCTGAATTTTTGCTTTGACAATACTTTCCATCCCTTGCACTGACTTTAAATTACTAGCAAAAAAGGCCTTACGTTCCCCTATTGCCGGTATTCTGAAACCGTACTTAAAACCTTCCAACGGATACTGTGCATCCATCCTCTTCGGATAATCCTGCAACCATGCCTCCAAAACAGACTCCTTAATTGGGCTGGGTCCCTTTGGTAACAGAACCCCCTCCGCCCCCTGCCTTCTTGTTCCCTCCACTGTCCTTACTGTTATTCCTCTGCGCTCTGGCTCTGAAGCATGATGTGCTTGGATGTTGTCCCCCACAAACCGAACATTCATGCCTGAAACGGCATGCCCTGCGCATACATGGGCCCTTAGCATTGTAGTCCCAGCAGAGCAAGCGGGGTTGAACCACCTGCCCCGTGTTTCCACGGGAGCTCTGGCCTGACCTGGTTTACAGTTAGGATGGCTGCTATCGAACCTATCACTCAGGTTTGGCCTGGCAGGCATCATAAACTGCAGCCAGAGGCCAGGCAGCGGCTCATCCCAGCGAAGGTTCGGATGAATCGCACTCCGCATATGGAAAGATTCATCATAAAGAAGACACGCCTGGTCCACAAAATCTACGTAAGCTCTATAGATTAAATCTAAGTATTGGAAAAGTAACTGAGCCCTCCACAGCTGCGCTTTTACCACCACGCCGGCATAAATCAAAAACCCGGGCAGTCAGTTCGCCCATGTCCTCTCAGGCTTGCGCCGCCTTCGCTTTTCCTTCTCCCGCTCATCCTCCTTATCCAAATCCTTTTAATCTACCTTTCTATTAAGCAGATCAAATAAATCAACATAAATACCCTGTCAATTTTTTTCTTTGGTTGCCGGAGTGAGGTGATTCCCCCAATGGCAAAGCATGATCCCCAAAAGGCAAAGCCTTCAGGGGGACTGAGTTATAACCTGTGTCCGGCACCGACGGGTAGGGCCATACCCTTACACTTGGTGTCGATCCTATGGCTGTCGGGAAGCTAGGCTGAAAATATGGAGCAACCCAATTGCCCCCTGACGTGCTCGTACCGGGCCATGAGCCCACTGATGCCCTGTAACCCTGCATGTCGGGTGATGTGTAGGGTGGCCAGCTAGCCTGCCCACTGCCCTGCCAAGGCCAGACTGAAACTGCATTGATAGTGTCAGGTGTAGCTGTAAACCCATGTGCCAAGAGAGGTGGCGGTGTTTCCTGCTCGTCCCTGCCAAACCGATTGTCGGATGTTGTCTCTTCGCTGTTCACCTGGCAACCTCGCCATCCCGCAGTAGCCCTTTCAACTTCTATCACGCTTACACTCTGATCCTTGTCGTCATTGTGACACTGAGGAGTTGCCACCGTCTCCCTTCTGGTTGACCGTGAGGCCTGACAATTATTCTCTAAGGAGGCAAAGTGTGACATTAGATTTTCAGCCAGCTTTGAGCTTAGCCTTCTTATGACTCTTGGAATCCCTACTAGAATGGCGTGGCTGAGGCTCACTATGTTGTGCCACCTTTTCTGCTGCTCTCTCGGCCTCCATGGCTGGTGCCATATTGGCCAGGCCTCCTCATCCAAAGATGATAGAGGAGGAGAAAGTTGAGGGGCAACTCATTTCTTAGCTGGTTGTTTATCCTTCTTGGTACTTTGGCTCTTCCTAGAAGCCATTCTAACCACACAATATCAATATACCCCTTAAATGTAAACCTTCCACCCTGGGTCCTTTGCGAAACAAGAGGGGATTGGTTGTTAACAATTAACTACAACAATACCAACACAAACCCCCCTATGTTCAATGGGACTGCAGTAATTAAGGACACTCTCCCACTCCCAGAGTCAGTTATATATCTGCCCTGATTTTTTTTTACTTAGTCCCTACCTAAAATTAAATATATTCTAAATATTTATTTTTATTTTATTTTATTTATTTTATATTATTTTATTCTCTTTTATATATATAAATTCCTCTTTTTTAAAAAAACAAATTAATGAGAATTATTACTAAAATTATTGCTTTAATTAAATGCGTAGAGTATCCTATGAAATTAAGTTATTGCTCTAACTTCGCTCAAAGTCCTGAGGAACCACGACTATAAGTTTATCCCCTAACAAACACAATCCCAATGCACCCCCACTTGTAAATTGCCCAACAATTACTTCAATGAATTATGCCCAATAGAATACCATATTCAATCAATTAATTAAACGCTGAGGATACCAATCAATTAATTAGGCTGAAAGTGGAGCTTACTTATTGTTTAAAAATTTATAGAAAATATTCTTATTTATTTATAAAATAATAAGCTTATTTATTTATAAAATAATAATATTCTTATTTATTTCCTTCTACAGTGGTGCCTCGCTAGACGATTGCCTCGCAGGACGAGGAAATCGCTAGACGATGCCTTTTTGCGAGCGCTACTGCGCTTCGCAAAACGATGTCTCTCTATGGCGATTTTCGCTAGACGATGAGGTTTCCCCATAGGAGTGCGCCGACTAGTGGTCAAAAGCTGTCAGTGCAGCTGTCAGTGCATTCCTATGGGGACCCTCACTCGCTAGACGAGGTTTCCCTATGGGAAATTTCGCAAGACGAGTGCCTTTTCCCTTGGAACGCATTGAAGCGATTTCAATGCATTCCAATGGGAAAACGTGCTTCGCTAGACGATGTTTTCGCTAGACAGCGATCCTCGTGGAACGGATTAACATCGTCTAGTGAGGCACCACTGTATATTCAATAGCTAATCCAAGAAAAAAATCCACCGGCTCAAACCTTCACCCTATTGATCAACTTGCTACCAAAAATTCCCTAGACCGTTGCGCAGCGCTTGAGCCTGCCGCGGGCGGTTCGGCCCGGCGGCCGTCCCCCCACTACTCCTCGCTTCTCTTCTCCTGTATAATCAATTAATTATATTGAACAAATTATATTAAACAAATTATAATTATGTAGGCCGCCCCGGTTTTAGGAACCAGTGCGCCGGAATCAAACCGTGTGTGTGTGTGGATGCCGATGGAACCCCCAGTTCTCAGCTCCGAGCTTCCAAGCTGCACAGGCAGTGATGCAATTAAAAAAAGCAAGCGAACAGCGAGCTCCTTCGTCCTCCGTTGCCAGAAGAGAAGAGGACCATCACAGGGAGGAGCTTCCCTTAAATAACCCACTCCTCCCCCTCCCTTCCTGTTGATCTTGCGAGGCCTGTATGCCTCACGCTATCCGTGGACGAGGATAATGGCGGTCCGCGCTGACGAAGAGGCTCGCCAGCAGACCGAGCAGAAGAGATGCATAGGGAGATTTGGGGTTTATATTCATTTCAATGGAATTGAAAGATCAATTTCAATACAAGGATGAATGGAAATATGGCAGCCAATATAGAAAACGTAAAGCACAGCAGAGATCCAAAGTGCACTGTACCGTGGGTGACTAGTGTGGGCATTAATGGCACAATACTGAGGTAACCAATGCTCTGACTCTTTGTCACTTCACTTCAGGTTCCTAGTTTATGTGACCAATGAGGGAAGGATTGAATGCAAACCTGCTCTTTTAAAATGGTGTGTTTTTTCAACTTGCAAGCCACTATGATACTTTAATTGTAAGAAGTGGAAGGAAACGCACTGAAATAACTAAAAGTCAGCTACACTAGAGATAGAATTAATGAAGTTGGGGTGTGGCTAGATAGGGGAAGTTGGGATGGTCTGGGTCACATTTACAGGAACCCCCCTTTTGATTAGTGGCCCCCAAATATTCATTTAATTTTTGTTACATTTAATAAGTGATATAGTTCTACAACAATAGATCACCCATTGGCTACGATTGGAGCACCGTCACAGAAAATGTACAAACAACATGTACACACAATGTGGGAACAAAGGGGCACCATGCTTTTAAAAACACACACACACTTGTGTGCTTGGTCACCATATTCTCCCAGTATTTTCCTCCTGGTGATTCATTGCCACATCAGATACAAGGGGGGAAGTGACTACTTGCAATGTGTCTGGCATAGCGCTGCGTGAGTTAGAAAAACATTAAAAAATTGTGAGAAGACAAAAAGAGAGGAGGGGGTTTCTCCACTCTACCATTGACTGTCATACTCCACTGTATACTTCACAGCCGTGTAACTCAGGAAAACATGGACCATAGTACTATTCAGGTGTGAGATAGGCCACTGTCCAGGTATCTGAAAAACAAACAAATGGAGTGCTCCCCATTGCAGCAAAACAGCAGAAGTTCTGGCAAAAAGGAGCAGAACACCATGCAACCATGTGGTGAAGGATCCCTATTGCCCCTAACTCATGTGATCATGAAAAAACAGACCTATTCAGACCATACCAGAAACAATCAATAAAGTTCATTTGGTCACACTTTTGGCTATATGTGAATTCGATTTATTATTTCCACAGGGACAATCCTTACGAGAAAATCCCATAGTGTGCTACAGCATAGGGGGAACTTGCCGGCTGAACTGTACTTTGAAGGAAATGATGACCGGCTGGTGCTTGCCAAGGGTGAGATGTTGTCAACCTTACAAGTGGCACAACCCCCCAAGGGAAACGCAGGTAAGAGCAATTGCTTTTGAGCAGAGCAAGAAATTCCCAGTCAATCCAAATAAATTATTAATGTATTCATCTCAGATTTGACTCCACTTTAATTACAAACAACTTTGCATGCATTTCAGTGCTTATGAGCTATATCCCTCTTTCCCCTCCCACTCATGATCCATGGTCATCTGCAGCATGTTTTAGCAGAGTAAACAGTCAACAGCAATACCCACTGCACAAAGCAGACCAAGGTCTCCCAAAAAGGGAGTGAAGGAAACCACACTCACTCACAAAGGGAAGGAGTTGCAGAGTGGTTTAACACTCTTCCCTAAAACGATGGGTTCTCCATACCAGAAAGGGTGATTCATACATTCTACACACACTGTTGGTGTGCTGCTTAAAGTTTTTCCCAAGGAAACACATTTCAGGACCAGATGTGTTCCACCAAAGTCTAATAAATATGGAGGAGAACTAAAAATTTCACCCCAGAATTGCCATGTACGCAGTCCATTTGCATAAAAGGCAGAAGAAAAAATGTCAAGCTTTCTATGCAAGAGGTAACTCAGAAATCCACAAATACTCTAATATTTATCACACAATGAGGACCGGGAAGGTTTAGGGTATGATTAGTTTGGGAACTGGCTGGTTTGCTCTTTTTCTTGACGGCCACTGCTCCCTGTTATTTTGGAATTACTGGTGATCTGCATCCTGACCACATTCTTTGGAAATCCATCTGAAGTGTCTCTACTCATTTACCTAGACACTCCATTTTTTTGGTTGTCTTTTAAGAATGAATGATGCAAGTGCTTTCTGCAGGCCACAAATAAGCCCATACATACTTACCAAGGGCAGAGTCATCATGTTGGATTTCCTGAAGAAAACAACAGGAGCAAACACTGGAGCAAGGTCAAGTGAAAACGAAAGAGTGGAAGCACAACAAAATTAAGTGGTTTCAAGTGGTTTGAATTGCACATCAAAAACTGAGTTTTAACAGTGTGGGTGGCACACTCTGATATGCAGAGCATTTCCTTGTAGTTTTGCCAGAAGCAAAACTGTATCAATTTCCAAGGTCTGAAAAATTCTCCCAAAGGAAGTCTGGTCCAACATTCTCTTTGACTTCCCTGGGCACTGGGATTGATGCCAAGAGTGGTCCATGGGGATTCTTAAATTCTCTTTCTTCTTGTCTTCTTGGCTTTGCAGAGTCCAATCAATCCAAACTCATCAGCAGAGGATAACATGGAGGCTAATACGATGGCCCCTGAATGTTCTGCTCTTCAGCCTGCTGGTAAGTGGATGGAACAAGTATTTGGACTAAGGACCGTGGGATGTGCAAGCATCCCACGGTGAGACCTGGAGTGATCACCATACACCAAACGTAAGGTGCTAAGCCATGGCAATCATAGCAGGTGGTAAAGCAAAGCAGGTGGCTTCAAGTGGCAGAAGTGAAGACGGAGAATTAAGCAGGGAAGCAAAGACAAGAATTGGCCTAGTGAGACTTTTTGAATGATTGACCCTGACATAAACTCTCATTTATGGTATCTCTAGAGAATCACCTAGACAGGTTAGGTTGGTCAATACATGAAACAGGGCCTTTTTAGGAGCTGCACCATGATGGCTGAACTCTCTTCCTCAAGAGGTGAGATTAATTGCTTCCTTATTACATTGCATTTTGGTTCATTTTGATGAGCAGTAAGGATGTAAGCATGGAAGCAGAAGGAGTATGTTTCAGGACAGACCCATGGAAGAAGTGCCCACACACAATACCCAGTTGTCCCAGCCCCCCACCCCATTGTAAAACATTTGTTGAAGATTGAATTGGCTCACAAACTCCCCTTGTATCCTTCTGGGGGCATGGACAACAATTTTGGTATACTTGGACATTTAGTCAGCATCTCTGAGGGACCTTACATCTCTACTTAAAAACCCCCAAAAAACCTAAATACTAAATACATTATTCCAGAGCCCTAGAGGGTGTAAGGTGGTTCTTCAGCTGCAAATATATATATGTTGTTGTTTAGTCGTTTAGTCGTGTCCGACTCTTCGTGACCCCATGGACCAGAGCACGCCAGGCCCTCCTGTCTTCCTATATATATATATATATATGCAGGAAAAATAATTTCAGTGGAAGTCCTGAGAGCACAGACCACCCCACCAGAGACCAATAAAATCTGGACTAGGCTTAGAGGGTGACCAGATGAACATTTAGTATGCTATTTGGTTCACTTTTGGTACAGTTTGATTCGTCTCATTTTCTTGCATTTTCAGCAGCAGTGATCCATCCCTTCTCTTTTGCAAGCTGCTCCACTTCTTTCTGTCATTTATTTGTTGTGATTGGAACTGCTCCTGATGATCCAGTTTGGCCATCAGTGCGGTTACTTCATTCACACCCAAACAGAGCTGTGGGAGGCATTTTCTTGAGTTATACACCCTGAGATGTATGCAGTGGGTCCTGACAATAGAAGGGACAGTGAACAAACCTCCTCTGAATTCAACTTCTCACAATATCTTCCCCCATCTGGATGCACCCTTATTTCTAACTGTTGTCTTCACCATCAGAACTGCCTCTTGCACTAGGTAAAATGAAGTAGTTTCCGCAGATGTCAGATGTCTGATAGCCAGTGATCTTCCTACTGTAATGTACAAATTGAATTCAGAGGATTTCTAATAGGACCTCTGTTCTGTTAAATGGGTGTTCAACAGGAATGACAATTTTGCAGTCAAAAGACTGGATTTTTTTAATGCTTGGGCTCTGAACCCAGCTCTGCTTGTAGTCATAGAATCACAGAATAATTGAGTTGGAAAGGG
Organism: Intellagama lesueurii; assembly: GCA_037013535.1. Taxonomy (NCBI): domain Eukaryota; kingdom Metazoa; phylum Chordata; class Lepidosauria; order Squamata; family Agamidae; genus Intellagama; species Intellagama lesueurii. The sequence goes on along the minus strand of JBAJHW010000001.1, from coordinate 346,935,273 downwards.
CTATAAGGCCATTGAATCCAAGCCTCTGCTCAAGGCAGGGATCCAAATCAAAGCGGGTCTGACAGATGGTGATCCAGTTTTCTCTTGAATGCCTCCAGCTTTGGAGCAGTCACCACCGCCCAAGGTCATTGGTTCCATTATCATACTGCTCTAACAGTTAGGAAATTTTTCCTGATATTCAGCCTAAATCTGACTTCCTGTAGCTTGAGCCCATTGTTATGTGTTCTGCACTCTGGGATGATGAAGAACAGATCCTGCCCCTCTTCTGTATGACTACCTTTCAAGGATTAAAAAAGTTTGATCATATCTCCCCTCAGTCTTCTTTTCTCAAGGTTTTTCTCAAACATGCCCAGTTGGTTCAGTCTTTCCTCTTAGGGCTTGGTTTCCAGTCCTCTGATCATTTAAGTCAAGCAAGCTATGTCTACAATCACCTGTTTGTTTTGCAGACCTTCTGGGTTGAGCATGGGGTTGGACGAGGTAGTGCAGCCTGTTGACCACTCCTCCTCAAAATGGAAAAGAACAGCATTCAAAAAGATAGTGAAGGATCACTATTGCCCCTAACTCATGTGGTCACGGAAAAATAGACTGATCCAGAACACACCAAAACCACTCTTGATTACATGTGAACTCTCTTTCTTATTTCTGCAGGAAAAGACCTTGCATGCTCTGCTGTAGGGGGAAATTGCCGGCTAACCTGCACCTCAAGGGAAAAAATGGTCGGATGCTGTGAGGCAGGTGTGAGGTGCTGTCTGCGTTACAAGTGAAATTAATCCCCAACTCAAGAAAGAGCAGTTGCCTTTGAGGAGAACAAGATATTCCTAATCAATCCAAATTAATGATTACTCTGGCCATCACATTTTTGATTGCTCTCTAATTAAAAATGACTTTGCATGCATTTCACTGCTTATGGGCTATTTCACTCTTCTCCCACTCACTCAATTGTCAATGGTCATCTGCAGCATGCATGAAAAGACCAAACAGTCAACAGCTATACCCACTGCACAAAGCAGACCAAGTTCTCCCAAAGAGGGAGTGAAGGAAACCGCAACCACTCATAAAGGGAAGGAGTTGCAGAGTCGTTTAACCTTCTCTCATAAAAAGATGGGTTCTCTGTATGACGAAGGGTTGTTCATAGGTTCTAAACATACTGTTGGTGTGATCCTTAAAGTTTTCTCCAAGGAAACACATTTCAGTACCAGATGTGTTCCACCATGGTTTAGTAAATATGGGGGGAGAAACACATTTTTCACTGCAGAATTGCCCTGTACATTTACATAAAAGGCACAAGTAGAAATGTCAAACTTTTTATGGGAGACCAAATGCACAAACCTGTTGTAACCCACTAGTACCCTGATATTGATCATGGAATGAGAATGGGGAAGATTCCACGTGTGAACAGATGGATATTCGTCCTTTGAATTGGGGGACGAGCTGGTTCACTCCTTTTCCTGGCAACCATATGTTTTAGGACTTGCCTTAGCTCCTGCAGCTGCCATTTTGTAAAGGAGACAAGTCCTCAGCAGCCTAAATAAAAGAGATACTAACAGGGAAAAAACAAAAAACATAAACAAATTTTAATGGTAGATCTGTGTAAAGCATGGAGTTGGACCAGGTAGTGCTGCCTCTTCATCACTCCCCCTCCACAGCACCCAACTCTCCCCCTTGTTATTAGGGTCATAGTCAGTTGATTTTACTTGAAAGCACATAAGACACACTGGGTTGCTTTATCTATCTATCTATCTATCTATCTATCTATCTATCTATCTATCTATCTATCTATCTATCTATCTATCTATCTGTCTGTCTGTCTGTCTGTCTGTCTGTCTGTCTGTCCGTCCGTCCGTCCGTCCGTCCGTCCGTCCGTCCGTCCGTCCGTCCGTCCGTCCGTCCGTCCGTCCGTCCGTCCGTCCGTCTAACACCTGTGAGAATGAGATCAAAACTACACAAAATATATAGTTCACTGTACTTTTGACAAATATTAAAGATAAACAATGTGATTCCCACTCATCTCCAGCCTAAACAAAAGAGAAACAAACAGGGAAAAAAAGAAGAAAATCTCAAAATCCCGTAATGTTGTGTTCATGCTATTCTTCTTACTACTTCTTACCGTTAGATGGAGCGCAGAAAGTGCATAATGGAGTAGCTTCCTAATCATGACCCTTCCTGGTACCTTGTGAAACTTTGTCCCCATGGGTGACTTCAAAGTTTGTACCCTAATATTTCTCCAGGAATTCTTCATTTATTAGGATCAGAGTAATGCACAATCTCCCCACACTTTCCAAATGTTCTTCTCAGATTGAGAACTGCCATAGCATGTCGGCTATAGGATCATTTTTAGAAGAAAAAGAAGGCAAGGTTCAAAGGCGAGAAGGCAAGCAAGATGGACAGCACTGAACATTAACACAGACACAAACAAAGGACTGAGAAAGGGCAAAAGACTGCAAAAAACAAAACAAAACAAAAACAACCCCCCCTCCAAATCCTCTTTGTTTGGTTGAAGACGCATTGTCTTCATCCAATGAAACATTATCTTCATCCATGGACGCATTGTCCCCCATCAGGGTGATAGGAGAAATTCTAGTAAGGTCTCTTCTGTTTGAAGGAGTACAACTGTCTCTTTCTGTAAGAGAAAGGAGCATCTAGAAGGGTGTTTAGTGACACAGAAGATGCATAAAGATCACGTAGTCATCTTCTATTTGCTGCATGTGCTCAGAAGATATGCATAGGACGATTTGGGTTATGTTAATTTAAACTTGTTTCCAATATAGGGATTGGAGAGAATGAAAATATGGCAGTCAGGAGAGAAAGATGTAAAGCAGAGCAGTGATCAAAAGTATGGGGCATGACTGCCATGGGATCATTGGTAAGGAATTGTTATCACATGATGCCTCACCCTTGAGCAACTTGAATTGCTTCTGGCCAGCGTCAAGGGGCATCTGCAACCGAGCTCCAGCAATAAGGATCTAGACCAAAGAGTAAGTGGGAATCAAAAGCAAGCTTCAAAGTTGAATTAATCTGCAAACAGAAAACATTTTGAAAAGGTTTCAAGTGGTTTCAATTGGCCATCCAAAGCTGAGCTTTAACAATGTGGGGGACACCCGCAGGGATATGTTGAACATTTCCTTGTAGTTTTGCCAGAAGCAAAACTGTATAAATATCCAAGGTCTGAAAAATTCTCCCAAAGGTGGTCTGGTCCAACGTCCTCTTTCTTGAACCTTTGACTTTCCTGGGTACTGAGATTGGAGCCATCGTTGAGCCATGAAGGCTCTTTACCTTCTCCTGCTTGTTGTCTTCTTGGCTTTCCGGGCTGAGAGCAACCCAGACCCACCAGATCAGGAGGATCTAAACGTCCTTGAACGTGCTGTTCTTCGAGCTGATGGTAAGTGGTTGGAACAAGGATTTGTCTTCTAAAGACTATGGGATGTGTAAGACTCCTAGGGTGAAATGTGGCATGACCATCATACATCGGCTAAAACATAAGGTGGTAAGACATGGTCATCTACATGGTCATTTCATGTTTAATCTGGCATTCTAGGGGTGAAAAAAAAAAGAAAAAAGACGTATCACACAAGAAAAGGGAAATGCTTTTGCAGTGTCAGGAAGACTGAGCTAATAGTAAAGGAGAAGGTGACTGAAAGCTGAACCCCCACCATTGAATGCCAAGAACTCTCATAGATACTTTAGGTACTGAGGTGCTAGGGAAGGCCTCCGAGTGAGGTCACCAGACTATAGCAGCTGTTATCGGCATATTTTTAGCTTTAGTGCAAAGTGAGGAACCTCAGTGCAGTATGATCCTGTTGAGATAGAGGACACCTATGGAGATGGACTGTTGTGTCCTTGTGCTGGAGTCTGAACTTAACTTTAGGATGCTTAGGGCTGTCTTCTCTCTCTCGCTGGCTTCTTTTTTCTTGATAGTGAGCTGGTACTAGTTCCACAGTTTCTCATAGTGATCTTCTCCTCCTCCTCCTCCTCCTGTTCTTTTGGCTGAAGGTGGGCCAATCATTCTGCCTGAAAGAATTCTGATGTTGCTGTGTAACCACCTCCATTCATATCCATTTGCATTTCCTCATTCATGGGAAAGCAGCTTTTTATGGAGACCTGGAGGTTCATAAATATTGGCATGGGTATTGAGAAGAACCGGGTTGGAGTATTCCCAAATAGCATAAGGTGTGTCCCCCTGGGCAGAAGAAAGAGTGTCCATGGGAGGTGTCCACAAAACTAAACAAAGCAAGGTGACTCATACTGCAGGCATGGAGAAAAAAATAAATAATTGCAAAAAAAGTAAAGTACTGTAGACCTGGAGGTTTTCATCGGTCCACCTTTCATTTTTGCAAGAATATTTGTTTCTGGAAGAATACAACTCTAATTTTAATTTTACATTGGATACATTGAGTAATTGTGCAATTACTATCTTCAGGCAGGTGTTTTCTTAGTGACCGGTTATCTGAGCAGGGATTTTGAAGAGATTGTTGTGTTCTGTTGCTTTTAATTTTTTTTTTAGTACTGATTTTAATTACCATTTTAAATTTAATACTTGTTTAATGCTTTTTAAATATTTATATACTTACTGTTTTAGTGTTTAAATATATTGCCTTTTTAACCATGTAAGCTGCCTTGGGTCCTTTTAAGGAGAACGTTAGGGTAAAAATATTTTTTAAAGAGTAAAATAAATAATGGTAACCATTGTGTGCTGTCAAGTCAATTCCAATTTATGGTTACAGTTCCCAGGGTTTTCTAGGTATAAAGAACACAAAAGTGTTTTACTGTTTGTATTTTCTGGGGGGTGCCCTGCGGTTCTCCAGCTTGCCCAAGGCTACACAGGCTGGCTCTTCCCCCGGGAGGCACAGTGGGGAATTGAACTCCCAACATTTAGCTAACTCACTGATCTATCCAGCCTGGTGCATCTGTATCTGCTCCCACGCTCTACTCTATAATAAATAGCAACCATAATCATCCTCATTTTTTTTTCTTCATGCAGAGGAGGACCTTAAGGATGAACCAGCTCAAAAGTTTCAAGCAATTCGGAGATCTTGCGCTAATGGGAGAGGATATTGTCTACCCCGGCAATATTTCTGTGCTCTCGGTTTAATGTTCAAGGAGGAACACAACGACTGCCCCCAAAAGGGTAGAAACAAATGCTGCATGGCAGGAAGAACTGGCTAAGATGCCGAGATTCTTGGGAAGAATGGATTCAGGATTCTTCTATTAACAAGAACAACCTGTTGTTCAACATTCAATAAATTGTCTACTGATTGCAGTTCCCTGTCTTCAGAACCTTGCCTGGTGTTGTCTTAACATGCAGTGTCTGTCAAAGGCCTGCAGCTGGAAGGGATCCTATGGCTCATTGAGTCCAGCCTCTGTCAAGGATGGAGGCAGTCAGTCAGGCAGTCAGGCAGACGTTAGTAAACTTGGCGCGCTGGGGCTTAACCCAGCTGGCAGGAAGAAGATGATAGGACTAAGCTTGGCCTGCTGGGCTGACGTGACCCAGCAGGCAGGCAGGCAGGTACGACTTGGTTGGAACTTGGCCCAAGGAGGCAACTGGAATCGGCAGCTGGACTTCTGACTGAGGGGCAGGTTTACAGGCCGGCAGGCAAGTAGGCAGGTCTTTTTTTTTTCCAGGAGGACTGGAGGGTGGGCAGGTGGGCAGGCAGGCGGTGTGTTAAAGGAGAGACTGTCATTGGAACCCTACCTCTTTGGGTTCAGTGAGAGGAAGCCCAACAAGGGAAGGTTCACCTTGATGAACGACAGTCTCTCTACAGTAATGGGATCCAAACGCGAGCGGCGTGGTCGGAGTATGTCTCCGAGATGGGGAAAACACGCGCTCGCTCTGGACGCTGGTGGGGGGGGATGGAAAGGAGGTCCATGGCCACATTGGACAACTCCGGCCATATGACTAGTTTCCCAATGCCCTGTGGACCTCAGTGGAGAGCTCCGTTCTCCACTCCTCGAGGTCTGAGGTGCGTGCTGCCAAGCCCCCCTTGATTCGAGGATCACACAGGCAGGCCATGCGGTAAGCTCTGTCGCTGTAGACAGGATGGAGTCGCTTCTGCACGTCTGCCTGCAACCTCTTCACCAAAGCCCTGGTCTGTGGAAGGAGGGAGGATCCTGGTGCCACAGCAGTCTCCAGGGATTGATCGAGGGCATGAATCAGGGGGATGACCTGCCCCAGGCTTGCCGTATAACCACACAAGATGTCCATGGTTTCCAGGAAGGGCTTGAGCACCTCCACCATCTGGGAGAGGGCCAGCCAATCTGTGGCACTGATGCCCACCTCTCTCCCCCCGGGCAGAATGGGCATGGAGGACATGATGTCCTCCAAAACGGCCTTCTGCTCCACCAGGCAGGACACCATGGTGTAGGTGGAGTTCCACCTGGTGGGCAGGTCTGTCAGGAGAACGTGGGTCTCCTGACCCAACTCCTCCTGCCGGCAGGCGGCTTTCAGGCTGCGGGAGAAGTGGCTCACCAGTTGGCGGCATTGCTCCAGGAGTGCCCGCATCTCCCGGGTGCCTGCATCCCACTCGGGCTTGACGTGGCTGCCCAGGCCGATGGCATCGCGCACCACAAGGTAATTTGTGCGCCATGCATACGATGCCCTCAAAGCCGGCCGCGTTCAATGCCACCAACGTTTTCCGCCTGGTTGAGGGTCATGGCAGACCGAATGAGTGCCACTTCATGGAGCATGGCCTGCCTCATGCTCCCAGCCCCAGAAACCCCTGTGGCTGCCCTTTTGAACGGAAGCGCCTCCTCCTGCCTCCCTCCTGCCTCCCCTGGAGCTGCTCTTTTCCCTCTCCCAGACGGCACAGATGAAGTGCCTTCCCTGGACAGGAGCCTTGGGTGGTGCCTCTCCAGATGTTGGTGGAGGGCGGTGGAGGACAGATGCCTGGGGTCTGACCCCCTCCGGACAAGGCAGGCATTGCAGCGTGCCAGCCGTGGTTCATTGAGCATCATGAAATGAGCCCACATGGCCCCTCTGCCATGTTTGCCCAAACGAGGACCCACTGCCTGCCTCTGACTGCTGGCCTGGGAAGAACTCTGTGTCCCAGGGGTGCTGCTGGTCTGGGAGGAGGGAACAGATGACTCTGGGGATGGGGGGGCTGTGAAGTCTGCCCTGCCATTACTGGTTCCAAATCAGACTGGGGATCTTCAGAAACAACCAGTAACTCCTCAGAGTCCTCTAGGAAGAGGAGCGGCAGTTCTTTAGGCACCTCTGGAAGCTGTGCTTCCGTGCCTGCCTCCAAGGCCACCGGAGGAGGAACAGTGATGGTGGTGGTGGTAGTAGACGTACACGTGGTGGTGATGGACATACTGCCACTGCCTAGCCTACATAGCTTCACAGCCTTCTTCCCCTTGGATTGGCCGTGAAGAAATCCCTTCATTTTCTACTGCCTGCCTACCAAACCAACTAAACAAATATTAATAATAACAATCTAAATAATAAAGCAATGGAGAGAGGGAGTGACTGTGCAAATTTTATTTTTTGAATGATGGGGTGGTGGACTAATGTTTTTACTAAAATGTGACCTTCCTACCTAAACAAAGCCCGCCCCCTCAGTATCATGTAATTAGTAAAAATCCACCCCCTGACCCACTGTGGCTGAATGAAAAGCCAAAAAAATCCAAAAAGAAAAGCCCTGCCGGCTAAGTCTCAGTCAGAGACATGCACACACACACAAGTCACACCAATTTCGTTTTAGGGAAAAGGAGAAAAAAGGATTGATCCAGCTACACCCCCCCACCCACTGTGCCTGAGATGCAAGCCTCCCAAGTCCCAAACTAAACTTTTTAAACTGATTGAATAATGGAGTCCTGCCAGCTAAACACGCACACACACACACAGAAGTCACACCAACAAATTCCCCCCCACCCACTGTGCCTCAGATGGAAGCCTCCACTTGCTTGAAGACGACAGGACACAAGCCTCCAGAAAAAAAAGTTTGAAAAAAGCCCTTCCAAGTAGCCTAAGCTACCTGAAAATCCCTTCCCAAATTCCCAGTACAGTTGATGATGATGAATGATAATTTTGAAAAAGAAAAATATAAGCGACGTGTTCGTTTGCTTTGCTGCCACAAGAGTGAAACCAAACCACCAGAGCAACAGCAATCCAGCAGCAACTGTTCTCACTCCGGAGAGCATGAACAGATGTGCACAACGCCTGGAGGGGAAAAGCTTATATACAGCCTCTTGGCACCTTTCAGCAGCCCTATTGGCAGCCAGACTTGCCAATCCACGATCTCTGCCCTGATTTGCCAAAGCTTCTAATTGGCACCAGCAAGCTCAGAGAGACCCCCAAAAAGGTAACGAATATATACGAATATTAACGGATCGACGGATCAACGAATAAAACCAAGGAAATATTCGTCCAGCCATATTCGTCTAGATTTATATTTTTATGAATACGGTTCGATGAATATTTGACGAATCGGCTATATTCGTCGAAAAAATTGATCCGTTTTTATATTTGTCCCCATCTCTAATGGACATCCATCAACATCTATTTAAAACGAGTGCTCTCTAATCCACTAAGCAGAGTAGAACTGAATAATTTTGCTTTGCCATGCTATTACTTTTTGATATTGGAAGATGGCATTGTAAAATTAGGTTCAGTGTTTTCTACATGCTTTTCTTCCAGATTCTTCCTAAGCTAATGAAAGCTTAGGTACAGGGCAACAAAGGAACAATCATTGTTCAGTGTCAAAGATGGATATACAGAGAATGAAAATCCATTAATTGGACTGCAGTTCCCAGCAGTCTTCACCACTAGCTGTGCTGGCCAGGATTTCTGGGAGTTGCAGCCCAAGAACATCGGGGGACCCAAGTTTGAGAACCACTGGGTTCAACTATTCCATTCCTGATATTTCGGTATGTGGAGTTCAGGAACAGCAGTTAACTTGAGGGAGCATGAGGGCATTCATGTTGGCCTCTGCATGGGTATGGCAGTGAAGCAGGTAACTCAACATAGGATATTTGCCAGTGGTGGCAATTGCACAAGGTCTCAACCGTCAGTCCCTGCTTCAGATCACAACCTCCAGAATCCCCCAACAGAGTCTGGCTGATGGATTCTGGGTGTTTATAGTCCTCGGAGTTACCTGGCTGAAGCTCTGTTCAGCCCACATTGGGCATTTGAGCATGCAGGAGAAACACGTGCTCTTCGCCAGCTTCTCATGATGCCTGGAGTTCTCAGGGTGGAGGTGGGGCCAGTGGGCGGCTTTGTGAACAACACAGCAGCTGAGCTGAGTTTCGAGGGCTAAACCACAGACTACACCAATTATGTGTCTTGGTCCTGCAGTGTTCTCTCTCTCTCTCTCTCTCATTTTCTCAGTGTGCAAGCAGTATTAGATCAGGGTGGAACCAAAAGGTGGAGGTTGAAGGAAACATTCCTTTGTTTGGACTACAACATCCAGAATCCTCTGCCAGCAAAAACATTCCTTCATGAATGATGCCAGAAGCTCCTTCCTCGTTCAGAGGGGACCTTTGGGGAGGTCATTTTCATGCTTCCTTGTGGTCTCAATTAGACATAAGTTATTTCTATTTGTATCCCCAGGGATAAAAATATGAATAGCGGCACCACAGGTGCGACGGAGGCTCATTCTCTTCCCCAAGAACCGGCTGGCTGAGCAGGAAGACTCCCCGTCCCCCCTCTACGCTGCAGTGGTCGGCTGCTTGGGGAGGCAGAGAAGCACCAGCCGGGTTTCTTCCCGGATTGGCATGACAACAGCAACAATGGACCCCAGCATTGTGCGGCGACTACTGAGTGGACCGGCCAGTTCTGGGGGGAGGTCATGGCCCTCCGTGGGACCTGTGGTGCCACTATTCATATTCATATCCCCAGGGATATGAATATAAATAGCCCATGTCCAGTCTCAATCACTATGGGCCAAATCCCATGATTCAAAACACCGTTATCCCAATTAAGAACCCAAATAGACCGGAATACAACAATGACTGAAGGATCCTTCACCCCCCACCAGCATATCCTGTTTGTCCCTTCTCGGAATAGTTTACAACCCCCTCAGTTGAACAAAACTCTTTCTGCCATGAGAGAGAGAGAGAGAGAGAGAGAAGGGGAGGGGGAGAGAGAACAGCTTCCACATCTCCAGATGCATCAGGTTCATAGAATCATACTAGAATCATGGATTTGGAGGGATCTTATAAGGCCATCGAGTCCAACCCCCTGCTCAAGGCAGGAATCCAGATCAAATCAGATCTGGCAGATGGTTGTCCAATTTTCTCTTGAAGGCCTGCAACGTTGGAGTACTCACCACCTCCTGAGGTCATTGGTTCCATTGTCGTACTGCTCTAACAGTTAAGAAGTTTCTTCCCAATATTCAGCCTAAATCTGGCTTCCAGGAGTTGAGCCCATTATTACATGTCCTGCACGCTGGGATGACTGAGAACAGATCCTGCCCCTCCTCTGCATGACTACCTTTCAAGTATCTGAAAAGTGTGATCACATCTCCCCTCAGACCTCTTTTCTCAAGACTAAACATGCCCAGTTCTTTCAGTCTTTCCTCATGGGGATTGGTTTGAAGTCCCCCAATCAACTTTCTTGGTTCTGCTAGTTCTTATTGATTGTGGTACAAACACAAACACTTTAAAATACAGTTAAAGTATTGCACATTCTTTTTGAATAAGCAAAGTTAAGAAGTACCTTTTACTAATGCTCTGGGCTTTATTGACATGGAAATACCCATCAATAATTGCTTCAGATTGAAGCGTCCAGATTAGTTCAGAACTTGTGGGTTTGGATGGAGGCACTCAGAAGCCATGCCAAAAAAGATCAGATAAGCAAACATTTGAACAGTGATCTGGTGACAGATCCTTTTTAAAAGAGACTACAACAGGTAAAATGGGATTACTCTTTTCTGGAAATGAGATATCCTGGATCCTGTCGACACAAGTCCCTTCTCCCCCCTCCCCCTAGGAACAGTTGATTGACAGCTACTTAGAGGACACCTACTCTTTTGAAGGTCATTTTTTGTTCATAAGATCATGCCCTTGTTGCCTTCCTCCTTCTAATTGTGCCACTGTTTCCTCTTTCATTCTAGTAAATCATCTGTTAATTTGCATCACACCTTTCAGTAAAGCATCTGTTCATGACAACTTCTCTTTGATTCCTGTCTGTTTGCTTTCTGAACACACAGAACAGAGGGGGAGAGATTTAGATAAATAGTTACGCAATCTTTGCAATCCAGCCCATTTTGTTGTTCAGTCGTTAACTCGTGTCCGACTCTTCGTGACCCCATGGACCAGAGCACGCACCAGAGCATGTTGTCTAGGTTTGTCATCGCTTTCCTCCCAAGAAGCAGGCGTCTTTTAATTTCGTGGCTGCTGTCACCATCTACAGTGATCATGGAGCCCAGGAAAGTAAAATCTGTCACTGCCTCCGTATCTTCCCCTTCTATTTGCCAAGAGGTGATGGGGCCAGTGGCCATGATCTTAGTTTTTTTGATGTTGAGCTTCAGACCATTTTTGGCGCTCTCCTCTTTCACCCTCATTAAGAGGTTCTTTAATTCCTCCTCACTTTCTGCCATCAGAGTGGTATCATCTGCCTATCTGAGGTTATTGATATTTCTTCCAGCAACCTTAATTCTGGCTTGGGATTCATCCAGTCCAGCCTTTCGCATGATGTATTCTGCATATAAGTTAAATAAGCAGGGGGACAATATACAGCCTTGTCGTACTCCTTTCCCAATTTTGAACCAATCAGTTGTTCCATATCCAGTTCTAACTGTTGTTTCCTGTCCCACATATAGATTTCTCAGGAGATAGATAAGGTGGTCAGGCACTCCCATTTCTTTAAGGACTTGCCATAGTTTGCTGTGGTCCACACAGTCAAAGGCTTTTGCATAGTCAATGAAGCAGAAGTAGATGTTTTTCTGGAACTCTCTGGCTTTCTCCATAATCCAGTGCATGTTAGCAATTTGGTCTCTAGTTCCTCTGCCCCTTCGAAATCCAGCTTGTACTTCTGGGAGTTCTCGGTCCACATACTGCTGAAGCCTACCTTGTAGGATTTTGAGCATAACCTTGCTAGCGTGTGAAATGAGTGCAATTGTACGGTAGTTGGAGCATTCTTTGGCACTGCCCTTCTTTGGGATTGGGATGTAGACTGATCTTTTCCAATCCTCTGGCCACTGCTGAGTTTTCCAAACTTGCTGGCATATTGAGTGTAGCACCTTAACAGCATCATCTTTTAAGATTTTAAATAGTTCAACTGGAATGCCATCACCTCCTCTGGCCTTGTTGTTAGCCATGCTTTCTTTGGCCCACTTCCTTTAAGAAAACAGGTAAAACAAACAGATGGAAAATCCTCCTTCTTTCCCCCTCCTGTGCCCCCTTCCTTCTGGGAGGAAGTTTTTAATTTTTAAATTTTTCTCCCCTAAATGGTACAGTGAATCAGCACAGCCCTAATAGGCCGAAAAATCCACTATTTTTGCTTCTTTTCCCTGTTCCTCTGTGGTGTGGGCATAGGAAGGGAGTTTTTAATTTCCCAACATCATGAAGTGGCTGTCTTCTTAAGCTGCTTAATGATGTTGGGAAATTGAAAGCGAAAGGGAAAAATTAAAACAGCAAGCTTTGGTTTGGTTTGATTGCAGCGATTGCATGTGCTGCAACCAAACCCAGATGGACTGATCCTGCCCACATTTAAAAATGAGTAGCCCCTGATTAGGATACAGAATGGTGCAGGTGAGAATGCTCAGGCGTTGGGCTGTTTCACGCTGGTACTTACGTCATCTGGTTTCTGGCAAAAGGAATGAACCAACCCGTCCCCACCAACAGTCCAAGCAGTGAGACAAATGCTTATGTAGCCACCCCCCTGGATTCTGGCTTCTGTAGTACAATTCCCCAAAACCCATCGGATAAGAGCAATGAGAATGGTCAGGTGAATGAAGCAAGTCCTTCATAATAATCATGAAGTCAATTCAGATTTATGGTGACCCTTTTCAGGGTTTTCCAGGTAGAGGATACTCAGAAGTGGTTTCCCATTTCCTTCTTCTGGGGTTGTCCTGGGACTGTGCAGCTTGCCCAAGGCCACCCAGGCTGGCTCTTTTGGGATGCAGAGTGGGGAATCAAACTCCCACTCTCTGGCTCCGCCATCAGATACTTAAACCACTGAACTGTCCAGCCAGCTAACTCCTTTATAAGGAAAGCTTAAAACATTTGGGGGGGATTAGCTTAGGAAAAAGGTAAGCAAAGTGAGGCAAAAAGAAGAAGTATAAAATTATGTCTATTTTATCTATTTATCTATTTATTTATCTATCTATCTATTTATTTATTTATTTATTAAACTTATATACCACCCATCTAGAACGTGTCTACTCTGGGTGGTTTACATAAAGCATAATAAATAAACTAAAGGTAAAATCTCTATTAATCGCAGAGTCCAAGATGGAAAAAGAAAAAGAGGAAAAAAGAAAAGAAATAGGGTTTGCGATGGCTGTAGGGAAGGTCTGCCTGTATAGCCATGTCTTCAGATTGGTCTTGAAGGCCCTCAGCGAGGGGGGCAGGCGGATCTCTGAAGGTAAGTTGTTCCAGAGGCGAGGGGCCACTGCCGAGAAGGCCCGATTTTTAGTTTTTTCCCTTCGAACCTCTCTTGGTGTTAGGCCCCTCAGCTGCCCATTCTGACTGGAATGGGTGATACGGGTAGAATTAGGCGGAAGAAGGCGCTCTGCCAGGTATTGAGGGCCTAAACCATTTAGGGCTTTATATGTAATAGTTAGCACCTTGAAATCGATACGGAAGTGGATAGGTAACCAGTGTAAGGTGGTCAGGGTGGGGAAAATATGGTGAAATCTTTTCACCCCTGTTAATAGCCTGGCTGCCATGTTCTGGACCTTCTGGAGCTTCCGCATCCATCTCAGAGGAAGCCCCACGTAGAGAGCGTTACAGTAGTCTATTCTTGAGACTACGAATGCATGGATCAGCGTGGTGAGCGCCTCCGCGTCTAGACAGGGACACAGCTGGGCGATCTGCTGAAGATGTAAGTGGGTGGACCGAACCACGGATGCTACCTGGGTCTCCATGGTAAGCGCCGGATCAATATGGACTCCCAGACTGTGAACAGAATTCTTTGTGGTGAGAGTCACCCCCGCAAAAGAGAGGGAGTTCCCAAAACCACTTACATTGGGGCCACCCACCCGCAGGACCTCTGTCCCGGTTTCAAGCTCAGTCCATTTGACTGCATCCATTGTAGGATGGCCTCCAGGCAGTGCCCAAGGGATGGAACGGCATCCACTGCAGATGGAAAAAAGGAGATGTAAAAAAAAATTAACCTCCAAATCCTCTTTGTTTGGTTGAAGACACATTGTCTTCATCCATTGAAACATTGTCTTCATCCATGGACGCATTTCTCCTATCGGGGTGATGGGAGAAATTCTAGTAAGGTCTCTTCTGCTTGAAGGGGTACAACCGCCCCTTTCTGTAAGAGAAAGGAGCATCTCGAAGGGTGCTTTGTAACACAGAATATGCACAAAGATCACATGTTCATCTTCTATTTGCTACATGTGCTCAGAAGATATGCATAGGACGATTTGGGTTTTATGTTAATTTAAACTTGTGTCTGATATAGGGATTGGAGACAATGAAAATATGGCAGTCAGGAGAGAAAGATGTAAAGCAGAGCAGTGATCCAAAGTATGGGGCATGACTGGCGTGGGATCATTGGTAAGGAATTGTTATCACATGAGCAAGTTTCAAAGCTGAATGCAAAGAGAAACAGTTTGGAAAGGTTTCAAGTGGTTTCCATTGGCCATCCAAAGCTGAGCTTTAGCAATGTGGGGAACACCCTCAGGGAGATGTTGAACATTTCCTTGTAGTTTTGCCAGAAGCAAAACTGTATAAATATCCAAGGTTTGAAAAATTCTCCCAAAGGTGGTCTGGTCCAACATCCTCTTTCTTGAACCTTTGACTTTCCTGGGTACTGAGATTGGAGCCATCGTTGAGCCATGAAGGCTCTTTACCTTCTCCTGCTTGTTGTCTTCTTGGCTTTCCGGGCTGAGAGCAACCCAGACCCACCAGATCAGGAGGATGTGAAGGTCCCTGAACGTCCTGATATTCAAGCTGATGGTAAGTGGTTGGAACAAGAATTTGTCTGCTAAAGACTATGGGATGTGTAAGCATTCTAGGGTGAAATGTGGAATGACCATCATACATCGGCTAAAACATAAGGTGGTAAGACATGGTCATCTACATGGTCATCTCATGTTTAATCTTGGATGCTTGGGGTGAAAAATCAAAAAAAGAAAAAAGACGTATCACTCAAGAAAAGGGAAATGCTTCACCTAAAGGAGAAGGTGACTGAAAGCTGAACCTCCACCACTGAAGGCCAAGAACTCTCATAGATACTTTAGCTACTGAGGTGCTAGGGAAGGCCTCAGAGTGAGGTCACCAGACTATAGCAGCTGTTATCGGCATATTTTTAGGTTTAGTGCAAAGTGAGGAACCTCAGTGCAGTATGTTCCTGTTGAGATAGAGGACACCTATGGAGATGGACTGTTGTGTCCTTGTGCTGGAATCTGAACTGAACTTCAGGATGCTTAGGACTGTCTTCTTCTCTCTCTCTGGCTTCTTTTTTCTTGATAGTGAGCTGGTACTAGTTCCACAGTTTCTCATAGTGATCTCCTCCTTCTCCTCCTCCTCCTCCTCCTGTTCTTTTGGCTGAAGGTGGGCCAATCATTCTGCCAGAAAGAATTCTGATGTTGCTGTGTAACCACCTCCATTCATAGCCATTTGCATTTCCTCATTCATGGGAAAACAGCTTTTTATGGAGACCTGGAGGTTCATAAATATTGGCATGGGTATTGAGAGAAACCGGGCTGGAATATTCCCAAATAGCATAAGGTGTGTCCCTGGGCAGAAGAAAGAGTGTCCATGGGAGGTGTCCACAAAACTAAACAAAGCAAGGTGACTCATACTGCAGGCATGGAGAAAAAAATAAATAATTGCAAAAAAAGTAAAGTACTGTAGACCTGGAGGTTTTCATCGGTCCACCTTTCATTTTTGCAAGAATATTTGTTTCTGGAAGAATACAACTCTAATTTTAATTTTACGTTGGATACATTGAGTAATTGTGCAATTACTATCTTCAGGCAAGTGTTTTCTTAGTGACCGGTTATCTGAGCAGGGATTTTGAAGAGATTGTTGAGTTCTGTTGCTTCTAATTTTTTTTATTACTGATTTTAATTACCATTTAAAATTTAATACTTGTTTAATGCTTTTTAAATATTTGTATACTTACTGTTTTTAGTGTTTAAATATTGTCTTTTTAACCATGTAAGCTGCCTTGGGTCCTTTTAAGGAGAACGTTAGGGTAAAAATATTTTTTAAAGAGTAAAATAAATAATGGTAACCATTGTGTGCTGTCAAGTCGATTCCAATTTATGGCCCCCGTTCCCAGGGTTTTCTAGGTATAAAGAACACAAAAGTGTTTTACTGTTCGTATTTTCTCGGGGGTGCCCTGGGGTTGTGCAGCTTGCCCAAGGCTACACAGGCTGGCTTTTCCCCTGGGAGGCACAGTGGGGAATTGAACTCCCAATACGTAGCTATCTCACTGATCTATCCAGCCTGGTACATCTGTATCTGCTACTCTATAATAAATAGCAACCATAATCATCCTCATTATTTTTTCTTCATGCAGACAAGAACCTTCAGGATGAACCAGCTGGAAAGTTTCGAGCAATCCTAATAACTTGCTCTGATGGGGACGGATATTGTCTACCCCGGCAATATTTCTGTGCTCTCGGTTTAATGTTCAAGGAGGAACACAACGACTGCCCCCTAAAGGATCAAATCAAATGCTGCGTGGGACGAATAACTGGCTAAGATGCCGAAATTCTTGGGAAGAATTGACTCAGTATTCTTCTATTAACAAGAACAACTTGTTGTTCAACATTCAATAAATTGTCTACTGATTGCAGTTCCCTGTCTTCAGAACCTTGTCTGGTGTTGTCTTAACATGCAGTGTCTGTCAAAGGCCCACAGCTGGAAGGGCCCCTGTGGCTCATTGAGTCCAGCCTCTGTCACGGAGGCACAGCGGGAATTGAACTCCCAAATAGAGATGGGCACAAAGCGTTTTATCATGCTTTGGCCCAAGTTGTATGCGGAGCACCACAGGTGCCGCACATTCCCTCCCCCTCCCCCTGGCTGGCTGCCCCACCTACAAGCCTCTGCACACTGGCCAGGTTGTCCCCCTGGGTTGGCTGTCCCGTCCAGGTAGGAGCCCAGCATCCCTGCTCCACTCCTCTGGCAGCCGACCGCTCAATGGCTGCTCAGGGAGAATCCTCGTCCTGCCTTCTTGTCTGAGCGGTCAGCTGCAGGAGGAGGCAGGGCAGGGAAGCCCAGTTTTCTGTCCGGACTGGACAGCCGACGTAGCTGGACAACATGGCCAGCTCACAGAGGCTTGTGAGTGGAGCCGCCAGCCGGAGGGGAGAGAACGCACAGCCTTTGTGGTGCCATACATACGATTTGGGCCGAAGTGTGACGAAGCAATTTGTGTCTATCTCTACTCCCAACCTCTGGCTTCACAGTTTGGGACCTAAACCACTGAGCTAAAGATGATTTTAATTAGCATTTTCCAGTAAAAAATTCTCTGCAGTAGAAAGGAAATTCATACTCAGTTCCTGAGATCTTCAGGTTAAAATAATAACAATAATTGTGTGCTGTCAAGTCAGTTCTGACTTCTGTTAAGCCTTTTCAGGATTTTCTAAGTTGAGAGTGTTCAGAAGTGGTTCACCATTCCCTTCTTCTGGGAATGCCCTGGGAATATGCAGCTTACCCAAGGCCACACAGGTAGGCTCTAGTAAC
Source organism: Intellagama lesueurii (assembly GCA_037013535.1). Lineage (NCBI taxonomy): Eukaryota > Metazoa > Chordata > Lepidosauria > Squamata > Agamidae > Intellagama > Intellagama lesueurii. The sequence continues at coordinate 346,917,474 of JBAJHW010000001.1, read as the reverse complement.
TCTACAGCCAGAGACTTAGCTCAATGAGCTATCCAAACAGTTTCCTTCAAGTTCAAGTCATTCTTTTTAGATGGGAATTCCTAGAAACTTCCAGCCCAAATGGCTGCAGCCAGTTGTCATCTGCAAAGTAGCATTTTCAATTTCCGCAAAGCCTTGTCGGAGATCCAACAGGAAGGAGCAGAGGTTTGGGCAGGTTTTTGCAAGAGGTCAGTGAGAGTTTCTGGCCCTCAGTCATCCAACGCTACCAGTAACTCAAAAGCCTTCTGCTTCCTAAATGATGTTTCTTAAAATGAATGCTGAGAGGGAAGCAGGGAACCAGGTGCGGATTTTTGTATTGGGAGACTCCAAGGGGCCACCTCGGGGGAAGCCCAGAAATCAGTCTCTTGAGACCAGGCCTTCTCTGTGGTGGCCCCTTCACTTTGCAACTCCCTCCTACCAGAGCTGCGATTGGTCCCAATCCTCCTGGGTTTTAGGAGGCAACTGAAGACCTGGCTGTTTTCCCAAGTCTTTCAATAGTCTGCCCCTGGTTAAGCAATGTTATGTATTCCTTCTGCCCCTGCCCACCATTAATTTTTCTTTTTTCTTTTTTGGTTCCTGTAGCTATGTCTGCAGCCCCTTTTCCCACACTGTTTTAGTGTTCCTTCCATGATTGTACACGACTGTGTGTTCTTCTGTTAGCCACCTAGAGTAGTTGGGTGGGATATAAACAAGCAAGCAAGCAAGCAAGCAAGCAACAAACAAACAAATAATGCAGGCTGCAGAATACTCCCCTCCCCAAGCTGGATATTCAATTTACTGACCTCAGAAAGAGGCTGTGAGCAGAGTCTACACTGCAGTACTGCAGTGTAACCACAAGGTTCAGGCCAGAGCACAAGGCACCTCCACGTGGATGGACATTAGAGATGGGGACAAATTTAAAAAAATGGCAATTCGTTTTGATCCGTTATTCATCAAGGTTAACGGATCAACGAATACGAATATACAAATATTCTTTGATGAATCGACGGATCGATCTGTCAATTCATCTGCACTTTAAATGGCTATAACACTGGCCTCTGATGACCTAAAGACACCAAATTTGCAGGGAAGCTTCCACCCTGTGTTTCTACAATTTCTGAAAGTTTAGTGAACATTGGCCGACGTGACCCAGCAGGCAGTCAGGCAGGCAGTCAGGCAGACATTAATGAACTTGGCGCACTGGGGCTTAACCCAGTGGGCAGGAAGAAGATGATAGGACTAAGCTTGGCCCGCTGGGCCAACGTGACCCAGAGGGCAGGCAGGCAGGCAGGCAGACATTAATAAACGTGGCGCGCTGGGGCTTAACCTAGCTGGCAGGAAGAAGACGATAGGACTAAGCTTGGCCCGCTGGGCCAATGTGACCCAGAGGGCAGGCAGGCAGGTACGACTTGGTTGGAACTTGGCCCAAGGAGGCAACTGGAATCGGCAGCTGGACCTCTGACTGAGGGGCAGGTTTACAGGCCTGCAGGCAAGTAGGCAGGTCTTTTTTTTTTTTTTCAGGAGGACTGGAGGGTGGGCAGGTGGGCAGGCAGGCGGTGTGTTAAGGGAGAGACTGTCATTGGAACCCTACCTCTTTGGGTTCAGTGAGAGGAAGCCCAACAAGGGAAGGTTCACCTTGATGAACGACAGTCTCTCCACAGTAACGGGATCCAAACGCGAGCGGCGTGGTCGGAGTATGTCTCCGAGATGGGAAAACACGCGCTCGCTCTGGACGCTGGTGGGGGGGGATGGAAAGGAGGTCCATGGCCACATTGGACAACTCCGGCCATATGACTAGTTTCCCAATGCCCTGTGGACCTCAGTGGAGAGCTCCGTTCTCCACTCCTCGAGGTCTGAGGTGCGTGCTGCCAAGCCCCCCTTGATTCGAGGATCACACAGGCAGGCCATGCGGTAAGCTCTGTCGCTGTAGACAGGATGGAGTCGCTTCTGCACGTCTGCCTGCAACCTCTTCACCAAAGCCCTGGTCTGTGGAAGGAGGGAGGATCCTGGTGCCACAGCAGTCTCCAGGGATTGATCGAGGGCATGAATCAGGGGGATGACCTGCCCCAGGCTTGCCGTATAACCACACAAGATGTCCATGGTTTCCAGGAAGGGCTTGAGCACCTCCACCATCTGGGAGAGGGCCAGCCAATCTGTGGCACTGATGCCCACCTCTCTCCCCCCGGGCAGAATGGGCATGGAGGACATGATGTCCTCCAAAACGGCCTTCTGCTCCACCAGGCAGGACACCATGGTGTAGGTGGAGTTCCACCTGGTGGGCAGGTCTGTCAGGAGAACGTGGGTCTCCTGACCCAACTCCTCCTGCCGGCGGGCGGCTTTCAGGCTGCGGGAGAAGTGGCTCACCAGTTGGCGGCATTGCTCCAGGAGTGCCCGCATCTCCCGGGTGCCTGCATCCCACTCGGGCTTTACGTGGCTGCCCAGGCCGACGGCATCGCGCACCACAAGGTGTAATTTGTGCGCCATGCATACGATGCCCTCAAAGCCGGCCGCGTTCAATGCCACCAACGTTTTCCGCCCGGCTGAGGGTCATGGCAGACCGAATGAGTGCCACTTCATGGAGCGTGGCCTGCCTCGTGCTCCCAGCCCCAGAAACCCCTGTGGCTGCCCTTTTGAATGGAAGCGCCTCCTCCTGCCTCCCTTCTGCCTCCCCTGGAGCTGCTGTTTTGCCTCTACCAGATGGCACAGACGAAGTGCCTTCCCTGGACAGGAGCCTTGGGTGGTGCCTCTCCAGATGTTGGTGGAGGGCGGTGGAGGACAGATGCCTGGGGTCTGACCCCCTCCGGACAAGGCAGGCATTGCAGCGTGCCAGCCGTGGGTCATTGAGCATCATGAAATGAGCCCACATGGCCCCTCTGCCATGTTTGCCCAAACGAGGACCCACTGCCTGCCCCTGTCTGCTGGCCTGGGAAGAACTCTGTGTCCCAGGGGTGCTGCTGGTCTGGGAGGAGGGAACAGATGACTCTGGGGACAGGGGTGGGGGGAACTGTGAAGCCTGCCCTGCCGTTACTGGTTCCAAATCAGACTGGGGATCTTCAGAAACAACCAGTAACTCATCAGAGTCCTCTAGGAAGAGGAGCGGCAGTTCTTTAGGCACCTATTGAAGCTGTGCTTCCGTGCCTGCCTCCAAGGCCACCGGAGGAGGAACAGTGGTGGTGGTGGTACTAGACATACACGTGGTGGTGATGGACATGCTGCCACTGCCTAGCCTACACAGCTTCACAGCCTTCTTCCCCTTGGATTGGCCGTGAAGAAATCCCTTCATTTTCTACTCCCTGCCTACCAAACCAACTAAACAAATAATAATAATAACAATCTAATTAATAAAGCAATGGAGACAGGGAGTGACTGTGCAAATTTTATTTTTTGAGTGATGGGGTGGTGGACTAATTTTTTTTTACTAAAATGTGACCTTCCTACCTAAACAAAGCCCGCCCCCTCAGTATCATGTAATTAGTAAAAATCCACCCCCCGACCCACTGTGGCTGAATGAAAAGCCAAAAAAATCCCAAAAGAAAAGCTCTGCCAGCTAAGTCTCAGTCAGAGACATGCACACACACACAAGTCACACCAATTTCGTTTTAGGGAAAAGGAGAAAAAAGGATTGATCCAGCTACACCCCCCCACCCACTGTGCCTGAGATGCAAGCCTCCCAAGTCCCAAACTAAACTTTTTAAACTGATTGAATAATGGAGTCCTGCCAGCTAAACACGCACACACACACATCAAACCAACACATTCCCCCCCACCCACTGTGCCTCAGATGGAAGCCTCCACTTGCTTGAAGACGACAGGACACAAGCCTCCAGAAAAAAAAGTTTGAAAAAAGCCCTTCCAAGTAGCCTAAGCTACCTGAAAATCCGTTCCCAAATTCCCAGTTCAGTTGATGATGATGAATGATAATTTTGAAAAAGAAAAATATAAGCGACGTGTTCGTTTGCTTTGCTGCCACAAGAGTGAAACCAAACCACCAGAGCAACAGCAATCCAGCAGCAACTGTTCTCACTCCGGAGAGCATGAACAGATGTGCACAACGCCTGGAGGGGAAAAGCTTATATACAGCCTCTTGGCACCTTTCAGCAGCCCTATTGGCAGCCAGACTTGCCAATCCACGATCACTGCCCTGATTTGCCAAAGCTTCTAATTGGCACCAGCAAGCTCAGAGAGACCCCCAAAAAGGTAACGAATATATACGAATATTAACGGATCGACGGATCAACGAATAAAACCAAGGAAATATTCGTCCAGCCATCTTCGTCTAGATTTATATTTTTATGAATACGGTTCGATGAATATTTGACAAATCGGCTATATTCGTCGAAAAAACCGATCCGTTTTTATATTTGTCCCCATCTCTAACGGACATCCATCAACATCTATTTAAAACGAGTGCTCTGTAATCCACGAAGCAGAGTAGAACTGAATAATTTTGCTTTGCCATGCTATTACTTTTTGATATTGGAAGATGGCATTGTAAAATTAGGTTCAGTGTTTTCTACATGCTTTTCTTCCAGATCTATGGCTAATGAAAGCTTAGGTACAGGGCAACAAAGGAACAATCATTGTTCAGTGTCAAAGATGGATATACAGAGAATGAAAATCCATTAATTGGACTGCAGTTCCCAGCAGTCTTCACCACTAGCTGTGCTGGCCAGGATTTCTGGGAGTTGCAGCCCAAGAACATCGGGGGACCCAAGTTTGAGAACCACTGGGTTCAACTATTCCATTCCTGATATTTCAGTATGTGGAGTTCAGGAACAGCAGTTAACTTGAGGGAGCATGAGGGCATCCGTGTTGGCCTCTGCATGGGTATGGCAGTGAAGCAGGTAACTCAACATAGGATATTTGCCAGTGGTGGCAATTGCACAAGGTCTCAACCGTCAGTCCCTGCTTCAGATCACAACCTCCAGAATCCCCCAACAGAGTCTGGCTGACGGATTCTGGGTGTTTATAGTCCTCGGAGTTACCTGGCTGAAGCTCTGTTCAGCCCACATTGGGCATTTGAGCATGCAGGAGAAACACGTGCTCTTCGCCAGCTTCTCATGATGCCTGGAGTTCTGAGGGTGGAGGTGGGGCCAGTGGGCGGCTTTGTGAACAACACAGCAGCTGAGCTGAGTTTCGAGGGCTAAACCACAGACTACACCAATTATGTGTCTTGGTCCTGCAGTGTTCTCTCTCTCTCTCTCTCGCTCTCTCTCTCTCTCTCATTTTCTCAGTGTGCAAGCAGTATTAGATCAGGGTGGAACCAAAAGGTGGAGGTTGAAGGAAACATTCCTTTGTTTGGACTACAACATCCAGAATCCTCTGCCAGCAAAAACATTCCTTCATGAATGATGCCAGAAGCTCCTTCCTCATTCAGTGGGGACCTTTGGGGAGATCATTTTCATGTTTCCTTGTGGTCTCAATTAGACATGGGCTATTTCTATTTGTATCTCCAGAGATACGAATATGAATAGCGGCACCACAGGTGCGACGGAGGCTCATTCTCTTCCCCAAGAACCGGCCGGCTGAGCAGGAAGACTCCCCGTCCCCCCTCTATGCTGCAGTGGTCGGCTGCTTGGGGAGGCAGAGAAGCACCAGCCGGGTTCCTTCCTGGATTGGCATGACAACAGCAACAATGGACCCCAGCATTGTGCGGCGACTACTGAGTGGACCGGCCAGTTCTGGGGGGAGGTCATGGCCCTCCGTGGGACCTGTGGTGCCACTATTCATATTCATATCCCCAGGGATATGAATATAAATAGCCCATGTCCAGTCTCAATCACTATGGGCCAAATTCCATGATTCAAAACACCGTTATCCCAATTAAGAACCCAAATAGACCGGAATACAACAATGACTGAAGGATCCTTCAGTTGAACAAAACTCTTTCTGCCATGAGAGAGAGAGAGAGAGCGAGAGAGCAGCTTCCACATCTCCAGTTGCATCAGGTTCATAGAATCATACTAGAATCATGGATTTGGAAGGCTCTTATAAGGCCATCAAGTCCAACCCCCTGCTCAAGGCAGGAATCCAGATCAAATCAGATCCGGCAGATGGTTGTCCAATTTTCTCTTGAAGGCCTGCAACATTGGAGTACTCACCACCTCCTGAGGTCATTGGTTCAATTGTCGTACTGCTCTAACAGTTAAGAAGTTTCTTCCCAATACTCAGCCTAAATCTGGTTTCCAGGAGTTGAGCCCATTATTACATGTCCTGCACGCTGGGATGACTGAGAACAGATCCTGCCCCTCCTCTGCATGACTACCTTTCAAGTATCTGAAAAGTGCGATCACATCTCCCCTCAGACCTCTTTTCTCAAGACTAAACATGCCTAGTTCTTTCAGTCTTTCCTCATGGGGATTGGTTTGAAGTCCCCCAATCAACTTTCTTGGTTCTGCTAGTTCTTATTGATTGTGGTACAAACACAAACACTTTAAAATACAGTTAAAGTATTGCACATTCTTTTTGAATAAGCAAAGTAAAGAAGTATCTTTTACTAATGCTCTGGGCTTTATTGACATGGAAATACCCATGCTTGCTTCAGATTGAAGTGTCCAGATTATATCAGAACTTGTGGGTTTGGATGGAGGCACTCAGAAGCCATGCCAAAAGAGATCAGACAAGCAAACTTTTGAACAGTGATCTGGTAACAGCGCAGGCTTTTTAAAAGGGATTACAACAGCTAAACTGGGATTACTCTTTTCTGGAAATGAGATATCCTGGATCCTGTTGACACTAGTCCCTTCTCCCCCCTCCCCCAAGGAACAGTTGATTGACAGCTACTTAGAGGACACCTATTCTTTTGAAGGTCATTTTTTGTTCATAAGATCATGCCCTTGTTGCCTTCCTCCTTCTAATTGTCCCACTGTTTCCTCTTTCATTCCAGTAAATCATCTGTTAATTTGCATCACACCTTTCAGTAAAGCATCTGTTCATGACAACTTCTCTTTGATTCCTGTCTGTTTGCTTTCTGAACACACAGAACAGAGGGGGAAAGATTTAGATAAATAGTTACGCAATCTTTGCAATCCAGCCCATTTTGTTGTTCAGTCGTTAACTCGTGCCCGGCTCTTCGTGACCCCATGGACCAGAGCACGCCAGGCCCTCCTGTCTTCCACTGCCTCCCGGAGTTGGGTCAAATTCATGTTGGTCGCTTCAGTGACACTGTCGAACCATCTCATCCTCTGTCGTCCCCTTCTCCTCTTGCCTTCACACTTTCCCAACATCAGGGTCTTTTCCAGGGAGTCTTCTCTTCTCATGAGATGGCCAAAGTATTGGAGCCTCAGCTTCAGGATCTGTCCTTCCAGTGAGCACTCAGGGTTGATTTCCTTCAGAATGGATAGGTTTGTTCTCCTTGCAGTCCAGGGGACTCTCAAGAGTCTCCTCCAGCACCACAATTCAAAAGCATCAATTCTTCGGCGGTCAGCCTTCTTTATGGTCCAGCTCTCACTTCCATACATCGCTACTGGAAAAACCATAGCTTTGACTATGCGGACCTTTAGGCAAGGTGAGGTCTCTGCTTTTTAAGATGCTGTCTAGGTTTGTCATCGCTTTCCTCCCAAGAAGCAGGTGTCTTTTAATTTTGTGGCTGCTGTCACCATCTGCAGTGATCATGGAGCCCAAGAAGGTAAAATCTGTCACTGCCTCCATATCTTCCCCTTCTATTTGCCAAGAGTTGATGGGACCAGTGGCCATGATCTTAGTTTTTTTGATGTTGAGCTTCAGACCATTTTTGGCACTCTCCTCTTTCACCCTCATTAAGAGGTTCTTTAATTCCTCCTCACTTTCTGCCATCAGAGTGGGATCATCTGCATATCTAAGGTTGTTGATATTTCTTCCAGCAATTTTAATTCCGGCTTGGGATTCCTCCAGTCCAGCCTTTCGCATGATGTATTCTGCATATAAGTTAAATAAGCAGGGAGACAATATACAGCCTTGTCGTACTCCTTTCCCAATTTTGAACCAATCAGTTGTTCCATATCCAGTTCTAACTGTTGCTTCCTGTCCCACATATAGATTTCTCAGGAGATAGATAAGGTGGTCAGGCACTCCCATTTCTTTAAGGACTTGCCATAGTTTGCTGTGGTCCACACAGTCAAAGGCTTTTGTGTAGTCAATGAAGCAGAAGTAGATGTTTTTCTGGAACTCTCTGGCTTTCTCCATAATCCCGCGCATGTTAGCAATTTGGTCTCTAGTTCCTCTGCCCCATCGAAATCCAGCTTGTATTTCTGGGAGTTCTCGGTCCACATACTGCTGAAGCCTACCTTGTAGGATTTTGAGCATAACCTTGCTAGCGTGTGAAATGAGTGCAATTGTACAGTAGTTGGAGCATTCTTTGGCACTGCCTGTCTTTGGGATTGGGATGTAGACTGATCTTTTCCAATCCTCTGGCCACTGCTGAGTTTTCCAAACTTGCTGGCATATTGAGTGTAGCACCTTAACAGCGTCGTATTTTAAGATTTTAAATAGTTCGACTGGAATGCCATCACCTCCTCTGGCCTTGTTGTTAGCCGTGCTTTCTATGGCCCACTTCCTTTAAGAAAACAGGCAAAACAAACAGATGGAAAATCCCCCTTCTTGCCCCCTCCTGTGCCCCCTTCCTTCTGGGAGGAAGTTTTCAATTTTTAAATTTTTCTCCCCTAAATGGTACAGTGAATTAGCACAGCCCTAATAGGCTGAAAAATCCACTATTTTTGCTTCTTTTCCCTGTTCCTCTGTGGTGTGGGCATAGGAAGGGAGTTTTTAATTTCCCAACATCATGAAGTGGCTGTCTTCTTAAGCTGCTTAATGATGTTGGGAAATTGAAAGAGAAAGGGAAAAATTAAAACAGCAAGCTTTGGTTTGGTTTGATTCCAGCGACTGCATGTGCTGGAACCAAACCCAGATGGACTGATCCTGCCCACATTTAAAAAAGAGTAGCCCCTGATTGGGATCCAGAACGGTGCAGGTGAGAATGCTCAAGCATTGGGCTGTTTCACGCTGGTACCTATGTCATCTGGTTTCAGGCAAAAGGAATGAACCAACCCGTCCCCACCAACAGTCCAAGCAGTGAGACAAATGCTTATGTAGCCACCCCCCTGGATACACATAAGGTCACAGATATTACAGGTGCTCTTCAGACAAACTCTTCTGATGCATTGAGTTGGTTATGATGGAGATTGGAAGGCACATCCCAGCAACAATGAATGTCTGGTGAACATGAGAAGGGGTCCTCCATTTTAATCCTACCATATCCATAGAAAGCAGTATCTTAGCCTATGGCCCCCCACAATCATAAAGGGCTTTGTTTCAAATCCTCTCTCTTGATTACATGGAAAATCAGAAAATTGGCCATTTTATACTACTACTACTACTACTACTACAATAACAATAACAATAATAACAATAACAACAACAACAGCAACGATGATGATGATGATGTGCTGTTAAGTCAGTTCTGACTTATGGGGACTCTTTTCAGGGTTTTCCAAGTAGGGAATACTCAGAAGTGGTTTACCCTTCCCTTCTTCTGGGATGCCCAAGGCTACACAGGCTGGCCTTTCTGGGATACACAGAGGGGAACTGAACTCCCAACCTGTATCTTCACAGCCAGATAACTAACTCACTGAGCTATCCAGCCAGCTGGACATTTTGTATACAGTACTTATAGATAGTACTTAATATCCTGAATCAAAAATGTGGATGCTGTGAATTCACAAGATACTAGGTGCCTTCACTATATGAAGTTTTTTTTAAAAGAGAAAAATTAACAAATGATGGTAAATTTTTTAAAAATTTAAGCATGAAATTGTCAGGCAGAATAACCATTCTGTGGGGATTAATTAATGCAATAAATATCTATCAAATGTATCACTCCTGTGGAGAATGACACCTGCTCAAACACATACAAATAAGTAAAGGGATGGCAGGCTTGTGAAAAAAAAAATACACATATTTCCTGTGCTCCCTTTAGCCCTGGTAATGGCCAACATCTTCCCATTGCTAGAGAACGCAGTCACAAAACTGCCTAGACAGCTTTTAGGACTACAGCTCCCAGAATCCCTAATCAGCATGCCCTATGGCCATGCCAACTAGGGGATTCTGGCTTTTGTAGTACAATTCCCCAAAACCCATCAGATAAGAGCAATGAGAATGGTCAGGTGAATGAAGCAAGTCCTTCATAATAATCATGAAGTCAATTCAGGGTTATGGTGACCCATTTCAGGGTTTTCCAGCTAGAGGATACTCTGAAGTGGTTTCCCATTTCCTTCTTCTGGGGTCGTCCTGGGACTGTGCAGCTTGCCCAAGGCCACCCAGGCTGGCTCTTTTGGGATGCAGAGTGGGGAATCAAACTCCCACTCTCTGGCTCCGCCATCAGATACTTAAACCACTGAACTGTCCAGCCAGCTAACTCCTTTATAAGGAAAGCTTAAAACATTTGGGGGGGATTAGCTTAGGAAAAAGGTAAGCAAAGAGAGGCAAAAAGAAGAAGTATAAAATTATGTCTATTTTATCTATTTATCTATTATCTATCTATCTATCTGTCTGTCTGTCTATCTATCTATCTATCTATCTATCTATCTATCTATCTATCTATCTATCTATCTATCTATCTGTCTGTCTGTCTGTCTGTCTGTCTGTCTGTCTGTCTGTCTGTCTGTCTATCTATCTATCTATCTATTTATTTATTTATTTATTTATTTATTAAACTTATATACCACCCATCTAGAACGTGTCTACTCTGGGCGGTTTACATAAAGCATAATAAATAAACTAAAGGTAAAATCTGAATTAATCGCAGAGTCCAAGATGGAAAAAGAAAAAGAGGAAAAAAGAAAAGAAATAGGGTTTGCGATGGCTGTAGGGAAGGTCTGCCTGTATAGCCATGTCTTCAGATTGGTCTTGAAGGCCCTCAACGAGGGGGGCAGGCGGATCTCTGAAGGTAAGTTGTTCCAGAGGCGAGGGGCCACTGCTGAGAAGGCCCGATTTTTAGTTTTTTCCCTTCGAAACTCTCTTGGCGTTAGGCCCCTCAGCTGCCCGTTCTGACTGGAACCGGTGATACGGGTAGAACTGGGTGGAAGAAGGCGCTCTGCCAGGTATCGAGGGCCTAAACCGTTTAGGGCTTTATATGTAATAGTTAGCACCTTGAAATCGATACGGAAGTGGATAGGTAACCAGTGTAAGGTGGTCAGGGTGGGGGAAATATGGTGAAATCTTTTCACCCCTGTTAATAGCCTGGCCGCCATGTTCTGGACCTTCTGGAGCTTCCGCATCCATCTCAGAGGAAGCCTCACGTAGAGAGCGTTACAGTAGGCTATTCTTGAGACTACGAATGCATGGATCAGCGTGGTGAGCGCCTCTGCGTCTAGACAGGGACACAGCTGGGCGATCTGCTGAAGATGTAAGTGGGTGGACCGAACCACGGATGCTACCTGGGTCTCCATGGTAAGCGCCGGATCAATATGGACCCCCAGACTGCGAACAGAATTCTTTGTGGTGAGAGTCACCCCCGCAAAAGAGGGAGTTCCCAAAACCACTTACATCGGGGCTGCCCACCCGCAGGACCTCCGTCTTGTCCGGTTTCAAGCTCAGTCCATTTGACCGCATCCACTGTAGGACAGCCTCCAGGCAGTGCCCAAGGGATGGAACGGCATCCACTGCAGATGGAAAAAAGGAGACGTAAAAAAAAATTAACCTCCAAATCTTCTTTGTTTGGTTGAAGACACATTGTCTTCATCCATTGACACATTGTCTTCATCCATGGACGCATTGTCTCCCATCGGGGTGATGGGAGAAATTCTAGTAAGGTCTCTTCTGCTTGAAGGGGTACAACCGCCCCTTTCTGTAAGAGAAAGGAGCATCTCGAAGGGTGCTTAGTAACACAGAAGATGCATAAAGATCACGTGTTCATCTTCTATTTGCTACATGTGCTCAGAAGATATGCATAGGACGATTTGGGTTTTATGTTAATTTAAACTTGTGTCCGATATAGGGATTGGAGAGAATGAAAATATGGCAGTCAGGAGAGAAAGATGTAAAGCAGAGCAGTGATCCAAAGTATGGGGCATGACTGGCGTGGGATCATTGGTAAGGAATTGTTATCACATGAGCAAGTTTCAAAGCTGAATGCAAAGAGAAACAGTTTGGAAAGGTTTCAAGTGGTTTCCATTGGCCATCCAAAGCTGAGCTTTAGCAATGTGGGGAACACCCTCAGGGAGATGTTGAACATTTCCTTGTAGTTTTGCCAGAAGGAAAACTGTATAAATATCCAAGGTTTGAAAAATTCTCCCAAAGGTGGTCTGGTCCAACATCCTCTTTCTTGAACCTTTGACTTTCCTGGAAACTGAGATTGGAGCCATCATTGAGCCATGAAGGCTCTTTACCTTCTCCTGCTTGTTGTCTTCTTGGCTTTCCGGGTTGAGAGCAACCCAAACCCACCAGATCAGGAGGATGTGAAGGTCCCTGAACGTCCTGATATTCAAGCTGATGGTAAGTGGTTGGAACAAGAATTTGTCTGCTAAAGACTATGGGATGTGTAAGCATCCTAGGGTGAAATGTGGAATGACCATCATACATCGGCTAAAACATAAGGTGGTAAGACATGGTCATCTACATGGTCATCTCATGCTTAATCTAGGATGCTTGGGGTGAAAAATCAAAACAATTGTGTATCACACAAGAAAAGGGAAATGCTTCTCCTAAAGGAGAAGGTGACTGAAAGCTGAACCTCCACCACTGAAGGCCAAGAACTCTTATAGATACTTTAGCTACTGAGGTGCTAGGGAAGGCCTCAGAGTGAGGTCACCAGACTATAGCAGCTGTTATCGGCATATTTTTAGGTTTAGTACAAAGTGAGGAACCTCAGTGCAGTATGTTCCTGTTGAGATAGAGGACACCTATGGAGATGGACTGTTGTGTCCTTGTGCTGGAATCTGAACTGAACTTCAGGATGCTTAGGACTGTCTTCTTCTCTCTCTCTGGCTTCTTTTTTCTTGATAGTGAGCTGGTACTAGTTCCACAGTTTCTCATAGTGATCTCCTCCTTCTCCTCCTCCTCCTCCGCCTCCTCCTGTTCTTTTGGCTGAAGGTGGGCCAATCATTCTGCCAGAAAGAATTCTGATGTTGCTGTGTAACCACCTCCATTCATAGCCATTTGCATTTCCTCATTCATGGGAAAGCAGCTTTTTATGGAGACCTGGAGGTTCATAAATATTGGCATGGGTATTGAGAGGAACTGGGCTGGAATATTCCGAAATAGCATAAGGTGTGTCCCCCTGGGCAGAAGAAAGAGTGTCCATGGGAGGTGTCCACAAAACTAAACAAAGCAAGGTGACTCAAACGGCAGGTGTGGGAAAAAAAAAAATTTTCAAAAAAAAAAAAAAAAAGTAAAGTTCTGTAGACCTGGAGGTTTTCATCGGTCCACCTTTCATTTTTGTAAGAATATTTGTTTCTGGAAGAATACAACTCTAATTTTAATTTTACGTTGGATACATTAAGTAATTGTGCAATTACTATCTTCAGGCAGGTGTTTTCTTAGTGACCGGTTATCTGAGCAGGGATTTTGAAGAGATTGTTGAGTTCTGTTGCTTTTAATTTTTTTTTTTTTAGTACTGATTTTAATTACCATTTTAAATGTAATACTTGTTTAATGCTTTTTAAATATTTGTATACTTACTGTTTTTAGTGTTTAAATATTGTCTTTTTAACCATGTAAGCTGCCTTGGGTCCTTTTAAGGAGAACGTTAGGGTAAAAATATTTTTTAAAGAGTAAAATAAATAATGGTAACCATTGTGTGCTGTCAAGTTGATTCCAATTTATGGCCCCCGTTCCCAGGGTTTTCTAGGTATAAAGAACACAAAAGTGTTTTACTGTTCGTATTTTCTCGGGGGTGCCCTGCGGTTGTGCAGCTTGCCCAAGGCTACACAGGCTGGCTCTTCCCCCGGGAGGCACAGTGGGGAATTGAACTCCCAATACGTAGCTATCTCACTGATCTATCCAGCCTGGTACATCTGTATCTGCTACTCTATAATAAATAGCAACCATAATCATCCTCATTATTTTTTCTTCATGCAGACAAGAACCTTCAGGATGAACCAGCTGGAAATTTTCGAGCAATCCTATTATCTTGCTTAGATGGGGCTGGATATTGTCTACCCCGGCAATATTTCTGTGCTCGCGGTTTAATGTTCAAGGAGGAATACAATGACTGCCCCCAAAAGGATCAAATCAAATGCTGCGTGGGACGAATAACTGGCTAAGATGCCGAAATTCTTGGGAAGAATTGACTCAGGATTCTTCTATTAACAAGAACAACCTGTTGTTCAACATTCAATAAATTGTCTACTGATTGCAGTTCCCTGTCTTCAGAACCTTGTCTGGTGTTGTCTTAACATGCAGTGTCTATCAAAGGCCCACAGCTGGAAGGGCCCCTGTGGCTCATTGAGTCCAGCCTCTGTCACGGAGGCACAGCGGGAACTGAACTCCCAAATAGAGATGGGCACAAAGCGTTTTATCATGCTTTGGCTCAAGTTGTACTTAAAAAATTAAGTTCCCTCCCCCTCCCCCTAGCTGGCTGCCCCACCTACAAGCCTCTGCACACTGGCCATGTTGTCCCCCTGGGTTGGCTGTTCCATCCAGGTAGGAGCCCAGCATCCCTGCTCCACTCCTCTGGCAGCCGACCACTCAATGGCTGCTCAGGGAGAATCCTCGTCCTGCCTTCTTGTCTGAGCGGGCAGCTGCTGGAGGAGGAAGGGCAGGGAAGCCCAGGTTCCTGTCTGGACTGGACAGCCGACATAGGGGGACAACATGGCCAGTTCAGAGAGGTTTGTGCTCACAGAGTGGTCATCTGACCAGATAGGCAGGGTAAAAATACAATAAATAAATAAATAAATAAATAAATAAATAAATAAATAAATAAATAAATAAATAAAATTTGTGAGTGGGGCAGCCAGCCGGAGGGGAGAGAACGCACAGCATTTGTGGTGCCACACATATGAATTGGGCCAAAGTGCGACGAAGCACTTTGTGTCTATCTCTACTCTCAACCTCTGGCTCGGCAGTTAGAGACCTAAACCACTGAGCTAAAGATGATTTTAGTTAGCATTTTCCAGTAAAAAAAATTAAGTTCCACAGTAGAAAGGAAATTCATACTCAGTTCCTGAGATCTTCAGGTTAAAATAATAATAAGAAATCCCAGAAACTCCCAGCCAAAATGGCTGCAGCCAGTTGTTGTCTGCATAGTAGCATTTTCAATTTCCGCAAAGCCTTGTCTGAGATCCAACAGGAAGGAGCAGAGGTTTGGGCAGGTTTTTGCAAAAGGTCAGTGAGAGTTTCTGGCCCTCAATCATTCAAAACTACCAGTAACTCAAAAGCCTTCTGCTTCTAAATGCTGTTTCTTAAAATCAATGCTGAGAGGGAAGCGGGGAACCAGGTGCGGATTTTTCTCCAAAAAACATGTGGGCTTTACTCTGTTGCTGAGCAAAGCAAAAGCCAAGCCTGCTGCCTATATACCGCCCCATAGTGCTTAAAGCATTCTCTGGGTGGTTTACGATTTAATAATTGCAGTCATCTCTCAAAACGTCTACCCGTCCCACCTGCACCTCTTGTATTGGGAGACTCCAAGAGGCCACCTCGGGGGAGGCCCAGAAATCAGTCTCTTGAGACCAGGCCTTCTCTGTGGTGGCCCCTTCACTTTGCAACTCCCTCCTACCAGAGCTGCGATTGGTCCCAGTCCTCGTGGGTTTAAGGAGGTAACTGAAGACCTGGCTGTTTTCCCAAGTCTTTTAATACTCTGCCCCTGATTAAACAATATTATGTATCCCTTTTGCCCCTGCCTACAATTATTTTTTTTCTTTTTTGGTTCCTGTAGCTATGTCTGGAACCCCCTGTTCCCCACTGTTTTAGTGTTCCTTCCATGATTGTACATGACAGTGTCTCCTTCTGTTAGCCACCCATAGTAGGAACCTGGCTACGAGTTGGGTGGGATATAATAAAACAAACAAACAAACAAGCAAACAAACAAACAAACAAACAAACAAATGGCACCTCCACCTGGATGGACATCCATCAACAACTATTTAAAACGAGTGCTCTGTAATCCACTAAGCAGAGCCTATGGCAGGAAGCATACTCGTAGAACTGAACAATTTTGCTTTGTCATGCTATTACTTTTGATATTGGAAGATGACATTGTAAAATTATGTTCAGTGTTTTCTACATGCTTTTCTTCCAGGTCTATGGCTAATGAAAGCTTAGGTACAGGGCAACAAAGGAACAATCATTGTTCATTGTCAAAGATGGAAATAGAGACAAAAAAATCCATTAATTGGACTGCAGTTCCCAGCAGTCTTCACCACTAGCTGTGCTGCCCAGGATTTCTGGGAGTTGCAGTCCAAGAACATCTGGGGACCCAAGTTTGAGAACCACTGGGTTCAACTATTCCAACACGTGCTCTTCACCAGCTTCTCATGATGCCTGGAGTTTTCAGGGTAGAGGTGGGGCCAGTGGGTGGCTTTGTGAACAACACAGCAGCTGAGCTGAGTTTCAAGAATCCTCTGCCAGCAAAAATATTCCTTCATGAATGATGCCAGAAGCTCCTTCCTCATTCAGTGGGGACCTTTGGGGAGGTCATTTTCATGCTTCCTTGTGGTCTCAATTAGACATGGGCTATTTCTATTTCTATCCCCATGGATAAAAATATGAATAGCAGCACCACAGGTGCCACAGAGGCCCATTCTCTCCCCCAAGAACTGGTCGCTGAGCCGGAAGACTTCCCGCCCCCCCTCTATGCTGCAGTGGTCAGCTGCTCGGGGAGGCAGAGAAGTACCAGCTGGGTTCCTTCCCGGATTGGCATGACAACAGCAATAATGGACCCCAGCACTGTGCAGTGACCACTGAGTGGACCGGCCAGTTCTGGGGGGAGGTCATGGCCCTCCATGGCACCTGTGGTGCCACTATTCATATTCATATCCCTAGGGATATGAATATAAATAGCCCATGTCCAGCCTCAAACCCCCCCGGGGAGAGGAGAACAAACAAATACTGTGTTGAAAATTGACAACAATAAAGTAAGTTGAAGCCTTTGATCTATGAATAGCCCTATAAAGCGGAAAGAGAAACTAGAGTGCAAAATATTTGGCCGAAAGAAGTGGAGAAGCGGCGAGCTTGCTTACCGGTCCTGCTGTCTCAAAAGCGAAACTAGCTTTTAAACTGCAGGCTGGTCAAGGCCAGAAATGAGAGTGCGAGAGGAAAAAAAAATCTGATTCTGTAAAAAATCCCAGGGTGAAATAATATAACTACGGACGGGACTTAAAGCTCTTATCAGTAAGAAAAACAGACTGGAAAAACGTAACACCGTGCTGCCAGACTTCTCAACAGTATAGACAGAGTGCTACCAAAACTTGGGAACTGTATAATATCCCTGGGGTGGGGAAGCCTTGGGAGACCGCCCTCTCAGAGGCTATGGCTGTAAAGGGCTATTTTATATACTGTGAGAAGATAACTGGGAGAGATATTGTCGTCGAGGGTGGACTGTGGAACTGGGAAAACCAGGACTGGAGTTGTTGATTGGATCTATGGATTAATGGAAGGAACATATGGTGGATTATAAAGACACCTACTGGAGGAAAGCTGAGTGACAGTCTCAACACACCTCCTATATTGCCTAAGGAGCAGGCTGGATTATATTATACCTGATTTGATATGTGGAAAGCCTTTTGGGACTTTGGAACATCGCACCGAGGTTGGAACTGTACAAATATTGAGGTGGGAAAGCCGGAGATTTTTCCTAGCTTCAATTTGATATGTGGAACGCTGTTTGGGATTCTGGAACATCGCATCGAGGTTGGAACTGTACAAATATTGAGGTCTGAAATCCTGTGATTGTTGTTAGCTTAGATTTTCTCTTTGGATTGCGTGGGACTCTGGTAATAGAGGTTGAGAGACATAACAACTCTGCTAGGATTCTTGAGAAGAAGGAACATTTTTTGCCACGGTTGTATTTTAAACTGCTGGGCTAAAAGCTGATTTACATACCATAACACCTGTGTAAAGATTGGAGGAAGATCCTAGGGGAGGTTTTTGGTTGTGGGTTTTGTTTATTGGTTAAACAGTGGAAATTTCTGAAAGAGCATGTGGTGTATTTGAGGTTTGGACATTTTGTTGAAGGGTGTACATATACATACTTTATTGTTACAGCATCAAGCCATACATAAAACAAAACTGAATGCAGAGCTTCAGGTACTGACATATACTGCAAAAAGCCAAATCAAATAAACAAAAAGCAATAAAACTACAAATATAACAATATAAGACCAATGTCTAAGGGTTTGGCTATCTATTCTGGCTACTATGGCATGCCGCCCAAAATTTCGCTACCAGTTCTGTAGTAATCCGATTTTGATCAATTAACAATTGGTTACAGTAGTCCAAGTCTGATTGGCTTGTCATGTCTTTTAAGAGAGGTGTAATATATTTTCCTCGAATCTTGTTATGCCTGTTACATCTGAGCATCATATGCTCAATAGAGTCCAGCCTCTGTCACGGAGGCACAGCGGGAATTGAACTCCCAAATAGAGATGGGCACAAAGCGTTTTATCATGCTTTGGCCC
The DNA here is from genome assembly GCA_037013535.1 of Intellagama lesueurii. Classification (NCBI taxonomy): domain Eukaryota; kingdom Metazoa; phylum Chordata; class Lepidosauria; order Squamata; family Agamidae; genus Intellagama; species Intellagama lesueurii. The sequence continues at coordinate 346,898,890 of JBAJHW010000001.1, read as the reverse complement.
AAGTTGTATGCGCAGCACCACAGGTGCCGCACATTCCCTCCCCCTCCCCCTAGCTGGCTGCCCCACCTACAAGCCTCTGCACACTGGCCAGGTTGTCCCCCTGGGTTGGCTGTCCCGTCCAGGTAGGAGCCCAGCATCCCTGCTCCACTGCTCCACTCCTCTGGCAGCCGACCCCTCAATGGCTGCTCAGGGAGAATCCTCATCCTGCCTTCTTGTCTGAGCGGTCAGCAGCAGGAGGAGGCAGGGCAGGGAAGCCCAGGTTTCTGTCCAGACTGGACAGCCAACGTAGGGGGACAACATGGCCAGCTCACAGAGGCTTGGAAGTGGAGCCGCCAGCCGGAGGGGAGAGAACGCACAGCCTTTGTGGTGCCACACATACGAATTGGGCCGAAGTGCGACGAAGCACTTTGTGTCTATCTCTACTCTCAACCTCTGGCTCGGCAGTTAGAGACCTAAACCACTGAGCTAAAGATGATTTTAGTTAGCATTTTCCAGTAAAAAAAATTAAGTTCCACAGTAGAAAGGAAATTCATACTCAGTTTCTGAGATCTTCAGGTTAAAATAATAATAAGAATTCCCAGAAACTCCCAGCCAAAATGGCTGCAGCCAGTTGTTGTCTGCAAAGTAGCATTTTCAATTTCCGCAAAGCCTTGTCTGAGATCCAGCAGGAAGGAGCAGAGGTTTGGGCAGGTTTTTGAAAGAGGTCAGTGAGAGTTTCTGGCCCTCAATCATCCAACACTACCAGTAACTCAAAAGCCTTCTGCTTCTAAATGCTGTTTCTTAAAATCAATGCTGAGAGGGAAGCGGGGAACCAGGTGCGGATTTTTCTCCAAAAAACATGTGCAAAGCAAAAGCAAAGCAAAGCGTGCTGCTTATATATCGCCCCATAGCGCTTCAAGCACTCTCTGGGCGGTTTACAAGTTAATTATGCAGGCTACACATTGCCTCCCCAGCGAGCTGGGTACTCATTTTACCGACCTCGGAAGGATAGAAGCATAGAGTCAACCTTGAGCTGGCTACCTGGGATTGAACCCCAGGTCGTGAGCACAGTTTTAGCTGCAGTACAGCAGTTTAACCACTGCGCCACGAGGCTCCATGTGGGCTTTACTCTGTTGCTGAGCAAAGCAAAAGCCAAGCCTGCTGCTTATATACCGCCCCATAGTGCTTAAAGCATTCTCTGGGTGGTTTACGATTCAATTATTGCAGTCATCTCTCAAAACATCTACCCGTCCCACCTGCACCTCTTGTATTGGGAGACTCCAAGGGGCCACCTCGGGGGAGGCCCAGAAATCAGTCACTTGAGACCAGGACTTCTCTGTGGTGGCCCCTTCACTTTGCAACTCCCTCCTACCAAAGCTGCGATTGGTCCCAGTCCTCGTGGGTTTAAGGAGGTAACTGAAGACCTGGCTGTTTTCCCAAGTCTTTCAATACTCTGCCCCTGATTAAACAATATTATGTATCCCTTTTGCCCCTGCATATAATTAATTTTTTTTCTTTTTTGGTTCCTGTAGCTATGTCTGGAACCCCCTGTTCCCCACTGTTTTAGTGTTCCTTCCATGATTGTACATGACAGTGTCTCCTTCTGTTAGCCACCCATAGTAGGAACCTGGCTACTAGTTGGGTGGAATATAATAAAACAAACAAATAAACAAACACAGGGCACCTCCACCTGGATGGACATCCATCAACAACTATTTAAAACGAGTGCTCTGTAATCCACTAAGCAGAGCCTATGGCAGGAAGCATACTCGTAGAACTGAACAGTTTTGCTTTGTCATGCTATTACTTTTTGATATTGGAAGATGACATTGTAAAATTATGTTCAGTGTTTTCTACATGCTTTTTTTTCTAGATCTATGGCTAATGAAAGCTTAGGTACAGGGCAACAAAGGAACAATCATTGTTCAGTGTCAAAAATGTAAATAGAGACAAAGAAAATCCATTAACTGGACTGCAGTTCCCAGAAGTCTTTACCACTAGCTGTGCTGGCCAGGATTTCTGGGAGTTGCAGCCCAAGAACATCAGGGGACCCAAGTTTGAGAACCACTGGGTTCAACTATTCCAACACGTGCTATGCGCCAGCTTCTTATGATGCCTGGAGTTTTCAGGGTAGAGGTGGGCCCAGTGGGTGGCTTTGTGAACAACACAGCAGCTGAGCTGAGTTTCAAGAATCCTCTGCCAGCAAAAACATTTCTTCATGAATGATGCCAAAAGCTCCTTCCTCATTTAGTGGGGACCTTTGGGGAGGTCATTTTCATGCTTCCTTGTGGTCTCAATTAGACATGGGCTATTTCTATTTCTATCCCCATGGATAAAAATACGAATAGCAGCACCACAGGTGCCACGGAGGCCCATTCTCTCCCCCAAGAACTGGCCGGCTGAGCAGGAAGACTCCCCGCACCCCCCTCTATGCTGCAGTGGTCGGCTGCTCGGGGAGGCAGAGAAGTACCAGCCGGGTTCCTTCCCGGATTGGCATGACAACAGCAATAATGGACCCCAGCACTGTGCGGCCACCACTGAGTGGACCGGCCAATTGTGGGGGGAGGTCATGGCCCTCCATGGCACCTGTGGTGCCACTATTCATATTCATATCCCCAGGGATATGAATATAAATAGCCCATGTCCAGTCTCAATCACTATGGGCCAAATCCTATGGTTCAATACACTGTTATCCCAATTAAGAACCCAAATAGACCGGAATACAACAATGACTGAAGGATCTCCCCCCCCCCCCCAGCATATCCTGTTTGTCCCTTCTGCTCTTGGAATAGTTTACAACCCCCTCAGTTGAACAAATCTCTTTCTGCCATAAGAGAGAGAGGGGGGGGGGGAAGGGTGGAGAGAACAGCTTCCACATCTCCAGTTGCATCAGGTTCATAGAATCATAGAATAATGGATTTGGAAGGAACTTATAAGGCCACCAAATCCAACCCTATCAGCATTTTGTATAAAATGTAATATGGAATTACCTTGGTGGTTTGTGGGAAACCAGAAAAGGCTGAGTCACTCAGGTTGGCAGTGAGCCAAGAGTGAAAGTCATGTGACTCTGCTGCACATGTGCAGAGTTCAATATGCTCTGTCATGATTGCATCAGACTACACTATATAAGCAAGTTGCTGACTAAGCTTATTGTTGGGTTGATGCATGGAGGAGCAGCACGTTACTTTGTCAGTTGGAATCATGGACTTTGCCAGTTCTGAGGTGCGGCATATGTATATTTGTAAATACACTCTCGGTGAAGGGAACGTCTGTGTCCAGAGTCTTTATTTTTGCTCTCAGTTTGGAGATTACTGAAGAATCTCAAACAACATAAACAATACCGCTCTGTTATCTCCCACCAAATCTTAACAGGTTATGGGCCCAGGATACACGACCTGTTAATGGGCTATTTTTGAGCTTCTCATGTTGTGAGAACAAGCCCATGTGCGCAGCTTAATTTTTGTTGTTTATGCGAGAGCGTGAGAGAGAGCACCAATTCTTATCAGAATGGCAGCGACTGCTCCTAATTTCAAACTTCCCAGTCTAAATGAGAGGAACTATCTTCCTTGGGAGCTGAAGATGAGAATGTTCCTGCTCAGGGAAGGTCTTTGGGACATAATTAACAACCCACCAACTCCCATAAGGAGGGAGGAAGATATCCAGAACAACCAGCGTGCCTTGTCTATTATTATTTTGTGCTTAGAGGACAGTCAGTTATCTCTGGTCAGAGGAATTGACTCAGCACAACAATGCTGGTTAGCATTAAGGAGGGCACATGTACGGGACTCTGTATCTTCTCAGATAACCCTCGCCAGGCAGCTCTATCGCTTGAGGCTGCAGCCAGGAGGGAGTGTATCCAAACAACCTGGAGCAGATGACCGGGATGTCCATCCAGCTCGAAGAAATGGGTTTGGAGTTTTCTGAACTGCATAAAGTTTATATAATTCTGTCAAGCCTTGATGAATCCTACGATGTATTGGCTGTGACATTGGAGGCAGTCCCGAGGGATCAGCTTACTCTGCCTTTCATCTCTGTGAGTCTCAGAGAGGAGGAGTCCAACAGAGCAGATAACCAGGTGTCAAGGAGCCAGCAAACCCCAGACATGAAGGAAGCTGTACCTAGACAGCACAAAGTTCCAGGCGTCTTGACAGTGAAAAGGTGTTTTTCCTGTGGAAGTACCTCACATCTGCTAAAGACTTGTCCAGAGAGAAAGGAGAAATTCTCGTCCAGCAGAGCTTCAGGAGGGAAAGGCAAGCGGCGGCAGCTGAAGCAGAGAAGCAGTGGGAGACGACAGATTCCAGAGGCTTCAGTCGTGTACCAGGCTGAGCATTTTCAAGGACAAGACTGGATCCTTGACAGCGGAGCCAGCTACCATGTGACGAGGAATCCGGAGTTGCTTATTTCCAGGGACAATTGCAAGTTACAATGTGTAAGCTTAGCAAATGGTTTGTGTTCCCCGGTAATAGCACAAGGTTCTGTTCAAATACCTGGTTTAGGTAAGCTTGAAGAAGTATTGTTGGTATCCCAATTAAAACACAATTTGCTTAGTGTGAAATGCTGAACAGAAAAAGGGTTTGAAGTAACATTTAATGATTTTTGTTGTTGTTTAGTCGTTAAGTCGTGTCCGACTCTTCGTGACCACATGGACCAGAGCACGCCAGGCCCTTTCCTGGAGAAAACATTTATGTGATACAGGCTGTATTATTAAAATGAATGGTAATGTCTGTGGGCAGGCGAACAGTGCAACGGCTTGATTAAATTAATACACACAGACCAAGTGCAAGCATGTCTAAGCCTAAATAAGCCTGAACATGATCAATGCATACATTTACTACGCAGGAGATTTGGTCACATGGGGTACAACTTAATTAAGAAAACAAACCTTTTGAACAGTGATCTGGTGACAGCACATGCTTTTTAAAAAAAGGGACCACAACAGCTAAGCTCAGATTACTCTTTTCTGGAAATGAGATATCCTGGATCCTGTTGACACCAGTCCCTTCTCCCCCCTCCCTCTAGGAACAGTTGATTGACAGCTACTTAGAGGACACCTACTCTTTTGAAGGTCATTTTTTGTTCATAAGATCATGCCCTTGTTGCCTTCCTTCTTCTAATTGTCCCACTGTTTCCTCTTTCATTGCAGTAAATCATCAGTTCATTTGCACCACGCCTTTCAGTAAAGCATCTGTTCATGACAACTTCCCTTTGATTCCTGTCTGTTTGCTTTCTGAACACACGGAACAGAGGGGGAAAGATTTAGATAAATAGTTACGCAATCTTTGCAATCCAGCCCATACGCACCTATTTGGCCCACCTCCTTTAAGAAAACAGGCAAAACAAACAGATGGAAAATCCCCCTTCTTTCCCCCTCCTGTGCCCCCTTCCTTCTGGGAGGAAGTTTTCAATTTTTAAATTTTTCTCCCCTAAATGGTACAGTGCATCAGCACAGCCCTAATAGGCTGAAAAATCCACTATTTTTGCTTCCTTTCTCTGCTCCTCTGTGGTGTGGGCACAGAAAGGGAGTTTTTAATTTCCCAACATCATGAAGTGGCTGCACTTCTTAAGCTGCTTAATGATGTTGGTAAAGTGAAAGCGGAAGGGAAAAATTAAAACAGCAAGCTTTGGTTTGATTCCATTGATTGCATGTGCTGGAAACAAACCCAGATGGACTGATCCTGCCCACATTTAAAAAAGAGTAGCCCCTGATTAGGATCCAGAATGGTGCAGGTGAGAATGCTCAGGCGTTGGGCTGTTTTACGCTGGTACTTACGTCATCTGGTTTCAGGCAAAAGGAATGAACCAACCCGTCCCCACCAACAGTCCAAGCAGTGAGACAAATGTTTATGTAGCCACCCCCCTGGATACACATAAGGTCACAGATATTACAGGTGCTCTTCAGACAAACTTCTTATGCACTGAGTTGGTTATGATGGTGATTGGAAGGCACATGTCTGGTGAACATGAGAAGGGGTCCTCTACTTTAATCCTACAATATCCATAGGAAGCAGTATCTTAGCCTATGGCCCCCCACAACCATAAGGGGCTTTGTTTCGAATTCTCTCTCTTGATTACATGGAAAATCAGAAAACTGGACATTTAACAACAACAACAACAACAATGTGTCACACCTCATCTGTGAATGTCCAAAGATTGCACAAACAGATTACAAAGTTAGACATGTTTGAGTGGCAAAGTTAGTGCATTGGTCATTATAAAAAATATATATAACTTGCCGGCCTCCAAAAACCCGTGGGAACATCAGGTAGAGAAGGTGTCAGAAAATGAGGAAGTCAAGATCTTGTGGGATTTCCGGATCCAAACGGACAGATACCTTGAACATAACACACCAGACATAGTAGAATGAAGAAATGTCCAGATCATTGACATTTCAATTCCAGGGGATGCCAGAGTTGAAAATAAAGAACTGGAAAAACTAACAAAGTACAGAGATCTGGCCATCCAAACATTTCGCCTCTGGAAGAAACACCCTTCAGTGGTCCCCGTAGTCATTGGGGCTTTGGGAACAATATCAAAAAAAATCACACAGTACTATAAGCAGCTGCAGATCTCAGAAATCACACCATCAAAGCTACAAAAAAACAGCAGTATTAGGAACAGCATATATCCTGCGCTGATATCTAACAGATACTTAGGTTTTTGGTTAAAACTTGTATCTATTATATAATACCAGTCAATGTTTTTATAATTTTGACTGTGCCTGGAGTTTTTTAACAACAACAACAACAGCACTACTACTACTACTACTACTACTACTACTACTACTACTACTACTACTACTACTACTACTACTGATACTGATACTGATACTGATACTGGTGCTACTAGTGCTACTAGTGCTATTACTACTAGTGCTACTACCAGTGCTACTTCTACTACTGTGCCATGAAGTCAATTCAGGGTTATGGCGACCCTTTTCAGGGTTTTCCAGGTAGAGGATACTCAGAAGTGGTTTACCCTTCCCTTCTTCTGGGATGCCCAAGGCTACACAGGCTGGCCTTTCTGGGATACACAGAGGGGAACTGAACTCCCAACCTGTATCTTCACAGCCAGATAACTAACTCACTGAGCTATCCAGCCAGCTGGACATTTTATACACAGTAGTACTTCATATCCTATTCACAAGATACTAGGTGCCTTCAATATATGAGGTTTTGGTTTAAAAAGAAAAAAAATCAACAAATGATGATAAAAATTTTAAAAATTTAAGCATGAAATTGTCAGGCAGAATAACCATTCTGTGGGGATTAATTAATGCCATAAATATCTATCAAATGTATCATTCCTGTGGGGAATGACACCTGCTCAAACACATACAAATAAGTAAAGGGATGACTGGCTTGTGGAAAAAAAAATACACCTATTTCTTGTGTTCCCTTTAAAGCAAAGCAAAGCGTGCTGCTTATAGACCGCCCCATAGCGCTTCAAGCACTCTTTGGGCGGTTTACAAGTTAATTATGCAGGCTACACATTGCCCCCCCCCCCCCGAGAGCTGGGTACTCATTTTACTGACCTCGGAAGGATAGAAAGCTGAGTGAACCTTGAGCCGGCTACCCGGGATTGAACCCCGGGTCGTGAGCACAGTTTTCGCTGCAGTACAGCAGTTTAACCACTGCGCCACGATTGCCACCATCTTGCCATAGTTTGAGAATGCAGTCACAAAACTTCCTAGACAGCTTTTAGGACTACAGCTCCCAGAATCCAGCATGCCCTATGGCCACACCAACTAGGGGATTCTGGGCTTTGTAGTACAATTCCCCAAAACCCATCAAATAAGAGCAATGAGAATGGTCAGGTGAATGAAGCAGCTCCTGCATAATAATCATGTGTCGTGAAGTCAATTCAGGGTTACGGCGACCCTTTTCAGGGTTTTCCAGGTAGAGGATACTCAGAACTGGCTTGCCGTTTCCTTCTTCTGGGGTCGTCCTGGGACTGTGCAGCTTGCCCAAGGCCACCCAGGCTGGCTCTTTTGGGATGCAGAGTGGGGAATCAAACTCCCAATCTCTGGCTCTGCCACCAGATACTTAAACCACTGAACAATCCAGCCAGCTAACTCCTTTATAAGGAAAGCTTAAAACATTTGGGGGTGATTAGCTTAGAAAAAAGGTAAGTAAAGAGAGGCAAAAAGAAGTATAAAATTATGTCTAGTGTAGCAAAAGTAGAAAGGCAGGTGTTTTTTTCTGTTTCTCCTATTGTTGGTACCTGGAGTCAATGAATCTGAAAAGGATCAGGTTCAGAAGGGATAAGGGGAAGTACTTGTTCACGCACAGTTAAACTGTGGAACTCACCACCACAAGATACTAAGATGTCTGGAGACTTGAACAGCTTTAAGGGAGGAGAGGATAAATTGAAAGATGTTAGGACCATAAGTGGCTACTTGTCAGGGTGGTTATACATCACCTTCCATTATCAGAGCCTGGATGCTTCGTATATCAGTTGCTAGAGAAGATGACATGAGAAGAGGAACTCCAGTCACATCTTACTGGTAGGCATCTTGGTTGGCTAAGGTGTAAACAGAACATAGAACTAGATATGATTTATTTCTCTTCATGTATTTCTTAAACTTGTATACTGCCTGATTAAAGTGAAGCAGTACTCTAGGCAGTTACCAATCAAATAAAACCGAATACAGTAATATAAGAAGAAAAATAAACAGTAATCAAATCAGATCAAGTTGAAACATCGTAAGACAAACAGACCAAGAGCATCAAACCATAAGTGGAAGGGACCCACGAACTGGCTAATTCATTGATGCCATTGGAAGCCTCTATAAAGAGCTTCATCTTCAGCAGCCTTGTAAAGGTTGGGAGGGAAGGGGCCAGGCGCAGCTTGACCAGAAGCCCATTCTGAAAGGTTGGCCACAGTCAGGAAAGCTTGGTTGTTAGCCTGTTGTTTTTTTCTGGCCTCCCTCGGTGTGGCAACCCAAAGGAACATGGCCTGCGATGATCTAGTGGCACTCTGACAAGATCTAGCAAAAAGTTCTTAAGGTGAGTCACAACAGTCATGCTGCCACACCTGTATGTGTGGGTTATGTGCCATGAAATCAGAACTGACTTGTAGGTCACCCAAATAGGGCCTTCAAGGTAGGAGAAATGTTTTAGGAAGTGGTTTTACCAGGTCCACCCCTCCCCCTGAGCATTTTAATGCCAAGCTGGGATTCAAACTCAGGTCTACTAAATCCTAGTCTTTCACAGCATCCACTATACCACACTGGGTAGCACCCATACCCATACATAATAATTTTTTTTCCAGAAGGTCTAAAGGTCCCATATTTAATCTCTGGCACTCTGAGCTGAAAGGATGATGTACTAGGTGATGAAAAAAGTCACCCTTTGTCCCAAGAGAGTGGACAACGGGCACCATTCAAAGCAGACAATACCGGGTTAGATGAACAGATTGACTATCAAGACCTGAAGCAACTTCCTTGTGCTTAAGGTTGGGCAGCCTGTAAGCCGGAAAAAAATGCAAGAAATTTCAAGTGGCTGGTTTATAGCTGTTTTAAAGAGCATTGGCACTGTACCCACTGATATGACTTAGCTCCACATTTAAATTCCTGGTGCTTTGCCAGCAGACAAAAAAAAAAAAAAAATTACACAAAACCCTGAATAAATACGAGGGACTCTTCACACCCCTCCCAACATTGCCAAGATTCACTGGAGCTTTTCTCTGTGTTGACACCACAGTCGTAGCTGGAACCAACCATGAAGCCCCTCTGCCTTTCCTTTGCTGTGGTCTTCTTGGCTTTTCACATCCAGGCCAAGCCAGATCCCTTGCTGCTTGAAAAACTGGAACAGTACGAAGGGTTTGTGCGGGCAGCTTTTCAGAGAGATGGTAAGTCTGGCCCAAGAATGATGTACATTTTGTGCAAACCCCTCGTTCCTCTTGGCATTTTGTGCAAAAACTTTGCATTTTTTTGGGGGGGGGGAATGCACAGCTTTTTTAAAAATAAAAATCAAGCTACAAAGTTTTTGTGCAAAGTACATTTTCGTCCACTCTCCCTACCCCCCCCCTTTTTTCTAATCTGAAGCTGAGGGGAAAAAGTACTCACTTTTTTGCCCTGTGCAGGAGGAAAAAAAAAAACAGCCTTGTAATGGTTGACAATTCTTACAGTGATATATTGAGATAGCCATTATTGGTCAAGTGTGAGAAAAAAATATCTGCAAATATTGTTGATGTCTGTATGTATTAGTGTGCTCTTTGGACTGCAGTTCAGTGCTTTGGCACTCCTGAAGCTGTTTCTTCATGTTCTTCTACAGATAGAGATTTGTTTTCTCACTGTGTTGAGTATTATAATAAAAATCTCAGAGTTCGAAGGGACCTTATAGATCCTAGGGTCCAGCCCCTGTTAAGGAAGCACAGTGGGGAATTGAAACCCCCCCCCTCTACCTCTACCTACACCACTGGGCTATCCAGCAGTTCCCCAATAATCTTAGAACTGCTTAGCTGAAAGGGACCCTATGAATCATCCAGTCCAGCCCCTATCAAGGAGGCCCAGCGGGGAATCGAACTCCCAACCTCTGGCTCCGCAGCCAGATGCCTAAACCACGGAGCTATCGAGCATTTTAGAAACTAGACTGATACTTAGAAGACGTCCCTTCCTTGAAGTACAGCTCTCACAATGCTCCCAGGCAGCGTGCCCAGTGACCAGCTATTTGGGGGGATTCTGGAATTTGTAGTAAAAACAAACAAACCACAAACCACTATACCAGACATGAAAAGAATGTGGTCAAAAATTTCTCTGTGGCGGCCCCTCAAGATGTTACAATGCGCGTGGCCATCTCCTTTTCACTTCCCACCTGTGTCCATCGCATTTTGTATAAAGCCATCTGTGATACGATTTCATAACAGGCAGAATTTTATACAGGACTGGATTAAAACAGCCATTTGCAGGTGATGAATTTAGGCAGCTGTCTCATATAGTAAGAACATACCTGATTAGGGTGAGGATATATCATCAGGTGAGAAACAGTGACATCTCTCCTTGTCCCCCTAAACTTCCTACAGTAAATTTGCCCAATATATGCCTTTATTTATTTATTTAAAATATTTTTACCCCACCTTTCTCCCTAAGAAGGACCCAAGGAGGCTTAAACCATTGAAAGGCAATATGTAAACTGAAAACAATGAGTCTACAATGGTGGTTTATGCCATTAAAAGACAATATTTAAAGCTAAGAACAATGAGTGGCAGCCATTACACCATTAAAAGACGATATTAAAGCTGAAACAATAAGTTTCAGTATGCACATATTGAAAAGGAACAAACCAAACAGGTATATCAGTTAAAGTAAACCACTTCTAAAAAAGTTTTTGTAATAAAGAAAGAAATTATTATTATCCTTTCATAGCTACGCAGTGTGGTGTACTAGATAAAAAGATGGATGAGGACTCGGGAGGTCTGGGTTCAAGTCTTCACTCAGCCACAGAGACTCACAGGGAAGGAGTGGGCCTGGTAAAGCCACTCCTTAAATATCTCACTGACCTCGAAAGCCCTACTAGGGTCGCTATAAGTTACTTCCAACTTGACGATCTTTCCATATACTGGAATGAATAACAGCAAGAAAACAGCTGCTGTTGATTTAGAGGATAAAGGAAGCAGGTAGAATCGGGAAAGAGAGAAAGGCCTACCACATGGAATGGCTCGATAGCTGAATGGTTTAGGTATCGGAGGTTGGGAGTTCGAATCCCCACTGTGCCTCCTTGACAGAAGTGGGACTTTATGATCCATAGAGTCCCTTCCAGCTCTGCAGTTCTAAGAGCTAAGGTAAGATTTATATTGATTTTAATTCAGATCATGGAAACATGAATTTTAAATAATAATAATAATAATAATAATAATAATAATAATAATAATAATAATAATAATAATAATAATAATAATAATAATTACTATTATTATTATTATTATTATTTCCAAACTACCCCCAGCCAATGCTCTGGCTCCGATAGACGTCTCTTGCTCCAAATTATGGTTCAGATGAATCCATCTCCCATGTACATATACCAAGCTCTGGTTTAAATCTTGCTTTCATTTCAACCTGCGAAAATGAAAGGCTATATATATGAAACATTTCAGAATATGCTGTTAACCAGAGTAAATAGATGACATGGATGGTGTGACCCAAGCTAATACGCTATTTTGTGTTTTCACCAAAGGATCCAGAGGCCAGGCGCATCACCTTTCCGCTCTATGGGTTTTCCAGGATAAAATGCATTAACATAGCTAGGGATGGGCATGAACCGAACCGTAAACCAGAAAAAAAAAACACGGGTGAACTGGGCTGGTTCGTGGTTTGGTTGGTGACCTGATTCGAGGATACCGTATTGCTGAAGCAAAACAAAACTCTGAACTTTTTTTGCCTTAGGTGCTTTGTTTGGCTTTGGCAAAATGAGATGCCTGCCCTTCCCACTGCCCCTGCCGCCTCTCTGCTTGCTCCTACTGCCTCCTCTTCCTCTTCCTCCTCCCCCTCCTCTGGTGCTGCCTCCTCAGTGGGCTTGGCTTCCCTGCCAGAAGCCGGACTCCATTGCCTCTTCACATGTGCTCCACTGCTCAGCTGACAGGTGGGTGCATGCTTAGAAGCAACAGGCCCGGCTCCTGGTAAACCAGTTCATTTTTCCAGGGGTTCGTGGTGGTTCGCGCTTTGCCACAAACCACATACCATCACGAATAGAGATGGGGGTATTTGTATACGAATACTCCCGCACAGGTGGTGATAATGAGGGTCCGGCCCCCTGGAGCCAGACCGTCCACTCACAATGCCGCCGGCTCCACGATCTTTCCGATCACTCCGGAGCTCGCGATCCGCTCGCCACTCCTGACAGGAGGTGGGATGACACGCCTCCCTGCCAGGTCGAAGAGTGGCTCGCCAATCGTGAGCTCCAGAGTGATAGGAAGGATTGCGGAGCCGGTGGCAGCGGCGGAATTGTGAGTGGACGGTCTGGCCCCAGGGGGCCGGACCCTCATTATCGCCACCTGTGTGGGAGTATTCGTATTCCTATATGAATACAAATACGAATATCATATTCGTATACGAATACGAATACCCCCATCTCTAATCACGAACCACCGGTTTTTTGGGTTCAGTCCCATCTCTAGACATAGTCATTGGAATCTTGAAAGGGTTAAGCAGTTGCTTCAGACATTGATAGATGTGCCCCGTGCGAGTCATCCAAGGGTTAAGGCTGCAACTAACTTTTCATCTACTAAATTAAGTACTGTTAAATCCTCTCCCCCTGCCCATCCACTAATCTGTTCCCTTTACATTCAGTACCTGAATATGAAAATATAAACAAACATCAGGCTGGAAGACTCCATATTTATTTATTTTTTCTTTTTGCAAGCCAATTGAAGCTGAACAAATCCCTTCAGGTTTTAGGCCTGCCCCCATCTCATTTCTCATGCCATCATGATTTTTCATAAAATCATAGAATGATGGCGTTGGGAGGGGCCTCGAAGGCCATCGAGTCTAACCCCGTGCTCAAGGCAGGAATCCAAATCCAAGCAGATCTGACAGTGTTGTTAGGTAGATTGAGTTAAATGCTTTTGCTTCTATTTTCTTTCCCAAAAAGAAAAAAGGTAGAAAGGAAAGATGACAGGGAGAAACGAGAGGATGAAATAAATCCTGCTTTCAGTTCTTCTTATTGCCGTTTTTTAAAATGATAAACCCTTAAGTAATAAATGTTATCTCTTTTTTGTTTGTGTGCAGAGCCCGGACTACCATTCACAAACACGGTGGGGAAAATTTATTGCCTCAGCCCGTGGGGATACTGCTTATTCCGGGATTATCAGTGTTCATCAGGCTTTGTGATGAAGGAAGAATTCAACAACTGTCCTAACACCCGTACACTCAAATGTTGTGTTCTGTGAGGAAACTGGACGAAGTGCCAACGTATTCGTCTGAGAACAGTCTCCAGCCACTGAGAAGGAACATCTCTTTGTTCCCTTCTATCAATCATCTGGGTGGTTCTTCTTTTTCTTTTCTTTCAGATGGATAAGAACTTTCACAAGTACATAGACATGTTCCGTTTTGTCTTCTTCAGGTGAATCAATCTCAAATAATTTCACGACTTTTTCACTTAGTGCCTTATGTTACACGGATGGTGCAGGAGAGATTCTTTGTGAAAGCACACTCTGGAAAACTGATTGCAGAACCCAAGAATCATTAAGAGAACACCAGCAGGATGCCTCTGATGTACATCTCAAGATACCATACGGTGTGTGCGATTAGATAAATGATTCACAAAAGAGGATCTCTCCCTCCTATTCCAAAATTACATTTTCTGGTCCAAATCGCTATGGAGTTTTACTGCCCAAGAAAGTGCAATTTCGCACATGTGGTTCTTGCATTTTGCCGGCAGCCCGTTGGACATCTGGAGGAGCGACTGTTAGTGCGGTTGATTGCACAACAGACAACTGGCAAAATAGCTAGTCTGTTTGCACAATTGTGTTGGCACCATTGCGCAACCCAAAAGGAGCCTGGCTCCTTTTTCTGAAATTACACAATGAGCCACGTAAGAATAATAATACAATAACTGAGTTTTAGAATCAGAAGCGGTCCCAAGGGGCATCTAGTCTGACCCCTTGCAGGTGGAAGGCTTTCCAAGGGATTGCATCTCACTGTTAGACAGCTCTTACCCCATCAGAAGGTTCTACTTAATATTTAGTTGTAAGTTCCTGTCCTGTACGTTGAATTGATCAGTTTATGTCCAGCAGAAATGAAGTTCCATGTGACAGTCTTTTGGATATTTTAGGATGGCTATCATTGTTTTTATGTGTTGTCTAGTTACTTTTAATATATGGCAATCCAGATTGGTTTTTGAGATACATGAGACATTCAAGGAGCGGTTCACCATGTTCAAACCCATCTTCAAGAGTTTCCATGACTGAGGCTGGGTTTGAACTCAGGTTTTCTGAGTCCTAATAGAATCCTGCTTCTGCAAGATCACGTTAGCCCTCAGTGGTTATCATGGAGGATCAGCAGCAAAAACAAACCAAAAGTATGTTTTCCAGGTAGAGAATACTCAGAAGTAGTTTCCCATTCCCTTCTTCTGGGGGAGCCCTGGGACTGTGCAGTTTGCCCAAGGCCACACAGGCTGGCCTTTCTGGGATACACAGAGGGGGACTGACCTCTCAGCCTCTGGCTCCACATGTAGATCTGCCCTCTACTTTCTCAGCATAAGCACATAAGAAGAACCTCGACTGATCAGCCAGAAGGGCTGTCACATCCACTGTTATGTTCACATCGTGGCCAACCAGTTGCCTGTGGGAAGCCTTGATGAAGAAGGTCCTGTCTGAGAGCTGGTTAAGGTTGGTGGGTCTTCAGGCCACATTTTCAACCTCAGCATCCCTCACGGAGAAATCTAGGCCTAAAAATAGGGGTGGGGTGGATTCAAAACATTCAGATTTGGTTTTTGTTTTGTGTGTATGTGGTTTTGCAGGAGCTTGGAGGCTGGGCTTCTGAGATCTCTCGATGGTAAAACCAACGGCCCCAAATCCCTCAAAGAACTACAGAAAAGCAACCTTTCTATTATCCCCCTCCCCAGTCCTCAGTTTGGTGGCCTGCATAGGCGTCAAAAACATCCCGTGACTGTTTTGGAACACTTTTTACTCATTCCTGGTCGATCTGAATCCTTATGCAGATGGTAACGAAATTTTGGAAGAAATCAGTGTACAGGGAAGAGAGTGAGTTTGCACCCTCTGATAGAAGATAGAAGACATAATCCACTGTTTATTGTTCTGCCCCATCTATAAGGACCCCAGAGAAAAATTTGTGTTACTTATTATCCAGTCGTTCCCTAATTGCACACCCAAGGAATTAATATTAAAATTGCTTATTGACAATCAGCCATTCATTACATATGCTGTAGTACTCTTTGCATTGCCAGCCGAGAAGCTGAAATCTGGTTTTCTCAAGGACCGTCACGCCATTTAATTTAATGGTCCATAGTTTAGTTGGAGATGCTCAAAGAAGGACACGTTTTAAAGTGTCGTTCTAAAATGTATGTTTTTAAAACCTGGATTTTCTTTTTATACCATATGTTGCATATTGTAAAGGCCTATGGCCATAAAGTTTTGACTGACTGACCCTCGGATTTCAGGAAGAGCTTCAGTCCATCTGCGGATAGGGTTGCCCACACAAATTTTACAGAAGGTTTACTGCATTGCAGAATCTAACTGTTCGGTTCCTTGTAGACACATTAGCTCAAAACAGATCCAACAATCCAAAGTTGGACCCATGGTAACAACCCTGTTTTCCTTCTTGATTCATCCTGGATTTCCTATTGGCTCTGAGCTTCCTCATTCCAGTCAAAGTGTGGCGTCTTACAAAGAATATATAATAGTTAGTCTTTAAGGTGCCACACGTTTTCATCTTGTTTTATTTTCTTTCTTTGAATTTTGCCCAATATTCTTACAAAGTATTCTTTTAAAGTTCTTTTGGCATTGTTCTTCCTCATAGGATGTTTAATTTTCAAGTACTTCCTGGACTTGTCAATGAAATAAAGATTCTTTTGTTGATTAGCTGCCTCTCAGATGTTGTTGTAATTCTAGGTCACCCGGGCAACGGGGTGAGGTGCCTCTTTGAAGTGGCTCGACAAGACCAATTTCCTCCAACTGTCGTCCCCCCCTCACAGATCCCAAGATTTCCTGGGAGCCCTGCCGGGCATGTGTTGAGCCCTTGTAAGCTTTGTCTAAGAGTAGCTCCAGTGGCATTACAACTGCACAACGAGTGGGCTTGAATCCAGGCTGAAACGGGGAAAAATAAAAATGCATGCGCTGACCTGGAAGTGTTTGTGTTTTTGTATGCACAACCGTCTTTTGTAGTTGAGGGCCCCAAGAAGAGTGGCACAACATGGCTACCCCAGCACTTCACTCATTTCCTTCCATACTTTTTCAAAGCATCTTTGTAGCCCTGGTAAGTTGTTGCTAGAGATGGGCACGAACCAGCAAAATGGTGTTTTGTCTTGGTTCGTGGTTTGTGAAAGGCCACAGAAATTGACAATTTTTGTAAATTTACAAAATTTACAATTTTGTAAATTTTACAAAAAAATTAAATTAAAAATTAAAATTAAAACCAGAAATTTACAGTTTTTCACAAATGAACCATGGATCCGTTCATCTGTTCCTTTGGGAATTTTCTTTTTTTCTTTAGACAGCCCGGTGGCTTTCTCCCCTACCCCCTTCCCACTGCCCCATTGACTCCCTACCTTGTCCTGCCACTGCCATCACCATCTTTGGAGACAACAGCCTGCTTTCCCTTCTGGGAGTCGGGCCTGCCATCTCTGGGCATGTGCATGCAGGCCCAGACTTGATGATCTTTTCTAATGATTTTAAGGATCTTTTTAAAGATAAGCCTTTCTTTTTTCTAAAACCAGGGGGATTATTGTATACTTAGGATGTGATCACCTGGGGAAATAGATGACGTTGTGGAGGATTAGTGGAGCGGTCAATATTCCCCGCAGTCACAGGAGGTATGGGGAATTGCATTCCAACCCGACACTGATCCATGCCCAAGCTGGACCTTTTTGGACCATCTGGACACCTATTACTTTCGGGGGACAAGTTGGAGCGATTCCCCAACAGACAGAAGGGGTGGTTTAAGGGAGATCACTCCCTACAATGTGACCCTTTTCAGTGTGATGAGACACATGCCTTTCCTGCCCTCTGATTGCACCCTTAGTCCCATTTGATTCCTTGACATCAACAAAGCAAAAGCAAAGTATGCTGCTTATATGCCACCCCATAGCACTTAAAGCACCTCTGGGTGGTTTACAAGTTAATGATGCAGGATACGCATTGCCCCTGCAGCAAGCTGGGTACTCCTTTTACCGACCTTGGAAGGATCGAAGGCTGAGTCAACCTTGAACTGACTACCTGGGATTGAACCCCAGGTCATGAGCAGAGTTTGATGCAGTCCAGCAGTCCTGTGCCACAAGGAACTAAGGAGTTACAAGTAATGTAGTTCCCAGCAAGGAATTATTCTTTTTTAAGTAACAAGGGCCTGACAAAATAACTTTCAAAAGTAATGTGAAGATTCTCAGTCATCCAGGTGAGGTTATCTCCAGACTTGCCATGACTCAACTTTCGAAAGTAATGTTAACAACTGGGAATGAAGATCCCAACTCTCAACTTCATCCCCATTTTAGATTTTGCTAACAGCAAATCCTACTTACTTTTAGAAGTTACTTCTAAATTCCATTTAGAGACATTTTGGATGCATTTTGGGTGGACTTTTTGTTTGTTTGAGTTTATGCCTGAGTCAAAAGCATTACTGTGATGCTCCAGTAGATGGTGATGTTGCTTCCATTTTTGTCATGTGCCATCAAAACACAACTGATGGCAAAGGCAATTTTATGAATGAATCTCCAAAAGGCCCTGTGATTAACAGATCTGCTTTGGTCTTACAAACTAAAGGCCTAGCTTTCTTTTTTGTGTCAGTTCAACTCATTAAGGTCTTCCCCTTACACCCATGATCACCCAGAAGGTATGTGGCTGATGGAGATACATGCTCTGCCCTCTGTGTGGCCTTGAGCAAGCTGCATCGTCGCAGACGGCCATCAGTAAAAATGTCTGAGTATTTTGTAACAAGAAAACCTTAAGAAGGACACTGAACTGACTTGACAGCATGTAAATGTTGTTATAATTTTAATTAGGCCATATTGCTCATGCTACCAACCAATCAACAATTGCACCCATTTCTTGTGAAGCATCTCTGTTTCTCAAGTTAAGTCACTAAATAAAAAACAACCACACAGTATTTCTTTAGAATCAGAGGTTGGATTAGTGACTGGAGAAAGTAAGTCTTTCTTGGAGGTAACTGAGGAACCTCATGGTGCAGTGGTCAAAAACAGTACTGTAGCCAAAACTCTGCTCACGTCCTGGGGTTCAATCCCGGGTAGCTGGCTTGAGGCTGACTCAGACTTCCATCCTTCTGAGGTCGGAAAACTGAGTACCCAACTTGCTGGGGGGTGGCAATGTGTAGCCTGTATAATTAAATTGTAAATGGCCACGAGAGTGCTATAAGTGCTATAGAGTGGCATCTAAGCAGCACACTTTGCTTTGCTGTAACTCTCGTGCTGCACAAAACTTCTCTTTCTTGGGTTTCTAGATGACCCGTTGGCTTAATTATTGGTTCATTACTTGATTGTCACTTTAGTGTTTGCCTCAATATGTATGGCTTTAGTTTGTGATCATTCTAAGCCTTTCTGGTGATGGCGTTGTGATTCAACAACGCAGTTCGCAGACTTGTGCTCCAAATGGTGAAGACATGATGTAGACCAGAAGGCTCTGCCCTTTCTTATTTGCACAGAAAGCCCATGACTAGAGAAGGCTGGTGCCGGCCTTGAAATTTTGGAGTGCTCCAGAACTTTCTGGTCCATGATACACCACTGTGTATGTGGAAAAGTACACCAGCTTGTGATACAAAAATAATTTTGTTTCACCACTGGAACACCGAATATCACAGATACCTTGATTGTCAGCACACCTTGCTTTGGATGCATGGCTAAGGAAAGTATGAGGTGGGATGACCTACAAAATGTCCTCTCCTGAGAAGAGGAAGACATAGAGTCTGGTTTTCTGGTAGGTTGATTCAAGATAGCGTAAAAGTGAGTGGAGGGGGAACTAGACTGCCTCAAATATTTCCCAGTTCTCTCCTGTTGGGAGTAATGATCAAAGGACTATACAAGAAAACCGCCAAGAGAACTATCAACGAGTACTCATTCTTTGTGAAAGTCTGAGTCCTCTAATCCCCACATAAACCAACCATTAAACCAACCTTTAAGTTAGCCACAATCTACACTTACGATATAGAATCAGCATAGTGAAGTTGGAAGGGGCCTAAAAGGCCATTGAGTCCAACCCCCTGCTCAATGTCGAAATACAAATCACAGGATATCAGCCAGGTGGTTGTCCAAATTTCTCTCAAATGCCTCCAGCATTAGAGTGCTCACCACCTCTTGAGGCAATTGGTTCCA
The DNA here is from genome assembly GCA_037013535.1 of Intellagama lesueurii. NCBI lineage: Eukaryota > Metazoa > Chordata > Lepidosauria > Squamata > Agamidae > Intellagama > Intellagama lesueurii. The sequence goes on along the minus strand of JBAJHW010000001.1, from coordinate 346,878,920 downwards.
TTGTTGTACTGCTCTAACAGTTAGGAATTTCCCCCCCTGATATTCACCTGAAATCTGTTTCCTGTAACTTGAGCTTATCACATCACTTTGTGATATTCAAGAACAGATCCTGACCTTCCTGTGTAGGACTACCTTTCAAGGATTTGAAAAGTGCTCTCCTATCTCCCCTCAGTCTTCTTTTCTCAAGGCTAAACATGTCCAGTTATTGCAGTCTTTCTTCATAGGGCATTCCTCATAGGACTAACTCCTAATGAATGAAGTCAATCACATTAACTTCATCAATTAATACACATGCCCTCCAACACAAACAACACAGAAAACACAGACAGAAGGAACAGATTCTTGAATTTAACATATGCTTTATTACAGAACTACAACTAATTCTTCTTTCTCTTGCTGAAGATCATGTGGTTGGGACACCCAGGGCTTCGCCTCTTTCTTCAAACCACACAGCACTTGTTCAAATGACGATAAGGACAGTTGTTGACTCCCTCGGACCACACTTTGCCTGAGGGACACCTCCAGTCACGTCTCTGGCAAAGGCCCCTCCGGCCAAAGCAAGTGACAACAAGCAGGGCATTCTTGCTATCACCTTTCAATTGGGGCTCTGGAGGAAAAGAGAGGGGAATATCCATCATCCCATTATTGTCAATAAAAAAGAAAAGAAAAACAAATCCATTATTTTTAAATTTTGCCTATATATGACCTAGTTATTTGATTGTGCCTTATTTTTCTGTAATGCTAATGCTATTGTAGGGATATAACACAAATTACATTATTTTGTGCAAATCTTTCAGTAATAGTGGGCATCTCAAGAAGCACATAACCATACAGCTTGGGGTGCTTTAGTGCAGCAGTTGCCAACCTCAGATGATCTTGGACTAAAATTCCCAGAATCTGTGCTGGCCAGGATTTCTAGGAGTCCAAGAACTTATGGGGACCCAAGGTTGGGAGCCATGCTTTAGTGCAATGCTTCCCTTTAATGGCTGTTTGCTAGACAACCAGTATTCAAATCATGATCTTCCCCATTTCTCCTCACCTCCACCCTGGAGGGCTTCCTACTCTAACTGGGGCAACAGTCCTTGCATTGAACAAAGTGTGAGGTAACCCATGAAAGCATGGGCCAGGTTAAAGTTCTTGAGGTCTCACTATGCTTTTCATGCTTGCTTGTGCTGTGCTAGAGGAGCAGAACTGGCTCCTACCCTTGGATGTCTAACATCTGTTTACCAGGAAGAAAATACCATTAGGTTCAAAGGATCTTACTGCCAGGATGCCATAGCAGGCATGTTGATGGTGTTGAACAATTGAGAAGGGAAGCACAAGCCATTCAGTGAAGGATTGAAAGGAAAAGAGAAGACCCTTGTAGAACCGCAGAATAATTGAGTTGGAAAGGGCCTATGAGGCCATCGAGTCCAACCTCCTCCTCGAGGCAAGAGTCCAAATCAAAGCAGATCTGACAAATGGTTGTCCAACTGTCTCTTGAATGCCTCCAGCATTGGAGCGCTCACCCCCTCTCAGGGTCATTGGTTCCATTGTCATACTGCTCTAACAGTTAAGAGGTTTTTCCTGATATTGAGTCTAAATCCAGCTTCCCATAACTTGAGCCCATTGTTGCATGTCCTGCACTCTGGGATGATTGAGATCAGATCCTGCCTCTCCTCTGCATGACTACTTTTCAAGTATTTAAAAAGTGCTATCTTATCTCCCCTTGTTTTCTTAAGACTGGGCTCTGGATGTGCAGAGGGAAACTTTGAAGAGGTATTGTGAGAGAAGGATTTCATTTTACTCACCGACAGTATCTTCAAGACTTTGTGGAACTGGGCTGGCCTGGGCCTGAAACACCAAGTAGGCAACAGCAAAGAGCAAGAAAAGGGTCTTCATGGTGGAAGATTGGCTAGGATCTCAGTCTCAACGCAGGTGAGCAGAAGATGTTGAGACAGGCTCTGGAGGATGGCAGCCAAGACCCCTTATATATACACAAGGGTTTTATGGGCAGAGTGTTTCAGGTGAGGAATGTGGTCCAATTGCTGAAATATGGGTTACGTTTCCCAGCTGTGCAATTCATGTAAGATACAATTGAAGTGGTTATCAAAAGGATGTTTTGTCAATAAAATGTGCAGCTGTCCGTATCGGTTGATATACAGATAATTATCCTTTTCAACTTTTATTGGTTAATTCACCTTCTCATTGACTTGTGCAAATTCTTCAGTTTCCTTATTGTAGTGTGAAGGATGTCTGTGCAATGCATCAGCATGGGCTCGGACATTAGATGAAACCGTCTGGACACAGTTCTTTCCTAAGGAGCTCTCCATGGTAGGAAAGATTGTAGGGCACGGTGGATGAAGTATCAGACCAGCACACAGGAGTAAAGGTAATGGTAGAGGTTCCCCTTGACATTTAGTCCAGTCGTGTCCGACTCTAGGGGGCGGTGCTCATCCCCGTTTCCAAGCCGTAGAGCCAGCGTTTTGTCCATAGACTGTTTCCGTGGTCACGTGGCCAGTGCGACTAGACACAGAACGCTGTTACCTTCCCACCGAGGTGGTACCTATTTATCTACTTGCATTTACATGCTTTCGAACTGCTAGGTTGGCAGGAGCTGGGACAAGCGACGGGAGCTCCCTCCGTCGCATGGATTCGATCTTACGATGGCTGGTCTTCCGACCTTGCAGCACAGAGGCTTCTGCAGTTTAACCCGCAGCGCCACCACATCCCTCTAGCACACAGGAGACCTGGGTTCAAACCCCTGCTCATCCTGGTAGGTGGCAATGGTAAACCACTTGTGGAACTTCTTGCAAACCCTGGAAAGCTTACTAAGGGCCATTATGAGTCAGAAGGGACTTGACAGTTTGTAACAAGCAAAGCCATGTAAGTCTTTTGTAGCAAAACCAACGAGTCTCGTAGCACCTTTAGACTAACAGGCATTTTTTTGACTAACAAGTTCTTATTTGGACAGAAAAATTGAATCATCTGATAAAGGGTCCGAAGATACCTTCAGAAAAATAAATTGCAGTTCTGTGTATGAAGTTAAAACTGGTAGGCTTCCTCTTCTGGGATTCACAGCACAACAAATGACAGGTAAATGTGGAACTGGATTTAGGAAAAATGCAGAGCAGCCATGTGAGGTACGGCAACTGGGAATTGGAAGCGTAGCCCCCCAAAAAAGTAACTTTCAGAAACTCAGGGAATAGCATAGTAATAACATAGACACAGTCGATGAAAAGATAAAGAAATCCTGCATAACCCAGTTGGGAAAAAAATGCACAAAACCAGGAGGATTGTTCCTTGGCATTGAACTGGACATTATAAACTTCATGATACACAAGGCAATGTACACACTTTGTGGTCTAGTAACATATGACTGTAACTCTGCCCCCTTCCTCACTCACTCACTTTTTCTCTCCCTTTACTCAGAGAGAACATCCAACTCAAAATTTTTCTTTTCCCCTTTCAAGGGAAAGTACTCTCTCTTCTCTTCAAGTCTTCTTTCCTGATTGTTCATGGAATTTCTTCTCTTCCTTCCTGTAACTGTAGAGGAGATTCACTTTTCTGGTTATTCTCATCCTCTGCAACTATAAGCTAAGAGTGCGGTTCCACTGGCAATTTGAATCAATTCATGTTCTGATTTTTTTAAAATTGATTTTAAGTCACATGGTATATAAACTGGCAGCCATGTTCATTTTAACTTAAATTAATTTGATTTATTTATTAATTTGATTATTAAAACTGTTCTTGGCCGCTACACCAATGAAATAAACTCATTTCCTTTCTGTTTTGGGAGCATGCTGTTTCTTCCCTTTTCAACTTTTTTTTTAAGCAATACATCACAAAATCAATGGCTGCATTAATCTGAGAACAGAACGTATTGATTAAGTGATGCAGAGATAAACTCTAACAAAAAAAACCCCCAAAATAACCAAAAACAAACAAACAAAAAAACCCAAACCCATTCAAGGTCATCGTTCACTAAGCTAAACATTTGTATAAGAAATAGAAGAGTAAAAATTGCGGTGCTTATTGCACTCATATTGAACAGGAGTACAAAGTGAATCAACATCATCATCTACAACAATCAAACCAATTTCAGTTGCATGGATTTAGAAGTGAGGTATTTTAAAAATACTGCTGGTTGGCTGGGGAAAAAAACCCCTCACTTTGCAGCCCAAATAAATTGATTCCAACCATGCGCCATGTGCCTGGGAATGCAAAAATTGATTTAAATAATACTTAAATCAATTTAACAGTAGTTCTCATTGCCAGTAAAACCGCACCCTAAGCCTCTTAAACTGAGCCTCCTTTTTCTTCTGTTTCATTCTTATTTCCTGTTCCTGCTTTCTTTCTCTTTTGGCCTGTGTCGATTTTCACTCTTCCCAGAAAGAAATCCATCATCTATTGCTTCCCTCTAATTCCGAGCTGGATCAAGAGGTTCCTCAAGTTAGCTTCAGATCCTTAAACCTGAAGCCTCCTCCCATGATCTATAATGACAAAAAAAAATTGTTTTCCCTTCCAGGAACAACACATTTGGGGTTTGACAAGGCAGGACAGCTTGCGTATCCCAACCCATAAATAAAAAGTGGGTGGGGTCATCAGGTCACTTGCAGTTTGTGGGGGAGGATATTTGGATTTTTCCCATGGTGACCCTTTGTCATAAATCCTGACAAAACCTTGGATACCTTCTAAAATATGACTTTATAAAAATGCACAGAATTACCTAAGGAACTACCAAAATGAATTCAGCGAGAAGCACAACCCCTTTAAGTTCTCTGGAATCATGCAGACAAGAAACTTCATACAAATATATATACTGCCCTGAAATGTCAGGGGAGGCCTTTCTCTTGAGCCCACCACCCTCATGTGTTTGGTGGGGACATGGGAGAGGGCCTTCTCTGTCGCTGCTCCCAGACTGTGGAACTCCCTGCCACTGGAGGCCAGTCTGGCCCCCTCTTTGCTGTCCTTCCGCAAGCAGACAAAGACCTTTCTCTTCAGGCAGGCCTTCCCTGAGTGGCTGCCTGAGAGGGCTTTTCTTTCCTTTTTCTTTTTTAATATTTTTTTTTAATCAATTGTTTTGCTCTGTTGTTTTTAAATGTGTTTCTAGTACAGTGGAACCTCTACTTACGAACGTCCCTACCTACGAACGATCCAACTTACGAACAGCTCCGTTCACAAAATGTTGCTTCTACTTGCGAACGGAGCTTCAAGATACGAACAGAAAAAGGCAGGGAAAAAGGCGGGCAATTCAACTTTCTAACTGTAGGTGGTGCTGAGGCTGCTTTTTTGTGCTGTAGCTCTTTCGGCAGTTATAGGGTGTGTCGCAGTTGGAGGCTTGGGAGAGCCTCCTGCTTCGGAGTGAGCCTGTGTGTGTGTGTCTGCAGGGAGGTAAGCTCCTGTTTTCTCCTTTAGAAAAACTGTTCTGGGTGGCTTTTGGTGTTTCTGTGCTGTGTTGTTAGTGGCTCTGCTTCGGAGTGAGCGTGTGTGTGTGTGTGTGCAGGGAGGGTATGTTTCTGTGCTCTGCTTCAGAGGAGTGAGCGTGTGTGTGTGTGTGTCTGCAGGGCTCTGGAGTTTTTTTCCCCTTCTTAAACCTCAGCAACGGAGGTGGCTCTAGTGTTTGTTTTTTTGAGGTTTTTTCTTAAAGCCTCAGCAACGGAGCACCTTCCGACTGGGCTTGCTGTGCTCTTTTAATTTTTTTGGTGATTTTTTTTCGGCCGGAATGGATTAATCGGTTTTCAATGCCTTCCTATGGGAAATGGTGCTTCTACTTACGAACGTTTCAACTTACGGCCACCGTTCCAAAACGGATTAAGTTCGTAAGTAGAGGTTCCACTGTATTAATTATAGTGACCATTTTAAATATAATACTGGTTTAATTCTTTTTAAAATATTTGTCTACTCACTGTTTTTAGCTTTTAAATATTGTCCTTTAATTGTTGTAAACCACCTTGGGGCCTTTTAAGGAGGAAGGCGGGGTAAAAATATTTTAAATGAATAATCTGTGCACCTGTGTTGTGCGTGGCTCATCATATTGAAGGAGGCTCGGACTCAGTAGTCAGCCAACCCAACGAATATTCGTTATTTCATCATGATACATAATAATAGCTCCCTTGAACTCTCAAAGTAAATAAAAAGATGGCGTCTAGGATGTGCCGCCTACCAATTCTAAATCAAACAATGTAGCAGGTGCCAAGCAAGAGATTGTTATCCAAAATGGAAAGAGGAAACAGGTTGTGGATGGGATTAAAAGGCATTGCAACTGGTCCCGACATCAACGAACACTGGTTCCTTTCAAAGAAAGAAATTTCTGATGCAGATAAAGGTAAAGGTAAAGGTTCCCCTTGACATTTAGTCCAGTCGTGTCCGACTCTAGGGGGCGGTGCTCATCCCCATTTCCAAGCCAAGGAAGCATCGCGCATGGTGACATCAGTTCACCATTTGGTATCAACTTTTTTTCCTGAAAGGGTTCGGCCCACTTTCATAGATTTTTGCAATGTGAAATGCATGGTAGAGTTTAATTTCATGTCTTTACCATGGGATCTTAAGCAACAAAGAAAAGAGATAAATAACTGCAAAGGCCACCATCCAACCCCAAGCGTGGTCCTGATAAAGTCCCATCACTTTCAGCTGGAGAGAGGTGCTGAAATGGGCAGGGCTTGAACAATTTCTAAGCATAGCTATTTCAGGATTTCAGAATATTTTGCTCTTACTACGTCGGTCCTGTTTGATGTTGTCATCCATTTCCTTGTGCTTCCATCAATATTGGAGCCCTCTACAGTGGTACCTCGACTTACGAACTTAATCCGCATTGGAACGGTGTTCACAAGTCGAAAAGTTCGTAGGTCGAGGCACCATTTCCCATAGGAATGCATTGAAAACCGATTAATGCGTTCCAGGGGAAGAAAAAAACACCAAAAAAAAACACACAAAACACTGCAAGTCCCACGCTGGGACTGCAAAAAAACAAAAAACAAAACCAAATAAATCCAAAAATAAACATTGGAGCAAGTCCCATTCTGGAACTGCAAAAAAAATAAAAACAAAAAAAACACAGAAACATACCCCCCAGCCCAAACCTACCCTCCAAAACCCACCCAGATCAAATTTTTTAAAAGAAAAAAAGCAGCACTTACTGGTCTGAAGCCTCCTGGGGGTCCCCCGCCGCTGCAATTGCCGCCACCGTGACCGCCGCCGCCGTGAGGCTTGAGCCTGGCCGGGGTGCTTCGGCCGCGGCGGAGGCAGTGGTCGCCCAGCGCCGGGAGACTTGAGCTGGCTGGGCTTCGGCCGCTTGCCTCCCGGCTCACCTCCCGCTTGCTCCGTGCCACCCTCCGTGGGCCCATGGCGGCAAATTCAAATGGCGGAGGGCGGTGAGGAGCCAGCGGGAGGCGAGCCGGGAGGGAAGCGGCCGAAGAAACCCGGCCAGCTCAAGCCTCCCGGCGCTGGGTGACTGATGCCTCCGATCGCGGTGGCGGGGGACCCCCAGGAGGTCTCCCAGGGCTTCCCCGCCACCATCGGAGACCTCCTGGGGGTCCCCCGCCACCGCGATCGGTGCCTTCGGAGGCCTCCCAGGGCACCGATCGTGGCAGCGGGGGACCCCCAGGAGGTCTCCGATCGCAGCGGGGAAGCCCTGGGAGACCTCCCCAGAGTCCCCCGCCACCATCGGAGACCTCCTGGGGGTCCCTTTTCCTAACCGTTGGGGGCGAAAGTGCAGCCTCTTCGCCACCAACGGTTTGAATGGAACGAAAAAAAGGCAGGGGAAATTTGAATTTCCCGCCCTTTCCCCCTGCCTTTTTTTTGTTCGTAGGTCGAGGCTCCGTTCGCAAGTCGATGCAAATTTTTGCGAATGGAGCCGTTCGTAAGTCGAAATGTTCGTAGGTAGGGATGTTCGTAAGTCGAGGTTCCACTGTATTGACTTTGCTTCTATAGCTAAGAAACTGGTCTGTCAGGCTGTTGAATTTTCCACAGAGCTGCTGGCACATCCAGATACAGTCTGCCATCTGTTATTAAGTCAAGAAGGTTTGCAAGCCAAATGGTGGAAGCACATGCAGGAAGACTAAAATTTTGGGGAAATTGAAGACTCTCCAGATTCTTTCTTCTTCTTTCTTTCTTTCTTTCTTTCTTTCTTTCTTTCTTTCTTTCTTTCTTTCTTTCTTTCTTTCTTTCTTTCTTTCTTTCTTTCTTTCTTCTTATCACTATATCACTCAAATATAATGATATTTGAGTGTTCACTATTGATCCATCCATCCATCCATCCATCCATCCATCCATCCATCCATCCATCCATCCATCCATCCATCCATCCATCCATCCATCCATCCATCCATCTTGTTTCTTTTATCCACTGTTTCAGAGTCTTGCTGTGGGTTGCATGTGATTAAGTACTACTTTAGCTTGTGCATTTATAATCTTTTCTTCTTCCAGTAATTTGAAGCCTCAATTTTGATCCTAAGGGATTCAGTTCCAACCCAGGAAGCCCACCAGAACAACAGGAAAGAAAAGGGTCATGTTGTCTTCTACCTACAACAGAGAAATACTTCACTGAACACGGAGATCCAATTTCCATCCATGGGGCTAAGCTAGAAAATTCTAATGGTCTCACCCAACATGCCAGTTCAGAAGTCCTTTCATTTCCTTTTACTCCATCTTTCCTTACTTTCTTAGGACTCTGTCAATTTCATCTTATCCCTCTTGGTTTCTTCTGGTTTTCATGTTATAGTTACTGAATTGCAGAACAGAATCCAGGTATAGAGTGCATAATAAAATTCTCTGCTATTGGTTTAGTATAAAGTACATACATGACCTCACACAGGGTCAAACAGAAACAGAAAATGTCAGCAAATAATCCAATATCTGGAGAAAGACCTTCTAATCTCAAGTGAGTATTTCATAAATAATGTGGAATTTCACAGATGTGAGCTACAATCAAGGATGTTTCCCCAGTAGCCAGGTGCATATGACAAGTATATTACCCAGCGTTGCCTGGATTCCTCTTGCTCTTTGCTATTGCTTTCTTGGTTTTCCAGTTGAAGGCTGAGCCAAATACAGAGGCAGGACCTAGTCTTTCAACTGACGATGATTACCAAGTGGTAGAAGGTGAGTGAAACTCAGTAATTCAAGTAAGAGGCATATTTCACAGTGAGAATGAACTGATCTTGTTGAGCTCATGCAGCTCCTTACTTCCCTACGTGTTTCTCTTCCTTCATCTTCCCATCCCTTCCATCTTCCTCAGGGAGCAATTGCTTGAGGTTTGTCAACTCAGCATTCAGCATGGCCTGAATATAAGGAGGCTGAAAACAAAAGCATGGGAGAATTCAGTGATGCAGAGGTGGGTTGTAGGACTGGTCAGAAGAAAGGGAACAATCCATTGGACCGGCTGATGCATCTGAAAAACAGCAGTATTAGGAACGGCACACATACTGTGCCGATATTTAAAAGATGCTTAGGTTTTTGGTTAAAACTTGTATCTGTTGTATAATACGAGTCAATGTTTTTATAATTTTGATTGACTGTGTCTTGTATTTCTGAATCATCATCATCATATGCTGTCAAGTCAATTTTCACTTAAGGTGACTCTTTTCAGGGTTTTCTGGGTAGAGAATACTCAGAAGTGGTTTCCCATCCCCTTCTTCTAAGGGAGACTTTGGACTGTGCAACTTGCCCAAGGCTACACAGGCTAGGTCTTCTCTCAGGAGGCATGGTGGAGTATCGACCTTCCAACCGATACCATCCTAAACCACTGAGCTATCCAGCCAGCTCATAAAAATTAGGAATGGATTGTAAGTATTACATTATGTCTTCTTTGCCAGATACAGTACTGTAATTATTAGACTGTTTGCTGCAAAATTAGAGGACATGGGATGAATAGATGTAAACCAAACAGGGAGGTGATGGGGGCAGTGGGAAGGGAGAGGGAGTGGACGTGGTCTGTTCCCCTCCCCCCAGGCATGAACCGGACAAATGAACCGCAAACCAGGTCAATTTTCCAGGAGTTCATGGTGGTTTTCTGCTTCATGCTCATCTCTATTGGCAAACTTTGAAATAATTAAAGATTCCGAATAATATTCATTCAACATTTGCACATTGTAGCACAAACTCTGCAGTTAATTACCAGGTGGTTTGTTGTTGTTGTTGTTTAGTCGTTTAGTCGTGTCCGACTCTTCGTGACCCCATGGACCAGAGCACGCCAGGCCCTCCTGTCTTCCACTGCCTCCCGGAGTTGGGTCAAATTCCTGTTCGTAACCAGGTGGTTAGTGCCACTGAATGCATCAGGGATTACGTCTACACAGACAGCTGTAGAATCATACTATTATATTCTCAGCTCTTGGTTTATTATACGTACACATGTACACAAACCTCACACAAGGTCCTACATCTGGAGAATAGGATCCTTTAATCTCAAGCAAGCATTGAGCAAACAGTGGAATTTCTCAGATGGGAGTTCCGATCAAGGATGTTTGCACTGTAGCTAATTTTTCATCGTATGGCAGGTGCATCACCCAGAATTACCTAGCTTTCAACCAGAGAAGCATCTTTAAATAGAAGGCTTCTGCGTTCTTCTCCTTCATCCATTCCTCAGCCTTCCTCCAGCCACCAGGGACACTGAGATCACAGCCAGCTGTCCATCATGAAGGCCTTCCTCTTGCTCTTTGCTGTTGCTTTCTTGGTTTCCCAGCTGAAGGCTGAGCCAAATCCAGAGCCAGCGCCAGGACCTCAAGGTAATGTCCCAGTGGGAGAAGATGAGTGGAATTAAGGAATTCAAGGAAGGGCCATATTTCACAGTGAGAATGAAACGTTCTTGTTGGGCTCAGACAGCTCCTTCCTGCCCTGCCTGTTTATATTTCTTCATTGTCTCCTCCCTTCCATCTTCCACTGGCAGCGATTACTTGAGGTCTTTCAACTGAGGGTTCAGCATGGCGACAATCCAAGGAGGTTCAGAGGGCTGAAAATGAAAGCAAGATCGAATCCAGTCAGGCAGAGGAGGGTTGTAGGGTCGTAAGGAATCCTTCGGATCTGCTGATGGATTTGAAGATTAAGGAGGTTCCTTGTCTCCTGGTTTGTCTTACCTCTAGTTGGCTATAAAGGGTAGAATAACACAATAAATATTAACAATAGTTTTCTAATGGTGACTTTTCTGACCTGGTTGAAACTTGGAGTTATTTCAGGGTTGGATTCAGAGATTGGAAACACTATATTTCCAGATCACCCCGCCTAGCTAGCTTGAGATTCTGTGAGATGTCATCCCAAAAATAAAAATAAAAATAAAGAGTGAACGTTCTAATTCAAGGTTGCACCTTTTTTCCAGCTCTCCATTAGGGAACACGTTGGACAGTACATTTCAAGACAGAATAATGATAACAACAAGCAGTCAAATATTTTTATTATTTTGATTGACTATATTTGGTATTTTTGAATAATAATAATAATAATAAGCCTTCAAGTCAATTCTGACTTATGGCGAACCCTTACAGGGTTTTCCAAGTAGAGAATACTCAGAAGTTGTCTACCCTTCCCTTCTTCTGGGGGTACCCTGGGACTGTGCGGCTCACCCAAGGCCACACAGTTTGACTCTTCTTGCAGAAGGCCAAGTGGGGACTCGAACTCCAAACCCCAGATTCTGCAGCCAGAAACCTAAACCACTGAGATACCCAGACAGCTCATAACAGTATAGGAATAGGGTATAAATACTGTATGATATTTCCTTGGTCAGCTACTGTTAGTATTACACTGAGTTGAAAAAAAAATAGAGGATGCAGGATGAATAATTGTGTAAATATAGGACTTAACCTAACAAAGGAAAAGAAGGAATGAAAGAAGGGTGGATTTATTAATGTCTCTGTCTTATTCCTGCAGATGCTGTCCGTCTGAGAAGTGCCATCCAGTGTCGTTCAGTGGGAGGGGTTTGCCGTCCATCCAGGTGCGGATCCAATGAGCGTAACATTGGGGTCTGTGTGGAAGATGTCGTGTGTTGCATTCGGTTTGCATGAAGAACCCACCCAGCGGAGACTCAGGAAAGCCTGAAATCCAGTGATTGACAGGGAAAGAAATCCACCCATGTCAATTGTTTCACTTGGTCCTTTCTCCACTTTCATTAAAATTGATGTTACATCTCTTTAGCTGGGTATCTGGTCCTTCTCTGTTTTCTGCGGCACTTTTTAATCATCTCTTTTCATCTGCAAGAATGAACTACTAGTACTCCTCTGTTCATTTCTAATACCTTTCATCCAGGGCAGGTTGCTGCTTCGTCTTTTGACGAGATAGAGGGAGTGCTTTCTTGAAACACTAAATGTCAAAGTATTAAAAAATTTACAGGCCTGAACAGAGCAGAGCAGAAGTACTAATGAACTGCCATGTCATGCAGGTGTGTAAGTATAAAAGTGCTGAGTCACAGTGACTATAGAAAGGATGATGCAACATCTGGGTAAAGACTGGATGATGCAACATCTGCCCTGATTGGGCAAGGGCAGATGCTTATGTGTATATAGTTGAGTTGTACAGAACACCATCACCACTTCTACAAATGTTGATTTCATGCTGTCACGCTGCCGCTTTGTATATTTGCTGTAAATACACGTGTCGGGCTGGAAGAGAACGTGTCTGTGTGAGTTATTTTTACCATCAGGACCAGAATCAACTCTCAGCTAGCGGCTTGCAGGATTCCGCGTTAACACTAAACCACTTGGATGAGACATTTCAGTCTTCCAAAGTTCTGTTTCAATTTGAAATTCACACAGAACTAAACCTATAAAGTAGGGTGATGACAGGCAACAATCCTGAAAATATATAGGGAATAATAAGCTCTTTATAAGCAGCACACTCCTTTCTTTATTTGTCCCAGTGGGCAAAAGGTGTAACCAAAGATAGTCTGAGGTGCTGCTGATGCTTATGCTACTACTACTAATACTACTACTACTACTAGTAGTGCAACTGCTAATACACTTCATCTGTGAATGTTCAAAGATTGCACAGAGTACAAAATTAGACATGACAGAGTGGCAAAATGAAACCGATGGATTACATTAAGAAAGCTGTCAGGATCGTGACTAACCGCTACCTTGCTAAGGTGTGGGCTGCTAGACGATCACACTTCGCTAACCGGATAAGCGAAGCTTCAAATCAGCAGGCGGAACTTTTCCGTATAGTTCGCGATCTATCCGGAATTGGTCTAGTTGACTGGCCTCCTACTAATATCCCACCTGACCAATTTGCAGCATTTTTAAAATCTAAAGTGGAGGCCATCCGCTGGGATCTCTCTCCTTTTTTAAATACAGTGGATCGAGCAGAGATGTCCAGCGCTCCGTCCTGCCCGGTGAGATTTGAATTCTTTCAGCCTGTGACGCCAGACATGGTGGACAAAGCCCTTGATCGCTGCCGGGCCACCACCTCCTCCCTTGACCCTTGCCCGGCCTGGCTAATCAAAGCAGCCAGGCCTATAACAACGGAATGGGCCACAGTGATAATTAATGGGTCTCTCCAGGAGGGCAAGGTTCCCCTTGCCCTCAAGGAGACACTCATTAGGCCCATTAGGAAGAAACCAAATTTGGCGGCGGACGATATTGGCAATTACAGGCCCGTCGCCAATGTTTCTTTCCTTAGCAAAGTGGTGGAGAGGGTGGTGGCTGATCAGCTTCAGGCTCTTTTGGATGAAACCAATGCCCTGGATCCATTCCAGTCGGGCTTCAGGCCGCGCCATGGCACAGAAACGGCACTGGTTGCACTGTTGGATGACCTGTTGAGGGAGGCTGACCGGGGCAAAATGTCCTTGTTGGTCCTCCTCGATATCTCAGCCGCCTTCGATACCGTCGACCACGGTATCCTCCTGGGGAGGCTCTCCGAGCTGGGAATCGGTGGCCTGGCGCTTGCCTGGTTCCGATCCTTCTTGGAGGACCATCCCCAGAGAGTACAGCTTGGGGAGAGCGTTTCGGCCCCGTGGAGTCTCAATTGTGGGGTTCTGCAGGGGTCGATCATCTCCCCAATGCTGTTTAACATCTATATGAGGCCGCTGGGTGGGGTCATCAGGGGATGTGGGGCTTCGTGCCATCAGTATGCTGACGACACCCAGCTCTACATCTCCTTTTCACCTACCTCAGTGGATGCCGTTCTGTCCCTTCAGCGCTGTCTGGAGGCCGTGCTGCAATGGATGCAGCTGAATGGGTTGAGGTTGAACCCGGACAAGACGGAGGTCTTGAGGGTTGGGGGGCCCCTCCATCTGCGGTTTGGGAAACTCCCTCTCTTTTGGGGGGGTGACTCTCACCGCTAAGAGTGTGGTGCTCAGCTTGGGGATACATCTGGACCCGGCGCTTACCATGGAAACCCAGGTGGCGTCCGTGGCCCGCTCCGCCTATTTCCATCTGTGGCGGATTGCCCAGCTGCGACCCTATCTTGATGACGGGGCCCTCACCACTCTCGTCCATGCGCTTGTAATCTCGAGATTAGACCACTGTAATGCGCTCTACATGGGGCTACCTTTGAGATTGATGCGGAAGCTTCAAATGGTGCAGAATGCGGCGGCCAGACTCCTTAGTGGGGTGAGAAAATACCAGCATATCTCTCCCACTCTGGCTGCCTTGCATTGGCTGCCCATTCACTTCCGCATTGACTTCAAAGTGTTGATGATGACGTATAAAGCCCTAAACGGTTTAGGACCTTGATACTTGGCAGATCGCCTTCTCCCACCTAGATCTACCCGAATCACTCGCCATAGCCAGGAGGGACAGTTGAGGGGCCTAACGCCGAGAGAGGCCCGGAAAGAAAGAACAAGAAACCGGGCCTTCTCGGCAGTGGCCCCTTGGCTCTGGAATAGCCTTCCATCAGTGATCCGCCTGGCTCCCTCGCTGGGTGTTTTTAAGAGCCAATTAAAAACTTGGCTCTTCAGGCAGGCCTTCCCTCCTGTTAATACTTGACTTTATTTTTATTATAATTTTCTGCTTTTTCCATCTTGAGCACTACTAACATTATTGTTTTGAATTGTTTTAACTGTTTTAGTTTTTATAATGTTTAATGGAACCCACCCTGAGTAGACTCTGTCTAAAAGGGCGGGATAGAAATCTAATAAATAAATAAATAAATAAAATAAAATGAGTGCATTGGTTATTATGAAAAAAATGTAACTTGCCAGCCTCCAAAAACCCGTGGGAACATCAGGTAGAGAAGGTGTCAGAAAATGAGGAAGTCAAGATTTTGGGGGGATTTCCAGATCTAAACTGAACCTTGAACATAACACACCAGACATAGTAGTAATAGAATGAAGAAATGCCAGAATCATTGACATTGCAGTTCTGGGGGATGCCAGAGTTGAAGCTAAAGAATTGGAAAAACTTACAAAGTACAGAGACCTGGCAATCGGATGAAACACACTTCAGTGGTCCCCATAGTCATTGGGGCTTTGGGAACAATATAAAGAAATTTCACACAGTATTATAAGCTGTTGCATATCTCAGAAATCACACCAGCAGAGCTACAAAAACCAGTAATATTAGGAACAGCATACATTCTATATCAATATTAGGTTTTGGGTTAAAACATGTATCTGTTGTATAATACAATGTTTTTATAATTTTGATTGACTGTGCCTGGTATTTTTGTATAATTATAATAATGATATAGTATCATCATCGTAGAACTGTAGAGGTTAAAAGGACTCTATGGATTATCTAGGGATGTGGTGGCGCTGTGGGTTAAACCGCAGAAGCCTCTGTGCTGCAAGGTCAGAAGACCAGCCGTCGTAAGATCGAATCCACGCAACGGAGTGAGCTCCCGTCGCTTGTCCCAGCTCCTGCCAACCTAGCAGTTCAAAAGCATGCAAATGTGAGTAGATAAATAGGTACCACCATGGTGGGAAGGTAACGGCTTTCCGTGGCTAGTTGCGCTGGCCACGTGACCACGGAAACTTGTCTACGGACAAGCACTGGCTCTATGGCTTGGAAACGGGGATGAGCACCGTGCCCTAGAGTCGGACACGACTGGACTAAATGTCAAGGGGAGCCTTTACCTTTTACCTATGGATTATCTAGTCCAGCCCCCGTCAAGGAAGCACAGTGGGGAATTGAACTCCCAACCGCTGGCTCTGCATCCAGAGACCTAAACCACTGAGCTATCTAGCAGTTCTCCACAGGTGCAATTAATCTGAAAAATTATTTAAATCACACCATATAAACAGGGAAGAAGATCCACAAAATGAAGAAAAAATATGAAACAAATCAAAGGAAAAATCAATCAGTTTCTAACAGGATACAATGGTGAAATTAAAAGTGAAAAGCAGAACAACCAGTATTAAAGTGGCAGACGATATTAGAGTTAGGCAAGATTAGCCACAGTTAGCCCTTTAGAAAACACTATATTTGCTGCTAATCTTCCATCACTCCTCTCTTTGAAGCTCATTAGGTTCAGCATCAGTAGTCTTAAGCCTAAAGATTGGCAAAGAAAGATATATAGCTACCTATTCCAAGGAACAGGTTCCTGAAGATTATGGGGAATGTGCAGGAGAATTGATCCCGGAGAATCCAGAGGGGAAAATTAGAAGGAATAATGTGTGTGTGTAAAGAATAAATAATAGACAACCAGCAAAACTCTCCTACAGCACCACGTTTCAAAAGAAAAGCCCCCTTACATAATTTCAAGGCTAAAGAATATGAAACTCAGGAATTTACAAGCAAACCTATGACAGTCATTATTAGAACTTGCTGATTGGAATGCAACAGGCAATAACTTTTATTGCCAAGTAAAATATTAACAGAGTTATGGCCCATTTACCTTTCTTGACATTTTAAGCCAGCTGGGGTCAGGCTGGCATGGAGGAAGGGCTTAAGCCACCATTGGTGGCTGGTGGTCATTGTGGTTGGTGGGGTAGAAGTCACAATTCAGGTGGGCAGAGCCAGAAGTGGACAGGTACCACTAGGGCAAAGGTGATATTGATACAAAGTCATACACAAGCACACACAGAGGAGGAGGAAGAGGAGGTAGAAGAGGACTGGAAGGGCAGCCCATGGCATCTGCCACCATCTGTCTGCATAGTTCAGCCACATTTTAGCTTGAAATGTGAAAAATAGAAGGGTCTTCAGTACAAAGGCATTATGGGAGACATGTTCAATGAATATAAAAAAATACAATGCAATGCAGTGCAGTATTGCCCGTGCACAGACCCTCGGGCTAGACTCAAGTCTCCTAGCCAGCGATGGTCAAAGACATGTGAGCTATCATAATGTATGCGCATGAAAAACAGGCATGAACATACACATGCCTGACATGGAGGAATCAGAAACTAAGTTCAGGGGAGGGTGACAGCTTGCTTGAAGAGAAGGAGGGTGATCATTCTAATGAGTAACCAGAAAAGGAACAACTTATATCACCCATGCCCAAGAGAAGCAAACATTTTGTTTAACATGCACTACGATGGGGTTTTCCATGAAGCTGTGCCATGTGTGAAGACTAGAAAGAATCTGGATCTTCAGGAGCAGTCAGTTTGCTAAATGGGGCTGGTCCCAGGGATCACATCCCCCTCCCCCAAGTTGGAACTGCTTCACTACCTGTCCATTAGGGATGGACACAAAATGGACCATGAAGCAACTCTCCCCGCACAAATAGAGCCATTTCATGTTTTACTTTGGGGCACTTTGGGGAAACACGCCTGCTCAGAATGAAACAAAATGGTGAAATATTATTGGCATTGGCAATTCATCGTGAGAATGGCTGATGGTCGGATTCCAAAAGATCTCCTGTATGGAGAATTAGTGCAGGGAAAGCGCCCCAGAGGGAGACCACAGCTGCGATACAAGGAGATCTGCAAGCGGGATCTGAAGGCCTTAGGAATGGACCTCAACAGATGGGAAACCTTGACTTCTGAGCGTTCAGCCTGGAGGCAGGCGGTGCAGCCTGGCCTCTCCCAGTTTGAAGAGACCCTTGTCCAGCAGGCCGAGGCGAAGAGGCAGTCCCGAAACCAGCAAAACCAGGGAGCTGGACAGGGGACAGATTGTATTTGTCTTCAGTGTGGAAGTGATTGTCACTCTCAAATTGGCCTTCTCAGCCACACTAGACGCTGTTCCAAGTTCTCTGTTCAGAGCACGTTACCATAGTCTCTCGAGACTGAAGGATGCCTAATCTGGCAATTCATGCACTTCATTTTCAGGTGTGTCGTCCCTGGCCAGACAGCCTGGTACCACTCATTCAATTCCCTAGGCAGTGCTGCAGTGGGCCTAGAGAAAACTTTGTGTCGGATTGATTGTCAGGGCAGGCAGCCATCCACGGAGCTCCAGGGCTGTTCTCTAATAGTAGCTGATTGTAGGAGCCCCACCCTGGGCTGCTCAGATGGTGGTTTCACTTTTGCAGCAGCCGGCATGAGACAAGGACACTTAGCTAGCAAGTCCATTCATCCTCCCCCTTTCTCTTCCCTCTCCAGTCCACCTCATGATAAGGAACTCCTGGTCTCAAGTGCCCTCTCATGAACCACTCGTTTTCCCAAAGCCAGTTGCTAAAGAGCACTTTCCTTGGGTGACCTACTTTTGGGGGGTGGGTGGGAGGCTATAACTCAGATATCCCAAATCCAATCTCTATCAAACTTCCAGGGTGTGGGGAGGAGAGTCAGCTAAAGATTCCTGGTGAGTTTGGCATCTCTAACTGATGTGGGGCCATTCTACCACTCCCAAAATGCCCAAATTGCACAAATCGCAATACAGTCCATTTCGTCAGAAAGTTTGCGAAAATTCGTGGTTCGTGAATAGTGATTGCGAGCTGGCCCCAGACCGGCTGCCGTGGATGCAACCGATGGAGCTTCACCGCAGAGGTTTTTATAAATTGTTAAACACAAATATAGCCGCTTTGGGCAGTTAACAAACAAATTGCTTCATAACTAGGCTGCTGGAATCCCTCCTGGGTTGTGCGTCTCAGGTCCACCTTAATTTGTGGGAGATTTGTAGGAGGAGGGCGTGGAGGGGAGGACTTAGCGGGTTGACTCCTGGCCACCCTCGTGGGTTAGGACAGTGTCATCTGGGTGTCTTTGCGGGCAGCAGCCTCGACAATGCCTTGCCCAGCGCTTCTCTTCCTGGTGCCTGGCTTTGTCCCTCCACCCTTGAGTCATCCCTCCCACCATCCTGTATCAAGATCCTTAGAGCAGAACTTCTCCCAACCTTCTGTAGAGAGTTTTTTTGGGGCAGTGGCTCCTCCTGCGCTGCCAGGGCTTCCCAATCCTGTGCATCTTCCCAGGCCTTACTCTCCTCCTAGTCCTCCTTAAATTCCCAAGCCTTCAGACTTAGCCAGGACACCTCTAGTGCATCACGCCAGTCCACATGTGAGCTTCAGGTGGGAAAGAGAGCACCTGCTTTTGAGGTGGTAGAAAGCACACTTTCCCCAGCAAGGGGCCTGGGGTCAGGCTCACACTGACAAACCATCCTTTTCCTGATCCGTTCCCATCTCTAGTTATGAGCAGAGACTTGACTGCAGGGCTGCAGTTCACATGTTGCATCATGAAGTACATCCAAAAATAAGCGCTGGACATTACAACGGATGCTTCTGTACTATGAGCAGAGTAGAGTCTGGACCAAGCATGGGTTAACTTTAGCAGCTTCAAACACCATCACCTGCCTTGAGCAAGGGGTTAGACTTGATGGCCTTATAAGCCCCTTCCAACTCCATTGTTTCTATGATTAAAGGAATCAACAGGAAGGGACAACAACATGTAAAGAATGGCAGAGTTTGCCTTTACTTTTGAGTCTCACTCATCTTTTCAGAAAAAGGCTCAAAGTTAAAGCCTGCCCTTCTTTACAATACCCTGTGTCCTCACACTTTTCCACAGTGCCTCCAGAGCCTTCTATTCCCCTCGGTTCTATGGCTGCAGAACTGGTCTGTCAGGCTGTTGAAGTCCCACTGAGATGCTGACACAACCAGACACAGTCGACTGTATGTTGTTTAGTCAGAAGGTTTGGGACCAGATGGTGGAAGAACATGCAGCAAGAGTGAAATTTTGGACACCTTGAGGCCCCTCTGTATACTTTAGTATTCACCTGCAACTGAGGAATACTGCACTAAACATGGAGATCCCATTTCCAACCCCCCAGGCTAGGTTAGGGGATCCTGAGGGTCTCCCCCAATATGCCAGTTCTGAGTTCCTTATACCATGGTCTCTTTCATTCCTTTTATGCCACCTTCCTTACTTTCTTAAGACTCTGTCAATTTCAAGTCATCTTTCTCCATTTCATCTGGTTTGGTTCTGCAGTTACTAAACTGTTGAATAAAATCCTTCAAGGAACTCTCTCCCACAGAAGGCCAGCCTGGCCCCATCTTTGCTGTCCTTCTGCAAGCAGGCAAAGACCTTTCTCTTCAGGCAGGTTTTTCCTTAATGACTCCATACTTGAGGGTTTTTTCTTCTTTTAAATAGATGGTTGTGCCTTACTGCTTTTAATGTGCCTTTGGTGTCGCTTTTGTTTACGGTCTTTTAGTGTGCCGTCTGTTTGCTCCCTTTAAGCATTCGTATACTTACTGTTTTCAATTTTCTATATTGTCTTTTAATGATGTAAGCTGCCTTGGGTCCTCCCTAAGTAGAAAGGATTGGTAAAAATATTTTCAATAAATGAATGAATGAATAGAACCTCATAACAGAACTCTGTAAACAAGGCACATCTCTAAAAGGTTCACTTACAACATCTGTAGACTGGGCTCATTTGAATCAATTGAGTTTATAGAGGAGTTGACTTACCAAGTCCCCAATGGACTTACTCTTGGGTGACTTACTTTCAAGATGGCGGCAGCATGATGGCAACATGGATCCTTTGATTTTGGTTGAGTTTGTTTTAATTTTAATTTCACTGCTCACATTATGCACCCCAGTCACTGTTTGATAGTTTTGTGGTGGTCGTCCTACTATTTTTGGGACCCCCTGGGAGTTTGGCTGGTGCAGCATGGGGGAGCCTGGGTTCTTTTATGGATGGGCAGTGGCATCAGCGAAAAGGAGCATGTGCTTGCCAAGAGAGATCTCCCGATGTGCTCCCCACCACTGGTGGTTTCACAGAGCTCCACAGTCAGCATGATCTGAAAGTCCTGCCTGGTGGTGGTGGGATCTGATATTTAGTATGGGTTGGGGCCCAAGGTTTGAGAATGGAAAACCTCTCCTTGCTGCAGTTAAAGGGGCTTCTACCTGTCCCTCCAATCCGAGTTGGACTCAGGTGTGTCTCCAGGTGTATTCACACTTAGGAGAGATTCTTGAAGCAAAAGAGAAAATGAAAGGGAAAGTTCTTACTCAGACCCTCCCAGTAAACAAGGATAAATCGATTACATCTAGGATGTGCCCTTGTGGATTATCTTGGTTGCTACGATGGGACGATAAATAATTGAGCAGATGGTGAGCAAGGGACTTTTTAGGATAAATAGAGATAAATACAATTGCAAGAGTAGGTGATACCTTTTATTGGACCACTGGGGGAAAAATAAACCAACTAGGAAGCTGTTGTAGATGAAATCCACTTTCTTAGGCTTGAAGCACATCCTCTTCATGGAGGATGCAGAATCCACCTTTTAGCTAGATTTGTGAAATATCCTGCTGCCGAAGGGTCCTCAGTGCAAAGGCACTATGGGAGACATGTTCAACAAATAAAATAAAATAAAATATTGCGTCAGGCTACACTCAGGTCTCCTAGCCGGCAATTGCCAAAAGATGTGTGAGTTATCATAATGTGTGTGCAATCATAATGTGTGTGCATGAAAATAAGTTCAGATAATGGTGAAAGCCTGTTTGAGGAGAAGGAGGGTGCTCATTCTAATGAGTAACTAGAAAAGGAATAGGTTAAACCACAGGCGCCCAAGAGAAACAAGGATTTTGTTTAACGTGCACTATGGTGAAGTTTTCTATGAAGCTGCTACCGTTCACAGTGCCAGGTCACAGACTTAATCCATTGGTAGTAGGAGAGCATCATTTGGAGTGCCCAGTGCTTATTTTGGGATGTGGCCCATGGTGTAGTGCTTGAACTGCAGCACTGCAGTCAGGTCTCTGCTCATGACTAGAGATGGGAACGGACTGGGAAAACGGTGGTTCGTGATGGTTGGTTGCTGTTTACAAACCATGAACCCCCAACTTTCACGAACTTTCTGATGAAATGAATTGTTTCGTGGTTTGTGCAATTTGGAAATTTGGGGAGTGGTTGAATGGCCTCTGCATGAGTTAGAGATGCCAAACTCACAGGGAATCTTCAGCTGACTCTTCTCCCCACCCCCTGGAAGTTTGATTGAATTTGGATTGTTTGAGTTATAGTCGCCCCCCCCCCCCCACAAAGCGGGTCCATCTCTAGAAAAGTGTTCTTTAACAGCTGGCTTGGGGAAATATAAATGAGTGGTTCATGTGAGGGAACTGGAGACAGGATGTTGCTCATCAAGAGGTAGACTAAGGAAGGATCAGAAAGGGAGCAGGATGAATGGACTAGCAAGCTAAGCATTTTCTTCTCATGCCGGATGCTGGAAAAGTGAAACCACCATCTGAGCTGCCCAGGGTGGGGCTCCTATAATCAGCGACTACCAGAAAACAGACCCAGACCTCCGTGGTTGGCTGCCTGACCTGATCATCAAAACACAAAGTTTTCTCTAAGTCCACCCCACTGTTGCCTAGGGAATGGATTGAGTGGTGCCAGGCTGTCTGCCCAAGGATGAAGCTCCCAGAACCAAAGCATACGAATTGCCAATGCTGATAATAGTTCAGTTTGCTTCATTCTAAGCAGGGACATTTCCCCTAAGTGCCCCGAAATGAACCCTCAATCACCCCAATTCATGATGGGTGTTTTATTTGTTTGTTTGTTTTGCTTTGTGGTTTGTTTTGTGTCCATCTCTTTTCCCAGCCCCGATGGGTTCAAGAAGCTGCCTCAAGTTTGGCTCAGCCTTCCCCCTGTCTAAATTGCACAGCTACCCAGAGGCCAGAGAAATTGTGTTCTGGAGGCATGTATCTTTTATGTCAAGTGGAAATGGCCACCCACCCCACCTTCTCACCTTCACTACGATTCTGTTTGCAACTCTCCTGAATTCAAGGGACACTCTTCAATCCTTTTAAATCTGGCAAACGTTGAAATAATTAAAGATTCCGAATAATAACCATTCAACATTTGCGCATTGTAACAAATCCTGCAGTTAATTAGCACCTGGTTAGTTCCACGGAATGCATCAGGACTTTTGTCTACTACATCTATAGAATTGTAGTATTAAATTCTCTGCTGTTGGTTTATTAGACATACACACAAACCACACAAGTTCACACCGAAAGAGAAAGTGTCTGGCCAAATGTCAGGAAATAATCCCACATCTGGAGAATAAGACCCTTTAATCTCAAGTGAGTATTGAGCAAACAGGGTGGAATTTCTCAGATGTGAGTTATGATCAGGGATGTTTGCTCTGTACCCATTTTTTCCCCATATGGCAGGTGCATTGCCTGCTTCTCAGCCACAGAAACCTCTTTAAATAGAGGGCTCCTGGAGCCTTCTCCTTCAACCGTTCCTTAGCCTTGCTCCAGCCGCCAGTGATGCTGAGATCACAGCCAACCGTCCGCCATGAAGGCCTTCCTCCTGCTCTTTGCTGCTGCTTTCTTGGTTTCCCAGCTGAAGGCTATGCCGAATCCAGAGGCAGCACCAGGACCTGAAGATGATGTCCAAGAGGTTGAAGGTGAGTGGAATTAAGGAATTCAAGAGAGGGCATTTTTTTCACTGTGAGAATGAAATGCTCCTGCTGTGCTTATCCAGTGTTTTGCTTCCCTGCCTGTTTCTCCTCCTCCATCTTCCCATACCTTCCATCTTTCATAGGCAGCAATTGCTTGAGGTTTTTCAGCTCAGGGTTCAGCATGGCCCCAATCCAAGGAGGGTGAGGGGGTTGAAAAAGAAAAGCAAGGAAGAATTCAGTGAGGCAGACGTGGGTTGGTCAGAAGAAAGGAGACAATCCTTTAGACCTGTTGATGGATCTGAAGATTAAGGAGGTCCCTTGTCTCTTGGTTATTTTACCTCTAGCTGGGTATAAAGGGTAGCATAGCACAATAAATATTGTCAATGGTCCTTGGATTGTGACCTTGCAAAGCTGGTTGAAGCATGGACTCATTTCAAGGTTGGACTCAGAGGCTGGACAAACTACAGTGTAAGACTACTACTCCTAGCCAGCAAGGGTTTCTGGGAGATATCATTCAAAAGAAGAGAGTAAATGTTCTAATTTCAGGCTGCACCTCTCTTCAAGAATTCCAGTATAACACAACAACAAAACAACAATATTTGCACTGTGTTTAACAGTGATTCTATATTATTCAAAAACACTAGGCGCAGTCAATCAAAATTATAGAAATATTGACTAGTATTATATAACAGATACAAGTTTTAACCAAAACCTGTAATATAAGACCAGTCAATATTTTTATAATTTCGATTGACTGTGCCTGGTATTTTTGAATAATATAGAATCACTGCTAAACACAGCGTGGATATTTAGTGAAGATATTCAAATGAAATTTGGAATTGACAGATGTGCAGCTCTGTCAAGGTGGGAAGATGCAAAAAAAAATAGATAGAATAAAGTTAAAAAATAGCAATATTATAAAATCAGAGGCCTGGCAATTGAAATATCTTGCTTGGGGATAAAACATACCTCAGTAGTCCCCATCGTCATTGGGGCTTTGGAATAATATCAAGAAATTTCACACAGTGTTATAAGCAGTTGCAGATTTCAGAAATAACACTATCAGAGCTATGAGAAACATCACATATACTTTGTTGATATTTGACAGATACTTAGATTTTTGGTTAAAACTTGTACGCGTTGTGAAATAAACAATCAAAGTTCTATAATTTTGATTCTGCCTGGAATTTGATGATGATGATAATGTATCATCAAGTCAATACTGGATTATGGTGACCCTTTTTCTGGAATTTCCAGGTAGAGAATACTCAGAAGTGGTTCACCATTCGTTTCTTCTGGGAATACCCTGGAAATACCCTGTGCAGCTTGCCCAAGACCACCTGATTCTACTTGCAGGAAGCCCAGTGGGGAATTGAACTCCCAAGCTCTGGCTCCACAGCCAGATAGCTAAACCACTGAGTTTTCCACCCAGCTCATAACAGAAGAGGAATGGATTATAAATATTACATTATGTCTCTTTTGTCAACTACAGTTATTATTGGATTATTTGTTGCAAAAAATTAGAGAATGTGGGATGAATTGGTACAGAACTTAACCAAACAAAGTAAAAGAAGGAATGAAATAAGGGTGGATTTATTAATATCTCTGTCTTATTTCTGTAGATGCTTTCCGTCCGAGAAGTGCCATTCAGTGTCGTTCGGTGGGAGGAGTTTGCCGTCCATCCAGGTGCAGATCCAATGAGCGTTTTGTTGGGATCTGCGTGGAAGATGTTGTGTGTTGCATTCGTTTTGCATGAAGAACCAACCCAGCAGAGACTCAGGAAAGCCTGACAATGAAAGACATTTCCCCAAATTGTTTCTCACCTCTTGGCCCATCTCTTCCACTTTAATTAAAATTGATGTTGCATCTCTTTCACTGGGTGTCTGGTATTTCACTGTTGTTGGTGGCACCCTTGTCCCTCTTTTACACCAGTAAGGATGAACTAAAAGCAGGTTGATTATGACAGGCATTAATTCTGAAAATATGTAGGGTTCAAAGGATGGTGACTGAAAATTAGGTTTTTATCAGCAATACACACTTTGCTTTCTTTGCCCCAGTGGGCAAAAGGTGTAACCAAAGTTAATCAGAGATAACAACAAACAATAACAACAACAAGAATGATGATGATGATTAGAACTGCAGAACTGGAAGGGACTCTGTGGATCATCAAGTCCCTCCCCTGTCAGGGAAGCACAGAGGGGAATTGAACTCCCAACCTCTGACTCTTCAGACAGAGACCTAAACCACTGAGCTGTCCCACACTTCTTTACGGGTGCAATTAATCTGAACCTTTATTTAAATCACAGCAGATAAACAGGGAATAAGATACAAAAAACAAAACAAAACCGGAGGGACAATAAGAAAGGAAAATCAATGAATTTCTGACACAATGCAGTGGTGAAATTAAAAGTGCAAAGCAGAACAATCTATATTAAAGTAGCAGATGATATTATAGTTACTGTGTGGGAAATTGGCCACAGTTAGCCTTTTATAAAAGACTATATTCGTCCCTGAACTTCCACCACTCCTCTCTTTAAAGCTCACTATGTTCAGCAGTCGTAGGCCTAAAGCGTGAGAAAGACAGACATAGAGCTACCTATTCCAAGGTCACTGGTTTCTCCCTCTCCCTCTCTGTGTGTATCATAGAATAGTGAAGTTGGACAGGGCCTGTAAGACCATTGAGTACAACCCCCTGCTCAATGCACGAATCCAAATCAAAGCAGATCTGACAGATGGTTGTCTATGTTTCTCTTGAATGCCTCCAGTGTTGGAGCACTCACCACCTCTCAAGGTCATGGGTTCCATCGTCATACTGCTCTAACAGTTAGGAAGTTTTTCCTGATATTCAATCAAAATCTGGCTTCCTATAACTTGAGCCCATTGTTGCATGTCTTGCACTCTGGGATGATTGAGAACAGATCCTTCCCCTCCTCTGTATGACATCCTTTCAAATATTTGAAAAGTGCTATCCTATCTCCCCTCTGTCTTCTTTTCTCAAGGCTAAACATGCCTAATTCTTTCAGTCTTTCCTCCTAGGACTTGGTTTCCAGTCCCCTGATCATCCTTGTCGCGCTCCCCTGAACTTGTTCCAATTTGTCAGCATCCTTCTTGAAGTGTGGTGTCCAGAACTGGAC
The DNA here is from genome assembly GCA_037013535.1 of Intellagama lesueurii. Lineage (NCBI taxonomy): Eukaryota > Metazoa > Chordata > Lepidosauria > Squamata > Agamidae > Intellagama > Intellagama lesueurii. The sequence goes on along the minus strand of JBAJHW010000001.1, from coordinate 346,852,185 downwards.
ACAATACTCAAGGTGAGGCTTAACCAGTGCTGAATAGAGGGGGACTAGCACCTCGCGGGATTTGGAAACTATACTTCTATTAATGCAGCCTAAAATAGCATTTGCCTTTTTTGTAGCCACATCACACTGTTGGCTCATATTCAGCTTGTGATTTACGACTCCAAGATCCTTCTTTCTCATAGTATTGCTGAGCCAGGTATCCCCCAATTTGTAACAGTGCATATGATTTCTTTTTTTTTTTTCAGGTGCAGGACTTTGCACTTATCCCTGTTGAATTTCGTTCTGTTGTTTTCAGCCCAGTGCTCCAGCCTATTTAGATCCTTTGTAATTTTGTTTCTGCCTTCCAGGGTATTTGCTATTCCACCCAGGACTGGACTGTCCACTCACATGTCCTGCTGCTGGTCTCGCTCCCACCATTGGTGCCTGGAGCTCCACGCTCTTCCTGCTTGGCTGGCCACTCCAGTCAGGGGGCCGGAGGACGAGTCTCCCTGCACAACTGCTGTGTGGACAGCTGAGCAGGAAGAGAGTGGAGTTCCAGAAGCCATTGGCAGGATGAGCAGGACCAGTGACATGGCAGGATGCATGAGTGGATGATTTGGTCCCAGGGGTTGGACCAGCATTAGGTCCAGCTGTGTTGGGAATATTCATATTCGTATATGAATACGAATATCCCCATCTCTAATTCCAATCTCTGTGTAGCAAAGGCCAGTCTGAATGTTGCCAACACCAATGGCAGCAGTCAAGATGGTGTACAGGGTGTCCTTTTGGGCTCACTACCATTCACAAAGAGACACCAAGCAAGGGAAAATCCCAGAATGTGATTCCTTTTTTCATCAGTTAACGCAAAACAGTTGTCAAGGCTGTTTTTTGAAGAGTTCTGTAGGTCGCTCTTACTTGGGAAATATGAATAATCCGTGCTGTGATGAATCCTCTGCTTCTGGAGGAACAATGGACAGGTGATCCATCATACCTATGTGTGAATGGTAGTGAGCATTACTTCTTTGTCTTTGGAAAAAGCAGAGTATATTTTTTGGAGTAAAATGGCTAGAGTCCTGACACCTCCTGATACAAAGCATGGGTTGACTCACAGAAGGTCTCTTTTAACAATACAATAAGGCTCAGATGAGTCTGAGGCAATACAGGACAAGAGAAGATGAGGCATCTTTGCCTGTCTCTGGCTATCCACTGTCCTATCTTGATTAAGGCTTGAAGGACTAATGGAAAGGGTGACTGCCTTGTGAGTAAGTTGTAAGCAAGCACAAGTTGTGATGGTTGTTGTAGGTTTTTCGGGCTGTTTGGCTGTGTTCTGAAGCTTTTTCTTCTTAACGTTTCACCAGTCTCTGTGGCTAGCATCTTCAGAGGACAGGACTTAGAACTCTGTCTGTGTTCTGGTGTAGTGTGTGGGATAGTTGAGTATTTGTAGCTGTGGGATCAGCTTTTTGTCCTTTTCAGGAGATTGGGTGATTATGGTGATCAGGGTGTTTTTTTGTGATAAGGGGGGGGGGGAGATGATTTGTCACTGTGATTGATGGGTGTCATATAGTCTTGGTGAGAGAGCTTCTGATTCATTGAAGGGCATTGGGGTGCAGGGAGGAACTCTTAATCAGTATGTTTGTTTGTTTTGTGATTTTGTTGGTTGGGTCCCGTTTCATTTTTCTGTAGGTGTGGTCTAGAAGTTCCCTGATTTTGTCCTTGTATTATGTTTGCATGATTACTGTGATGTTGCCTTTGTCTGCTGGCAGAATGATGATGTCAGGATCTGAGTTTAGGGACTTGATAGCATTTATCTCCTTTCTTGTTATGTTGCTGTTTGGTTTTTTTTTGCTTTTCGTAGGATCTTTGTCACTTCACCTCTTATTTCTTCTGCTTTTTCTTCCGGAAGATGGTATATGGCTGATTCCACGTTGGCAATGAAGTCTTCCACTGGAATTTTACTGTGTGTGACTGCGAAGTTTCCTCCTTTGGCTAAGACTGATTTTTCTTCTGGGGAGAGTTGGTGTTCAGATAGGTTGATGATGTGTGAGGTGTCTAGTGTAGGTTTCTGTTGACTTGTTTGGCATTTGTTGAATTTCTGTTTTTGTCTGGCTGTGCGGTCCACCATTTCTTTTTTCATCTTTCTGTAGGAGAGGGTATCGATCTTGTCCCAATCATGACTTCTCATTTTTTGGCTGATATTGATGTGTAGGAATAATTGTCTGTGGAGTCCAGTTTTTTGCGGGTTGTGTGGATTTTTTTCCATAGGAGTGATATTGCACAACATCATTCATGGGAAAGAAGATTATAACCCAGAAATGTCTGCTCAAACTGCTTTCTTGAACAGAATTCCAGCTCTTAATTGGTTAAATTATAATTGTTAAAAATGTCCATTGAAGAGTTTTGGATTGTTGTGATAGTCACCAGATTTGTAACATATCCAGGCTTTATTGGGATTCCAAGGGTTTATTGGAACCAAGTCTGATGCAGTGGATAGAGTGACTGATTAGGGCTTTGGGGAACAGGGTTCGAATCCTTCTTGTAGACCAACAGAATGTCATGCATGAATAGCAAGATTAAAATCCAGCACTATCTGGTCTAACTGCTTTCTTTAACAGAATTTTACCTCTTAGCTGTGTGGATAAGAATGTTTTAAAATGTGCATTGAAGAATCCTCAGTTGTTTTTCTGAACCAACTTGAATTCTAACATACTAAACTATGTATTCTCGAAGGTTTTCATGGCCGGGATCCTATGGTTGTTGTAGGTTTTTCGGGTTGTTTGGCCGTGTTCTTGAGGTTTTTCTTCCTAACGTTTCACCAGTCTCTGTGGCCGGCAACTTCAGAGGACAGGAGCTAGAGCTCTGTCTGTGTTCTGGTGTAGTTTGTGGGATAATTGAGTATTTGTAGCTGTGGGATCAGCTTTTTGTCCTTTTCAGGAGATTGGGTGATTATGGTGATCAGGGTGTTTTTTGTTATGGGTGTATTGTTGTGATAAGGGGGGAGATGACAACAATATAAAATAACAGTAAACAAACAAATGCCCAGCATGGTATTTTTTTTTAATGTTTTGGTCCCATTACATTGGCTGGACAGAAACATATTTCAAAAGATCTGTTGGGACAATTATATCCCTCCCCACAGCTATGTAAAGCTGCAAAATAGATGTGCATGCATGCATGTTGTGACACTGGCATAGGGCCATCATGACTACCCACAGTGATGGTCTTTATAAATTTACAGCTTTCTCCAAGACTTATTTTTGGCATTGCCTCAGCTCATGGAGATTGACTCCAAGGTTGAGTCCTCAGCTCTTGGTCCCCTATGTGTCCCTGATATGTGGCTCTGTCTGCTCAGTTTTTTCTAGTTCTTGTTCCCGGTGATGCCAGGCAGCGCCAGGTCCAGAAGCTCAGTAAGTATCTCCAGATCAGGACTTGTCCTACAATAGTTGTCTTCGCTGAGCTTTGTAGGGGCTGGATCCTCTCACAAATAAGTATCACCTACATTGTGCCTCCCCCCACCCCGCCAGCTATGTTTTGTCTGGATTAGACCCTGTTTACAGTTCTCCAGATACCATTAGTTCTATTCAGGTGTTCTGCCAGAAAATATACTCAGGTGTTAAGGATAGTGGGCAGGGGGAACACATGAAAGCTCAGCTCTCCATTTCTTCACCCCACCTGGAAGTCCTACAGACATTCACATGTTCAGCCCTGAAGGTATGTAGAGGCACTGTGAGTGTGCTCAGCTGAATGGGTTTACAGGGCTTACAGGGGTCTTTCCACTGAGCACTGAGCACATAACCTCCGGGTAGGTGGGGACCCAGAAGGCAGGACCAACCACATTGCCACCATCCTTCAGCACGGACACCTGATTAGGGCTCTGTCATAATCCATCTACACTGAAGGTCTAGTTCTGTATGAATTTGGCAATGAAAAAGAATGAGTGTTTTAAAAAGCAGTCCCTATATCCACCAGAAGACAAAATAGAAACATTACTTGGAAGATAAGTATTTCAAGAGGATCCTGGGGCACAGAGATTAAAGTATAGTACCCATAGAATCACAGAATCATGGAGTTGGAAGGGGCTTATAAGGCCATCGAGTCCAATCCCCTGCTCAAGGCAGGAATCCAAATCCAAGCAGATCTGACAGAGGGTTGTCTCATTTTGTCTTGAACGCCTCCAGCTCCGGAGGTCATTGGTTCCATTGTCGTACCACTCTAACTGTTAAGAAGATTTTTCTGATATTCATCTTAAATCTGGCTTCTTGTAACCTGAACCCATTATTATGTGCCCTGCACTCTGGGATGATTGAGAAGAGATCCTGCCCCTCCTGTGAATGACTACCTTCTAAGTATTTGAAAAGTGCTATAATACTGCAGTCAAGACTCGGCTCACAACCTGAATTCAATCCCAATGGGTTTAGGTAGCTGGCTTGATGCTGACTCAGCCTGCCATCTGACCAAGGTTGGTAAAGCGAGTAGCTTGCTGGGGGTTGTGGGGGCAATGTGTAGCCTGCATAATTAAATTATAAACTGCTCAGAGAGTGCTTTAAATGCTATGGGGGGTACATGAGCAGCACCCTTTTTTAAATAATAATAATAATAATAATAATAATAATAATAATAATAATAATAATAATAATAATAATAATAATAGAGTAACAGTATTAGTTTATCAATATTGGTGAAAATGAATGCTAAGGCTGCTGTAGACAACGGTGAAGTGCCAGGTAATCTGTGAAAAAGGTGCAGCGTTAGTTTTAATGAAAATGAAACAGACTTGAGAACCAATTAATCTCGAGATGGTTTCTTTCCCTGATGCTGTCAGGCTTCTCCACGGGGTTTGTTCTTCGTGCCAAACTTTTGCAGCCGGGTATGCCTGGGAAACTATCTCCGACCTTAATCTCAGTGGAGCCGCAGGAGGATGTACGACAACAGATTCCCTTCACTGAACCACACTGGATGGAAGTTCTCAGACCAACGGCATCTGCAAAAATAAGATGGAGACATTGCATTAGGGCCCCCTATCTGCAGGATCAGTATCCACTGATTCACTTACCTGCTGTCTGAAAATATTAAATAAAACCCTCTAGAAATATATAGTTATACATATTTCCAGGGTGTATTTATCAGAACTGGCCACTAGAGGAAGCCAGAGACCATGCAATGTATAGCATTTGCTGCTACTTTTCATTTTTCGGCCTCTGCCAGGAAGGGGGGGGGGGCTTGAAACTGGTCCCCCGTGGATATGATGGTCCTACTGAACCATCTGTGACTCATTCCTTCTTTTGCTTTGTTTGGTTTCGGTGTGTCTGTATGTCTATTTCACCTTCCCCATCTCTACCTCCCCCCCCCCAATAACCTAATAATATTAGTAGTAGCTGATAGACATACTATAATATGTTTAATCCATTTCTATTCCATTATGGAATGTACTCCTAATATTTTCCCAACTAGAAAGCTGGGGGGGGGGGGGGAAGTGCAACCTTTTGGAAACATTTCTCTTTTTTAAACCATATATCTCAGAATCCTCTAGCGAGTCAGGAGCTGTATTTGGCAAAAGCAGCGTTTTCAAGCTCTGAGTCCAAGCCTGAAGTGACTCCACACTCCAGCCAGCTGGGCAAAGTCAAGCATTACCCAAGGACCATTGTTAATCCCACTACAGGTAAAACAAACCAGGAGTCAAAGAACCTCCTTAATTTTCAGATCCATCAGCAGGTACGAAGGATTGTTCCCTTTCTTCTGACCAGTCCTACAACCCACATGGCCTCACTGAATTCTCCCTTGAGCCCTCTAAACCTCCTTGGATTGGGGACATGGTGAACCCTTAGTTGAAAGACCTCAAGCCATCGCTGCCTGTGGAAGATGGAAGGTATGGGAAGAGGAAGAAAGAGAAACAGGCAGGGAAGCAAAGGACTGATTCAGCACCGTAGGATCATTTGATTCTTGTAGTGAAATATGTCCCTTGCTTGTATTCTATAATTCCACTCACCTTCTACCTCTTGGGCATCATCTTCAGGAGGAAGACCAGGCCCCGCCTCTGGATTTGACTCCGACGTCGGCTGGAAAACCAGGAAAGCGACAGCAAAGAGAAGGAGGAAGGCCTTCATGGTGGATGGTTGGCTGGGATCTCAGCCTCAGTGACAGCTAGAGAAAAGTCGAGGAGTGAAGGAGGACAATCCCAAAGTCCTTCATCTAAAGAGGTTTTTGTGGCTGAAAGAGAAAAGAAAACCCTGAAAAAGGTTGCTGTAGATCAGAATCGACTTGACGGCACACGATTACTATTTATATATACATATAGACGCATTGTTTCTTTTATTCACTGTTTGTAGTAGACTGCATGCAATTATTACTTTTGCTTGTGTTACCCCAAATGGGTTACTGTTCTTTGTATCCTGGGGAGAGGGACCATGAAAGGAGAGAGAGAGAGAGAGAGCCCAGCCAGACTACTGACAAGAAGACCATACACCAATAATTTTTGGGTTAAGCACTATTCATGTAACATTTATTGATGAGACATAAGACATAGGATATAAGACAAAAGGTACCAAGAGGCCTCTCTTTCATACTTCCCATTCACACAAGTTACTCACTCATCCAAAAGGCCCTTCTCTGGCGGGGGATCAGTCCTCAGAAAGGGTGATGGGAGCAATCCTTGTAGCATTGTCGAAGCCCACCTGTCTCTTCCTGGGTCATCCTTCTTATAGGCATAGAACTCCCTTTTGGGCAAGCAGGAGGCCAGACCCTGGCTTCCTGGGCAGATACAATCTGTTGCCATGCAGGAATGCTTCCTTTCACGTGTATAGCTTGTTCCATCTGCCACAGACTTGGCTTCAGCTAGCCTGCTTCCTCTTTCTTGTCTGGAGAACTGATTATAGTCAGCCTTCTTCCTTTTCTCTATCTGCACAAACAAGTCCACATTTAGAATGTTTTCCACATCTGCAGTTTATTACTGATATAGAAACATGAACTCTGGCAGTTCTTTGCAGATTTGTATCAGGCTCACCATCCCATCTTGCAATTTTTCCACCTTCTTCTCAGGTCTGGGGTGCTGGTCTTTCTGGAACCCACACACACTGTCACACACATAACACTTGTGCATTTATATATTTTTTTCTTCCAGTGAATTTAAGACAAACACACTTTTGATCCCCAGGGATTCATAGTGGTGGCAACAAGCAAGAAACCACCACGAACCACCATTTTCCTGGTTTGTGCCCATCTCTATTCCTAAATGTCTTACAGTTTTACCCAAGGCTTGTTTTCAGCACAGCCTTAGCACATGGAGATTGACTCAGAGCTTTAGACACCCCGAGGTGTCTCTGACCAAAATGGGTCTGTCTGAGCAAACCCATGAGGTTCCTTCCAGTTTTTGCTCCTGGAAGCACCAGACTGTGCCTAGTCCAGAAGGCTGGTAAGTATCTCCAAATCAGGACTCGGCTGTTATACTTGCGTGCAGGACTCAGCCCCATTGGTGGATAAGAACCTGGAGGAAAGGACTCAGAAGGTGATGCTGGGCAACTCATGTTCCAAACCCTGTGGGGTCCCTCAGTTTTGTCTACTGTGTTATTTAACCCTTGTAACTTTGAAAAGGGGTCTTCGGTAGGGCCTGGACAATACCATGTCCTTATCAAGTATGGCCAGTATTGTCCTGACACCAGTCAAAACCTGCTCTCCAGGCCTCACCCAACACCCATTCAAGACGCCCCTCGAGCTCTTTAGCATAATAAGCTAAGGTAGAAGAATCTGTCTCTGTCTCTGTTAGGGGCTTTTGCTCATCTTTAGAGCACAGCCACTAGCATGTATCTTTTGGCTTCAATAAAATTGTGTCGCACCACCCTGGTCTCCCTTTTCTTGGTGTTTCACCAGAGACTTCCCCATCCAAGCTAGGTAACAATATTTCAATAACTTTGAATGACTGCGGCCATATTTGAAAATGTTCTTCCATGAGGATAGAAGATAAGACCTTATGTAATATATAAGATTGCTTTACTTCAAAGGAGTGTGTTTTCTTTGATGTCGCCCTGTCTATTTGCTGTCATCCTAATTACAATCTTTCTATTTATCCTAATTTTTTGTAATAACTCCCTTGCTCACCAGCTGCTCAATGCTCTGGGATAGACAGAAACCTCCACTTCTTCTTTTTCATCTCCTACTGGCGGCTGACCATCATCAGAGTCATTTTGGTTGAGGCAACTCTAAAAGACGTGCACTCAAGCTCTTCTTCAAGATTGCTCAGCAACTTCATTAGGGAATCTCCTAGTCTAGACTAAAAGTACATTTTGTCTCTCTCATTTTTGCTAGGAATTCATCGAACAACTGCAGATCAGCCATGACCATCCCTGATGTCTAACCTAACCCATCCACAAGGTGGAGCTTGTAATGTCCAGTAGAATCATAGAAAAGTAAAGTTGGAAGGGGCCTATAAGGCTGTCAAATCCAACCCCCTGCTCCATGCAGGAATACAAATCAAAGGATATCTGCCAGGTGGTTGTCTAAGTTTCTCTTTAATGCCTCCAGTGTTGGACCACTCACTGCCTCTTGAGGGAATTGGTTCCATTGCTCTAAGAGTCAGGAAGTTTTTCCTCATATTCAATCAAAATCTGGCTTCCTTTAACTTGAGCCCATTGTTGCATGTCCTGCACTCTGGGATGATCGAGAACAGATCATGCCGCTCCTCTGTATGACAGCCTTGCTGTAAGCAGTAGAGAGGTGTTGAATGCAAATCCTGGGGAGATTTGCTTTGTGTACCTAGTTTTGTGATGAGATCCTTTTCAGCAGTTCAGTAACTGCAGCAAGAAAAACCACCAGAAAGCAAGAGGGATAACTTGAAATTGGCAGAGCTCTGGGGAAGCAAGGTGGAGAGTGAAAGGAAACGAATGATCAATGCATCAGGATCTCTGAATGGGCGTGTTGGCTAAAATGATTAGGATCACCTAACTTAGTCTTCTGGGTGGGGATCGTATCTCCATGTTCAGTGCAGGATTCCTCCATTGTAGGTAGAAGACAGCATCAATTACTGCTTTCCTGCTCTGCTGCTGGGCTCCCTGAGATTTTATTCAAGACAAAAAGCTTATAAATGTATAAGCAAGCGTGATGCTTAATCATATGTAACCAACTGCAAGATTTTGAAGCACTGGATAAAAGAAACAATAAGTCTATATTTATGTACAGTGGACGCCAAAAGATCGGGAGTGGCTTGAAAGTCCGAATATTTGCTGCATTGGTTTCCACCAATGGTCCCGATGCTTCTGACTAAATAGCAAACAGTAGACTGTGTTTGGATATGTCAGCTGTTCAGTGGGGAATTCACCAGCCCAACAGACCAGTTTCATAGCAATAGAAGCAAGGTAAATAGAGGTCTCTGACAGTGATGAAAGCACAAGGAAGTTGGGGGTAACATCAAAGAGGACTTCGTTTGGAAAGTGTAAAATATTCTCAAATCTTAGATTCAAGCATATCCTGTGTCCTCATCAAGGTTGGTGAGTTGAACAGAACGTGAGCCGCCTGGAGTTATCTTGGCTCCCCTCCCAGTTCTCCATCTTGTATAAATTTGCACCAGCTCCGTCCTTGGAAGCATCCCTCTGAGGAGTCAAGCTTTGCGACGCTGCAGTGACCGAATCAAACCTTCCAACCATGAGGTTCCTCTATCTCCTCTTTGCAGTTGCCTTCCTTTTCAGTGTCCAGGCTGATGATGCCGAACTGGAGCAAGAGCAACAAGGAGACCCCTGGGAGGGTTTAGATGAGTTCCAGGACCAAACCCCAGATGATCTCGGTGCTGCTGCTGCTGCTGCGGAGGACCGAGGTAAGGGGAAGATTTTAATCTCCTATAACTTTCATGGGGGCCAGGATTTATTCCATCTTTAACAAGAGCTGCACAGTTTAGGCCTGCATGCAGTTCACCTGCTTGGATGGGCTCCTAGTGTAGGAGAAAGATCTGTCTCAATAGGGACAGTAGAGATGGGCACAAAGTGCTTTGTCACGCTTTGTGTGAACTTGCCATTCGGCCGGCCCATCCCCGCCTCCTCCTGCGGCCGATTACTTTGTTGAGGAGGTGGGACAGGGGTGCTTAGTGCCCACCTCTAATTGGCAGTAGAATCCAGCGAAAGAGAATTCAGGAGAATTTCAGTGGCAAAGAGTGACATCATGCTTAACTCTTCCATTGATATCAATTAATACTGACTTTAGTGATGATCACCCCCACCATTACATCGCTCATCCTCTCAGAGGCGTTGTACCTCAGTGGAAAAAATGCACACTCTTCACATGCTCCATGATACTGCCTACTTTGCCATGGCAACAAAATCCTGATATTCATGATAGGCTCTAGAACATGCAAAGAGTTACTATCAAAATATTTTGACAGCTGCAAACCTGTGTCTCCTGTTACATATGTATGTATGTATGTATGTATGTATGTATGTATGTATGTATTTATTTATTTATTTATTTATTTACAAGATTTTTTTTGCTGCACCATTACCGATGGTCTCTGAGCGGCATACAGCAATATTTAAACTTTAGAACCATATTAAAAACCATTAAAATAATATCCAATATTAAAACAGTCAATTTATCATTAATACATCCTGCTGCTCATACGGCCAGCTAAAGGATACTATTTAATTAACTATTATAATTAATTATACGTAGGTCTGTGTCTAACATAGCTTCTTGGAGCTCCTTAATGGCCATCTCAACCAATTGGCTCATCCTACCTAGACAACTCCTTAATGTGGCTGAAGCCATTGATCCATCCATCTTTCACAACATTTGATGATCGTTGTTTTAGTTTAATGCTGATACCATACTGTATATAGTGGCAGGGAATCCCACAGGGGGCTCCTTTGAATCAAGTGATCCTTTTTTGTTCCTGATCTTGTTTTTTGATTGATGATTCAGTTTGGGAAGTGGGAGAGAGGAAAACAAGCGTGATGTTTAAGCCAGACTCCGTTGTACATGTTGGAAAGAAGAATTATGGCTCTAGGTCTGCAAGGAGGACCTTTAGGTCCATGAGAAAAGAAATGAGACTTACCTAATTTTGACCACTGAGGAGAAATCTATGTCTACTTAATTCAGAAAGAGGGCATACTTGTCCTTTGAAATGTTTTTTTAAAATTGTGCTGCTGTTTCATAGCCTTTCATGTATGTCTTCGCTGTGCTAATGGCGTCTGTCATTCGCACACAGGAAGCTTTCAACTTGGTCCTGGCTTTGATAAATGCAGTGAGAAGAATGGGACATGCCAGATAGCCTTTTGCCGTGGAGGGACTAAAAAGATTGGAAAGTGCAACTTCTTATTCCGCTGCTGCAGCTGGTGAGTTTGCTGTGCTCCTCACAAAAGTGCATTCTTCTTATTAGCAGGTGTCTCTGACAGCAAAAATGGGATGCATCTTGTTCTTTAGTCATGTGCCAACCCTCCCAACCCATTCATTTTGCAGTCTTTGCTTTTAATTTTTTCAAAACTCTTCTCAGATCAAATTTTGCAGTATGTGAATGTATTTCAAGGGTCATAGAATCACAGAATAATGGAGCTGGAAGGGTCCAAAAAGGTCATTGAGTCCGATCTGCTCAGTACAGGAATCCAAATTAAAGCAGATCTCGCCAACAATTGTCCAGTTTTCTCTTGAATGCCTCCAGTGTTTGAGGGCTCACTATCTCCCAGCGTCATTGGTTCCATTGTCATACTGCTCTAACAGCCAGAAAGTTTTTCCTGATATTCAGGTAAAATCTGGCTTTCTGTTGCTTGAGCCTATGATCATGAGTCCTGTGCTCCAGAGTGATTAAGAACAGACCCTCCCTCTCCTCTGTATGACAATTCTTTAAGTATTTGAAGAGTGCAGTTTCGTCATGAAAATATTCAGTGCCACCTTCAAACAACCTCCTTTCCTCCAAGTGTCTTCCATAAAAGACACAAAAGACACAAATCTATGATTTAAAGGCCCAAGGTTGCCAGGAAAGAGTATCTGAGCCGAGTGTGGTCTGGAATTTTGTGACAGTGACAGCCAACTGTCCAAGCCTTACCCCTTTCAAAGAAGCACTAGTGAAATCCATAGAGGGTAGAAGAAAACTGTAGCATTGGGCACATCCCCTTTACAAATGAAGCCAATGTTCCAAGGGCTTTCAAACTCCAAGCTGTGGCACTTAATCCACAAAAGTCTATGAATGTTTATAAACAAAGGAAATACCAATCTTTGTGGACTTGAGCACCAATGCATGTGGACATGATGGTGCCAAATACTAGTCAAGATCTAGCTCTTCTTGTCCTGTATTCTTTCCTTTAACAGGGAGAAGTTCTGAAGGGATCCAGACATGGAAACCTTGCCTTGTCCTGCTACTTGAGGAGCATGCAGTGGGCAGGGATTGAACCTGAGAAACTGCACGGAGAGAATAGCATGTGATTTGCTTCTCCATTGCAATGCAAGGAAGAGTGACCCGTGTTAAGGCCATTGTATTGGGTTGCTGAGGTTCTCAAGGACCAACACCATATCATTTATCAGAAATGGTGACAGCATTGGCTTGTAGGCACTTTTGTGCAGCTAAGAACTAGAAATGATAGCAGGGGACAGAGAACTAGCGAGGTAGTTATGTATACAGTATATACCGCAATGCACTTCAGCATTCTATGTTCCAAGTTGAGTAGGTCCATTTGAATCTATGGAACATTCAGAGCAGTTGACTCACCAATGCCCTATTGTTTCAATAGGCCTATTTTAATACTATTTACTATATTAAGCAACAGGATTACAGCCTATATGCTGTCGCTGTGCAGGATGATATTGTGACCTTACCATATGTATTGTGGCTCGGAGAGATTTGCCATTCAAGTTCTAAACTTCCATGGTTGTACATGAGAAACCAGGTCTCACTTCTGATTTTCAATCACTGGGTTCATGGGGTGAAAATGCTGTATATTCTTAGCCTATCCTGACCTGAATAAGACAATCTACTATTTTTCTTTTGACAGATCAAATAAATGAAGTGGGACTCCTCCATTATCCTCTTAACAGGTCAACAAACATGAAAGTTTCTTAATCTGGAATTTGAAGGATTTGCCATCTCTTGGGTGTAGAATTTCTTGATCGACCTGTTCCTTTTTTTCCTCACAAGTGAATCATTCGTGATCAAAACATGAACATGCTATGCAGATGTCTTTCTGTTCTTTGTTATCCCTTCCTTTACAATAAATCATTTCATCATCGTTGTCCCTGTCATAATCCTCTTTAGAAATAGCAATGCAAATTCTCATTTACATTCTTTTGGGGTAATCTAATCATTTATTCATATACTCAGATAATTACAGAATGCCCGTTTAGAATTCTACAGTTGGTTAATCTCTAGGATTTCAGTCAATTTTCTAGCACGGTTCAAGCAATATGAGATAGGAAGTGTGGAGATGAAGTTTATCCTCATATCCATGGGCAAGATCAGAAGCAAAAATGTAATGGAGGGTATAGCTACAAAGCAGAAAAAAAATGTTTCTACGCTGGCCCTTATCAAGTCTGCCTTTCCTTTTTATGAAGTTACAATTTCCATTTAAATGAAGTTACTATTTCTACTACAGCTTCTTAATATCAACTTGTCTTTAATGCTTTCTGTAAAATATTCCTTGAATATTGGGGTTACAAAAAGCATTTGGCAGAAAGCATGAAAGACACGTTGGTCTGAAATGCAATTCTTCAAAAAATCTCTGGTTGATGACTGTGAAATGTTGTCCTTCTGCACCCACCGTTCAAAAAAGTCAGGAGATGCCCCAATATTGCTGCACAATATCGTGCCCGCATTGCCCGCAGGAAAAAGGATGCCAAGGTTATTCTCCGTCTGAATGCTGAGCCGCTGGCATCGTGAAATACTGACCTGCTGAGTCCAGGGATTGACACCATTACAGACTGCAGAGGAGGGCAGCAGAAACCAGACCTGTCATATAGGTGTAATCTGGTTTGGGGTTCCACTCACCCTAATTCTTTTGTCAGGTAGCCCTGGTGGGAGGCTAACGAGATTCTTCCTTCAGCTAGACTATGCCGAGCAATGAGCTCTTAGTAAAAAGTCCAAGGGAGGCACTGGCGGATTTAGAGCATCATTACTGGAGCTCACCAAGGCACGGGTGGTGGTGGCATGGTCCAACTATGACAGAGGAAGCTACACAAGATCAGTCACTCTCAGGACAATCTCCCACCGTCCTGTGGAAAAACAGGTCCAGCATATGACCTGCCATGTGGGTGGGGCTGTTGACATATTGGGACATGTCCAAGGGTAAGTGCGAAGTACAGAATCTAGGAAAAAGAAACCAAACACACAGTTACAAGATAGGGGAGAGAGAAAGATCGTAGAATCATCGTAGATCTCAAGCTGAATATCAGCCAACAGTGTGATGTGGCTACAAAAGAGACAAATGCTGTTTTAGGCTGCATTAACAGACGTATAGTCTCCTAATCTCGCGAGGTACTAGGTTCCCTCTATTCAGCACTGGTTAGGCCTCATCTTGACTACTGTGTCCAGTTCTGGATACCACACTTCAAGAACAATGCTGACAAGTTGGAACAAGTTCAGAGGAGGGCGACAAGGATGATCCGGGGGCTGGAAACCAAGCCCTAGGAGGAAAGGCTGAAGGAACTGGGCATGTTTAGCCTTGAGAAAAGAAAACAGAGGGGTGATATGATAACACTTTTTGAATACTTGAGAAGCTGTCCTACAGAGGAGGGGCAGGATCTGTTCTCGATCATCCCAGAGTGCAGGACACACAACAATGGGCTCGGAAGCCAGATTTCAGCTGAATATCAAGAAAAACTCCCTAACAGTTAGAGCAGTACACCAATGTAATCAATGAGCTCAAGGGGAAAATAAGAACCACATTAGAAAAGGATGAGGTGGGAGATCAGTGCTAGAAGGGAGGGTGGTCTTCCTTGTCCCCAATGTACCCAATGGGCCAGGCAGTTTTCATGCTGAGAGTTGTGGACTTCCTAGTATCCAGCAGAACACAGATCACAGCTTATGGACTCATAGGGGTTTGGGCCCAGAGTGTACAGGCACCTCACAGAGTATACCCACCACAGGATCTAATCCTGACATGACTCAGTTGGTTGGATTAGGTATCAGTTAGGCCTTATCTTGTGTGCTGTGCCCAGTTAAGAATACTACATTAGACAACCATCTGTCAGATATACTTTGGTTTGCATTTCTGCATTGAGGAGGGGGTTGGACTCGATGGCCTTCCAACTCCACGATTCTATGATCTATGAAATTCATTCACATACTGCAAAATTTGATTTGGGAAGCATTCAGGAAAAAAAATGTAAAGCAATGACTGCAAAACAAATGGATATGTGCATGAGCAAAGAACGAAACATACCCCATTTTTATCCGATTATCCTTCAGGAAGTTGCTTGGTAGGAGACTTGAGTATAGCCTGAGGTAGTGTGCATGTGAAAAACATCATCATCATCATCATTATTTAAGGATATAGATACATATATTGGACGTGTCTATCATAGTGACTTCACACTGGGGAACTTTGGCTGTCAGGATGGTTCATATGTCCAGCTGAGAAGTGGCAAAGTAGGAAGATGGTGATGGGAAGAAAGACACCCTTTCTCTCTTCTTCTACATCCTCTTTCTCCTCCTCCTGCCTTCACTGGGAGTTTTATGGGATTGCACACTCCTGATGGTGAGAAAGATGATGCAGGTGCTGTCTGCTTCTCTGGGTAAACACCACATCCATAAGAGAGAGAAATGGGAGGTGCAGTTCACCAGTAGCTGGAGAAGCATCATTTAAACACATTACCTTGATATACTCAGTTGATGGGGGTCTTTAATGTCCTTTGTATGTTAATTAAGCAAAGTGAGTGTGAGCTACTTTATGCTCCCTTCCGTGGAACCTTTAAAGGGTCAACAGGTCCATAACCGAAAATAAGCAACTTCAGGCATCAGTTCTCCATGATGCTTTAAACCCATTACTTTGACACACTCAGAGGCTAGAGATTTTTTATTTAATTTGTTCTTTAACTAAACAAAGTTTGTGTGAGAGATGGCCCAGATTGGGACACCGTTTGTAGGAATGGGAAGCTTGGTCCCTCTCTCTCCTTGCCATGATCCAGAGTGTCCCCCTCCCCAACCAAACACACTGGGGGCAGTTCAAACCCACTAGCTTTGCCACCAATAGGAGATTTTTCAAGCTGAAGAGTGGTTCATGAGCCATGCTCTTCTTTCTTCTCTGCACCGTACTCAGTCATTTCTTATCTGCTTTTCTCTACTGTTGGCTTAGGAAATGGGAGCGGATGGCATTTTCCTCAGGCATCACATTATCTTGGGAGAGCCCAACCTCTAGGGAAAGAGGTTGGCCAGGAAGACTAGCCATTAAGCGGTCATCATCCCCAAGGGACATATTTCAATCAGCTCTTCCATAAGGATGGAAGATAAGAGTTAATACAGTATATGAGGCAGCTTTACTCCAAAGGAGTGTGTTTTCTTTGATCTTGCCCTGTCTATTTGCTGTCATCATAATTACAGTCTTTCTATTTATCCTAACTCTTGTAATAACTCACTTGCTCACCAACTGTTCTACTGTTCATCTTCCTGCCCAACAGCTGACACATCCTATTGTTGTGGTTCTATGCTGTCCACTTGCTTCTGACTTACGCTCAACCCTTGCAAACTGAAGGCCATGGCTTCTTTTAGGGAGTCAGTCTATTTCATCTCTGGCCTTCCCCCTGGCTTGACGCCTTCAACTCTTCCTAACACTGTTGTCTTTTCCCATGAGTTTTCTCCTCTCATGATGTTTCCAAAGGACAATAGCCTATGCTTAGACATTTTGGCTTCTAGGCTTGATTCGATTTGCCATTGTTACATTTTAATGTTGTTGTTATATTTTCTAGTTCCTTCATAGCTTCCCTTCTTATTTTCAGTCTTTCTCTAATTTCTTGACTACAGTCTTCGCATTTGGATTTATGATCCATATCCTCTTGGATTCACATCTTATTCTGGAGTAGTGGCTTGAGTGCGTCCCGGAAGCTGAAAGCAGTGTTGTCAGGACGCTAGACTCCTAGAAGGGTCACCCAAGGCAGAAGGGTTACAGATGAAGCACCAGACTAAGAAATTTCCATGATCATTAGCTGACCTTTTGAACTGCTTGTGGAGCAGTCCAGTGTGATCTATTTCTCGGTAATCACATGACCTACGAGGAATTGTGCTCCAGCCTGACTCCAATCAATGCCCAAACTTGACCTTTTTGGTCAAGGTATAAGGCTACTACTTTATGGGACTCAGCTGGAGCAATTCCCTGGCAGACCAAAGGTTCACTGTTCAATTCACTGCAAGATGAAAAGCTTATAAATGTATAAGCGAACGTGATAGTTAATCATATGTAACCAACTGCAAGATTTTGAAGCACTGGATAAAAGAAACAATAAGTTTATATTTATGTACAGTGAACACCAAAAGATCAGGAGAAGCTTGAAAGTCCAAAAATTTGCTAAATTGGTTTCCATTAATGGTCAGAAAGTTTCTGACTAAATAGTGAACAGCAGACTGTGTTTGGATATGTCAGCTGTTCAGTGGGGAATTCAACAGTGTTGTACCAATAGAAGCAAGGTAAATAGAGGGCTCCAGTAGGGATGAAAGAACAAGGAAGTTGGGGGCAACATCAAAGAGGACTTGATTTGGAAGAGTAAAATATTCTCAAACCCTATACCTAAGCTTATCTTGTGTCCTCATCAAGGTTGGTGAGTCGAAGTGAATAGAACGTGAGCCACCTGGAGTTATCTTGGCTCCCCTCCAGTTCTCCATCTTGTATAAATTTGCACCAGCTCCGTCCTTGAAAGCATCCCTGTGAAGAGTCAAGCTTTGAGACGCTGCAGTGACCGAATCCAACCTTCCAACTATGAGGTTCCTCTATCTCCTCTTTGCAGTTGCCTTCCTTTTCAGTGTCCAGGCTGATGATGCTGAACTGGAGCAAGAGCAACAAGGAGACCCCTGGGAGGGTTTAGATGAGTTCCAGGACCAAACCCCAGATGATCTCGGTGCTGATGACGATGCTGCAGAGGACCAAGGTAAGTGGAAGATTTTAAACACTTTTTCACTTTCATGGGGCCCAGGATTTATTCCAGCTTTAATAGGAGCTGCACAGTTAGGCCTGCATGCAGTTCACCTGCTTGGAAGGGATCTAAATGTAGATGAAAGATCTGTCTTAATATTGACAGTTGAATCCAGCCAAAGAGAATTCAGGAGTATTTCAGTGGCAAAGAGGGACTCCATGCTTCATACTTCCATTGAAACCAATTAATACTGACTTTAGTGATGGTATGATCACCCCCATCATTACATTGCTCATCCTCTCAGAGGCATTGTACCTCGGTGGAAAAAAATGCACACTCTTCACATGCTCCACGATACTGCCTACTTTGCCATGGCAATGAAATGCTCATATTTGTGATAGGCTCTAAAACAAACCAAGACTCATCTTTAAGACATCTTGGCAACTGCAAACCTGTGTCTCCTGTTTCATAAGTAACTCTTTCTAGCATTGCTTATTGGAATTGGAGAGGCCCGATCTTTAATGGTCATCCCAACCAACTGGCCATCTTACCTTTGCAATGTCCTAATCGGACTCAAGCAATGGATTGATGTGTCTTTTACAACAGGGGTCCCCAACCCCCGGGTTGCGGACTGGTACCGGTCTGTGGCCTTGGCAGGACTGGGCCGCAGAGACAGATCTCCCACCCCCTGCGCATGCACAGATGCATGCTCCCCCCTAGCATGCATGTCCCCCACACATGCATGTACACACGTACACTCCCCTCATGCACAGACACATGCATGCCCCTGCATGCACCCATAAATGCATGCATGCCCCCTCACATGCATGGACATACACACACAACCCTGCATGCATGCACAGATGCCCCCATGCAGCACTCCCCCACCTGCCCCCCCCACAAGCACAGACGTACTCCTGCATGCATACACGCACACATACCCCGCCCCCGCACACTCGCTAAACCAGTCCGTGGTGTCAAAAAGGTTGGGGGCCACTGTTGATTATCAATTTTCAGTGTATCATAATCACCAACATCATCTTAACTGCAGAGCTGGAAGGGATCATCAAGTCCAGCCCCTGTCAGGGAGGCACAGTGAGGAATCGAACTCCCAATCTCTAAGTCGCTGAGCTATCCTGCAGTTCCCAAGTGGTGGGATCTTATATAGCAGTAGGGAATCCCACAGGGAGTTTCTCTGAAACAAGTGGTCCTTTTTGTCTCCTGCATGGGTTTCTTGATTGATGATTCAGTGTGGGAGGTGGGAGAGAGGAAAGCAAGCATGATGTTTAGGAAGGACTCATGTTGAAAAGAAGAATTTGTAGCTTTAGATTCACGAGAAAAGAAATGAGGGAGTATCTTATCTAACGCTGACCATTGAGGTGAACACCTGCAGTATATCTGCTTATTTCAGAAAGAGGAAATCCTAGTTCTTTGACATGTGTTTAAAAAATTGTGCCACTGTCCCATAGACTTTCATGTACCTCTTCACTGAGCTAATGGTGACTGTTATTCCGCACACAGCAGACGTTCAAGTTCGCAATGGCTTCGACGGATGCAGAGTGAAGAGAGGCAAATGCTACCGTTTCGCTTGCCCTCGTGGGACGTCGACCATTGCAAAGTGCAGCTTTGCCTTTTTCTGCTGCAGATAGTGAGTTGGCTGTGTTCCTTACAAAAGTGCATTCCATATTTCTTTATAGGTATCCCTTTCAGCAAATATAGAGCGCATCATATTCTTTGGTCATGCACCAGTCCTCCAAACCCATTCATTTGCAGTCTTTGCTTTTAATTTCTTTCAATTTCTCTCCTCAAATCACATTTTGCAGTACGTGAATGTGTTTCAAATCCCATAGAATCACAGAACAATGGAATTCAAAAGGGCTTATAAGGCCATTGAGTCCAACACCCCCCCCCCGCTCAATGCAGGAATCAAAATCAAAGTATATCTAACAGATCGAATGCCCCCCCCCCCCCAGGGTTGGAGCATTGACCATTTCCTGAGCTAGTTGGTTCCATTGTCCTACCACTATAATAGTTAGGACATTTTCCCTCTTTTTTAACTGAAATCTGGCTTCCTGTAACTTGAGCCCATTATTACATATCCTATACTCTAGGATGATGGAGAACAGATTTGCCTATTGGAAGCAGTTCTGAAGGGATGGAGGGCTGGGAGCCTTACCTTGTCCTGCTACCTTAACATGAGGCAATGGATGGGAATTTAAACTGAAAAACAGCATGGAGAAGCCAGCATGTGTCCTCCTTCTCCATAACTCGGCAAGGAAGAGTGTCCTGTGTAAAGGTCATTTTATTGAGCTTTGGAGGTTTCCAAACACCAACACCATGTAATTTATCAGAAATGGTCTCCGCATTGGCTTGTAGGCATTTTGGGGCAGGGAAGAGCTATAAGGGATCGTATGGGATAGTGAAGTTATGTAAATAGGTAGATTGGTAAATACAGGCTAAAATCTTGTTGTTTAGTTTACAAAGTTGCAACTAGTGTAGCCCATTGAATTGATGGGGATCTGGTGAGCTAGTTCCTCTACAAGTTCCATTGTTCAATGAGCTTATTTTGGTCACAACTTACTCCACTAAAGTAAGTTGCAACTAGAGTAGGCCCATCTGAATCAATGGAACTTATGGAGCGGTTGACTCACTAAAGCTACAGGATTTGGGCCATTGTTTGTTTGCAGAACAGTAGGTAAGATTAATTCTGCTGCTGGTAAGCAATCCTGCAAAGAATGGCATAGTTTTCTGTCTAGGATCTAAGGAATTACATGCAGGATTTCTCAAGAAGACACAGAGAACCTTTCAATGGCCATGACGTCCTCAGAGAGGGAATGAAAAGACAGAAAACTCCACAGAAAGCTCAGAGACTACAAAGCATTTAGATTTGCAACCTTACACCAGGTGGAGTCCCTGACCCACACATGGTTTTGTTCAGAGATAGGGTGTTTTCCACTGGGGCACTTGCATTCAGCTGCTAAATCAGGCTGCTTCTAACTAAACAATTGTGAAGGTAACAGATACAGCTGGATTATTCTGCTCTTCTCAAACAATGCCCACGAGGAACAGAAAAGCTGTTGAAGGGGCTGAAGTGTTTCGTACGGAGAAGCCTAATGGCCTTTCAGATGAAAAAGCCCGACAGAGCAAATGGTTTATGAAGCAGACAGAATGGTTGCAATTTCTTGATATGTCAAGAAAAAGCATGCAGCATCTTTCTGCATTCAGACATGCAGTTTCTTTCTGCGTTCACACATGCAGTTGCCAGTTATTGAGTGTGCATTAAACAAGAGGAAAGAAATGAACACGTCTGCCTCTGGGCATGAACAAATAATCTAAGTTGGATGAGTGGCAACCCACAATAAGCCACGAGATCAAGTTAAGTAAAGCAGGCAAATCTGCTGCTGACAAGGCTAGAAGACAGAATAGTTATTCTCAGACTGGTTTACTCAATATATAGATTAGAGTTGAAATATTACAGACATGATCCTCTCATCCCGAGATAAGACTGTTGACCTTAAAGTAATTTCCTTTGATCTTATGCATGGTCCTTCCACTCAACCTTGCAAAAAAAAAAAAAAAAAAAAGGCAGATACTGTAGCCACAATCCTGTTGCTTGGTGTACTAAATTGAACTGAAGTGGGCCCATTGGATCAAAGGGGAGTTGGTGAGTCAACTGCTGTGCAAGTTCTATTAATTCAAATGGACCTACTCTAATTGCCATGAGCCTTAGCATAGTGTGTTCCAAGTTGAGTAGGCCCATTTGAATCAATGGAACTTTCAGAGCAGTTGACTCACCAATTACCCTTTGATTTAATGGGTCTGCTTTAGTGCAGTTTAATACACCAAGCAGCTGGATTGTGGCTACGGTACCTTCCTTTTTTCCAAGGTTGGGTGGAAGGGCCACACCAGAGATCAAGACAAGAGCAATTGCTTTAAGGTCAACAGTGGTATCCCATTGAACCAATGGGTCAACAGTCAACATGTCAAGAGTCATATTACATTGAATCAATGGAATTTGCAGAGACGTTGACTCACCAAATCCTCATTGATTCAATGGGCCTACTCTAGTGCAATTTACTACACTAAGCAACAGGATTTTAGCCAGTATGTCCCATATTGTCTTTGTGCAGGACGATGTTGTGATCTTGCCGTACATATTGTGGCTGGGAGAGATTTGCCATTCAAGTTTTAAACTTTCACTTCTGATTTTCAACCACTGAGTTCATGGAGTGAAAATACTGCACCTTCTCAGTTTGTCCTGATATGAACAAGACAATCTACCCTTTTTGTTTTGACAGAGCAAAAAAAATGAGATGGAGTCTCGTCCATTATTCTTTCACAGATGCAACAAACGTGAAACTCTCTTCATCTGGAATTTGAAGGACACGCTATCTCTTAAGCATAGAATTTACTAAACTACCTATTTCTTTTCCCCCAAAATAAATCATTCCTAATCAAAACATAAACATGCTATGTAGAGATCTTTTCACGTCTGTGCTTTGTTGTCCTTTCCTTTAAAATAAACAATTTAATCATCAGGAAATCATCACTGTCCCTGTCGTATTACTATTTAGAAACAGCAATGCAGATTCTCATTTTCATTCATTTAGAGTAATCTATTAACTTAATCACATAATCAAATAATTACAGAATACCCATTTAGAAGTGTAGAGTTTGTTAATCTCTGGGATTTCAGTCAAGCTTCTAGCACGGTTCAAGCAATACGAGATAGGAAGTGTGGAGGTGAGGGTACATCATCATATCCATGGGCAAGGTCAGAAGCAAAAATGTACTGGAGGGTATAACTACGCAGCAGAAAAAATGCTTTTACTCTGGCCCTTATCAAGTCTGCCTTCGCTTTAACGAAGTCACTATTTCAATTTTAATGAAGTTACCATTTCCACTCTTTCTTCTCTATACCAACTTGTCTTTGATGCATTTTGTAAAATATTATCTGATCTAAAGTAGAGGAGGTAAAATTTTTTGACAAAAGCATTAAAGACAAGTTGGTATCCAATAATCTGACACGCAGGCCCTGAGTTGCATTTCCCAGAATGCCCAGTGCCCCAATCTCCCTTGTATGGAGCCAATTTAGGAGAAACCTCTGATCAATCCTATGGAAATCCTAGTGAGATCCCATAAGGGGAACAGATTAACGGGACTGGTTGAGTTCTCTAGTTATATTTATTCCTCACCCCCTGTCATCAACATTTTTTTGCAATAAGCAGTGTAATAATAACAGAAGCTGAAAAAAGGAGAATAATATAATTAAATTCTTCAATAAATCTCTGGTTTATGAATGTCGGATCCTGTGCTTCTGTATCCATGTTTCAAAAAGCCAGAAAATGGCCTGCTGTTTTTTGCACACTATCATGCCCGCATTGCAGCAGGATAAAGCCTGTTTCATTTGTGTTCAAGCTATCCACTGGATCTCACCACATGGGCCTTCCTGGCACCTTCAGATGTGCAAAGGAGGCTCTTCTCTCGGACCCATTGCCGTCACAGACACATTGAAGGGAGCATGAGAGAGGGCTCTCTCTGTGGTTGCTTCCAGCTCACTCCTTTGGGAGCTTTGCCCCCTCCCTTTCATCCTTCTACTAAGAGATCTTCTACTCATCTACTCATCTACTCTTCAGGCAGGATTTAAATGGTGATGATTGAGTCACTAGGTGCTGATATTTTGCCTTTTAAAGTTTGTCTTCTTAGTTACTTAGTGGATTTTTAATTATCGTTGTGGTTTAATTGCTTTTAATCTGTACTCTATGTTTTTACTATTCGCAACTCGAGCCCCTTCATGGGAAGAAAAAACAGGCTGCAAAGGAGACAAAATAAACAAATAAACAAAAACCCTAGCCTTCATTAGGAGGGTCTCTGTACCGAGAAGGAAACTTCTTCCCCAGGCCGAAGGGATGGGGGACCTTTAGCCCTTCAGAAGTTGTTGGATTTCATGTCCATCCTCCTTAGCAGTTTTACTGGGACCAATGGGAGTTGTCGTTCAAGGACAGCTGGACTGCGCCAGGCTTCCCAGACCTATCTCGTTATCTTTAGATAGAGCTGAAAATCATTGTCCCCAAGAGACAGACACAGGTTGTTGGGTTAAAACTTGGGCCACAACTTTATTAACCATTTAAACTTAAAAACCCCAATCTACAAGGGGGCCTACCGTAGTGCAATATTATCTCCAAACCCGGTGTAGCCTTTACATCTGGATCATTCAAGAGCAAGGCGAGTTCCTATTTCTGAATCGTGCTGTCATCTGTACAGCACGTATTCAGGTGCCTGGTGATAGGGTTACCCCCCAACGCCGCAGCCCACCAAGCCTCATGACCCTAGGTGGACTGCTGCCCGGGAGGTCCCCCCATGGAGAAACCACATCTCGTCAGGAGCCCTATTGGCACCACCTGACGGGGAGATGGAATATTTTTGCATCTTGTGACTTCCATGAACTCACCCCGACTCTTCCCCTCACGCTACCTGCCATGGCATGGGGCTATTTATATGCCCCAAGCCCGCCATCACAGCTGAAAATTTCGGCCCAAAGGTCCCCTTGTAGGTCCCTCAGAAAAAAGGCCCAAACCTATATCAGACAAACTAACCCCATCATTTCTGTAAAATGTTGGCGGGCGAACTCTTCTGTCCAGATCATAATCAATGACCAATCCAGCCTTCATGGCTCCAGTTATTTCGCAATTCACACCATGCATTGCACAGTCAATGCACCAAAGATCGCAATCAACCTTCCAAACCATATCTTGGAGTTATGTTTGACCATATCAGCCTATGTGCAGGAAATTTGTCCTGTATGGCCTGCAAGACCTCAATCACCTGTCATATTAACGACCTGTCTGTTCTGTGCCAAGTCATTTCATCCCACGTGAACAAACAATAAAATTCAGAGGGAGCCTCGCTCATACTCTGGGATACCAGGTCCTTCAGCTGGTCCCTGAGCATGCCTCCTCTCCCCTTCCATTCCGCATGTGGCCCAAGCACCAAGGCCTAGATTGCGGCCCCGACCGATGTGCAAAGCATACTTCACCACCCAATGTATGTAACTGTGGCCACAAAAGGCGACTCACACCGGGTGGCAACTGCCTGGAGTCCTGAAAGAGAACACAAACACTAGCGTCTATTGAGGAAGAGAAATAAAAATTTTGCACCTGTGTGAAGACCACCTGCCTACTTCCTGTCTGGTGTTCCTCACATCTACAGTAAGAGCTGCTGCTGTGGATGCTGCAACCATTCCAAATGAGTGGGTGCTAAATTACAATCCCACAATGCCTGCCATGCGCAGCCCCCGGGAAGTGACAGACGAAATTGGGACCTTGTGAGGTGAGAGCCATCCATATGGCGAAATGGATTCCTTGCCGAGGTCACCTGACAGATATGTTATATGTTATAAGATTCATAAAAATATGTTATAAGATTCAAGGAGATGTTTTCTTTCACGAAGTAGATGGGGAATTCTAAAGCTTTTAAACCTCAATAGCACTCGAGAGCAGTGTGGTAACCAGGAGCATCATGGAAGTCAGGTCATTTCTAGTAGGTCTATCTTGTAGCTATCCAGGTATAGCAAGCTACCTAATGAATTAAGCACATGCTGCTTGTTTGTCCATCTACCCTTGTTTAGAGAGGTGTCCCAGACCTCTATCAGCACTTGATTTCTCATTAGGCAACAGCTCATCCCCCTGGGATTTTCTGCACTCGCCCTGGTGTCTGGTAAGGTTGTATTTCTTGTGCTTGCTAGGCAATTAGAGTAATATAACTCAAACTCAAATAACTCAAATAAATTTATTGTCATTGTAAGTATATACATAGTATACCCATACAACGAGATTCACACAGACAGACAGAGACCAGACCCACATGCACACATGTATCCTGTATCTTGTTCGGGATGTAAAAATAGAGGCAAAATAGCCTTATTGAGCTTGTCCAGTTGAGATAGAATAGAGTTGAGCTGTTGACATATATGTACTACTGTGTTTCCTGTCATTACACAGTGTTCTCCAAGCAGAGTTAAAAAATAATTGCTAAAAACACTTGCATTCTGTAGGGGATGTTTGCCTTGTGAAGACAGGGAGGGTAACAGCTGATCATCTGAGAAATCTCTAATTTGGAAACTTGGAGAGCCAGGTCTGGTAAACTAAGTCTAAGTCTGCTGTATCTGACCATGCCAGACAGTCTTCCAGACGCCTCTGTTTTGATGTCTTAATTGGCGTATTATCTTGGCTAGAGGGGTGTTTGGGTCTTCTCTTCTTCTTCACAGTTTTGGATAAGCTTTCTCCAGATGGAGAGCAGAAAGACGGGAGAAAAACTTCTATTTGGTTTTGCAAGTTTACCAGAATAATAGACTGGAGCAGTACAGAGGTGTGTCCGCTCACTGTGCCATCCTGACTCTTGATGAAAGAGGACCTGTGCATCTGGTTACAGTTCTTAGAAGGTTTTAAGGAATTTCATTTTGGAGGAACAAGGTACGCTTAGGAGCAGAATTCCAGGTTCAATCTGATGCTGCTGGGTCAACAGGATACACTATTTATTTTAGGGGCCGATGGAGTGTCGGTCTATGGCCGATAGAGTAGCGTGTCACCCATGATCTTTCATTCTTGGAGTTTTTTTTTATGGCTATGGTTGACATTTGGGCCAATTCTGTCATCATATTTTGGTGTGACAACATGGGTGTGGTCCATGTTGTAAATACCCTCACATCAAAATCCCAGAGGGTGATGAGATTGGAGAGAGCTTTCACACTGTGCTGTTTGAGATATAACATTGTGTTCCGGGCTTGCCTTATGCCTGGCATAAATAATGAGCTGGCTGACGCTCTGTCCCGTCAACAGATCGACTGGTTCAGGGCGTTGGCTCCAGGAGCTCAGGCTCGTCCAGAGATATTGCTGCAAGAGTTATGGAGCATTGGAGGAGTGAAGCCAACAGGGCAATCAGTTTAGCAATTGCTCCCAGTACCAGGCGCTGGGAGTACCTGTGCAAGGAGTACCTGTGCAGCTGCTTGTGAAGAATTTTTTACACATTGCAGTCTGGAAGGTTCGGGTAGACCATGGCCTATGACAGTGGATCATATACAGCAGCACAGAGTGTACCTTCATCGCAAAGGTTTGGCTCCCCACACGATTCAGGGGAGGACGTCAGCTCTGGCATTTTATGCTAAGGCGCAGGGTTGTCCTTATCCAGCAAGTGATTTCCGGATCAGAAAAATGATAGAGGGTTGGAACAAAGAAAGAGGTCAGCAGGAAGACAGGTGCACTCCTATGTCCCCCAAAATCCTGGTTCAATTGGGTCATGTTTCGGCTAACGTTTGCAATGACCATTATGAGGTCAAATTAAAGCAGCAACACTGTGTGCATTCTTTGGGGCATTTAGAGTTAGTGAGTTGGTAAGGGCGTAAAAAGTAGACATTTCAAAGATGGCGTTACGGATGGACGACTTATTGGTCTCTGAAGACAGGGTTTTGTTCCATCTTCGCCAGATGAAGATGGATCAATTAGGAAAAGGCCAAGTTATAGGTTTAGGGTACTGTTCAGTTGAGGAGCACTTAATAATGCACTTAATAATAATTGCACTTAATAATGAACTTAAAGACCACCAGTAGTGAATAGTTGGACAGTGTTACTTAGCCTGCGGTGTAGATGTTTGTATTTTTGGGGGGGGGGGTGTTAGTGGGTGGGGAGTGTTTGGGGATTTTTTTATGTGTGTGCATGTGGGTGTGGTCTCTGGGTGTCTGTGTGAATTTCGTTGTATGTGTATACTATGTATAGACTTACAATGACAATAAATTGATTTGATTTGATTTAGGAGCTATGTCTGGTTAGGGCCATTTCTGAGTATGTTGAGCTACGTGGGGCCTCAGCAGGGTATTTATTTTGCCACAGAGATTACTCGCCCCTCACAAGATACCAATTTTGGCTAGTCAACCCCCGTGGGCTTCAAGAAACGGGAATAGTGATGTGGAAATTTGGCACCCACTCTTTTCGCAGAGGTACAGAATCCAGAGCATCAGCTTTAGGATATGGGGATGAGCAGATAAAGAAGGTGGGAAGGTGGTCTTTGTACAGGTTCAAGACCTACGTATGTTCTTTCCCACAATAGATGCTGGTGTTTGTTTTTCTCTTTCAGGCTTCAAGTTGATTATGGCCCAGTTGCAAGTTGTTTTGTATGGCCACAGTTACATACATTGGGTGGCGAAATACACTTTGCGGACCAGTTGGGGCCGTAATTTAGGTTTTGGCATGCAGGCCACATTGGAATGGAGGGGTCGGAGAGGTACGCTCTGGGGCGGGTTCTTTGAACTGGCGTCCCTGGGCACTCCGGATGTGCCCCCTGATATATTGGTTGTTCACCTGGGAGGAAATGACTTGGCTTAAAGAATGGGCAAGTTACTTATATTACAGGTGATTAATGATTTGCAGGCCATTAAGGCCAAGTTTCCTGGGACAAAGTTAATCTGGTCGAACATAATACCGAGAGTGGTATGGCGGGCCGATTGTGACACTAGATGCATTGACCATTCACCGCGTGGTGTAAATCGGGAAGTAAGTAAAGCCATGCGGGCTGGCCTGGGGTCAGTGATAAGACATCCTAACATAAGTGTTCACCAACCAGAGTTGTACAGAGGTGATGGAATTCACTTGTCTGATGCGGGACTAGACCTTTTTCTGCGAGACCTACAAGGGGCACCTTTGGGCTGAAATTTTTGGCTGTGATGGCAGGCTTGGGGCATATAAATAGCCCCATGCCGTGTCGGGTACTGTGAGGGGAAGAGTTTTGGTTAGTTCCTGGAGGACACATGGTGCGAAAAACATCCCATCTGCCTGTTTGATGGAGCCAGTAGGGCCTCAGAGGGGAGGTGTTTTTTTTCTTAAGGGGACCTCCCGGGCAGCAGTTCACCCAGGGTTAGGAGGCTCATTGGGTGAGGCAGCGGGGGGTACCCCTATCATGGGGCACCTGAACACGTGCTGTACAGAAGACAGCATGCATCAGAAATAGGAACTTGCCCTGCTTTAGAATGGTCCAGAGGTTAAGGCTACCCCGGATTTGGATAAATCTCACACTACGTTAGGCCCCCTTGTAGACGGGGGATTTAGTTTAAATAGTTAATAGAAGGGGAAGATATGGAGGCAGTGACAGATTTTACTTTCTTGGGCTCCATGATCACTGCAGATGGGGACAGCAGCCATGAAATTAAAAGACTCCTGCTTCTTGGGAGGAAAGTGATGACAAACCTAGACAGCATCTTAAAAAGCAGAGACATCACCTTGCCGACAAAAGTCCGCATAGTCAAAGCTATGGTTTTTCCTGTAGTGATGTATGGAAGCGAGAGCTGGACCATAAAGAAGGCTGACCGCCGAAGAATTGATGCTTTTGAATTGTGGTGCTGGAGGAGACTCTTGAGAGTCCCCTGGACTGCAAGGAGAACAAACCTATCCATTCTAAAGGAAATCAACCCTGAGTGCTCACTGGAAGGACAGATCCTGAAGCTGAGGCTCCAATCCTTTGGCCATCTCATGAGAAGAGAAGACTCCCTGGAAAAGACCCTGATGTTGGGAAAGTGTGAGGGCAAGAGGAGAAGGGGACGACAGAGGATGAGATGGTTGGACAGTGTCATCGAAGCTACCAACATGAATTTGACCCAACTCCGGGAGGCAGTGGAAGACAGGAGGGCCTGGCGTGCTCTGGTCCACGGGGTCACGAAGAGTCGGACATGACTTAACGACTAAACAACAACAACAATTATACGAAAAAGGAAGACCACGTCGTCAACAAGACTCACGATCAGAGAAAAGTGGAGGAATTTGCTGAAGCGCTTGAGGAAACTCTTCCAGGCCCGGCTGGTGCAAATGCACCTGAACTATGGGAACATTTCAAGAATGCTGTTTATAACACTGCCTTGTCCACATTTTGCAAGAAGAGTCTGTCCCAGTGAGTACAACTTGCAGGTTCTTCGAGTTGCTCGTAGCAAAGTCCAACAGACTACGGGACTGCTTTGATCCCTTTTCCCCCTCCTCTTGCTAAGCCCTGCGGGGCATAGCAAGAGAGGGGAAAGCAGGGATCAAAGCGATCGCACAGCACTTTGATACCTTTTCCCCTCCTCTTGCTAAGCCCCGTGGAGCATAGCAAGAAGAAGGGAAGCAGGCGTTAGCAAGCCGCTTGAAAGGTAAACCCCTCTCTGCTTATGACCCCGAGAAACAGCTGATCCGTGGGGGCATAAGCAGATAGGGAATGAAGGGACAAATATAAAAGGGTTATATTCGTTGCTTCATATTCTTTGGGGTCTCTATCCCCCAAGAATACGAAGCAAAGAATATCTGACGAATCAGGGATATTTAATGAATATCCTGATTCATTTTTATTTTCGTCCCTATGTGTATTCAGGACATACTTTATTTCTATGCAACATTTTTGAAGGAACCATTGTGGGAAGGCATTTTCCCAAACTGCCACCTTCTGTTGTTATTAGACCACTTATTACATCACTGTTATTATTAGACCACTTATTCTAAAACAGTTGATGATGGGGGTGGGGAAAAATAGATATAAATCCAGAAGTAAACCAAATGAAGTAAAAGAAGGAATGAATTCAGGGTGAATTCATTAAGAACTCAGTCGTCTTTCTGCAGGTGCAACCCAAGGGAGCGGTCGCCGAGCCTGTCTCCAGAGACTTGGGACTTGCCTTCGAACCTGCAGTCCAAACCAGGTTCTGATTGGAATGTGTTTCTGAGGCATCTCCTGTTGCATTTCCAGGGGGTTCAAATGAAGAACCAACCCAGCAAAGACTCAGGAGACCCTGGCCGGCAGTGATTCCAGCAGGGAAAGACATCGCCTCAAAAATGGTTTCGCCATTCTTAGCATATCTCCCTTGCTTTCATTAAAATTCACCTTGCATCTATTTCACGGGCTATCTGGACTTCCCCTGTGGTCTGTGACACTCTTGTCACCCGTTGTCATCCGTAAGGATGAACTAATAGGACTCCTCTCCTTATTTCTCATACTTTTCTTCCAAGTCCTTTGGCTGTTTTCTCTTTGGGTTGAAGAGGAAGACGGAAGGCTCTTTTGAAAACTCTCATCCCCTTGGATGAGATGTGCCAGTCTTCCAAACACAGGTTTCATTACAAAACTCACCCAGATGCAAACCTACCAGGGAGGTGAGTTGTGTCCAAGCCCTAATCAGGAATTCATCCTGAAAGCATGGTGGGATCAAAGGATGGGGATGATTGGAGAAGTCTTGAGGGAAAAAAAAAAAGCAAAGTGTGCTGCTTATATACCGCCCAATAGCATTTAAAGCACTCTCTGGGGGATTTACAAGTGAATTGTGCAGGTTGCGCGTTGCCCCCTGACCTCAAAAGGGTAGAAAGCTGAGTCAACCCCAGGTCATGAGCACAGTTTTGGCGGCAGTACAGAGGTTGAACCACTGCCCCATGGGGCTCTTCTGGCCTCCCACCTGGAAGTCGTACACTCCTCCTTGTTCAGAAGAAAAGTCTCTGTCAACCCATTCAGCCCAGCACCACCAGAGTCCCTCGGCAAACCTTTAGGGCACACCACGTAGATGTCTGTAGGCAGCATAGGGACAGGGGGGGGGGCGTGCATAAATGTGCTACCCTGCCCACCACTCTTGGAGCATGAAAACAGGTTCAGGCTTCATAGCTGAACAGGACCAAGGTCATCTGGCGAATTGTAAGCCACCTGAGGACAACGTTCAGAACTTTTACAAAATACTTTGATTGACTTGACTGTGAACACCCACCTCTCTCCCCCGCCGCGCCCCAAGGGAGGGAAGGCAATGGATGCGTCCCGGCCCTCAGAGCCTCGAGCGGCCGGTCCGCCGACTGCGGCTTCTCGTGGGGTTCCTATGGAAACCACTTGGGCGGTGGGTGGGAGGGAAAGGCAGAGCTTTGTTGCTATAAAGAAAGGCCGACGCAGGGTTGCTTTGGCGCAGTGATGTCATCCCCAGCCGCGCAAGTCGCGGGGTGGGGGGCGTGATGTCAGCGCCTCATTATTCTGACGTCATATATCTATACACTTTCTTTAAAAAAGAGGACTTTTTGGAGCTTATTTATGACCATTCAAAGGGAAAGGAGAAATGAAAGGGGGATGGGTAAAAATGACCTCCCAAATTTAAAATGTATATTATTCTATAATTTCTATCCACAGTTCTATTCTTCCCCTGCCTTTTAAGAGAAAAAACAGAATAGAAGTTAATTTATTTTTCTGACTTGTATACTGTCCCATAGTGCATAGCACTCTCCAGGTAGTTTGCAACCATAAATTCAATCAAATAATATCCAGTGCAGCAGAAAGCATACAATTGATATTTCTCATATTAAGTCACATTAATGACTTGAATGAGGGAGGGCAACTTTTAAACATCCTCCAGCAGCATGGACCCTGGCTGTCCTAGATGGAGAAATCTGAAGATTATAATCCAAGACCAGTAACTGTTCTGAGCTCTGCTGACTCTGCAGGGCTCTGGTGTTGGTCTTGTGCAGTGGACGGGATTATACCCTCAAGCAGAAGCAAAAGAAATTTTTAAAGGCCACAGGGGAGGGACAGAAGGGAAAATACGTTTCTCTTCTTCTCTGTAGTGGACAGAATCAAATCACAAACCGTTAACAGGCCTTTGTTGCAACGCAGTCAAAAATGTTGTAAGAGATATGTCACACTCTGGGAAGCTGGAAAAAAGTCTGTTAGCTGGGTACCAGGGGAAGTTGCTCCTGAAGGTTTTTTTTTTTTTTTTTTTTGCAGGGTTTCCTATTGCTGAAGGAACAGGATATGGTGAAATGCCAAGCTGAAACATTCAGTTGAACAGCCTAGGAGTCAGTGACCCTAAAAGGCAAGGGACTCTGTCTATGTTTCTCTGGCCAGATGTGGCAAATATTATGACAAAAGTACTACGGATGTGATGAGAGAATTGGTATGGCATAATCATTAGAGTGTAGGCCTCTGGAGACCTGCGTTCGAATCCCCCTTTGACCATGAAGCACCCTGGGTGACTTTGGGCCAGTCACTCTCTCTTAGTCTGGCCTACCTCATAATAAAGTAGAGAGGAGTGGATCCCATCTCGACCTCATTGGAACAGAAGGGGCATATAAATGTTAGTAATATATGCAAATAAATGTGTTCATGCCCCATGAAGTGGAACCAGAGAGTGACCCTAATAGGACTGTTGTGGTCATTTAGTTATTTAAGGAGGGATTTTACCAGTTCCACCATCACCACCACCACCTCCGAGAGTTTCCATGGCTGAGCAGGGTTTCTGACCCACGTCTTCTGAGTCCAAGTCCATCCCTCTATCCATTGCACCACACTGTGTATATAGAATGAATGAATTAATGAATGAATGAATGGGCTCATAATATCCCAATTGGCAGAAAATGCCAAGTACATAAATGATGGAAAAGCCACTGTTAAACTATGATAGCCACATCCCTTTATCTGCAAATACTGGAACTTGCCATATAACACATCTGAGACCATCTGTCTCAGCACTGCTGAGTGTCCATGCTCTTTAACCATTCTGCATCCCACCACTGGCTTGGTAACTCTTGATGTATGAAAGTGCAGAGATACATTTTGTGTTGCAGCCCAATGAAGCAGTCTATAAATCAACTCAAAAAATAGGTGTGCCCCCAACAAAACAATATATATATATTGTTTTGTTGGGGGCACACCTATATATAACTTTGTAGGGATCTTGGATCAGCAAATTGACCCAGATGTAGCAGATAGTGTGCTCCTGCTCTGTGCCAAATATAGGGATGTTTGGGCAAATGGTTTTCGAATGATGATTTCTAATGTAAGTCCCAGCCCTCCATGTAAACATTGACAACCTTTTCTTTCTGCAGATTTAAAACAGATTAAATACATTGAAAAGACCAAATTTGCATACCTGGAAGGAGAATGGGTAGCCCCAACCCCCCTTTTTTGGAAGGTATCCAAGTTCCAGGGAGGATAGTACTGATTTGAAAAAAAGCCATTTGAGAGGCAAAAATCTTCTGGCTTTGTTCTCATCTGTCTATCATCCCAAACATTCTGAACACAAACATTTGTACACATTTGAGAGCAGCATCTCAATGAATCATACCAAAAAGACTGCATACCCTAGCTCTGTGCCTGTTTTGTGTGGGACATCTCTTAAGCATCTCCTGTTAGGTTGTTCTCTCTTCCTACTACCCTCTCCTTCCTAGCAGTATTGTCTTTTCCGGGAAGTACTGCTCAGATCTTGCAAACTAACAGCTGTGGCTTCCTCTAGTGAGACTGCCCATCTCATGTCAGCTGTTCCTTTTTTCCTACTGCTGTTCCTCACCTTTCCCAGCAATATCGTCTATGGTGGTCATGTCTGTATTTCAATTATATGTGCATGGCAGGATAGGCCATGGGGAGGGACAGAAGGAGTATGCAGTTGACTCATTTTTGCTCGAGTGACCGTTCAGGCTTGACTTGACTGAGCACCCACTTTTCTGCTTTTCTGGCTGTCTTCAACTCTCCTCCACCTCCAAATTTCAAATGAATTGATTTGTGTTTTTCTTCACTGTCTTTCTTTTACGTAGTATGGATTTTGACCTTGGTTTACAGTGAACCCAAATTCTCCCTTTTGCAAAATGGCAAATGGCAAAGGGACGTCTTTTGAAAAACATGCATATAACACGTTCGTAGAGCTTTTGCTCTGCTATCCCTTTTCTTCTTCGGCTTGCCTAACTCAAAGAAAGGATTTGGAAATTGGAACATAGCTTTCTAGTCTACATTCTGTGGAACGGGCAAAGCAACATTAATTTACACGAGACATTATAGGATGTGCATGATTCTCCATTAAGCCCAAAACAGACCTTCAATTTATTTTGGCACAGAGGGATTTCAGCCACATCCAAGCTGTTCTTGCTTCTGTCTTCTCCCAGTAACTATAATATAGAATATGTGCTTTCCTTCTGAAATCCATTAGCATAACAAGCTCTACATTGGCTGCCTTTGAAGACCTCTGTTGTTTCTAAATACCTTAGCTAACTGCTGATCAGGGCCAGTTACAGAGCACCAACTTGTAAGAACAACTCCAATGACTTCTGATCCAGTTTGGGCCAATCACTGCCCTATATATTCTCCCCTATATAATGAAGTCAAGGTGGCCTGCAATACTGAAAAAACAGCAGATAAAGTATAATATTAAATAATGATGAGATGAATAAACAAGCAGGAGTAAAAATCTATGGAAACAAGATTAGAACATTTATAAATATTAACATCGTGTGACTGCCACACACTTGCTTTTAAAACAGACGGTTTCTGCCTGCCAGTGGAAGGAGAGCAAAGGAGGGACCAATGGAACCTCCCAAGGAAAGGCCTTCCCTAGTCTGGGTTCAGCCACGGAAAAAGCCCTCTCTCGTGTCCTCACTGCCCGTACCCGTGAAGCTGGTGGGACTGAGAGTAGGGTCTCCCTTTAGGATCTTAATACTCATGGGGGGCTCACCTGCTCACTCCCTAGAAGCCACTCCTAGTTTTAGATGACAATATGGGGCCTTTCAGAAGTGGTTGGATGGCCACTCCCACCATCTCTCACCCCTGACAGTTCAACGGTTCAAGATCTGGGCCACTGCATCTTTTTGTCCCCTCTGGGTTTGATGCACAAAGAAAGACTGTTTTGATTCTTCTGCAAGGCTGCCTGATACAGGGTTGTTGGAAGCATTCAATACATTGAAGAAATTATTAGCTCTGACTGATGGCTACTTTTACCAGGATTTTCTAGGTAGACATCACTCAGAAATAGTTTCCCACCCCTTCCTCTGGGGGAACCATGGGACTGTGCGGCTTGCCCAAGGCCACATAGGCTGGCTCTTCTGCCAGGAGGGATAGTGGGGAATTCAACTCCTCACCTCTGGCTTCACAGCTGGTGACCTAACTCACTCAGCTTTGTGGGCAGGAAGGAAATTATTGGCCGTTGGGACCAAGTAGCAGTTCATGTGACAAAGCTTGCACTCCATTTGCTGAGCTAATGCCCAACAGTTGGCATGTTGAAATCAGACCCACAGGCCTTGCAATATTTCTGCCGTTCGCACAGCATGTCCCAATCAAAACAGCCTCTTATGAATAGGGAGCCACTCTGGGTTGGTTCAAGTCTTGCTCTCATCTCATCTTGGCAGATATTAAAACTAGAGACAAGAGAAAAACGATGAAGGTTGTTTACCTTTTCTGCATGCTGTTCTTCATGGCAGCCTTCCTTCCTTGGGGTGAGTGGCATTTCAATTTGGATGGACAAGTAAATCCCATCCCGGTAGATGACATTTAGCCATTGACCATATTGAAAAAACCAGTTTGGGCTCTACCTAAAGATAATGGATAAAGACTGGGAACAGTCCAGCTGGACCGGAATTCCAGCTGCCACTGGTCCCTGTAAAGAGGCTCAGGATGATGGGTATGAAATGCAACAACTTCTGAAAGGCCAAAGCTACCCCATCCCTTCTGTCTAGGGAAGGATTTTCCTTATCTTTATGGAGGCCCTTCTAATTAAGGTCATGAATGTTATTTATTTATTTATTTTGTCTTATTTGTAGGGCTTTCTCCCCAGGCTACAAATTAAACAAACAAACAAACAAATAAATATTTTATTTTAATTTTTTTTTTTAAAAAAATATTTTCTCAGCTGGTTCTTGTAGGTTTTTCGGGTTGTTTGGCTGTGTTCTGGAGGTTTTTATTCCTAACGTTTCGCCATTCTCTGTGGCCTGCATCATCAGACGACAGGAGTTAGAACTCTGTCTGTATTCTGGTGTAGTGTGTGGGATAGCTGAGTATTTGTAGCTGTGGGATCACCTTTTTGTTCTCTTCAGAAGATTGGGTGATTTTTGTCATCAGGGTGTTATTGTTATGGGTGTATTGTTGTGATAAGTGGGGAGATGATCTGTCACTGTGATTAATGGGTGTCGTTAGCTAGTCTTTTGCGTGCAGTGATCACCAGTCCTTCTGGCTAGGTAGAGTTCACTGACCTTTTTGCAGGTTGTATTTTTCAGTGCTGGGAGCCAGGCTTTGTTGATTTTTAGACTTTCTTCTTTTTTGTTGAAGCTCTGCTGGTGTTTGTGGATTTCAGTGGCTTCCCTGTGTAGTCTAACATAATGATTGCTGGTGTTGTCCAGTACTTGTTTTGAAATAGGATTTAATGTCCAACTTGTTTCAGGGCATGTTCAGCTACTGCCGATTTTTCCAGTTGTTTTAGTCTGCAGTGTCTTTAATTTTCTTTGATTCTGATATGGATGCTGTGTTTTGTGGTCCCAATATCTAGCTGGCCAAAACTGCAAGGTATCCGGTATTCTCCTGCAGTGGTGAGGGGGTCCCTTTTGTCCTTTGCTGACTGTAACATTTGTTGTATTTTTGTGGTGGGCCTGAATACTGTTTGTAGGTTGTGTTTTTTTCTACAGTTTCCCCATTCGGTCCGTGGCCCCTTTGATGTATGGCAGAAATACTTTATTTGTGGGTGGCTGTTTTTTTTTCCCCTTCAGTTTGGTGTTGTTTTCTCGGCTCCCCATGGCCGCTCCTTCTGTCTGTTGATAGAAATCATTACCCCACTGAAAGTAGCTGGTCGTTAGGCAGTGCTGGAAAGGGCCCTGATCTCTGAATTTACATATATGTCCTAAATTTACACACACACACACACACACACACACACACACAGATTTATGCAGCATTATATATATATATATATATATATATATATATATATATATATATATATATATATATATATATATATATATATATATATATATATATATATATATATATATATGTATATGTATGTATGTATGTATGTATGTATGTATGTATATGTATGTTTGATGTGTGTGTGTGTGTATATATATATGTTTATTTTTATGCAGCATTATATATATATGTGTGTGTGTGTGTATGTATACACACATACATATATACATATACATACACACACACACACACACACATATATATACACATATATATACACATATATACATAATATATAATGCTGCATAAAAATAATGTCCTGAATTTACATATATATATGTAAATTCAGGACATACTTTATTTCTATGCAACATTATGGAAAAAACCATTCTGGGAATGAATTTTCCCAAACTGCCAGCTTCTGTTATTATTAGACCACTTATTCTAAAACGGTTGAAGATGGGGGTGGGGGAAAATAGATATAAATCCAGAAGTAAACCAAATGAAGTAAATGGAGGAATGAATTCAGGGTGAGTTCATTAAGAACTCTGTCTTCTTTCTACAGGTGCAGCCCAAGTGAGTGGTGGCCAAGCCTGTCTCCAGAAACAGGGGACTTGCCGTCGAAGATGCGGTCAGAATCAGGTTCACTCTGGAAGGTGTTTCCGACGCATCTTCTGTTGCATTTCCAGGGGGTTCAAATGAAGAACCAACCCAGCGGAGATTCGGGAGACCCTGGCCGGCAGTGATTCCACCAGGGAAAGACATTGTCTCCAAATTAATGGTTTCGCCATTCTTAGCATATCTCCCTTGCTTTCATTAAAATTCACCTTGCATCTATTTCACGGGCTATCTGGACTTCCCCTGTGGTCTGTGACACTCTTGTCACCCTTTGTCATCCGTAAGGATGAACTGATAGAACTCCTCTCTTCATTTCTCATACTTTTCTTCCAAGTCCTTTGGTTGTTTTCTCTTTGGGTTGAAGAGGAAGACGGAAGGCTCTTTTAAAAACTCTCATCCCCTTGGATGAGATGTGCCAAACGAAGTTTTCATTGCAAAACTCACTCAGATGGAGAACTGTCAGGGAGGTGGGTTGTGTCCAAGCCCTAATCAGGAATTCATCCTGAAAGCATGGTGGGATCAAAGGATGGGGATGACTGGAGAAGACTTGGGGGAAAAAAAAAGCAAAGCATGCTGCTTATATACCGCCCGATAGCATTTAAAGCACTCTCTGGGGGATTTACAAGTGAATTGTGCAGGCTATGTGTTGGGTCCTCATTTTACTGACCTCAAAAGGGTAGAAGGCTGAGTCAACCCCAGGTCATGAGCACAAATTTGGCTGCAGTTTAAGATCCCATGGTTTTTGACCAGCCATGATGCTGAGAAACAAAAAAAATCATGTACTCTGGAGGAGGCAGAAGGTTTAGGAGACACAAGATGTGTGGATATGTATCAAGCTAACCCTCCTGCTATCCTGGCCACAGCTGACCACAGCTTTCATTTTTGTCAAAGAACTTACCTTTAACCGTCAGTAAGTTGCAAATCGAGGAATACCACAACAAGCCCAAGCTATTCATTGGACATTTTAAACTATGATTATTCACCCAAAGAAAATTCCACTAAACCAAGCAGTTAGAGCAGATATTGTTGGGGTTTCATCCTCCTCCCCAGGGATGGTGTTGTGCAATCTCACAAACGGTGCTTGCTCACAACTTACCCACAATGCAGCTCTTTGCTGTACATTAACTAATGGCACAGGACTGCCCTGTGGTGTCACTCAATTCCTCCAGATCGTAGGATTTTTTGAAGTTCTACTGACATCGCAACCCGTGTAAAAGTTCATGTTCTTCTTTGACCCGCATTTCTGGCCAAGCAAAGACCAGTTGGTCAATCCAGAATCCACAGATAGGTGTAAATGATAATGGCCAGAGTAATCCCATTTGGATCATAAGAGAAATTGCATTAAGTTGTTCCCGCAGGAGCTGTACACTACAGGTTGTACAAACAGTCTCATAAACTTGGTGAGTGAAGGAGAGTCTGCTGAAGTCAGAGGAACGCAAATGTGGACGTGCGGACTGAGCCCATTGGAGAACCCCTGACTCACCACCACCGCCAGCCTGCTGTGATCTGAACATTGATTCTTCCTGTTAGCCTTCCAAATAACCGGAACACTCCTGTTCATTTGAACTGAGACCTGCAAGTGGCTCTATCATTGGGATGGTTTCATCCACTGCCATCAAAGGGCACCAACTCTGCACCCCCGTGTTTTCCAAAGGGAGTGCGACCTCCTCCAGTAGAGGCTGGATTGCGATGCCTTCACCTGGTCAGTTGAAAGGGAGATCAAGGAACAGAGACCCAGCCTGTACTGGATGGGGATGCACTCCCCCACCCTCTAAAATGCAGGTGCACAGCTCAGGAGTACTTCTGGGTTCGTCTCTGAGCCTGGATGCCCACGTTTGGCCAGGAGTGCCTTTGCACAGTTAAAACCATTATGCCAGCCGCACCTATTCCTGAAGAGGCTTGACCCAGCCACGGTGACACATGCCGTAGTTGCATCTCGGCTGGATTACTATAACACACTCTATGTGAGCCTGTCTTCGGAAAGTGCATGAAAACTTCAGCCAGACCAAAACGTGGTGGCCGGATGGCTCCTTGAGGCTGGTCACAGGGATCACATAACTCCCCCGGTTACAGCGGTGCCATCGGTTCCCAGTCTGTTTCCAGAGTTAATTCAAAGTGCTGGGTTTAACCTAGAAAGCCCTATGTGGCTTAGGTCCAAGAGACCACGTCTCCCTCGATGAGCTTGCCTGGTTTAAGATAATCAGGGGGGGGGGGGCTTCTTCGAGGTCCCACCACTTTCACAGGTGCTTTTGGTGGGGCCACGTGGGAGAGTCTTTCCTGTTGCTCCTCTCGGACTCTGGAACTCCTTCCCATGGAAGGCCAAGCTGGTGACTTCTTTTTTTTTGCTGTTGTTCTGCAAGCAGGGAAAGACCTTTCTCTTCAAACAGACTTTTCCTCAGTGCAGAGTGTTCAGAACATCTTTTTAAAATGAGATGGTTTGCATTTTGCTGCTTTTGTATCAGTTTTAATAATGCTTTACCTGAACTTTTTAACGTATCGTAATCACTTCGTTTAATATTTGAAGAATTCACTGTTTTTAGCTTTAATATTGTGTTTTAATGATGCAAGCTGCCTTGGGTCTTTTCTTAAGGAGAAAGGCAGGATAAAAATACTTCAAATACATCAGAGAATCATAGAATAATGAAGTTGGAAGGGTCCTATATGGGCATTGATTACAAACCCGCCAATGCAGGGATACAAATCAAAGGAAATCTGTCAGGTGGTTGTCTAAATGTCTCTTGAATGCCTCCAGTGTTGGACCACTCACCACCTCTCAAGGTAATTGATCCCATTGTCGTACTGCTCTAACAGTTAAGAAGTTTTTCCTGATAGGGTGGGTGTGGCCCTGATCTTTCTGTTGAAAGGGCGGCATGATAAATAGGATAAACGAGTGGTGTATATAGGGAGTAGAAGACTGTGTGCTCAGACAATTAGGATGGAGATAAAGAGTATGCATGGATGACACCCTTCTCACTCAACAGTGGTTGAGTCCCTTCATGGTCCACATTGTGGGCCAGAACAGGGTGACAGTACACCATCCCAAAATTTGGGGACAGGTCCTGCCTCAAGAACCATTCATGCACATTGGGAAGGGCAGGATGTTCTTTACAATGGCTTCCCCA
This sequence comes from Intellagama lesueurii, assembly GCA_037013535.1. NCBI lineage: Eukaryota > Metazoa > Chordata > Lepidosauria > Squamata > Agamidae > Intellagama > Intellagama lesueurii. The sequence goes on along the minus strand of JBAJHW010000001.1, from coordinate 346,810,759 downwards.
TATAGACTACAGGTCTGCAGCCTCCAAAAAAAGAAACGTTGAAACAAATTCCATCACCAGAACAGGCTGGAAGCATCACTAATCAAAACTGTATGTCTTGTCACAATCAAGAAAGGGACCACTGAATAAATGAGCCAATCGTTCAGCCTTTTGGGAGGAGGCTGTCTCAGTTGGGCATCTAAGAAAGGACAATTCATCTGTGCAAAGGTTGCTTTCAAGAAAGGCCTGCCCTCTCCAGTCACAAATCTAGGCTCGGTGTGAGAGGAAATATGGTCCAGGGCTTCTTGTGGTGGCTTGAAGAGAGCAAAAGAGATGTTCCACTAGGTAGAGGTGAAGAAGGGAGACCCACAGCTCACAGCCTCAGCGTAACAGTGATGAAGCTCCAGGTTCATGATGACATCGCTGGTGATGGTAAATATGGGAGTTTGGAAAGATGCTTTTCGGACGGCTGTGACAGTGATGGGTTCTTCTTGAAGGGGGTGTGAGAAAAAATAAACCACATGGCAGAGGCCGCAGTCTGCACATTGGACAGAGGAAATCTGAGCAGGGTAATCCTCTTGGTGACAAGATGGGTGCCGCCCTCCTGCGCCTTCTCCCTGGTCCTCCTGCCCAATGTTACTACAGCCCCCCATGGGGACAACCTCATCTGCCTCAAGCTGTCACCCACTGCACACACATCCCCGTGCCTGTTCTTTAGACAGGTGGTGATCTTTTTCCTTCCCCAATTTCCTCCTGGTGCCTGTCTCTTCCTCCCCCCAGACGGTGACAAACACCCTTGGGGAGAAAGTAAACTGGGGTGGAGCTTCAGTAGATGGTTGTGAAGGGTGCCAGGACTACTTCCTGACTATTAGCCTGTCTCTGATGCATTAATCCATTACTGAGGAGATCCATATATATTTGTTTATTTTCAGCTGAAAGCAAGCAAATAATGGACGCAGCTTCACTCGCCAAACATGCAGAGAAAAGCGCCAGCCCCCCCCCCCCCCCGATAAAGTATACATTTTATAAGGCAAACATGAAAAGGGCGGCAAAACGGGGAGTGAAGAAGGAGTGGAAAGAGGTGGTTTCTACAGATGTCGAGGCTGTGGACAATAATTCATTCTTCCCAGTTCCGTGTCCAGTGCCCGGTCTTCTCCAAGGACAAATTCCCAATTAGAAACACTTAATTGTAAAGTGAAAGAAACTCAGGCAGTCGCCCCCTCCTCCTTTGTTTATTCTTGCCTGCCTAAGCAAAAAAACCCTTAATATAACTGGTTTACACATTCAAAAGTACGCATCGTCAAAGCTATGGTTTTTCCAGTAACGATGTATGGAAGTGAGAGCTGGACCATAAAGAAGGCTGACCGCTGAAGAATTGATGCTTTTGAATTGTGGTGCTGGAGGAGGCTCTTGAGAGTCCCCTGGACTGCAAGGAGAACAAACCTATCCATTCTAAAGGAAATCAACCCTGAGTGCTCACTGGAAGGACAGATCCTGAAGCTGAGGCTTCAATACTTTGGCCATCTCATGAGAAGAGAAGACTCCCTGGAAAAGACCCTGATGTTGGGAAAGTGTGAAGGCAAGAGGAGAAGGGGACAACAGAGGACGAGATGGTTGGACAGTGTCATCGAGGTGACCAACGTGAATTTGACCCAACTCCGGGAGGCAGTGGAAGACAGGAGGGCCTGGCGTGCTCTGGTCCATGGGGTCAGGAAGAGTCGGACACGACTTAACGACTAAAAAACAAAATTGATTTGACCCCTTCAGTTGGGAAGGGTCCTGGATGGCAGACATTTTGTGTCGAGGCCTCTGCAGACCACAAGGTTGCCGGTGTTGCGGCATGCCACAGAGCTGGTGTCTGGCCCATTCTGTAAAAAGTGGGGCGGGGTGGAGGTCGTGCCCTTCCCTCGTACGCAGCTGTATGGGTGGGAATTGGGCGGTGGGGTTGAAGCTGGGACTGAAAATGGGGAAAATCAATCCCATGACTGGGATGAGGGTGTCAGGATTTGTTCCTTTAAGTGAACAAGGGGTTATATTTAATATTGTAGTACAGAATGCAAAGTCATTCCTGTAACGTCAAGCCAATGGATGACTGATAGCATACAGATGGGACAAGCTTAGGTAACACTTGTTAAACATGTTCAGCTGCCATGTGTGCAGTGATAGGCTGCTCTCAGTATATAAGCAAGTGTATGACAGTACCATTTTGCCACTCAGTTGTGAGTCTGGTGGTCATTTGCTTTACTTGACTGTGAATATAATGTTGCTCTGAGAAGTCTATGCCAATGTATATGTTGCCATGTATTTATGTCTAACCAAGCCTAATATATTATGATATAAGTTGTATCAGAACTCTCTCCGTGCATTTTCTTACGTCTGCATCTTTACTCTGCTAATGAAGGGGAGGATTTGAAGCAGCTAGATAAGAGGCTCTGGGTAACTTGTTGTCTTTAGCTCCAAGGTTTGTTTTTCCCAAACAGAGTGCTCTTACAAGCTTCATAATCCAATCTGACTCCAAGCTTTTGGAGAGGCAATAGCCATATAAAGCCTCTGGAGTTGGCCCCACGCCAACAGAAGGTGGTGTTCAGGGTCTTTAATTTGGGGAATACAACAGATCATTTTTCTTTCTAATTTCTATGGAAAATAATCAGTAGCCTGGGTTGCCCACTCACTAACTCAGGCCCACCCACTCTGGAAGAGAGACAGACCAACTCAGGAAGGGATGGGAAGGACTCACTTTGTGTCACTAAGACAGGAGAGGTTGCCCCATACCACCGAGAAGAATAACAGACAGCTGCCAGTGTAGGAAACTTAATGCAATTTATCAGAATTGCTGATCAAAGAAGAAAGTATACAGGTTGTGATCTCTGCAGGATTTCAAACAATCCTGTCATCCGGTCCAATTTGGTGACACCGGAGGGCAGTCCTGTGACATTCGTTAATGTACAGCTAAGAGCTGTATCCTACCCTGGCTAATGAAGCAACATATGAACTCCTGGATAGCTCAGTGGTTTAGGTATCTGTCTGCATAGCCGAAGGTTGGGAGTTTGATTCCTCACGGGGCCTCCTTGACAGGGGCTGGACTTGGTCATTCATAAGGTCCCTTCCAGCTCAGCAGTTCTAAGATTACTATTATTAAGCTTATATCAGGATGAAAACCAGATATTGTCACTTGTTTTAGGACTGAAGCACCCCTGGGGGCCCTTGCTGCTCTAGAAGGGAGGCAAGGGGCTGAGGTTGGGTGGAATGGAGAGACCTGGCCGTATGTCAGGGAAGGCCAGAGTCCCCACATCTGCTGCCTTCCTCTCATCTCTGGGGTGCATCTGGACCCTTCCAGGGTTTGATGCCCCTCTGGACTGGGCCAGGGTCTCCTTCTCCTTGAGTAGGTTGCCTTGAAGTGGACAGTGTCATATTAGTAAGCCTCCACTGCTTTCCCAAGGACTCACCATCTCTTCTCCTTGCTTTCTCTTCTTTTGTTCTCCTGCTTTCTCCCCATCCTTCTCCCTGTGACTTTGAGTGTGATCACTCAGGGAAACAGATTGCAAGTTGATCGCTTGTGGAACAGTTCGATCCTCTCTCTTTCCTGGTGATAACCTGACACATGAGGAAATGTGCTCCAGCCCATCCTGATCTGTGCTCAACCTGGACCTCTTTGGTCCACCTATGTTGTTGTTGTTTAGTCGTTTAGTCATGTCTGTGCTCAATCTGGACCTCTTTGGTCCACCTATAGGGCTCCTGAATTTGGGAAGCAGGCTGGAGTGAGTCTTCAAGAAATGGAAGGGTTGTTTTAAGGAAGATTGCTCCCAATTCAGCGACTCTTTTCAGTGTGATCCGGCAAATGTCTTTCCCACTTTCTGATGACATTCTTGTTGTTCTTCAGACCCTTTTTTTCCTCTTCTGTGTTTGAAAATAAGGGTGGGAGTAGTAGTAGAGGAGAGCCCAACTTAAATACATGGGAAATGGCTGAAGTTGTGCCAGTGTTTGTCTGGGGACTGTTCAAGGTGAATTAAAGGAATTTTAGAAGTTCTGAACTGTGTCTACAATTCTTCAGATGACTTTGCTCCTATTCGTAAATGTTTCCATCTTCCAAGAGTGGTGAACAGGGAAGCACATGTAAGTCCAGCCCTTCATGTCCCCACCCTACCTGGAAGACCTACAGAAATCTACATGCTCTGCCCTGAAGGTTTGCAGTGGCACTGTGAGTGGGTTCAGCTGAATGGGTTTACAGAGCGAGCCTACAGAGACTTTTCCAATGAACCATGGAGGAAGGGTTGTATGACTTCCAGGTGGAGAGGGAAGGTAGGGGGCAGGATATACCAGATCATCCCCATTCTCAATGTAGGTTTTTTTTGGGCAGAGAAGAAACTCAGCAAAACTGCCAGGATGAGGTATGAACTGCTGGATAGCTCAATGGTTTAGGTTTCCGGCTGCAGAGCCAGAGGTTTTCGATTCTCCACTGTCCCTCATTGACAGGAGCTGGTCTCAATCCTCCATGGTGTCCCTTCCAGCTCTGTAGTTCTATGATCATTGTTATTAAGATTATGTCATAATGAATACTGGGTATTTTTGCTTGGTTTAAGACCATAATCTTCTAACGAAGCAACAATGGCTACCATGCTCATAGAGGGAGATCCTTTCGTGGAACACCACTTGGAGGGATTCTTTTAGTCACAAGCATAAAGATTTCCCATTCGTGCATTGTGAGTAAGTTGTGAGCAAGCACAATTTGTGATATTGTACAACATTGTTCATGGGAAGAAGGATCGAAACCCAACATTATGTGCTTTAACAGAAATTTAGTTCTTAAATCAGTGAATAAGAATTTGGAACAAATGTGATAGAAATGAATAGAGTAGTACTATTCTCACTGATGGATATGGATGACAAGGGTGCCACCGAACACAGTGACATACCAGATAACCAGTGAAATAGATGCAAGATCAATTTTAAGTAAAGTGAGATGGAATTGGCAAGAGTGGAGTAACTGATTGATTCTGAGATGATTTTTTTTGTCTGCCGTAGTCACTGATGGTCAAGGTTTCCTGAGTCTCTGCTGGATTATTTCTTCTTGAAAATACGAAAGCAGCAGAGCACACCTTGGTTACAGGTTCCAATAGTAAACTCATTCCAAAGGCAGTCTGTACGGCAAATTCCCCCTGCAAAGTTACAGAGAAACTCACTGTCCTCTTGGGCAGCATCTATAAAAATAAGACAGTGGTATTAATGAATCCACCCTTAATTCATCCCTTTTCGTTTCTTTCTCCAGACAGCCTGACATCAGTACCAGGGAAAATTCTGGAAACACTTATAAAATAGTCACTACGCAAGCACCTAGAAAGCAATGCAGTAATAACTAGAGATGGACATAATGAGGGTCCAGCCCCCTGGGGCCGGACCATCTGCTCATGTGTCAGCTGCTGCCGTCTGCTCTGTTCTCCCTTCCAATTGCTCCAGAGCTCGTGGTCGACTATCCACTCCTGGCAGAAGGAAGGAAGATGAGTTTCCCAGCCAGGCTGACGAGTGGATAGCTGACCAGCAGCTCCAGAGCGATTGGAAGGGAGAGCGGAGCCGGCGGCTGCAGCGGACGTGTGAGTGGATGGTCTGGCCCCGGGAGGTGTGGACCCTCATTACTTCCAGCTGTGCAGGAGTATTCAAATTCGTATACGAATACCACCCATCTCTAGTAATAACTAGAGGCCAACATGGATTTGTCAAGAACAAATCCTGCCAGACTAATCTAATCTCAGATTTTGATTGGGCAACCTCCCTGATAGACCAAGGGAATGCTGTAGACATAGTCTATCTTGACTTCAGCAAAGCTTTTGGCAAAGTGTCCCATGATATTCTGATTAGCAAGCTAACTAGCTGTGGGCTGGATAGAACAACTATCAAGTGAATACACAGTTGGCTACATAATTGTACTCAGAGGGTGATGATTAATGGCTCTTTCTCTAACTGGGAGAAAATAACAAGTGGGGTACCCCAGGGCTCAGTCCTGGGTCCAGTGCTCTTCAACATTTTTTTAATGACTTGGACGAGGGAGTGCAGCAAATGCTTGTCAAATTTGCGGATGACACAAAATTGGGTGGAATAGCTAATGCCCTGGGAGACAGAAAAAAACATTCAGAATGATCTGGACAGGCTTGAACACTGGGCTGAAAACAACAGAATGAAAGTCAACAGGGATGAGTGCAAAGTTCCGGACCTTGGAAAAAGCAACCAAATGCACTGTTACAAGATGGGGGATACCTGGCTCAGCAAAAAAATAAAAAATAAAATAAAATAAATGCTATTTTAGATTACATGAATAGAAGTATAATTTCTAAATCCCATGAGGTTCTTGTTTCCATGTATTCAGCACTGGTTAGGCCTCACCTTGAGTATTGTGTCCAGTTCCTGCTGGCAAAGCGGGCATGAATTTGTGCAGCCATATTGGGTCATCTCCTGGCTTTTTGAATTGTGGGTACAGAAGCACAATGTCCCACATTCATAAACCGGAGGTGTTTTGAAACATTATCAAGCGAAAGGTCAGGAGTAGCAATGAAAAATAACGGTTTGTGTCAGTTCTTGGTTCGTTGTAGTTCATGAACCATAAACCACAAACTCTGATGAGTTAAAAAAAAAACACCAAACAGGGTTGTGGGTGCTTTTTTTTTTTTTATCCAGGACTTCGGAGAGCCATAGAACAGCACCCAAGCCACCAAGAAACATTAGACTTGCAGAGAATCTTCATCTGTGCTTCCTCCACACCCCCTCCATATTTGTTGAAGTTTAGATTTGGGTGGCTCTGAGGTTGAAGGGTTCCTCTGGCTTACAGAGGTGACTCTGAAGTCTCAGTTACTTGAAGAACACTGGTTGCATTTCATAGAGAACTTGGAGGAGTTAGTGCTTGAAGATCTTACCCAAGTCCTCCAAAACACAAGCTGTAGGGCATGTTCCCACCCCAACCACCCCTATCCCCAAAATTCTCTGGGAGCAGCACACCATGATCTTCTCAGACCAGTACATCTGCGTCTTCCTGGACCAGCGTCACAGTCTTCCCAGGCTAGTAGTAGATAGGGACACTTAGCTCTCCATCCCGCCCCACTTTCTAGAGAATGTGCCAGACACCCAGTTTGGAATAGTTTCTCCACTGTTCCTGACAATCCGCTGTCTGCAACATTGTGGTCCTCAAGGGCTCTGACACGAAAATCTGTCCACCAGCACCCTCCTCAACTATCTACAGAGGCACCACCTGAGTTTGCTTTCTCTCAAACAGTGCTCCTTACCATCCAGATAAGGTGTCTGTGCTGAGATGTCTCTCCCTTGGGGGAGAGGAGGGTGTCTAATCCTCTCTTCTTTCATTGCTAGAGGCTGAAGCACCCATTGAGTTTTCCTGGCTGCCAGTGACTATTCAGCCTGACAATTTATAAAGGAGATTACAAGAACAAGAACTAGGTTTAGTGTGCTCACAACTCAGGGTTGAATCCCAGGTAGCACAAGAACTAGGTATGTTTCGCTTAATGAAGAGAAGATTGAGGGGAGACATGATAGCAGTCTTCCAATATCTGAAGGGTTGCCAAAGGGAAGAGGGCATTGATTTATTCTCCATTGTGCCTGAGGGTAGGACAAGAACCAATGGGTGGAAACTTGTCAGAGGGAGATCCAACCTGGAAATAAGGAGGAATTTACTGACGGTGAGAACCATGAAGCAGTGGAACAGCTCGCCTCCCGATCTTGTGGGTGCCCATCGCAGGAGGTTTTCAAGAAAGGATTGGACAGCCATCTGTCTGGGATGGTATGAGGTCTCCTGTCTTAGGCAGGGGGTTGGGCTAGAAGACCTCCAAGGTCCCTTCCAACCCTACAACGATTCTATGCCCAAGTTAGTTTCAGTTCATGTGGGACTTATACAGCCTTGATTTTTTTTCCTTACCTGCAACACCTTGGCAAGAAATCAAGAAGATGGCAAAGAGAAGGAGAAGGGTCTTCATGGCTGTGGACTAAAGCTCTGTGTAGTCATTGCACCTCACCAAAGTCTGAAAATCAGGAGAAGTGGAAATCAGTAACTAGACAGTGGATGTATTTATAGCGCCAAGTAGGGAACACAAAAGTCAAAGGTAATATTTCATTGTTTGTTTTGGGTTACACTCAACAAACATTGTCTCACCGTTATTTACTTTTTTCATTTCCTATCACTGGTGGACTGTTCTCAGCAAGGAATCAGGCATGGAGGGGAAGGGAGGTGGATGAAGAAACGTCTGGCTGGCTCTGAGCTCCAAGTTTGTCTGCGTTGGCATTCTGAAATGGTATCTACTCTGATAACAAAAAAGGGAAAAGGTTGTTCCTTCTGTTGTCAGCTCACAAGGATACACTGCTTCACTATATCAGGTTTCATTTCATGGCAGTAGCCAATAGGCTGTGCTGCTGGAAGCCACTTGCATTGATGATAGGCTACCTCTCATGTGGCTGCAGGGCAGCTTTTAGGCTGCCTGAGAAACGCCTCACCAAAGGAAAGGAAAGCATGCTGCTTCTATACTGCCCCATAGCGCTTCAAGCACTCTCTGGGTGGTTTACAAGTTAATTATGCAGGCTACACATTGCCCCCCCCCCCAGTGAGCTGCGTACTCATTTTACTGACCTCAGAAGGCTAGAAGGCTGAGTCAACCTTGAGCCGGCTACCTGGGATTCAACCCCAGGTTGTGACTACAGTTTTGGCGGCAGTACAGCAGTTTGATCACTGCACCACGAGGCTCTTCTGGTGACAACAGTTCTGTAAGAGCACCTGTGTAACTTACGTGCCTGTGTTCCACTCAAGGTTGACTTTCCTCTAAAGACCAATGGCATTTTGCGTGACCAGATGCAACCTGTGCTCCATAGAATGATAGAATAATGTAGTTGGAAAGGGCATATAAGGTCATGAAGTCCAACCCCTTGCTCAAGGCAGGAATCCAAGTCAATCAGCAGATCTGACACCAGATCTGAGCCCTGTCGAAACGCATTAAGCAACAAAATTTTTAAAGCTTTTCACCACGTAATAAAGACACTACATATTGTTACCTATCCCAGACACCCTGAGATTGTTTCTCCTTGTATCCTTCAATTTTTATTGGATGTGCCAGTTCTCTACAACTTGTTTGCATTTTTATTGGCTATATGGCTTGGGACAATGCTTTTAGTTATTCTAAAGAACATTTAGAACATTTAGTTTTTCCAGTAGCGATGTATGGAAGTGAGAGCTGGACCATAAAGAAGGCTGACCGCCGAAGAATTGATGCTTTTGAATTGTGGTGCTGGAGGAGACTCTTGAGAGTCCCCTGGACTGCAAAGAGAACAAACCTATCCATTTTGAAAGAAATCAACCCTGAGTGCTCACTGGAAGGACAGATTCTGAAGCTGAGGCTCCAAGACTTTGGCCATCTCATGAGAAGAGAAAACTCCATGGAAAAGACCCTTATGTTGGGAAAGTGTGAAGGCAAGAGGAGAAGGGGACGACAGAGGACGAGATGGTTGGACAGTGTCACTGAAGCTACCAACATGAATTTGACCCAACTCTGGGAGGCAGTGGAAGACAGGAGGGCCTGGCGTGCTCTGGTCCATGGGGTCACGAAGAGTCGGACACGACTTAACGACTGAACAACAACAACAACAAAAAAGAACATTTAGATGAACTACTGTTAAAGCGCTCAATATTTGAGAAGAAAGATGAACTTGCCGATATGAAATGGGAGGAATTATATAATATGCATAAAAGACTGATTAAAAGAGAACTACATGTCTCCACTTTGTTGGAATATGGCTGAGTACAACGGATTCCCAGAGGTCTGAGGATATTGAAAGAACCAGGCATGTATAGGGACCAAGATGGATTTATGGACAAATGGAATGCCATCCTTAATAAATGTTCCCAAGACCTTATGATATTAATCATCGACACTTCCTCCAACATAAATGCAGAATTGAAATAGACTATACAAGAGAGTATGGACAAATACAAGAGACATCTTACCAATGAAAAGTAAAGAAATTTGGAAAAACTGGTTAAAGATTTGAAGAATTTTTAAGAAGAGCTCAGAGCATTTAAATACCAAATATTTTTAAGAAATGAGAAGGATTATGCTATGAACAAGATTTATCCATGGCAGTATAAGAAGTCCAAAGATGTTTCCTGCAACCTAGATATGAATTCCACAGCCTCACACACAGACTGGGAATCAGGAGGCGAAGGTAATAGCGATACAGACAGCAGGCAGAAATCTTTTTTAGAGACAGAAGGGAGAGAAAGAAAACAACAACAACAACAAAACAGATATGTTCGGAGCAGGAGGGAAAGAACAACAAGAGAAACCTCCCCCTCCCCCCCTTCCGGTTCACAAGGAGTCGTTGGTTGTAAATCTTTCAGATAGGAGCTTAAGTGATATTGAAATGTTGGTTTTAGAAAAAGGATTATCTTTTGTTCCTATACCCACACACGATTCCACTTAGGTGAGATTAGATTTGTTTTATTTATTTCGCAATGTTAAACTGAGACTTTTTTTTTGGTAAGTCTGAGCCAAGATCCTTTAGTAATAAGACTGATTTTAGATGTAAATCGAGGTTCATGCCTCCAGGGAATCCTGTTCCCACTATCTTAACATTTGAGAAATTGGTCCTGAAAGATTTAGAGAGACTAGAGAAGTTCTTGACAAAACCATGGAATAACATGAGCAAAGCAGAGAAATGTGCCCTTCAATCTCTCTCTTCTGATCTGTCCATTGTTATAAAAAAAGCTGATAAAGGAGGGGCTATTTTCATTCAGAACACTAACGAGTACAAGCGAGAAATCCTCAGACAACTGTCAGATAACACTGCATATAAATTTGATGTTGCTGTCCAGGGAATGTAACCATTCAAAAAGCTGTATTAATGAGTTCTCTGAACCCCTTCACGGATTCCTGCCTTGTCGTGGCGAAGGGGCTTGAGTCATTCAGAGAAGCTATGGGCTATGCCGTGCAGTGACACCCAAGACGGACAGGTCATAGTGGAGAGTTCTGACTAAATGCGATCCACCTGGAGCAGGAACTGGCAAGCCACTCCAGTATCTTTGCCAAGAAAACTCCATGGACAGAAACAAAAGGCTAAAAGATATGACGCTAGAAGATGAGCCCCTCAGGTCAGAAGGCGTCCAACATGCTACTGAGGAAGAGCGGAGGACAAGTACAAGTAGCTCCAGAGCTAATGAAGTGGTTGGGCCAAAGCTGAAAGGACGCTCAGCTGCGGACGCACCTGGAAGTGAAAGGAAAGTCCGATGCTGCAAAGAAAAATACTGCATAGGAACCTGGAATGTAAGATCTATGAACCTTGGTAAGCTGGATGTGGTCAAACAGGAGATGGCAAGAATCAACATTGACATCCTGGGCATCAGTGAACTAAAATAGACGGGAATGGGCGAATTCAATTCAGACGATTATCATATCTGCTATTATGGGCAAGAATCCCGTAGAAGAAATGGAGTAGTCCTCATAGTCAACAAAGGGGTGGGGAAAGCTGTACTGGGATACAATCTCAAAAATGATAGAATGATTTCAATACGAATCCAAGGCAGACCTTTCAACATCACAGTCATCCAAGTTTATGCACCAACCACCCATGCTGAAGAGGCTGAAATTGACCAATTCTATGAAGACTTACAACACCTTCTAGAACTGACACCAGAGAAAGATGTTCTTGTCATTATAGGGGACTGGAATGCTAAAGTAAGGAGTCAAGAGATAAAAGGAACAAGAGGTAAGTTTGGCCTTGGAGTTCAAAACAAAGCAGGGCAAAGGCTAATAGAGTTTTGTCAAGAGAACAAGCTGGTCATCACAAACACTCTTTTCCAACAACACAAGAGGTGACTCTACACATGGACATCACCAGATGGGCAATACCAAAATCAAACCATACCTCCATTTCTTTATCTAGGACACAAACTGTTGCAAGCTACATCTTCTCCATTCTTACCAGCACTAAAAGCTCCATCTCAATTTACATTAGTGCAGTTGCAACAGTTCCTCGGGCACTTAAATTGGCCTCGTCCATTTTTGTGCCTTTCTACCCATGAATTACAGGTTTTGTTTAATGCACTCTGGGGACATCAGTCTCCTGCTGACTCCATACCCATCACAAAGTCTATGAAACATGCCATAGATCAAATTAATGCAGCCTTGCGACGTACCATGGTCGACCGCATTCCTTCTTTTGATCCCTTGCAGCTGGTTATCTTAAACACTCCCCAGCTGCCTACTGGGTTGTTGTGCAGCCCGAAATCTGTCAAGGCCATTGCTATAGTGGAATGGCTTTATTTACCTAACACTCCTCCCTGGAATGTTTACTCTAATCTAAATGCAATTACAGACCTTGTAATCAAAGGACACCATCGTGCCAAACAACTCACAGGTTGGGATCTTCTGTGTTGTTACTTACCTATTTCCAAAGCTGACCATGATAATTTAATGTCTATGGATTGCTTTTTCAGACTATATTGGTGATATACGTTTTAATCTTCCTAAAGACCCTCGCTTAACATTCATTCAGCAAGTACCCTTTCACTTTTCCTCTCTTTTTTTCTGCTACTCCTCTCCCTGATGCTCTAACTGTTTTTACTGATGGTGCGCCTACCAGAGGCGTGGTTACCTTTCAGCAACCTCCCGGAACCTGGAAAACCTTCTTCACCTGTACTCAAATCTCCAGCCAATGTGCAGAACTGGCAGCAGTCGTTCTTTCCTTTCAAATGTTTCAAGATCAACCTTTAAATCTCATTGTAGACACTCAATATGTATTTAACCTTCTCACTCATCTGTCACATGCCTACCTTTCTCCTGCTCTTGACTTCTCCTTACTTTCCCTGTTTCTGACTTTAAAAAACCTTCTTGCTGCCAGATCACAACCTTTTTATGCAGCTCACATTCTATCTCATACTGGATTTCAAGATGCTATCTCGGAGGGAAATCATCATGCAGACTCTGCTCTTTGTTCCTTGTGTCCCCTTTTTTCCAATCCCATTGATAGCCATTCCTTTTTTCACCAGAGTGCTAAACGACTCCATAAGCAATTTTCTATTCCGCTTTCTCAAACAGGAAGAGCAGGAGGAGACATTGTCTCCTCCTGCTCTTCCTGTTTTATGTCTCCCATTTCCTTTCCTTTTGATGCTGTTAACCCATGAGGAACGGATGCCAAGCAGCTTTGGCAAATGGATGTCACTCATGTTCCTACTCTTGTGCCTCCTTCTTATGTTCATTTAACTATTGATACTTATTCAGGATACATTTGGGCTACCCCTCTTTGTGGTGAGACCTCTCGCCATGTCATACAACATTGTTTACGTACATTTGCAGTTACGGGCCGGCCTCAAGCCTTAAAAACAGACAATGGCCCTGCCTATACCTCTCACGCCTTTACCACTTTTTGTAACGAATGGGAAGTTCGACTTTCCCATGGTATTCCTTGTAATTGCACAGGACAGGCTATTGTGGAAAGAGCCCATCGTTTTTTAAAATTTCTCCTTGCAAAACAAACAAAAAACAGAGGAATCAAGCCCCAGAATGTTCCAGATGTAGTGTCAATAGCATTGCTCACATTAAATCATTTAACTGTCTCTGCAGGTCAGCACAAGCTGTCGCCAGTAGAGAAACACTTTCGTAAAGAAATCCCTATGGAACGGCCGCTGGTGACTTATAAGCAACCTCCTGACCCTCAGTGGGAGGGTCCAGCCCCTTTACTAACATGGGGTCGCGGCTATGCTGCTGTGCTTACTCCCACAGGTCCTTTGTGGATCCCGGCTCGGTGTGTGAGGCCTTATCATGGAAAGAATGAGTTGGCATCGCAACCTGCAGGACCCCATTCCGGAATTCCATCCAGTGATGGCTCTGGAGCAGGACCAGATGACTCCGCGTCGTTGGAAGCGCCCGACCAGACCTGAAGGCACTCAGCCCAAAGTTACCTGGGGGATGTTAAAGACGCTGAGTGCTGATGCAAAAAGAACTCTAAGTCAGCAGCAGATCCCAGAGACTCCTGAAACTTTTCTAGCAGCCATTATCTCGCAGCTGAATGCTAACTCCGTGACTCTGTTGTGTTGTGTTCTCATTTATGCAATTATGCTCTTCATACTCCTTATAATTTGCTGTTGTTTTATTCAATGTATACCAACCTTCTTTTTCATAATAACTACCTGTTTCAAAGCTTCGTCTTCAGGCCTTCGCCGAAAAGATTTATATGTAGTTCGCAAATATATGAAAGAATATATGCCTTTGCTTGAAAAAGAAAAAGAAAAAGGGGGAATGTGGGAAAATCCTGCCCAAGGCTGTTAGCTGTTATCTGTTTCAGTGAGTGCAAACACTCCTGGCAGAGAAGCAGCAGCTCCCAGCGGGTGGGGTGACCTCTCATTCTGCCTTTCTGCTTAGAGTTAGAGAATTAGATCAAAGGGCTCTCTGGCCAATCCTAGTGGCAATTAGGTAACTAGTGTCCTATCTGAATTCTCACAACATACAATGTAACTCTTGCTGTATTAATAAAAAGAGTTCTCAAGGCATTGCTTGAGGCTCCGCTGGCTCGGACATCTGCTTGTTGACTTCTTCACACTTTCTCTAAGGCTAATTGCCTTCCTTTTGTTCCGTGATCACCTACAGACCCACTTTGTGTCACAAGCAGAAGAGAGGTTGCCCCATGCCACCAAGGAAAATAACAGAGCAGCCAAAAATTTTCTTTGGAGTGGGAGTGACTGAGTTTCTGTTCTCGTTAGCTTAGATGACAAACTGTAACTGGCAGAGCTGTCTCCCCCACATCAATTTATTTTATGACCTGATAGAATACTGGCCATTATAATTTCTTACTATTTGTAGATGAGATATTGCTTAAGTGGTCCTTGTTTTGCCAGGACTGGTTACCAGAGAACTAAAATACAGGTTGTGATCATATAGCTTGGAAGAATCCTGTGATCTGGTGGAATGTGTTGACACCTCAGAGGGCAATCCTGTGACATTAAATCATGTACAGCTGACCACTGTGTCCAACTCTGGATAATGAAGCACCAAGAGATCATTCCTTCTGTTGGAATGTGAAGCATGTTGGAAAAATGAGCTTGTCTGGTTGTGCCTGGTTGTGTCTGGAGGTGCATTTGTTCCAGCTGTAGTAGCCAGGATTTCTGGGAGTTGCGGTCCAAGAACATCTGTGAACCCAAGTTTGAGAACCACTGGACTAGAGGATACCCTCTCATGTGCATTATCATTCACAAAGAGATACCAAAGAAGGACAATCCCAAAACCTGACTCTTTTTTTTCTTCATCACCCAAACACAAAGCAATTGTCAGGGCTATTTTTCCACAAGTTTTGTAGGCAGTCATTGCTTAGAACCTATGGATAATCATGAGGTGCTGTGATGAAACTTCTGCTTCTGAGGGACCAACTGACAGGGGTTCATTTATCCAGGTAATTCATCATACCTAGGTGTGAATGATACTGAGCCCCTGCTTTGGCATTCGTTCTTTGCCTTGGAAAAAAGCAAAGGGGTGCTTTTTTGGAGCGGAACACCTAGAATCCTGACAGCTACTGATAGAAGCAACCTAGAAGGATGGGTTGACTCACTAGGAAGCCTCCTTTAACAATACAGTAAGGCTCAGATGATTCCAAGGCCATACAGGGCAGATCTCCAGATGAGGATTTTCCTTGTTATATTTGTCTAGCCCTGTCGGTGGATAAATGGCATTGGTGTCAGGACTGGGGCAGTTGCTGAGTGTTGTTGTGGCAGGACCCTGGGACAGATCAGTACTTTCTGGAGTATGTCCCAAAGCCAGCTGAGTTGTATCAGGATGAGATCCTATACTAGGAACACTATGTGGGCCACCTGACCACCTTGGACCCAATCCCTGTGCGTCCATAATCCCTTGGTTGGGACTTGTGTTCTCCTGGATCCCAGGGGGGTCTACAATCCCTTGGGTTGAAAGTTGAGCCCCTGGGATAGGGGCAATAAGGGCCTCGGTGGAAACCCAGCCCCTGGTGTCCTCACTGCTCCAGAGGGGAGGAATGTGGCTGAGGTTGGGTGGACTGGCAAGACCTGGACCCATTTCAGGGAAGGCGAGAGTCCACTGCAAGGTGTGCATGACTTCTAGGTGGAGTGGGGATGTGGGAGGCAGGACGAAACAGAGCATCAACATCCTTAAAGCCCGATGTACTCTTAGGATCACTGCCTGATTAGGGCCCTGATACCACTCACCTACTTCGGAGGTCTTGTTCCATGGGAATTTTGTAGTGAAACTGGATTTTGGAGGACCAAAACCGCTCATCCAAGTGAGTGACTGTTTCAGAAAGGCATTTCCTGTATCTCATGAAAAGACAAAACAGAACGAAAGTCTTAGAAACAAACAGGCTAGTACTTTTAGTTCATCCTTACTGTTAAAAAGGGGTGACAGGGATGCCAACGACCACAGGGCAATAGCAGAAATCCATTGAAACGGGTCCAACACCAGTTTTAATTAAAGTGAAAGAGGGATGCCAAGAGTTAAGAAAGTAATAATGTGGGACAATTTCTTTCCCTCTTATAGTCCTTCTCTGACAGGCTTTCCTGAGTCTCCGGTAGGTTGGTTCCTTGTTAGATCAGAATGCAACAGAGTACGCCTGGGAAACAGTTTCCAACAGGATATTCTTTGTAGCCGCAAAACGTGTATCGACAGGTCCCGCCAATCCAGGTGCAGTTCTTGCGACCATCTTGATTGATGACACCTGCAGAAATAAGACAGAGATATTAATGAATTCACCCCTAATTTATTTCTTCTTTTGCTTAGTTTGGTTACGTCCTGCATTTATTTCTATTTATCTACTATCTTCTACCTTTTTATTAATTTATGTATTTTTTTATATGTATTTATTTAAAATATCTTTACCCTGCTTTTCTTCCTATAATGACTCAAGGTGACTGATATCATCAGAAGACAATATTAACGCTAACAACAGTGAGTATCCAAATACAGTAGGAACACCGTATCTGTGGTGGATCAGTTTCAAGTCTCTCCTTATATGCTGAAAAAGGTGGATTACAGAAAACTCTATTATAATAGCAATTCTTTCATACCCTCTTGTGGCCAATTCTGGTAATGGCATCATGGAAATATATTTCTCTAGTAAATGCTATACAAAGTATTGTCTTGCTCCCCCTTGTGGTCAGTTCTAGTAAATTCATTGTTAGAAATATATATATTTACAGGATTTTTCTTTTAATATTTTTAATATTTTCAGACTGTGGATAAGTGAATCAGTGGATAAGTGAATCAATAGATACTGATCCCATGGATAAGATGGTCCTATTGTACTAAAAATGATCAAACAAAAGCCATTCTAAAAAAAAAAAAAACCCATGTGACACTAAAACACATTCAAAGCAGTAAGGTACAACAATCATTTAAAAACCTCATTGAGGCAGCCAGTCATTCAGGGAAAGCTTGCTTGAAGAGAAAGGCCAAATGGAAGGGGACTAGTACCTCAAAGGATTTGGAGACTATGCTTTGGTTAATGCAGCCTAAAATAGATTTTTGCATTTTTTTTCTAGTCACGTCACACTGTTGGCTCATTTCAGCTTGTGGTCTTTCTTGCTTTTGTTTTCACCCCCCGCCCCAACCTCCTTGGTTTGGGACCATGCTGAACCTTCCATTGAAAGACCTCAAGCAATCACTGCCTGTGGAAGATGGAAGGGATGGGAAAAGGAAAGAAGATAAACAGGTAGGAAGCAAGAAGCTGTCAGAGAACAATGGGAGCATTTCATTCAAAGGCAGTGAAATATGCCTTTGCTTGAATTCCTCAGTTCCACTCACCTATCTTCTGGTCATCATCTTCAGGTGAAGGACCAGGTCCTGCTTCTGAATTTGATTCAGACTTTAGCTGGACAACCAAGAAAGTAAAACCAAAGAGCAGGAGGAAAGCCTTCATGGTGGACAATTGGCTGTGCTCTCAGTGTACCGGATGGCTGGAATAAGGCTGAGGAATGGCTGAAGGAGAAGACTCCTGAACTTCTCCATTTAAAGAGGTTTCTGTGGCTGAAAGCCAGGTAATTCTGGGCAACACACCTGCCATGCGGGGAAAAATGGCTATAGTGCAAACATGCTTCATTGTCAGTCATTCCTGAGAAATTCCATCTTATTTACTCAACACTTGCTTGAGATTAAAGGGTTTTATTCTCCAGTTGTAGGATTATTTGCTGGCAATTTGTCAGATATTTTTCTTTCTTTCAGTGTGACCTTGTTCTACAAGGTCCATATAGACATAGGCCCTGATGCATTCAGTGGAACTAATTAAGGACAGGATTTGTGCCACAGTTTGCAAATACTGAATTGTTATTATTGGGGATCCCTAATTCTTTCAAGAGATTGTCAGGATGAAAGAGATAGAAAAATGCCCCTTCAACTAAGGGGATCTGAAAACCAAACTGTAGTGATGGTGAATGCTTACCCATTTCCATATGACATAAAAGATGCATCCGTCTGGATCTACTAGTAGTCCAGAAAAGTAACTTTTCTAGCTTCTGTGTGGCTCTGCATTTCCCCCCCATTCGGACACAAATTAAGGCCACCAATGTGTGAAATAATTTGAATGTGATTTTTTCCCCCAAGACTTAGAGCTCAGCAGTTGAAAAAAAAAGACGATGATCTTGGAATGTTGTGTTTTGTATGATGACGAATTTTTGCCCAGTTCCCAGATCCCTTTCAATAAAATGTTGCACTAATAACCTCAATAGTTTCTGTGAATATTGACTCAACGTTCTCCTAACTATTCACTTCCTTTGGTCCTGACTTCTTTGTGCACTTTCATTTCCTATCCATGGTTGCATGGAAAAATGGAGCCTCCAGATTCAGAAAGCCTTGTGGCATAGTAGTTAAACTGCAGTACTGCAACCAGAACTCTTCTTGTGACCTGGGTTCGATCCCAGGTACCTGGCTCAAGGTTCACACAACCTTCCATTCTTCCAAGGTTGGTGAAATGATTACCCAGTTCAGTGGGGGTCTTGCAATATGTAACCTGCATAATTAACTTGCAAACTGCGCAGAGAGTGCTTTAAGCACTAATGGGTGGTGGTGGTTTGTAAGCAGCACTCTTTGCTTTTTTGCTTTTATATGCAAAATGTGCAGATTTGCCTATTTATATATATGGCCATACCTTTGCATACAAATTGTCTTAAGAGATACACTCATGGAAAGAAAGGAAAGCAAAGCAAAAAAGCAAAGCGTGCTGCTTATATACCGCCCCATAGTGCTTCAAGCACTCTCTGGGCGGTTTACAAGTTAATTATGCAGGCTACACATTGCCCCCCCCAGCGAGCTGGGTACTCATTTTACCGACCTTGGAAGGATAGAAGGCTGAGCCAACCTTGAGCCGGCTACCTAGGATTGAACCCCAGGTCGTGAGCACAGTTTTGGCTGCAGTACAGCAGTTTAACCACTGCGCCACGAGGATAAAACAAAGCAAAGGAAACAATTTTGAGAAGAACCAAACTTTTTTTAAAAAAATGTTTGACCTGCTCATTAAATGTCACACTAGTTTCCAATGGATTTAGTTGCTAATTGATTGCTTTTATTTGATCCTTTGGAGGTTGGTTTTTCTAATATTCTGTTGGTTGTATGAGAAAATCTTGAATGTGACTTTACAAACAGAGGCATTGAGCTTTAAGGAAAGCAGCCAGCCTACTTCACAAGAAGCAACATTAAGATTGTGAAGGCAAACTACTTTATCTCAAGAAATTTAGGTAATTAGAGGTGGCTTTACTCCAGACTACCCCCACACACCTGTTGATTGTCTCCATAGATCATAAAAGTGAATTACTCAGTCCTAGACCAGCTGAGTGTTAACAGTACCATCCTTTTTCTTAAGAACTGTTGATTTTCCTGCCAGGAGTTGTCAATAAGTAGCACAGTCCTTTAATAACATTCCGTTTGAGCAGTAGTTTGTTCAAATTCTTCAAACTTTTCAAATTATGGAGGTTGTGTTGTGATATGAGTAGGATGCCTTACATTCAGTGCAGAAACTGTACCAGTTTGAAATAGATCTCTATGTGTGTGTTCTGTGTCTTGAAGTCGGAACTGACTTATAGTGACCCTAATAGGGCTTTCAAGGTAAGTGAGATATTTAAGAAGTGGTTTTCCCACTTCCACAACTCCGGTGAGTTTTCATGGCCACATGAGGATTTGAACCCTGTTCTCCAGAGTTCTCTCCTTCACGGATTCCTGCCTTGTTGTGGTGAAAGGGCTTGAGTAAGTCAGAGAAGCTATGGGCTATGCCGTGCAGGGACACCCAAGACGGACAGGTCATAGTGGAGAGTTCTGACTAAACGCGATCCACCTGGAGCAGGACCTGGCAAGCCACTCCAGTATCTTTGCCAAGAAAACTCCATGAACAGAAACAAAAGGCTAAAAGATATGATGCTGGAAGGTGAGCCCCTCAGGTCGGAAGGCATCCAACATGCTACTGAGGAAGAGCGGAGGACAAGTACAAGTAGCTCCAGAGCTAATGAAGTGGTTGGGCCAAAGCCGAAAGGATGCTCAGCTGCAGACGTGCGTGGAAGTGAAAGAAAAGTCCGATGCTGCAAAGAAAAAAACTGCATAGAAACCTGGAATGTAAGATCTATGAACCTTGGTAAGTTGGATGTGGTCAAACAGGAGATGGCAAGAATAAACATTGACATCTTGGGCGTCAGTGAACTAAAATGGATGGGAATGGGCGAATTCAATTCAGACGATTATCATATCTACCATTGTGGGCAAGAATCCCATAGAAGAAATGGAGATATCTGTTCAAGAAAATTGGAGCTATTAAAGGAACATTTTGTGCAAAGATGGACATGATAAAGGACAAAAATGGTAGGGACCTCACAGAAGCAGAACACATCAAGAATAGGCGGCAAGAATACACAGAGGAATTACACCAGAAAGATCTGGATGTCCTGGACAACCCAGAGAGTGTGGCTGCTGACCTTGAGCCAGACATCCTGGAGAGTGAAGTCAAGTGGGCCTTAGAAAGCATGGCTAACAACAAGGCCAGTGGAGGTGATGGCATTCCAGTTGAACTATTTAAAACCTTAAAGATGACTCTGTTAAGGTGCTACACTCAATATGCCAGCAAGTTTGGAAAACTCAGCAGTGGCCAGAGGATTGGAAAAGATCAGTCTACATCCCAATCCCAAAGAAGGGCAGTGCCAAAGAATGCTCCAACTACCGTACAATTGTACTCATTTCACACGCTAGCAAGGTTATGCTCAAAATCAACAAGGTAGGCTTCAGCAGTATGTGGACCGAGAACTCCCAGAAGTACAAGCTGGATTTTGAAGGGGCAGAGGAACTAGAGACCAAATTGCTAACATGTGCTGGATTATGGAGAAAGCCAGAGAGTTCCAGAAAAACATCTACTTCTGCTTCATTGACTACGCAAAAGCCTTTGAGTGTGTGGACCACAGCAAACTATGGCAAGTTCTTAAAGAAATGGGAGTGCCTGACCACCTTATCTATCTCCTGAGAAATCTATATGTAGGACAGGAAGCAACAGTTAGAACTGGATATGGAACAACTGATTGGTTCAAAATTGGGAAAGGAGTACGACAAGGCTGTATATTGTCCCCCTGCTTATTTAACTTATATGCAGAATACATCATGCAAAAGGCTGGACTGGAGGAATCCCAAGCCGGAATTAAGATTGCCGGAAGAAATATCAACAACCTCAGATATGCAGATGATCCCACTCTGATGGCAGAAAGTGAGGAGGAATTAAAGAACCTCTTAATGAAGGTGAAAGAGGAGAGCGCCAAAAATGGTCTGAAGCTCAACATCAAAAAAACTAAGATCATGGCCACTGGTCCCATCACCTCCTGGCAAATAGAAGGGGAAGATATGGAGGCAGTGACAGATTTTACTTTCTTGGGTTCCATGATCACTGCAGATGGTGACAGCAGCCACAAAATTAAAAGGCGCCTGCTTCTTGGGAGGAAAGCGATGACAAACCTAGACAGCATCTGAAAAAGCAGAGACATCACCTTGCCGACAAAGGTCCGCATAGTCAAAGCTATGGTTTTTCCAATAGCGATGTATGGAAGTGAGAGCTGGACCATAAAGAAGGCTGACCGCTGAAGAATGGATGCTTTTGAATTGTGGTGCTGGAAGAGACTCTTGAGAGTCCCCTGGACTGCAAGGAGAACAAACCTATCCATTCTGAAGGAAATCAACCCTGAGTACTCACTGGAAGGACAGATCCTGAAGCTGAGGCTCCAATACTTTGGCCATCTGATGAGAAGACTCCCTGGAAAAGACCCTGATGTTGGGAAAGTGTGAAGGCAAGAGGAGAAGGGAACAACAGAGGATGAGATGGTTGGACAGTGTCATCCTAGCTACCAACATGAATTTGACCAAACTCTGGGAGGCAGTGGAAGACAGGAGGCCTCCGTGCTCACATGTGTGGCCTCCAAAGTATCATCTGCCTCACTGACACCAATGCCCCAGTCCACAGGTGAGCTGCAGGTTGGGAATCTTGCCATGATGCTCAAAGAGGTGGAGAGCCTACACTCACCAGTAGAGGGAGCAGTACCAGTTCCACTTAAAGCTTTTCAAAACTTCTATAGTAAACTGTATACAGGTGGTATTGCTACTATTTTGATAAGATAAATAAATGCTGATATGGCAAATCAATATAGGCAACAAACTTCAAAATATTGATAGAGAATTAAGGAGGCAAACTATTACAGAAGATGAGTTAGAAGAAATTATTGCTAATTTAAAGATAGACATTTCATTTTAAAATGAAAGCAGGAATAGCAGCATTAGATGCCTTTAAAGTGTTTAATTCAGTGGAATGGCCAATATTTAAAAAAACTGGTAGAAAAGTTTGGATTCGGCATCTGATTTAGAGCAGTGTAAACCAACTTGGGGGTTGTGACCCCTTTGGTGGCCGCAAAGGGGGGAGGGGTCGCCAGTCACCTTATATGTGTTGTGTGTGTGTGTTACGTGCCATCACGTCATAACTGACTTATAGTGACCCTAATGTGGCTTTCAAGGGAAGTATGTAGAGATGGGCACAGATCAGAAAAAGGGTGATTTGTTTTGATTTGTGGTTCATCAAGATCAACAAATCACAATTTATGAATTTATGATTTTTCTTTGTTCATTGTTTAATGTTCCAAGTCCTCCATACAGAGCATGTTACCATAGTCTCTCGAGACTGAAGGATGCCTAAATCATGTTTAATGTAACAATTCATTGTTACGTTAAAACCCTATAAAACAGTCCCCCCTATAGAAACCAAATTCACCGAGAAACTTCCCCTGACTCTCTTCTGCAAGCCCTGAAAGTTTGGTGAAGTTTAGGTTTTAGATGTCAGAACTATACACCCACAAATAACCCCCCAGAAAAGTTCCCTCCAGATACCAAGAGACACCAAAATCACAGTGAAGCTTCTACTGACTCGCCACTACAATCCTTTCAAGTTTGGTGAAATTTTGGGTTCTGACATTCATGTTATACACCCACAAAATGGGTCTCCTGGAAAATTGCCCATTAGCAGCTGACTTGGGGAAACCCAAGTTGCAAAAATAATGAAATAAAATAAAATAAAATTGAGGAGGGCTCAGCTGAGGCAAAAACCTCAGATATGCAGATGATACCACTCTGATGGCAGAAAGTGAGGAGGAATTAAAGAACCTCTTAATGAGGGTGAAAGAGGAGAACGCAAAAAATGGTCTGAAGCTCAACATCAAAAAAACTAATATCATGGCCATTGGTCCCATCACCTCCTGGCAAATAGAAGGGGAAGATATGGAGGCAGTGACAGATTTTACTTTCTTGGGCTCCATGATGACTGCAGATGGTGACAGCAGCCACGAGATTAAAAGACGCCTGCTTCTTGGGAGGAAAGCGATGACAAACCTAGACAGCATCTTAAAAAGCAGAGAATCACCTTGCCGACAAAGGTCTGCATAGTCAAAGCTATGGTTTTTCCAGTAGCGATGTATGGAAGTGAGAGCTGGACCATAAAGAAGGCTGACCGCTGAAGAATGGATGCTTTTGAATTGTGGTGCTGGAGGAGACTCTTGAGAGTCCCCTGGACTGCAAGGAGAACAAACCTATCCATTTTGAAAGAAATCAACCCTGAGTGCTCACTGGAAGGACAGATCCTGAAGCTGAGGCTCCAATCCTTTGGCCATCTCATGAGAAGAGAAGACTCCCTGGAAAAGACCCTGATGTTGGGTAAGAGTGAAGGCAAGAGGAGAAGGGGACGACAAAGGACAAGATGGTTGGACAGTGTCACTGAAGCTACCAACATGAATTTGACCCAACTCCAGGAGGCAGTGGAAGACAGGAGGGCCTGGCGTGCTCTGGTCCATGGGGTCACGAAGAGTCGGACACGACTTAACGACTAAACAACAACAATAGCTGAGGCAGTTGGGCTCTCTCTCTCTCTTTTAAGACAGCCAGGCAGGAGCAGTGGGAAAGGGAGCAAACTTTAGGGAGAGGGCAAACAAACCAAGAAGTTCGGAAAATCACTTTAAAAGTTTGTGGTTCGGGAAAGTTTGGTTTCTCTGGTTTGGACAAACCAGAACTGACCCAAACAATGAATTAGCAATTTTCCACAAACCTCCTGATTTGTCATTTTGTCCGTGCCCATCTGTAGCTATTACACCCAGAATCCCCCAGCCAGCAGGAGTTGGAGTCCACAAGAGTAACTTTCCCATGCTTGATCACAAAGCTGCACAGACTGTCCCATGCCCTGAATTCCTCAATTTCTGTGTTCCTGTTCAGTACATGCACAAAAACATTACCGACAATGTTTTAAACCTGGAGAGGTCAGAGAGCTTAGCTTGGCCAGAGAGCTTAGCTTAGCTTCTTGGCACCCATATCACGTTCTTCTTCACCCTTCTCAGCAACAGGAGACAAGTTGACTGTGTCT
Organism: Intellagama lesueurii; assembly: GCA_037013535.1. NCBI lineage: Eukaryota > Metazoa > Chordata > Lepidosauria > Squamata > Agamidae > Intellagama > Intellagama lesueurii. The sequence continues at coordinate 346,785,880 of JBAJHW010000001.1, read as the reverse complement.
TGCAACCAGAGGAGGCCCATCTAGTGTATCAGGGTGTGTATAGGGCCTTCTGAGGCCATGGTTTAGACCAATGTTTAGGCTGTCATTGTCTTCCCAATTGCTGAATGGAATGGGGGAGAGGGCAAAATTCCTGAGCAAGGGAAAGGAGAAAATAAGTCAGCCTGGAAGCCATGCTCAGGGGATGTCTCCCCCCCCCCCCCCCGGACCTTGGAAATGAGTAAGGAAATATGTTCCCCTCCATCAACCATGCTTTGATTCCAGTGAGATGTATGTTTCATTTCAGCTAGGAAAAGAAAGAAAAAGTAAGAAGGGGGGACCTGACACTGGAAGATTTGGAGTGCGGAGAGCTATTTTAATGTGAACCAATGTGGTTCATAATGCTTCTCCTGGTCATGAAGTGCTACACTCCAGGATCCTTTTCTGTTTTCCCAGCTGATATGATTTCATTGGAGGGGAGAAGGTGGATCTATCAATCTTGGGTATAGAGAAAACAGAGGGATAAGGCTTCTCAGAATGCAGTATTTTGAGATGTATATGAAGCTCTTTCTTACTTTGGATGTCAAATCTTCTACCATTCCATTCCATTAGACATAAGCCTTGGAGACTAGCTGACGATTTTGCATTGCTCCAGCGCATTCTTGAACTTCAGAATTGTGAACTTAATTTCTGGTAAGTATGAGGCTGGGAGGTCCATCTCATATCCATTCGTATCCTAGAACACACCATAATGTGGCTTTCTAGTGTACCGTTTAGATATGTGAATCAGCCTTGTTTGCAAGACTCCATTTGTCTTTTCTATGAGGATCTGTTACAAACCAGTACAGATTTTGCTCAAATGTAAGGCTTCCTACTTAAATTGCCTCATAATCCTATATTTGAGAGGTTTGAAGGATATGTACATACTGCCACTCAAACTGAATGTAATAAATAACTGTACTGTTTATTGGCAGCTATCAGCAGAAAGATCAACAGTTCTTAAGAAAAATGATAGTACTTTTGACACCCAGCTGGTCTGTTATTGAGTAATTCACTTTTATGATCTACAGGAACAATACTAATTACTTGAGATAACGATGGTTGCCTTCCCAATCTTAATGACACTTCTCATGAATTATGCTGGCTGCTCTCCATCAAGCTCCATTTGCATAGTCCCATCCATGATTCTGTCATAAACCCAGCAGAATATTAGAAAAACCAACTTCCAATAGGTCAAATCAATCAATCAATTAATCAGTTAGAAACTGCTGTTGATAGTTGATGGTTGGATGGAGGCATTTACAGTAAATCTTATAGGTCGAGACTACACTTTCCCCCCCAAAGAAATATTTAATTTATTCAAGGATATACTATGTATTTATTTTAGAATCATTTGCACCAGTCTTAGCTGAGGTAGATTTTGCTCCCATCTTAACATCTCACAATGTTCTAATAAACATTTAGTGGGCTAGTGATGTTTCAATGAATAAGCTTTAGATTTGGAAGCTACGTTCTAGCACACTCACAAAGTCCATCAGTGAGAGGAAACTGTTTAATTCTGTAGGTCTTCTTTGCCTCTCAGTTGAACTCCATAAGGAAGGTGAACCTGAGGAATAGTGATGGGGGTATTATTTCGTATCTGAATACGAATATCCCACATAGCTGGATGTAGCGAGGGTTTGGCCGCCTGGGGCTGGAACGTCCACTCATGCGTCTGCCGTGGTGGCGGCTCCCCTCTCCCTTCCAATCGCTCCGGATCTCCCAGTTGGCTATCCACTACTGGCAGAAGGAGGGAAGATGAGTCTCTCTGCCAGGCTGATGAGTGGCTAGTTGATAGGGAGCTCCGGAGCAATTGGAAGTGAGAGGGGAGCTGGCGCCAGATGCATGAGTAGATGGGGGGCCAGACCCTCATTATATCCAGATGTGTGGAGGTATTCGTATATGAATACAAATACCCACATCTCTACTGAGGAACCCTGGGAGATTTCACCACAGATGGTCTCACGTGGATGAGGCTCCTGGGGCCCTTACAGTGACTATGGGCCATTCAATCAGTGAGGCAATGTGTTCTCTTTCTTATCTTCTGATCTTTTTGGAGGAAAAAAGAGACCATTGTGGAGTGAGGCTGCACAGCTGGACCTCCCACCCGTTTCCTAGTTTCAGAGTTCTCATAAACACAAAGATTAATTAAGTCATTTACATTAAAGACAAGCAAAAAGTGGTCAACATTTTGGATTAATCTTTTCTGAGGTCCTGTTACTAATTCACAGTCCTAAGATTAAACTGCCCAAATTCCATGAAGATTCATTACCTCATTCCTCTGCTTCTCAAATTCGTATGTTCTCTCTGAAACTGAGGAACTGGTCCATTCCACTTCTATGATTCCACCACTATAATGTGGATTTGGAAAGACAGGCCTCAATTTTCCTCCAAAACCTGCTTGTGGAGGAATTGCAAGTATCAAAATCACATCTGGAAGATTTGAGGAATTTGTTGATAATGTACTGTGCTTACTCACCTATATGGATTCTAACTATGCACTCGTCATATGATTACACATCTTGTCCCATGTGGATTGAGTACTATGATAACCGAATCTCAGACTGCAGTGCAGTCCCGCTGAATCATTAAAGCAGGCCTGGGAAACATGCCATTTTCCTCAACTGTATCTTCTACGAACCAATGATGAAGGATGGTGGGTGTTGTAGTCCTACGCAGTGGTGGGTTTATACATTTGAAGGTACAGGTGGTCATCGTGTCACCAGCCCCTGTAGGGAGATTTCAGTGATGCAGACAGCAGGATCCATATCCACAAATAAAGAGCTGGTCTTTACAAGCACATTGTGGTACAAATCCTGCTGTTAATTACCAGTGGCCGAGTTTCCTGGTAATGAACAGGGTCGATGTCTATGTAGACAGGTGTAGAATTGCCCTATTATATTCTGTGCTGTGGATTTATGTTACACACACACACACACACACACACACACAGGTCACTCTCAAACACAAAATATCTGCCCAATTCTCAGGAAATAATCCTACATCTAGAGAATAAGAACTTTTAATCTCAAGCGAGTATTGAGTAAATAAGGGGGAATTTCTCAGATGTTAATTGCAATCAAGGATGTTTGCATTTTAGCCCTCCCCCCCGCCCATATGGCAGGTGACTTCTCCAGAATTGCCTGGCTTTCAGCCACAAAAGCCTCTTTAAATAGAGGGCTTCAGGAGTCTTCTCCTTCAACCGTTCCTTAGCCTTGCTCCAGCCTCCAGTGACACTGAGATCACAGCCAACCATCTGCCATGAAGGCTTTCCTCCTGCTCTTTGCTGTTGCTTTATTGGTTTCCCAGCTGAAAGCTGAGCCAAATCCAGTGGCAGCACCAGAACCTCAAGGTGATGCCCCAGTGGGAGCAGGTGAGTGGAATTCAGAAATTCAAGCAAGGGCCATATTTCCCTGTTAGAATGAAATGCTCGTATTGTGATTGGACAGCTCTTTGCTTCTCTGCCTGTTTCTCTTCCTTCCTCTTCCCATACCTTCCATCTTCCACTAGCAGTAAATGCTTGAGGTCTTTCAACATGGACCCAATCCAAGAATTTCGAGGCAGCAGAAAAGAAAAGCAAGAGAAAATTCAGTGAAGCACAGGCAGGTTGTAGGGTTGGTCAGAAGAAAGGGTACAATCCTTTGGGCCTGCCATTATGGATCTAACAATTAAGGAAGTTCTTTGCCTCCTGATTTGTTTCATCTCCAACTGGTTATGAAGGGTAGCATAGCACAATAAATATTAACAATGGTTCTGGGATTGTGACTTTGTTGACCAAGTTGAAATGTAATTTCAGGGTTTGTCTCCGAGCTTGACAACAGTAGCTTTTCAGCTACCCCTCCTAGCTAGCCACAGGGTTCTGGAAGACTGCATCCAAAAAGACAGTAAATGTTCTAATTTCAGGTTGCACCTTTTTCCATCATTCCAGTAGGGAATACTTTGGATAGACATTCCATGACAGAAGAGGAAAGGATTATGAGGATTATATCATGTCTGCTTTGTTAGTTTTTGTTATTAATAGACTGTTTAGTACAAAAGAAAAGAAGAAAGAACCATAATAAGGAAGAAAAAGAATTAATTAGGGAAAAAATTGTTATTATGACTTGGAAACTAATTAAGTATTTAGGTGTAAATACACCTAAGAACTTAAATAGATTAAGAGGAAAAAATGTAAGAAATTGAAGGGTGAAGTTAAAAATAAGTTAGATGGTTACAGGAAAAGTAGATTATCATGGTTTGGTTGAACAGCAGTGATTAAAATGAAGATTTTACTCAAGATTATTATTATTTTATTAAGGATGCTACCAATAGAACCACCTGAGGAGGAGATAAAAGATTGGCAAATTATGATTAATAAGTTTTATAATGGAGATAAAAAGGCAAGGATTAATAAGAAGAGATGGTACAAAGTTCAGAAGGTAGGAGGGTTGGGACTCCCTAATTTGAAGAAATATTATTTTGTTAATCAACTGAGACCTATAGGAGATAATATAGCGTGTTCTGATAAAGTAAAATGGTGAGGTTTGGAATCATTGGATCTAGATCTAAATTAAACCACATAATTAAATTTGTTTTTAAATTTGTACACCGCCCATAGTAGACCTTTGGTCTAGATGGGCGGGATAGAAATCTAATAAATAAATAAATAAATAAATAAATAAAAACAGAGGTAAAGAAATTGAAAATCCTTTCCTTAAAAATATCTTGAGAATTTGGAATAAGTAGAACAACATACTTAGTCACTAGTATCACCGTTATATCCAATGATTGAACTGGAAACTTTTCCAAAGGATTTGAAAAACCTGGAGAGTATATTAAGAGGAAAACAAGTTATAGAAACTATGGGGAATAGAGAAGAAATAAAAGATTTATTACAAAGGAAGAAAGTATCTTGGTTTAGCTTAATGCAATTAGAGCAGTGGACAAAAGATTGGCTGAGGAAAAAATAGTAAATATAGGGAACTTATGAAGTTTGAGGAAATGTTCCCACAAAAGGAAAGTGTAGAAGAAAATTAAACAGTAAAAGGTATAGTAAGTAGAATTTATAAAATATGAATTGAAGGGGAGAATCAATAGGACCCACTGAAAGATATATGGGAATACGATATGAGGGAAGAAATAAGTACTGAGAGATAGGAGAAAATATGAGATAGAATAATGAAATCTATATCTATAAGGAGTAAAGAGAACTTTTATAAAATTGTATGGTGATGACATCTAACTCCGGTGAAATTAAATCAAATAAACAAGAACTATTCTATTCTGTGTTGGAGAGGATGCCAGAAAAATTGTACTTATTTTCATATGTGATGGGAATGTGAGAGTGTGATGAAAATTTGGAAAATGGTATTTATGGAAATAAAAGAACTAACCAAGCAAAATGTGAAAGTTATGTCCTAAAATCGCATTTTTATCAATATTTCATAAGGAGGAATATAACTGGGCAACTAAGGAACTAATTTCTAATTTATTAACGCCAGCTAGACAAATGCCAGCTAAGTATTGGAAAATAAAGTATGAATTCCAATTAAATGAGAGATAGTGTATGGTATGTGACTATCAATGATAAATTTACATACCATATTAAAGGAACGAAAGGACTGCTAAAGAGGCATATTTTTGCAAGAATATGGGGACAACTTATAAAGGGAAAGTGAAGTGCACAATCACAAGAAACGTTACAATTTCACAAGGGAAATGGGAATCCTTGAAGGAAAGAGAATTCATTATATCTCCAAGGGTACTGGAGTGGGGCACATTATTATAGTTTTTGAAGTCTTGTGTATAAAAATTATGTCTTGTATTTTCTATTTTTAAAATGTTCCTTAAGTCTGGATTGTGTACTGTAATGTTTTTTTATTAATAGAATGCATTTTTTTAAAAAAATAATGAATTGCTGTACCATACTGCTTTGAATGTGTTTTGGTGTTGCTTATGTTTTTCAAAATAGTTTTTCTTTGATCCCCTTTAGTATTTGTACACTCACTGTTGTTAGCTTTAATGTTCTCTTTAAATGATGTGAACCACCTCTACTACTCTTGGGTGCTTTTAAGGAGAAAGGAGTGGAAATAACATTGTGAATGAATGAATGAATGAATGAATGAATTCATTCATTCATTCATTCATTCATTCCTTCATTCATTAATAGAGAATGGAGGATAATAGATATACATTAAATAGAGAACTTAACCAAACTAAGCAAAGGGAGAAATGAATATAGGGTCAATTTATTAATTTCTCTGTCTTATTTTTGCAGCTGCCAGCAGTGGAGGTGGTAAAGAGGAGTGTACCAGGATGGGGGGCTCCTGTCACCAAACGTTTTGCGGCTATGGAATGCATCCTGTCGGAAACTGTTTCCCAGGTGTACCCTGCTGTGTTTCAATCTAGGAAGGAACCAACGTTGTGAAGACACAGTGAAGCCTTGACAGCGAGTGGCTACATCAGGGAAAGAAACAACTCACAATCAATCATTTCTCAACTCTTGTCACTTCTCTTTCACTTTCATTAAAATTGACGTTGCATCTATTTCACTGAGTATGTCGTATTTCACTGTGGTCGATGGCACCCTTGTCACCCATTTTCATCAATAAGGATAAACTAAGAGTACTACCCTGTTCCATTTTGACCTTTGGTGAGATAGAGGGAATGCTTTTTTTGAAACACTCATCCACTTGGAAGAGAGGTTTCAGTCTTCCAAAGTCCTCTTTCATTACAACATTCACACACAACTAGACCTCCAAAGTAGATGAGTTGCATCAGAGCCATGATCAGGCGTTCATCCTGAAAGTATGTAGGGCTCCAAGGGTGGTGATGATCTGATAAGTCCTGCTTTCCATGTCCCCACTACACACCTCCATATGGTCACTGCAATGGTCTCTGTAGACCCTGTAGACCCATTCACATGAGCACACTCACAGGGCCTTTGCAAACCTTCAGGGCTGAATATTTAAACATCTGTAGTTCTTCCAGGTTGGGCTGTGCCATGCAGGGCTGGACTTATAAGTGCTCACCCTCAACCCAACCTTCGAAGCTAAACACATTTTCAGGATGAATGAGACCGATGGCTTCTAAAGAACTGTAAACAAGATATTTCAGAACTTCTAAAAATATTTTTAATGGCTTCACCTCGAACAGTCCCCAGAAAAATTCAACTTCTTCCTCTCCATCCTAATCATCTGAGTGAACTGCTCCCCACATACACAAGTCCCTATATTACCCATAAACTATATTTTTTGACATTATTATCTCTGATTATAGTAAATGGGGTGAAAATTCAATACATTGTGCTCCTAAAGATATAACACAAGATAGTTTCTCATGACTAGCACACGATTTTTGAAAGGAAGCATTTGTTCTGCCTATGATTGAGGACCAGTTAACTGAGGAACTCAAAGACTCCTTAGCTTGTTCAAGGCACACAGCACTTATTCAAATGTGGATAGGGACCCTCACTGAATGACTAAGACCAGATAGACCTTAGAGACACCTCTATTTCCACCTCAGGCAGAGTCACCATAGTGGCAGCCATCCAAAAAACAAAACAAAACTGGCTTCTTTTTTCATCAGTTCTCACCCAAACACAAAGCAATTACCTGGACTGTTTTTCAACAAGTGTGAATGGTAGTGAACAGAAGAGGGTATCCTGTAGACCATCTTGACTGCTGCCATTGGTGTCATCAACATTCAGGCTGCCTGTTGCTATTTGAAGCTCGGCAGCCTTTTTCTTGTTGACAATGCAGGAACAATATTGTGCAGCTACATTGGTCCATTTCCTGGCTTTTTGAATCATGGGTACAGAAGCACAACATTCCACATTCATAAGCCAGAGGATCTTTAAAGAAATGAATTTCCTGGTTTTTTGAAACAGGAGTTTAAACATGCAAATGCCACACACAAATTCCAACAGAAACCTCCCTCATATACAATGATTCAGTGGCAGAGGGTTCCAGAAGATGAGTATATGATTTGTAGCATTGTTATCGGGAGAAGACAGGAGCAAGAACAGCTTACTTGTAGCCCCTCTGTGCCAAAATATTTTGAAGTATATAGATTAGTTTAAAAATGCCATGAATGAAGGCATATTAGTTTCTATGTTCAACAGTATTATTTTAACTTAAGTGTAATCAGATAGTACTCGTACATTACAGTTACACCCACGTGCATGTATGGGGATACATATAAAGAGAATTCAGTGTTATGAGGAGAATATAACACAGTCTTTTCTTTTGCTTATCTTTTCTTCCAAAGTGATCTGAGCTGTTGCTTCCTTGTTATAGGAGTTTGGATAGCCTCCCAACTGTTTTGCTGATTGAGTCCCTGTTTCATCATCTTTATCCAGGAGTGGCACATATTTCTTCCCACACGAGGGTGTGTTGCTTCCTATAACTACTATGGCTTCAAAGCTAATAGATGGAAAGCTTCATCTAAACATGAATAAATATTGTTTTACACCAGGTCCATAAACATTGCTATTTTCTTACAAGTAAAGTGAAATAGTAGCTCACTCACACCTTCAGAGCTGTTGTATAAAGTATTTCATGTTCTTTCAATGTTCCTAAGAAGCTGAGGCTCTGTTACAGTAAAGGACCTGTGATTACTCCCAGGTGGGGAGCCTTAAAGTGACCTGTACATGCTCTAGTTTCCATTGTCCCCTTACCCCGGAATAAGACACGAGACAACTGTTATGGAATAAACATGGCCCACACTTTATTGAATCTTCAAATTTATCCTTTATGGAAAAAAGGGGGGGTCCTGCTGTAGTGCGGAATCAGATTCTGCAGAGGGGTCTCAACGGACCCCTACCAAACTATGGGCGAGTCCTGAGCCCCAAGATCTGGTGGTCATGAAGACAGCGAGAACCCTGCTGGCCCAAATTTGACCACCCCGGACCTCAAGTCCCCTTCTTCTTGTTGACTGTTGGTCCGGGTGCAGCCCCAGCGGATCTTCTCCCCCAAGCACTGTAATCGCACGATCCGCAGCGCTGGGAGATCAGATGAGCTATACCTTACCTGTGGTTGTGAGGGGACTCACCGAAACCTGTTTTATCTGCACTACCCGCCACGGCATAGGGGCAAGCTACGCTTAAGGCCCATGCCCGCCATCGAGCCTCTCAAACTCCAAAAGCAGCCCCCCCTTGATGTCAGCCAAAAATATTTCCAAACCTCTGTCAGGGAGGTGTACTCCATCCTGATGAAAGAGCTCATGCCTGTCAGCATGGATCTCCTGGTGACCAATCACCTATCCAAGGCCATTGCATACAGCTCTACACACCTCTCTGTTAACCCGCCTCCTTGTGGTGTTAACACGCTGAACGTGGTGCCCATCGTGCCAAACAAGCCGAGGGATGATCGTGGACTGGAGAATACTCATCTTGGGGTATGTCGCCCTCAGCCATCCGAGGTCTCGAATAACATCCAAAATCAATGCCTTGCCACCTTGGTTTGCCAGGTCGTTACCTCCCAGATGTATAATCAAAACATCGGGGAGTTGCATGCCGAATGCAGACCCTCTGCATAACTGGCTCCATAACAGTCCATGGATCCCTCTCCACACGATTTGGGCTCTGTCTGCGAGACCCAAATCGCTCCCCCACGCAGACTGAGCAGCATATCTCGCAGCCCAAAAAACGAAGCTGTGGACCACTATCATTACCTGTCGCCGACTCTCCTGTAAGAGCAGACCTGCAAGACAAAATATGCACCTGCCTAGACGTGAGGGAGTGTTCTTACATATCTACGATAGGTGGTAGATGACCATCGCCCCAAATGCTTGATGTCATCAGGATGATAGCAGTTAAGGCTGCTCCAATTCTAAATGAGTGAGTTCCGAACTTCATACCTTGAATCCCTGCTCTGCTTAAGGCCAAATCAGTCATTTTCCAGAACTGATATTTTGTCAAAGGGGTTCCATCATCATGTATGAAAAAATATACTTAGCCCTGTCCTCTAACTTGTAAATAATTACCTATCGCTTTTACAGGGCAAAGACTTGCCACCGAACAAGGACTCAGGGTCAGGTCTGCTCCTTTGCCCCGCTGATTTGCCTTGGATCGGCGAATATGTACCCGCACAGTATTCTCCTCTATTGCCACATCATGCATCTGTAAAGCCACTTTTGATACGTCCCCTTTACCTGATGCTACCACCTCACTAATCCTCAACGTGCCGAAAAATATCAGCAATGAAGCTGCCTGGAACAGCGCAGCTTCATATGCGTCCCTGCAGATAAGAGGCCACATTTGACATATCTTCTCCAACAATGCCGGGGATATTGGTGTCCTCGAGTCCCTAACACGACCCCTTTCTTTACTCCAGCCTTCGATCATTTTCCTGATACGAAGGTCAGAGGTGTAGTCCTGATACCCGTGAATCCTAGCGTGAAAGGCTAAAGCTGACAACTTACCCTGGATGGAACCTGGGGCTAAACCTTTCCTATGGAGAAACACTAGAAACTGCTGAAGGTGTTCAACAGGGGCAGGCCAACTCAATTCCAGCCCCATAGTCTTTCTAAACTCCTGGAATTCTATACTCACTGCCCGGTAGGCTTTCCGTGTCCTCGGAGCCAAGGACAAGCCTATGCTCGTTCCACGTCAACATGCCAATTTGCCAGACCTCTGCTGGAAGCATCTCCGGAACTTCGTTAGCTCCTGGATCTAACTCCCTGAACCGAGTGATCTGTTGGCGTGATAGGGCATCGGCCAGGCTGTTATCCAATGTGCTTTGCGTGGATCAAAACATTGAACCTCAATGCACGCAATGTAAATGCACACACGAGTGCCATAATGCGTTCTGAGCGTGACGTAAGGTTGTTCACGAGATGAACTACCGCCTGATTGTCACACCAGAAGCGTACCGACGTATTAGCCCATTCATGCACCCACAGCCACAAGGCCCCTACAATGGGAAAAAATTCTAAAAAAGTGAGGTCCCTCATGATACCTTGCTGGTGCCATGCCTCAGGCCATAGCCCAGCGCACCATCTTCCCTTAAAATAAATTCCAAAGCCTAGAGATCCAGCCGCATCGGTCTGCACCTGAAATTCCGACCGGAATTGCAGTTCTGACCTCCAAAAGGACACCCCATTAAATTCAGCTAAAAACTGACTCCATACTTGTAGGTCCTGTTTCATACCCCTGGTTACCCTTGTCCTATGAAAAGGGTGATGCAGTCCCTTCATGGGCCCGCATAAATGGCGTACGAACACACGGCCAGGGGCAATTACCCTACAAGCGAAATTTAAATGGCCCACTATCTCCTGCAGCTCTTTCAGGGATACCTTGTTGCTTCTTAACAGGAGCTGGATCCTGTCCCTAAGTGCCACTAATTTATCTTCTGGTAGCCTAGAAGCTTGCTGCCTAGTGTCAAGCTCAATCCCTAAAAAAGTGAGTGAAGTCGCGGGCCATTCAGTTTTTTCTTCAGCCAAGGGTACTCGAAAATTCTCGTGCCAATGACTGAAACGCCTCTAGGATAAACGCGCACTGTCCGGTGTGGGCTGCTCCACAGAAAAGGTAATCATCTAAATAATGGGCGGTGCTTCTGCAACCCACTCTGCATCTGAGCTTCCATTCCAAAAATGAACTGAACTGCTCAAATGCAGCACAGGAGACAGAACATCCCATTGGCAGGGCCCTATCTATATAATAAGAACCCTGAAAATAAAAACCTAAGAGGTCAAAGTCTAGTGGATGGACTGGAAGAATATGAAATGCTGACTTAATGTTGCATTTTGCTAGTTCCGCCCCTTGTTCGCATCTGCGCACCATGTGCACTGCCTTGTCAAAAGAGGTATAGCGCACCGTACACAGCTCCTGTGGTATAGATTCCTCTCCCTCGTCATGCCGTCTCTGCCTGGCAGCGGCTGGCCTTCCATGATCAGATGGTCCCATACCCTGCTCATCTTCCTTCACCTATGTTCCAAAGATCCTTTGGAGCCATAATTTCTCCAACACATGGCTGGCATCTTTTTATTCAGTTAATAAAGTTTTATAGGACACAGAACAATTTTTCAATATCGTTTCCCTAGAATTGGCCGATACTGATTTATGAGGCTGTGTAGTCCATGTATTTGCCCAAGATTCTTCTGATGTAATAATGTTTAGGGTAGCTTCCCAAAATTCTTGATTCCCTTCTAATTACCATACTCCTCATTAACAACACTTTTATAAATGACTGAGATTGAGCTTTATTTTTTGTTAAAATCTACTATACAATAATTTTCTAATAATATGAGTGCTCTAATAGAACTTGAGGTACAATTGAATTTCAATTTTTTTTATTTGAAGTAATTGGACCCAATTTTGTTTTTATTCGAGTAGGTTTTTCTTTTAATATTCCAATTGAAATTGGTTTTTCTCTTATAAACAAATATTTTTATAGAAACAATTGTCTTTTTAGTGGCCTTCATTTTTTACTGCATATGATAGAAAATTAGAGTTTTTATTTCTGTATTCATAAGAGTTCCTTGTGAAAGAACTCTTTGCCGTTTGAGTTTTACTTGTATCTTAAGGCCGCTAGTTCTGATCAATTCAGTATATACTTTCGTAGAGCCTGATTTTTAAATTCCGATAATTGCTTTATTTTTTCCTACTTTTCTTGCCACCTATTTCTCTCTTTCTTTTCTCTTGACCCTTCTATTATAAATTTCACCCTTAAATGCATGATAAGAGTATTCCATAAAAGTATAGACTTTACCCCACTTTTATTATTCATTTTATTAAAAAAAAAATCACTTTTGCTTTTTTCAATAATTTGCAAGTTTGTGCTAGAGCTTAGCTTCCAAATTTTAGGCTTATTCACTGAAATATTATTAGCCCACTGAACTTTTATTGGAGCATGGTGAGATGTTAAAAGGGGAGCAAAATCTGCCTCAGCTAAGAGTGGTTTAGCCTTGAATAAATTAAATATTTCTTTGAAAAAAAAGTGTATTCTCCCCTTTAGGATTGAAATATCTCCATCCAACTTGTCAACTGTCCTTTTAAAAATAGTTTTCCAATACTTGCTCCAGCCACAGACATTTTCCTAGTTTTTGATGTTCATTAAATTCACAGGGGTCTTCAACTGATTGAGTAATTCATTGATTGCTTTTATTTGGTCCCTTGGAAGTTGGCTTTTCTAATATTCTGCTGGGTTTATGACAGACTCCTGGATATGCCTATGCAAATGGAGGCATGGAGCTTTATGGAGAGCAGCCAGTGTCATTCATGAGAAGTGTCATTAAGATTGGGAAGGACCATCATTTTTCTTAAGAATTGTTGATCTTCCTGCTGGTAGCTGTAAATAAATAACACAGTCATTTTTTACAATCAGTTTGAGTGGCAGTATATTAATTTCCTTTAAACCTCTCAAGTATAGGATTGTATTGTGTTCTGAGCAGGAAGACTTACATTTGGTGCAAAAAACTGCACCACTTTGAAACAGGTCCCAATAGAAAAAACAAATTGAATCTTACAAAAAAGAGTGTGTTACCTAATCACAGATCGAAATCTTGAGCACACATGGGAATGAAATGGACCTTCCAGCATAATGGTTATAAGATACTCAGCTCACCATTTTCAAGTGCAATAATCTTCTTGAGCATTACAGAAACATCAGCTGGTCTCAAACGCTTCTGTCACCAATGCAGTGGAACGGTAAAAGATCTGACATATAAAGTAAGAAAGAGCTTTATATACATCTGAAAAATGCTGCATGCTGAGAAGCCTTATCCCTCTGTTTTCTCTATATCCAAGACTGATAGATCTCCCCTCTCCCCTCCAATGAAGTTGTATCTGGTGGGGCAACAGGAAAAAGATCCTGGAATGTAGCATTTCATGACCAGGAGAAGCATTATGAACCACATTGGTTCACATTAAAATAGCTCGCCGCACTCCAAATCTTCCAGTGTCAAGTCCCCCCTTCTTACTTTTTCTTTCTTTTCCTAGCTGAAATGAAACATACATCTCACTGGAATCAAAGCATGGTTGATGGAGGGGAACATATTTCCTTACTCATTTCCAAGGTCCGGGGGGGGGGGGGGAGTCATCCCCTGAGCATGGTTTCCAGGCTGAATTATTTTCTCCTTTCTCTTGCTCAGGATTTTTTGCCCTCTCCCCCACTTCATTGAGCAATTGGGAAGACAATGACAGCCTAAACATTGGTCTAAACCATGGCCTCAGAAGGCCCTATACACACCCTGATACACTAGATGGGCCTCCTCTGGTTGCAAGACACAGTCAACTTGTCTCCTGTTGCTGAGAAGGGTAAAGAAGAATGTGGTACAGGTGTCAACAAGGCCAAGCTCAACTCTTTGACTGATCCAGGTTGAAACATTGTCTATAATGTTGTTGCACATGTACTGAACAGGAACACAGAAACTGTTCCAGGGACAGACGGAATCACAAAACTCTTCGGTGAGAGAAAATTGTCTAAATGTGCAAGTCTTCTCTGCCTCTCCATTGAACTCCATCAGGAAGGTGAACCTAAGGAATTCAGGGAGATTTCACCACTGATGGTCTCACGTGGATGGTGGTTCTGGTGCCTTTACAGTGGCCACGGACCATTGAATCAGTGAGGCAATGTGTTCTCTTTCCCCTCTTCTGATCTTTTTGGAGGAAAAAGAGAGATGTTTTCCAAGACAGGCATGCCACTGTGGAGTGAGGCTGCACAGCTGGACCTCCCACCCGTTTCCTAGTTTCAGAGGTCTCATAAACTCAAAGGTGAATTAAGTCCTTTACATTAAAGACCAGCAAAAAGTGGTCAACATTTTGGATGACTCTTTTCTGAGGTCCTGTTACTAGAGATGGGGATGAACTGCCAACCTTGATGACCCATGAACCATGAATTCCCCCCCCCCCCCCGTTACCCGATGAACCACAAATCAATTTGTCATTTCACCAGTTCTTATTATTTTAGATAGCCTCTGGGGCTATCTTAAAAAAACCCAGAGCTCCCACCCCTTTCCACTGCTTCCTACCTTGTCCTGCTGCCTCCTCCTGCTCTGCTACCTCTTCTGAAACAGAATCTAGGCTGCCAGAACCACAGTTTCTGTTACGGCAGCCTAGCTTCTGTTCCATTGCAAAGAGCAGTGGGGAGAGCTTCCCTTGGGACATGTCTCACTGAAGCATTTCCCCACCCCCGCTGTTTGAAAAGACAGTGGGGTAGATCCTTTGGGTCAGACATTTCCTCTGTCTTTCTATGCATGGGCATAGAAAGACTGGGGAAGGCTGACTGAAGCAATCCCCTTCCCCTCTGCCCTTGCAAAGACGGGTGTGTGTGTGTTGGAATCACTTGAGTCAGACTTCCTCTGACTTTCTATGCCTACATGGGCATAGAAAGACAGGGAAAACCTGAACAAAGCAACCCCTCCCCCCCCGTCTTTGTGAACGGGGGGGCAGCATTCCCTTCAGGCAGGCTTCAGCAAGCCACCCAAAGAGAACACCCCTCTTTGCCTAAGCCTCCGAGGAACAGCTGATCTGTGGGGCATAAGCAGAGAGGGATAGACGAAGGGGCAAAGATAAAAGGGTTATATATTCATTGCTTCAATGTTTGTCAGGGTCTCTGGACCTCACCAATACGAAGCGATGAATATTTGATGAATCAGATATATTCATCGAATGATCGTGATTCGTTTCTACATTCATCCCCATGTCTACATTACCAATTCACAGTCCTAAATTTAAACTTTCCAGATTCCATGAAGATTCATCAGCTAATTCCTCTGCTTCTCCAATTCTTATATTCTCTCTAAAACTAAGGAACTGGTCCATTCTATTCCTATGATTCCACCTGTATAAAGCAAATTTGTAAAGAGAGGCTTCAATTTTCCCATTATTGACTCCAAAACCTTCTCGTGGAGCAATCACAAGCAGCAAAATTACATCTGGAAGATTTGGGATAAATGTTGATGGTGTACTGTGATTACTCACCTATATAGATTATGATGATGCTCTAGAGACGGACATGGAAATCCACAAACCAAGAACCATGAATTTACCATTTTTTCCTGAATGAACTTGTCAGAATCTGGCCTGTACTGCCCTGGCAGCTGCAGGATCGGGGCCAACCTGACCCAGGAATGGCCTGGTGTCTGCAGGCTCATGCCCTGGCCTGTGTAGCAGCTGCTGGGCCACTCATGAGGCTCACCTGGAAACCTGGAGGGAAGGCCTATTTAAGGAGTGGTTCTTTCTCCCAGAACTTGCCTCAGCAACAAAGGTCTGTGGCTGTGCTTACTGCCCCTGAGGTCCAGTATTCACACATCTCTGCGTCTTGACTCCAGTGTTCTTGCATCTGCTTCTGTTTCGGTTCCTGCCTTGGTCCCTGCTCTTGCCACTGCTTGCCCCCTGCATCTCGGCACCTGGTTCCTGCTCCGTGTTCTCAGCCTTGTGCTCCCGCCTGCGCTTTGTCACAACCAACTGCACAGTGCCTTTGGACTGGATACTCTGCGTGGTGGACTGGGTTCTGGTGCCCTCACCCCTGGTGCGGGACTGCCTGGTATATCTTGGGCTGTAACTGAACTAAGAATCGAGTTGTTGGTTCAATCAGGTTTTTTTTTTTCAAACAGCCCAGTGGCTGTTAGAAAAACAAAACAAAAAGCTTGGCTGCTTCCCCACCCCCACAGCCTGATAGTCATCAGAAATTGCTGATTTGTGTAATATTCATCACTTTGTATTTGTTAATTCTGGAAGCCCTGAAGAATATGAAGTGACAAATATTTACCCCTTTTATTTGTCCATTCGTTGGGCCTGGGCCCAAAGAGCAAGCTAGGCTGCCGGAAAGGCTGTTCCGGCAGCCTAGTTTGTCCTCTCTCTTGGCCCACTGAACAGCTGTTTGACATGCCTGGTCTCTCTGCCCCCACAGCTGCCCCCCTGGCCCCCTCCCACTGCCCCTCTTGTCTCCCTACGTTTTCTTGCTGCTGCTTCCTATTACTACCACTCTGCAGTTCCTGATGCCATCTTGAGATACAGCTGGCTCTCCAGGCTAGCAGTCTCTCCACATGTCCCCAGCTGAGAAGTGGGGACATGCGCAGAGTCCCCACCCCCATGGGCTGATAGCCTGGCTAGCTATATTTTTTTTTAATCAGCCCACCAGAGGCCTCTGTCCAGGTACCCCCTCGTGGGCTGAAAGGCTGGCTGGCCGAAATAAATAAATAACATTTCAAAAATTAAAAAAAAAAAATCAGCCCACCAAGGGTCCTCTGTGGAGGTCCCTGCCTCTCCCCTGAAAGGTGGGGACAGGTATAGAGGCCTCTGGTGGGCTGATAGGCCAGCTGGCTAAAAAAACAACAACAAAACTATTTAATTTAAAAATAAAATAAAATCAGTGCACCGGGGGGGCCTCTGTGCATGTCACTGCCTCTCTTCTGCTGACAGGCCAGCTGGGGAAGAAAAAGAGGAAACATATGTAGGCAGATGTGCAGCTGCAGGGATAGCAGGCCTGGCTCTGGGCAGAGAAGCCTGGCTGCTGTCTCTGTAGAGGGTGATGGCAGCAGTAGCATAAGGTAAGGGGGGCAACGGTGGCAGTCGGAATGGGGAGAGAGGGCAAGCTGTTGGGGGGAAATGAACCACAAAGTTTGCTAAATCAGAAAAGGTTCATTGGTTCGGGAAAGTTTGGGTCCTCAGGTTCGGAACAACCCAAATCAACAAACCAGAGATTTTTTTGGGATTTTTCCTGTTCTACTATGCTCACTGGAAGGACAGATCCTGAAGCTGAGGCTTCAATACTTTGGCCATCTCATGAGAAGAGAAGACTCCCTGGAAAAGACCCTGATGTTGGGAAAGTGTGAAGGCAAGAGGAGAAGGGGACGACGACAGAGGATGAGATGGTTGGACAGTGTCATCGAAGCTACCAACATGAATTTGACCCAACTCTGGGAGGCAGTGGAAGCCAGGAGGGCCTGGCGTGCTATGGTCCATGGGGTCACGAAGAGTCGGACATGACTTAACGACTAAACAACAACAACAACTATGCACTCTTCACATAATTACACAGCCCTTCCCATTTGGATGGAGCAGTACAATTACCAGATCTCAGACTGCAGTGTAGTCCAGTCTAATCATTAAAACAGGCCTGGGAAACATGCCATTTTCCTCGACAAACAAATAATGAATAGTGGTCGGCACTGTAGTCCTAAACAGCGGTGGATTTCTACAGTTGAAGGTGAAGGTGGTCATCATGCAACCACTAAACACAACCCCTGTAAGGAGACTTCAGTGATGCAGACAGCAGGATCCATATCCACAAATTAGGAGCAGGTCTTTAGAAGCACATTGTGGTGCAAATCCTGCTGTTAATTGTCAGGGGCCGAGTTCCCTGGTAATGAACAGGGTTGATGTCTATGTAGACAGGTATAGAATTGCCCTATTATATTCTGTGCTATTGACTTACGATATACACAGACACACACAACTCACATCTGCCAAATTCTCAGGAAACAAGCCTACATCTGGAGAATAAGAACTTTTAATCTCAAGCGAGTATTGAGTAAATAAGGGGGAACTTCTCAGATCTGAGTTATAATCAAGGATATTTGCATTTTAGCCCTTTCCCCTCCATATGGCAGGTGCCTCCTCCAGAACTGCCTGGCTCTCAGCCACAGAAACCTCTTTAAATAGAGGGCTTCAGGAGCCTTCTCCTTCAACCGTTCCTTAGCCTTGCTCCAGCCGCCAGTGACACTGAGATCACAGCCAACCATCCGCCATGAAGGCTTTCCTCCTGCTCTTTGCTGCTGCTTTCTTGGTTTCCCAGCTGAAGGCTATGCCAAATCCAGAGGCAGCACTAGAACCTCAAGGTGATGCTCCAATGGGAGAAGGTGAGTGGAATTCAAGCAAGGACCATTTTTCCCTGTTAGAATGAAATGCTCGTATTGTGATTGGACAACTGTTTGCATTTCTACCTGTTTCCCTTCCTTCTTCTTATCATACCTTCCATCCTCCACAAGCAGTAATTGATAGATGTCTTTCAGTATGACTTTGTCTCCTGGTTTGTTTCACCTCCAGCTGGCTAT
The DNA here is from genome assembly GCA_037013535.1 of Intellagama lesueurii. Taxonomy (NCBI): domain Eukaryota; kingdom Metazoa; phylum Chordata; class Lepidosauria; order Squamata; family Agamidae; genus Intellagama; species Intellagama lesueurii. The sequence goes on along the minus strand of JBAJHW010000001.1, from coordinate 346,766,887 downwards.
CAAGGGTAGCATAGCACAGTAAATATTAACAATGGTTCTGGGACTATGACCTTGTTGACTCGGTTCAAATGTAGAGTTATTTCAGGGCTGGTCTCCGAGCTTGACAACACTTCCTTTTCAGCTACCCATTCCTTTCTAGCCATGTGGTTCTGGGAGATTGTTATCCAAAAACAGAGTAAATGGTCTAATTTCAGGTTGCATCTTTTCCAGTATTCCAGTAGGGAATACATTGGATAGACATTCCATGACAGAAGAGGAAAGGATTTTTAGTATTATATTATGTCCCCTTTGTTAGTTTCTGTTATTATTAGACTGCTTCTTGCAAAAAAAAAAAGGAGAAAAGATGACAGAGTGCGAAAATGCGGAATGTTGTGGATACTAGATGGCGTAGCTTCACCAGAGGTTAAGGCAAGCCAAGAAGAATTTGAGCAGACAGACAGCTTTTGCAATATAAACTTCTATTCAATTAATATTGCAGTATATACATACAGCATAGTCCATTTGTTCAGTCCTTGGTCAAACACAGTTTAGCAATTAGTCAGTCCGTTTCCTTATTCAATAAATCAGAGTTCCGTGGTCAGTTCAATGCCATAAATCCATCCAGCAGCGTTACTCCTTGTTTCTCCTTTTCGTCCCACAAGATTGAGTATGCTGGAACTGTCAGCTTTATCTCGCCATTCAGCCAATCAGTGATTAGCTTCCGCAGGTAGCTCCGTCTGCATTTTGTTTCCACAGCTGTTCTAATTCAGCCTACTAGCTGGTTCCTATCTCAGCTGTACATCTTAAATCATTAGTTCTACAGACTTTTCTCTACTGTTTTCATCCTTATAAATACTTACAATCATGTACAAACTGGATTCACATTTCTACAGGTCTTAACAAATACCTGACAAACTCCTCCAATTGTTCATTCAGTTTGATTGTTTACATCACTTTTAAATCTTTATACATATATATACATTCATTCTTACTTACTTTATCCCCAACATTTTACAGGATTGCTCATGCTTCGTTGGTCCAAGTATTTTTGTCATACAGTCTGCCACATTGTTTTCAGTTGCACAGTATTTCAGTAATATCAAGCCTTCTTCAACACATTGTTTTACATTCTGGTATTTAATATCAACATGCTTTGATCTATTTTTAACTCCAGAAGAAGTGGCCATATAAATCACTGCTTGGTTGTCCTCCATCACTTCTATAGGATGATCAACCTTTATTCCTATATCTATTGCCAGTTGTTTATAGAATACCAATTCAGTACACATTTCTGACAGAGAGGCGTATTCAGATTCCGCTGTTGATAAAGAAATGAATTTCTGTCTTGATGTTTTCCAGTTTATTAAGGAATTAGCTAAATGTATAGTCATTCCTGATGTTGATCTACGTGTGATAACATTTCCATAATTGGCATCTACATACGCTGTTATGATCAACTCTCCTTTAGGTTCTATATATAGACTTTTATCTATGGTTTCCTTTAAATATCTAATTACACGTTTAGCCGCTTGCCAGTGCCTTTCGCTAGGTTTGCTTACATTTCTAGATAACAGATTGGTTGCTGTTGAAATATCAGGTCTTGACCATCAACTAATATAGAGTAGACTCCCTATTAATGACCTGTATGTTTCAGAATCGCATTCTGGTCCAGTAATTGTTTCTTTCTCAAATTCTATGTTCATTGGTGAGTTAGAACCTTTGCAATCTTCCATTTTATATTGTTTCAACAACTTTACTATCTTTTTCTTTTGTGATATCTTAAATCCTTTTGTGGTTCTTTCTATTTCAACACCTAGATAATTACTGATTTGTCCTAGATCTCTTAGATTGTAATTCTTTTTTAACATTTTAATGACTGATTCAGTAGATTTCTCATCTTTAGCAAATATGGCTAAATCATCTACAAATATGAGAATAATTATTTGCTCATTTTCTTTCATAAATAAGCACGGATCAGCCTTTCCTTGCTTAAATCCATTGTTTTTCAATGTTCTAGTGAGATGTAAGTTCCACTCAAATGCACTTTGTTTCAATCCATATAAACTTTTCTTAAGTAACCAACATTTGCCTTCCTTCTTTTCAATACTTGGAGGCATTTCCATATAAATCTCATGCTGAAGGTCAGCATATAAATATGCTGTTTCAATATCTATGTGCCTTGTCACTAAGTTATGCTTTGCTGCATATGTTAAAATGAATCTTAGTGTTTCAGGTCTTAGAGCAGGGGCAAATATCTGGTCATAATCATTTGTGTTTTGAGAATAACCTTTAGCCACCAATCTCGCTCTGTATCTTTCATTCCCATCTGCATCTGTTTTTCTCTTGAATATCCATCTGCACCCTATAGTTTTACTATTTGAGGGTTGTTCCACCTCTTCATATACATTCAGTTTTACAAGAGAATTTAATTCTTTTCTTATTGCCTCTTTCCACTTATCTTGTTCTATCTTGGGCATTTCACATATCTCTTCATATGATTGAGGTTCAGTGACTGATAAACAGTAATAGGCACCTGGTTTATACCTATCTGGGGGTTTACTTTCTCTAGTTGACCTTCTAGGAATTGTAATTTCCTCCTCATGAGTTTTACTTTCTTCTGATGTGCTAGGCATTTCTCTTTCTAAATTTTCAGTTTCACTTTCCTGTTTTATTTCCTGATCTCTCTGTGGTGTTGTATTTCTCTTAATTTCCTTTTTATTATTCATATCTGGAACATAAATACTTGTTTCTGGTGGTAAACTTATTAAATTCCAATATGCATGTTCATTGAATGAGGCATTGCTACTAATTACTACCTTATTGGAATTAGGTAGACCAAATCTGAATGCTCTCTTATTTTGCTGGTATCCAAGAAAATACATAAGTTTTGCCTTTTTTTCACCCTTTTTCCTTATGTTCCTAGGAATATGCACCCACGCTGGAGAACCAAATGTATGCAGAAATTTTAAATTTGGTTTTCTTCCAGACCATATAGAATAGGGAATATCATTAATGCCTGAATGCCATAGGATATTTAGATAAAAATTGGCACAGAGTATGGCCTCACCCCAAAATTTATCAGGTAGCTTACTACCTCTAATCATAGTTTCTGCCATGTTTTGCAGTGTCTGCCCTCGCCTTTCTATAAAAGCATTCTGTGTGGGAGTATATGGTGCAGCTTTTCTATGAATTATTCCATGTTTCTTCAGTATGGCTTGAAATTTATTATTTGTAAATTCTGTCCCATTATCTGTTTGTATTTGTTTTAATTTTCTTCCAGTTTTTCTCTCTACAAATTTCAACCATTTTTCAAATTCAATATGTGTCTCACTTTTATCTTTCATTAGGTAACAAAAGCCAAATCTGGATTTCTGATCTTGAATGGATAATATATATTTTGCTCCTCCTATTGATGGTTGTTTGGGACCAATTAAATCCATTGACACTAAATCAAGAATATTTTCTACTTGCACATTACTATATTTCTTGATAGGGGCACATTTACTCTTAGCTATTTGGCATGCTTGACACTTTACATATTTGTCACATTTTCTTATATTTGCTCCAAATGAGTTTTCTATAGTCTTTTGTAATGTTTTATAATTGGGATGTCCAAGTCTCAAATGCCATAAGTGTATACAATCTCTGTGAGGACATTCGTTATTATAAACATTGTTCACATCTAAATCACTCAGTTTGTACAAGTTATTCTTCATTGAGCCAATTAATACAGAATTGTCTGCACCTCTTATTTCACACTTTTCTTTCTGAAATGTTGTTGTAAATCCCTCCATAGCTAATGATCCTACTGATAGTAAATTATGTTTCAATTTGGGAACATACAAAACATTAATAGCTTTAGTTAAGCATGGAAGTTTAACTTTACCTTTACCCAATATATTGGTACTTACCCCATCAGCCAAAAACACCTGCTGATTTCCCACAGTTTGGAAGTCATATATCAGCTTTCTATTTTTACACATGTTTGCTGTGGCACCTGAGTCTATAACCCATTCAGTCCCATTATCCCCTGAACTGCAAATGGTATCAGTTAAATGTGACTCATTACTATATTGTGGCTGCTTTCTTCCTTTTTTCTTTTTCTTGCAGCTTCGATATAAGTGTTTGTTTGAACCACATGCAAAACATTTCTTTTCAGTGTGAGTTATTGCAGCTGTGTCTCCCTCCTCCTCCTCAAGTTCTTTCGGTTGCTTCTTTTGAAGTTTATGCTGATAAGAACTCATGGAGTCTCGGAGTTGTTTATTGTCTTGTCTCTTTTGTTCCTCCTCCAAAAGCCTGCTTGTGACATTCAAAACAGTTAGTTCTGCTTGAGGTAGAACTTCTAAATTGGAGACAAATTGATCATATGTATGATCTAATGAAGAAAGAATGATGAAAGCTTCTTGTAGCTCAGTGAATATGACTTGTTTTTCCCTTAAGTCCATGAGCATTACTTTAATACGTTCTAAATGATTCAGCATACTTTCACCAGTCAGTAATCTTGTTCTGAATAACTTCTTTGCTAGCTGTATCTGGCTCCCCACGCTTGTTCGTACAAAGAGTCTCTTTAAATTATCCCATGCTTGCTTTGCTGAAGTCAAGCCTCTGAGGTGGATTAAGAGACGGTCGTATAGAGTCAGACCAATTATAGCCAAAGCTTTGTTATTCTTTTCTCTATCTTCTTCATCTAATACAGCTGGTGGGCTCTCAACAATATCCCATAAAGTTTCCTTTTGCAGGAGTAACTGGACCTTTTGCTGCCACGTAGAATAATTCTCACCATTTAACTTTGTTACAGGAAATCCTGACATCATTATTGCATTTGCCATTTTGGACTGTAAATAATGTTGACTTACTGCTGATACTCTCGTCTCTCTGGACTTCTTCCTTTGGTTGTCTACCTTCTGGCACTGCGTCCACCTGGTCTAGCGTCCACCTGGGCCCATGACCTTTGACAGAGTGCGAAAATGCGGAATGTTGTGGATACTAGATGGCGTAGCTTCACCAGAGGTTAAGGCAAGCCAAGAAGAATTTGAGCAGACAGACAGCTTTTGCAATATAAACTTCTATTCAATTAATATTGCAGTATATACATACAGCATAGTCCATTTGTTCAGTCCTTGGTCAAACACAGTTTAGCAATTAGTCAGTCCGTTTCCTTATTCAATAAATCAGAGTTCCGTGGTCAGTTCAATGCCATAAATCCATCCACCAGCGTTACTCCTTGTTTCTCCTTTTCGTCCCACAAGATTGAGTATGCTGGAACTGTCAGCTTTATCTCGCCATTCAGCCAATCAGTGATTAGCTTCCGCAGGTAGCTCCGTCTGCATTTTGTTTCCACAGCTGTTCTAATTCAGCCTACTAGCTGGTTCCTATCTCAGCTGTACATCTTAAATCATTAGTTCTACAGACTTTTCTCTACTGTTTTCATCCTTATAAATACTTACAATCATGTACAAACTGGATTAACATTTCTACAGGTCTTAACAAATACCTGACAAAAGAAACAGCTTGGGTTTAAGCTATCTCAAGGACCGCATCTCCCTTTATAATCCTGCTCAAGTGTTAGGTTTGTCAGAAGCAGCCTTCTTCTTGATCCCACCACCCTCACAGGTGTACTTTTTGATGACATGGGAGAGGGCCTTCTCTGGTGCTACTCCTAGACTTTAGATCTCCCTCTCACAAGAAGCCAGCCTGGCCCCATCTTCCCTGTCCTTCTGGAAGCAAACAAAGACTTTTGTCTTCAACTCAGCTTTCCCTCAATGATTGGCTTCATGAGTGGTGTTTTTAAATAGATTGCTGGACCATACAGCTTTGAATGGGTTTTGATGTTGCTTCAGTTTTTTTTCAGAATGATTTTTGTTTGATCCTCTTCGGTATTTGTAGACTCCCTGTTGTCAGCTTTAATATTGTCTTTAAATGCCTTGGGTCCTTTCAAGGAGAAAAATAAGTTAAAAATATTTTAATTAGCATAAATGACTAAAAGGAGAGTGTGGGGAATAAACAGAGATAAACAGAGAACATAACCAAACTGAGCAAAATGAGGAAGGAATTTTTGGTGAATTCATTCATTTCCCTGTGTTCTTTTTGCAGCTTCCAGCAATGCAGGTGGCAAAGAGGAGTGCACCAGGATGGGGGGTACCTGTCGTCAAACGTTTTGCGGCTACAGAACGCATCCTGTCGGAAACTGTTTCCCAGGTGTATACTGCTGTGTTTCTATCTAAGAAGGAACCAACCATGTGGAGACACACTGAAGCCTGACAGCGAGTGGCTACATCAGGGAAAGAACCAACACAAAATCAATCATTTCTCAACTCTTGTCACTTCTCTTTCACTTTCATTAAACTTGACCTTGCATCAATTTCCCTCCTATTTCACAGTGGTTGATGGCTCCCTTGTCGCTCGTTTTCATCAATAAGTATGAACTAGTCTGTTTATTTCTAAGACTTTTGTTCCATTTTGGCATTTGATGGGATAGAGGGAGTGTTTTTTTGAAACATTTGTCCACTTGGAAGAGAGGTTTTAGTCTTCCAAAATCCTCTTTCATTACAACATTCACACACAACTAAACCTCCAAAGTAGATGAGTTGCATCAGAGCCCTGATCAGGCATTCATCCTGAAAGTACGTAGGGCTCCAAGGATGGTGATTATCTGGTCAGTTCTGCCTTCCTCCTCCACCTAGAAGTCATTCACACCTCCATAAATTCATTGCAAAGGTCTCTGTAGGCCTTCTAGACGCATTCACCTGTGTACACTCACAGGGCCTTTGCAAACCTTAAGGGCTGAACACGTAAACTTCTGTTGGTCTTCCAGGTAGGATTGGCCTGTGGAAGGCTGGACTCTAATGTGCTTACCATCAACCCAAACCTAGATGTTGAACACACTGTCCGGATGAATGGGACTGATGGCATCGAAAGAACTGTAAACAAGTTATTTCAGAACTTCTAAAAAATATTTTTAATGGCTTCACCTTGAACAGTCCCCAGAAAAATTTAACTTCAGCCACTTTCTGTGTGTGTGTGAGTGAGAGTGAGTGAGTGAGAGAAAGCAAGCCAAGAATTCAGTCTGCTGCTACTCCTCCTCCTTTCAGGGTTACTTCCAAATGGGGGGAGACACAGAAGAGGAAGCAAAAATGAAGGTGTGATCTGACAGTGAGAAAGACGTGTTCCTGATCATCTTGGAAAGAGTCCCTTTATCAGGAGCAGTTTCATTAAAACAACCTTTCCATCCACCGAGGAATCACTTCTCTGGCCCCAAAATGCAGTCGTCCTACAGGTGGGCCAAAAAGGTCCAATTTAGGCACAGATTGGGATTGGTGTGGAGCACACACACCCTTATTTTGTGTCATCATCAGGAAATAGATCACACCACACTGCTCCACAAGTGGTCCCAATTGTGATCTCTTTCCCCCCCCCATGTGATCATACCCAGAATCACAGTGAGAAGGATGGAGAGAAAGCAGGAGAACATTAGAGGAGAAAGCAAGGAGAAGAGAAGGCCAGTCCTTGGGAATGCAGTAGAGCCCTTCAGAGTAGCCAACCCAGGGAGAAGGAGGCCATGGCCCAGTCGGAGGGGCTTCAAACCCTGTTAGGGACTGTATGCCCTCCAGAGGAGGGAAGAAGGCATCAGGCATGGGGACTCTGGCCTTCCCTGGCATGGGGCCTGGTCTGACTTCTGGGCTTTGCAACCACAAACTCTGTGATGGCCTCAGGAGCTTTCACTGAGGTACTTACAGCCCATATCCCAAGAGCTCAACTTTTAACCCGGGGAATTGAGGATCACTTTGGATGAGAGATGGGTACGAAATGGACCGGAAAGTGAGGAACTGAACGAATTAGGCAATTGTGTGGGTTTGGGGGGGGTGCTTCAAGGAAAAGCACTTGCCCAGAACAAAACGAAATGTTGAAGTATTGTTGGCACTGGCGATTTGTATGCTTTTTGGTTCATTTTTTTGGGACTTCCAAGACTGGTTAAATAACCCCGCATGCGTTAGAGATGTTAGGAAAATTGTGTTTGACTTATTCAGAGAAAAGAATGCCCCGTAAAAGCGGGCCCAACCCCTCCCTTTCTTTTTGAGCGGGCCCAACCCCTCCCTTCCTTTTTGCTTTTCTTCTCGACTCAAGGACTAATGTTTCTTGAAAGACAAAGGATCCGTTTACTGAGAGAGATAAGAATGGAATGCAGGGGCCCAGGGAGAGAAGAAGATCCGTTTACCTGTTCTGCGCATGTTTAAAAGGTGTTTTTACTAATCCAATGAATTTTCGCCAGCTAACTCTCTGACCTTTTTAGGAGATTGTGCGCCCACCCCAAATCGCCCGGAAGGGACAGGCTATAAGAGATTGTATCACTCCTTTTGTTCTTTGGAGAAAAGCCTTTGCCCCCGCGTGGTAAATTGTTTTTCTCCCCGCTTTCTGCAGCAGGCGTTTTCCTTTGCAATAAAATAACCTCACAAGAAGCCTTTGTGCCTCAGTCTCTCATTTTGGGAGCTTCCTACCTGGGGAAACCGGATAACAGTTTTGGGGGCTCGTCCGGGATTTCCTAACAGCCCCGGTTGGGGCTAGGCCACAGCCCAGTTGAGGCCGAGCAGAACGAGGGCGGCGGTGAAGTGAACCGGAGGGTACCCCTGTCTCCTTTTGGCAGCCGCTTCCTTCCCGACGCTTCGGCTGCTCGGCATCAAGAACTCGGAAAGAGGCACAAACGCAAGAGGTCCTCCAAGCCGGCCGGCCAACGGACATTGGTAAGTAAAGGTGGGGAAACTCCGAATGGGTTGGTTGTTGTTGGATGAGTGAAGGATTGAGTGGGCCTGCAGTTCCCTACGGTAGCCGTTGTGTGATCCGGTACCCTGGGTCAGGTCGAGAGAGTGGTTGTTGCAATCCTATTGTGTCTGCGCTCAAGAGACCCCTTACTCTTGTCGCAAAACCCCTTTTCCCTTTTGTATTTGTCTCCCGTGGGATGGGAAACCAGGTGTTTAGGAAGGAAAAGAGGTCCAGCGGGGACCAAAAGGAGGAATTTCGAGGGGGACGCCCCGGCACCAACTCCGAGAGGCGGAGAGGAGCTAGGAATTCCTAGCAATAGCCCATTGGGGAAGCTATTGCTAAATTGGGAATCGGTGAAAGTACAGGAGTTTCAGTCAGAGCAGGAAATGGTCCGTATGTGCACAGAGGTCTGGACCAATTTAGAAATCAGTCCAAGATGGCCAAAACTCGGATCCAATAATTTCGATGATATTAAAAGGGTGGACAACTTCTATGTTGCTCATCCGCCCCGTACTGCCTATGTCGACTCCTGGATGTGGTACATTATAAAATTTGGACCAGGAGTTAAATTGGCAGTAAGCAGAACCCTATTAGATACCAAGCTGAAGGGTGAGGAAATGTCTAAATTTGACCCCTTAGAGTTTGTTAACTATCAGCAGCCCATAGCACCACCAGAGGCTGCTGAGCAGTTAGCAGCGCCTCCCTCTTACGAAGAGGCAGGGCGGGAGAGTAGCAATTTAGGCCCAGCCCAGGCCAGTCCTTTAAGCGCTGCCTCCACCATAGAGTATTCCCCCCCTTTAGATCCACTTAGAGAACAAATTAATAAACTACAGAAGACGGTAGAACAGATGGGGCAGACCCCATCTCGACCAAACACCAGGTCTAGGACACGGGCAACAGAGGCAGCTGAAGTAACAGATGAATGCCCCGGCGCATTAGCCCAGTACCCATTAAGGGAAGTCCCAATGGGAACTAGGGTTGGATATGTAGAGGTCCCTTTAACTAACTCCGATATTCGGGTAATAAAACAACAACTGCCTAATCTTCCAGAAGACCCCATTGGGTTCGTGACAGGACTCGGGGACGCTCTAGGGACTATGGTTTATAAGCCCACTGAATTGTTACATATTTGCAAACAATTAGCAGGAGTAACGTATACCAACCAAGCGTTGGGTCATGCTAGAAGGCTTTGGCAGGCGCAGGATGGCGCCCGAACAGAACAGATGGCTAGGGAGAGATTCCCTGAGATAACCCCGGGGAACTGGGACTTTCAGGCTGATAATATTAGGGAGCAGTGTGGGGAAATGAAAGATTTCTTATTAAAGGGACTAGAAGCAACAGTCCCTAAAACCGTTAGCATGAAATTAGCCTTTGGACAGCCCCAAGGAAAAGATGAGAGTCCAGTCGAGTATTTAGAAAGGCTAAAACGAAATATGCGACGGTATACCGGATTAGACCCAGAGGATCAAGCAAACGCAAATGTTCTGAGGTTGGAGTTTGTGTCGGGGTGTTACCCGGACATAAAGTTCAAACTACAGAAAATTGATGACTTGACAACTAAACCTATAGGAGATTTGTTAACGGAAGCTCAGAAGGTAGTGGCAAGGAGGGAAGAGGAGAAGGAAAAGAGAAAGTTGAAATTGATGGCACAGATGATGGAAAATAAAAGGAAATAACCCTCCATGGGTCGGGACTCGTGGACGGGGCCGTGAGAGAGGAGTGTATAGTAACCAAGGAGGTAGAGGAAAGCTTGTGGAAGGTAGAAAGAATGAAGAGGGACAAGGGCAGGTGAGGGGCTGCCTGGTAAAAAGTCCTGCCTGCGCAGAGCCCTTGTTAACTTTGCAGGTGGGCAAAGAGGGAAAGGAAATCGAATTTTTGGTAGACTCAGGAGCCACGAGATCTAGCCTGAGCCAACCTACCTGGGAAGGACAACTTCCTCTTTCTGGGGGACATTGTAACATAGTAGGAATAGAAAACCTAACGCAACGGGTTCCTGTTCTAAAACCCCTAGAGGTGCTAAAACCTGGGTCACATGAAAAAGCTGTGGCATGATTTCGTGTGGACCCCAAATTCAGGAGTGAACCTACTAGGTCGAGATTTAATGGCCAAATTAGGAATCCTTATATGCTATAAGGACCAAGCCGCATAGCACTACAGGACTCTCGCCCTTTGAGAGTCTATATGGAATGGGAATTTGGGATGTTAGCACACAGAGAATTAGCCCCAACCTAGAACTTTTCAAAGATGCCTTTATAAGAAAATATCTGCTGGCCCTGTTCTCTATTCTCTCCGATAATAGGGAGCGAGGCATCGCGGTGCAGCGAACGCCATTGGAGGTAGTAGTGCATTCCTTCCACCCCGGGGATTGGGCTTACATCAAGGCATGGAAGAGTGAACCGCTCGCCCCAAGGTGGCTTGGCCCGTTCCAGATCTTGTTGACAACAGAAACTGCCGTCAGGACCAAAGAACTAGGCTGGACTCACCACACTCGCGCCAAACAAGGACGGTGGGAAACCGTGCATGTGTCTGAGGACGGACTAAAGACTATTTTTAGGCAACAAAAGTAATGTCCAGCAGGCAATTGGCGCATAAGTGTTGCCCCTTCTTTAGTGTGTTCTTGGAAGTAAGGAAGGTCAATAACCTGGTTCAAACTTGGAAGGTATCCTTAAAAATTAGCAGGAGTCGGTGGGGGTTCTATTTCTTTAAAGGGTATTCAATTGGAGACCAAGTGGTATTGGAAGATGAGGAGACAATCGATAGGGAGGAGGAAAGAAGAATTTTTAACGGGGTTTTTACAGAATTGTGGGATTCTCAGTGGTGGCACAATCAGTACTGTAAGGTCTGCCCTATTACGAAGAATCAAGAACTGTGTGAAATTACCGATACTGAGAGTAGTTCTGAAGGAGAATCAGAGGAGGAGTGTGTGATTTCATTATCTGATGACGAAGAATTAGATGAGGATTGTCGAATTTCATTATTTGGACGGATATTGTAGAGTAATGTCCATAGTTCCCCATATAACAGGTAGTGTTTGCCCCTGGTTTTCCTGTTCAATCAGTCGAACACCAAAGGGAGAGGTAGAGGCGTGGATAGTGCAAATACAAACTACTTCCTATTGGGACACTGAATACGAGGGGTTGGCCTGGGGCAACCAGTTGATGGTATACCAGGCGATATCCGGAACTTAAAAGATCCCTTGCTAGGGATAGATCCCTTTGAGCCCCATTGTCTATTATATTGCCACTTTTGCCCTCACCATTGGTGTGCCAGAATAACCAAATTTGACGAAAGCCCGACATTGAGGTGGTATGTGCTGAAGGTGGGATATTCCGAGAGGTTGTGGACCTAAAGTCTGTGGGCTGTGGAAACACCAGTTGCAAGCTATCAGTGGAGGGTTCGACCCGATAGCTCGACGCAGGCAAAAGCCATTCCTAAGGGATGGCTCCGCTACGCATCTTCGGTACACCACGAGACGTGTTGGAAGTGCAGGAGCGAAAGCCCTTGGTCCGTGCCCAGCCCAGACTCAGAGGACGAGGAATGGAACTCCCACTACCAGTAACGGTAAAGCCTACCCCTCTGATGTCTTGGAAGAATATCAGGCAGATGCTTATTGGTAGACCAAGGGTAGATGGCAAAGTGATTACAGTATTAGGGATCTTTCTGAGCTTTATTCTGCAAACGACAGGGTCTACTTGTCCTTGTGTGATAACTACCAGGAAAGGGAGTCAGGAGCCAGTTTGTTTCGATCCTAAGGAAGATCCTGAAAGGATCTGGGTAGAGATCTACACCCTGGCAACCCTTCAACGACACTAAGTGTGGGGGAATGGAATGGGTAAAATACTATAAGGCACAGCACAAATATATGGGATCCACTAGAAAATGCGGCTCCATGGGGGACCATGGATTCGGATTCTACACCAGTCCGACTTGTACAGAATGGGCTACCTGGTCCACTGCAGATAAAACTGCAACTTTGGAATCAATACCTGCAAAACCCGGCTGCACTTGGGGTACCTGTAACTTTGTTAACTTTACCATATTACAACCAAAGATGTGGGATGAGAAGAACAAATGGGGAACTTCCATGTGGGATCAGACGTTCAGTATACTCATAGAGGGAAAAGGAAGCAAACCTAAAGCGTTCCTTAAAATTGTCCAGACTAAGGAATATAAAATAGGGGAAGATTTGAGGAGATACCAGACCTTCTGGAGAGAGATGGAAACGGACCCTTGGGAACAATCTTTGACTCCCAGGACAACTAATCTGTTTGTTGAACTGGCACAAACAATAGCTACCACTATGAATGTTTCAAATTGCTACATTTGTGGCGGTACTCTTAAGGGAGATCAGTGGCCTTGGGAGGTACTTGAGTGGAGTCATACTGTACCGTACAATCTCTCAGGGATACCTGAACACACTATCAAAACCAGGTGGGAATTGTCTAATAATCTTTTAGGAATGTTTTGTATCCAGCGGACTCCCGACAAAGTAAAGCGCCCTGTTAAGTTGGGAGATTCGAATTGTCAAAACATTCGCATCATCAATGGTACACAGCTACTTACTTGGGGAAACGTATCTATTAACCCTTGGATCAATTTAACAAAGGAGGCTGCAACCCTTTGGCATAATGGCAGCTTAATGGGAGATGGGCATGCTCCTGCAGGGTTGTATTGGATATGCGGGAAGATAGCATATTCTCATCTAGTGCCTAATTGGATCGGGACATGTTTCTTAGGACACTTAAAACCATATTTCTTCATGATTCCACTGGAAAAAGAATAGACTTGGGACATGTTGAGCAGCCCCTGGCTAGAAGGAAGCGAGAGTTACGAAATTTATAATTGTGAATAAGTCAAAATGTGTAGAAAAAGAAAAGGAGGGATTTGTTAGGAAAATTGTGTTTGACTTATTCAGAGAAAAGAATGCCCCGTAAAAGCGGGCCCAACCCCTCCCTTCCTTTTTGCTTTTCTTCTCGACTCAAGGACTAATGTTTCTTGAAAGACAAAGGATCCGTTTACTGAGAGAGATAAGAATGGAATGCAGGGGCCCAGGGAGAGAAGAAGATCCGTTTACCTGTTCTGCGCATGTTTAAAAGGTGTTTTTACTAATCCAATGAATTTTCGCCAGCTAACTCTCTGACCTTTTTAGGAGATTGTGCGCCCACCCCAAATCGCCCGGAAGGGACAGGCTATAAGAGATTGTATCACTCCTTTTGTTCTTTGGAGAAAAGCCTTTGCCCCCGCGTGGTAAATTGTTTTTCTCCCCGCTTTCTGCAGCAGGCGTTTTCCTTTGCAATAAAATAACCTCACAAGAAGCCTTCGTGCCTCAGTCTCTCATTTTGGGAGCTTCCTACCTGGGGAAACCGGATAACAGAGACACCCAACTCACAACACGTCTTCAGCTAACTCTCCATCCCACCCCTTTCAAGTCTGGCAAATATTGGATTTGGGATGTTCAAGTTATAGCAGGTCCTCTCAAGAAAGTGCTATTTTTTTCTTCCCTCCCTCCTTTGTTTGTGTGTCTTTCTTTTGTCTTTCTTTTTTCCTCTTTTTTGGAAGGAAAAAGAAGAGAGTTCTGGCCTTGAATTTTCCTTTCCACTGCTGAGAGCAGAACTTCCTTCAACCCTTTAATCTCATGTGTATCTTGAATTTCCCTCAACTTTCTGGGAAATATTGAGGAGACCCTCTCAACAAAGATTTCGTGTCATGGATATGGATTTTTTTTTTCCTACTGTTACTCTGCTCCTTTTCTGCAGGGAGCTCTCTCTCACTCAGTGATAGTTTCCCACCTCAGCTAATGGGTCAGTCACTGCTACCCTTGGCCAGAAGAAAGCAATTGGTTGAATGTAGCTTCTTGTTACTTTTCTGTGTGGCTCTCTTGTGCTAGAGGCACAAAGTGGGTTCTTTTCTCTTCCCCCTTGCATTGGTTGGCCGTCTATGTGCCACAGTGGTTGCATGCCAAACTCTCTGTGCTCCGAGTTAGGCTTGGCTGTGACTGGGCAACAATCAAGTCCTGCAACTTGTCCAGAAGAGTGTGTTAAAGATGTCAAAAACCAAATGAGGAATGCTTGACATTTGCTGGGTGTGTAAAGAATCATAGAAAAGTGAAGTTGGAAGGGGCCTCTAAGTCCAACCCCTTGCTCAGTGCAGGAATACAAATCAGTGGATATCTGCCAGGTGGTTGTCTAAATTTCTATTGAGAAATATAGTCAAGTGTGTATACACAGCCTTACAAGGCCATGGTTAAGACATGTATTCAGGCTGCAGTTATCCTCTCAACTGCTCACTGGAAGAAGGGGAGAAGGGCAGAAAAATCCTGAGCAAGAGAAAGGGAAAAATAAGAGAGTCCAGAAGCCATGCTTGGGGGATGACTCCCCTCATCCCCGTTCCCACCGCCCTTGGGAATGGATAAGGAAATGTGTTCCCCTCCATCAGCACTGACTTGATACCAATGAGATTTATGTTTCATTTCTGCTAGGAAAAGAAAGAAAAAAAGTGGGGACCTGACACTGGAAGATTTGGAGGTGTATATTTAAATAACTTAAAATGGCATGCCTCTGCATACAAATTGCCTTAAGAGATACACTCATGAATGGAAAAGAAAAAAGAAAGCAAAGGAAACTACTTTAACAAAAACCAAAGTTTCTGGGGGAAAAAATCAATATATTTGACCTGCTCATTAAACCCTGGGAGGTTGTTTTTTTTAAAAAAATTCTAATATCCTTCTGGGTTTATGACATAATATTATGCAAATGCAGGCAAGGAACTTTATGGAGAGCAGCCAGCATTATTTAAAAGAATTGTCATTACGACTGAGATGGCAAACTACTTTATTTCCAGGTGTTTGGATCATTAGAGGCAGGTTTAGCCCAGGCTATTGCTGACATGGTCTCAGAACACACCTCTCAATTGTTTCCTTATCCCATAAAAGGAAATTAATTACACACCAGCTGAGTGTCAACAATACCATCATTTTTCTTAAGAACTGTTGATCTTCCTGTTGGTAGATGTCTTAATCTTCCACTCCGTCATGGTCATATCATTATCTACTAAACTTTGGACTGGTGTTGATGGCTGGTTTTTGTGGAGAAGGTGGACCTAGTAGGATGGTCTGCCCCCGGAAGCTAATGGATCCAACTGGGTTCCAGGAGGCCTTGGGTGGGGGTTTCCCGACTGATCAGATTGGCACTCCTGTTGAAACCCAGGTCTCAAAATGGTATTCTGCAGCGATCCGAATGGTCAACAAGATCGCTCCTCTGTGATCTGGGCTCGGTCCTCACCTTGGTTTACTGGTGAGTTGCGAGCCATGAAACAATTGAGGAGAAGGTAGCCCCACCACCTTCACAGGTGTGTCTGATCAGGACACAGGAGAGAGCCCTCTCTGTTGCTGCTTCCAGACTTTGGAACTCCCTCCCACTGGAGATCAGGCTGGGCCCATCTCTGCTGTCCTTCTGCAAGCAGGCAAAGACCTTTCTCTTCAGGCAAGCATTCCATCAGTAACTAGTTACCTGTGTGTGATTTTTAGATGGATTGTTATGCATTACTGCTTGGCTAGATTTTTAGTACTACTTGTGTTTTTCATTTTTTGTATTTTCCATTTCTCAGAGTGGCACTTAAAAAAAAAGTATACTTATTGTTCTTGTGATGCACCGGACCCCCTAAAGGGCTGCTGGCATTCAGTCACAGAGTTCGACAAGCCACTTATCTACCACCTTTGCGCTGGGGCAAGTCCCAAGACCTCAGCAGTGCGTAGCATAAGCCCTTTGAACAAGTCTGACCTCAAAAGAACACTTTACACTTACTCAGTACTTTGCAAGTACAGGCACATGGGCTTTGTGATTCCTTAGAACTCACAACAGCTCAGTTAGGTAGGACTCTTAAAAGATAGCTAGTTTGTGGCCCTCTCCACCACCTGGATTTAGCCAGACCCTGCTGTTCAATAGACCAGTCCTTTTGTAGAATTTTTATAATTAATTTTTATTAGAAAAATAGAGTTTCATAGAATCAGTTTAAAATACTCAAGCTTTAGCATAAAGAACATACTCAAAGATTATTACAGTTAAATAAAATAACTATTTCCCATTAAAATAATAAACACTAATAAGCTAACTAAGGTGGGCTATAGTGGACTAGCCCCACCTCCTTCTTTCTCCTTACTTACATCCTCTCGAATCCAGATCAGAACAACACACAAACCATCAGAATCACATACTGTTACTTTCCAGTTGAATTGAATTATTTTCCACATAACCAATCGTCCATTTTCTACTTTCCCAAACTCCTCCCTTCTTCTTGGCCTTTCTGGCTGTTAACCAATTAACCTTAAGAGGCTGTACCACCTCTCTCCCTCCCTTATTCCCATGAGAGTCCAGGTGTTGTTTATCTCTTCTCCAACTACCTTGGAATGTTGAGTCTTCCATGGGCTCTCTATTTGGCCTTCATCGTTATCTCGAACCAGGATGTAACGGTCTTCAGGAAAACACTCTCATGATGCTTAGAAAAACACATTCCAATGTCTCTCAAATCATCTTCACACAGAACCTGTCTGACTCCATTTTACATTTCTCTGACTACATATCCCATCATCATGACAGTTCTTATTCTCTCTAAAACTAAGGAACTGGTCCATTCTATTCCTATGATTCCACCTGTATAATGCACATTTGTAAAGAGAGGCTTCAATTTTCCCATTATTGACTCCAAAACCTTCTCGTGGAGCAATCACAAGTAGCAAAATTACATCTGGAAGATTTGGGAAACATGTTGATGGTGTACTGTGATTACTCACCTATATGGATGATGATGATGCTCTAGAGATGGACATGGAAATCCACAAACCATGAACCATAAATTTACCATTTTTTCCTGAATGAACTTGTCAGAATCTGGCCCGTACTGCCCTGGCAGCTGCAGGATCGGGGCCAGCCTGACCCAGGAATGGCCTGGTGTCTGCAGGCTCATGCCCTGGCCTGTGTAGCAGCTGCTGGGCCACTCATGAGGCTCACCTGGAAACCTGGAGGGAAGGCCTATTTAAGGAGTGGTTCTTTCTCCCAGAACTTGCCTCAGCAACAAAGGTCTGTGGCTGTGCTTACTGCCCCTGAGGTCCAGTATTCACACATCTCTGTGTCTTAACTCCAGTGTTCTTGCATCAGCTTCTGTTCCGGTTCCTGCCTTGGTCCCTGCTCTTGCCACTGCTTGCCCCCTGCATCTCGGCACCTGGTTCCTGCTCCGTGTTCTCAGCCTTGTGCTCCCGCCTGCGCTTTGTCACAATACTCTGCGTGGTGGACTGGGTTCTGGTGCCCTTGCCCGTGGTGTGGGACTGCCTGGTATATCTTGGGCTGTAACTGAACTAAGAATTGAGTTGTTGGTTAAATCAGGATTTTTTTTTTTCAAACAGCCCAGTGGCTGTTAGAAAAACAAAACAAAAAGCTTGGCTGCTTCCCCACCCCCACAGCCTGATAGTCATCAGAAATTGCTGATTTGTGTAATATTCATCACTTTGTATTTGTTAATTCTGGAAGCCCTGAAGAATATGAAGTGACACATATTTACCCTTTTTATTTGTCCATTCGTTGGGCCTGGGCCCAAAGAGCAAGCTAGGCTGCCGGAAAGGCTGTTCCGGCAGCCTAGTTTGTCCTCTATCTCTCTCTTGGCCCACTGAACAGCTGTTTGACATGCCTGGTCTCTCTGCCCCCACAGCTGGCCCCCTGGCCCCCTCCCACTGCCCCTCTTGTCTCCCTACGTTTTCTTGCTGCTGCTTCCTATTACTACCACTCTGCAGTTCCTGATGCCATCTTGAGATACAGCTGGCTCTCCAGGCTAGCAGTCTCTCCACATGTCCCCAGCTGAGAAGTGGGGACATGCGCAGAGTCCCCACCCCCATGGGCTGATAGCCTGGCTAGCTTTTTTTTTTTTTTAAATCAGCCCACCAGAGGCCTCTGTCCAGGTACCCCCTGGTGGGCTGAAAGGCTGGCTGGCCAAAATAAATAAATAAAATTTCAAAAATAAAAAAAAAATCAGCCCACCAGGGGTCCTCTGTGGAGGTCCCTGCCTCTCCCCTGAAAGGTGGGGACAGGCATAGAGGCCTCTGGTGGGCTGATAGGCCAGTTGGTTAAAAAAAACCCAACAAAACTATTGAATTTAAAAATAAAATAAAATCAGTGCACCGGGGGGGGGGGGCTCTGTGCATGTCACTGCCTCTCTTCTGCTGACAGGCCAGCTGGGGAAGAAAAAGAGAATATAGAGGTAGGCAGATGTGCAGCTGCAGGGATAGCAGGCCTGGCTCTGGGCAGAGAAGCCTGGCTGCTGTCTCTGTAGAGGGTGATGGCAGCAGTAGCATAAGGTAAGGGGGGCAACGGTGGCAGTGGGAATGGGGCGAGACGGCAAGCTGTGGGGGGGAAATGAACCACAAAGTTTGCTAAATCAGAAAAGGTTCATTGGTTCGGGAACGTTTGGGTCCTCAGGTTCGGAACAACCCAAATCAACAAACCAGAGATAATTTTTGGGATTTTTCCTGTTCTACTATGCTCACTGGAAGGACAGATCCTGAAGCTGAGGCTTCAATACTTTGGCCATCTCATGAGAAGAGAAGACTCCCTGGAAAAGACCCTGATGTTGGGAAAGTGTGAAGGCAAGAGGAGAAGGGGACGACGACAGAGGACGAGATGGTTGGACAGTGTCATCGAAGCTACCAACATGAATTTGACCCAACTCTGGGAGGCAGTGGAAGCCAGGAGGGCCTGGCGTGCTATGGTCCATGGGGTCACGAAGAGTCGGACATGACTTAACGACTAAACAACAACAACAACTATGCACTCTTCACATAATTACACAGCCCTTCCCATTTGGATGGAGCAGTACAATTACCAGATCTCAGACTGCAGTGTAGTCCAGTCTAATCATTAAAACAGGCCTGGGAAACATGCCATTTTCCTCGACAAACAAATAATGAATAGTGGTCGGCACTGTAGTCCTAAACAGCGGTGGATTTCTACAGTTGAAGGTGAAGGTGGTCATCATGCAACCACTAAACACAACCCCTGTAAGGAGACTTCAGTGATGCAGACAGCAGGATCCATATCCACAAATTAGGAGCAGGTCTTTAGAAGCACATTGTGGTGCAAATCCTGCTGTTAATTGTCAGGGGCCGAGTTCCCTGGTAATGAACAGGGTTGATGTCTATGTAGACAGGTATAGAATTGCCCTATTATATTCTGTGCTATTGACTTACGATATACACAGACACACACAACTCACATCTGCCAAATTCTCAGGAAACAAGCCTACATCTGGAGAATAAGAACTTTTAATCTCAAGCGAGTATTGAGTAAATAAGGGGGAACTTCTCAGATCTGAGTTATAATCAAGGATATTTGCATTTTAGCCCTTTCCCCTCCATATGGCAGGTGCCTCCTCCAGAACTGCCTGGCTCTCAGCCACAGAAACCTCTTTAAATAGAGGGCTTCAGGAGCCTTCTCCTTCAACCGTTCCTTAGCCTTGCTCCAGCCGCCAGTGACACTGAGATCACAGCCAACCATCCGCCATGAAGGCTTTCCTCCTGCTCTTTGCTGCTGCTTTCTTGGTTTCCCAGCTGAAGGCTATGCCAAATCCAGAGGCAGCACTAGAACCTCAAGGTGATGCTCCAATGGGAGAAGGTGAGTGGAATTCAAGCAAGGACCATTTTTCCCTGTTAGAATGAAATGCTCGTATTGTGATTGGACAACTGTTTGCATTTCTACCTGTTTCCCTTCCTTCTTCTTATCATACCTTCCATCCTCCACAAGCAGTAATTGATAGATGTCTTTCAGTATGACTTTGTCTCCTGGTTTGTTTCACCTCCAGCTGGCTATCAAGGGTAGCATAGCACAGTAAATATTAACAATGGTTCTGGGACTATGACCTTGTTGACTCGGTTCAAATGTAGAGTTATTTCAGGGCTGGTCTCCGAGCTTGACAACACTTCCTTTTCAGCTACCCATTCCTTTCTAGCCATGTGGTTCTGGGAGATTGTTATCCAAAAACAGAGTAAATGGTCTAATTTCAGGTTGCATCTTTTCCAATATTCCAGTAGGGAATACATTGGATAGACATTCCATGACAGAAGAGGAAAGGATTTTTAGTATTATATTATGTCCCCTTTGTTAGTTTCTGTTATTATTAGACTGCTTCTTGCAAAAAAAAAAAGGAGAAAAGATGACAGAGTGCGAAAATGCGGAATGTTGTGGATACTAGATGGCGTAGCTTCACCAGAGGTTAAGGCAAGCCAAGAAGAATTTGAGCAGACAGACAGCTTTTGCAATATAAACTTCTATTCAATTAATATTGCAGTATATACATACAGCATAGTCCATTTGTTCAGTCCTTGGTCAAACACAGTTTAGCAATTAGTCAGTCCGTTTCCTTATTCAATAAATCAGAGTTCCGTGGTCAGTTCAATGCCATAAATCCATCCACCAGCGTTACTCCTTGTTTCTCCTTTTCGTCCCACAAGATTGAGTATGCTGGAACTGTCAGCTTTATCTCGCCATTCAGCCAATCAGTGATTAGCTTCCGCAGGTAGCTCCGTCTGCATTTTGTTTCCACAGCTGTTCTAATTCAGCCTACTAGCTGGTTCCTATCTCAGCTGTACATCTTAAATCATTAGTTCTACAGACTTTTCTCTACTGTTTTCATCCTTATAAATACTTACAATCATGTACAAACTGGATTCACATTTCTACAGGTCTTAACAAATACCTGACAAACTCCTCCAATTGTTCATTCAGTTTGATTGTTTACATCACTTTTAAATCTTTATACATATATATACATTCATTCTTACTTACTTTATCCCCAACATTTTACAGGATTGCTCATGCTTCGTTGGTCCAAGTATTTTTGTCATACAGTCTGCCACATTGTTTTCAGTTGCACAGTATTTCAGTAATATCAAGCCTTCTTCAACACATTGTTTTACATTCTGGTATTTAATATCAACATGCTTTGATCTATTTTTAACTCCAGAAGAAGTGGCCATATAAATCACTGCTTGGTTGTCCTCCATCACTTCTATAGGATGATCAACCTTTATTCCTATATCTATTGCCAGTTGTTTATAGAATACCAATTCAGTACACATTTCTGACAGAGAGGCGTATTCAGATTCCGCTGTTGATAAAGAAATGAATTTCTGTCTTGATGTTTTCCAGTTTATTAAGGAATTAGCTAAATGTATAGTCATTCCTGATGTTGATCTACGTGTGATAACATCATTTCCATAATTGGCATCTACATACGCTGTTATGATCAACTCTCCTTTAGGTTCTATATATAGACTTTTATCTATGGTTTCCTTTAAATATCTAATTACACGTTTAGCCGCTTGCCAGTGCCTTTCGCTAGGTTTGCTTACATTTCTAGATAACAGATTGGTTGCTGTTGAAATATCAGGTCTTGACCATCAACTAATATAGAGTAGACTCCCTATTAATGACCTGTATGTTTCAGAATCGCATTCTGGTCCAGTAATTGTTTCTTTCTCAAATTCTATGTTCATTGGTGAGTTAGAACCTTTGCAATCTTCCATTTTATATTGTTTCAACAACTTTACTATCTTTTTCTTTTGTGATATCTTAAATCCTTTTGTGGTTCTTTCTATTTCAACACCTAGATAATTACTGATTTGTCCTAGATCTCTTAGATTGTAATTCTTTTTTAACATTTTAATGACTGATTCAGTAGATTTCTCATCTTTAGCAAATATGGCTAAATCATCTACAAATATGAGAATAATTATTTGCTCATTTTCTTTCATAAATAAGCACGGATCAGCCTTTCCTTGCTTAAATCCATTGTTTTTCAATGTTCTAGTGAGATGTAAGTTCCACTCAAATGCACTTTGTTTCAATCCATATAAACTTTTCTTAAGTAACCAACATTTGCCTTCCTTCTTTTCAATACTTGGAGGCATTTCCATATAAATCTCATGCTGAAGGTCAGCATATAAATATGCTGTTTCAATATCTATGTGCCTTGTCACTAAGTTATGCTTTGCTGCATATGTTAAAATGAATCTTAGTGTTTCAGGTCTTAGAGCAGGGGCAAATATCTGGTCATAATCATTTGTGTTTTGAGAATAACCTTTAGCCACCAATCTCGCTCTGTATCTTTCATTCCCATCTGCATCTGTTTTTCTCTTGAATATCCATCTGCACCCTATAGTTTTACTATTTGAGGGTTGTTCCACCTCTTCATATACATTCAGTTTTACAAGAGAATTTAATTCTTTTCTTATTGCCTCTTTCCACTTATCTTGTTCTATCTTGGGCATTTCACATATCTCTTCATATGATTGAGGTTCAGTGACTGATAAACAGTAATAGGCACCTGGTTTATACCTATCTGGGGGTTTACTTTCTCTAGTTGACCTTCTAGGAATTGTAATTTCCTCCTCATGAGTTTTACTTTCTTCTGATGTGCTAGGCATTTCTCTTTCTAAATTTTCAGTTTCACTTTCCTGTTTTATTTCCTGATCTCTCTGTGGTGTTGTATTTCTCTTAATTTCCTTTTTATTATTCATATCTGGAACATAAATACTTGTTTCTGGTGGTAAACTTATTAAATTCCAATATGCATGTTCATTGAATGAGGCATTGCTACTAATTACTACCTTATTGGAATTAGGTAGACCAAATCTGAATGCTCTCTTATTTTGCTGGTATCCAAGAAAATACATAAGTTTTGCCTTTTTTTCACCCTTTTTCCTTATGTTCCTAGGAATATGCACCCACGCTGGAGAACCAAATGTATGCAGAAATTTTAAATTTGGTTTTCTTCCAGACCATATAGAATAGGGAATATCATTAATGCCTGAATGCCATAGGATATTTAGATAAAAATTGGCACAGAGTATGGCCTCACCCCAAAATTTATCAGGTAGCTTACTACCTCTAATCATAGTTTCTGCCATGTTTTGCAGTGTCTGCCCTCGCCTTTCTATAAAAGCATTCTGTGTGGGAGTATATGGTACAGCTTTTCTATGAATTATTCCATGTTTCTTCAGTATGGCTTGAAATTTATTATTTGTAAATTCTGTCCCATTATCTGTTTGTATTTGTTTTAATTTTCTTCCAGTTTTTCTCTCTACAAATTCCAACCATTTTTCAAATTCAATATGTGTCTCACTTTTATCTTTCATTAGGTAGCAAAAGCCAAATCTGGATTTCTGATCTTGAATGGATAATATATATTTTGCTCCTCCTATTGATGGTTGTTTGGGACCAATTAAATCCATTGACACTAAATCAAGAATATTTTCTACTTGCACATTACTATATTTCTTGATAGGGGCACATTTACTCTTAGCTATTTGGCATGCTTGACACTTTACATATTTGTCACATTTTCTTATATTTGCTCCAAATGAGTTTTCTATAGTCTTTTGTAATGTTTTATAATTGGGATGTCCAAGTCTCAAATGCCATAAGTGTATACAATCTCTGTGAGGACATTCGTTATTATAAACATTGTTCACATCTAAATCACTCAGTTTGTACAAGTTATTCTTCATTGAGCCAATTAATACAGAATTGTCTGCACCTCTTATTTCACACTTTTCTTTCTGAAATGTTGTTGTAAATCCCTCCATAGCTAATGATCCTACTGATAGTAAATTATGTTTCAATTTGGGAACATACAAAACATTAATAGCTTTAGTTAAGCATGGAAGTTTAACTTTACCTTTACCCAATATATTGGTACTTACCCCATCAGCCAAAAACACCTGCTGATTTCCCACAGTTTGGAAGTCATATATCAGCTTTCTATTTTTACACATGTTTGCTGTGGCACCTGAGTCTATAACCCATTCAGTCCCATTATCCCCTGAACTGCAAATGGTATCAGTTAAATGTGACTCATTACTATATTGTGGCTGCTTTCTTCCTTTTTTCTTTTTCTTGCAGCTTCGATATAAGTGTTTGTTTGAACCACATGCAAAACATTTCTTTTCAGTGTGAGTTATTGCAGCTGTGTCTCCCTCCTCCTCCTCAAGTTCTTTCGGTTGCTTCTTTTGAAGTTTATGCTGATAAGAACTCATGGAGTCTCGGAGTTGTTTATTGTCTTGTCTCTTTTGTTCCTCCTCCAAAAGCCTGCTTGTGACATTCAAAACAGTTAGTTCTGCTTGAGGTAGAACTTCTAAATTGGAGACAAATTGATCATATGTATGATCTAATGAAGAAAGAATGATGAAAGCTTCTTGTAGCTCAGTGAATATGACTTGTTTTTCCCTTAAGTCCATGAGCATTACTTTAATACGTTCTAAATGATTCAGCATACTTTCACCAGTCAGTAATCTTGTTCTGAATAACTTCTTTGCTAGCTGTATCTGGCTCCCCACGCTTGTTCGTACAAAGAGTCTCTTTAAATTATCCCATGCTTGCTTTGCTGAAGTCAAGCCTCTGAGGTGGATTAAGAGACGGTCGTATAGAGTCAGACCAATTATAGCCAAAGCTTTGTTATTCTTTTCTCTATCTTCTTCATCTAATACAGCTGGTGGGCTCTCAACAATATCCCATAAAGTTTCCTTTTGCAGGAGTAACTGGACCTTTTGCTGCCACGTAGAATAATTCTCACCATTTAACTTTGTTACAGGAAATCCTGACATCATTATTGCATTTGCCATTTTGGACTGTAAATAATGTTGACTTACTGCTGATACTCTCGTCTCTCTGGACTTCTTCCTTTGGTTGTCTACCTTCTGGCACTGCGTCCACCTGGTCTAGCGTCCACCTGGGCCCATGACCTTTGACAGAGTGCGAAAATGCGGAATGTTGTGGATACTAGATGGCGTAGCTTCACCAGAGGTTAAGGCAAGCCAAGAAGAATTTGAGCAGACAGACAGCTTTTGCAATATAAACTTCTATTCAATTAATATTGCAGTATATACATACAGCATAGTCCATTTGTTCAGTCCTTGGTCAAACACAGTTTAGCAATTAGTCAGTCCGTTTCCTTATTCAATAAATCAGAGTTCCGTGGTCAGTTCAATGCCATAAATCCATCCACCAGCGTTACTCCTTGTTTCTCCTTTTCGTCCCACAAGATTGAGTATGCTGGAACTGTCAGCTTTATCTCGCCATTCAGCCAATCAGTGATTAGCTTCCGCAGGTAGCTCCGTCTGCATTTTGTTTCCACAGCTGTTCTAATTCAGCCTACTAGCTGGTTCCTATCTCAGCTGTACATCTTAAATCATTAGTTCTACAGACTTTTCTCTACTGTTTTCATCCTTATAAATACTTACAATCATGTACAAACTGGATTAACATTTCTACAGGTCTTAACAAATACCTGACAAAAGAAACAGCTTGGGTTTAAGCTATCTCAAGGACCGCATCTCCCTTTATAATCCTGCTCAAGTGTTAGGTTTGTCAGAAGCAGCCTTCTTCTTGATCCCACCACCCTCACAGGTGTACTTTTTGATGACATGGGAGAGGGCCTTCTCTGGTGCTACTCCTAGACTTTAGATCTCCCTCTCACAAGAAGCCAGCCTGGCCCCATCTTCCCTGTCCTTCTGGAAGCAAACAAAGACTTTTGTCTTCAACTCAGCTTTCCCTCAATGATTGGCTTCATGAGTGGCGTTTTTAAATAGATTGCTGGACCATACAGCTTTGAATGGGTTTTGATGTTGCTTCAGTTTTTTTTCAGAATGATTTTTTTTTATCCTCTTCGGTATTTGTAGACTCCCTGTTGTCAGCTTTAATATTGTCTTTAAATGCCTTGGGTCCTTTCAAGGAGAAAAATAAGTTAAAAATATTTTAATTACCATAAATGACTAAAAGGAGAGTGTGGGGAATAAACAGAGATAAACAGAGAACATAACCAAACTGAGCAAAATGAGGAAGGAATTTTTGGTGAATTCATTCATTTCCCTGTGTTCTTTTTGCAGCTTCCAGCAATGCAGGTGGCAAAGAGGAGTGCACCAGGATGGGGGGTACCTGTCGTCAAACGTTTTGCGGCTACAGAACGCATCCTGTCGGAAACTGTTTCCCAGGTGTATACTGCTGTGTTTCTATCTAAGAAGGAACCAACCATGTGGAGACACACTGAAGCCTGACAGCGAGTGGCTACATCAGGGAAAGAACCAACACAAAATCAATCATTTCTCAACTCTTGTCACTTCTCTTTCACTTTCATTAAACTTGACCTTGCATCAATTTCCCTCCTATTTCACAGTGGTTGATGGCTCCCTTGTCGCTCGTTTTCATCAATAAGTATGAACTAGTCTGTTTATTTCTAAGACTTTTGTTCCATTTTGGCATTTGATGGGATAGAGGGAGTGTTTTTTTGAAACATTTGTTCACTTGGAAGAGAGGTTTTAGTCTTCCAAAATCCTCTTTCATTACAACATTCACACACAACTAAACCTCCAAAGTAGATGAGTTGCATCAGAGCCCTGATCAGGCATTCATCCTGAAAGTACGTAGGGCTCCAAGGATGGTGATTATCTGGTCAGTTCTGCCTTCCTCCTCCACCTAGAAGTCATTCACACCTCCATAAATTCATTGCAAAGGTCTCTGTAGGCCTTCTAGACGCATTCACCTGTGTACACTCACAGGGCCTTTGCAAACCTTAAGGGCTGAACACGTAAACTTCTGTTGGTCTTCCAGGTAGGATTGGCCTGTGGAAGGCTGGACTCTAATGTGCTTACCATCAACCCAAACCTAGATGTTGAACACACTGTCCGGATGAATGGGACTGATGGCATCTAAAGAACTGTAAACAAGTTATTTCAGAACTTCTAAAAAATATTTTTAATGGCTTCACCTTGAACAGTCCCCAGAAAAATTTAACTTCAGCCACTTTCTGTGTGTGTGTGAGTGAGAGTGAGTGAGTGAGAGAAAGCAAGCCAAGAATTCAGTCTGCTGCTACTCCTCCTCCTTTCAGGGTTACTTCCAAATGGGGGGAGACACAGAAGAGGAAGCAAAAATGAAGGTGTGATCTGACAGTGAGAAAGACGTGTTCCTGATCATCTTGGAAAGAGTCCCTTTATCAGGAGCAGTTTCATTAAAACAACCTTTCCATCCACCGAGGAATCACTTCTCTGGCCCCAAAATGCAGTCGTCCTACAGGTGGGCCAAAAAGGTCCAATTTAGGCACAGATTGGGATTGGTGTGGAGCACACACACCCTTATTTTGTGTCATCATCAGGAAATAGATCACACCACACTGCTCCACAAGTGGTCCCAATTGTGATCTCTTTCCCCCCCCCCATGTGATCATACCCAGAATCACAGTGAGAAGGATGGAGAGAAAGCAGGAGAACATTAGAGGAGAAAGCAAGGAGAAGAGAAGGCCAGTCCTTGGGAATGCAGTAGAGCCCTTCAGAGTAGCCAACCCAGGGAGAAGGAGGCCATGGCCCAGTCGGAGGGGCTTCAAACCCTGTTAGGGACTGTATGCCCTCCAGAGGAGGGAAGAAGGCATCAGGCATGGGGACTCTGGCCTTCCCTGGCATGGGGCCTGGTCTGACTTCTGGGCTTTGCAACCACAAACTCTGTGATGGCCTCAGGAGCTTTCACTGAGGTACTTACAGCCCATATCCCAAGAGCTCAACTTTTAACCCGGGGAATTGAGGATCACTTTGGATGAGAGATGGGTACGAAATGGACCGGAAAGTGAGGAACTGAACGAATTAGGCAATTGTGTGGGTTTGGGGGGGGTGCTTCAAGGAAAAGCACTTGCCCAGAACAAAACGAAATGTTGAAGTATTGTTGGCACTGGCGATTTGTATGCTTTTTGGTTCATTTTTTTGGGACTTCCAAGACTGGTTAAATAACCCCGCATGCGTTAGAGACACCCAACTCACAACACGTCTTCAGCTAACTCTCCATCCCACCCCTTTCAAGTCTGGCAAATATTGGATTTGGGATGTTCAAGTTATAGCAGGTCCTCTCAAGAAAGTGCTATTTTTTTCTTCCCTCCCTCCTTTGTTTGTGTGTCTTTCTTTTGTCTTTCTTTTTTCCTCTTTTTTGGAAGGAAAAAGAAGAGAGTTCTGGCCTTGAATTTTCCTTTCCACTGCTGAGAGCAGAACTTCCTTCAACCCTTTAATCTCATGTGTATCTTGAATTTCCCTCAACTTTCTGGGAAATATTGAGGAGACCCTCTCAACAAAGATTTCGTGTCATGGATATGGATTTTTTTTTTCCTACTGTTACTCTGCTCCTTTTCTGCAGGGAGCTCTCTCTCACTCAGTGATAGTTTCCCACCTCAGCTAATGGGTCAGTCACTGCTACCCTTGGCCAGAAGAAAGCAATTGGTTGAATGTAGCTTCTTGTTACTTTTCTGTGTGGCTCTCTTGTGCTAGAGGCACAAAGTGGGTTCTTTTCTCTTCCCCCTTGCATTGGTTGGCCGTCTATGTGCCACAGTGGTTGCATGCCAAACTCTCTGTGCTCCGAGTTAGGCTTGGCTGTGACTGGGCAACAATCAAGTCCTGCAACTTGTCCAGAAGAGTGTGTTAAAGATGTCAAAAACCAAATGAGGAATGCTTGACATTTGCTGGGTGTGTAAAGAATCATAGAAAAGTGAAGTTGGAAGGGGCCTCTAAGTCCAACCCCTTGCTCAGTGCAGGAATACAAATCAGTGGATATCTGCCAGGTGGTTGTCTAAATTTCTATTGAGAAATATAGTCAAGTGTGTATACACAGCCTTACAAGGCCATGGTTAAGACATGTATTCAGGCTGCAGTTATCCTCTCAACTGCTCACTGGAAGAAGGGGAGAAGGGCAGAAAAATCCTGAGCAAGAGAAAGGGAAAAATAAGAGAGTCCAGAAGCCATGCTTGGGGGATGACTCCCCTCATCCCCGTTCCCACCGCCCTTGGGAATGGATAAGGAAATGTGTTCCCCTCCATCAGCACTGACTTGATACCAATGAGATTTATGTTTCATTTCTGCTAGGAAAAGAAAGAAAAAAAGTGGGGACCTGACACTGGAAGATTTGGAGGTGTATATTTAAATAACTAAACATGGCATGCCTCTGCATACAAATTGCCTTAAGAGATACACTCATGAATGGAAAAGAAAAAAGAAAGCAAAGGAAACTACTTTAACAAAAACCAAAGTTTCTGGGGGAAAAAATCAATATATTTGACCTGCTCATTAAACCCTGGGAGGTTGTTTTTTTTAAAAAAATTCTAATATCCTTCTGGGTTTATGACATAATATTATGCAAATGCAGGCAAGGAACTTTATGGAGAGCAGCCAGCATTATTTAAAAGAATTGTCATTACGACTGAGATGGCAAACTACTTTATTTCCAGGTGTTTGGATCATTAGAGGCAGGTTTAGCCCAGGCTATTGCTGACATGGTCTCAGAACACACCTCTCAATTGTTTCCTTATCCCATAAAAGGAAATTAATTATACACCAGCTGAGTGTCAACAATACCATCATTTTTCTTAAGAACTGTTGATCTTCCTGTTGGTAGATGTCTTAATCTTCCACTCCGTCATGGTCATATCATTATCTACTAAACTTTGGACTGGTGTTGATGGCTGGTTTTTGTGGAGAAGGTGGACCTAGTAGGATGGTCTGCCCCCGGAAGCTAATGGATCCAACTGGGTTCCAGGAGGCCTTGGGTGGGGGTTTCCAGACTGATCAGATTGGCACTCCTGTTGAAACCCAGGTCTCAAAATGGTATTCTGCAGCGATCCGAATGGTCAACAAGATCGCTCCTCTGTGATCTGGGCCCGGTCCTCACCTTGGTTTACTGGTGAGTTGCGAGCCATGAAACAATTGAGGAGAAGGTAGCCCCACCACCTTCACAGGTGTGTCTGATCAGGACACAGGAGAGAGCCCTCTCTGTTGCTGCTTCCAGACTTTGGAACTCCCTCCCACTGGAGATCAGGCTGGGCCCATCTCTGCTGTCCTTCTGCAAGCAGGCAAAGACCTTTCTCTTCAGGCAAGCATTCCATCAGTAACTAGTTACCTGTGTGTGATACCTCCGATATGCAGATGATACCACTCTGATGGCAGAAAGTGAGGAGGAATTAAAGAACCTCTTAATGAGGGTGAAAGAGGAGAGCACCAAAAATGGTCTGAAGCTCAACATCAAAAAACTAAGATCATGGCCACTGGTCCCATCACCTCCTGGCAAATAGAAGGGGAAGATATGGAGGCAGTGACAGATTTTACTTTCTTGGGCTCCATGATTACTGCAGATGGTGACAGCAGCCATGAAATTAAAAGACGCCTGCTTCTTGGGAGGAAAGCGAGGACAAACCTAGACAGCATCTTAAAAAGCAGAGACATCACTTTGCCGACAAAGGTCCGCATAGTCAAAGCTATGGTTTTTCCAGGAGCGATGTATGGAAGTGAGAGCTGGACCATAAAGAAGGCTGACCGCCGAAGAATTGATGCTTTTGAATTGTGGTGCTGGAGGAGACTCTTGAGAGTCCCCTGGACTGCAAAGAGAACAAACCTATCCATTTTGAAGGAAATCAACCCTTCAGAATGCTCACTGGAAGGACAGATCCTGAAGCTGAGGCTCCAATACGTTGGCCATCTCATGAGAAGAGAAGACTCCCTGGAAAAGACCCTGATGTTGGGAAAGTGTGAAGGCAAGAGGAGAAGGGGACGACAGAGGACGAGATGGTTGGACAGTGTCACCGAAGCTACCAACACGAATTTGACCCAACTCTGGGAGGCAGTGGAAGACGGGAGGGCCTGGCGTGCTCTGGTCCATGGGGTCACAAAGAGTCGGACAGAACTTAACAACTAAACAACAAATTCATGAGATCTGGAGACCCCCACGAATATGAAGGGACAAATATGCACCCTTTATATTGGTCCATTCATCTCTCTGCCGATGCCTGTGTAGATCAGCTGATCCACGCAGGCATAGGCAGAAAGAAAAAGCCTGACTGCAGGGAATCCCCTCTGCCCACTATTTGCAATGGAACGGAAGCTAGGCTGCCGGAACAGAAACTGCTGTTCCGGCAGCCTAGCTTTCATTCCGATGGAGGCAGCAGCGGCAGAAGAGCAAGAAGAGGCAGCAGGATAAGGTAGGGAATGGGAAATGACAGGGCAGTGGGAAGGTGATGCGGGCATGCTGTGGGGGTGGGGGGCAGTTTAAAAATACCCAACAAACCAACAAATCGATTTGTGCTTCATAGCGTCACCGGGGGCAAATTTGTGGGTTGTGGGTTGTCAACCTGGACGACCAAGAACCATCTCTTTACTCATTGTTCCTAGCTTTAAAGATTGTCTTTTCATGATGTTAACCTTCATTGTATACTCATTGTTTTCTTCTTCAAATATTGGCTTTCAGTGTTGTAAGCCACCTTGTGTCCTTTTAAAGGAGAAAGGTGGGTTTAAAATATTTTAAATAAATAACAAATAAAATACAGAGCATCTGGATGGTCGCTCTCTCAGATGGAAACCTAGCTGCTCTAAGGAAACCATCCAGCAGACATTGTAACACCATTCAATCAGCCAAGAGAGCTTATTACACCACACTCATTAGTGAGGCTTTTCATCACCAACCAGCACTCTACCAAGTAGTCCAGGACCTCACTCATGCTGGGCAGCTTAACGGTCCTCAAATGGATATCCCCAGCACAAACCGATTTGCAGCTCATTTTTGGGCAAAATTGAGGCATCTGTGAGGACTTTGACTCTGTTAGGGAGGCAGTAGATCATATTGAGATGTTCAACACACCGTCTGGTCTGTTTTTATTTAATAAATGTCAATCTGTAATGCCTAATGATGTGGACAAGGCGCTTGCACACTGCAAAGCCGCTGGGTCTCTGTTAGACCCAAGTCCTTCCTGGATCCTGAAATCTGCCAGGGGGGTAACGGTTGAATGGGCCACACAAATAATCAGTGCATCACAATTAGAGGGCTTCATGCCCTCTTGTTTGAAAGAAACTATAGTGTGACCCAGTTTGAGAAAACCTTACACTGGTGGCAGAGGATGCAATGTCTTTCATTTTTGGGAAGACCAACAGAGAGGGATGTGCCTGACCAGCTGCAGATATTCTTGGAGGAAATTTATAGTCTGGATCCGTTTAAGTTGGGGTTCAAACCATGCCAGAGGACTGAGACAAGTTCTCGCCATTCTGCTCGATGATTTCTTAAGGGAGGCTGACCAGGGGAGTGTGACCTTTCTGGTCCACCTGGATCTTTCAGTGGCGTTTGATACTGTCAACCACGGTATTCTCCTGGACAGACTTTTGAGTTTAGGGATTGGAAGCTCTGTATTACTGTTCTGGTCCTTTCTCAAGGGTGGTGTCCAGACAGAGAAGCTTAGCGAGGCTGTTTCCACCCTGTGGGTTCTCCATTGTGGAGAACCTTTCTCAATGGCCTCAAATCGATGTTAAAAAGCATTGGGGAGATGATTGACCCCTGTGGGTTTTCCATTGTGGAGTCCCACAGGGGTTAATTATCTCCCCAATGCTTTTTAACATCGATTTGAGGCCATTGAGGGAGGTTATCTGGAGATTTGGAGTTTGCTCTTATCAATATGCCAATGACACCTCTCTCTCTCTCTCTCTCTCTCTCTCTCTCCCCCCTTCTTATCTTCAGCAGTAGAAGGTGTGTGGACCTTGGAGTTATGCTTGGCCTGGTTATGGATTGGATGAGGGCTAACAGATTGAAACTGAATCCTAATAAGCAGGGGGTTGGACTCGATGGCCTTATAGGCCCCTTCTAACTTCATTATTCCATGAATAATGGTTTGTCAAAAAACCAGCATGGGATTTTCTTTTGTCCATTACATTGGCTGGACAACAACATGTCACAGAGGCCACCAAAATGGAGATCCCTGGGATCTTCTGCTCTCCACCCCAACCCATGTACAGTGGTCAAACGTAGGCACATGCATGCGTACTCTAATGCCCTCTTCTTCAACCCCAGTAATGGCATATCATAACTGCCCACTGGCATTGCCTTTCTGAATATCTTACAGGTTTAGCAGTATCAGAATATATGTTCCAGCACAACTTCAACACATGTGTGATTGACCCCAGCCTTGAGGTCTCAGCCCTTGGTCACCATGTGCCATTGATGTGTGGCTCTGCCTGCCTAGCCTTTCATGAAGCCCCTTTTGGTGCTCACTCCCAGTGTTGCTAAGCCATCTCAGCTCTGGAAGGTTAGTAAGGATCTCTGGATCAGGACTCGCCTTGTTCAATTTGCCTGGTCCTGTTGGTGGATCAGTGGCGCCAGAGTCAAGATCTGGGTCATTGCTGAGCTTGGTAGTCACAGAGCCCTCTAACAGATATGTACTGACTGCTGGAGTATGCGCCGAAGCCAGTTGAGTAACATCAGGATTAAATCCCATGGTGGGCAAATTATGTGGGCTACCTGAGCAACCTGGGCCCAACTCTGTGAGTCCATAAACCCTTACCTAGGACTTGTGTGGATTCTGGATCACACAGGGAAAGAGATCACAATTGGGAATGCTTGAAAGACAGTTGGTGAAATCTTTCTCCTGACGATGACACAAAATGCAGGGAAAAGTGTTCCAGCCTAATATGAATCTATGCCCAAGGTGGACCTTTTTGGTCTAGCTGTAGGGCTCCTATATTTTGGGGCCAGGCTGGACTGATTCCTTGGTGGATGGAAGGGTTGCTTTAATGAAGATTGCTCCCAATAAAATGACTCTTTCCAATGCGATCAGGCACACATCTTTCCTACAGTCTGATCACATTTGGAAGTAACCCTGAGAGGAGTGGTAGAGGACTGAACTTCTGGCTTGACTTCTCTCTCTCTCAATCTCTCTCTCTCTCTCTCTCTCTCTCTCTCTCTCTCACACACACACACACACACACACACACACACACACACACACACACACATGGCAAGTGGCTGAAGTTGGGACAGAGTTTCTCTGGGGACTGCTTGAGGTGAAGTAAATAAAAATAAAATTTAGAAGTTCTGAATGTTGTGGTTTTCAGTTCTTCAGAAGACATTGGTCCCATTCATCCTGAAAATGTGTTCAGCAACCAAAGTTGGTTTGAGGGTGAGCACATGTAAGCCCAGCCCTCCACAGCCCAATCCTACCTGGAAGACCAACAGAAGTTTACGTGTTCAGCCCTTAAGGTTTGCAAAGGCATCGTGAGTGTGCTCAACTGAATGAGTCTCCAGGGCCTACAGAGACTTTTGCAATGAACTTATGGAGGTGTGCATGACTTCTAGGTGGAGAGGGGCTGTGGGAGGCAGGATTGACCAGATCATCACCATCCTGGGAGCCCAACTCACTTACTCTGGAGGTCTAAGTTGTGTGTGGATTTTGGAATGGAAGGGAACTTTGGAAGACTGAAACCTCTTCCAAGTGGACTAGTTTTCAAAAAACATTCTTTCCATCTCATCAAATGCCAAAATGGAACCAAAGTCTTAGAAATAAACAGTACCACCGAACACAGTGAAATAACACATACCCAGTGAAATATATGTAAGGACAGTTTTAATGAAAGTGAAAGAGAGGTGCCAAGAGCTGAGGAACCATTGATTCTGGGTTATTTCTTTCACTGACACATTCACTTGCTGTCAGACTTTACAACATCTCCACTCGGTTGGTTCCTTGTTAGATATGAACGCAACAGAGTACACCTGGGAAACAGTTCATGAGAGGATACTCGTTGTAGTCACAAAATGTTCGGCGACAGATCCCACCTATTCTGATACACTCCTCTTTATCACCAACATTGCTGGAAGCTGCAGAAATAAGACAGAGAAATTAATGAATTTACCCCATATTCATTTCTCCTTTTGCTATGTTTGATTTAGCTTTCTATTTAGATCTATTTATCCCCCATCCTCTATTTTTTATATATATTTATGTATGTGTTTATTTAAAATATTTTTACCCCACCTTCTTCCTTAAAAGAACCCAAAGCGGGTGACATTATTTAAAGGCAATATTAAAGCTAACAAGAGTGAGTCTACAAATACTAAAGAGGATCGAAGAAAAAACAAACAGAAGCAACACCAAAACCCATTCAAAGCCATAATGTCCAGCAATCTATTTAAAAATGCCACTCGGGCATCCAGTTGCCCAGAGAAAGCTAAGTTGGAGAGAAAGGTCTTTGCCTGCTTGTGGAAGGACAGGAATGGTGGGGCCAACCTGGCCTCTTGTAGTAGAAGGATCCAAAGTCTGGGAGCAGCACCAGAGAAGGCCCTCTATGCCATGTCCCCACCAAGCATGCCTGTGAAGGTAGTGGGACCAAGAGGAAGACCTCTCCTGATGAACTTAACGGTCCGACAGGATTATAGGGGGAGATGCAGTCCTTGAGATAGCTTGGACCCAAGCTGTATTTTTTTTTTTTTTTTTTTGCAAGAAGCAGTCTAATAATAACAGAAACTAACGAAGGGGGCATAACATAATTCTTATAATCCTTTCCTCTTCTATAATGGAATGTGCTGTCCAATGTGCTAACAAATGTGCAACCGGACATTAGAACATTTACTCTTATTTTTGGATGACATCTCCCAGAACCTCCTTGGCTCACTATGAGGGGTAGCTGAAAAGGTAGAGTTGTCAAGCTCAGAGACCAACCCTGAAATAAACCCTACATTTCAACGTGGTCACCAAAGTCTCAGTCCCAGGACCAAGTGTTGCCTGTGAGGGTGGCGGGATGGCGAGGAAGGCCTCTCCTGATGATCTTAACATTTGTGCAGGCCCATAAAGGGAGATGCAGTCATGGAGATAGCTTGGGCCCGAGCCGTTTAGGGCTTTTTCTTTTACAATAGGACCCCTGCATCTGCTGAATCAGTATCTGCGGTTTCACCTAACCGCACATGACTGCTTAATGTTTCCAGTAATATAGATCCGTTGTTTGGGTTCTGGCCAGGTTTTCAAAATGCCTGGACCAGGTAGGAAGCTGGGAAGAATTCCCCTCGAGGCCATGGGAATTTCCTTGTTTCTTCCCTTGATCAAGGTCTGATTGGAGTGAGGCAGGGTGAGGAATGGGTGCTCCAATCCCAGCTTCTGGGGAAAAGGGGTTCCCCTGCCTCCATTGCCATTATCCATGATCCAACCCCCCCTAGTTGATCTGGACCAGCTGCCCCGCTACAGATTTGTGACAGGAGCACGTGCACATGCAAAAAAGAAAAAAAGAAAAAAGGAAAAAAAAGAGTATTCCTCTTCATTTTCTGGACTTGGGGAAAAAAAGAGAGAGAATTGCTACCGCCACCTCGGTTTGGAAGGGTCTGTTTGTGTAGCTAATCTGGTGGCAGTGGTGGGACTTGCTGGTGCAGATGAACTTGAAGGGGATGGGAGGTGCTTTTTGTTTCTTCAAATAATTATTGTTGCTTTGCAACAATACAAAGGTCCTACTGTATTTGCCATGCGTTTGTTACTTTCCGCACTTTTCAGTAGCTGCAGGGGGCAGAACTTGAAACCACTTTCTCGCAGATCAGTTCCTTCCTTCCTTCCTTCCTTCCTTCCTTCCTTCCTTCCTTCCTTCCTTCCTTCCTTCCTTCCTTCCTTCCTTCCTTCCTTCCTTCCTTCCTTCCTTCCTTTGCAATGAGCAGTTTAATAATAAAAAAAGTTAACAAAGGAGACATAATGCCTCTTGTGTGCTATTCCTAGAATCAGGTTGGGTACATTCCTGGAATGTGCTGTTTAATGAATGCTAGAAAAAGTACAACCTGAAATTATAATATTTACACTATTTTTGGATGCCATCTCCCAGAGACCTCTGGCTCGCTAGAAGGGCTAGCTGAAAAGGCACTGTTGTCAAGCTCCGAGACCAACCCTGAAATGACTCTACATTTGAACCTGGTCGACAAGGTCACAGTTCTAGGACCATTGTCAGTATTTATTATGCTATGCTACCCTTTATAGCCAGCTGGAGGTAAAACAAACCAGGGAACAAGGAACCTCTAAGGATCCATCACAGCAGGTCCAAAGGATTCTTCCATTTCTTCTGACCAAACCTACAACCTGCCTGTGTGTCACTGAATTCTCCCTCGTTTTTCTTTTCGGCCTCCTCAACCTGATGGGATCGAAGTCATGCTGAAAGACCTCAAGCAATTACTGTTTGTGGAAGATGGAAGGAAGATAAGCAAGGAAGCAAAGATCTGTCCAATCACAGCAGGAGCTTTTCATTCTCACAGTGAAATGTGGCACTTGCTTGAATTCCTTACTTCTACTCACCTTCTCCAATTGGAGCATCACCTTGAGGTTCTGGTGCTGCCTCCAGATTTGGCTCAGCTTTCAGCTGGGAAACCAAAAAAGCAACAACAAAGAGCAGGAGGAAGGCCTTCATGGCAGACAGTTGGCTGTGATCTCAGCGTCACTGGCGGCTGGAGCAAGGCTATGGAATGGTTGAAGGGGAAGACTCCAGGAGCCCTCTATTTAAAGAGGTTTCTGTGGCTGAGAGCCAGGCAGTTCTGGAGGAGGCACCTGTCATATGGAGGGGCAGGAGGAATGGTTACAATGCAAACATCCTTGATTGCAATTAACATCTGAGAAATTCCACCTTATTTACTCAATACTCACTGGAGTTTAAAAGGTCTTATTCTCCAGATATAGGACAATATGATGTCAGTTGTCCAGATGTTTTCTCTTTCTGTGTCGCTTTGTGGTGCATGCACACATGTGTGTGTGTAATAAACCAACAGCAGAGAATTTAATAGTACGATTCTATACCTGTCTACATAAACGTAAATCCTGATGCATTCAGTGGAACACAGAATCCATATAGGCGGGTATTCACTGTACACCACCAACATGTTCCTCAGATCTTCTAGATGTGATTTTGCTACCTGCAATTGCTCCGCAAGCAGGTTTTGGATGAAAATTGAGGCCTGTCTTTCCAAATCCACATTATAGTGGTGGAATCATAGGAGTGGAATGGACCATTTCCTCAGTTTCAGAGATAACATAAGAATTTGAGAAGCAGAGGAATGAGGTAATGAATCTTCATGGAATCTGGGAAATTTAAATTTAGGACTGTAGATTAGTAACAGGACCTCAGAAAAGATTAATCCAAAATGTTGACCACTTTTTGCTTGTCTTTAATGTAAATGACTTAATTAATCTTTGTGTTTATGAGAACTCTGAAACTAGGAAACGGGTGGGAGGTTCAGCTGTGCAGCCTCACTCCACAATGGTCTCTTTTTTCCTCCAACAAGATCAGAAGATAAGAAAGAGAACACATTGTC
Organism: Intellagama lesueurii; assembly: GCA_037013535.1. NCBI lineage: Eukaryota > Metazoa > Chordata > Lepidosauria > Squamata > Agamidae > Intellagama > Intellagama lesueurii. The sequence continues at coordinate 346,728,011 of JBAJHW010000001.1, read as the reverse complement.
TCACTGATTCAATGGTCCGTGGCCACTGTAAGGGCACCAAAGGCCCCACCCACGTGAGACCATCAGTGGTGAAATCTCCCAGGGTTCCTCAGGTTCACCTTCCCGATGGAGTTCAACTGAGAGGCAGAGAAGACCTTCACATTGAGATAGTTTTCTCTCACTGAAGAGTTTTGTGATTCCACCTGCCCCTGGCTGCTGTATAGTTTCCAAATAATCCTGGTTCCTTCTGTTCTTTTGCTTTATTGGTTATAATTTATATATTTAGTTGCTTGCTTTGACAGTCTTTGGTAGATCACAAAAATCTTCTGTAACAAAAACCAGAGATCTAAAAAATATGTTCTTATAGCCCTATCATCGCTATGACCACATACTCAGCACTATAGCTATCAGTACAGATAATGCAATTCATTCCTATAGCCCCTTAAAACATACATTCATTCTATCAAGTTTAAAATACAATAGACCAATATCTCCACTGACATCTCAATATACCCCCCTCTCTATTAAATTCCAAACTAAAGACTAAGAAAGGGTGCCAAATGTTCATGAAATTGTCTTTTCTTTCTTCTCTAAGCAGTCTAAGATGTGTAGAAGTTTTCTTTCTTTTTTATTAACGTTTTATTCGTTTTTCAATGTATCTACATTCAGTTCATGCTTGTTAAACATCGTGTTACATGGGTTGCTTATAATTATTTGTTTTTGCGTCTTGGTGTCTTCTGAGTTGTCCCTTCAAAATCTATACATTTTTTAAGCATTTGAACCAATCAAGTGTATATTTTAGCGTACAATATTGGCTACTATCGTAATATCGCTCTCATAGTATACAATATTCTCAAAATCCTCTAATAAAACACCTAATAAAAGCAATTCTGGTTTCAAATCTATATAATTTTGAGGCAATTTAACCGACCAACTTTGTATTTTATACCAATAATAACTAAATAGGTTCCTAACACATAACAAATGTTATCTAAAGCATTTTATATAGATTTTCTTTATATAATTGTTTAGCCATTTCTATCTCCACATTTTTCTGTCACGTCCATATCAATATCATATCTAATATATGTTAATTAAGTACTATTTGTTTTACCTCTTTCTTATGTCTAGCTTCAATTTCCCTTAAGAACCACCGTGTTATGCCTTTACCCTGACTAGTGATCTCTTATTTCAGCTTGATTCACTTTTCTAATACATAAGATGTGTCCCCTTACAATTCCAGAAGTTAGGTATATACATGCTTTCAACGTTGAAGGCCACCTTAATATTTTTTTCCCTTTATCTTACTAAGTAACACCTTCTCTTGTTTGTCTTTTCCCAATTCTTATTCCTATCTCTCTAAAAATTATTGTACCACCTGAGATCATTTTATGCACTTGATCTATCTCCAATAGATCTTCCAGGCTATTTTTAATTAAATCTGCTGGTTCTCTCCCCTTATCTTCCCTTGGCACACCTAAGACTCTCCTTGGCTCCAGGGTTAGATTTAGATCTCCCAAATTTTCTCCTCTGATTTCCTCCAGCCCCTCCTATGGTTGGCATACATCATCCACCACCCTCTTATTTCCTTGTTCATTATTCCCTGTCTCCTGTTAACTATAGTCCTTCCTTAACTGAACATTGAATAATTTCACCTCTTCGTTGTGGGATCTCACTATTTTTAAAATTGCTTGAAGGGTAGATTTTGTTTCATCCCAAAATTTTCCTTATGGTAGCATGTCCCAGATATCAAATAATTATATTCCAAGTGAAAGTTGTCCAGTTGCTTAAAGTAATTAGTCCAATTCCATCAATACTTGCTTCAATAGGTCTACTTTAATAGATTAATAATCTTTAGGGCTAAACTTGAATCCAGTCTCAGACGTAAAGGGTTTCCCCCGCTTGGAAGTTCAAGGACATTGCCCCCCTACCCCAGAATAATGACGCGAGACAAGTAATATGGGATAAACATGGGCCACACTTTATTAAATAATCATATATTGCCCACCGTAAAAGGGGGGTCCTGCCGTAGTGTGGAATCAGGTTTAAGCACAGAGGTCTCAACGGACCCCTTACATAACAAATGGGCGAGTCCCTAGCCCCAAGTTCACGTGGTTGTGAAGACAGCGAGAACCCGGCCTGCCCAAATTTGACCACCCCCGGACCTCAAGCCACCTTCTACTTGTTGACTATTGGTCCAGGTGTGGCCCCAGTGCATCTCTCCCCCCCCAAGCACTGTAATCACATGATCTGCAGCGCTGGGAGGTCAGATGAGCTATACATCACCTGCCATGGTGATGGGACTCACCTAAACCTGTTCTATCCGCACTACCCACCTGTGTGACCGAATATTTCCACCTTGCCAGTGTGGGATAGGCGAAAAATCCCCGCATCCAAAAACCAATCAGGACACGGGTCAAAAATTCCTATCCGGCCCCAAAAGGCAACCAGATAAAAACTCACACTAGTAAATAGGGCAGGTGGATGGGTTGCCAGCAGGGAAGAGGATGGAGAAAGGCGGGAAAGCTCCTTAAATAACTCACTCCCTCCTCCCCTACCTTAGATCGCTCTCGTGAGACTTCCATTGTCTCGTGATATCTGGAGAGGGAGGCAATGGCAACCCACGCTGTTGAAGTGTGGCTCGCCAGCGGATCCAGCATTGCCCCCCTACCACAGAATAATGATGCGAGTAATATGGGATAAACACGATCCGCAGCGCTGGGAGGTCAGATGAGCTATACATTACCTGTTATTGTGATGGGACTCACCGAAACCTGTTCTATCCACACTACCCGCCACAGCATAGGAACTAGCAACACTAAGTCCCATGCCCGCCATCCAGCTTCTCAAGCTCCAAAAGCAGCCCCCCCTTGATGTCTTTAAGAAAGACATCCAGGCCTCTATCTGAGAGGTGCACACCATCAAAAAAGCTCCGGCCTATCAACACGGATCTCCTGGTGACCAATCACCGATCCAAGGCCATTGCAGACAGCTCTGCAGACTTCCCTGTTAACACTCCTCCGCGCAGTGTTAACTTGCCGAAAATCTTTTGCTGACCTCCATGCCAAACAAGACATGATCGTAGATCATAGGATGAACATAGCAGGGTATGACACCCTCAGCCAGTTGAGGTTGCGTATGACATCCAAGATCAAGGCCTTTCCACTATAACAGGCCAGATCATTACCACCCAGGTGTATCAACAACACGTCTGGGGGTTGCAAGCCAAATGCAGCTGCTCTGCAAAATTGGCCCCATTGCATTCCTCGGAGCCCTTTCCACTCTATCTGGGCCAGATTACTGCCCCAGGCAGACCTGGCCGCATACCGGGCTGCCCAGAAAACATAACTGTGACCGATAATCATGATGTGCTGCCTCTTCGACATTACCACGGAACCTGCAATGACAAAACAAAACCAGGCACCTGCCGAGACGTGAGGTAGTGTCCTGACATATCTGCGATAAGCCGATGAAGACCACCCCCCCAACCTTTTAATATTGTGTGGATGATAGCCTAAGGCAACAGCAGTGGAAGCAGCACCAATTCTAAACAAGTGCGTACCAAATTTTAAGCCTTGAATTCCCACTTTGCGTAAGGCTAAGTCCGTCAATTTCCATAACTGGTACCTTGTTAAAGGAGAGGCATCGTTATGCATGAAAAAAAAAAATACTCCTGCCCTGATTTTCTAACTTCCAAATATGCCTCCACTGCCTTAACCGGACACAATTCTTCTGTGGCACAAGATGCTAAAGTCAAATCAGCACCCCTGCTGAGCTGGTCCGCCTTGGATCCAATCAAAGCATCTTATCCACTATCCTAACGTCCTGCCATTGAAATGCCACTTTAGTCGCATTGCCCTTTCCTGCAGCTACTACCTCACTAATTCTTAATGCACTGAAAAATGTCAACAGGGATGCTGCCCGAAACACCACCACCTCATAATTGTCTCTACAAATGGCAGCCCACTGTTTGCAAATGTTTTCCAATAAACTTGGGGATATGGGTGACCTAGTATCTTTAACCCAGCCTCTCTCTTTACTCCAAACGTCAATCATTTTCCGTATATGGTAATTGGAGGTATAATCCTGGTATCCCTGTATCCTAGCATGAAATGCTAATGCCGACATCCAGCCCTATATGGAGCTGGGTGCCAGACCCTTCCTATTTAAATATACAATGAACTGTGGTAGGTGCTCCACTGGAATAGGCCATACCGACTCTAAGTCCACTAGGTTCCTAAATTCCTGGAACTCTATACTCTATACTAAACACATTTCGCAAGCTCCGCCCCACGCCACACCTCCTAACCATACGAACCGCCTCGTCAAACGAGGTGTATCGCACTGTTCACAACTCCTGAGGGATTGCATCGTTCACCAACTCTCCCTCTGGGTATGACAAGTGATGTATGAGCCTAAACTCCCCCTGATTCTTTTTGGGCACCACACCCAATGGCGAAACCCTCAGTTTTTTTAAGGGGGCTTTTGAGAAACGACCCAAAACTTTACCTTCTTCCCAATCTTTTCCCAGACTATATTCTCGATTCCATTAACGGATTTCAGGTTTTGCGCGAAAAACGGCTTACGCTCTCCCACCGCTGGTATCCTGAAACTGTACTGAAAACCCTCTAAAAGATATATGGCATCTTCTCACCTAGGGTAATCACACAGCCATGACTCTAATACAGAGATCTTAATTGGGCTGGGGCCCTTTATTAGGGTTACCCCCTCCTCCGGTGGACTTTTTGCTACCTCCAGTGTCTTTATTGTTCCTTTGAACTCTAGCCCTGAAACAGGACAAGCTTGGGTGTTGCCCACCACACACTGAGCATTCATGCCTCAAACGGCAGACTTCCCTTGAGCATGTACCCTTTGCGTTATAGTCCCAACAGAGCAGGAGGGGTTGAACCACCTGCCCCGTGCCTACACGGGTGTTCTGAATCTGTCCAGCCTTGCGTATAAGATGCCTACTATCGAATCTTTCGCCTAAATTTGGCCTGGCTGGCGTCATAGACTGCAGCCAAAGTCCCAGCAAAGGCTCATCCCATCTTAAATTTGGATGAATCGCACTTCTCATACAGAACTATTCATCATAGATAAGCCATGCTTGCCCAGCAAAATCAACGTAAGCCCTATATATCAGATCAAGATACTGAAACAGGGACTGCACCCTCCATGGTTGAGCTTTCACCACTACACCAGCATAAATTAAGAAACCGGGGTGGGGGGTAGGCTGTGGATTTGGGTGGCTGTGTGTGGGGTGGTTGCCTTTCTGCCGCCGATCAGTTGATCGGCAACCGGTAGGCAGAATGTTTGTGGGTTTTTTTAATACGAAGGATGAATACAAATGGGTAAATATTCATCTCTTTGTATTCGTGGGGGTCTCTGGAACCCACGAATATGAAGGGATGAATATTTAACAAATCAGCTATTTTCGTCGAAAAAGTTGATTCATTTTTATATTCATCCCCATCTCTTATATATATATATTTATTTTTTTGATGTTAGCTCCAAGACGAATTAATATTAACTAATGAAAACTCAAATAAAGAATCTCCCCCAGCACACTAAAGAGGCTGGAGGGCGCCCAGGCCCCAGCCCAGCCAAGCCAGAGTGGCCGAGCCAACTCCTGCTGACTCTGTTTTTTATCCCCCAAAATGAAACAATCACGTAATATAAGAAAAAGAAAAAAAGAAATTCAATCTAATGCAAATAACAGCTCCTCGATAAATGAGCTGAGGATAATGAAAGCAGACCGTGGGGGTGTGTGTGCCGATGCAACCCTCCCTTCCAACCAGCAACACCGCTCAAGCCTCAAAAGAGAACTACGCAGCTGAAATTAGCACGAGCGGCGGAGCGCCGACCTCCTTCTGTTGCCAGCAAGGAAGAGGACGGAGAAAGGTGGGAAAGCTCCTTAAATAACTCACTCACTCCTTCCCTACCTTAGATTGCTCTCGCGAGACTTCCATTGTCTCGCGATATCTGGAGAGGGAGGCAATGGTGACCCGCGCTGCCGAAGTGTGGCTCGCCAGCGGATCCAGCACTTGCTCACCAAATAATTCACTCAATATTTGTATTCATGGCCTGATGTCTGTTGGAATCCAGCCCCAGAAGCAGTCCAGGATACATACAAATGTTTTTATTGGACCAGATAGGTCCACATTAGCCAGATATATATTCCAAGATGAATTGTCTTTGTTAGACTTTCCAGGGTTAATTTGTCAATGCTTCAGTCAGTTCTCAGAAAAAAAAGGAGAGTCAAAACAGATTTCCAGCTTAGGGCTGCCATAGCGTGTTCAAGGTCATGTGTTCTGTGCTTTTCGCCAACGCTTAGATAGCCATAACATAAGAAGTTTAACTCCCAGAGTTGTAATAATGATTTTAAGAGAAGGATTTCTTAAGTTTCTAACGCCAAAGTAATACCAAACTTCCTTCCTTGAAGTATAATTAAACATCTGATTAGTGTCTAATTTATTTTCTTTGCGTCTCTTTGTGTCTTTTCCCTCTCTCCAGATTCACTGCTGCTCTATAAGTGGTGAGGATAAGAGACGCTATTTCTGTTATAGGGATTGTCTTGTCCAGGGATAGTCATAAAGCAGTATAGTATAAAATATTTCTCACCCAATGGTAACAACAATGGTAATTAGCTGCTTTATCACTTCTCTGTTGCTGGCTGCTGATGACTTGCAAGTGAGTTATTTCAGCTGCTTGTTTCTGCCCGCTGGTTGATTGGGGAGTTTTCCAGATCAAACAGGGGTAACCACCGTCCCCCCCATGATCAACAGGCTTCTCCCCCATTTCACCACCTCTTTGGGGTGGTTTTAAGCCCCTGGGGGTCCCAAACAGGTCAGAATTCAGCCCAGGGGACGGGGCTCCATCCTCCTGCTGCTGTATCATCACAGCGTCAAGCCCGTGTATTCAATTTTTCCATCTATGTTATTGCTCTTGGTCTATGCAAATACCGTCAGAAGAAAAGCTCTTGAGTGTTTTTCCATCTTTGGGCAATTGCGATTCTCACAGCCCCTACAAGAATCACCACCAACTCTTTATCAATTACATTCTCATTCTGTCCATTTACTAACATTAATTATCTCAAAGTGCTTAGGTGGCCCTTTTAGAGGTCTGAAGAACCAACAGAGCAATTTTTGGTTCATCATGAAAAAATTCAGAAATTCGTGATTCGTGGACTTCAACCAACCATGAACCAAGATGAACCACCATTTTGCTGGTTCGTGCCCATCTCTAATGTGAAGTCATTTTTTTCATCAGTGCTATTGTCCCTATTCTATGCAAATATCTTCAGAAGGAAAGGCCCTGACCATTTTTCCTTCTCTGGGCAATTTCAGTTCTCACAGCCCCTCCATTCTATCAAATAACTGACGAGAACAATAATAACATTCCATTGGGGACCATCTCTTGATGTGTTTGCCCAACCACTCTATGACATCCTGCTGGAATGATTTGACCTTCGGGCAAGAGATCCACCTATGTTCCAAAGATCCTTTGGAGCCATAATTTCTCCAACACATGGCTGGCATCTCTTTATTCAGTTAATAAAGTTTTATAGGACACAGAACAGTTTTCAATATCGTTTCCCTAGACTTGGCCGATACTGATTTATGAGTCTCTGTAGTCCATGTATTTGCCCAAGATTCTTCTGATGTAATAATGTTTAGAGAGCTTTCCTTAATTTCTTGATTCCCATATAAGTACCATACTCCTCATTAACAACATTTTTATAAATGACTGAGATTGAGGGTTTTTTGGTTGTTAAAATCTTCTATAGAACAATTTTCTAATAATGTGAATGCTCTAATAGAACTTGAGGTATTATGCAATTGGGTTTCAATTTTTTTATTTGAAGTAATTGGACCCAATTTGCTTTTATTTGATGAGATTTTTCTTTTAATATTCCAATTGAAATTGGTCTTTTTATTATAAACAAATATTTTATAGAAACAATTGTCTTTTTAGTGGTCTTCATTTTTTACTGCATATGATAGCAAATTAGAGTTTTTATTTCCTTGTTAAATATCTCATTGCCATTTTGGTTTTACTTGTATCTTAAAGCTTCTAGTTCTGCTTTTGTTCTGATCAATTCAATATATACTTTTGTAGAGCCTGATTTTTTAAATTCTGATAATCCCTTTATTTCATTTTCTGCTTTTCTTGCTACCTATTTCTCTCTTTCATTAATTCTTGTATTATAAATTTCACTCTTAAGTGCATGATAAGAATATTCAATAAAATATAGACTTTGCCCCACTTTTATCATTCATTTCATTAAAAAATTTATCATTTTTGCTTTTTTCAATAATTTGCAAGTTTGTAAGGATGCTAGAGCTTATCTTCCAAATCTTAGTATCATTCATTGAAATATTATTATCCCACTGAACTTTTATTGGAGCATGGTGAGATGTTAAAAGGGGAGCAAAATCTGCCTTAGCTGAGAGTGGTTTAACCTTGAATAAATTAAATATTTCTTTGGGAAAAAAGTGTACTCTCCCCTTTAGGATTGAAATACCGCCATCCAACTTGTCAACTGTCCTTTTAAAAATAATTTTCCAGTTCTTGTTCCAGCTAGTTTTTGATGTTCATTAAATTCACAAGGGTGTCTAATTGATTGATTGCTTTCACATGATCCATTGGAAGTTGGTTTTTCTAATATTCTGCTGGGTTTATGACAGAATCCTGTATGTGCCTATGCAAATAGAGGCATGGTGCTTTATGGAGAGCAGCCAGTGTCATTCATGAGAAGTGTCATTAAGACGGGGAAGGAAAACTACTTTATCTCAAGTTATTAGGATCATTAGAGGCAGTTTTAGTCTAGGCTACTCCCAGCATGGTCCAAGAACACACCTCTTGATTGTTTCTGTAGATCATAAAAGTGAATTACTCAATTACAGATCACCTGGGTGTCAAACATACTATCATTTTTCTTAAGAACTGTTGATTTTCCTGCTGGTAGTTGTCAATAAGTAGTATAGTCATTTATTACAATCTATTTGAACAACAGTATATTCATATTTTTTAAACCTCTCAAATATAGGATTACACGGTAATCTGAGAAGGAAGCCTTACATTTGGTACAAAATCTGTACCAATTTGAAAGAGGTCCCTGTAGAAAAGACACATTTAATCTCACAAAAAAGAGTGTGTTACTGAACCACAAATCTCAAATTTAGACTAGAAAGCCCTGCTTGTTTTTGCAAAATGGTTGTGTTCCAGGACACATAGAGGAATGAAACGGATCTCCCAGTATCACACTTACAAGAAACTCAGCTCACCGTTTTTAAGAGCAATAATCCTCTAGAGCATTCAAAAAACATTGGCTGGTCTGCAAGTCTTCTGTTATCAATGGAGTGCAACGGTGAAAGATCTGACATCTAAAGTAAGAAAGAGCTTTGGATGAGTAGCCACTAGACATAGGGACAAATAAAAAACAAATTGCGATATTCGTCAGAAATCGCTGATGCATGTAATATTTATCGCTTTGTATTCATCAGTTCTGGAGGCCTTGGTGAATATGAAGTGATGAATATTTACCCTTTTTATTTGTCCCTTCATTGAGCCTGGGTCCAAAGAGGAAGCTAGGCTGCCGGAATGGCTGTTCTGGCAGCCTAGTTTGCTCTCTCTCCCTATGGGCCACTGAACAGATGTTTGACAGGCTCACTCTCTCTGCCCTTGCGACCCATTCCCACTGCCCCTCTTGCCTCCCTATCTTTTCCTGTTGCCACCTATGTTTCCGCTTAAGCCATCCCTGGGCCATTGCCAGAACAGAACAGACTCTAGGCTTCTGGGAAAAAAATGTCATTCTGGAGGGCTAACCTGATCTCTCTCCGGCTCTGCACAAACTGATCAGCACCCACAGAGGCAGAGAGAGCCAGCTGGCATGGTTCTGCCCAGCTAGCCTGCTCTCTCTGCCTATGGGCCCGGACCATAGGCAGAAAGAGCAGGCTAGCTGGCCAGAGCCATGCCAGCTGGCTAGACTGATCTCTCTGCCTGTGGTGGTGCCAATCAGCTGATCGGTGCCAGCAGAAGCAGAGAGAGCAGGCTTGCTGGCTAGAACCACGGCTTCTGCTCCACTGCCGCCACTGCCACTGCTGCTGGCAAACTAAGGCAAGGAGGCAAAGGGAGGCAGTGGGAAGGGGATGGGGGATGGGGGGGGGCTCAGCTTTTATTTTTTTAAGATAGCCACAGTCTGTCTAAAAAACCCCAATGAGCCAATTTGTAGTTCCTCAGAAATCCCTGGGGAAATGTGTGGGTTGTGGGTCATCAAGGTTGACGAACTGGCATTTTGGCAGTTCGTCCCAGTCTCTAGTAGCCATGAACCACGAACCACCATCAACCACCACACTTGTGGTTCATGCCCATCTCTAGATCTACACCTAGGGGACAGAAATCCAAACACACAGTTACAGGATGGGGGAATACAGTAGATGTAAAATATTAACATCTCATGGTAGTTGGAGAAAAACTTCATACTAGTTTTAGAGACTGGTACAGTATTTTAAATATCACAGGACAAGTTCGCTGTCTGTCCCTTTAAGAAAAGTAGGGCTAAGAACTCCTATCTTCACTTTAGATCATTTCATCCACTCTGGCTAAGAAGGAATCTCCCTATCAGCCAGGTTTTGAGAAGTAAAAGAAATTTTACTGGAACAAAGGATTAACAGGTAGTTTTAGGAATAGTGGCTACCTGAATAATATTAATACTACAGCTACATATAGCTATACACAACCAACAGGAAGTCTCTACTCAAAGGAAAAAAAAATAGGAAGAATAATTTCCATATTTGAGTACAACACCCTATGAAATACTATCAGAAAGACCATCTTAAAACACTGGCAATTATTTAATGATATACCAGACTGCTCCTTAGCACTCTACATAGGATTTAAGAGAGCATAGACTTTTAAAGAGTTTTCAGTACATATGAATATTTCTCGTAATAAGAACAAAATGACTAACCCAAGGGGACACTTCAGATGCGACAGATCTTCCACTTGTGCCATTGCTATAGAAACAAAAAAACTACAGAGTTGATGCAATTAATCTAAACATTGATCGGAAACAAATCACCACTTGTTCTACAAAAAACATAGTATACTTAATACAGTGTCTATGTAAACTTATGTATGTAGGAAGCACAACATCCCATTGGGGACACGTATCCTTGAACAAAAAACATCTACTTCTGCTTCATTGACTACGCAAAAGCCTTTGACTGTGTGGACCACAATAAACTATGGCAAGTTCTTAAAGAAATGGGAGTGCCCGACCACCTTATCTATCTCCTGAGAAATCTATATGTGGGACAGGAAGCAACAGTTAGAACTGGATATGGAACAACTGATTGGTTCAAAATTGGGAAAGGAGTACGACAAGGCTGTATATTGTCTCCCTGCTTATTTAACTTATATGCAGAATACGTCGTGCGAAAGGCAGGACTGGAGGAATCCCAAGCCGGAATTAAGATTGCCGGAAGAAATATCAACAACCTCCGATATGCAGATGATACCACTCTGATGGCAGAAAGTGAGGAGGAATGAAAGAACCTCTTAATGAGGGTGAAAGAGGAGAGCGCCAAAAATGGTCTGAAGCTCAACATCAAAAAAACTAAGATCATGGTCACTGGTCCCATCACCTCCTGGCAAATAGAGGGGGAAGATATGGAGGCAGTGACCGATTTTACCTTCTTGGGCTCCATGATCACTGCAGATGGGGACAGCAGCCACGAAATTAAAAGGCACCTACTTCTTGGGAGGAAAGCGATGACAAACCTAGACAGCATCTTAAAAAGCAGAGACATCACCTTGCCGACAAAGGTCCACGTAGTCAAAGCTATGGTTTTTCCAGTAGCAATGTATGGAAGTGAGAGCTGGACCATGGACTGCAAAGAGAACAAACCTATCCATTTTGAAGGAAATCAACCCTTCAGAATGCTCACTGGAAGGACATCCTGAAGCTGAGGCTCCAATACTTTGGCCATCTCATGAGAAGAGAAGACTCCCTGGAAAAGACCCTGATGTTGGGAAAGAGTGAAGGCAAGAGGAGAAGGGGACGACAGAGGACGAGATGGTTGGACAGTGTCATCGAAGCTACCAACATGAATTTGACCCAACTCCAGGAGGCAGTGGAAGACAGGAGGGCCTGGCGTGCTCTGGTCCATGGGGTAACGAAGAGTCAGACATGACTTAACGACTAAACAACAACAATCCTTGAACACCAGTCACAAATTAGGTTCAAAATATCCCCATTTGGAGGATTTAAATCATAAATATCATGAATTCAAGCGTCTAGCTATCTATCATGCTTGTTGTTGTTTAGTCATTAAGTCGTGTCCGACTCTTCGTGACCCCATGGACCAGAGCACGCCAGGCCCTCCTGTCTTCCACTGCCTCCCGGAGTTTGGTCAAATTCCTGTTGGTAGCTTTGATGACACTGTCCAACCATCTCATCCTCTGTCGCCCCCTTCTCCTCTTGCCTTCACACTTTCTATCATGCTACTGGAAATAAATTTATAGACAGAGAGGATTCCTACTGGATCAACAGACTTAAAACCATGACACTAAAAGGTCTGAATTCCAGCAGTGATTATGCTTGGTTTGTGCAAACCTGTGGATATATCTGGCTAGATCTGTTTATGAAGGTAAGTCCTAGAACACATCCAGGTCACTTTAAGGCTCCCCACCTGGGAGTAATCACCAGTCCCTTATGCAAGGAGGAACTTGGCTTCTTAGGAACATTGAAAGAACATGAAATGCTCTATACCAGTGGCCCCCAACCTTGAGCCTCCAGATGCTCTTGGACTACAACTCCCAGAAGCCTTCACCAACACCTCTGCTGGCCAGGATTTCTGGGAGTTGAAGTCCAAGAACATCTGGAGGCCCAAGGTTGGGGACCACTGCTCTATACAACAGCTCTGAAGGTGTGGGTGAGCTACTATTTCACTTTATTTGTAAGAAAAGAGCAATGTATATGGACCTGGTGTAAAACAATATTTATACATGTTTAGATTAAGCTTTCCATCTATTAGCTTTGAAGCTGTAGTAGTTATAGGAAGCAACGCAGCCTCCTGTGGGAAGAAATATACACCCTCCCTGGATAAAGATGATGAAACAGGGACTTAAGTCGGCAAAACAGTTGGGTGGCTATCCAAACTTCTGGGAGTTTATCCAGGCTTGTATAACAAGGAAGGAACCCTCAGATGAGTTTGGAAGAAAAGATGAGCAAAAGAAAAGATTGTGTTATATTCTCCTCATAACACTGAATTCTCTTTATATGTATCTCCATACATGCACATGTGTGTAACTGTAATGTATGAGGACTATCTGATTATGGTTAAGTTAAAATAATATTGTTGAACATAGAAACCAATGCACCTTCATTCACAGCATTTTAAAACTAATCTATATACTTCAAAATATTTTGGCACAGAGGGGCTACAAGCAAGCTGTTCTTGCTCATGTCTTCTCCAATCTGTAGCATCGTTCTCCTGGTAACGATGCTACAGATCATATGCTCATCTTCTGGAACCCTCTGCCACTGAGTCATTCTACATGAGGGAGATTTCTGTTGGAATTTGTGTGTGGCATATGTATGTTTAAACTCCTGTTTCAGAAAGCCAGGAAATTCATTTCTTTAAAAATCCTCTGGCTTATGAATGTGGGATGTTGTGCTTCTGTACTCATGGTTCAAAAAGCCAGGAAATGGCCCAATGTAGCTGCACAATATCATTCCTGCATTGCCAACAGGAAAAAGGCTGCCGAGCTTTTAATAGCAAAGTTACACTCAGATTACCTAGGCTACCAGCTACTGTAGTGCTCCCACCTCTTCCTCTTCACCAGGGAGCCCTTTGGAAAAGCCCTTCCACCAGAGATTCTGCTTGCCCATGTGCCTGGCCAGCAAGATGTAATAACACTCAAAGTATCTAGGATTCCAACTCCTGTAATGGTGAATCCAAATTATTTCCGGCCACACAACCTGGCCTACTTCTGCAATTACGTATTCAAGGATGTAATGTGAGCCAGAAAGGGATGGGGGGGGGGGGGACACCATCTGAATATCTGAGGGCAGTTCCCCCTGCCTAGTCAAGAACTCTTTGTCCAAGCATGAGAGGGCAGGGTTTTCTATGCAATGACTTCCCCATATAAACTGCAGGTCTACACCCTTCCCCGCTTCCCCCCAAAAAAGTTGAAATGAAAGCCATCAGCAGAACAGACTGGAATCATCACACAATGAAACCTTATGTATTGGCACAACCAAGAAAACGACCACTGAAAACAGAGACCCATGATTGGGAAGGGGGCATCATCCAGTGCCATCACCGTTGGGAATGTGGCAGACATCCATTTGTAGGGACGCCTACCCTCTTCCTTGCTTGCTTGCTTGCTTCTTTCCTCCCTTCCTCAGTGATGTATGCTCGGGGAAAGCATGGGTTGGGGAGGTATGAAGCTCCCCTTAGTGTCTTCCAAAAATATCTATCGATCTATCGAATTATCGATCTATCTATCTATCTGCCTGCCTGCCTGTCTATCTGTCTATCTATCTATTTACCTTTTTAATTTTTTCTTCATTTATCTCTCCCATTTCCAGGAAATATAATCAGTAGCTTGGCTGGCCCACTTATGCCCGCGTGTAGCCCAGCCCAAACCAGAGCATTGAAGGTTTGGTATCCGTCCATTCTAGAACACAGACAGGAACTCATATCAAAACAAAATGATCCACTTTGTGTCACAAGCAGAAGAGAAGTTGCCCTATGCCACCAAGAAAAATAACAGGCAGCTCAGATCAGCCAAATTTTTTCTTTGGAGTGGCAGTGTGGGAGTTTCTGCTCTCGTTAGCTTAGATGACAAAATGTAACTGACAGAGCTGTCTCCCCCACATAAATTTCTTTTTTGACCTGATAGGATAAGGTGAAGGTAAAGGTTCCCCTTGACATTTAGTCCAGTCGTGTCCGACTCTAGGGCGCGGTGCTCATCCCCGTTTCCAAGCCATAGAGCCAGCGTTTGTCCGAAGACAGTTTCCGTGGTCATGTGGCCAGCGTGACTAGACATGGAATGCCGTTACCTTCCCACGGAGGTGGTGCCTATTTATCTACTCGCATGTTTACATGCTTTCGAACTGCTAGGTTGGCAGGAGCTGGGACAAGCGACGGGAGCTCACTCCGTCGCATGGATTCGATCTTACGACTGCTGGTCTTCTGACCTTGCAGCACAGAGGCTTCTGCAGTTTAACCTGCAGTGCCACCACATCCCTAGGATACTGGGCGTTATAATTTATAACTATTTGTAGATGAGGTATTGGTTCAGTGGTCCTTGATTTGCCAGGACTGGTTACCAGAGAAGAGAGTGAACTATAATACAGTTTGTGATCTTCATACAACTTTGAAGATTCCTGGGATCTGGTAGAATGTGTTGACACCAGAGGGCAGTCCTGTGACATTAATTCATGTACAGCTGACCACTGTGTCCAACTCTGGACAATGAAGCACCAAGAGATCCTTCCTTCTGCCGGAATGTGAAGCATATTGGGAAAATAAGCTCGTCTGGTTGTGCCTGAAAGTGCATGTGTTCTAGTTGTAGTAGCCAGGATTTCTGAGAGTTGTGGTCCAAGAACATCTGTGAACCCAAGATTGAGAACCACTGGACTGGACGATACCCTCTCATGTGCATTATCATTCACAAAGAGATACCAAAGAAGAAAAATCTCGGAACCTGACTCTTTTTTTTTTCATCAGTTAACCACATACAACCCAAACACAAAGCTATTGTCAGGGCTGTTTTTCCACAAGTTCTGTAGGCAATCATTGCTTAAAACATATGGATAATTTTGAGGCTCTGTGATGAAACCTCTGCTTCTGAGGGATCAACGTCTGCTTCTGAGGGACCAACTGAGGTGGTACCTAGGTGTGAACGGTATTGAGCCCCTGCTTTGACATTCGTTCTTTGCCTTGGAAAAAGCAGAGTGTACTTTTTTGATTGGAACACCTAGAATCCTGACAGCTACTGATACAAGCAACCTAGAAGGATGGGTTGACTCACTAGGAAGCCTCCTTTAACAATACAGGAAGACTCAGACATTTCTGAGGCAACACAGGGCAATACAGCCTTGTCCATCTCTGGTTCTCCACCTTCTACATCTTGATTAAAACCTGCAGCACTAAAGGAAAGGGAAGGTGCCTTGCAGGTAAGTTGTGAGCAAGTATAATTTGTGATATTGCACAACATCATTCACAGGGAGGGAGATTAAAACACAGAAATGTCTGCACAAACTGCTTTCTGTAACAGAATTTTGGCTCTTAATTGGGTGACTAATAATTGTTAAGAATGTGCATTGAAAGGTTTTGGCTTGTTGTGGTATTCTCACCAGATTTGTGATACGTAAAGGGTTTATTACACATTATTTGTCAAAATTTAAAGTTATGGTCAGGATGAGAGACAGCAGGAGGATTAACTTTCCGAACATTAACAAATGTTGCATCCCCTAATCCGCCTGCCTATGCCAGAATACGAGACTAGTTTCTCAGCATCATGGTTTCTCAAAAAACCAGTGTGGGGTCTTCTTTTGTCCCAACACATTATGTGGGAAGACTGAAACATCTCTTCCTAGTAGAGGAGTGTCTTGAAAAAGCATTCCCTCTATCTCATCAAAAGACAAAATGGAGCAAAGGTCTTAGAAATAAGCAGGGTAGCACTCTTAGCTCATCCTTATGGATGAAAATGGGTGACAAGGGTGCCACCGACCACAGTGATATACGACATACTCAGTGAAATAGATGCAATGTCAATTTTAATGAAAGTGAATGAGAAATGACAAGAGTTGAGAAATTATTGGTTTAGGTTGTTTCTTTCCTTGATGTAGCCACTCGCTGTCAGGCTTTACTGCATCTCCGCTAGGTTGGTTCATTCCTAGATCGAAACACAGCAGAGTACACCTGGGAAACAGTTTCCGACAGGATGCTTTCCGTAGCTGCAAAACGTTTGGTGACAGGAGCCCCCCATCCTGGTACACTCCTCTTTACCACCTCCACCGCTGGCAGCTGCAGAAATAAGACAAGGAAGTTAATGAATTGACCCCATATTCATTTCTCCTTTTGCTTAGTTTGGTTAAGTTTTCTATATAGATCTATTTACCTCCCATCCTCTACCTTTTGAGTCATTTATGCATTTATGGAAAATATTTTTACCCCACCTTTCCCCTTAAAAGGACCCAAGGCAGATGGCATCATTTAAAGAGAACATTACAGCCAACAACAGTGAGTATACAAATGCTAAAGAGGATCGAAGAAAAAAACATAAGCAAAACCAAAACACACTCAAAGCAATAAGGTACAGCATTCTATTTCAAAATGCCACTCCGGAACCCAGCCCCTGAGGGGAAGCTTGGTTGAAGAGGAAGGTCTTTGCTTGTGGAAGGACAGGAAAGATGGGGCCAGCCTGACCTCTTGTGGGAGGGTGTTCCAAGGTCTGGGAGCAGCCACAGAGGAGGCCCTTCCCCATGTCCCCACAAAGTGCCCCAGTGAGCGTGTTGGGACCCAGAGAAAGGCCTCCTCTGATGATCTTCTGAACACTTGAGCAGGACCATAAATAGAGATGGGAACCAATGTCGTTGTGCCCCTTTGTACAAAGTCCACGGCAGGGCACCCTAAGTGCTGTTCACTCCCTTCCCCCAACCCCAGCAGGCTCACCTACTCACACTCATACATCAATCCTAGACAGGGATGCGGTCCTTGAGATAACTTCGACCCAAGCTGTTTAGGGCTTTTTCTATTTTTATTTTATTTTCTCTTCTCTTCTCTTCCCTTCTCTTTTGCAATAAACAACCTAATAAAAACAAAAGCTAATGGAGACTTAGTATAATATTTAGAATCCATTCCTCTTCTGTCAGGAATGTGCTACCCAATGTATTCCCTACTGGAAAACTGGAGAAAGGTGCAACCTGAAATTGGAATATTTTTAGACAACATCTTCCAGGATTCCTGCCTTGAGCAGGGGGTTGGGCTTGAGGGCCTTAGAGGCCCCTTCCAACTTCACTATTCTATGATTCTATCATCCTAACCCCATGGCTAGCTAGGAGGGTTAGCTGAAAAGGCAGTGTTGTCAAGCTTGGAGACTGATCAGTGAAATGACTCTACATTTCAACCTGGGGAACAAAGTCATAGTCCCAGAACCATTGTTAATATTTATTGTGCTATGCTATCCTTGATAGTCAGCTGGAGGTGAAAGAAACCAGGAGACCAAGAACCTCCTTAATCTTCAGATCCATCACAGCAGGTCCAAAGGATTCCTCTCTTTTTCCTGACCAACGCCTACAACCTGTTTCTGCATCACTGAATTATCCCTAGCTTTTCTTTTCAGCCTTTTCAATCTCCTTGGATTGGGGTCATGATGAAAATTCCGTTGAAAGACCTCAAGCAATTCCTGCCTGTGGAAGATGGAAGGTATGGGAAGAGGACGGAAGATAAACATGCAAGGAAGGAAAGAGCTTTCCGACCACAGCAGGACGATTTCCTTCTCACAGTGAAATATGCCCCTTGCTTGAATTCACTTCCTCCCATTGGTACATTACCTTGAGGTCCTAGAGCTGCTTCTGGATTCGGCATAGCCTTCAGCTGGGAAACCAAGAAAGCAGCAGCAAAGAGCAGGAGGAAGGCCTTCATGGTCGACAGTTGGGTGTGATCTCAGCGTCACTGGTGGCTGGAGCAAGTCGAAGGAACGGTTGAAGGAGAAGACTCCTGAAGCCCTCTATTTAAAGAGGTTTCTGTGGCTGAGAGCCAGGCAATTCTGGAGGAGGCACCTGCCATATGGGGGGGAAAGGACTAAAATGCAAACATCCTTGATTGTAACTCAGATCTGAGAACTTCCACCTTATTTACTCAACACTCACTTGAGATTAAAATTTCATATTCTCCAGATGTAGGCTTGTTTCCTGAGACATGGCCAGATGTTTTCTGCTCGAGAGTCACCTTGTGTGAGGTATGGGTGTCTCTGTGCATAATAAATCAACAGCACAGAGTTTAATGGTGCAATTCTCTATCTGTCTACATAGACATGACTCCGAGTGGATCTGACCCCCTGGAATTGGATCATGGTGAGATGTGACGATGGGAGCAAAATCTGCCTCAGCTAAAAGTGGTGCAAGTGATTCTGAAATAAATCCATGGTCCATCCCTTGAATAAGTTTAATATTCCTTTTTTTGGGGTGGGGGGAAGTGTAATCTCTATCTTTAGGATTTAAACACCTCCATTCATTCATCCAACTGTCCTTTTATTGTACGGTGTTTGGAAAATAATTTTCAATTCTTGTTCTAGCAACAGACGTTTTCCTAGTTTTTCTTATATTGTGCCCCGCTTTATATTTAAAACTCAAGTAGTATCTCCTCCAAGGATGATTTCTCCCCATGCAAATGGCCTACTTTTTCTCAAAAGATCACATCACTGGCTGCCAATCAGATTCTGGGCACAATTGAAAGTGCTGGCTTTAACCTGTAAAGCCCGAAATGGCCTGGGTCCAGGCAATGTCAAAGACTATCTCTCCCATTAGGAGCTGGCTCAGATGTAAAGATTGTCCTGGGAAGCCATCCGCTCGGTTCCACGACCTTCGAAGGTGCGTCCGATGGGGACACAGGAGAAGGTCTTCTCTGTGGCTTCTCCCAGACTTTGGAACTCCCTCCCACTGGAGGCCAGGCTGGCCCCATCTTTGCTGTCCTTCCGCAAGGAGAAGAAGACCTTTCTCTTCAGGCATGCCTTCCATCAGTAACTAGTTACCTGTTTGTGATTTTTAGATAGATAGTTATGCATTATTGCTTTGACTGGATTGTTGGTACTACTTGTGTTTTCTATTTTTGTGTTTTCCATTTCTCAGAGTGATTTTTTTAAAAAATGTATACTTATTGGTCTTTGCCTTAATCTTGCCTATTAATGATGTAATATGCCTCCTTATTCATTGTTTGTCATGCCTGTGTGAAATAATTCTTTGTTTCTTCTTGAGAAAGCAAAGCAGAGAAAGTAAAGGAAAAAGCCTTGTGGAGTGTTATCTGCAGTGCGGAGTTATAGCTGTTTGGCGCTGCTTTAACAGTCATGTTGTTGTTTAGTCGTTAAGTCGTGTCTGACTCTTCGTGACCCCATGGAACAGAGCACGCCAGGCCCTCCTTTCTTCCACTGCCTCCCGGAGTTTGGTCAGATTCATGTTGGTAGCTTCGATGACACTGTCCAACCATCTCGTCCTCTGTCGTCCCCTTCTCCTCTTGCCCTCACTCTTTTCCAACATCAGGGTCTTTTCCAGGGAGTCTTCTCTTCTCATGAGATGGCCAAAGGATTGGAGCCTCAGCTTCAGAATCTGTCCTTCCAGTGAGCACTCAGGGTTGATTTCCTTCAGAATGGATAGGTTTGATCTCCTTGCAGTCCAGGGGACTCTCAAGAGTCTCCTCCAGCACCACAATTCAAAAGCATCAATTCTTCGGCAGTCAGCCTTCTTTATGGTCCAGCTCTCACTTCCATACATCGCTACTGGAAAAAACATAGCTTTGACTATGCGGACCTTTGTCGGCAAGGTGATGTCTCTGCTTTTTAAGATGCTGTCTAGGTTTGTCATCGCTTTCCTCCCAAGAAGCAGGAGTCTTTTAATGTCGTGGCTGCTGTCACCATCTGCAGTGATTATGGAGGCCAAGAAAGTAAAATCGGTCACTGCCTCCATATCTTCCCCTTCTATTTGCCAGGAGGTGATGGGACCAGTGGCCATGATCTTAGTTTTTTTGATGTTGAGCTTCAGACCGTTTTTTGCACTCTCCTCTTTCACCCTCATTAAGAGGTTCTTTAATTCCTCCTCACTTTCTGCCATCAGAGTGGTATCATCTGCATATCTGAGGTTGTTGATATTTCTTCCAGCAATCTTAATTCTGGCTTGGGATTCCTCCAGTTCAGCCTTTCGTATGATGTATTCTGCATATAAGTTAAATAAACAGGGAGACAATATACAGCATGGCTTAACAGTCATGGCTTCACCCAAATCCCTATTTTGGGATTTGTAGTTTGGTATGCACCTTAGACCCTCCCCAAACTACAACTCTCAGGATTCCCTAGGATGGAGCATAACCGCTAAAGGTGGCAATGAAACACTCTTATTGTGCAGTAGAGATATGGTCATGGAAGGAAAACTGAAAGAAAAGGAAACTTTTGAAACAAATATCAAACTCCCCTACCCTCCAAAATTGTTTGATCTGCTCGTTAAATGTCTCAATGGGTTCCAATGGATCAAGTAATTGATGGATTGCTTTTATTTGATTCTTTGCAGGTTGATTTTTCTAATATTCTGCCAGGTTTAGGACACAATCCCAGGTGTGGCTATGAAAATAGAGGCATGGAGCTTAATGGAGAGCAACTTAATTCATGAGAACTTAATTCATGAGGAGCTTAATTCATGAGAACTGTCATTACGACTGGGATGGCAAACTACTTTATCTCAAGAAATTAGGATCATTAGAGGCAGCTTTAGCCCAGCCTACTGCCAATATGGTCTCAGAACACACCTCTTGATGGTTTCTTTCAAAGTGCATTGCTCAGTTACAGACCAGCTGGGTGTCAACAGTCCCAGCATTTTTCTTAGGAATTGTTGATCTTCCTGCTGTAGCTGCCAAGAAGTAGTACCATCATTAATTACAGTCAGTTTGAACAACAGTCTATTCACATCCTTCAAACCTCTCAAATATAGGAGGATTATGTGGTGATCTGAGCAGGAAGCCATGCATTCAGTTCAAAATCTATACCAGTTTGAAGTAGATCCCTATAAAAAAGACAAATTGAATCTCACAAGCATCACAGATCGTTGTCACTGAATCATAGACCTAAGCTTTACGGCTAGAAAGCCATGCTAGGTTTCACATAATGATATGCTCCAGGATATGGGCATGAAATGGACCTCCCAGCATCAAACTTATAAGAAACGCAGCTCACCATTTTGAAGTGCAATCATTCTCTTGGGTGGGGATGGGCATGAACCAAACTACAAACTGGAAAAAGGATGAACCGGGGTGATTCGGTTTGCGGATTCTGTTTTGCCAAAACAAAACAAAGCAATGAACAACAAGGTCAGGCCAAGCTCTCTGACCTGTCCAAGTTCAAAACATTGTTTATAATGTTCCTATGCATGTACAGAATGGGAACACAGAAAATGGGCATTCAGGGCACAGAGGGAAGCCTACAGGTTGTATCGGCAGCCTGAAGAACTTTGTGATCATCTGCCAGTTGAAGGTGAAGAATGGAAAGGTTACTTTCATGGATTCCAACTCTTGCTGGCTGGGGAATGTTGGGTGTTATTACCCCAAATAACCTTTCTCGACCTCTGTGCATGTGACTGGGCACCCTGCTCTTGTCCACCTACATTTCATGCATGCACACAGAGGGTGATGTGAAGAAGCTGAATGGGGGTGGTCTTGCTGCTCCGATCGAAGTTCCCCACCACTCCATGGTGCACATTTCATTGGTGTGTTGAATATCCATACAAGTTAAGAATTGAAATACAACATTTTTCTGAACTTGTTGAATTTGGAAGAAGAATCAGACAACAGGTGTTTTGTTTTTACTAAATTCATCCTCCACTAATCAAGAAATTGCTTCAGGCAGCTGGCCCGGCTGAAGGACCATAAAACAGAAACCATCTGAGAGTAGAAGCAGCAATTTGGACAAAAGAATACAAATATGTTGTTGTTGTTGTTTAGTCGTTAAGTCATGTCCGACTCTTCGTGACCCCATGGACCAGAGCACGCCAGGCCCTCCTGTCTTCCACTGCCTCCCGGAGTTTGGTCAAATTCATGTTGGTCGCTTCGATGACACTGTCCTCTGTCGTCCCCTTCTCATCTTGCCTTCACACTTTCCCAACATCAGGGTCTTTTCCAGGGAGTCTTCTCTTCTCATGAGATGGCCAAAGTATTAGAGCCTCAGCTTAAGGATCTGTCCTTCCAGTGAGCACTCAGGGTTGATTTCCTTCAGAATGGATAGGTTTGTTCTCCTTGCAGTCCAGGGGACTCTCAAGAGTCTCCTCCAGCACCACAATTCTAAAGCATCAATTATTTGGCGGTCAGCCTTCTTTATTGTCCAGCTCTCACTTCCATGAATACAAGTATAGGAATAGAAAAATCAGAAACAGGCTGTTGTTGTTGTTTAGTCCTTTAGTCGTGTCCAACTCTTCGTGACCCCATGGACCAGAGCACGCCAGGCCCTCCTGTCTTCCACTGCCTCCCGAAGTTGGGTCAAATTCATGTTGGTTGCTTCGATGACACTGTCCAACCATCTCATCCTCTGTCGTCCCCTTCTCCTTTTGCCTTCACACTTTCCCAACATCAGGGTCTTTTCCAGGGAGTCTTCTCTTCTCATGAGATGGCCAAAGTATTGGAGCCTCAGCTTCAGGATCTGTCCTTCCAGTGAACACTCAGGGTTGATTTCCTTCAAAATGGATAGGTTTGTTCTCCTTGCAGTCCAGGGGACTCTCAAGAGTCTCCTCCAGCACCACAATTCAAAAGCATCAATTCTTCGGCGGTAAGCCTTCTTTATGGTCCAGCTCTCACTTCCATACATCACTACTGGAAAAACCATCGCTTTGACTATGCGGACCTTTGTCGGCAAGGTGATGTCTCTGCTTTTTAAGATGCTCTCTAGGTTTGTCATCGCTTTCCTCCCAAGAAGCAGGCGTCTTTTAATTTCGTGGCTGCTGTCACCATCTGCAGTGATCGTGGAGCCCAGGAAGGTAAACTCCGTCACTGCCTCCATATCTTCCCCTTCTATTTGCCAGGAGGTGATGGGGCCCGTGGCCATGATCTTAGTTTTTTTGATGTTGAGCTTCAGACCATTTTTTGCGCTCTCCTCTTTCACTCTCATTAAGAGGTTCTTTAATTCCTCCTCACTTTCTGCCATCAGAGTGGTATCATCTGCATATCTGAGGTTGTTGATATTTCTTCCGGCAATCTTAATTCCAGTTTGGGATTCATCCAGTCCAGCCTTTCGCATGATGTATTCTGCATATAAGTTAAATAAGCAGGGGGACAATATACAGCCTTGTCGTACTCCTTTCCCAATTTTGAACCAATCAGTTGTTCCATATGCAGTTCTAACTGTTGCTTCCTGTCCCACATATAGATTTCTCAGGAGATGGATAAGGTGGTCAGGCACTCCCATTTCTTTAAGAACTTGCCATAGTTTGCTGTGGTCCACACAGTCAAAGGCTTTTGCGTAGTCAATGAAGCAGAAGTAGATGTTTTTCTGGAACTCTCTGGCTTTCTCCATAATACAGCGCATGTTAGCAATTTGGTCTCTAGTTCCTCTGCCCCTTCGAAATCCAGCTTGTACTTCTGGGAGTTCTCGGTCCACATACTGCTGAAGCCTACCTTGTAGGATTTTGAGCATAACCTTGCTAGCGTGTGAAATGAGTGCAATTGTACGGTAGTTGGAGCATTCTTTAGCACTTCCCTTCTTTGGGATTGGGATGTAGACTGATCTTTTCCAATCCTCTGGCCACTGCTGAGTTTTCCAAACTCGCTGGCATATTGAGTGTAGCACCTTAACAGCATCATCTTTTAAGATTTTAAATAGTTCCACTGGAATGTCATCTCCTCCACTGGCCTTGTTGTTAGCTATGCTTTCTAAGGCCCACTTGACTTCGCTCTCCAGGATGTCTGGCTCAAGGTCAGCAACCACACTATCTGGGTTGTCCGGGACATCCAGATCTTTCTGGTATAATTCCTCTGTGTATTCTTGTCACCTCTTCTTGATGTCTTCTGCTTCTGTAAGGTCCCTACCATTTTTGTCCTTTATCATGTCCATCTTTGCACAAAATGTTCCTTTAATATCTCCAATTTTCTTGAACAGATCTCTGGCTTTTCCCTTTCTATTGTTTTCCTCTATATCTTTGCATTGTTCATTTAAGAAGGCCCTCTTGTCTCTCCTTGCTATTCTTTGGAAGTCCGCATTCAATTTTCTGTAACTTTCCCTATCTCCCTTGCATTTTGTTTCCCTTCTCTTCTCTGCTATTTGTAAGGCCTCATTGGACAGCCACTTTGCTTTCTTGCATTTCCTTTTCTTTGGGATGGTTTTTGTTGCTGCCTCCTGTACAATGTTACGAGCCTCCATCCATAGTTCTTTAGGCACTCTGTCCACCCAATCTAGTTCCTTAAATCTGTTCTTCACTTCCACTGTGTACTCATAAGGGATTTGGTTTAGATTATACCTGGCTAGCCCAGTGGTTTTTCCTACTTTCTTCAGTTTAAGCTTGAATTTTGCTATAAGAAGCTGATGGTCAGAGCCACAATCAGCTCCAGGTCTTGTTTTTGCTGACTGTATAGAGCTTCTCCATCTTTGGCTGCAGAGAATATAATCAATCTGATTTCGGTATTGCCCATTTGGTGATGTCCATGTGTAGAGTCGCCTCTTGTGTTGTTGGAAAAGAGTGTTTGTGATGACCAGCTTGTTCTCTTGACAGAACTCTATTAGCCTTTGCCCTGCTTCGTTCTGAACTCCAAGGCCAAACTTACCTGTTGTTCCTTTTATCTCTTGACTCCCTACTTTAGCATTCCAGTCCCCTATAATGAGAAGAACATCTTTCTTTGGTGTCAGTTCTAGAAGGTGTTGTAGGTCTTCATAGAATTGGTCAATTTCAGCCTCTTCAGCATCGGTGGTTGGTGCATAAACTTGGATTACTGTGATGTTGAAAGGTCTGCCTTGGATTCGTATTGAAATCATTCTATCATTTTTGAGATTGTATCCCAGTACAGCTTTCCCCACTCTTTTGTTGACTATGAGGGCTACTCCATTTCTTCTACGGGATTCTTGCCCACAATAGTAGATATGGTAATCGTCTGAATTGAATTCGCCCATTCCCGTCCATTTTAGTTCACTGACACCCAGGATGTCAATGTTTATTCTTGCCATCTCCTGTTTGACCACATCCAACTTACCAAGGTTCATAGATCTTACATTCCAGGTTCCTATGCAGTATTCTTCTTTGCAGCATTGGACTTTCCTTTCACTTCCAGGCGCGTCCACAGCTGAGCGTCCTTTCGGCTTTGGCCCAACCACTTCATTAGCTGTGGAGCTACTTGTACTTGTCCTCCGCTCTTCCTCAGTAGCATGTTGGACGCCTTCTGACCTGAGGGGCCCATCTTCCAGCGTCATATCTTTTAGCCTTTTGTTTCTGTTCATGGGGTTTTCTTGGCAAAGTTACTGGAGTGGCTTGCCAGTTCCTGCTCCAGGTGGATCGCGTTTAGTCAGTACTCTCCACTATGACCTGTCCGTCTTGGGTGTCCCTGCACGGCATAGCCCATAGCTTCTCTGAATTACTCAAGCCCCTTCGCCACGACAAGGCAGCAATCCGTGAAGGGGAAACAATACAAATACAGGAATAGGTGGTACCTTTAATCAACCATTAAAAATATAAAACAAAAGAACAGTATACAAAAAACAAACAGCGAGCTTTCGTGCAGGAAGTTCTTGTGGGTAGTTTCAACTTATATGCTGCTATTATTATCCCAAAGTCACACGGCTGATGACGTGGAAGCCAGGTTCGCTTCTTAGATGGTGATAGTGCGGCATGAAAGTTGGTTTTCAGCTGCTTCCTAGTTAGCAGTTTGGAAGTCATGGCCCATAAATTGAAAACAAAGGTCAAGAAATTTGCTCCCCTACTCCTTTCTCTGCCTTTTTGAAACTCAAAGAATTTCTATTTGGCTAGCAGAGTTAAGAATGCCCAGGAACATGACCTGCCTCTAACAGAGTTGGGATTAGGAATTTAGTTAAACCACCAGGAACAGTCCATTTCAGCCAGATTAAAGCCAAATGAATAGTTTTACCTGGTGGATGCTTTCTTTAGCATACAGTGCCACTTGTTCGGTATGAAGAGTCCATGATGTCCAAGAACTCCTGTTGGTCATCAGTTGATGCCCTGATCGGCCATTCTATGGTATCTTAGAGTTTAGGAAAAATCAGGAACAGGCCACATACAATGAACTGTGGTAGGTGCTCCACTGGAATAGGCCATACCGGCTCTAAGTCCACTAGGTTCCTAAATTCCTGGAACTCTATACTCTATACTAAACACATTTCGCAAGCTCCGCCCCACGCCACACCTCCTAACCATACGAACCGCCTCGTCAAACGAGGTGTATCGCACCGTTCACAACTCCTGAGGGATTGCATCGTTCACCAACTCTCCCTCTGGGTTTGACAAGTGATGTATGAGCCTAAACTCCCCCTGATTCTTTTTGGGCACCACACCCAATGGCGTAACCTTCAGGTTTTTTAAGGGGGCTTTTGAGAAACGACCCAAAACTTTACCTTCCTTAACCTTCTTCCCAATCTTTTCCCGGACTATATTCTCCATTCTATTAACGGATTTCAGGTTTTGCGCAAAAAACGGCTTACGCTCTCCCACCGCTGGTATCCTGAAACTGTACTGAAAACCCTCTAAAAGATATATGGCATCTTCTCACCTAGGGTAATCACATAGCCATGACTCTAATTTTGTTGTTGTTGTTTAGTCGTTTAGTCGTGTCCTACTCTTCGTGACCCCATGGACCAGAGCACGCCAGGCCCTCCTGTCTTCCACTGCCTCCCGAAGTTGGGTCAAATTCATGTTGGTTGACTCTAATACAGAGACCTTAATTGGGCTGGGGCCCTTTATTAGGGTTACCCCCTCCTCCGGTGGACTTTTTGCTACCTCCAGTGTCTTTATTGTTCCTTTGAACTCTAGCCCTGAAACAGGACAAGCTTGGGTGTTGCCCACCACACACTGAGCATTCATGCCTCAAACGGCAGACTTCCCTTGAGCATGTACCCTTTGCGTTATAGTCCCAACAGAGCAGGAGGGGTTGAACCACCTGCCCCGTGCCTACACGGGTGTTCTGAATCTGTCCAGCCTTGCGTATAAGATGCCTACTATCGAATCTTTCACCTAAATTTGGCCTGGCTGGCGTCATAGACTGCAGCCAAAGTCCCAGCAAAGGCTCATCCCATCTTAAATTTGGATGAATTGCACTTCTCATACAGAACTATTCATCATAGATAAGCCATGCTTGCCCAGCAAAATCAACCCTATATATCAGATCAAGCCCTATATATCAGATCAAGATACTGAAACAGGGACTGCACCCTCCATGGTTGAGCTTTCACCACTACACCAGCATAAATTAAGAAACCGGGGTGGGGGGTAGGCTGTGGATTTGGGTGGCTGTGTGGGGGGTGGTTGCCTTTCTGCCACCGATCAACCGACCGGTAGGCAGAATGTTTGTGGGTTTTTTTAATACGAAGGATGAATAAAAATGGGTAAATATTCATCTCTTTGTATTAATGAGGGTCTCTGGAACCCACAAATATGAAGGGATGAATATTTAACAAATCAGCTATTTTTGTCAAAAAAGTCGATTCATTTTTATATTCATCCCCATCTCTAATATATATATATAATTACTATGCTCTAAGCCAAAAAATGCCCCCCCCCCCCAACTTCGGGTGGATCCAACCAAAGTAACCGGTCTTGTAATGTTAAGGAAGCAAATATCTAAACAAAAGTCAAAGCCACTATAGCAACTAAATAAGAAAATTTATGCCAGCAATCAAATGTGTATCTATGAAAATTAATAAAATTATTTTGAAACAAGAATCACCACGCCGCTAGTCAACCTGCTGGCCGGGAGGGCCGAGCGCCTACTAGCTGAGCCGGGCCACTCTCAAACCGCAGCCGGCTGCTTTTAACAATATACAATAAAATCCAATTACATTCCTCCTTTCCCTTATTTAAATATCTATTTATTTATTATTAATCTATTTAAATTATTTAATGTATTTATTTATTTATTTGATGTTAGCTCCAAAACGAATTAATATTAACTAATGAAAACTCAAATAAAGAATCTCCCCCAGCACACTAAAGAGGCTGGAGGGCGCCCAGGCCCCAGCCCAGCCAAGCCAGAGTGGCCGAGCCAACTCCTTCTGACTCTACTTCTTATCCCCCAAAACGAAACAATCACGTAATATAAGAAAAAGAAAAAAAGAAACTCAATCTAATGCAAATAACAGCTCCTCGATAAATGAGCTGAGGATGAAAGCAGACCGGGTGTGTGTGTGTGTGTGTGTTCCGATGCAACCCTCCCTTCCAACCAGCAACACCGTTCAAGCCTCAAAAGAGAACTACGCAGCTGAAATTAGCACGAGCGGCAGAGCGCCGACCTCCTTCTGTTGCCAGCAAGGAAGAGGACGGAGAAAGGTGGGAAAGCTCCTTAAATAACTCACTCACCCCTTCCCTACCTTAGATTGCTCTCGCGAGACTTCCATTGTCTTGCGATATCTGGAGAGGGAGGCAATGGTGACCTGCGCTGCCGAAGTGTGGCTCGCCAGCGGATCCAGCACTTGCTCACCAAATAATTCACTCAATATTTGTATTCATGGCCTGATGTCTCTTGGAATCCAGCCCCAGAAGCAGTCCAGGATACATACAAATGTTTTTATTGCAACAGATAGGTCCACATTAGCCAGATATATATTCCAAGATGAATTGTCTTTGTTAGACTTTCCAGGGTTAATTTGTCAATGCTTCAGTCAGTTCTCAGGGGAAAAAAGGAGAATCAAAACAGAGTCCCAGTTTAGGGCTGCCATAGAGTGTTCAAGGTCATGTGTTCTGTGCTTTTCGCCAATGCTTAGATAGCCATAACATAAGAAGTTTAACTCCCAGAGTTGTTTAACTAATAATGATTTTAAGAGAAGGATTTCTTAAGTTTCTAACGCCAAAGTAATACCAAACTTCCTTCCTTGAAGTATAATTAAATGTCTGATTAGTGTCCAATTTATTTTCTTTGCGTCTCTTTGTGTCTTTTCCCTCTCTCCAGATTCACTGCTGCTCTATAAGTGGTGAGGATAAGAGACGCTATTTCTGTTATAGGGATTGTCTTGTCCAGGGATAGTCATAAAGCAGTATAGTATAAAATATTTCTCACCCAATGGTAACAACAATGGTAATTAGCTGCTTTATCACTTCTCTATTGCTGGCTGCTGACGACTTGCAAGTGAGTTATTTCAGCTGCTTGTTTCTGCCCCTGGTTGATTGGGGAGTTTTCCAGATCAAACAGGGGTAACCGCCGTCCCCCCATGATCAACAGGCTTCTCCCCCATTTCACCACCTCTTTGGGGTGGTTTTAAGCCCCTGGGGGTCCCAACCAGGTCAGAATTCAGCCCAGGGGATGGGGCTTCATCCTCCTGCTGCTGTATCATCGTAGCGTCAAGCCCGTGTATTCAATTTTTCCATCTATGTTATTGCTCTTGGTCTATGCAAATACCGTCAGAAGAAAAGCTCTTGAGTGTTTTTCCATCTTTGGGCAATTACAATTCTCACAGCCCCTACAAGAATCACCACCAACTCTTTATCAATTACATTCTCATTCTGTCCATTTACTAACATTAATTATCTCAAGGTGCTTAGGTGGCCCTTTTAGAGGTCTGAAGAACCAACAAAGCAATTTTTGGTTCATCATGAAAAAATTCAGAAATTCATTATTTGTGGACTTCAACCAACCATGAACCAAGATGAACCACCATTTTGCTGGTTCGTGCCCATCTCTAATGTGAAGTCATTTTTTTCATCAGTGCTATTGTCCCTATTCTATGCAAATATCTTCAGAAGGAAAGGCCCTGACCATTTTTCCTTCTCTGGGCAATTTCAGTTCTCACATCCCCTCCATTCTATCCAATAACTAATGAGAACAATAATAACGTTCCATTAGGGACCATCTCTTGATGTGTTTGCCCAACCACTCTATGACATCCTGCGGGAATGATTTGACCTTCGGGCAAGAGATCCACCTATGTTCCAAAGATCCTTTTTGGAGCCATAATTTCTCCAACACATGGCTGGCATCTCTTTATTCAGTTAATAAAGTTTTATAGGACACAGAACAGTTTTCAATATCGTTTCCCTAGACTTGGCCGATACTGATTTATGAGGCCGTGTAGTCCATGTATTTGCCCAAGATTCTTCTGATGTAATAATGTTTAGGTGGCTTTCCTTAATTTCTTGATTCCCATATAAGTACCACCCATATAAGTACCATACTCCTCATTAACAACATTTTTATAAATGACTGAGATTGAGGGTTTTTTGGTTGTTAAAATCTTCTATACAACAATTTTCTAATAATGTGAGTGCTCTAATAGAACTTGAGGTACAGTGGTGCCTCGCTAGACGATGTTAATCCGTTCCACGAGGATCGCTGTCTAGCGAAAACATCGTCTAGCGAAGCACGTTTTCCCATTGGAATGCATTGAAATCGCTTCAATGCGTTCCAAGGGAAAACGCAGTCGTCTTGCGAAATTTCCCATAGGGAAACCTCGTCTAGCGAGTGAGGGTCCCCATAGGAATGCACAGACAGCTGCACTGACAGCTTTTGACCACTAGTCGGCGCACTCCTATGGGGAAACCTCATCGTCTAGTGAAATTCCCCATAGGGAAACATCGTTTTGCGAAGCGCAGTAGCGCTCGCAAAAAGGCATCGTCTAGCGATTTCCTCGTCCTGCGAGGCAATCGTCTAGCGAGGCACCACTGTATTATACAATTGGGTTTCAATTTTTTTATTTGAAGTAATTGGACCCAATTTGGTGTTTTTTTAAATGAGATTTTTCTTTTAATATTCCAATTGAAATTGGTCTTTTTATTATAAACAAATATTTTAAAGAAA
Source organism: Intellagama lesueurii (assembly GCA_037013535.1). Classification (NCBI taxonomy): domain Eukaryota; kingdom Metazoa; phylum Chordata; class Lepidosauria; order Squamata; family Agamidae; genus Intellagama; species Intellagama lesueurii. The sequence continues at coordinate 346,696,323 of JBAJHW010000001.1, read as the reverse complement.
CAATTGTCTCCTTAGTGGTCTTCATTTTTTACTGCATATGATAGCAAATTAGAGTTTTTATTTCCTTGTTAAATATCTCATTGCCATTTGGGTTTTACTTGTATCTTAAAGCTTCTAGTTCTGCTTTTGTTCTGATCAATTCAATATATACTTTTGTAGAGCCTGATTTTTTAAATTCTGATAATCCCTTTATTTCATTTTCTGCTTTTCTTGCTACCTATTTCTCTCTTTCATTAATCCTTGTATTATAAATTTCACTCTTAAGTGCATGATAAGAATATTCAATAAAATATAGACTTTGCCCCACTTTTATCATTCATTTCATTAAAAAATTTATCATTTTTGCTTTTTTCAATAATTTGCAAGTTTGTAAGGATGCTAGAGCTTATCTTCCAAATCTTAGTATCATTCATTGAAATATTATTATCCCACTGAACTTTTATTGGAGCATGGTGAGATGTTAAAAGGGGAGCAAAATCTGCCTTAGCTGAGAGTGGTTTAACCTTGAATAAATTAAATATTTCTTTGGGAAAAAAGTGTACTCTCCCCTTTAGGATTGAAATACCGCCATCCAACTTGTCAACTGTCCTTTTAAAAATAATTTTCCAGTTCTTGTTCCAGCTAGTTTTTGATGTTCATTAAATTCACAAGGGTGTCTAATTAATTGATTGCTTTCACATGATCCATTGGAAGTTGGTTTTCCTAATATTCTGCTGGGTTTATGACAGAATCCTGTCTGTGCCTATGCAAATAGAGGCATGGTGCTTTATGGAGAGCAGCCAGTGTCATTCATGAGAAGTGTCATTAAGACGGGGAAGGAAAACTACTTTGTCTCAAGTAATTAGGATCATTAGGATCATTAGAGGCAGTTTTAGTCTAGGCTACCCCCAGCATGGTCCAAGAAGACACCTCTTGATTGTTTCTGTAGATCATAAAAGTGAATTACTCAATTACAGATCACCTGGGTGTCAAATGTACTATCATTTTTCTTAAGAACTGTTGATTTTCCTGCTGGTAGTTGTCAATAAGTAGTATGGTCGTTTATTACAATCTATTTGAACAACAGTATATTCATATTTTTAAACCTCTCAAATATAGGATTACACGGTAATCTGAGAAGGAAGCCTTACATTTGGTACAAAATCTGTACCAATTTGAAAGAGGTCCCTGTAGAAAAGACACATTTAATCTCACAAAAAAGAGTGTGTTACTGAACCACAAATCTCAAATTTAGACTAGAAAGCCCTGCTTGTTTTTGCAAAATGGTTGTGTTCCAGGACACATAGAGGAATGAAACGGATCTCCCAGTATCACACTTACAAGAAACTCAGCTCACCGTTTTTAAGAGCAATAATCCTCTAGAGCATTCAAAAAACATTGGCTGGTCTGCAAGTCTTCTGTTATCAATGGAGTGCAACGGTAAAAGATCTGACATCTAAAGTAAGAAAGAGCTTTGGATGAGTAGCCACTAGACACAGGGACAAATAAAAAACAAACTGCGATATTCGTCAGAAATCGCTGATGCACGTAATATTTATCACTTTGTATTCATCAATTCTGGAGGCCCTGATGAATATGAAGTGATGAATATTTACCCTTTTATTTGTCCCTTCATTGAGCCTGGGTCCAAAGAGGAAGCTAGGCTGCCGGAATGGCTGTTCTGGCAGCCTAGTTTGCTCTCTCTCCCTATGGGCCACTGAACAGATGTTTGACAGGCTCACTCTCTCTGCCCTTGCGGCCCATTCCCACTACCCCTCTTGCCTCCCTACCTTGTCCTGTTGCCACCTACGTCGCCGCTTAAGCCATCCCTGGGCCATTGCCAGAACAGAACAGACTCTAGGCTTCTGGGAAAAAAATGTCATTCTGGAGGGCTAACCTGATCTCTCTCCGGCTCTGCACAAACTGATCAGCACCCACAGGGGCAGAGAGAGCCATCTAGGCAGAAAGAGCAGGATAGCTGGCCAGAGCCATGCCAGCTGGCTAGACTGATCTCTCTGCCTGTGGTGGTGCCAATCAGCTGATCGGTGCCTGCAGAAGCAGAGAGAGAAGGCTTCTGCTCCAGTGCTGCCACTGCCACAGCTGCTGGCAAACTAAGACAAGGAGGCAAAGGGAGGCAGTGGGAAGGAGATGGGGGATGGGGGGGCTCAGCTTTTATTTTTTTAAGATAGCCACAGTCTGTCTAAAAAAACCCAATGAGCCAATTTGTAGTTCCTCAGAAATCCCTGGGGAAATATGTCGGTTGTGGGTCATCAAGGTTGACGAACTGGCAATTTGGCAGTTCGTCCCGGTCTCTAGTAGCCATAAACCATGAACCACCATCAACCACCACACTTGTGGTTCATGCCCATCTCTAGATCTACACCTAGGGGACAGAAATCCAAACACACAGTTACAGGATGGGGGAATACAGTAGATGTAAAATATTAACATCTCATGGTAGTTGGAGAAAAACTTCATACTAGTTTTAGAGACTGGTATTTTAAATATCACAGGACAAATTCGCTGTCTGCCCCTTTAAGAAAAGTAGGGATAAGAACTCCTATCTTCAGTTTAGACTTCGCTTTTGAATTGTGGTGCTGGAGGAGACTCTTGAGAGTCCCCTGGACTGCAAGGAGAACAAACCTATCCATTTTGAAGGAAGTCAACCCTGAGAGCTCACTGGAAGGACAGATCCTGAAGCTGAGGCTTCAATACTTTGGCCATCTCATGAGAAGAGAAAACTCCCTGGAAAAGACCCTGATGTTGGGAAAGAGTGAAGGCAAGAGGAGAAGGGGACGACAGAGGACGAGATGGTTGGACAGTGTCATCGAAGCAACCAACATGAATCTGACCAAACTCCGGGAGGCAGTGGAAGACAGGATGGCCTGGCGTGCTCTGGTCAATGGGGTCACGAAGAGTCGGACACGACTTAACGACTAAACAAGAACAACATCTCTCCATACATGCACATGTGTGTAACTGTAATGTATGAGGGCTATCTGATTATGGTTAAGTTAAAATAATATTGTTGAACATAGAAACTAATGCACCTTCATTCACAGCATTTTAAAACTAATCTATATACTCCAAAATATTTTGGAACAGAGGGGCTACAAGCAAGCTGTTCTTGCTCGTGCCTTCTCCTGGTAATGATGCCAGAGATCATATGCTCATCTTCTGGAACCCTCTGCCACTGAGCCATTCTACATGAGGGAGATTTCTGTTGGAATTTGTGTGTGGCATATGTATGTTTAAACTCCTGTTTCAAAAAGCCAGGACATTCATTTCTTTAAAAATCCTCTGGCTTATGAATGTGGGATGTTGTGCTTCTGTACCCATAGTTCAAAAAGCCAGGAAATGGCCCAATGTAGCTGCACAATATCATTCCTGCATTGCCAACAGGAAAAAGGCTGCCGAGCTTTTAATAGCAAAGTTACACTCAGATTACCTAGGCTACCAGCTACTGCAGTGGTCCCACCTCTTCCTCTTCACCAGGGAGCCCTTTGGAAAAGCCCTTCCACCAGAGATTCTGCTTGCCCATGTGCCTGGCTAGCAAGATGTAATAACGCTCAAAGTATCTAGGATTCCAACTCCTGTAATGGTGAATCCAAATTATTTCCGGCCACACAACCTGGCCTACTTCTGCAATTACGTATTCAAGGATGTAATGTGAGCCAGAAAGGGATGGGGGGACACCATCCGAATATCTGAGGGCAGTTCCCCCTGCCTAGTCAAGAACTCTTTGTCCAAGCGGGAAAGAGCAGGGTTTTCTACGCATTGACTTCCCCATATAAACTGCAGGTCTACACCCTTCCCCGCTTCGCCCCCAAAAAGTTGAAATGAAATCCATCAGCAGAACAGACTGGAATCATCACACAATGAAACCTTATGTATTGGCACAACCAAGAAAACGACCACTGAAAACAGAGACCCATGATTGGGAAGGGGGCATCATCCAGTGCCATCACGGTTGGAAATGTGGCAGACATCCATTTGTAGGGATGCCTACCCTCTTCCTTGCTTGCTTGCTTGCTTCCTCCCTTCCTCAGTGATCTATGCTCGGGGAAAGCATGGGTTGGGGAGGTATGAAGCTCCCCTTAGTGTCTTCCAAAAATATCTATCGATCTATCGAATTATCAATCTATCGATCTATATGCCTGCCTGCCTGTCTATCTGTCTATCTATCTATTTACCTTTTTAATTTTTTCTTCATTTATCTCTCCCATTTCCAAGAAATATAATCAGTAGCTTGGCTGGCCCACTTATGCCCGCGTGTAGCCCAGCCCAAACCACAGCATTGCAGGTTTGGTATCCGCCCATTCTAGAACACAGACAGGAACTCATATCAAAACAAAATGATCCACTTTGTGTCACAAGCAGAAGAGAGGTTGCCCTATGCCACCAAGAAAAATAACAGGCAGCTCAGATCAGCCAAATTTTTTCTTTGGAGTGGCAGTGTGGGAGTTTCTGCTCTCGTTAGCTTAGATGACAAAATGTAACTGACAGAGCTGTCTCCCACACATAAATTTCTTTTTTGACCTGATGGGATACTGGGCATTATAATTTATAACTATTTGTAGATGAGGTATTGGTTAAGTGGTCCTTGATTTGCCAGGACTGGTTACCAGAAAAGAGAGTGAACTATAATACAGTGTGTGATCTTCATACAACTTTGAAGAATCCTGGGATCTGGTAGAATGTGTTGACACCAGAGGACAGTCCTGTGACATTAATTCATGTACAGCTGACCACTGTGTCCAACTCTGGACAATGAAGCACCAAGAGATCCTTCCTTCTTCCGGAATGTGAAGCATATTGGGAAAATAAGCTCGTCTGGTTGTGCCTGGAAGTGCATGTGTTCTAGCTGTAGTAGCCAGGATTTCTGAGAGTTGTGGTCCAAGAACATCTGTGAACCCAAGATTGAGAACCACTGGACTAGAGGATACCCTCTCATGTGCATTATCATTCACAAAGAGATACCAAAGAAAAAAAATCTCAGAACCTGACTCTTTTTTTTTTCATCAGTTAACCTATACAACCCAAACACAAAGCTATTGTCAGGGCTGTTTTTCCACAAGTTCTGTAGGTAGTCATTGCTTAAAACATATGGATAATTTTGAGGCTCTGTGATGAAACCTCTGCTTCTGAGGGATCAACGTCTGCTTCTGAGGGACCAACTGAGGTGGTACCTAGGTGTGAACGGTATTGAGCCCCTGCTTTGACATTCGTTCTTTGCCTTGGAAAAAGCAGAGTGTACTTTTTTGATTGGAACACCTAGAATCCTGACAGCTACTGATACAAGCAACCTAGAAGGATGGGTTGACTCACTAGGAAGCCTCCTTTAACAATACAGGAAGACCCAGACATTTCTGAGGCAACACAGGGCAATACAGCCTTGTCCATCTCTGGCTCTCCACCTTCTCCATCTTGATTAAAACCTGCAGCACTAAAGGAAAGGGAAGGTGCCTTGCAGGTAAGTTGTGAGCAAGTATAATTTGTGATATTGCACCACATCATTCACAAGGAGGGAGATTAAAACACAGAAATGTCTGCTCAAACTGCTTTCTCTAACAGAATTTTGGCTCTTAATTGGGTGACTAATAATTGTTAAGAATGTGCATTGAAAGGTTTTGGCTTGTTGTGGTATTCTCACCAGATTTGTGATACGTAAAGGGTTTATTACACATTATTTGTCAAAATTAAAGTTATGGTCAGGATGAGAGACAGCAGGACGATTAACTTTCCGAACATTAACAAACGTTGCATCCCCTAATCCACCTGCCTATGCCAGAATACGAGACTAGTTTCTCAGCATCATGGTTTCTCAAAAAACCAGTGTGGGGTCTTCTTTTGTCCCAACACATTATGTGGGAAGACTGAAACATCTCTTCCAAGTAGAGGAGTGTCTCGAAAAAGCACTCCCTCTATCTCATCAAAAGACAAAATGGAGCAAAGGTCTTAGAAATAAGCAGGGTAGCACTCTTAGCTCATCCTTATGGATGAAAATGGGTGACAAGGGTGCCACCGACCACAGTGATATACGACATACTCAGTGAAATAGATGCAATGTCAATTTTAATGAAAGTGAATGAGAAATGACAAGAGTTGAGAAATTATTGGTTTAGGTTGTTTCTTTCCTTGATGTAGCCACTCGCTGTCAGGCTTTACTGCATCTCCGCTAGGTTGGTTCGTTCTTAGATCGAAACACAGCAGAGTACACCTGGGAAACAGTTTCCGACAGGATGCTTTCCGTAGCTGCAAAACGTTTGGTGACAGGAGCCCCCCATCCTGGTACACTCCTCTTTGCCACCTCCACTGCTGGCAGCTGCAGAAATAAGACAAGGAAGTTAATGAATTGACCCCATATGCATTTCTCCTTTTGCTTAGTTTGGTTAAGTTTTCTATTTAGATCTATTTACCTCCCATCCTCTACCTTTTGAGTCATTTATGCATTTATGGAAAATATTTTTACCCCACCTTTCCCCTTAAAAGGACCCAAGGCAGAGGGCATCATTTAAAGAGAACATTACAGCCAACAACAGTGAGTATACAAATGCTAAAGAGGATCGAAGAAAAAAACATAAGCAAAACCAAAACACATTCAAAGCAATAAGGTACAGCATTCTATTTCAAAATGCCACTCCGGAACCCAGCCCCTGAGGGGAAGCTTGGTTGAAGAGGAAGGTCTTTGCTTGTGGAAGGACAGGAAAGATGGGGCCAGCCTGACCTCTTGTGGGAGGGTGTTCCAAGGTCTGGGAGCAGCCACAGAGGAGGCCCTTCCCCATGTCCCCACAAAGTGCACCAGTGAGCGTGTTGGGACCCAGAGAAAGGCCTCCTCTGATGATCTTCTGAACACTTGAGCAGGACCATAAACAGAGATGGGAACCAATGTCGTTGTGCCCCTTTGTACAAAGTCCATGGCAGGGCACCCTAAGTGCTGTTCACTCCCTTCCCCCAACCCCCGCAGGCTCACCTACTCACACTCATACATCAATCCTAGACAGGGATGCGGTCCTTGAGATAACTTCGACCCAAGCTGTTTAGGGCTTTTTCTATTTTTATTTTATTTTCTCTTCTCTTCCCTTCCCTTTTGCAATAAACAACCTAATAAAAACAAAAGCTAATGGAGACTTAGTATAATATTTAGAATCCATTCCTCTTCTGTCAGGAATGTGCTACCCAATGTATTCCCTACTGGAAAACTGGAGAAAGGTGCAACCTGAAATTAGAATATTTTTAGACAACATCTTCCAGGATTCCTGCCTTGAGCAGGGGGTTGGGCTTGAGGGCCTTAGAGGCCCCTTCCAACTTCACTATTCTATCATTCCATCATCCTAACCCCATGGCTAGCTAGGAGGGTTAGCTGAAAAGGCAGTGTTGTCAAGCTTGGAGACTAGTCATGAAATGACTCTACATTTCAACCTGGTGAACAAAATCATAGTCCCAGAACCATTGTTAATATTTATTGTGCTATGCTATCCTTGATAGTCAGCTGGAGGTGAAACAAACCAGGAGACCAAGAACCTCCTTAATCTTCAGATTCATCACAGCAGGTCCAAAGGATTCCTCTCTTTTACCTGACCAATGTCTACAACCTGTTTCTGCATCACTGAATTATCCCTAGCTTTTCTTTTCAGCCTTTTCAATCTCCTTGGATTGGGGTCATGATGAAAATTCAGTTGAAAGACCTCAAGCAATTATTGCCGGTGGAAGATGGAAGGTATGGGAAGAGGACGGAAGATAAACACGCAAGGAAGGAAAGAGCTTTCCAACCACAGCAGGACAATTTCATTCTCACAGTGAAATATGCCCCTTGCCTGAATTCACTTCCTCCCATTGGGACATTACCTTGAGGTCCTAGAGCTGCCTCTGGATTCGGCTCAGCCTTCAGCTGGGAAACCAAGAAAGCAGCAGCAAAGAGCAGGAGGAAGGCCTTCATGGTGGATGGTTGGCTGTGATCTAAGCGTCACTGGCGGCTGGAGCAAGGCTAAGGAAAGGTTGAAGGCGAAGGCTCCTGAAGCCCTCTATTTAAAGAGGTTTCTGTGGCTGAGAGCCAGGCAGTTCTGGAGGAGGCACCTGCCATATGGGGGGGAAAGGGCTAAAATGCAAACATCCTTGATTGTAACTCAGATCTGAGAACTTCCACCTTATTTACTCAACACTCACTTGAGATTAAATTTTCATATTCTCCAGATGTAGGCTTGTTTCCTGAGACATGGGCAGATGTTTTCTGCTCGAGAGTCACCTTGTGTGAGGTATGGGTGTCTCTGTGCATAATAAATCAACAGCACAGAGTTTAATGGTGCAATTCTCTATCTGTCTACATAGACATGACTCCGAGTGGATCTGACCCCCTGGAATTGGATCATGGTGAGATGTGACGATGGGAGCAAAATCTGCCTCAGCTAAAAGTGGTGCACGTGATTCTGAAATAAATCCATGGTCCATCCCTTGAATAAGTTTAATATTCCTTTGGGGGGGGGGGAGTGTAATCTCTATCTTTAGGATTTAAACACCTCCATTCATTCATCCAACTGTCCTTTTATTGTACGGTGTTCGGAAAATAATTTTCAATTCTTGTTCTAGCAACAGACGTTTTCCTAGTTTTTCTTATATTGTGCCCCGCTTTATATTTAAAACTCAAGTAGTATCTCCTCCAAGGATGATTTCTCCCCATGCAAATGGCCTACTTTTTCTCAAAAGATCACATCACTGGCTGCCAATCAGATTCTGGGCACAATTGAAAGTGCTGGCTTTAACCTGTAAAGCCCGAAATGGCCTGGGTCCAGGCAATGTCAAAGACTATCTCTCCCATTAGGAGCTGGCTCAGATGTAAAGATTGTCCTGGGAAGCCATCCACTCGGTTCCACGACCTTCGAAGGTGCGTCCGATGGGGACACAGGAGAAGGTCTTCTCTGTGGCTTCTCCCAGACTTTGGAACTCCCTCCCACTGGAGGCCAGGCTGGCCCCATCTTTGCTGTCCTTCCGCAAGGAGAAGAAGACCTTTCTCTTCAGGCATGCCTTCCATCAGTAACTAGTTACCTGTCTGTGATTTTTACATAGGCAGTTATGCATTATTGCTTTGACTGGATTGTTGGTACTACTTGTGTTTTCCATTTTTGTGTTTTCCATTTCTCAGAGTGACTTTTTTTAAAAAAATGTATACTTATTGGTCTTTGCCTTAATCTTGCCTATTAATGATGTAATATGCCTCCTTATTCATTGTTTGTCATGCCTGTGTGAAATAATTCTTTGTTTCTTCTTGAGAAAGCAAAGCAGAGAAAGTAAAGGAAAAAGCCTTGTGGAGTGTTATCTGCAGTGTGGAGTTATAGCTGTTTGGTGCTGCTTTAACAGTCATGTTGTTGTTTAGTCGTTAAGTCGTGTCCGACTCTTCGTGACCCCATGGACCAGAGCACGCCAGGCCCTCCTGTCTTCCACTGCCTCCCGGAGTTTGGTCAGATTCATGTTGGTTGCTTCGATGACACTGTCCAACCATCTCATCCTCTGTCGTCCCCTTCTCCTCTTGCCTTCACACTTTCCCAACATCAGGGTCTTTTCCAGGGAGTCTTCTCTTCTCATGAGATGGCCAAAGTATTGGAGCCTCAGCTTCAGGATCTGTCCTTCCAGTGAACACTCGGGGTTGATTTCCTTCAGAATGGATAGGTTTGATCTCCTTTCAGTCCACGGGACTCTCAAGAGTCTCCTCCAGCACCACAATTCAAAAGCATCAATTCTTCAGCAGTCAGCCTTCTTTATGGTCCAGCTCTCACTTCCATATATCGCTACTGGAAAAACCATAGCTTTGACTATGCGGACCTTTGTCGGCAAGGTGAGGTCTCTTTTTTTAAAGATGCTGTCTAGGTTTGTCATCGCTTTCCTCCCAAGAAGCAGGCGTCTTTTAGTTTCGTGGCTGCTGTCACCATCTGCAGTGATTATGGAGGCCAAGAAAGTAAAATTGGTCACTGCCTCCATATCTTCCCCTTCTATTTGCCAGGAGGTGATGGGACCAGTGGCCATGATCTTAGTTTTTTTGATGTTGAGCTTCAGACCATTTTTGGTGCTCTCCTCTTTCACCCTCATTAAGAGGTTCTTTAATTCCTCCTCACTTTCTGCCATCAGAGTGGTATCATCTGCATATCTGAGGTTGTTGATATTTCTTCCGGCAATCTTAATTCCGTTTTGGGATTCCTCCAGTCCTGCCTTTCGCATGATATATTCTGCATATAAGTTAAATAAGCAGGGAGACAATATACAGCATGGCTTAACAGTCATGGCTTTTCCGAAATCCCTATTTTGGGATTTGTAGTTTGGTATGCAGCTTAGACCCTCCCCAAACTACAACTCCCACGATTCCCTAGGATGGAGCATAACCGCTAAAGGTGGCAATGAAACACTCTTATTGTGCAGTAGAGATATGGTCATGGAAGGAAAAGTGAAAGAAAAGGAAACTTTTGAAACAAATATCAAACTCCCCTACCCTCCAGAATTGTTTGATCTGCTCGTTAAATGTCTTAATGGGTTCCAATGGATCAAGTAATTGATGGATTGCTTTTATTTGATTCTTTGCAGGTTGATTTTTCTAATATTCTGCCAGGTTTAGGACACAATCCCAGGTGTGGCTATGAAAATAGAGGCATGGAGCTTAATGGAGAGCAACTTAATTCATGAGAACTTAATTCATGAGCAGCTTAATTCATGAGAACTGTCATTACAACTGGGATGGCAAACTATCTCAAGAAATTAGGATCATTAGAGGCAGCTTTAGCCCAGCCTACTGCCAATATGGTCTCAGAACACACCTCTTGATGGTTTCTTTCAAAGTGCATTGCTCAGTTACAGACCAGCTGGGTGTCAACAGTCCCAGCATTTTTCTTAGGAATTGTTGATCTTCCTGCTAGTAGCTGCCAAGAAGTAGTACCATCATTAATTACAGTCAGTTTGAACAACAGTCTATTCACATCCTTCAAACCTCTCAAATATAGGAGGATTATGTGGTGATCTGAGCAGGAAGCCATGCATTCAGTTCAAAATCTATACCAGTTTGAAGTAGATCCCTATAAAAAAGACAAATTGAATCTCACAAGCATCACAGATCGTTGTCACTGAATCATAGACCTAAGCTTTACGGCTAGAAAGCCACGCTAGGTTTCACATAATGATATGCTCCAGGATATGGGCATGAAATGGACCTCCCAGCATCAAACTTACAAGAAACGCAGCTCACCATTTTGAAGTGCAATCATTCTCTTGGGTGGGGATGGGCATGAACCAAACTACAAACTGGAAAAAGGATGAACCGGGGTGATTCGGTTTGCGGATTCTGTTTTGCCAAAACAAAACAAAGCAATGAACAACAAGGTCAAGCCAAGCTCTCTGACCTGTCCAGGTTCAAAACATTGTTTATAATGTTCCTATGCATGTACAGAATGGGAACACAGAAAATGGGCATTCAGGGCACAGAGGGAAGCCTACAGGTTGTATCGGCAGCCTGAAGAACTTTGTGATCATCTGCAAGTTGAAGGTGAAGCATGGGAAGGTTACTTTCATGGATTCCAACTCCTGCTGGCTGGGGAATGTTGGGGTGTTATTACCCCAAATAACCTTTCTCGACTGCTGTGCATGTGACTGGGCACCCTGCTCTTGTCCACCTACATTTCATGCATGCACACAGAGGGTGATGTGAAAACGCTGAATGGGGGTGGTCTTGCTGCTCCAATCATAGTTTCCCACCACTCCATGGTGCACATTTCATTGGTGTGTTGATTTCCATACAAGTTAAGAATTGAAATACAACATTTTTCTGAACTTGTTGAATTTGGAAGAAGAATCAGACAACAGGTGTTTTGTTTTTATTAAATTCATCCTCCACTAATCAAGAAATTGCTTCAGGCAGCTGGGCCGGCTGAATGACCATAAAACAGAAACCATCTGAGAGTAGAAGCAGCAATCTGGACAAAAGAATACAAATATGTTGTTGTTGTTGTTTAGTCGTTAAGTCGTGTCCAACTCTTCGTGACCCCATGGACCAGAGCACGCCAGGCCCTCCTGTCTTCCACTGCCTCCCGGAGTTTGGTCAGATTCGTTTTGGTAGCTTCAATGACACTATCCAACCATCTCGTCCTTTGTCGTCCCCTTCTCCTCTTGCCTTCACTCTTTCGAGTCTTCTCTTCTCATGAGATGGCCAAAGTATTGGAGCCTCAGCTTCAGGATCTGTCCTTCCAGTGAGCACTCAGGGTTGATTTCCTTCGAAATGGATAGGTTTGTTCTCCTTGCAGTCCAGGGGACTCTCAAGAGTCTCCTCCAGCACCACAATTCAAAAGCATCAATTCTTCGGCGGTCAGCCTTCTTTATGGTCCAGCTCTCACTTCCATGAATCCAAGTATAGGAATAGAAAAATCAGAAACAGGCTGTATGGTCTTGGAAACAATACAAATAAAGGAATAGGTGGTACCTTTAACAGACCATTAAAAATATAAAACAAAAGAACAGTATACAAAAAACAAACAGCAAGCTTTTGTGCAGCAAGTTCTTGTGGGTAGTTCCAATTTATATGCTGCTATTATTATCCCAATGTCACACGGCTGATGACGTGGAAGCCAGGTTCGCTTCTTAGATGGTGATAGTGCAGTATGAAAGTTGGTTTTCAGCTGCTTCCCAGTTAGCAGTTTGGAATTTATGGCCCATAAATTGAAAACAAAGGTCAAGAAATTTGCTCCCCCATTCCTTTCTCTGCCTTTTTGAAACTCAAAGAATTTCTATTTGGCTAGCAGAGTTAAGAATGCCCAGGAACATGACCTGCCTCTAACAGAGTTGGGATTAGGAATTTAGTTAAACCACCAGGAACAGTCCATTTCAGCCAGATTAAAGCCAAATGAATAGTTTTACCTGGTGGATGCTTTCTTTAGCATGCAGTGCCACTTGTTCGGTATCAAGAGTCCATGATGTCCGAGAACTCCTGTTGGTCATCAGTTGATGCCCTGATCGGCCATTCTATGGTATCTTAGAGTTTAGGAAAAATCAGGAACAGGCTACATGGTCATGGAGACAATACAAATACAAGAAGGGGTGATACATTTAATTGACTTTTAGAATGGCCAAAAGAAGGATCAGGTTCACAGCTTGGAGAAACTCCTGGACCCAGCTCTTTCTGTGGAGACCAAATATCTGCTATGGTCAAGAGTGCCTTTTATCAGTCGATTGCCCAGTTGTGTCCATACCTGGATAAGAAATGCCTGACAACACTGTTTTATGTGTTGATAAGCTCTAAAACAGACTACTACAACATTCTCTTCCTGGGTCTGCCATGGACGGAAACATCAGCAAGTCCAAAATGCGGTGGCCAGACTCATCGCAGGGACCAACAGATACAATCACGTGTTTCCATTCTTGTTATCAGCTCCCTGTTAGTTTCTGTGCCCCATTCAAGGTGCTGGTCATGACATATAAAACCCTTAAGGGTTTAGGACCTCGGTATTTTTTGGAATGCCTCTCCCACGGAAGAGCTGCCTGTCCCACCCACTCCTCACAATCCATGATGTCAAAAATAGTGACACCAAAAGAGGCCCAAAGAGTCAACACCAGGCTTTTTGCATCATGGCCTCTTCACTTTGGAACAAGCTTCCAACAGAGGTTCATCAGGCACCTCCCCTCTCTGTTTTTTTTTTATAAATTAGTAATAATTTTAATAGATTAATAGATTAGCTATCTTTTATTAGTGTTTTCACTGCCTGAGATGCTCAAACCCATTTTAATTTGCCTGATTTTATTCAGATATAGACAGGTAGTATATTAATAGAATAAATAAATGAATAAAAGATAGGTAAGGACAGGGTTTTATCTACTTTATGCTATTTATTAGTATTTTGTATTATTCGTGTGTTTTAATGTGTTTGGACAGCCCAGGAAGTGCATGCACTATGGCATGGTATAGAAACTGAAGTATTAATTAATTAATTAATTAATTAATTAATTAATTAATTAATTAATTAATTAATTAATTAATTGTGGTGTAATTGGTGTAATTAATTTACACCATATAGTAACTAATAATTACACCAGTTAATTTTCTTGCATCAAGTTCTTGTGAGTAGTTCCAACTTATATGCTGCTATTATCCCAATGTCACACGGTGTAATATACTATACCTGAAATGACTTGGCTTTTAGAATTGAAATATGTGTACATTTTAATCCTCTTGTATTATGTTTTTAATCCAGCATTTTGCAGAAAGTATGTATTTGTTTTTGTACTTTTTAATTCGCTAGCACTGCAGATGTTCAGCTGGCACCAAGCTTGTGTATATATTTATATTTATACTTAAGTTTTAAATTGGTGGAAGTTGGATGACCAAAGTGGTCAAAACAATAAAGACTGACTGACTGACCATATAGTATTAGGCCTTGCTTTTAAAATGTTGGTTCTAATTGACTGAGTAATTGTTTGACTGTTACTTGATCCCTGGGAGCTTGGTTTTTCTAATATTCTACTGGGTTGATGAGAGAATCCTGGAGGTGTCTTTGCCAAAAAAAAAAAAAAAAAAAAACACATGGAACTTTATGGAGAGCAGCCGGCATAATTCACAATAAGTGTCATTAAGATTGTGAAGGCAAATTATCTCAAGAAATTACGATCATTAGAGGCAGGTTCAGCCCAACAAGAACACACTTCTTGATTGTTTCTGTAGATCATAAAAGTGAATGGCTCAATTGCAGACCAGCTGAGTGTCAACAGGACTTTTTTTCTTAGGAACTGTTGACCTTCCCACCTGTAGCTGTCAATAAATTGTGAAGTCATTCAGTTTGAGTGACAGTCTATTCACATCCTTCACACCTCTCAAATATTGGAGGATCATGCGGTGAGCCAAGTAGGAAGCCTCACATTCAGTGCAAAATCTATACCAGTTTGAAACAGATCCCTATAGAAAAGACAAGTTGAATCTCACAAATATAATGAATCTCACAAAGAAGAGTGTGTTACTCACTTGATTAGAGTGAACAGAGATGACTTAGCGGAAGAAATGGCAGTGAGTGGAACTCTGGGGGAATGTAATCATGTTCTACTTGAATTCTTGATCTCAAAGGAAACAAAGGAAGAGTCTCATTGCAGGTATGTGTTGGGTTGCAGGAAAGACCATTTTAATGCCATAGGCTGTGTAAAAAAACTCAACAATACAACAAACCGATTTGTGGGTTGTCCAAAATTCCTGGGGAAATTCGTGGGTTGTGGGTCGACAACCACGACGACCCATGACAAACCGCCATTTTGATAGTTTTTCCCTGTCTCTAATAAATACATGCAGAAGATAAAACACTAGATGATGATGGAGTCCTGGAAACACATATGATGGGAAACTTAAAAGTGGATGCCCTTAAATGCTTCCTGAAATAATAATGGCTTAATCATCATCTTAAAATATGAGAGGGAGGAGGCCTGATGAACTTCCAGTAGGAACCCATTCCATGAAGTAGGGGCCATGACCAAGAAATCACAATATCTGGTGACTGTTTTCTTTGCGTCTCTCAGTGTAGCTACCTGGAGAAGTAAGGTCTGTAATGAATAGGTAGAATGGGCTGATGTTGAAGATGATTTAACAAATAATGGATCCCCAAACTGTTAAGGGCTTTATAGACTAGCACTGAAATCTTCAACCTTGCATGGAAAACAACTGGGAGCCAGTGGAGGTGAATCAGAACCGGTGATGTGATCGAACTTATGCACACCTGAGACCAGTCTGGTCACCGCATCCTTGACCTGCTGCAATTTCTGCACCAGCTTCAAGGGCAGCTCCACGTAGAGAGCATTGCAGTAATCATTCTTAAAGATCAATGGTGCATGACCAATGTAGTCAGGGAACCCCAATCCAGGTAGGGATATAACTGGGCAATAAGATTAAGTTGGCTACATGCTGACGTGGACACAACTGGAGTCTGAGGTTCCAAAGATAAGGCTGTGTCCAGGAGCTCCCCCAAATGACGAGCATACTGCCTAAGTGGCAGGAGAACTCCATCCAACCTAGGTAGGCTATCCTCTAAACTTAGGACCACCTAACTTAGTCCCACGGGTGGGAAGGGTACTTCGATGTTCAGTCTAATGTTTTTCTGTTGCAGGTAAAAGACAGCATTGACTGTGGCTTCCCTGTGTGCTGGTGGGCTCTGTGAGGCTCTGTTCAATTCACTGCAGGAAAAAAAGGTTATAGATGCGTAAGCAAACGTGATAGTTAATCATATATAACCCACTGCAAGATTATGAAATAGTGGGTAAAAGACACAATAGGCCTATACTTGCATATAGTGAACAACAAAAGATCAGGAGACGCTTAAATGTCCTTAAAATTTCAGCCTTGTTGCAGCTGTTTCCACCACATGACCCCAAATCATCTGACAGATAATGAATTGTAGACCAAGTGAAGGATGTGTCAGCTGCTTAGTGGGGAACTCAACAGTCCAGTAGTTCCGTAGCAATAGAACCAAGGTAAACAGAAGGTTCTGAGGAAAAGCACAAGGAAATTAGAGGGTGTGATGGAGTTGAAGCAGTGTGGGATATGTAGTCAGAGAAATGTAAGATGGAGTTAGACAGGTTCTGTGTGAAGATGATTTGAGAGACATTGGAATGTGTTTTTCTAAGTGCTATGAGAGTGTTTTTCTAAAAAACCGGTACAGCGTGGTTCGAGATAAAGCTGAAGGTCGGACAAAGAGGCCCGTGAAAGACTCAAGATTTCAAGCTAATTGGAGAAGAGATAAAACACCTGGATCTTCATGGGAATCGAGGGCGGAGGAAGGTGTTACAGCCCCTTGAGGCTAATTGGTTAACGGCCATGAAGTGTCAAGTAGAAGAGAGGAGTTAGAGAATGTAGAAAATGGGCGATGGGTTATGTGGGAGAGGTTCGATTCCATGATGATGGGAGAGAAAAAGAACTTGATGGTTTGAGTATGTGGTTTGAAGGAGAGAGAATGTGAGTAAAGAGAAAGAAGGAGGTGGGGCTAGCCCACCTTAGCCCAGCTTAGTAGTGTTTTTTATTTTATTTTAATGGGGATTAGTTATTTTATTTAACTGTAATAATCTTTGAGTATATTCTTTATGCTAAAGCTTGAGTATTTTAAACTGATTCTATGAAACTCTATTTTTCTAATAAAAAATAATTATAAAAATTCTTACAAAAGGACTGGTCTCTTGAACAGCAGGGTCTGGCTAAATCCAGGGAGTGGAGAGGGCCACAAACTAGCTATCTCTAAGAGTCCTACCTATCTGAGCTGTTGTGAATTCTAAGAGATCACAAAGCCCACGTGTCTGTACTTGCAAAGTACTGAGTAAAAGTTAAGTGTTCTTATAAGGTCAGACTTGTTCAAGGGGCTTACACTACGCACTGCTGAGGTCTTGGGACTTGCCTCAGCGCAAAGGTGGTAGGTAAGTGGCCTGTGGAACTCTCTGACCGAGTGCTAAGCGCTCCTTAGGGAGGCTTGGGCACCACAGAGGGAACATAAAAAAAAAAAGACTCAGTCTTCCCAAATGCTATATGGAAGCTTATCTCGTATCCTTATCAAGGTTGGCAAATCAACGTCAATATAATGTGGGCCACCTGGCGTTATCTTGGCTCCCATCCAGCTCTTCATCTTATATAAAGAGGCACCAGCTCCTTCCCTCAAAGCATCCCTGTGAGAGTCAAGCTTTGCGACGCTGCAGTGACCGAATCCAACCTTCCAACCATGAGGTTACTCTATCTTCTCTTTGCAGTTGCCCTCTTTTGCAGCATCCAAGGTAAGGATGCCAACTCGGAACAAAACCAGTGATGACACTCCTCGGACCTAGCTGCTTGTGGTGCTAATAATGATGTGAAGGGCCCAAGTAACTGGGCAATCTGAGGAATATTTTAATCTTCTATATATATGTATATATATTTGTATATATATTTGGGGGGCAGGGGGAGGACTGTAGGTTTGTAATAAGAACTGCACAGTTTAGGCCTGCTTGATGTTTGCACACTTGGAAATCCTATCAGGGTAGGAAAAAAGATCTGTCTAAACTGGATATTCTAAACAGGCTCTAGAACAAGCCCAGGCTGGTTGTCTTGAGAGCTGCGAGCCAATGTCTCCTATTTCATAAGGAGGACTGGGTCAAGCATTGCTTCTTGGAGTTCCTTAATGGCCATCCCAACCAACTAGGTCATCCTGCCTGGGTAACATCCAAATGTGGCTGAAGCCAAGGATCCATCCATCTGTCACAAACATCTGAGGATCAGTTTTCAGTGTAATGCTGGGACCATAACTAGTGGCAGGGAATCCCACAGGAGGTTTCTTTGAAACAAGTGGCCCCTTTTTGTGTCCTGCACCAGTTTCTTTGATTGATCCTTTACAGGGAGATGTGGGAGAGAGGGAAAGAAGGATGATGTTTAAGCTGGACTCAGCTGCTTGTGTTGAAAAGAAGCATTAAGGCTTTGGAAAATAAATGAGAATCTTATTTCATGGTGACCACTGGGGAGGCGCCAACGTCTGCTTAGTTCAGAAAGAGGGAATCCTAGTTCTTTGACATGTTTCTCTTTTTTTAAAAAGTCCTCTGCTGCCTCATAGTCTTTCGTGCACCTCTTCACTGCGATAATGGCGCCTGTCATTCCTCACACAGTTGTCACTTCAGTCCGCCTTGGCTCCGATGGATGCACACAGAAGGGAGGCAAATGCTACTTCACCTTTTGCCCTCATGGGACTACGAGCATCGGACGCTGCGAAGCTTTATATCGCTGCTGCAAATGGTGAGGTTGTTGTGTCGTTTACAAAAATGCATCCCACATGCCTTTGCAGGTGTCTCTTCCAGCAAAATATGGGGTGCCTCTTGTTCTTAGGACGGGCACTCCTGTCCTGTGCCATGCACCTTCTCTTTCACAACAGAAACAGGTGTCCAGCTAGAAAGAGCACGTGTTCAGCTGTGCTGGCCCAGGCTGAAATGATCCCCCACCAAGAAGCCTGCGTAGAACCACAGTTCCTCTGCCTTAAAAAATAAATAAAAATAAAACAAACCTGCCCAAATCGTTTCCTGTTCAACCCAGGAGAGCTGAACGCTTTTGACCAGGTCATCCATTTTGCAGTCATCGCTTTTAATGGTTTCTAAACTCTTTTCAAATCCAATTTAGCATTAGGTGAATGTGTTCCAAAGAGCGTCGAAAAAATGGAGTTGGCAGGGCCATCAAGTCCAAATCCCCACCCCCACCTTTAAGACAAGAATCCGAATCGAAGTATATCTGGTAAATGGTTGTCTACTTTTCTTGTCAAGGCCTCCTGTGTTGGAACACTCACCACCTCCCAAGGTCATGGGTCCCATTATCGTACTGCTCTAACAGTTAGGAAGTTTTTCCTTCAGGTGAAATCTTGCTTCCTGTCACTTGAGCCCATTATCATGTGTTCTGTGCTCTGGAGTGATTGAGAACAGATCCTGCCCCTCCTCTGTGTGACAAGAAGTGCTATCCTATTTGCCCTCATGGGACTCCCCTCAGCCATCTTTTCTCAAGGCTAAATACGCTTGGTTCTTTCAGTCTTTCCTCACAGGGGTTGGTTTCCAATCCCCTGATCATCCTTGTTGCCCTCCTCTGATTCTTTCAAGTATTTGACGAGTGCCGTTTCATCTGGAAAAGATTCAATGCCACCTTCAAACAAATTCTTTCCAGGTTTCTTTTGTATACCAAAGCCACAAATCCATGATTCAAAGTTCCGTAGTTACCCAGAAAGAGTATCTAAGCTGGGTGTTGTCTGGAACTTTGTGACAGTGACGGCCAGCTGTCCCCGCCTTGCCCCTTTCAAAGACTCAATGGAGAAGTTCATAGGTGATAGAAGAATATTCTAGCACTGGGTGCTTTCCCTTTACAAATGAAGTGAATATTCGAAGAGCTTCTAAACTCCCGGCTATGGCACTTAATAAGCCATGATAGTCTGTAGAAGTTTGTGAACAAAAGGAAAGACCAATCCATGTGGACAAAAGTACCAATCTGCATCGGCATGATGGTGCCAAATACAAGGCAAGACCTAGTATTTTCTTCACAACTACCAAGCCCGTCTCTTATCACACAGCTCAAAGGTAAAACTGCCAATATTTCCTTCATTAACACACATGATTCCTCTCTCTTCTTTCATTCTCATATTTACTTTATGTATTCTTTTTTCCCTCTTGAGATTTATCTGCATCTGCAACCCCCACCCTCATCCCTTCTCTCCCTTCTCTTTCTCCTTGCCCCCCCCCTCATCTTTGCTCAGACCTGGTGTCTGTTTTCTGTCTCCTGGAGGAATTTTTACAACATGACCTTGAAACAAACGTAGGCCTGATTACTGCATGTAACCAATGGATATTTAGAATAGATGTGAGTTTTACCTTTAGAATATGAAACTGATATTTCATGCAACATTTCATTCTGTTTCCACATGTCTGATGAAGTGGATATGACCACGAAAGCTTACATGAAAATATTATATTTAGTCTTTAAGGTGCCACATGGTTTTGTCTTCTGTTTTCTGTTGTGTTTTGTTTTGTTTCTTTGGATTTTGCCTGATTTGCTCAGTATTGTTCGCTTAACTGAGAGCAGTTCTGAAGGGATCCAGACATGGGAGCCTTGCCTTCTCTTGCAGTCTTAACAGGATGCAGTGGGTAGAGACTGAATCTGAGAAACTGCATGGAGAGAACAGGATGAGTTTCACTTCTCCCTTGCAGTGCAAGGAAGAGTGGCCGGTGTAAAAGTCATTATATTGGGTTGCTGAGGTTCCCAAGGACCAGCGCCATAGAATTTATCAGAAATTGTGGCAGCATTGGCTTGTAAGCACTTTCGTGCAGGTAGGAAGTGGTGGCACAGGATACAGAAGTTTCATCACTTAGGTAGGTAGGTACTTATATTTTAGATGAAAAAGCCCGGCAGGCAAGTGGCAGTTCTGTCTCCTTCTGAGCAAAATGAATAAAGATGATTGATCAAGCAGACAGAATCGTTGCAGGGATATCTAAAGATAAAAGACGCGGCATCTTTCAGAGTAATAAATAACATGGCGGGAGAGTAAAAGTGACACATTGGAAAGACATAGTAACTGAAGTGCTTCATTAACCTCAATGACTGTAATCCATCAGTAGAATTCTATAGCAGCCAGTGCTGAGACGTGGTTTTGAATGCAACACCAGAGATGGGATTTACACATCATATGGAAAAGGCTCTCCTTTTCCATAGAGAGGGTTCACACATCTGGTTCCCAGTTACTAAGTGCACAGTAAGCAAGTGTAAAGAAGTTAGCAATGGGTGTGCCTCTAGTTGAGCAAATCATTTCAGCTGGGAGACCGGCAAGTCTCTATAAGCCTCCAGATCAAGGAAAATCGTTCGGTAAAGTAGGCCAAATTGAGATCTCCTGTTGACACCGCCATGAGACAGAATAGTTACAGCAGTGACACCTCTAGGTCTGCAAGACCAGAACATAAATACTCTATGAAAACCTATTCTTAAGAGAGCAGGAGGTAGTAAGTACCATGCACCAGTTTATTGCGAATTCATTCTAAATACAATGCTTTTTTACCGCCATCAAGGAGACGCAGACAGTGATTCATCCACCATGGGACTTCATACACTCCAAAAACATCTTCTGCACATCCTGGGGTTAATCAGTAATGTAGATAAGCCCTTAGTCTGGGTTCCGCTATATGCAGATCAGAGCTGAAATATTACAGACATGATCCAGTCATCCAGGGATACAGTAGCTGACCTTAAAACAATTGTTCTTGATCTTTGGCATAATTCTTCCAACCTGCCTTGCAAAAAAAGGCATATAACATGGCTAAATACCTGTTGAGTATTGTACTAAATTGCACCAGAGTAGGCCCATTAGATCAAAAGGGAGTGGGGGAGTCAACTCCTCTGCAAGTTCCCATTGATTCAAATGGGCCTACCCGAACTGCAATGCACTTTAGCATAGTCTCTTCCAGGCAGAGTTGGCCCATTTGAATCCATGGAACTTGCAGAGCAATTGACTCACCAAATCCCCATTGAGTCAATGAGTTTACTCTAGTGCAATTGACTACCCTAAGCAACAGGATTTGTTGTCACAGGGAGAGATCTACCATTCAAGTTCTAAACTTTCACGGCTGCACGTCAGAAACCAGGTCTCACTTCTGATGTTCAGCCACTGAGTTCCTTCAGCTCAAATGCTGTATCTTTTCAGCCTGTCCAGAGCTGAAGAAGACAATCTACTCTTTTTCTCTTTCTTTTAACAGACAAAGCAAATGAGGCGGAGGCTTGTCCATCATTCTTTCACTGGTGCAAGAAACATGAAACTCTCGTAATCTGGAATTGGAAGGATGTCCCATGTCTTGAGTGCTGATTCTTCCTGGATGACCTGTTCCTTTCCCCCCCACAATAATAATCACTCGTAATCAAAACCTAAACATGCTGTGCAGAAGTCTTTCAGCATCTGTGATTTGTTTTCCCTTCCTTTAAAATAAATCATTTCATCATCATCAAATCACCATTGTCTGTGTCACCTTACAATTTAGAAATGGCAATGCAAATGCTCACTTACACGTTCCTTTAGAGTAATCTAATACTTTACTCATTGAATGAAAGAATTACAGAATACCCATTTAGAATTGTAGAGTTGGTTAATCTCTAGGAGTTCTGTCAATTTTCTGGCACGGTTCAAGCAATACGAGATAGGAATTGTGGAGGTGAAGGTATAGCCGCCTATCCATGGGCAAGATCAGAAGCAAAACTGTAACCAAAGGTGTGACTACATAGCTGAAGACATGTTTTTACTCTGGCCCTCACTAAGTCTGCTTCCCTTTTAATGAAGTTACAATTTCTACCTCCCTACTCTACTTTAGTTCTAATATTTTTTTACAGAAAGCATTAAAGACAAGTTGGTATCTAATAATCTGACATGCAGTCCCCCAATTTCATTCTCAGTGACCAGACATAGGCCAATGACCAGCGCCTCAGACTCCCCTTCCCACTGGTGTATGGAGGCAATCCAGCAGAAACGTGTGTTTCCATTATATTGAAAATCAAAGTGAGATCCCAATAGAAGAACAGACCTGACACAAGTTGTTCTGCAAGAAAGGCTGTAGTTGAGTCAGCACTGCCTTTGAGTAGCTTGCCCCCCAAAAGAGTATTTACGACCAGCTGACAGCAGTTTTTGAACTGCAGGAGCTGGAAGGGACCCTCTGGGTCATCGAGTCCAGCCCCTGTCAAGGAGGCCCCGTGGGGAATCAAACTCCCAACCTCTGCCTCCACAGCCAGATGCCTAAACCACTGAACTATCCAGCAGTTCTTTGTTAAAATGAATGTGTTGTTTCCACAGTCTCCTTGAAACATGTCACAAACTAAATATTATAGCCCTTCTTTACTGGAATTGCCCCTTTCTAAGAAGATATCTTAACAAGTTCTAAATCCTTGCAGGGAAGTTTGAGACATCAGTTTTGGTAATGACACAGAAAACCATACAGTGGAACCTCTACTTACGAACGTCCCTAAATACGAACAATTCAACTTAAGAACAGCTCCGTTTGCTAAATTTTGCTTCTACTTGAGAACGGAGCTCCAAGATAAGAACAGGAAAAAAAACTTTCCTGCCCTTTTTTTAACCTTAGGTCATCTTAGGTTAAAAAAAAAAAATTCTCCCCCTAGTGGTAGAGGACGGATTAACCGGCTTTGCATTAGTTCCTATGGGAACTAATGCTTCAACGTATGAACGCGCCTCTACATAAGAACAAAAAACAGCTGGAACGGATTAATCGGTTTTCAATGCATTCCTATGGGAAATTTCGCTTCAACTTACGAACGTTTCAACTTAAGAACACAATTCCAATACGGATTAAGTTCGTAAGTAGAGGTTCCACTGTATTATGAACTATTTCAATGCTTGCATCATATGGGTGGCATGGGCTGAGAAGGAAAGGTCTTATTCAAGGTCTGTGCAGCAAACTGGGTCATCATCACACTTCTCAATTTCTATTGTGGGGTCTATGCATTCTCTGCTATATGAACCATGTGCTCTCAGGCACTGCTCTTCATTAGTTATGTATAGAGATGGGCACGAATCACAGGTTCAGGGGTTCGTGCTGGTTTGTTTATTGGCTGAACAACTGTTCAGTGGTTCCCAGTCCCACCTCCCTCCAGCAAGCACCCAATGAGAGGCAGCACCCCAAGGAGGTGGGGCAGGAAAGCTGGGGCACTGCCTCTGAGTGGCTGCCCCCCAGAGGAGGCAGGGCTTGGACCCGCCAAACACCTGTTTGGCCAGTAAATGAACCAGCACAAACCCCCAAACCAGCAGTTCATGCCCATGTCTAGTTATTTAGAACTGCGGAGCTTCATCTTCTACAAAGAGAAAACAAAGTTGTTTATTTAATGCCATACTTTCTTTCTAGTAAACTGATCACTTTTTTCCTTACTTTTGACCGATCTCTTCTCTGGGAGAAATATTGTCGGTACAGATATTTTAAATACCTCAAGCGTTCATATACCTCCTTCTTGCAAACTGGACAGAAGAGATCTGAATCCTCTTTGGGCCAATGAGCATACTTTGTCGATTCCTGAATTTTTGAGGAGGGGTTAGGAATGCCCCAAAAGCTGCCCAGGTAGCTTCAAAATGCTCCCCTGGGTTGTAGTGCAGTCCCTGGCAATTTTTATTTTCACCAGATAAAATAAAAAGTGGGGCTCACCCATGCGCTAATACAGATTGTCTCCTCCCAAGGAATCTCGAGCCTCACTCTACTTCTGCTATGGCATCAGTGTGTGTAGGATAACACACACACACTTGAAACAGATTGGCAGAGCGCAGTGGATCCAGGAAAGAGAAGGTCCACTAAATCTGGACCTGGCAAGGCTACATGTGTACTGAAGGCCAGATGTTCCTCATCCCTCCCATAGATTTCTAATGTGTGTCTATATGTTTCACTTGGACGTATGCCTTATCTGCAGAAAACCCAAGTATCCCTGAAAGGACAACTGGATAAAGACAACCCATTTTCATTGTCGCCAGCATCTCAAAGACAGACAGCGAAGACCAAGGCAGGATGCTGTGCAGGTTCTGTGTCTTCTGAAAGGCTGAGTGCCCAGCTAACTGTAGGACTTTCCAACATGTAAGCCCTGTGTAGTAGTGGTCCTGATGAAATGCCTGAAAGCCTTGGGTTGTAACTCTAAAATGAAGACAATGCACAGTGCAGGAGAATATAAATACTGAACAATGTATTAGCCTGAACATCCATCTGTTCTTCACTGAGTTAAAAATATGCTTTCCTGATGTACAGATGGCAATCAAGCAATTGGAAGACATAGGGCTCTGTCTAATGGGATATTCTCATGTTCCAGGCCAGTGGTGAGGCAGGGACTTCAGCTAAAGAAAAGAGCCAGATGGAGTGTCAGCCTCTGCAGGTTGAATTAGGTAAGAAATCTGTGGGAAAGTATGGAGACCCAATAAAATCAATGCAATAGGTGGTGTTGCGCTAAAGCTGGAAGGAGGAGCTTCTGGCCTACAGGTTGGTCATCAGGTTGACAATCTTCCACTGCATTCCAGAGACTGATGGGAGATAAGAGGCAGAAATCCATGTCAATTAAGTCCAGGAAGCTGATGCATGGAACTGAACTGTGCTTTGCAGCCTGGGGGAGCCTGTCACATGGCAATGGGCCCAAGAACCTGTGGTGGCTGGCTTATTTCTGAAGGGTAGTACACAGAAGTGAGCACTTCTTTGCATGCCTGAATTTATATATCTACGTATCTATCAGAGCTTCCTCCTCAGTACAGAAATCTGCAGTTTAGCTGCATTTTGTGAGAAAAGATCCAAATGGGTAAGAATCCCATCCTAGGCTGGCCGCTGTGCTGTAGGCAACATTCGTAGGTTCTCCCCATTAGGCTACAACGTGGCCTTTTAGGCTCTTCCCAAATTGGAATTGGATTTCTTGCCTGGGTTCCACTCTTGAGCTGCAAAGACAAATGGTCCCACTGATCGCACCAGACCAGCCTGGATAGACCAGCCTCATTTGATTTCAGAAGCTAAGCTGGGTTAGACCTGGGTAGCTCATGGATGGGAGACCACCAGGAAACAGCAGGGATCTCCAGATAGGATTGTGAAAGAATTTGGTGTGAAAACCCTTGACAGCTTTTGCTGCCACTCACAATGAGCAGTGTTGAACTGATGGGCCAACAGTGGGACTCGGTATAATGCAGCTTCCTCTGTTCTTACAACTCAGACGCCTAAATCCTGTTGTGTTGCTGTGCCTGCATAACTTGAACTTGTGCAAGGCATTGCAAAATTTAGATCAAGGTGGAAGTCAAACCTAGGAAGCAATTATTCGGGGGTTCAATTGCACTACTAGTTGTCTAGTGAGGCAATCAGTTGCACAATGACTTGTGCAATCAGTTGTGCCTGTATCTGTGCAATCAGTTGCACAGTCACACTCATAGATTGTCTTAGCATCACTCCCCATAAACTTCCACAGGTGCGACAGGATCTCAGCCCCCATTTTTCCCCCTATGTTTGACTGTTTTAGCAAAAGAAAAGGAAACAAATGAAGAACTTCTTGAGACAATTGGATGCATTATTTTTGAGTAGTCTCCCTCTTTTGCATTTGCCCTGGATGCCCTTGGTCCCATTTAGCTTATAGATATGCAGCAAAAGGAAAAAGAGGAAGCGAGGAAAGCAACCATAGAATCATGAAGTTGGAAGGGGGCCTCTAAGGCCACCAAGTCCAACCCCTGTACTATGAAGGAATACAAATCAAACCAGATCTGCCAGGTGGTTGTCTAAATTTCTCTTGAATGCCTCCAATGTTGGAGCACTCACCAACTCCCGAGGTAACTGGTTCCATTATCCTAATGCTCTAACAGTTAGGAGGTTTTTCCTGACATTCAACTGAAATCTGTCTTCCTGTAACTTGAGCCCATTGTTGTGTGTCCCGCAGTCTGGGATGATTGAGATCATATCTTGCCCCTCCTCTGTGTGACAGCCTTTCAAGTATTTGAAAAGTGCTATCATATCTCCCCTCTTTTCTAAAAGCTAAATCTCTTCTTTTCTCAAAGCTAAACATGCCCACTTCTTTCAGCCTTTCCTCATAAGGCTTGGTTTCCAGCCCCCTGATCATCCTTGTCGCCTTCCTCTGAACTTGTTCCAATTTGCCAGCATCCTTCTTGAAGTGTGGTGTCCAGAACTGGACACCTTACTCAAGATGAGGCCTAATCAGTGCTGAATAGAGGGGAACTAGTGCCTCACAGGATGTGGAGACTACACTTCTGTTAACACGGCCTAAAATAGCATTTGCCTGTTTTGTAGCAACAGCACACTGTTTGGCTCATATTCATCTTGTGATCTACAACTCCAAGACCCTTCTTGTTCATAGTATTGCTGAGCCAGGTAAGCAGCCACTTGGTAGTCCGGTCATATAAGAAGCTCTGAATTATTTCAGCGCCAAATCAAGTTAATGTATTATGCAGTACTTCCTTAGTCCTGGACAGTGTGCTCTGTTGTAATAAAATCACACACCATGATCTCCCAGGATTGCAGTGATCTGGAACATCTCGTACCAGGATCATTCATCCATCGGGCTTATGTCTCAGTATATCATGCAGCTTTGTGAAAGAGGTGGGCATTTGGCTTTTTGGAAAACGAAGACAGGTCCTCTCCTGCTGTCCAGCTTGAGGTTGCAATCAAGCTTAAATAATGCAGCTGTGCTGGCTTTTCACTGCTGTCATTTTAGGGATAATCTTGCTTTCTGAAGGTAAGGCAGACATCAACATTTAAGACCTTCCAGCATTTAATGAGAAGACTGTAGAATCAGAAGATTGTCTAGATGTTCTGGAGTATAGCACCCACCATCCCTTATCACTGACTGCTCTGGATGGAGTTGATGGGGTGGGCAGGCTAAAACATCTGGACTGAGCTCTTCAGCCAGCCCAAAACATCTGGATGTTCATTCCCTACCCTTGGTCTCCTCCCATTCTGCCATATTTCTCCATCCCATTTCCCCCAGATTCTGTCAGTCTTCAATGTAACCCACACACATACCCATGAAATTTGGCCTCAGCTTCAGTTTGATTGCACTTAGGAGCTGGTGAAGGTTTTCTTCTCTCTAACATTGTAAGAGTGGATGCAATGCTTAACATGCCTTTACTATTTACTCCCCCTGGTGAATGAGTCAGCTCCTTCAAAAGCATGAACGATCTTATTGCATTCTAAGTTGCAGTCATTGCACCCCTATGCCAGAAAAAGCAAATAATAAGTTTTATTATAAATTTCTCAGGGATCTCACCCCAGGGTGTGGCAAACACAATACCCACCTGTCCTGAAGGTTTTTGCGGGGCTGAATTTTCTTGCATTGTAAATGAACTCCACACCACCACTCAGAGTACCAGCTGTTACATACTTGAGAAGGCTTCACTAGCAGTGCCATTGTGAATCCCATAATATAATATCTCAAGATCATCAGGAGAGGCCTTCCTCTCAGTCCCACCACCCTCAGAGGTGCAGTTGGTGGGGACACAAGAAAGGGCCTTCTCTGTGGCTGCTCCCAGACTTTGGAACTCCCTCCCACTGGAGGCCAGCCTGGCCCCATCTTTGCTGTCCTTCTACAAGCAGGCAAAATATTTTCTCAACAGGCAGGATTTTCCTTCATGACTGACTGTCTAGGAGAAGTTCTAAAACAAAACAGTAGGCATTTTGTTGCTTCTAAATCTGTTTTAGGAATGCATTGCCTAGCGTTCTTAATATAATGTTATTCGTTCATTTAATATTTGAATAATTCACTGTTTTTAGCTATAATATTGTGATGTAATGGCATAAGCCACCTTGGGTCCCTTTTTAGGTGAAACTTGGAGTAAAAATAATTTACATAAAATAAATAAAAATTATGGGTCCCAAAGTGTTGGGTATTCAAACGTGCAATAGATATCACAGAGGCATGAAGAACAAGAATCATTTTCACTCAACAGAATGATCAAGAAGTACTAGAATCATGGAACGGCTGTGATCTGACCTCTTCACTTTCTCATTCCAGGAGGTACTTTCCCAGGTAACAAAAAGGAGTGTTTAGAAAGAGGTTTCCAATGTCAAAGGAGATGTGATGCTGGCATGACCAGTTTTGGAGAGTGTACAATCATTGAAACTTGCTGCAAGCCAAAATGGTAACTTTTCTCCTTTTCTGTCCATGATTGCTGATAAAATACCATTCAAAACATTTCTGGGATAATTTTTTTTCCTGTGTTGCAAGCTGAGGCAGCTTCCCAGTATGATGCAGTGGCTAGAGAGAGGGACTAGGACGCTGGAGAACAGGGTTAGAATTCCCACTCAGTCATGGAAACTCACTGGGGGAGTGGAACTGGTAAAACCACTCCACTACACAAGCAGAGACAGATTGGCTTAAAGTGATATTTTAGCCTTATCCAGGAGAGATGTGTGATCATTTACATCCTGCTTTTCAAGTTTTAATGTGCTATCAAAGAAGCATTTCAAAGGTTGTTTCAAGACCTGTGGATGGACCACCTGCTCCATTTTAACACTAAGAAGGCAAACTGTTTTAAAAAGCAAAGTGTGCTGCTTATATACCACCCTATAGGGATTTACTTCAGTTATATAGGCTACACATTGTCCCACCCCACCAGCATGCTGGGGGCTCAATTTACTGCCCTTGGAAAGATGGAAGGATGAACCTGTTGGGATTGAACTCAGGCTGTGAGTAGAGTCTTGACTCAGGACTGCAGTTTAACCACTGCGCCATGAAGATCTTGCTTTAATTCAAGCTCACTATGTATGTATGTATGTATGTATGTATGTATGTATGTATGTATGTATGTATGTATGTATGTATGTATGTATGTATGTATGTATGTATGTATGTATGTAAATGAGCTGATATTGGCTAATACATCTTGTAAGGGTTTGTTTGTTTTTGTCTGATAGATAGTCATCATGGGGTGCTATACAATTAAGATTTTCTTGCCTCTCTTTTCTTTATAAGGATAACGATCAGGGCTGAGATTAAGTGCTTGAAATAGATAGGCATATCCAATGTCCAGTCCCAGCTTCCCTCGGGTTCGGTTACACCAGTCTAGCAAAGCCTGAATGTTTATCCAGTTAAAGCTCCCCTTCACCGGAGGACATTAGGTTGAAATGGCCAATATCATTAAAGGTTAGGTAAAGGTTCCCCTTGACATTTAGTCCAGTCGTGTCCGACTCTAGGGTGCGGTGCTCATCCCCGTTTCCAAGCCATAGAGCCAGCGTTTTGTCCGAAGACAGTTTCCGTGGTCACGTGGCCAGCGTGACTAGACACGGAACGCAGTTACCTTCCCACCGAGGTGGTACCTATTTATCTACTTGCATTTTTACGTGCTTTCGAACGGCTAGGTTGGCAGGAGCTGGGACAAGCCATGGGAGCTCACTCTGTCGCATGGATTCGATCTTACGATGGCTGGCCTTCTGACCTTGCAGCACAGAGGCTTCTGCGGTTTAACCCGCAGTGCCACCACGTTCCTATCATTACAAAGGTGTATTAACTCCTCCTTTGTCTGATCAGCCTGCGGGCTTCCCAAATCACTCCTGTGTTCCAATACACAGTCTGCTCTCTAGGCTTTGCCCAACACCCCTTCAAGATGCACCTCGAGCTCTTGAGCATAAGGAACTAATAAGCTAAGGTAGAAGAGTCTGTCGCTGTCTCTGTTAGAGGCTTTTGCTCACCTTTAGATCATAGCCACTATCGTGGATCTCTTGACTTCAAGAAAATTGTGTTGCACCATGCTAGTCTCCTTTTTCTTTGTCTTCCACCAGAGACTTCCCCATCCAAGCTAGGTAACAGGACGAATTCCACATCCATGTTAAAATAAACTAACCTTTGGCAGGGGAGTTAAAAAAAATCCTTGCTGATTCTCGGAAGTTCATTCGATGGTTCCCCATCAAATTAATCTGCTCTTACACATGCATTGGGTATCCATCCATATTTACAGTGATTCAAAAGAGGTTACATTCAAATTGATTTGGGTTTTTTTTCCAAGCAATATAGCCACTTTTGAAGAGAGAGCAAAAGTGTGAGAGTGTGTGCAAGCAAGAGAGCGAGAGAGATTGAAGGAGAAAGGAAAGTGTGTATATCCTGGCATTTTTAATTTAACCATTTCCCCCCACAGTCAGGGACGCGAAGACTGTCTGAAATGTTATGTTCGCAACAAAACCATAAACAAAGCAATAAAGCCGTGATGCAGTTCTTAGAAGAAAACTGGAGTCACTGCTGCTTTGTCCTGGTCATTTGCCAACGTAAATAAATGTTTCAGTGTTAAATCATCTTCAAGTTGACACAGCCATAATTGATAAGGAAATGGTATTTGACAAGCACTCTTCATAAACTTAAGCACTAACCAAACAGAGTGATCTCAGAGCCTGTCCACACTGGCATATAATTACAATCTCTCTCTCTCTCTCTCTCATGGAACTGTTTGGTACAGGGAAAAAAACATGTCTGCTTTAAGAGCTGTCCCGCACCAAACTGGTATAGGGCTAGGTCATGCAGTCTTTTGGGATGATTCATTGAGATGCAAAATAGCTCTTTGTTAAGCCTTAGTGGATGGGTGCTTTCACCAAAATGACACTGGGAGAGGTGTGAACTGAGGAGACAACCCAGTGATGTATTAGGTGGGTTGTGGCATTAAAAGGGAGGGTGGAGAAACCCCTTCCTCTACTTTCACCTTTTATTTTTAATATTTCCCTAGCCGAGGCAGAGAACGTCTAAAATTATGCCAGGTTGACATATTGCCATTTTGATATGCTACTTACTTTTCTTAAACAAACAAACAAACAAACAAACAAACAAACAAACAAACAAACAAACAAACAAGCTACTGCAGCCGGCTGAATGACGGTTGAGAGAAAAGGCAAGGACTTGTGGGCTCAGCCCCCACAAGTCAACACAGCCCCAGTGGAGTCCATACTGGCTCCACTGGGGCTAAGTCCCTCCTGCCTTCCCAACCTTCACCCCAATGTTTTCCCCTCATGCTTTAGCTGTTCTTGGCTGCTGTTGCAGCTGTCTTCTTACTTGTGAGTAAACCAAGTAAATGGGTAAAGAAACCAGGTAAACCTTGCATTGTATGGATTTGTAGGACCAGAGAAGAGAACCCACTTTCCCTCTCCTTCTGTAGAAGATCAGGGGAAGCACTTATCTGATAGCTGATTGGGGTGCAAGGGGTCGTTTGTTGTGGGTACAGGAGGAATTTGTCAAATGGCATAACTTTCCTCATCCACATCTCAACAAACCCTTTGCAACCTGATCCACCCCACACTCAAAACAGCCAGCATGGACAGCCCCTCGGTCTCCTTTTCATCACCCCAAACTTCTCTGAACTTGCCCAAGGCTAATGTGCAATTTCTTTGGCTTACACCAACACTAGCTTGCATCTTCCTCTTTCATGTGAAAGTGTGCATAACTTTATGTTCCATCTTCTGAGTCTTCAAGATTGTTTCCTTCCAAGCCAGGAATATCTTATAAGAGTATCTCCTGGTGAGCTCCCATTTATGAAACATCAAGAGAGACTATGGTAACGTGCTCTGTATGGAGGACTTGGAACAGCGTCTAGTGTGGCTGAGAAGGCCAATTCGAGAGTGACTATCCCTTCCACACTGTAGACAAATACAATCTGTCCCCTGTCCAGCTCCCTGATTTTGCTGCTTTCGGGACTGCCTCTTGGCCTCGGCCTGTTGGACAAGTCTTCAAAATGGGAGAGGCCATGATGCACCGCCTGCCTCCAGGCTGAACGCTCAGAGGTCAAGGTTTCCCATCTGTTGAGGTCCATTCCTAAGGCTTGCAGATCTCCTTGTATCGCAGCTGTGGTCTCCCTCTGGGGCGATTTCCCTGCACTAATTCTCCATACAGGAGATATTTTGGAATATGACCATAAGCCATTCTCACGACATGCCCAAGCCAACGTAGACGTCACTGTTTCAGTATCAGATCTATGAGCCTAACCAAGAAATATACACCACGTGTATGTCAGTCAAGAAGAACCAATTTTCTGCCTTCTTTTCCTCCTTTGGGCATTGTATTTTCTTGTCCTTAGATGAGACATATTGATGGCTGCAATGTGGTCTATTGTGATCAGGGTTGACTATTGCAATGCTCTCTACATGGGGTTTCCTTTGAGATTGGCCTGGAAATTGCAGCAGGTCCAAAATGTGGCAGACAGTCAAGGGCA
The DNA here is from genome assembly GCA_037013535.1 of Intellagama lesueurii. Lineage (NCBI taxonomy): Eukaryota > Metazoa > Chordata > Lepidosauria > Squamata > Agamidae > Intellagama > Intellagama lesueurii. The sequence continues at coordinate 346,663,180 of JBAJHW010000001.1, read as the reverse complement.
GGTGTGAGCAGATTTGATCACATCTCTCTTGTCCTGGCTCACCTACACTGGCTTCCAGTTGTGTGTCCAATTTTCTCTTGAATGACTCCACAAAGAAGTGCTCACTCTCTCTCCTCTTGGGTAATCAGCTCCATTGTCACACTGCTCTAACAGTTAAGAGGTTTTTCCAGATATTCAGCCAAAATCTGGCTTCCTGTAGCTTGAGCCCATTATGACGTGTCCTGCACTCTGGGCTGATCGGGAACAGATCCTGCCCTTCCTCTTTAAAATTTTCAAGTATTTAAAAAGTGCTATCCTATCTCCCCTCTTCTCAGTCTTTTATTGCTGCCCATTGTTACTACATTATCTGGTCTATTTTTTTCTTGTTTTTTGGGGGTTTTTTTGTTTGTTATTATGTTTGATTGTGTCATTTTGCTATTTCTCCTGCTCTTTATATTCACTGCCCAGAATAATGCTGTGCACTAATGTGGCGGTAAACTGTATAAATCTCAAAAATGAACAAACAAAGCAAATCTATAAACTTATGGGGAAAGCCAATTGAAATAATCCCACTGGTGAGAAACTGAAGTGAGGGAAAGATATAAACTAAAGCAATTCAAAGGGGAAGTCAAAGAAACAGCTTTAAAGAGCCTGGGATACTTTCCAAAAAAACTAAATGTGCTCTCCTGAGTAGGCATAAAAAAGTCCATGAAGGTGTTTTGACAAATGATTTGCAAATGAAATTATGGGATATAGTGGATATATTTTGCATTACTGTAGGACCCCCGTATCCATGGGAAATTGGTTCCAAGTCTCCTCATGGATGCTGAAAAATGTAGACTATAGCTAGACATGGGAGATTCGTATTCGGATCCCCGGGGATACAAATATGAAGCTCGGCACCACAGGTGCCATGGTGGTCTATTCCTGCTCCCCAGAATGAGCCCAGTCCACTCACTGGGCTCCTTGCAGAGTGCACAACCAAAGGTGGCAACATTACACCAATTGCAGACATAGTGCTGCCCTGCCTCCCCCCTCAGCCGACCGCTCAGCAGCTAAATATAGCAAACACTATTTTAACAGTGAACACTATACATTGCTCCTTCTAGTGGCCAGTTCTGGTAATGACAACATGAAATATATTTCTCTAGGAAACAATATTCATAGCATGGTCTCTGGATCTCTCTTGTGGCCAGTTCTGGTAATTTCAGCTTTAGAAATACATATTTCTAGGATTTTTCTTTTAATATTTTTCATATTTTCAGACGGTGGATAAGTGAATCAGTGGATACTGATCCCATGGGTAAGGGGGTCCTACTGTATTTACAAAGGATACATCTTTTTATTGTGCCTTCATCAAAATGTTTTAACAAAAACTTTGTGATCTTTCTGCAGACCTGAAGACTGAAGAGAAACTGCTACATTTACTACAGTAGAAACGGTTGTTTTGCATCCATTTCCCACTGGGAAGCTAGAAATGATTCTTATGATTAAAATGAGATGATAGGTCATCAATTGTATGTCACTGATTGGTGCATTGATTCGTTTCCTTTAAATCATCTGGGTTTCAATAAACACATGTTGTTGAAATGTATGTGTTCCTGTGATTTATGGCTATATGTGAAAGGGCCAGGCTTAGTTACCCAGAGATGGGGTTCATTCAACCCCCCCCCACGAGCCACTGTAGTGTAGTGGAAAGAGTGGGAAAGTAGGACTGAGGAAACCTTTACTGAAAAAAACCCTTGTGCTTGCAGTGAACGCAAATATTGTTATTTACACTTTGGGGGGCTGTGGGCATCCCAGGGCAGTTTCAAGTCCCTCAAAACACAGCAGAATGGCTGGAAACCAAAATGAAAACTCTGAGGCCATTTCTCTCACACATATAGAATTCGGGGCCATGGAGGTATCAGAGGGTCTCACGGGAACCGGAGGCCCATGTGTGGGGCCCTGTGGTGCAAAATACAAACCAGGGATTACCTGCTGCTTATCCCTTTCATAAGGTGAGGCCAGGTGGTTGGGGTAATCCCAGTCATCCCAGTGGATCCATTCTGGTGTTTTAGATGGGTTTCTGTTTTGTTTTTTGCCGGTTGGTGAGAGGAAATGAGAGGGACACCAGAAATTCCTCTCCTGTTTGGATCCCTTCCCTCTCTCTTTGGGATTAAATCTGGAGACAGTTGGCAGCATCATTCACATTAAGGGAAAGGAGTAACGAAAGAGCAACTCAAGAGGTGAACTATAACCATCTAGACGTGCATGTTGGAATAACAGACACTTAAAGGCAACAGCTAGAAGCAGGAAGCTTTTTATTCCACACCATTGCATGCTCATTCCCATTTGACAGCTTGCTGTGCTTCCTGGGAAGGATCTGTTGGTGGAACCATGGGTGTGGTTGTTGGTTTGGGACTATCTGCATCCACTGGTGTTGTTGCTTCTTCACATTCAGGACGCCAGCTTTCCCTAAAGATTCACATATAAAGAGATTATTACCATACCAGTTTCAGTCTTCATTCTCTCTTTGCTTAGTTTCTCCCCAACCCTTTTTTTTTTCCCTTTTTCTTTCTGCTTTTGCTTTGTGGTCTTAAGAATACCCTAAATCACCCCCCTGAAATTCCCTGGAAAAAAATCCAGTTCAATTTTAATTTGGCAAGACACAAGGGGTGCTAATGGATTTTTACGTATTGTCACGGTTTGATTGCTTTTTAATCTGTAATTTACTGTGGTTTGAGTTTTACTTGCTTTAACATTTATTGTGAGCTGTTTTGGTCCCCTCTCTGGGCAAAATGATTCTAAAAATACATACAAACAAACAAAGTATTATTAATATCTAAGCAAACAAAAAAATAGATTGGGTTGTTTGATTTGCGTATGCCATGTGGAATCAAGGTAAAGGTAAAGGTTCCCCTTGACATTTAGTCCAGTCATGTCCGATTCTAGGGGGTGGTGCTCATCCCTGTTTCCAAGCCATAGAGCCAGCATTTGTCTGAAGACAGTTTTCCGTGGTCACATGGCCAGCGCGACTAGACACGCAACGCCGTGACCTTCCCACCGAGGTGGTACCTATTTATCTACTCGCATTTTTACGGGCTTTCAAACGGCTAGGTTGGCAGGAGCTGGGACAAGTGATGGGAGCTCACTCCGTCGTGTGGATTCGATCTTACAACTGCTAGTCTTCTGACCTTGCAGCACAGAGGCTTCTGAGGTTTAACCTGCAGCACCACCATGTCCCCTTTGGAATCAAAGATTGCACCAAATGGCATACTGGATCTCTAGATAAGCTTAAGAGATGCTCTTTAGCCCACTCCACCCCACTCCAATTAAGCCGTCTAAGCCAAGCCCTGGATTTGACTTGCATTCAGACGTAATTCTGATACTGATCAGGGTTGCCCTGTCTGTTTCTCTCCATGTTAAAGACATTATAAACATAGCATCATATTCAGAAAGGACAGAGCTCAAGGTTTCACAGCTGTAAACATGGGAGAAAGGGAACCAATAGACTCACCTGCTCCTAGTTTAAGTAGGATTCACCCAAATAACTTCCCATTCAGGCATTGACCAGATCCACATCTGTTGACCTTCAGCATCTTTGACACATTGGTTGAAATAAGTCACGAGTAGAGTAGGTCCATTGAATTAGTGGAACTTACAGAGTTCATTGAATTCTCATTGATTCAATGCATCTACTCTAACTGTGACGTTCAACTGGATCTCAGACATTGTCTCCAGATCCTTCTAGGGAATGCCGGCTTACCTAATACAGCAATCGGCATATGAGCCACACATTCCATATTGGATAAAGCACCAAGGACATTCAACACCTTGATAGCAGAAACCTCCATATCGTGCACAGCTCTCACGGTCATAAGGAGCATCAGGTGCTAGCCCTGCACAATGTAAAATATTAGATGTGCACAATATTAATTTTAAAAGATATTTTACTCTCTGTGAACACACCATGCAATATCTAGAAGAGGCTTTGTACATAGTGGTGAAAGGAGGAGATACTGGATGTTGAGATACAGGTTGCAATGTACAGTGGTGCCTCGCTAGACAATGTTAATCCGTTCCACGAGGATCGCTGTCTAGCGAAAACATCGTCTAGCGAAGCACGTTTTCCCATTGGAATGCATTGAAATCGCCTCAATGCGTTCCAAGGGAAAATGCAGTCGTCTAGCGAAAATTTCCCATAGGGAAACCTCGTCTAGCGAGTGCGGGTCCCCATAGGAATGCACTGACAGCTGCACTGACAGCTTTTCACCACTAGTCGGCGCACTCCTATGGGGAAACCTCATCGTCTAGCGAAAATCGCCATAGAGAGACATCGTTTTGCGAAGCGCAGTAGCGCTCGCAAAAAGGCATCGTCTAGCAATTTCCTCGTCCTGCGAGGCAATCGTCTAGCGAGGCACCACTGTAGTTCGTAGGAGTTGAGTTTGGGGGCAGACATTTAAACCAGATGGTTTCCCTTCCGGTTTATTGGGGTCTTGTTAGTCTTTAAAATGTTATAACATTGGAGAACAGTGGTTCTCTCCTTCCCTTCCATCCCCCTTTCCTTTCTCATCACCACCACCATCGTCTAATGCAGTGGTTCCCAACCTTGAGTAACCCTGGTGTTCTTCGACTTCAACTCCCTGAGGCCTTCACTAGTAGCTGTGCAAGCCGGGAATTGTGGCAGCTGCACTGCGAGAACACCTGGGTTACCCAAGCATGGGAACCAATGATCTCACGGATGCTTCTTCTACCTTTCAGTTGTCGTTCTCTGGGGAAATGGAGAAAGGATTCCATTCAGAGTCCACCCAGAACTTTCTGTTGATTTTTCTTTCTGCTTTCAACGCAGGTTAGAAAAATGCAGGGTTTTTTCTACTGAACAAAATGTCAACAACCAGAGATTTAGTACTTGACAAAAGTGGTTAAATATTAACCCATTGTTGTGCAAAACAACACAAAAGAATGTACTTATAGGGAAAATGCTGTGATTCTGTGGTTGTCAAATTTGAATCCTGACTTTCCTCCAATGAGTTTGAGATGGCATCCATAGCTCTCTCTGTCCACACCTTTATGCTCACAACAGGATTGTGAGGTAGGTCAGCCTGAGAGGGAAAGTGACTGGAGCAAGGTAGTCCAGCTCATTTCAGTACTGAGTGAGGGCTTGAACCAAGGTCTCCTGGAATCCAATTCAACACCACTGGCTCAAGAAGTTTTATGAGGAGTCTTAACTTTACACACCTATGTGTCTATATTGTGTCTGAATATTATTCAGTTATTTACCTGGAGTAGCCATCAGCATGATGAAGGAGACACTCAAGAGAACGTGGTGGATCTTCATGGCTGATCTGTGGATGGGTGTGATCAGCAACAAAAAACCTTAATCAATTGATTTACATAAACTATAAAAATCTATTTAAATTGGCAAAAGAAAAAAATGACAAAGTGAGTCAATTTGAACCTATCAATGTTGGGGAGAATTGTTCTAATTAAATCATATATATTACCAGAATTTCAATTTCTATTCCAAAATATTCCACCACAGCCAGATACAAAAAAAGTAAAACTATGGCAAGGAAAGTTAGAAAAATTCATTGCAGGAAAGGGAAAGATGATAAGGTTTATAAATAGTGTTTAATATAGACAGGGTCTAAAAGGGGGATTAGGGATACCACAGATCCAAAAATATTATGAAGCTCTACAAATAAACCAAATTATTAAATTTATACAAATGGACAAGACTCACAAGAATCCCGATTGGATGGAAATGGAAGGTGAAACGAAAATGGACAGTAAATAAGTATATTTATACCACCAAAATAATTAGAAAAGGAGAACAAATACAGAACCTGTTTATTTCTGAACCATTAAGGATATGGCGAAAACGCAGTAAAACTTTGGCCCCACCAATATCCCCCTTATGCCCCCTTTTGGATCACCCAAATTTTAAGTCTCAAGAGAAATATGCACAATTTAAGGAGTGGAAACAAATTGGAATATATAGAATTATTGACTTATTTGTCTCTGGGGAACCAATCACTATTAGACAAACAGAAGAGAAAACAAAGCAAATAAAAACCAATTGGTTAAAAATAAAACAAATCAGAAGTTTCGTGATTTACTTACAACAAAAACCTGGCTCTCTAAGATCATTAACTGCATTTGAACAATATTGTATCCAAAAAGATAAAAATAAAAAGAGAGGCCTAACCTCACTAATATATAAAAGCATTATTGAGAAAGAATATGGAAAAGGCGGAGGACCTAAAACAGTCTGGGAAACAAATTTAAATATTAATATACTGGAGGAAGCCTGGACAGGAATATGGAATAAATACCCATATAAATCAATATCAGCAAATGTGAAATACATGGTTATGAAGGTAGTGCATCGGTGGCATTTATATCCTACAAAGTTACACAGAATTAATAAAGATTTATCAGGTAAATGCTAGAGGAACTGTGGACAAAAAGGAACTTTGGAACACATGTGGATTTCTTGCCCCAAAATAGAAGCATTCTGGTGCGAAGTAATTAGATGGATAGAGATGCTGGCCAATCGAAAAATAGACATGAGTGAAACAGTATTGTTATTTTCAATATTTACAGAGGGAAATGAGAAACTTGAAAATAAAGAATTAGTAGCAAATCTTATAGGGAACAGCAAGATCCGAGATCGCTAGAAATTGGAAAAATGCCCAAGATCTCTCATTGCACGCATTTATGAATAAGATATGGCATACAATGTTGATGGAAAAAATGACTAATAATATTAGATTATATAGAGGAGAAATAAGGCATAGTCAATTCACCGAAAGCTGGAACCCTTTATTAAATTATGCCAATAAAATAAATGACGAGACACATGGTTTAGAAAACAATTTGGAGCATTTAGATTGTTGGTTGATATTTCTTTAAGGTGAAATGGGGAATGGTGTAAATATGACTTTGTGAAATGTGAGGAATAGCAAGTGGTCAACAGTTAAATTACATAATAAGTAAGATGATAGATTACTATGTTAAGCCTTGTATTTATTACTTGTAACATGATGGATTGTCGTGATTTAAAAATAAAAAATAATAATTATTTTTTAAAGAAATATAAAGAACATCAATGCATCATCTCTTATTAAGTGTCAGGTTATTCTTTGACCTTGTGAAGTGCTACCGACTGCTTCCAGAAACCAGTTTAACTGGAAATGATTACTAAATTGGGAGTCCCAGTCTTCTCTTAAAATGGAGCCGCAGGACTGATGTTCAGCTCCGATAACATTTCCTAACCTGAGGTAGGATTTGAAGTGGCTCATTACATCGAGGAACAGGAGCAGGTGGACCGACAAAGCCCATCTTCGGCCTGGTCCTGGTGAGACCCTTGTCCCAGGGCCTTGTGGTACATGGCCAGCCTTGTGTCTGGCAGATCATCTTGGGCCAGTCCACAGGATGCATTTGCTTTCTCTTATAAGGTAAAGGTTCCCCTTGACATTTAGTCCGGTCATGTCCGACTCTAGGGCGCGGTGCTCATCTCCGTCTCCAAGCCAGCATTTGTCCGAAGACAGTTTCTGTGGTCACGTGGCCAGCGCGACTAGACACGCAACGCCATGACCTTCCCACCGTGGTGGTACCTATTTATCGACTCGCCTTTTTACATGCTTTCGAATGGCTAGGTTGGCAGGAGCTGGGACAAGCAACGGGAGCTCACTCCGTCGTGTGGATTCGATCTTACCACTGCTGGTCTTCTGACCTTGCAGCACAGAGGCTTCTGCGGTTTAACCCGCAGCGCCACCACGTCCCCTATTTCTCTTATAGACTAGGCATAAAAGCACTGTGTCATAGTGAGAAGCCACCAAGAAAAAGGCAGATCTCAGGGGAGAACATTGAGGGATAGGGGAGTCTCCTCCTTTCACAGACAGCTATACACTCCCACCCACGAATTAAATTCCCTCCCTGTGCCTCTTGGCTGACATCACCCAGAACATATGTAGCTGATAGGGTGATGTGCCCAGCCTTGGGCAAGCTGCATCGTGGTCCCACAGCTCCATCAGCAGGAAGGACATGTACAGACTTATGTCCCTATTTTTATCATCCAGACTCATGAAAAGGAATCACTTAAGTTGTGTCACCAAAACTTTGATAGTTTTCACCCCTAATCAGGCTAAGTGTGGGCTAGTCCATGTGAGACACTTGTTTTCTCTTACCGAACAGCCATAAAAGCACTGTCTTAGAGTGAGAACCCTCCAAAAAACCCAGCAAAAATCAGCGGAGATCACCGAGGGATGGAGGAGTCTTTCATTTTCACACACAGATACACACTCACAATTCACCCTAGCGGTTCCTAGACATCACCAGGCAGAGGGGCATGCACTTCCTGCATCCCTCCCAACTGGGGTACAGGGGGTCCCTCAAAGTGAGAAGGTGGTGGGATTCACCTGCTCTAGGTCAAGTGAAAAACTGATTTGAGCAAAGCCAGAAGTTTCAACCAAGAAGTACAGAACAGAAGAAGGGAAAAGTGTCTGCACTCACCCACAAGTCCAAATCCTGTCCACAGGAAACCTAGTTTATCAAACAGATTCCAGGTGAACTAGCTAAATGCCTTGAGCCAAGCAACAGAAAATATGTTAAAAGCTGTGTACATGGTCACCTGATTGCTCTCTAAGACAAAGGGAAGTGTTTGTTTAATGACAAAGAGGGCAGATATACAACACAGCTGACATCTGTCAAGTAGCTTGCTTGGGGTCAGGTTCGTGCCTGGATGGGGAAGTCCTGAGGAAGTCTCAGGAGGAAATTAATATTTAAACCCTTCACAGTTGAACTAGCCAAGCCTGTTTGCCAGATATAGCCTTAAGATGACACCTGGTTTACTGTTCTTTCTGTGTGAGCAGAATTATTTCTATAAAGAGACATTTCCAACCCTCTTTTTTCCTTCAGGGGACAGAGGTTGGCCCTCAAGGGATGAAGCGGAGCAAACTTTGAGAAGCCAAGGAGGTATCTGGGATGGGAGACTAGATGGACTTCTTGGAATAAAGTTGGCAAGTGAATAATTAAAAACAACAACAAATGATACGTATCATGCAACAGTTCACTGTGTAATAAAGCATCAATGCCACTAAAAGGGCCCACTATTCACTACTGCTGAATTTGGTGCCAGAAAACCCATTTCATAAGGAGTTTAAAATATGCACGGATCTGGGCCAAAGCACATCAAACCTTTCCTAACACATTGTGGTTGCTAAGTGCCGACATGTTGCTTCTGACCTATGGCAGCCCTATGAGTGAGCAATGTCAAAAATATTCTGTCATCAATTCGTGCAAATTCAAGGTCATGGCTTTTTTTAAAAGGAATCAATCCATCTCATATTTGTCTTCCTCTTTTCCTGCTGACTTCAGATTTCCCCAGCATTATTGCCTTTTCCAGTCAATGTCTGTTCATGATGTGCCCCAAATACATGGATGGACATGTAAATTTTAGCATGGTAAAGGGGGTTGCGGTTTGTCACTGAGGGCACTATTTTACAGTGGCTCCAGTCCTTCCTTCCTTCCTTCCTTCCTTCCTTCCTTCCTTCCTTCCTTCCTTCCTTCCTTCCTTCCTTCCTTCCTTCCTTCCTTCCGAGGGTGGTAGTGGGCAACACATGTTTGACACCCTGGCCACTGACCTGTGGTGTCCCTCAGGGTTCTGTTTTATCCCTTATGCTATTTAACATCTACATGAAACCACCGGGAATGGGTTTCCAGAGTTTCAGGGCTCAGTGTCACCAGTATGTGGATGACACCCAACTTGGTTTCTCCTTGCCATTTAAATAAGGAAACTATTTCAGCTCTAGATCAGTGTCTGGTGTCAGTAATGAACTAGATAAGGGTGAATAAACTGAAACTTCATCCACACAAGACAGAGGTAACCCGGTCAACCCATAGGCTGGGGACTGTTTTACATTTAAAAAGCATAACGTGAAAACCTTTTGCCCAAACTTCGCCTGGTTTGGCACAGAGCTAGAGTAAACCATCTGCTAGAACTGTTTCGAATGTAGTGCTGACATGAAGCTCAGTTTCAAAGTTATACGTTTTTGTTTGAGATGCCCCTAGTGTGAGAAACAACTTTATAGAATGTCTATTTGCTTTGCCAGCACAAGATCATGGCAGCACTCTCATGCAGTAAGTCTTCCTCTTCCTTAAAACAAAATAAAATTACATTTAAAAAGCATAGGTCCTTGGAAAAACATATAGCGTGTTGATGGAACTTGTGTGTTCTTATTGCCATACCACCAACTTTTCAGAAAGGAGACACATTCAGGGGATTCTGTACGCCCCTCAATTTGCCCAGCCAAAGAGATAAAAAGGGGAGTGAACTTCCTACGTTGACCTGATGGCTTACATTGCTCATTTCTAATTAGAGTTGTAAATCCTCACTTCCCCCATTTTCATGTGTGCAAATCAGAAACAGCCTTTAAAAAAAAAATCTGCAAATGTATTCTTGCACTCTCTGTCTGAGTTCTTAAGTTTGTGAGAATGATTTTTTCCCACAAGCTGAGCTTGTGATTGATGTGTTGTTTTATGCCTTTTTGATAAAATCACCCCATTCTTCTGGATTCGCCTTATCTGCACACAGAGAAACGTTTTAAACAGAAGAAGGCTGCACAACTTATGGGAGTCGTGATGACTAAAACTGCACTCATCTCATTTTTTTCACCGGATGCGAGAACTCACTTTGAGGCTACCAGTTTCTTGATTCACTAATGTGAAAACATCCTGTTTTGAAGAGATTGGATCCCAGAGTAGACCAAAGTTCTGGAGAACATTAGAAGGTGTGTTCTTGCTTTCAGGTGTTGCTTGTGCACATCCCAGAACTGTTATTGGAAAAACACATAGCATATATGCTATATGCTTTTCCTATGAGGTATCTTATTGACCACTGCATGAACAGAATGATGGGCTAAATTGCCACTTAGTTTGATACAAATAGCCTCCAGATGTCCAAGGACCAGGCATGACCACCCTGGATGTTGAGGGACCTCTTTGTCAATGAACTTTCTTACAAAAAGTGTGTTTTACTGAAAAAGTCCCCTGTGTTCCACTGAATGTAAATATTGTTATTTATGTATGGAGGGACTCCGGGAATCCCAGAGCAGCTTCAAGTACCTCAAAACATAGCAGAATGGCCCATGCCTCCTAGAAAGCAGAATGAAAACTCTGAGGCCATTTCTCTCAAAATAATAATGATAATAATTTAGGGCTGTGGACGGTCTTGAAGGAACTGGAGGCCTACATTTGGGTCCCTGTGGTGCAACCCACAACCCATGGGTTCTTTGCTGCTTACCCCTGTTGTAAGGTGAGGCCAGGTGGCTGAGGTAAGCCCAGCCATCCCAGTGGATACATTCTGGTGTTTTAGATGGGTTTCTGTTTTGTTTTCTGCTGGCTGGTGAGAGGAAATGAGAGGGACGCCAGAAATTCCTCTCCCGTTTGGGTTCCTTCCCTTTCTCTCTTTGAGATTAAGCCTAGAGATAGTTGCCAGACATGTCAAGGGAAAGGAGTAACGAAAGAGCAACTCAAGAGGTGAACTATAACCATCTAGACGTGCATGTTGGAATAACAGACACTTAAAGGGAACAGCTGGAAGCAGGAAGCTTTTTATTCCACACCATTGCATGCTCATTCCCATTTGACAGCTTGCTGTGCTTCCTGGGAAGGATCTGTTGGTGGAACCATGGGTGTGGTTGTTGGTTTGGGACTATCTGCATCCACTGGTGTTGTTGCTTCTTCACATTCAGGACGCCAGCTTTCCCTAAAGATTTACATATAAAGAGATTATTACCATACCAGTTTCAGTCCTCATTCTCTCTTTGCTTAGTTTCTCCTCAACCCTTTTTTTTCCTTTTTCTTTCTGCTTTTGCTTTGTGGTCTTAAGAATCACCCGCTAAAAATTCTGTGACCAAAACCCTATTGAATTTTTGTTTTGGCGTGACACAAACAGGTGCCAATCTCAGTGGCAAACTGCCACAAATTAAGATGCTAAAGGAGGCCTTCACTGTCGCACCCTGAAGGGTCTTGTCAGAAGATAACAATAGATAACACAAAAGGAAAGAGAAATATCAAGGACCTTTCCTCTTTATATTGTCTTCATTTCCTTGTGGCACTCAAGACTTATATCACCATCATCATTATGTGCCGTCAAGTCAATTCTGATGTCCGGAGACCCTTTTCAGGGTTTTCTGCCGTAACCATTATTTCAATTAAATCCTTATTTTCTTTCAGCAATTGATCATCCTTGACCATATTCAGTAAGGCCGTTAACGGGGACATTTGAATATTTAATCCAGTTACTGTATTTCCCTTATTTCTTTAAAGATTTGCTTCCATTCTTTCTTTCTTACTTCACATAACCACCACATATGTAAATACATCCCCTTCTCTTTTTTACACCTCCAACATAGTGATGACAGTTGTTGTGGGTTTTCCAGGCTGTTTGGCCGTGTTCTTAAGGTTTTTCTTCCTAACGTTTCGCCAGTCTCTGTGGCCGGCATCTTCAGAGGACAGGAGTCAGAACTCTGTGCTCTGTTGAGAGTTCTGACTCCTGTCCTCTGAAGATGCCAGCCACGGAGACTGGTGAAACGTTAGGAAGAAAAAACCTTAAGAACACGGCCAAACAGCCTGGAAAACCCACAACAACCGTTGGATCCCGGCTGTGAAAGCCTTTGAGAATACATAGTGATGATGAATTTTTATTTATTGTATTCAGTTTTACCGGCGTTAAATACCACCTCCATATTACCTCATAGCAATTTTCCTTTATCCTTACAGGCATATTCTTCATAATTCTTTTATCCCACATTGTATCCCAGTCTTCTCCTATTGCTTCTTTATCCAAATCATGTTGCCACTGTGCTTTTAATCCATGTGTACCCTGTTCGGCCTGAATTAGAAATTTATATATTTGATTTACAGTTCCCTTTCTTTCTGTCTTTTCCTCTAATTTCAGTCTTTTTTCAATAATCTCTTCAAATTTTGTCATTTTTCTACTTTTCGCTTCCTTACTTTTCCATTCCCTTGTCCATCTTTCTATCTGGAGCATGTTAAGCCAAGAAATCTCCTCTCCCAAAATCTCTTTTATATTTCCTTTATCTTTCAACTTCGCCATCCAGTCTTTTATCCTATTTATACCTTTGTCTTTTAATATGTTTCTAAGGGTGTTTTTTTTTTTTTTGAGATTTTCTGGAAAGTTCTTTAAATCCACAACCTGGGATAAGGGAGAAGTTGGTGGGCTCAATACACCCCTAAACTTTTTCCAACTTTCTAACATTTTTAAGGAAAGGGTTAGTGAGCTTTTTAATCTCTTCTCCAATCTTTTCTTTAAACAATATACTTTCATTTTTTTATTCCTTACCATGCATTTCTATCTCTGTCCAAATTAAATTTTTATTACTTTTAATAATATCTGGGATCTGAGTTGATTTGCTATGTAATATACGGTAATTTTAAATTGGGTAATCCAAGACCTCCATTTCTTTGGATTCAGACAATTCTGATGCCGAATCATGGTTGCCCTTTCTGTTTCTCTCCATGTTAAAGAGATTATAAACATAGCATCATATTCAAAAAGGACAGAGCTCAAGGTTTCACAGCTGTAAACATGGGAGAAAGGGAACCAATAGACTCACCTGCTCCTAGTTTAAGGAGGATTCACCGAGATAATTTCCCATTCGGGCATTGACCAGATCCACATCTGTTGACCTTCAGCATCTTTGACACATTGGTCAAAATCCATTAATAAGTCACGAGTAGAGTAGGCCGGCTGAATCAATGGAACTTACAGAGTTCATCGAATTCTCACTGATTCAGTGCATCTACTCTAACTGTGATGTTCAGCTGGATCTCAGCCATTGTCTCCAGATCTTTCTAGGGAATGCTGGCTTACCTAAAACAGCAATCCACATATGAGCCACATGTTCCATAATGTCCAAAGCACCAAGGACACTCAACACTATGAGAGCAGAAACCTCCATTTCGTATACAGCTGTCTCGGTCATAAGGAGCATCAGGTGCTAGCCCTGCACAAAGTAAAATATTTGATGTGCACAATATTAATTTTAAAAGGTATTTCACACCCTGTGTATACACCACAGAATGACTGGAAGAGTTCTTGCACATAGTGGAGAAAGGAGGAGACACTGGATGGTGGGATCCAGGTTGCAATGTAGTTTGTAGGAGCTGAGTTTGGGGCACACATTTTAACCAGAAGGCTTCCCTTCTAGCTTGACAATAGTGGTTAAATATTAATCCATTGTTGTGCAATACAACACAAAACCTATAGCCAAAATGTCATGATTGTGTGGCTGTCAAATTTGAATCCTGACTTTCCTCCCATGTATTCAAGATGGCATCCATAGCTCTCTCCGTCCACACGTTTATGCTCACAACAGGATTGTGGGGTTGGTCAGCCCGAGAGGGAAAGCGACTGGATCAAGGTAGTCCAGCCCCTTTCAATGCTGAGTTAGGGCTTGAACCCAGGTGTTCTGGAATCTAATTCAACACCCTAACCACTGGCTCAAGAAGTTTTATGAGGAGTCTTAACTTTGCACACCTATGTGTTTATGTTGTGTCTGAACATTATTCAGTTATTTACCTGGAGTAGCCATCAGCATGATGAAGGAGACACTCAAGAGAGGGTGGTGGATCTTCATGGCTGATGGATGGATGGGTGTGATCACTTCAGAAGAGAGAAGTAACTTCTATTTAAGAAATATAAAAAACATCAAAGCATCATCTCTTATTAAGTGCCAGCTCGTTCTCCTATCTTGCAAATTGTTACCGACTGCTTCCAGTAACCAGTTTAACTGGAAATAACAAAGACATTGGGAGTCCCAGTCTTGTCTTATACAGTTCAGCTCTAGTAAAATCATTTTCAATGTTATATGTGGAACATTCCAGCCAGTCCTTTTTTCCTTTCGTTTGTGAGGCATTGTTTATCCCAACCAGTAAATAAAAAGGCGAGGCAGAAGAAATGGGGCTCAAACGTGGTTCGTGACTTTATTAACTATTCAACCCTAACCTGAGGTAGGGCTTAAAGAGGTTCATAACACCTAGGGCCAACTATTTTTCCTTCAATGTATTCTCGAAGGCTTTCACGGCCGGGATCTGATGGTTGTTGTGGGTTTTTCAGGCTCTTTGGCCGTATTTATACTCAACTATCCAAGCAAACTGCACCAGAGTACAGAGTTCTGACTCCTGTCCTCTGAAGATGCCAGCCACAGAGACTGGTGAAACGTTAGGGAGAACAACCTTCAGAACACGGCCAAAGAGCCCGAAAAACCCACAACAACCACTATTTTTTCCTTCCTTTCCTTTCCTTTATCCTGTATTTCTGCTTTAAAAAGGCCCAAACTAGACCCATCTTCACCCTGAACCTGTTGGGATCCTCATCCTGGAACCCTTCAAGAAAACAGTAAATTTCAGGTGATGTCACTGAGGAATGGGGGAGTCTGTCATTTTCACAGACAGATACACACTTCTGCTCACAATTCGGGGTTCCTAGACATCAGCAGGCAAGAGGGGCATGCACTGCCTGCATCCCTCCCAACTGGGGTACAGGGGATCCTTCGAAGTGAGAAGGTGGTGGGATTGACCTGCTCTAGGTCAAGTGAAGAACTGATTTGAGCAAAGCCAGACCAGACAGTTTGACCAAGAAGTACATTTAAAAAAAAAAAAAAACATTAAAAAAAAAGAAGAAGGGAGAAGCTTCTGCACTACTCACCCACAAGTCCAAATCGTGTGCACGGGAAACCTAACTTATCAAACAGATTCTGCCCAGGTGAACTGGCGAAGTGCCTTTAAACCTGCAAGAGAAAATATGTTGAAAACAGTGTACATGGACAGCTGATTGATCTAAGACAAAGGAAAGTGTTTGTTTAATGACAAAGGGGTCATATATACAATACAGCTTACATCCTTCAGGAAGCTTGCTTGGGGCCAGGTTAGTGTCTCAATGGGAAACTGCTGGGGAATTCTCAGAAGGAAGTTGGCATTTAAACTAGATGACACCTGATTTAGTGCTCCTTTTGTGTGAACTGAATTATTTCTGCGACAAGGATACATCTCCACCCCCTTTTTTTGCTTCATGGGACAGAGACCTGCCCTCAAGGAATGAGGCAAAACAAGAAGAGAAGCGAAGGAGATTTCTGGCATGTAAAACCAGATGGGCATCCTGGAATAAAACAGACAGGTGAATAAACAGGTACCTTTAAGTTTTGTGTCTGTGAAGATTCTCGGTCCTCCAGGTGAGGTTATCTGGAAGTTGAGTCATGGCAACTGGACTTCTTTCTCATTAGGTTGAAACTTGGATGAGTAGTGAAACATTTCACCCTAATAAGAAAGAAGTCCAGTTGCCATGACTCAGCTTCCAGATACTTTACATTTTGTGTTTTTTAAAAAAATGTGTAACAGCCACCATGCAACAGGAGGAGATCAGTTCACTGTAGGAATAAAACATCAATGCCAATAAATAATTCATTTTGATTTGGGGGGGTGTTGGATGAAGAGGCAACAAGCAGGCAGATAGTCTGCATTCCCCTCTTGTCTTTCCTAGATCCATACTTAGATTGGAACTCTTGTGCTTCCTTCCTCTTTCTCTCTTTGTGGCTAATTCCTCCTCCTTATTTGTATTTCTCCTGCATCTTCAACTGGTTTGAGAGGAGCTGACCTACATGCATGGAAGCAAACTTTCAGGGGCTTCTGTAAGTGAGTCTAACTTTTCTTTATCCATTCTGCACAATGTCTGAATTGATTTTCTTTCAATGAATGGAGAAGAAGAGTAAATCAGGTGTCTTCTTCAGGGCAAACCTGACAAGCAGGTTTGGCTAGTTCAGCTGTGAAGACTTTAAATGCCAACTTCCTTCTGAGAATTTGCAAGAACTTTCCCATCCAGGCACTAACCTGGCCCCAAACAAGCTGAAGGAAGGATTTTTGGCTCCATTGTACATCTGGCCCTTCTCCCATTAAACAAACACTTCCCTTTGTATTAGAGATCAACCAGCTGTCCATGTACACAGCTTTCAACATATTTTCTGTTGCTGGGCTCAAGGCATTTAGCTAGCCCACCTGGGCAGAATCTGTTTGATAAACGAGGTTTCCTGTGGACAGGATTTGGACTTTATAGGTGAGTGCAGATGCTTTTCCCTTCCTTCTTTTCTGTACTTCTTGGTTGAAACTTCTGGCTTTGCTCAAATCAGTTTTTCACTTGACCTAGAGCAGGTGAATCCCACCACCTTCTCACTTTGAGGGACCCCCTGTACCCCAGTTGGGAGGGATGCAGGAAGTGCATGCCCCTCTGCCAGCTGATGTCTAGGAACCTGTAGGGTGAATTGTGAGTGTGTATATGTGTGTGAAAATGAAAGTCTCCTCCATCCCTCAATGATCTCCCCTGAGTTTTGCTGGTTTTTTTGGAGGGTTCTCATTCTAAGACAGTGCTTTTATGCCTGTTCTGTAAGAGAAAATAAGTGTCTTACATGGACTAGCCCAAGCCTAAACTGATTAAGGGTGAAAACCAGAGATGGGGCCACTCTTTGACCTTGCAGCGAAGCTTCTCCTTCCGCCTCCTGCCAGGAGTGGCGAGCGGATGGAGCGCTGTGGAGCCATTGGTAGAATCACACCGTCCGCATCCACGGCAGATCGGTGAGTGGACCGTCCCCCATGGGGCTGGACCCTCATTAACGCCACCTGTGCGGGGATATGCGTATTCGTAGACGAATAAGAATACTCCCACCTCTAGTGAAAACTATCAAAGTTTTGGTGAAACAACTTAAGTGATTCCTTTTCATGAGTCTGGATGATAAAAAGAGGGACGTAAGTCTGTACATGTCCTCCCTGCTGATGGAGCTGTGGGACCACGATGCAGCTTGCCCAAGGCTGGGCACATCACCCTATCAGCTACATATGTTCTGGGTGATGTCAGCCAAGAGGCATAGGGAGGGAATTTGCACTTCTCATCTCTGGCTTTGTAGCCTGGTGCTTTGTAGCCTGAGCTCAGCCAGGTCACTTGGTCAACACAAGAATAAGACTCATTTGCCGTCAAGTGAATTCTGATTCATGGTGACCCTTTTCCGGATTTTCCAGGTAGAGAATACTCAGAAGTGGTTTACATTTCCCTTCTTCTGGGATGCCCCGGAACTGTATAACTTGGAGGGTCACCATAAGTCAAAATCAACCTGCTGCCATGTAATTGTGACAAATGGAGGGAATTTGAAGGCTAAATGTGCCCTAGTTTAATTTGGAATCTTGTTCTTATGGCTTGTAGTAGGCCATCTTTCTGTGGGATGTTGGGCTTGAGTGCTTCTGTGAGCAGCTTTGGTTGTTTTCAGGGACATTTCGAATGGCTTGTACTTTTTTGAATGGTTTGTAGTTTTGTCAGGAAATCAGTCCCATTCTCTTATACAGGTTAAGCGTGGGTGAGAAGAGAGCTCATATACCCGATACTTCCAACAATAGTGACACCTATACCTGAGATAAAGAGCAAAAGGGCATTAGTTGTTTGCGGGTTTAGGGTAAGTTCTGGCTCAACAGTTCTGTAGTATGTCTGTATGAATTTTGTTAGGTCTGTTTCTAGAAAATTACACCACGAGGTTGTGCAATTTTTTTCTGATAGGATCTGTGGATACGATCTGGAAAAATGTGGTATAGAATAATTGGCTCTCAGCCACACGGTTCTTTCTTTCTTTCTTTCTTTTTGAGGCTGTGAGTGCTATCAAAACTGTGTTAACAATTAACAAGTGGGTTAACCATTGACAACACCTCAGCTTAAAAGCTGTGCCTCTTTGTTTACAAATGCTGATCATGAGTTAATTACCGGGGCAGGTCTGGCCATGTACAACACAGCTCTGAGACAAGAGACTAGCCTGATTCAAGCTGGAGAAGAGTCTGGTTGGCTCACCTGCTCCTGTTCCTACATCTTATTCACTAACATAGGCTGCTCAGGTTAAGGGATTAAATAGTTAATAAAATTGTGGCCCAAGCTTGAACCTAGCTTGTGTCTTGCCTTGTTATTTACTGGAAGGGAGGGCAATGCCCCACAAATCTTAATAAAAAAAGGATGGCTGAAATGTTCCATATATATTCCCTGTGACACAGGACTTAAACTGCAGTACTGCAGTCAAGCCTCTGCTCATGACCTGACTTCAATCCCAACAGGCTCAGGTAATCTGCTCAAGGCTGACTCTTGCCATCCTTCTGGGGTTGGTAAAATGAGTACCCAGCTCACTGGGGGGCAAAATGTTCCTTGAATAATGATGTGGTAACCCCCCCCCCCCAGAGAATGCTCTATCATAAGTAGGTGATATGTTAGTTGAAACAACAACAACAAAAGCAACAAGAATAATGATGATGCTAGAAAATAATGTTATTAGAGCTGAACATCAGTCTGGCAGTCCCTGTGCAAGACAAAGACTGGGACTTCCAATTGATTTGTCCTTTCCGGTTAAATTACCAGGGATGTTGTCACATCTTTTGGTCTGATTACCAAATCTGAGTCCAAGGCTTTGGTCTGAAGTCCCAAGTCCAAGCCAAAAACAAGCTTTTTTTCCCCAGAAAAAAGGGAGGGGTAGGTATGTTCTGGGGACGTGGTGGCACTGCAGGTTAAACCGCAGAAGCCTCTGTGCTGCAAGGTCGGAAGACCAGCCGTTGTAAGATCGAATCCACGTGACGGAGTGAGCTCCCGTTGCTAGTCCCAGCTCCTGCCAACCTAGCCGTTCGAAAGTATGCAAATGGGGCCGGATAGGAATTTTTGACCTTCATCCTGATTGGCGTTTGGATGGGGGAAATTTTCACCTATCCCACACTGGAGCAGGGCTGTTGATATTGTGGTGGTAATTTCTGGTCACACAGGCGGGTAGTGTGGAAAGCAGGTATTTTTGGTGTGTCCCAATTGTAAGATCAGGTAAGCCAACAGCGCATCCAACCTCCCGGCTTTGGGAATCGTGCGATTACAGGGCCGGTGCGGGAAAGATGCGCTGGGCCACTTCCGGACCAACAATCATCAAATAAAGATGGCTTGAGGTCTGGGGGTGTTTTATAGCGGCCTGCCAGGTTTCTGCAGTCTGTTAGACCGCTGGAACCTGAGGTCGGGGACTTGCCCATTGACCAAGCAAGGGGTATTTGGAGACCCCTACCTTTTCACCTGTTTTCGCACTACAGCAGGCCCCCCTTTCTTGGGCCAAGGAGGGCAAATACAATTTGATGATTAATTAATAAAATGTGGCCCGTATTTGAACCAATACTGTTGTCTTGCGTCTTCATTCCAGGATTGGGTGGGCAAAGTTTCTGGGGGAAAAATCAATATATTTGACCTGCTCATTAAACATCACACTGGTTTCCAATGGATTGAGTAACGGATTGATTGCTTTTACTGGATCCCTGGGCGGTTGTTTTTTTAAAAATTCTAATATTCTTCTGGGCTTATGACATAATATTATGCAAATGCAGGCAAGTAACTTTATGGAGAGCAGCCAGCATTATTTAAAAGAAGTGTCATTATGACTGAGATGGCAAACTACTTTATCTCCAGGAGTATGGATCATTAGAGGCAGGTTTAGCCCAGGCTATTGCCGACTACGAAATAATAGTTTGAAGGCACGTGGTGGCGCTGCGGGTTAAACCGCAGAAGCCTCTGTGCTGCAAGGTCAGAAGACCAGCCGTCGTAAGATCGAATCCACGCGACGGAGTGAGCGCCCGTCGCTTGTCCCAGCTCCTGCCAACCTAGCAGTTCGAAAGCATGTAAAAATGCGAGTAGATAAATAGGTACCACCTCTGTGGGAAGGTAACAGCATTCTGTGTCTAGTCGCGCTGGCCACGTGACCACGGAAACGGTCTACAGACAAACGCTGGCTCTATGGCTTGGAAACGGGGATGAGCACCGCGCCCTAGAGTTGAACACGACTGGACTAAATGTCAAGGGGAACCTTTACCTTTACCTAGGTATGTTCTAAGTTGCAGATCAAGTCTGAGTCATTGAAAAAAAAAACGTGAGTCGAATCTGAGTCAAGTCACTGATGTGACTTAAGTCTGACTTGTGAGTGAGTCCCATGATTTGAGTCCCCACCCCTGTAAATTGGTTTCTGGAAGCAGCCAGTAACAGTTTGCAAGAAAGAAGAATGACCTGACACTTGTTAAGAGATTATGCTTTGATGTTTTGTACATTTCTTAAAGAGAAGTTCCTTCTCTCCACTGAAGTGATCACACCCATCCATCCATCAGCCATGAAGATCCACCACCTTCTCTTGGGTATCTCCTTCATCATGCTGATGGCTACTCCAGGTAAATAACTGAATAATATTTAGACACAATATAAACACATATGTGTGTAAAGTTAAGACTCCTCGTAAAACTTCTTGAGCCAGTGGTTAGGGTGTTGAATTAGATTTCAGGAGACCTAGGTTCAAGCCCTAACTCAGCACTGAAAGGGGCTGGACTACCTTGATCCAGTCACTTTCCCTCTCAAATTTGGTTACCTTACAAGCCCAGTTGTGAGTATAAAGGTGGGGACAGAGAGAGGTGCCATCTTGAACACACTGGAGGAAGGTCAGGATTCAAATTTGACAAAGAAGAAAAGAGAAAACATGGGATTTGGCCTATAAGTATAATCTTTTGTGTTGTGTTGCGCAACAATGGGTTATTATTTAAGTACTTTTGTCCAATAGTAAACGTCTGGTTGCTGACACTTTGTTTGGGTGGAAAAAAACCCTACATTTTCCTAATCTGTGTTGAAAGCAGAAATACAATCGGCACAGAGTTCTGGATGGACTCGGGATGGATGTTTTTCCCATTTCTCCAAAGAACTGCAAGAGAAAGGTAGAAGAAACATCCATTAAATCAGTGGCTCCCAACCTCTCGTAACCTGGTATTCCTGGACTGGAACTCCCAGAAATCCCAGCTAGCATAACTGGTGATGAACGCTACTGAGAGTTGGAGTCCAAGAACATCTGGGTTACCCAAGGTTGGGAACCACCGCATTAGATGATGAAGACAAGACAAGACAAGAGAAACCTTTTCCCATGATGTTTTAGTATTTTATAGACAAACAAACTGGGCTGGAAAGGAAGCTCTCTGGCTTAAATGTCTACCCCCAAACTCAGCTTCTGTTAACTAACTTGCAACGTAAATCCTAGAATCCAGCATATCCTAATTTCGCCACTATTTATTTATTTATTTATTTATTTATTTATTTATTTATTTGATTAATTGATTGATTGATTGATTGATTTTTATGCCACCCATCTGGCTGCTGTTTATCAACTGAGCCCCTTCCAGATTTTGCATGGTATATATATATGCACACGGAGAGAAATATCTTTTCAAATTAAGATCCTGGACGTCTAATTGGAGTCTTTTACATTGTGCAGGGCTAGCACCTGATACGCCTCATGACACCGACAGCTGTACGCTGAATGGAGGTTTCTGCTATCATGGGGCCCGGTGTCCTTGGTGTTTCGGCCAGTATGGAACATGTGACTCAAATGTGCTCTGCTGTTTTAGGTAACCCAGCATTCCCTAGAAGGATCTGCACACAGACAATGACTGAAATCCAGTCGGAAGTCAACATTAGAGTAGGCCTATTGAATCGGTGGGGATTTGGTGAACACTTTTTAGCTGATCCCAGCATGTGCTGGAAGTGAACCAAAATGGAATTATCCTACTTGCCTTTAAAACAGAGTAGTTTCTGAGAGGGAGACAGAAAGCTATGGATAGGAAGGCTCTGGGGACAGACTGGTTCACACTGACCCTTATGTAGTCCATTCTCCAGCAAAAGGAACCTGTCCCCGCAGCAGACGAAACAGTGGGACAAATGTCCATGTAATCGCCCCGCTCCTTGGCTTCTAAGACTTCGTATTCCAAAATTGTCTTCCTGGTGGAGAAAATCGATTCCTTCTTTAAAATGATGATGATGATGATGATGATAATAAGTTTTTTCCAACTCTTATACATAGAGGAATGAGTGCATTTTGCCATTCTCTTATGAAAGGTAAACTGAAATGAAATTTGTACTGGTCCCTAGCTTGTGACATCTAACTGCCTTATATGGTGTCAGATCTTCGATTCATCTGACCCAGTGCTGACACCTCTGAATGGCAGTGTGGGATGCTCTGAGTCGAGGCTATTCCTACGTAGAGATTCCTGTCATTCCTGTATGGTCTCCCCTCCAAAGGACCAGACCTATCCTTGCTTAAGTTCTGAGATAGGCTGAGATCCGGTGTTTTCAGGGTTACTTTGGTGATATACCACTGGCTGGATACTCCACCTAGAAAACCCAGAAAAGGGTTGCCATATGTCAGAAATGACTTGAGAGCACATGATGATGATGATGATGGTGTTATATGTCTTGAGTGTCACAATGGAATAAAGACAAAATTGAGAAGGAAGAAAGGTGTTTGCTATTTCTTTTTTGTTCTTTCCCTTTCATATTGTTATCTTCTGATAGCAAGTTGCCACTGGGTTTTGCGCCAGTTGTGTTAAGATGATTCAACAGGATTTTGGCTGGGGGATTTTAAGCGGGCGATTGAGAAAGCCGTGGTGCTCCTAGACTCCAACAATCCAGGAGTTAATAGAATTATTTTTTTCAAAGCAGCAGAGGTGGTTATTTTAACTGAAGTAATAAAAGACAAAGAAATTGTTGAGGCTAGAAAAAAGTGGGAAACTTTGTATAACTGGATGAGAGATGAGAACATGAATGGGTTAAAATTATAAGATAGAAGATATAAGATATAATTGTAGAGTTTAAAGGCTTAGGAAAAAAAATGGCAAGATAAGTGGGAAGTAAGCTTCGTAAGAAAGGTAAAGGTAAAGGTTCCCCTTGACATTTAGTCCAGTCGTGTCCGACTCTAGGGGGCGGTGCTTGTCCCCGTCTCCAAGCCGTAGAGCCAGCGTTTGTCTGTAGACAGTTTCAGTGGTCACGTGGCCAGCGCGACTAGACACGGAACACCGTTACCTTCCCACTGAGGTGGTACCTATTTATCTACTTGCATTTTTACATGCTTTCGAACTGCTCGGTTGGCAGGAGCTGGGAGAAGCGACGGAAGCTCACTCCATCGCCTGGATTCGATCTTACAACTGCTGGTCTTTTGACCTTGCAGCACAGGGGCTTCTGCGGTTTAACCTGCAGCGCCACCACGTCCCTTTTCTTAGTCAGAAAACATATCGGCAAAAGTAATAATGATATATATTGTTTTCTATCACATTCTGTATTTTTATATTTACCCCAGTACCCTGTTTCAAATCCCCCTCCCTATGATCTTTCCTTACCCAATCGAAAATGAATTAAAAAACAAAAAGAGAAAGCCATGGTGCTCCTAAGATCGCAAAGCAAAAAATGGAAAGAAAACAGGAAAAAGAGGGGAAATATTGGCATAGGGAGAATGAAGATTGACAATATTATGGCAGTAATCTCTCTCTCTCTCTCTCTCTCTCTGAATCTACCTAGGGAAAGCTGGCGTCCTGAATGTGAGGAAGCAACAACACCAAGGGATGCAAACAGTCCCAAACCAACAGAACCCATGGGTCCACAAACTACAACTCCCCAGAAAGCACAACAAGCTGGCAAATGTGAATGAGCATGCAAGGGTTCGGAATAAAAAGCTTCCTGTTTAAGTGTCTGTTATTCCAACTTGCACATCTAGAGGGTTACAGTTTGCATCTTGAGTTGTCTTTTCGTTACTGCTTTTCTATGCCTTGAATCTGTTTATGGTTGTATAGCAGGTATTGACAACTTTAATACGGTGTCCAGGCTTAAGCTCAAACCGAGAGAAGGAAGCAATCCAAACAGGTGAGGAATTTCTGGTTTCCCTCTCATTTCTTCTCACCAGCCGGCAGAAAACAAAACAACCCCCCCCCCCCACAAAAAACCAGAATGGATCCTCTGGGATGGCTTGGATTACTCCAACCACCTGGCCTCACCTTACAACAGGGATAAGCAGCAAGGAACCCATGGGTTGTGGGTTACACCACAGGGACCCAAATGTAGGCCTCCAGTTCCCCTGAACCCTCTGATACCTCCACACCCAGAATTATTATTTTATTATATATTCTAGACCTGTTGTTGCTTCCATAGCAGCCTCATGGGCAGCCCCGTGTAAAGAGTGTTACAGTAGTCTAATCTCAATATGACCAGTGCATGGACCAGTGTGGTGAGGGACCCAGTGTCTACCCCACCAGAACCAGTTGGAAACTTCCACCTCACCCTCAAAGAATCAGATGAAATATTTTGCCAGCAAACAGAATGGAGAATTTTGAGAAGCTCTTTATGTGCCATTCCAGTTCAGCTCTGTGTCTATTTCTTCCTTCCCAGCATTCACTGCTCTCATCTAAAGATGGGCACCAACTGCTGGTTTGGCGACTCATGCCAGTTCATTTATCAGCCAAACAGGTGTTCAGTGCTTCCCAGCCTTACCTCCAGCAGTGGGTACCCACTCACAGGCAGCACCCTACTTTCTGCCCTGCCTCCTCCAGGCACCGCTTCTGAATGGGCGCCTGCTAGAGGAGGCGGGGCTGGGAAGTGATGAACACCAGTTCAGCCAATAAACAAACTGGCATGAACCACCACTGTTCATGCCCATCTCTACTCTCATCTCCTGTTGTAGTGTGGAAGCCTGAGGTTTGCAAATTACTGTGCTGTGCTTGGAAGTAACTACTTACAATAATAACATGGGTACTGATAGCTAGTTACTTTTTTGGCAGGAATAACTGAGGTGGTGATTACACTATGAAAATAAATCAGGAGACAGATTGGGGTTTTTGAAATCAGGTTGAAGTCACATGGCAGTCACATGGTATTTGGGTCAGTGTGTGCACCCTCTTGGGAAAACATTTAATCTGTTTTTAAATTGTGTTGTATATCGGTCAAAGGGGGAAATGGGCTTTTAAAATAATTGCATTTGAGGCTTTGTCTTGAAGCCACCCACCCTCATGCTGGCTGCCTCTCACAGACACTCGCCGCTGCTGTTGTAGTAGTGTTATTTTTAATATTTGTTTTGTTTTTTAATTCTTCCAAAGCAGAATAGCGCTAGATCAATATTTCAGATAGACAAAAATAAATATAACAGATTGGACTGCAAGCTTTCCCTGCATCCTGAAACCCGTGATCCTGGCATCCATTACTTGGCCCTCTCATGGCTGCATAAAATGCCTCACTTTCCAACAATAGCAACAGCAACAAAAACACTTCCCATCAAAATGAATTTGTGCTTCCCAGTGCATTGTGTAGTCAGAAGTTCAAAAGTTAATTTCAAACATCCTAAACCTGATTCAAAAATAGTTTCCCCCCCCAATGTGTAACTGCACCCTAAGCCATTCTTCACATTGTAAAAGCCAGAATCTTATGTCCAGTATATTTTCAGCATGCAAGCAAATCTATCTCATTAGCAGGTTGTCTGTTATGCTCCCCTTCATCACCTGGTTCAAGAAATGAGGACATGCCTGGTTGTGTAAGGGACAGCAAACAGAAGGAGGAAAATCATTTGCTTGACTGGCCTCACATGCATGGTTTGCCCTAATAGGATTTAGTAAGTGTAATAAGTAGTCATAAAGCAACTTTTAGTTTAAAAAACAAAATGCTCTAGTTACTTGCAAAAGTAACTTTTTAGAAACATTTTAAGCTGTGTTTAGATGAATGTTAATAGGAATTTTTCATGTTTTTTGCCAGGTTTTTTTTTATCATTCCAAAATGGCAAGGGTTTCTTCTCTCTTCTGTAGTTTTCTAAGTATTTTTTGAAGTTATCCAAATACTACAGTGGTTTAGGTATCTAGCTGTAGAGCCAGAGGTTGGGAATTCACTTCCACACTGTGTGTCATGGGAGAAAAGCCTGGCTGTGTAGTTACGGGTAAGCTGCACAGCCCCAGGGTACCCCCTCACCCCAAGAAGAAGGGAATGGTAAACCACTTCTGAGTGCTCTCAGAAAATCCTGAGAAGGATCACCATAAATTGGAATCAATTTGAAAGGAGACAACTATTATTACTATCAAATATTTTTGTGGTGCTATATCAGAATTGGCCACATGAGGGAACTAAGGAACTGTTGATATGACCTCTCTAGTTTTCTGCTCATGCATGATGATAATTATTCATTCCCGAAAGGTCCCGACATTAGCAGCTTTGTTCCAGTCTTGTCAGCTGAAGGATCTCTGACTTCCTTTATTGAGTCAACCTATATTATGTCAGGTCTTCTTTTTCCATTGCCTTTCACTTTCTTACTGTCTTTTCAAGATAGTCCTGTCTTCTCATGATATGCCAAGATAAGAATTCCCTCCATTTAGTCACTTGAGTTCTAAAGTGATCTCGAATTGATCTAGAACCAACTTACTGGTCTTTCTGGTGGACCGCGGTATCTGTAAAGCTATTTTCCGGTGCCATCATCGTATGACCCCGCCACCCCATCTTCTGCCTTCATTTACCAGGTTCTACTGCACATCTGTACATTATAACCAGGAATACCATAGTAACCAAAGAGTAATTCTTTGTAAATTTATGGCATGTTTCTAGCAACAATGCACTGTGTTAACAATGCATAAGACAATGAAATACTTCTGCCAATAGAGAAAGACTGACAATAATTATCATTTTGCTGATTCAAATACTGTGTAAGAGTAGCACAAGAAGGGCAGGAATCCTTAATTATTATCAGCAAATTGTGACAAGTTAAGCTCAGGCATTTCCTATGCATCATCATCTTAGAACCACAAAGCTTGAAGGGACCTTATGGATCATCGAGCCCAGCCCTTGTCAAGGAGGCACAGTGAGGAATCAAACTCCCAACCTCGGACTCCACAGCCAGATGCCTAAAACACTGAGCTATCTGAATGTGCACACCAATCATGCGCCTACACTGATTTCTTAACTTGTTGTTGTTGTTGTTTAGTCGTTAAGTCGTGTCCGACTCTTCGTGACCCCATGGACCAGAGCATGCCAGGCCCTCCTGTCTTCCACTGCCTCCCGGAGTTGCGTCAAATTCATGTTGGTAGCTTCGATGACACTGTCCAACCATCTCGTCCTCTGTCATCCCCTTCTCCTCTTGCCCTCACACTTTCCTATGGAGCACACATTCATACTACTAAATTGTACTGCTTTGTGGAATAAATCAAACATCTAGAAATAGAGAACAGATAGATTTTGCAGACCCAGTACAACATCCAAAAATCCCTAAATGTAAAATCTTAACTTGTGGCAATTCCCAAATTACGTTGTTGGCATTGTGTGCATTATGTGCCATCAAGTCACATCTGACTTATAGCAACCCTAACAGGGTTTTCAATGAGAAATTTAATGGGAGGTTTCATGAGTCAAACTCCTCAAGGAACTTCTGTGACTGAGCAGGGATTTGAACCGGTATCTCCTGAGTCCTCATCCATCCCACCGTCTACTACACCACACTGGCTGTCCATGACATTGAGCTGATAGAAATATACATTGGGATTCTGGCCATACTCCTTGAAATAAGATTCTGAGGTATTGGAACACATTTAGGGATTTTTGGATGTTGTACTGGATCTGAAAAATCTGTCCTCTATTTCTAGATGTTTGATTTATTCCACAAACCAGTACAATTAAGTAGTATGAATGTGTGCTCCATAGGAAATAAAAATGCCTTTGAATGATCATATTCAGCTGTCTGTGGAAAACAGAAGCAAACATACAGTATCAAGAACACTACTGTCCATTGCCATTGAAAAGATATGAACAAACCGGCTTATGCATCTCAAGAAAGCCAAACAGACAAATTGGTGGGAACAGCATAAAACAGACTTTGGATGCAGTTCTAGTAATAGTTAGAGATGGGCATGAATTGAAAAACGAATTGCAAAATTCATCAAAAATGGCGAATTTGTCAATTCATATTTGTTCAAATCAATACCCCGATAAATATGAATCAATTAATTTTTAGCGATTTTTGATTTGTCACTTCATTGGACTATAAAGACACCCACCCACGACACTTAGAGATAACTCTCCTTTACAATCCCTCCAAGTTTGGTGACAATTGGGTTTCAGATGTCTGAGGAAAGACTGAAGAAACTGGGCATGTTTCACTTTCAGCAAAGAAGACTGAGGGGAGATAGGATACCACTTTTCAAATACCTGAAAGGCTGCCATACAGAGAAGGGGCAGGATCTGTTCCCGACCATCCCAAAGTGCAGGACATGCAACAATGGGCTCAAGTTACAGGAAGCCAGATTTTGGCTGAATATCAGGAAAAACTTTGTAACTGTTAGAGCAGTAAAAAAGTGGAACCAATTAACTTGGGAGGGAGCACTGGAGGCATGCAGGAGAAAATTGGACAGCCATCTGTTAGATCTGTTTTGATTTCCAACTCCATTATTCTGTGATTCTATGATTCAGATCTTGGAGAGAAATCAGACTGGATTGGATGTCAATTGGAACACATTCAGAAGATCCTAAAGTGGCCTATAGAACAGTTCAGGGAACCTAATGTGTAGCCCAAGTGCTCAGGATTTTACTTATTAAAGTGGCTACATAAATGATTCACAGCAGCAACCCGGGGGAAGAAATTCTCCACCTCCCCTGTGGATTTAATGGGAGGAACGAAAGCCATTGAAAGGGTTGAATGAGCTGGCACAGATGTATGAAATTTGCCGAGCAATTAATTTCCAGATCTAGAAGGTTAAAGGTGATTGATGAATGGAAGAGAGAGAACTGAGATGCAATGGTGCATGTCATGTGGCATAGTTGGTATACCTGGAAACATAGCTGATATTTCCCCTTCATCTTTCTCCAATCCAAATCACAGAATCACAGAAGGGGCCGATAAGGCTACCAAGTCCAAACCCCTGCTCAGTGCAGGAATCCAAGTCAAAGCAGATTTGACAGATGGTTGTCTAAATTTCTCTTGAATGCCTCCAGTGTTGAAGCACTCACCATCTCTTGAGATCATAGAATCATATCATAGAATCATAGAATCGTTGTAGGGTTGGAAGGGACTTGGAGGTCTTCTAGTTCAACCCCCTGCCCAAGGCAGGAGACCTCATACCATCCCAGACTGATGGCCCTCCAACCTTTTCTTGAAAACATCCAGCAATGGGGCACCCACAACATCGGGAGGCAAGCTGTTCCACCGCTTCATGGTTCTCACCGTCAGGAAATTCCTCCTTTCCAGGTTGGATCTCCCTCTGACGAATTTCCACTCATTGGTTCTTGTCCTACCCTCAGGTGCAATGGAGTAATTGATTCCATTGCTGTACTGCTCAAACAGTTAAGAAGTTGGTTGTTGTAGGATTTTTGAGCTGTTTGGCTGTGTTCCAGTTGTGATCTTACAACAGTTCCAATTGATATGGGGTTGCAGCTTAGATGAAAACTGGGACAGATTAAAGACACAGTCACACCAAAACAACTACATACAAACTTTGAAATAATCATAAATCGAAATTAGAGATGGGGCTTTGTATTTGTAGATGAATATGAAGCCAGAGGCACAGGTGGCCGGCCTGATTACCTCCTGCTCCAGAACCTGCTGGTCCACTTACTCCGCGATGCACAGTGTGTGTGGCCGCTGTAATTGTTAGTGCACCAGTCATGGTAGTAGCCCAGCTGCCACAGCCCAGTCTCCCTGCTTGCCCCAACACTCCGTGGCTGAGTGGGGAGACTCGTTCTCCTGCCCCCGGGCAAGCAGGGATATTGGGCAATACAGCTGGGCTACTGCCATGATTGTTGTGCTGGTGATGATACTGGCCACACATGCCACATGAAGTGGTACAAGTGGAACAGTGAGTTCTGTGTGTGGGAGGAAATCGGGCTGACCACCTATGCCGGCAGGCTTCACATTCATCTATGAATTTGAAGCCCCCATCTCTAATCAAAATGAATGAAGTTTAATATTTTGGAAGGAAAGCAAAAGAAACATAACCTCATACATACAGATAGGCTATCCAGCAGAACACTCAATTATTATTTATTATTATTTATTCAATTTATACCCCATCCATCTAGACCAAAGTCTACTCTGGGCGGCTAAGAACAATACATAAAAGTAAAAGCAATTTAAAATAAAAACAACAGTATTAATATAATTCAAGACGGCAAAGAATAGATTAGGTGATGACAGGAGGGAAGGCCTACCTAAAGAGCCAGGTCTTAAGTTGGCTCTTAAAAACACCCAGCGAGGGAGCCAGACAGATCTCTGGGGGCAGACTGTTCCAGAGGCGAGGGGCCACTGCCGAGAAGGCCCGGTTTCTTGTTCTTTCTCTCTGGGCCTCCCCCGGCGTTAGGCCCCTGAGCCACCCATCCTGGCTAGAACAAGTGGATCTAGGTGGGAGGAGGTGTTCCACTAGATATCGAGGTACTAAACCATTTAGGGCTTTATATGTCATCATTAACACCTTGAAATCAATACAGAAATGAACTGGCAGCCAATGCCAGGCAGCCAAAGTGGGGGAAATATGCTGATATTTTCTCATCCCAGTGAGAAGTCTGGCCGCCGCATTCTGCACCATTTGAAGCTTCCGCATCAATCTCAAAGGTAGCCCCATGTAGAGCACATTACAGTAGTCTAGTCTTGAGATTACAAGTGCATGGACCAGAGTGGTGAGTGCCCCAACATCAAGATAGGGATGCAGCTGGGCAATACACCAGAGATGGAAATAGGCGGAGCGGACTAACTGTCAATTAGGGATGGACACAAAATGGACCATGAAGCAACTCTCCCTGCACAAATAGAGCCATTTCATGTTTTACTTTGGGGCACTTTGGGGAAACACGCCTGCCCAGAATGAAACAAAATGGTGAATTATTATTGGCATTGGCAATTCATCGTAAGAATGGCTGAGGATCGGATTCCAAAAGATTTCCTGTATGGAGAATTAGTGCAGGGAAATCACCCCAGAGGGAGACCAGAGCTGTGATACAAGGAGATCTGCAAGCGGGATCTGAAGGCCTTAGGAATGAACCTCAACAGATGGGAAACCTTGACATCTGAGCGTTCAGCCTGGAGGCTGGCGGTGCAGCAGGGCCTCTCCCAATTTGAAGAGACCCTTGTCCAGCAGGCCGAGGCCAAGAGGCAGTCCCGAAACCAGCAAAATCAGGGAGCTGGACAGGGGACAGTTTGTATTTGTCTTCAGTGTGGAGGGGATTGTCACTCTCGAATTGGCCTCCTCAGCCACACTAGACGCTGTTCCAAGTCCTCTGTTCAGGGCACGTTACCATAGTGTCTCGAGACTGAAAGATGCCTAATCTAATTGGATACAGATCTGGCATTCAATAACACCAGAGTGGAGGGACGGCTGATCTGGCTACCTCGAGTCTGACAGGTGGTCACAGTGCCAGAACAGTGAACAGCCTTCAAATATCTGTTCACCGTTCTTCTGAAAACGAGTAGGAACTGTGCCATCACCATATTTCCCTCTACCCGTAATCATTCAGATGTTCAAAGGACCCCCGCTGTGGGCAGGGGGCGGCAAGCCTTCCACTCTATGTCAAACAAAAGAGAAGAGAAGAAAGAGAAAAGACCAAAGAACATAACAAGTTAATAAAAGTGAGCAATGCAATAATAACAAAATTAATCAAAACCGTAACATAAAAACACACATTTAAAATAAACAATAATCACATTAAGCAACTTAAAAGTTAAAACTTAAGAAAAAGAGAGGGAATAAAAATAAGAAACTGCCACCCAGACCACACCCCTGACACACCCAGAGACAAGAAAAAAGTAAATAAGGAAAAAAAAATAGAGCAATGAAAAAGAAAAGAAGAAAATTTCTCCCCTTACCCAAACCACTCCCAATGAGTTGAAATGAGTCTCTGCTGCTGGATAGCTCAGTGGTTGAGGTCTCTGGCTGTGGAGCCAGATGTTGGGAGTTCGATTCCCCACTGGGCCTCCTTGAAATGGCCTGGACACAATGATCCATAAGGTCCCTTCCAGCTCTGCTGTTCTAAGATGAGGGTGAGCATGATTACTTTGCTGGTGTTAGGGAAGGATGTAAGGAGCTGATGTACGATTTTGCTTATACCAAATTAAATCATATTAATATTAAGTTTTAAACTAAGCCTAACTGATTTCAGTGCTTCTCATCTTCCTCTCAATTCAGGGAGGGAATTCTGCATACTTAAAGTATTAAAAATTCTATGAAACATAAAGTAATATTTTTCAAATGGGTAAACTTAGAACAATTAAAAAAAAAACCAGTGGTACATCTTCCATCCCTGCACCTTGGAAAGCCACATGGACTCTTTCCACCCTCAGGCCCCCAGAGTTCTTTAAAAAATGGAGGAAATGAGTGAAAAAGCCCCCTTAGGCTCTTTCATAGCCAATAATATTTTTTAAAAAATTAATTGCAGGGGCTTCAGGAGTGCTGCCATCATCGAAGAATGAGAAGAATTGTCTCATACCTTCTCAAAAGTTGTCACTGTTGACATGTGTTGTCAAGTCACCCCTGACTCATGGTGACCTCATGAATAAGTGATCTCCAAAATGTCCTGTTCTCAACAGCCCTGCTCAGCTCTTGTGAACTCAACCCCATGGCTTCCTTTATGGAGTCAGTCCATCTCGTATTGGGTCTTCCTCTTTGCCTGCTGCCCTCCACCTTTCCCAGCATTATGGTCTTTTCCAGAGAATCCTGCCTTCTCAGAAGGCGCCCAAAGTAGGACAACCTAACTTTCAACATTTTGGCCTCCAGAGAGAGTTCAGGCTTGATTTGATCAAAGGTACAAAGGAAATGTTGGGGCAAAACTTTTTTAAAAAGTGGCTGTGTTGTCAATGCTGAAGAGGGGTACATTTTATCCCCTGGGTCACACGTAACCCCAGAAACATGAGTTGCCCATTCCTAATTGAAGTAAACAGAATTATTCCTCTTCCTCCCAAAACCTTTCCATTCCATTTATTTATTTAAAATATTATTTTCTTTAAATAATTATTTTATTTAAACATATTTGTTGTTGTTTAGTCATTAAGTCGTGTCCGACTCTTCATGACCCCGTGGACCAGAGCACGCCAGGCCCTCCCGTCTTCCACTGCCTCCCGGAGTTGGGTCAAATTTTTGTTGGTCGCTTCGGTGACCCTGTCCAACCATCTCATCCTCTGTCTTCCCCTTCTCCTCTTGCCTTCACACTTTCCCAACATCAGGGTCTTTTCCAGGGAGTCTTCTCTTCTCATGAGATGGCCAAAGTATTGGAGCCTCAGCTTCAGGATCTGTCCTTCCAGTGAGCACTCAGGGTTGATTTCCTTCGAAATGGATAGGTTTGTTCTCTTTGCAGTCCAGGGGACTCTCAAGAGTCTCCTCCAGCACCACAATTCAAAAGCATCAATTCTTTGGCTGTCAGCCTTCTTTATGATCCATATATATATATTATTTCTTCTATGGCAAAATCCAAACCACAGGAATGAGACAAAACAGCCAAGCATGAAAGGACATCTATGTGGAGGGTGACAACGCTTTTTTCAGAGAAAGCACACAGAAAAAAAGAGTGAAGAGAGTTTTCTGGGGTTAATGTATGGAGATCTAGAAGGCAGAGTTGCAATATTTCACACAGGGTTGTGTAAGTGTGTTGTACAGAGCTATGCTGACCAAATTTCATTTTAAAACGCTGATGATTTTTTTTTTTGAGGCAAACATTATCTTGCCGCCTACAGGATCTGTTTCCCAATTAATTCTGGGTGATTCTTTCAACCGAAAGAATTTCGCTTATCGGTGCTTGGCCGGCTTCTCACTGCTACGCATGACCAATGAAGCTTCCCTCTTGGACCAAAAGGAGGACAATTCTGCCCAGGTTGTTCACACAGGATCACAGAGGACTTTGTATCCTGTGCTCCTCAATGACCTCTTGGTTACTATAGAAACTGGGGGCAGGAAAGCATGTCCTTGAATGGTACATGAACCACCACAAATGGAAACACCAGACAGCCTACAACCTGTATATATATATATATATGTACAAATATATTTGTATTTGTATTCGTATTTTATTTTTTGTTCTCCCTGTGAGATAGCAAGAGTTTGGTTGGCCATGTGGACACATTTTTTGAGCATATCTGTAAATAAACAAAAAATCGCTGCTGCCTGTTTGCATGGACTTTGAACACAATAAAAGGATTAGAGTGATCAGAAGCTTCTGTGGGAATAATCATCCTGTACTTTTGGGCTTGTGCGTGTATATGTTTGGGTGCATGTATGTGTGTGTGTTTGGTCTCCCCCTCAAAGATGCTAGAAACATTTTGTGCTAGAGATATTTAGCACAAATCGTGCAATGGGGGTGGGAGGAGGAGGGGAAGCTTGGTTTCAGTGTAACCAGGCAGCTGCAAAGTGGCGTCCCTGATCGTACCAAAAAGGAGTGGTTTAAATAGGAGCAATCTCTCTGAATGTGACCCTTTCCTCTGCATGAAAACTGCTCCAGCCCAGCTCCCAAAAGTGGGCGTCCTACAGCTGAACCTAAAAGGCCAGCTTGGTCATGGATGGGGATCAGGCAGGAGCATATCTCCCCATGCATCGTGTGATCTCCCCAAAATAGAAGCACCGGATGGCTCGCCAAGTGGTCCCAATTGTGATCTGTTTCCCTGTTGGATCACACCCTCACTCTTGTTCTATAGCAGTGGTTCCCAAGCTTGGGTGTCCAGGTGTTCTTGGACTACAGCTCTCAGAGATCTTGGCCAGCACAGGTAGGGGTGAAGGCTTCTGGGAGTTTTAGTCCAAGACCGTTCAGGGACTGGTTCATCCCAGTTCGTAAAGACAGAAGCACAGATGCTGCTGCTCCCCTTCCCAGCCTCCTCAGCCAATCAGCGACTCACCTGGCCCAGCTCGCTTGCTTTTTCGTCCTCCTCAGCTAATCTCCCAGTCACAAGGAAGAGCACAGACTTCTCTGTCCTGCCCTTTTGCCTGAGTGGGAGAAAAACAAAGGGGCAGAGAAGCCTGAGCTCCTTGCCGGGACTGGAAGATCAGTTGAGGAGGGGCAGGAAGGAAGCACGCTGGGCCTGGTGAGGGGCTGGTTGAGCTAGAGGAGGTGGGGGAGGGGAGCAGCAGCACCTCTCCTACCACCTTTATGAACTGGGATGAACTGGTTCATGCCCATCTCTAGTTGGGAACCACTGTTCTCAAGGCAAAAACCCTTTCCTCAGCAGGTTGTCTCACCATGTCAAGACAATCTGTTTTCGCCAAGAAATGAGACAATAGTGAAGGTAGGTAAAGGTAAAGGTTCCCCTTGACAATTGGTCCGGTCGTGTCCGACTCTAGGGGGTGGTGCTCATCCCCGGTTCCAAGCCGTAGAGCCAGCGTTGGTCCGAAGACAGTTTCCGTGCTCACGTGGCCAGCGCGACTAGACACAGAATGCTGTTACCTTCCCACCATGGTGGTACCTTTTTATCTACTCGCATTTTTACATGCTTTCGAATGGCTAGGTTGGCAGGAGCTGGGAAAAGCGATGGGAGCTCACTCCGTCGCGTGGATTCGATCTGACAACTGCTGGTCTTCCGACCTTGCAGCACAGAGGCTTCTGCGGTTTAACTCGCAGCGCCACCACGTCCCTTAGTGTAGGTACCCCTTACCAATTCCCTTATTTCTGCCTTGTGACAAACTGTGTGTGGGATTGGTGGATCACACCAGCTTCCAGCCTGATGACATTGCACTCAAGTGAGCTTTCTTTCTGGCATTGCGAAACATTTTAAATTTTCAGATTATTGCACGAATATACACATGCCCTTGTGTATTTTTCAGCTTTGAAAAAAGAAGGACAGGCAGGAAGACACACTCTTGTAAGTATCTTAAGAAATGCCTGGATGATTTGCACCCATGATTTGTCTAGTCTAGCTTTCTACCACCAGTAGTGGTCATCTAGATCCTCCTCAAATACCTCCTTCCTTGCTTACTCCCAGCATTTAGTACTGAAAAGTCTACAAATATTAAAAAGAGATGTTAATGCTTTGGAGGGAATGCTTTGGAAAAAGCCACCAATTAATTGTTATACCAATTAAATAATTATACCATCCATCATACCCTCTAACTTTACCCTCTCTCTCTCTCTCGACTTTGCTCCTGCGTGCGTGTGCAACTCCTCCCCCCTGCACGCAGGGTTCCATCGCGACCAGAACCCAACGCTATCACTGCATAGAGAAGGAAGACAACTGGGCAGAGGGAGGCAGATAAACAGATATGCTTATTCCATCGCCATGGCCATCTTCACTGAATTTATTACTCAACTTTCTAAAAAAATTACCTAAAGAATCAAATACTCTTTGCAAAATAAAACCAATCCATATTTTTGAGTTCAAATATGGAAGTGCTGTCCCTCTGTTTTTTTTCTTTATAAATCATTAAGGCTGCTTTGACTATGATAGCAGTCTATTTTGGAGAATGAGGTGTGGGTGTGTGAGGCTCTAGACCAGTGGTTCCTAACCTTAGGTCCCCAGATGTTCTCAGACTGCAACTCCCAGAAGACTTCTCCACTAGCTGTGCTGGCCAGGATTTCAGGGAGTTGTAGTCCAAGAACACCTGGGGACCCAAGGTTGGGAACCACAGTTCTAGACCAATCTACAAAGGGTTCCAGATCTCTCTCATTTCTGGAATGCCTCTCCCTCCCATGTGTTCCATGCTTTAAATTTTGTAACCAGCACTTCTCCATGACTGCTAGTCAAAACAGCTCTTTTAGCTGAGTGTTTTTTCAACATATTCCTCAGCCAGAGAATTCAACAATTTTCCCTTGATCGGCTGTGGATAGAAATTGCTTGTGGATAGAAAAGAACAATTTCAAAAGCATGCACACATATATGCAGACATCCTGCTTACCTTGAAGCATACTCAGAGGAGTTCATTGCTTCCTGGAGACCAAAGATTACAACATTACCAAGAATATTTTCTTAACTCACAATGATTAATAAACCACTCACGTAGTTACAAAAGATCTTCTGAAAAATTACTCAATGCAAATCTCTTGCTTAAA
Source organism: Intellagama lesueurii (assembly GCA_037013535.1). Classification (NCBI taxonomy): domain Eukaryota; kingdom Metazoa; phylum Chordata; class Lepidosauria; order Squamata; family Agamidae; genus Intellagama; species Intellagama lesueurii. Next base: position 346,625,328 of record JBAJHW010000001.1, on the reverse strand, counting down.
AAAACAGTTGAGGCATTCAGATAAACTTTTAGCTCAGTTTTTAGTTGATGCCACACATGTTCATATTATAGATTCAGAATAAGGTAATCTAAAATGCAGAAAACAGCCAATACTGAATCAGTGATAGCTAAACTCTTGTTGCTTAGTATGGTAAGTCAAACGTCAACAAGCCCCATTTGAGTTAATGGAACTTACCGAGAAGGGGGACACACCAAATCTCAACTGATTCAATGGCCTTCTCTGGCACAACCTACTAGCCTAAGCATTTCCCAGATTTCAGCCATTATAACGGGGACCTTTTTCTTACATTAAGAAGGACAGGTGCTTGGCTATGGCAACTCTTAATTTGGACATCATGACTTAACCAATGAAGATTTTCTAAAGAAATGCCCTGACTATGTCACATGTCATAATTGTAGAATTGTAACAGAAGCCTCTGTGCTGCAAGGTCAGACGACCAGCAGTCGTAAGATCGAATCCACGTGACGGAGTGATTTCCCGCCGCTTGTCCCTGCTCCTGCCAACCTAGCAGTTCGAAAGCATGCAAATGCGAGTAGATAAATAGGTACCACCTCAGTGGGAAGGTAATGGCATTCCGTGTCTAGTCGCGCTGGCCACATGACCATGGAAACTGTCTTCGGACCAACGCTGGCTCTACGGCTTGGAAACGGGGATGAGCACCGCGCCCTAGAGTTGGACACGACTGGACTAAGTGTCAAGGGGAACCTTTACCTTTACCTTAACTAGTGGTGCATTCATGAGTACGACTGAAAATGTTGCAACAAAACAAAAGCCAAGAATTGTGTGTACAAGATTATTGCCCATCTGCCATCCTAGACACATGGAACTTGCCAAAAAAACAACAACACGCACACACAAAGGAAGCCTTGTCCCATTGAGCTGTACCTTACCTATCCTTCCTATTGACCTAGATGTGCTTTAGGGTTCAGGATGAAGATGGGAAGAAGGGTCCACATTCCAAAAAGATGAAGGACTTTAGAAGGCAAAGAAAGGGGAAAACACTCCCATTCACAGGTTGAGGAAGTGGCTGAGGAAGGGAAGAGGATTTATTTTTTTTTTTTTTTAGGAAGGAGCCAACCTTAAACCCTTCTTCTCTTCTTCCCTATCTCCTCTTATTGTTTATGTCATCTCTTTTGTGGTTCCCTTCAGAAAAGGTGAATGGACACCAAGAACATTATGCAGTTTCTAGTTATTCAATAACTCTGTAAACTCATGACATGTTATCTCCAGCTTCCACCAGAAAAGATTAGTATGCTACTGAGAGAGGGAGAAAGAGAGAATAAGGTCTCCAGTTCCCAAATTCTTCCATTTGATCTGAAATGTATTCTACCTATGTCTGGTGGTCTGAACTAGACTTGAAGGGGGAGATTTGTGAATCCAATCTTCTATATGTCCCAAGAGGCACAGTACTTTTCAATAGAGATGGGGACAAACCATAAAAACAGTGGTTCATTGTGGTCCATGGTTCGTTGAAGTCTATGAACCACAAACTTCTTAAACTTTTGGGAAAAAATGAACCACAAATTGGTTTGTTTTGGTTCAGAAGTTTGAGAGCCCTAGAATGACTCCCCCATCCACCTAGAGACACCAAAATCACACAGAGGTTTCCTCTGACTCTACACTCCCTCCACGTTTGGTGAAGTCTGGATTTCGGACATCTGACTTATGCAACCTCAGAGCAGGTCCCCCCAGGGAAGTGCCTTTTAGCAACTGACTTGGAGAAAATTCCAGCAGTGGTTCGTGCTTGGGAACCTGGCATAGGGTGTTGCTCATCAGGAGGTGGACTGGGGAGTGACAACACCCTTTCCTCAAACCCCATGGACCAACATGCCACTGGATATCTAAGCTAACCTGGTTCTGAGGGAGAAGGGTTCCTATGACAAGCAGAAGTGGCTCTGAGGTGAAAATGGCCCCTGTGAATCAGTCTTATAAATAAGAACAAACAACTCTCCCAGAGCCCTTTGAGCCACATGCTTGGTTGCCTGGCTTGCCAGTCCAGTAGTCTCTAGGTCCCTCCCAGGGTTGCTGAGTGCTTCTGATTGACAGGAGCAAGTTGTTGGGGGTGAGAGGGGAGAAAATGGGCGAACAAAACCAAATGGACCAAAAATCACTAAAAAAAGTCAATTGGTTTGGTTCATTTTGGTTTGTTGCTTTTGATCAACAAGAACCAACCCGACCCAACAAACCAGTGATTCTTAACAAACTTCCTGGTCTGTTTGTTTTTCGGTTTGTGCCCATCTCTACTCTTCAGCTCTCTACTATCAGTTGCATGATTTGAGCCCCCAGATACCTTTCAAGGGATATGCTTGAGGAATTACCTTCCTAGCCTTATGTTTACGTACCTCCTACCCACGTGTGGTTCCTTATCTATTGAATTCTCCATTGAGCCTATTACACTTTCTCACTGCTCTTCCCATGTGAGTCATGAGTAATGGACTGTGTTGGTAATTTGTTTTGAGACATTTTAGATTTCTGGACTTCAGCCCCTCCTGCGCAAGTACAGGAATAGCTGGGGGCTTAGATCAGGCATGTGGTTTACAGTTTGGAACGTGTGGGTGTTAACGATAATGCAGCCTCAGGACATTGTGGCATAAATGAGTTTGATCTTTATGAGTTACTGCCCTTGTTTCCTTCACAAAAAAAGAGGGGGGGATGTTATATGGTATTGCATAATCAGTTCACTAATCCACAGAATCTTCCCCAAGGCTCAAAGTTAAGGAATTTTCCTATTGGTTCTTGGGGAGTTTCCATATAAGCTAGGCATGGGGCCTCCAATTCATCTCAGGGACCAATTGAAGTAGATCCTAGTTCTGTCCAGAGTGATGTGGGTACCTGGATCTGAGTCCATTTGTAAGACTCCCATTGACCGGATTTGGAAAACCAAAATGTCTATGAGCAAATGAGAAAGAGAGAGAGAGAGATGAGCGATCCTAGAGAGATACTAAACCTGTTAAACTGTGCTTCAGGAAATAATGATAATAATATAATAAAAACAATCTTAGAACTTCAGAGCTGAAAAGGACCCTGTGGATCATCAAGTCCAGCCCCTGTCAAGGAGGCCCAATGGGGAAACCGAACTCTCAAACTCTGGCTCTGCAGCCAGAGACCTAAACCACTAAGTTATCCAGCACATCTTATGTATCTTTAGAGTTTTTTTTTAAGTTAAAAAAGGGGAAGAAGGAAAGGAAGTAGAAATTTTTAACCTATCTAATTTGATTTGTGCTGTGGACACAAATCGGTCTGCTCACCTCTAGACCTCATACAAATAAGCCTGAATAGACCATAAAGACAAAGTGAACCTGCCAGATTTTGGAAGTTGGTTCATAGTTAAGGATTTGGTAGAAAACAGCACACAACCCCTTCTTCTTTACATTTAGTACATGAATTATTTGTGCCTTAAAAAACAACAACAACAACAGAAGACCTACACTGCTGACTCCCCTCATTTTGCCCCTTTTTTTCTCCTTTGAGACCCCAGGTGTATTTTCATAGCTGGATGTTTTTTCTTGTTGGGGTTAAGAAGGACTTTCAGAAACAAGCAAAATTCAGAACATTTACTAAGAGAGTTTTTCTAGAGTTATTCCAGTATGGTTTTTTTTTTTTAAAAAAATCAGAATTTAGCAAAACTTGAACATTTCTTCATATTCAGTTGGAAAGAACTTGTGATTCAAAACATAGAAATATGGGAGGAACTGAAATTGCCATCCAAGCCTGGGGCTTTGAATGCTTCACATAAGTCTAATGTTGAATTTCTATATACTCAGCCATGATTGTGGCATTGAACGTTGATTGCCATCTCTCTCTTTTCAAGAGATTTCTCATTTTGAACACTTATATTGTGCCTCTTGGATTTGGCTGAATGGGGAGATGATTTCATTTCAGTTCCTTTCTGAATTATTTATCCTAAGTCACATATTTCATCATTTTCAAGACAGAAAGAAACTGAGAGTTATTTTGTTTTTAAAGCTCATTTGGACTCATGAATGCTATCTCCAGGAAATGTCCATGTAAAATAAACTAAGAAACGTACTAAGTATCCATCCATCGTATATACATTTTGAGATGGAGGACACTATTATGCTGAACAACAGATTAGAGAACTGGGCCCAAACAAACAAAATTAGTTAGGATCATCATCATCATCTTAGCACTGCAGAGTTGGAAGGGACCCTACGGATTGTCAAAATCCAGGGCCTGTCAAGGAAGAACAGTGGGGAATCGAACTCCAAACCTCTGGCTCTGCAGCCAGATAGCTAAGCCACTGAGTTATCAAGGATGCTTGATATGGACTTGGCAGTAGTGTGTGTGGAATGGAACTAGGGATCTCGATAGGCCATAAGCTAGGCAGGAGCCACCAATTTGATGCAACTGTTACCCGTATAATTATGCACCTTTATGCAATACTTGGAAGCATTAACAGAGATGCAGTGTCCAAATCAAGGGAAACAATAAAAACACAGTGCTCTGCTTTCATTAGAACGTCAGCTGAAATACTGTGTCCAGTTCAAGACACTACTGTTTAGGAAAGGTGTCAACAACATGGAAGATAGCTAGAGCGGGGTGACCAAGGCAAAGGGTTTTCAAACCCAATCCGATGAAGAACCTTTGAAGGAGTTGGGTAGGTTTATCCTAGAAAAGAAAAGAATGAGAGGTCATATGGTAGCCACTTGAGTTAAGTGTATCGTGTCAATATTATGTTAGCACTAATGCTATTGCTAAAAAGATTGAGGTCATTGCCTTAGGAGGCAGATGCTGAGAAGAAGAAGCAAGTTGCTGGAGGAGGCACAGCTGTGTAATATGTAGCCTGGCCTGCATTTCAAACTGCCTTTTGCACACAGAATGGGAGGTAGGATGAAACCACTGGGCAGTAGTTCTAGGCTTAAATCTTGTGACTAGTATACCCAGAAGCTTGAAACAATTTAATGAGTGAACTAAATCAGCTGAAACAATTCTATTCAGTGGAAATGAGCTATTAGTATAACTTGTTTAATTATGTGGGAACTTTTAGTTCTGGGGTCTTCTTGTAAGTAGGAGGATGACAACCCTAGGTGCTAATTGAGATATTCTTCTGTCAATCTGGGTCCAAAACGGCATCATCCACAGACAAGAAAGAGGTGATACTAGCCAGCCACTAAATCATGGGATTTTTGGATTTTTTTAAAGACTATGAATTCTGTAATTCTCCATTTCGGGTTTTCCATTTGACAGACCCACACCTATGAACACCTAAATGTGGCTCAGCTAGAGAAAAGACCTGATTGTGAAGGCTTTGAGGCTTGAGGAGAGATAGGATAGCACTTATCAAAGACCTGAAAGGTAGTCATACAGAGGAGGGGCAGGATCTCTTCTTGATCATCCCAAAGTGCAGGACATGCAACAATGGGCTCAAGTTAGAGGAAGGCAGATTTTGCTTGACTATCAGGAAAAACTTCCCAACTGTTAGAGCAGTACAACAAGGTAACCAATTACTTCAAGAGGTGGTGAGTGCCCTGACGCTGGAAGCATTCAAGACAAAACTAAACAAACATCAACCAGATACACTTTGACTTGGATTCCCCCATTGAGCAGGAGGTTGGACTCAAGGGTATTACAACTCTGATTCTTTGATATTGGATGAAGAATGTTGACTGATAGTTAGAGGCAGTGCATGACAATCATAGGAAAAGGTGGGGGAATGGAATGTTGCATCTTCAACCATGAACAGCAGATCTGCCCCTAAAAATGAGTGATAACTATTGTTGTTACCACTACCGAAGTTCTTCCTTTTCTACTACTTCCTCTTCTTCTCCAATGCTGTGATTTTTAGCTGGAGTTTGCTGAGGTGCTGGTAGTATTCACATTTATGTGAAAGCAATTGATCATTTAATAACTTAATTGCCTGATTTATTAAAAGCCAACTAAAGGGTTGTTTATTTTGTTTAATCCATTGCCCGCTAGGTCCCTTGTGCAGTGAGAAAGGTCATTCCTAAATTTAAACACACACAAACACATACACACACACAATCTGAGGACAAGCAATGTCAAAAGCAGAACTGGAATGTTAGAAAAACATCTCTGTCAGTGGTGCACGACACAGTGTAGGCTGCATTTCATGCAACCAAGGTCAACAAGGCGACTGATGGGATTTAGACATTATTCAAGTTATATAAAGGACAGAGAGATTGATGGATTTTCCCTGCACTTATTGCATCATCTTTTAAATTATTTCAAACTTGCTTACTAGGCAGCAGATAACACATTTTCCAAACGGTTAAGCATGGTTATTTATTGACAAGGGGTCTGTACACTTCAATTCCACAGTCATTTCCAACCCTATAAATATGCAAGCATTTCCCAGCCTCATCCTGCAAACCACCAGTGGCCTGGCAATCTTTGTGAACCTCTTCTCTCCATCAAAGTTCTGAGCCCACCATCATGAGGATCCTTTACTTCTTTTTCGCCATCTTTGTCTTCCTTTTCCAGATTTCTCCAGGTAAGATGGAATTTAAGTTGGGTTGGAGGGAACCTTCTCAGATTGGAGGAAACACACTTAAAAGGTAAAAAATAAAGGAAAGTCATCCGGACTATTGAAAGCAAACAAAAGAGAAGTGGATGTTCTAAGTGACAGCATACAATCATAGAATCATTGGGTTGGAAGGGGCCAATCAAGCCATCGGGTCCAACCTCCTGCTCAATGCAGGAATACAAGTCAAAGCAGACCTGACAGGTGGTTGAACAATTTTCTCTTGAATGCCTCCAGCGTTGGAGCGCTCACCACTTCCTGAGGTAATTGGTTTCACTGTCATCCTGCTCTAACAGTTAAGAAGTTTTTCCAGATAGTCAGCCAAAATCTGGCTTCCTGTAACTTTAGCCCATTCTTATAAGTCCTGCAGTCTGGAATGATCGAGAACAGATCCTGCCCCTCCTCCGCACGACTACCTTTCAAGCATTTTAAAAGCACTCAGTCTTCGTTTCTCAAGGCTAAACATGCCCAGTTCTTCCAGTTTTTCCTTATAGGACTTGGTTTCCAGTCCCCTGATCATCCTTGTTACCCTCCTCTGAACTTGCTCCAGTTTGTCAGCATCCTACTTACAGTGTGGTATCCAGAACTGGATGAAGTACTATAGATGAGGCCTAATTGGTACTGAATAGAGGAGAACTAGTACCTTGTGAGATTTGGAGACTATACGTCTGTTAATGCATCCTAAAATATCATTGGCCTTTTTTTGTAGCCACATCACACTGTTTGATCTACATCTTCATTTTTAAAGCTCAGAAGGGTAATACAGTATGTTCTGTTATGCAAAATTGAGCCACTACTCCTTCTAAAATAGTTATTGTTGACCAGATTGGCAGTGGCTTTCCTGGATTTATTTTCCAGACCCAGCTGCCAGGATCGGACCTAAGACCAGCTGAAATGAAAAATGGTGCTCTACGACTGAGCCATAAATTCTTTCTAAAATGATACAATTGCATTTTAGGACAGGAGTACGTACTCTGTCCTACAGTTTTTGGGTGATAAAAGTGTCCCAGAGTGAGCACTAGAACAGGATCCAGAAACATCATTCTCTACTGGGACTAGAAAATGTGGTAGAGAGTGATTCAAAATCTGGAACAAGGAATACCCCATACTGCAACATTTTGTTGCAGAAGCTGCTTCTACATATAATTGATCCAAGTGATGTAATTTGTTTGTTTGTTTGTTTGTATAAAAATTAGTCTTCCTTCTCATATGGTTTCCAACTCTATCCATCAAGGTAAAGGTAAAGGTAAAGGTTCCCCTTGACAATTTGTCCAGTCGTGTTCGACTCTAGGGGGCGGTGCTCATCCCCATTTCCAAGCCATAGAGCCAGCGTTTGTCCGAAGACAATCTTCCGTGGTCACATGGCCAGTGCAACTTAGACACGGAACGCTGTCACCTTCCCATCGAGGTGGTCCCTATTTATCTACTCGCATTTTCATGCTTTCGAACCGCTAGGTTGGCGGGAGCTGGGACAAGCGACGGGCACTCACTCCGTCACGTGGATTCGATCTTACAGCTGCAGATCTATAGACCTTACAGCACAGAGGCTTCTGCGGTTTAACCCGCAGCGCCACCACGTCCCTCTATCCGTCAAAGGTTAATCCAAAAGATACTTAAACTTCAGAGAGTTTTTGAGGGAGCATGTTTTGTGGTTTTACATTTTGGCTGTACTTGCAACTTGCTACACTTAGTGTAGCAAGTTGCAAGTAGAGTAAGCCCACTGAATCAGTGGGGATTTAGTGAGTCAATTCCTGTCTCAATGGGACTACTGTTGTTGTTGTTGTTGTTTAGTCATTAAGTCGTGTCCGACTCTTAGTGACCCCATGGACCAGAGCACACCAGGCCCTCCTGTCTTTCACTGCCTCCCGGAGTTTGGTCAAATTCATGTTGGTAGCTTCGATGACACTGTCCAACCATCTCATCCTCTGTTGTCCCCTTCTCCTCTTGCCCTCACACTTTCCCAACATCAGGGTCTTTTCCAGGGAATCTTCTCTTCTCATGAGATGGCCAAAGTATTGGAGCCTCAGCTTCAGGATCTGTCCTTCCAGTGAGCACTTAGGGTTGATTTCCTTCAGAATGGATAGGTTTGATCTCCTTGCAGTCCAGGGGACTCTCAAGAGTCTCCTCCAGTACCACAATTCAAAAACAGGGACTACTGTACTTGCAACGTACTATACTAAGCAACAGGATTTTAATCATTAAGTGGAAATTAGGTATTCTGTAAAATACAGGGGATTTTTTCCCTAATGCTACTTTGGCTGTGTTGGAGAAGTGAAAAATCTTTCAGCGGTTGCTAACGTTTCGGGTTTCATCAAGGATGAAATGAGTTTTGTGTCAAGGAAACATTGGTGGCCATTCACTGGAACTCACTGAACATAAATGATGGATAACAAGATGTACCCCTTCACACAGTGGTTTCCTAAACTGGGGAGTTCACTGCCACAAGATGTACAAGTGCTGCCACCTTGGACAACATTAGAAAGAGACTGTATACATTCACAGTGGAGAAGTCCATCAGCGGCTACTAGTCAGGACTAGAGATGGGGATGACTCACCATTTTGGCGAGTCGTCCTGCTTCGTGAGTTGTCAAAAGTTGACGACTCATGAAGCACGAAGTTGCCCCCATGAACTGACGAATAATGAATTTATTCATCGATTGGGGGGGGGGGGTTTACTAAAAAACAACAACAGGCAGGCCAAGGGAATCCAGGCTGCCCTCTGCAAAGATGGCAGCTGCAGCTTCCCTCCCCTAAAGGAAGCCACAGCCACCATCTTTGCAAAGGGCAGCCAGTTTCCCTTTCTACAGCTGCGGAGTCCTGATGGAGACCTCGGCAGCGGCAGCGACGATTACGGTAAGGGGGTATCGGTGGGGGTGAGGGCAGGGGCCTAAGGTAGGGAGAGGAAGGGGTGGGGTAGACTGTGGGGGGGTGGCTGTCTAGGCGGGCTGGTAGGCAGAATGGAAAAGCCATAGGATGGCTTTTTAAAAAAAAATCATATGGGGACGAATAAAAACGGGGAAATATTCATTGATCTGTATTCGTCGGGACTTAAAATTTGACGAATATGGATTGATGAATATATGACGAATTTGCTATATTCATCGGAAAAAAAATGATCCATTTTTATATTCGTCCCCATCTCTAGTCTGGACCACTCTGTCCAGTATACTCATGTCCAGTATAAGAGACAATTGTTATGTGACATCAGGTCCCTTGTGCATATGGGTTTTCCAGGTATGTGAGATGATCAGGGAGCAGTTTACCAGTGCCACCCCCCAGTGAGGTTCCTAGACTGAGCAGGGCTTGGAACCCAGGGCTTCTGAGTCCTAGTCTGATACTGTATCCACTACACTACATTGGGTCATAAGAGAAACTGGCACTCTGTATATCTGTTGCTGGAGAACATGGAGAACACGGTATAGACTGCATTCACGTCTTACTAGTAGGCTCCCTATAGGCAACTCATCGGCCACCGTGTGAGGGTACCTTGAGCAGAATAGGCTTACCATAGTTCTTCTTATGAATGTATCCCTCCAAAACATATGAAAAAATGGCTTTCATTCAGACAGGTTGGTGGCAATGATAAGCAGTAACAACAGAAGGCAAAGCTAGCCCAGGCAAGCCCTCCAGGCATTCATTTAATTGTTTTCCATGAGCAACCATTCACATGGAGCAGTCATACATTATGCCTACCACAATCACCACTGAAGTCACCAGAATTGCAGTCGAAGAGGGGGATGAGCTTCTGCACCCCTACGGTGAACGTAGAATGGCTTCAACCCAAGGATAAATGGATATCTTTTCTCCTAGCCAATGCTCATGGCCACCGGTTGCATGTACCAATGAATGAATACCAAAGCAAGAAGCTCATGGTTTATATTTTCTGTCTGTCCAGGTTATACTCAGCCGCCTCCTCTTGAAGATACTATTGCATGCCGAAGTCTTCCTGGCTTCTGCAAAACTGGAGCATGCCCCCCAACTCATGTTGTGTCGGGTACTTGCCATGGAGGCTTACTGAACTGCTGCAAAAAGTGAGTAGTCTATTTTGAATGAGTTCAATCCAAATCTTTGCTTTCTTCCATCTTAATTTTCTGTGAGTCAACATCCCATGCTGGCATTGCTTTCTCTTCTCTTAGTGGTGCACGTCCTGTTTGAGAAACTGATCTACAGAGTTGCAGTTGCAGCTGGTTGCTGTTATTCAGCAACTCCATCAATACACTCATGGGATTGTAGTACCTGATACGAATGGCTTGCAGGTGTGGTTGTGGTTGTGGTTATATGCCATCAAGTCACCTTCAACTTAGGGTGACCCTGTAAATGAGTGATCTCCAAAATGTCCTGTCCTCAACTGTGCCGCTCAGCTCTTGCAAACTCAAGCTGGTGGCTTCCTTTAGAGAGTGAATTCATCTCATATTTGGTCTTCCTCTTTTCCTGCTGCCTTCCACCTTTCCCAGCATGATGGTCTTTTCTAGAGAACCCTGTCTAGAACCCTCAGGCCCAAAATAGGACAGTCTCAAGTTTCAACATTTCTGCCTCCAGAGATAGTTCAGGCTTGATTGGATCTAGGACCCACTTGTTCATCTTTACTGGCAGTGCAGGGCATCCACAAAGCTCTCCTCCAGCACCACATTTCAAACAAGTCAATGCATGTGTGGAGCAACAAGTAAATCTCACAGCTTCTCACCCTTGGTGAGAAACTAAGGGGGGAAATGCTTTGTCTCCTCACAGCAAGATCCGTGCAGCTATGAGGTTTTCAGTGCAGAGGTTGAATCACTATTTCTTCAACTTTATCAGTGTGACCAGTGACTCCGGTTTAGCCTGCTTCTTACAGAAGCTGTTCAAGGCGTTGAACCTATTTAAGGCGGAAGGCTTTAGTACCTAAGTACCTTAGATAGCACCTGTAAAGTCTGGATTAAAAGCCACAGAGGAATCACAGCATCCCCCCCCCCAAAAAAAACCCTTGGAGTTAATCATAAGGTAAAGGTAAAGGTTCCCCTTGACATTTAGTCCAGTCGTGTCCGACTCTAGGGCGCGGTGCTCATCCCCGTCTCCAAGCCGTAGAGCCAGCGTTTTGTCCGAAGACGGTTTCCGTGGTCACGTGGCCAGCGCGACTAGACACGGAACGCCGTGACCTTCCCACCGTGGTGGTACCTATTTGTCTACTCGCATTTTTACATGCTTTCGAACGGCTAGGTTGGCAGGAGCTGGGACAAGCGACGGGAGCTCACTCCGTCGCGTGGATTCGATCTTACGACGGCTGGTCTTCTGACCTTGCAGCACAGAGGCTTCTGCGGTTTAACCCGCAGTGCCACCACGTCCCATGGAGTTAATCATACTGAGTTACTTAAGTGCCAAACTGGGATTGCTACCCTTTTTCTTTTGTGGGGTGCTTCTTCCCTGTGCCATATGTATGGCACGTAGATACATCGCGGTCCTCTGTAAGCTTGAAAAAACCATACGCCCTCAATTTGGTTACAGGAAAGGAGAGGAATTTCATTTCCATCTTTTTTGTTCTGCTGTGTTTTGGATTGCTGGCAAGTTTGTCACAATTTACAGGCTTTCTGTTTGAACTGGAAAAAAACTTGAGGTTGTTTTTTTTTAAAATCTCAAGCCCAGTAAAACTGTAGGAACCACTGGCTTTCATGAGTGATTGTTCTTGAAATGAGCCTCAAGAAGGCTTAAATAAGTAGCCACGTGAGTCAAGAAGAGATGATAGTCCCAGGATGTAAAAACAATAGCATGCATTTTATTCCAAATCAAAAATCCAATGAGTTTCAGCTTAGCCTTTTCAGCCTTTTGAATTCAAAAGGAGTCGGACTTAGATCTAAGAAACAACCAACCAAAAAAAAGCCTTTCTAAACTGAAAGTGCAATATTCACGCCTTTGAAGAAAAACGAACTGCTTTGGTGGATGTACCGGTTCCTTTTCCTTATTAACAAGTTATGAAACATGCTGAAAAGTGTACTTTTTCTGAATGTTCTCCTAAAGACCGGTTCACCTTACATTTCATCTCAGCTGAAGCCTAGATAGAAATCCTGTGCACCCTTATTCCATTGGACATGGTAAGAGCTGTTCAGCAGTGGAAGGTGTTGAGATAAAAGGATGGAAGAATGCTTTAGCTTTTTCAACTGAGTAACCTTTGGAAACTCTTCCGACTCTATAATTCTGCAATTCTACAATTCTCTCAGGTTTCTCTCAGACTCACTCAGACAATGGCATTTATTTTCTCCAGACCTTATGTCATGATTGCCATACCGTCAGGCTGAAGCACATCAATAAGCTGTTGCAACAGCTAATTTTCAGGCTATGCTCCAATGCACTAACATTCGTATTTTGATTCCTTATAGGGATATCCCCTCATGAAGTCCTCATCACTCCACTCCAACCACCACTGGTCCTATCTGAGAAGCACATCTACTACAAACGTTTGCTGTTCACCACTGAAAAGATACTTCCTATGAATCCACCATACTATGATCATTCCACTTTTCTGTCTGTGTTCTGCTACTAAAGCAGAAGTCAAGCTGAGATCATGCATGCAGCCCCTTCTTAACACAAAGGTTTCATTGTTCATGTCAGCTAAGTTGTGTTTATACACCTCTCTTTCAAAAGCACCATGAAGGGCCAGGTCTTGTGCTGTTTTGTTCTTCAGATTAAGCATAAAAATAAAAAATAGTTGACCATCACACCTCTCATCTCTCTCTCATTTTAAGCACTTTTCAAAACTGCCATCACATGAACGGTGGAAAAGCTAACACAACCGTTTAGAGATCCTAAATTTGTGGGGGAGAAATAACATGGTGAACTTCTTATAGCATTACCTACTCAGGTGATTATTATTATACACCAAAGATCAGCAACTTCTAGAGGTCTACGGGTGGGGCACACATGACTGTCCATGGACCTTGGCGGGCCATTCTTCTTTCCATGACCTGTGCACAATTTTTTTTTCCTTAATTTTTTTCTTCTTCTTCAAAACTGGAAAACTTCTGTACCCTGTAGTGGCGAGAAATGATTTTACACGTTTTTTTAAAGTGTTGCAGGAAGGTCCAGAGGTCCTCAAAAATTGCACTTCATGCCTCTTAGAAGGCACAAGAGAAATTTGGGGTTCGTTTTTGTTCAAAATAAAAATTTAAACGGTCAGGGGAGTAGTGTATGGGCATCCTGGTGGTTGTGGGGTTGCTGGGGAGGGCGGACTTCATTTGTGGCTCCACAGGCCACATGTGGTCTATGCACTGTGTGTTGCCTGCTCTGTGACAGAGCAACTTTTGGTAACACTGCCTTATCTTTATACCACAATTTGTTCTTCCAGGTCAGACAGAACTTGGGAAAGTACTTTTGGAAAGTACCTTTGGACTGGGAGAAGGAGAATCTCTTAGCTAGTCTGAACATTCCTTGAATCTGGAGACTCCTGGAGTCTCCTGGCCAGCCTGGCCATTTTCCAACCCCTGGGCCCAGTACTTGCTTCCTCTTTCCCAACACCTGCTATCTAAGATCCTTCTAATGGGAGATGATGTGAACTGAATACAGAATCTCCTGCAGGACAAATATATGTTCTAACACAGAGCTAGAGGTGGGCAGGGACTACTGGGTTTACTAAGTAGTTGTAGGCTATCACCAGTGAACCCGAGATGCTAGGATGTTCAGTGTCCTGCTCGGTTGAGAAACACCAACACATAGTGCTTTTCCTTTTCCTCTCATTCACCCATTTCAGATTCCAAGATTTTGGCCAAATATCAAGAGAAACTTTCTAACTGTTAGAGCAGTACAACAATAGAAGTAATGACCTCCGAAGGTGGCAAGCACTCCAGCGCTGGAGGTATTCAAGAGAAAATTGGAAACCATCTGTCAGATCTGCTTTGATTTGGATTCCTACATCGAGTAGAGGGTTGGGCTCGATAGCCCTTCCAACTCCATGATTCTATGATTCTAAGATCTGAAAATGAATGAAGTTAATCTTACGCTTAGCAAGGAAACTGTAGCTTGAGAAAAGTTACGGAACAACAGGATATCAATATCTTAACAGGACTGAATGGGAGGGGAGTTCAGAGGGTTGACTGGTGAGTTGATGATAAAACATCATAAAGAGATAGTGGCTGGAAGGAAGAACATGAGGCATGTATTGCAGAATTAATTCACTTTCTTTGCACCTGGACTCTGAAAAAAAAAAGTCTTGTTTCCACTGATTCTGAGCCCTTCCAGCAACTTTCACTGATGTAGTAAACATCTTTTTTTCATTATCTGCCATTCACTGCAACTTGGTTCAGTGTGAAGAAGGCAGGAGACAGATCTGCTCAGTTGATGTTCCACAGACTCATTTGGTTTTCATGACTCTGGTGGCACAGGTACATGACAATCTCTCTATTCTCATCTGAACTGAATATTTAATACATGTTGGTTTGGTTCTGGAGTGCCAGAAGTGCCATAAAGTGTGTGTGTGTGTGTGTGTGTGTGTGTGTCTGTGTGTGTGTGTGTGTGTGCAAAAACACACACACAAAAAACAAACAAAAACACCACTTGGATTCCACCAATTTACAGGAATCTGGAGAAATTGAAGATTAGTGAAAAGGGTCATACTGCTAGCAGTTCATACAAACCCCAAATTATGCACATTTGCTCCTGAAACAGGAAGTTTCACATAAACATACACACACACACCATTGTTTTCTGCAAAGAGAGAACTCTGACAAAAGTTCCAGGACATTCCTCACTACCTGCACTAGAAAGGATGAGACAAGGAAGGTTTTGAGCTGACATAAAGGTGGCTCTTCCTTCTATCCCTACCAAAAAATATGAAAGCAAGCCTATTCTTCCTACTGCTCTGTTGATTTCAGTCCTTTAGCTGCTGAAGTCCAATGACATAGATTGTGTTGGCAATGCTTCTCCCCAAAACATCTGAACAATAGGCTGTGTTCTTTTAAAACCACAAAGTACTCACTGTAGTACCACACCTGGGCACAGAGAATTCCAAAGACAAGAGGGATATATGGGTAATTATTTGAAGATCTGTCATATTTTTATATTTTTGACATTTTTTTAATTTTAAATGTTATTAACATCCCTAGTATGACGATGCAAGTTAGAATTGTAGTACAATACTATCACATTACTTACATATCCTTTCAGTAGATTGTCTTTCTTTATACATCCACTAGTTCATATTTTAACATGATTAATTAATTCTTTTTAAAATATTACATGCCTGCAATCCAAATTACTTCCCACATCACATTCTTCTTTTCCTGAGCTAATTCCATATGTTAATAATGGTTGCCAGGTTTTCATAAATTTATCCTGTTTTATTTCCCCTCTATATATTTTAATTTGATTGGTCAGCTTTTCCATCAGGACCATTTGCCAGATTCTGTTCTCAATTTTTTTTTACTGAAAGATCTTGAGTAGAGATGAGGACGAATATAAAAACAGATCAGTTTTTCTGACGAATATAGCCGATTTATCATATATTTGTCGATCCGTATTTGCAAAATTTTAAATCAGGACGAATATGGCTTGACGAATATTTCCTCGGTTTTATTCGTCGATCCGTTCATATTCGTCTATATTCGTTACCCCTTTTGGGGGCCTCTCAGAGCTTGCTGGCGCCAATTCAAAGCTCTGGCCAATCAGGACACAGATCCTGGATTGGCATGTCCGGCAGCCAATAGCGCTGCTGAAAGGTGTATCTACTTTTACAGACACTTCATATAAGCTTTTCCCATCCTGCCATTCCCCACTTCTGTTCGTGCTCTCCGGAGTGAGAACAGTTGCTGCTCGCTGGTTTGCTGGTGCTCTTGCGGTTTCACTTTTGCGGCAGCAAAGCAAAAACTTATATTTTTCTTTTTCATCATCATTCATCAATCATCATCAACTTTACTGGGAATTTGGGGAGGGATTTCAGGTAGCTTAGGCTACTTCTTCGGAAGGGCTTAATTTCATTTCAAATTCAAATCAATCAAACCTTTTTTTTCCCCTGGAGGCTTGTGTGTGTGTGTGTGTGTGTATTATCCGGGGGGGGGGGAGAGGAACTGTCATTGTGTGACTGTGGAATCTCTTTTCCTTTATATTCAGTTTTCAAAAGTTCATTTTAGAGAGGCTTCTGTCTCTCAGGGAATTTGGTGGGTTGCTGGATCTATCATTCCTTTTTCTTCCAAAACTTATTTGTGTGTGTGTGTGTGTGTGTGTGTGTGTGTGACTGAGACTTAGCTGGCAGGGCTTTTCTTTTTGGACTTTTTTGCTTCTCTGCCACAGTGGGTTGGGGGGGGGAATTTTCCTAATTACATTATACTGGGGGGGGGGGGCTTTGTTTAGGCAGGCAGGTCACATTTTAGTAAAAGAATTACACCACCATCATTCTAAAAATAAAATTTACACACACTACCTGACCCTCTATTAGTTTCCTTCCTCAATCTCCATTGCTTTATTTGTTTAGTTGGTTTGTTAGGCAGGCAGTAGAAAATGAAGGGATTTCTTCAGGGGCAATCCAAGGGGAAGAAGGCTGTGAAGCTACGCGGGCTAGGTAGCAGCACCGTCATCATGACCACCACATGCACAACCACGTCTACGATAGCCAGTGCCACTGTCCCTCCTCCGGTGGCCTTGCAGGCAGGCATGGAACCAAAGCTTCCAGAGGTGCCAAAAGAACTGTCGCTCCTCTTCCTAGAGGAATCTGAGGAGTTACTGGTTTCCGAAGATCCCCAGTCTGATTTGGAACCAGTAACGGCAGGGCAGGCTTCACAGCCACCCTCACCCCTGTTCCCAGAGTCATCTGTTCCCTCCTCCCAGACCAGCAGCACCCCTGGGACACAGAGTTCTTCCCAGGTCAGCAGTCAGGGGCAGGCAGTGGGTCCTCATTTGGGCAAACATGGCAGAGGGGCCATGTGGGATCATTTCACGGCGCTCAGCAATGACCCACGGCTGGCACACTGCAATACCTGGCTTGGGGTAGTCCGGAGGGGGTCAGACCCCAGGCATCTGTCCTCCACCGCCCTCCGCCAACATCTGGAGAGGCACCACCCAAGGCTCCTGTCCAGGGAAGGCACTTCGTCCGTGCCATCTGGGAGATGGAAAAGAGCAGCTCCAGGGGAGGCAGAAGGGAAGCAGGAGGAGGCGCCTCCTTTCAAAAGGGCAGCCACAGGGTTTTCTGGGGCCAGGAGCATGAGGCAGGCCACGCTCCACAAAGTGCCACCCATTGGGTCCGCCATGACCCTCAGCCAGTGGTCAAAGGTCAAGGCCCAGCAGGCGGCCACTTGTCTCATCGCCGAGATGATCGTCCTGCTTGGACTTCCACTGTCCATCGTGGAATCCCAAGCCTTCCGCCGGTTGCTGCATTTTTTTTTTGCTCCCTGGTACAACCTCCCCACACGGGGAGCTCTCAGTTCTAGAGTGCTGCCCTTGCTCTATGACTCTGTGAGGGAGGTGGTCTGTGACCATTTTTCACGGCTACAGGGGCGCAAGGTGCACTTCACAGCCAACCTGTGGAGCGGAGGTCAGCACAGCTACCTCTGGCTCACAGCCCACTGGTGGCAGCCAGATGACTTGAGTAGTGGCAGGGCATTGGCGACAGGGTCGCAGGGGCCCTTGCCCTGCCCCCAGGCTACAGGTCCGTTCTGCTGCAGGTGCGGCACATGGAAGTCCAGGCGATGGGGAGGAACATTGCCAATGAGTTCCTGTCCATGCTGCAGGAGTGGACACCGGAGGGGGAGGTGACCCATGGCCACATGGTCACAGATGCTGGGCGGAATATGTTGGCGGCATTGAATGCAGTGGGCTTTGAGGGCATCGTATGCATGGTGCACAAATTACACCTTGTGGTGCATGATGCCCTCGGCCTGCGCAGCCACGTCAAGCCCGAGTGGGATACAGGCACCTGGGAGACGCGGGCACTCTTGGAGCAATGCCGCCATCTGGTGGGTCACTTCTCCCGCAGCCTGAAAGCTGCCTGCCGGCTGCGTGAGAGGCAGGAGGAGTTGGGTCAGGAGACCCACATTCTCCTGACAGACCTGCCCACCAGGTGGAACTCCACCTACACCATGGTGTCCTGCCTGGTGGAGCAGAAGGCTGTTTTGGAGGACATCATGTCCTCCATGCCTATTCTGCCCGGGGGGAGAGAGGTGGGCATCAGCTCCACGGATTGGCTGGCCCTCTCCCAGATGGTGGAGGTGCTCAAGCCCTTCCTGGAAACCGCGGACATCTTGTGTGGTTATACAGCAAGCCTGGGGTGGGTCATTCCCCTGATTCATGCCCTCGATCAGTCCCTGGAAACTGCTGTGGCACCAGGATCCTCCCTCCTTCCAACCATTCTTAGACAGACAGAAAAAAACTCGCCATCCAGACAAGTTAACAGTTGTATGTTTGTTTGTTTGTTTGCTTGCTTGCTTAAAATAAATAATATACTATCCTATAAGCTTGTTTATTTTCTTGTATCATGTACTCATTCAGACCACAGACTCGCTGGTCCATCTTTCTATTGTCTACAGTGGCTGAACAGACAGTTCTACTATTCTCATAAACAGACTATAACCTTTGAACAGATGAGGTAGGTTTATTTCGAACAAGACCCTTATTTCCTAAATGATTTAATTTACGAAGCACCATCACTATTCTACTCTGTGGTACATGGCAATGTGTGATGACAGTGAGTTAAAAATGGATTTATGCTAGCAAAGTTAACACTAGCAGGCCAATTTGAAAGCTCTTCAAAATTATAGTACTTTCTTTCACTCCTTGGATTATAACAATTTACATATTCCATTTCCCCTTCATCTTTTTCTGTCAAACTGCTGAAAAGAAATGTCCCATTTGAAAACTTTCTTATCCCAAATGAACTGAATGAAATTCTCTTCCTTTAATAATAATCAAGTCTTGTCAAGTCAATTCTGTCATGGTGACCCTTTACAGGTGTCACGATCCCCACGTGGCCCTTCGTTTGTTCTCCCCAAACTCAGGTCCACCCTCTGGATGCGATCCCTCTTTTCACGCCGCCACCAGTGGATCTATGACCCACAATATACCAAATATGTATCTCAGACACGTGCTGCCAAATATAACAGGTTTATTGTTTGGTTGGTAAATCACAGAAGTAAATCATAGATGTTCTTTTATTGTTCAATCATTAAACTTGGATTTGATTACACGTTTGCTTGTTTATATTCATTCACATCAACCACTATAACAATATCTTCTGACAGTCTATCTATTCCCTATTACTTTTAACTCTTGTCTATTCTCTAACACACCAACTTTCCAATCTCTGTCTCAACTCTTCAAATTCTCCTCTCTAACTTTCTCTCAGTCTCTCTAACTGTCCTCCTGACTCCGCCCCTCCTGTCCTATCATAGGCTCCTGCACTTGAGCTCATATGACGGACAGGAGTGACGTGGGCATTCCGCCACAACAGGGTTTTCCAGGTAGAGAATACTCAGAAGTGGCTTACCATTCTTTTCTTCTGTGAGTGTCTTGGGAATGTGTAGTTTGTCCAAGGCTACCCAGGCTGGATCTTCTCCCAATAGGCACAGAGGGGAATTGAACTCCCAGCCTCTGGCTCTGCGCCCAGATGCCTAAATCACTGAGCTATCTAGCCAGCTGCTCTTCATTTAACAGTGGCGAAATTCTGTCAGTACAGCTATTCCAGCATGAGGAGGGTCTTTTCATACCTGCCTACCATGTTTAAGCTGAGGCTCCAATACTTTGGCCATCTCATGAGAAGAGAAGACTCCCTGGAAAAGACCCTGATGTTGGGAAAGTGTGAAGGCAAGAGGAGAAGGGGACGACAGAGGACGAGATGGTTGGACAGTGTCATCAAAGCGACCAACATGAATTAGACCAAACTCTGAGAGGCAGTGGAAGACAGGAGGGCCTAGCGTGCTCTGGTCCATGGGGTCACGAAGAGTCAGACACGACTTAACGACTAAACAACAACAGCAACCATGTGTAAGTGTGGTGGGGGGATGCAACCAAATTGAGTACCATAGCATGGATGAGTACTAGAGATGGGGGTATTTGTATTCATATATGAATACGAATACCCCCGCACAGGTGGTGATAACGAGGGTCTAGCCCCTTGGGGGCCGGAGGGTCCACTCACAATTCCACCACTGCCATGAGCTCCGAGATCCTTCCTATCACTCCGGAGCTCATGATCGGTTTGCCACTCCTGGGAGGAGGAGGGATGACAAGCCTCTCTGTCAGGTCGAAGAGCGGCTCACACTCTTCAAAAACGAATACCCCCATCACTAATGAGTACTCATAGGCTGAAATCCTGTTGCTTAGTGTATGAACATTCATAACTTCCAGTCCGTTCTTCACCAGTAAATAAAGACATCATTCTTGGGAGTGCACTAGCAGTTACAAATTTTCTTATGCTAAGTTACAAATTTTCTTATGCTAAGCAACATGATCTGGATTTCAATCAAATCCAGATGTTTAAGAGCTTAGAATTTCACTGAAACCCCTTGGCCTGGATGGCTCCATTTGCCAGTTATGGTTTCTCCAACATTTTTTTTTTTTCCTCTGCATCTCATGCTCTCAAGTTAGGGAAATTCTTATTTCATCATCATCATTAAACAAAATTCTCTCTAACCCATAACCTCGTTGGATGGGTTTTCAAAAGGGTCAGGTCATAAGATCTCCCTTCAGTATTCCTCCAGTGCTGTTCACTTGTTTTATTTAATTTAAATAAATCAAATAAATAAATCAAATAAATTTATTGTCATTGTAAGTATATACATAGTATACACATACAACGAAATTCACACAGACACCCAGAGACCAGACCCACATGCACACACATAAAAAATCCCCAAATACTCCCCACCTACTAAAAATCCCCCACTAAGAACACAAACATCTGCACCGCAGGCTAGGTTACACTGTCCAACTGTTCACTGCTGGTGGTCTTTAAGTTCATTATTAAGTGCAATTATAGCTCTGGGATAAGAACTATTCAGAAAACGTGTGGTCCGAGTCTTAATTATTCTGTATCTTCTGCCAGACGGCAACAGTTCAAAGAAATTGTGAGCAGGATGGGAAAAGTCTCTCAGGATGTTGTGTGACTTCCTCAGACAGCGGGATGTGAAGATGTCATCCAGGGTTGATAGCTGGAGCCCAATGATATTCTGGGCAATTTTAATGGTTCTCTGTAGGGCTTTTTTGTCCGCTACAGAGCTGCTCCCAAACCATACAAGAATGCCATAGGTTAGGGCACTAGAGTAGTCCTAGAACGAGCTGGAATTTTTAGCATGTATACATTACTGAAACAGCGACGTCTACGTTGGCTTGGGCATGTCGTGAGAATGGCTGATGGTCGGATTCCAAAAGATCTCCTGTATGGAGAATTAGTGCAGGGAAATCGCCCCAGAGGGAGACCACAGCTGCGATACAAGGACATCTGCAAGCGGGATCTGAAGGCCTTAGGAATGGACCTCAACAGATGGGAAACCCTGACATCTGAGCGTTCAGCCTGGAGGCAGGTGTTGCATCACGGCCTCTCCCATTTTGAAGAGACCCTTGTCCAGCAGGCCAAGGCAAAGAGGCAGTCACGGAAGCAGCAAAATCAGGGAGCTGGACAGGGGACAGATTGTATTTGTCTTCAGTGTGGAAGGGATTGTCACTCTCGAATTGGCCTTCTCAGCCACACTAGATGCTGTTCCAAGTCCTCCATACAGAGCACGTTACCATAGTCTTTCGAGACTGAAGGATGCCTAAATTGAGGGCACTTTCAATGGTGCTATGATAGTAGGACAGAAGTAAATGCTGAGATAACTTTAACTTCCTGAGCATTCTCAGGAAATACAGCCTCTTGGTGCCTTCTTCACTAGCATGTTGGCATTTATAATCCATGAGAGGTCCTCTGAGATGTAAGTGCCCAGAAATTTAAAACTACCAACCCTCTCCACTTCCTCGCCATTTATGTACAGTGGTAAATGTACATTTCTCTTCCTCCTAAAATCAATTATGAGTTCTTTAGTTTTTTGATGTTAAGTGTAAGATTATTTTCTTTACACCAGAGTATCAACCCTTGTACTTCCTTTCTATAAGCAGACTCATTGTTCTTATTTATGAGCACCACCACTGTCATATCGTCTGCAAATTTAATAATTGTGTTGGTGTTATACAGTGGGGTGCAATCATGTGTGTACAGGGAATAGAGGAAGGGACTTAGCACACAGCCCTGGGGAGCTCCTGTACTTAGTACCAGGGTAGAAGAATGGTGAGATCCCATCCTTATTGACTGTGGCCTATCTGTCAGAAAGTCCTTTACCCACAGACAAATTTTCTGAGGTAATCCCAGGTTGATCATTTTAAAAAACAACCTATTAGGTAGAATGGTATTAAAAGCGGAGCTATAATCCACAAACAGCCTCACATAAGTTCCCCGTTGTTCTAAGTGACTAAATACAGCATGGAGAACAATGGACACAGTATCATCAGGAGTTCTATTTCTCCTGTATGCAAATTGGCATGGGTCCAAAGAAGGTGGAAGACTAGCCTTAATGTAATCCAGCACCAATCTCTCAAAACATTTCATAATAAAAGATGTTAAAGCTACTGGTCTATAATCATAATCATAATCATCTATAATCAGATACCATAGCTGACTGCTTGGGGACTGGTACTATAATAGATGTCTTCAAGCAAGTGGGGACAGAACACTGCAACAAGGATAGATTGAAAATATCCATAAAAACTCCAGCTAATTCTGCAGCGCAGCCCCTAACAACTCGTCCCATGATTCCATCTGGTCCAGCTGCCTTTCGAACATTAATATTCTGGAAAGTGCATCTCACATCTGAAATCTGCAGTAGTAGTGGTTGTCTGTCGATGGTAGATTCTATCTACTATAGATAGTAGGTGCTGGAATAATGGTTGTTCCCGTTTCCACCTAAAAATGGCTGAAGAATTGATTTATGCATATTGTGTTCTTACGGTGTTGTAAACTACCCAGAATAGTGCAGTACACTAATAGGGTGGTAAATAAATAAACAGACAGACAGACAGACAGACAGATAGATAGATAGATAGATAGATAGATAGATAGATAGATAGATAGATAGATAGATAGATAGATAGATAGATAGATAGATAGATAGATAGATAGATATTAAAAGGTGGGTCTGGATTCAAACCTTCTTGGATGATGGGATCAGAAAACTGATATCACTAACAGAAATTGATGTAAATTAGTTCCATATTAAAAACATATTGCCTTGAATCGTATTGGTGTTCAGTCGCATAAGGTTTGTGTAACTTGATGTATCTAATTGTGGATTACTGATGAGATGCCGAGATGCATCTTGGTTGCACAAGCAGCCTCATGAGCAGCCACAAAGCTGAGGTGCTTCCCAGTACATCATCCAATCGATCACATTTAAAGGATGCAAATCAAAAATTTACCTTCACTAAAAAGCCCTCAACCCAACCCAAACATCCCACAAATTGACAAGAAGGGCACTCCCCTTTTAAAGAAAATTTCCAACATGTAACATATATCCTTGTTTCAGATCATAATTAGAGATGGATTAAAAATGAATCACCAATTTTGTTCAAAAATCACTAATTTGTTGATTTGCATTTGTACAAATCAATGCCCCAATGAATATAAATCAAATGAATTTTTAGCGATTTTTGATTCATCAATTTGTTTGGCAATAAAACGCTGCACCCAGACACCTAAAGGCACCCAAGCCAGCTGCTAAAGGGCACTTTTCTGGGGGGACTCAGGGGATGTGGGTGTATAACTTAGATGTCTGAAATCCAATATTCACCAAACTTGGAGAGGAGAGGAGAGTCATGGGATGTTTGTCTGTGAGCTTGGTGTCTCTAGGTGCCTGGGAGGAACTTTCCTGGGGGGTTCTTTGTGAGTATATAACTTGGATGTTCGTAACTCAATATTCACTTAACTTGCAGGGCTTGTAGAAGAAAGTGAGGGGAAGATTTCCTGCAAGATTTCCTGATGTCTCTAGATAATTAGGGGCTGTTTTATAGGTTCTTAAAGTCAAAAATGAATTGACAAATCTATTCATTTATTCATCAGAAAAAAAAATCATACATTTGTAAAAATCATAAATTTGTAATTCATGATTCAGTGACCTTGATAAACAACAAATCAAAACAAATCACAATTTTTCTGATGCATGCCCATCTCTAGTTATAATTCTCAAACTGGGGCTGGTATTCTAAATCTTGGCAATCCTCACCCTTGATGCACACACATGATCTCTTACTGTATCGGTCGATCACTACAGCATGGATGGAAAGTACTACAGTATCCAACTACGTGTGGTCTTAGCCAACATCTGAAGATGCTACAAAACCCGCCTAGACGCCTGCACAGCGTTCTGTCACCAACAATTTCCCCTGTTATCAAGAAACAAACAGACAAACCAAGAACATGCACAATGAAAATGGAATCAAACTCTGAAACCTTTAAATAACCCCTCATTGCAATCTTTTGCAATTCACAAAGTTGTGAAAGGGGAGGGGGATAAATTTTGAAAGGCATGGCAAACCCAAGGAAAAATTGCTAGATATGGGAACGAGCCAGTTCTCTGACCTCAGTCGTTGGGCTGTAATGTGTGGTTCAGTTAAGTGTCTTTGGCCCAATAACAAGTACTCACCCAGCTGGTGTTCACACTCTGTTGCTCTTTATATGACCGCTGCAACAGTCTTAGATCAAGTCCATGACTGAACAAAAACTCTGCTAGCACCTTGCTAGACTATGAATTCCAGGATTTGCAGCCTTTATCGCCAAAGTGTTACTATATTGTTAAAACTAGGAGAAGGATTTCTATGACATGTCACATTTTCTCTGCAACCTACATTTGACTTTGTTGTTGTTTAGTCGTTATGTCATGTCTGACTCTTCGTGACCCCATGGACCAGAGCACACCAGGCCCTCCTGTCTTCCACTGCCTCCCGGAGTTGGGTCAAATTCATGTTGGTAGCTTCGGTGACACTGTCCAGCCATCTCGTCCTCTGTCGTCCCCTTCTCCTCTTGCCTTCACTCTTTCCCAACATCAGGGTCTTTTCCAGGGAGATTTCTTTTCTCATGAGATGGCTAAACTACTGAAGCCTCAGCTTCAGGATCTGTCCTTCCAGTGAGCACTCAGGGTTGATTTCCTTCAGAATGGATAGGTTTGTTCTCCTTGCAGTCCAGGGGATTCTCAAGAGTCTCCTCCAGCACCACAATTCTTTGGCGGTCAGCCTTCTTTATGGTCCAACTCTCACTTCCAAACATCGCTACTGGAAAAACCAGTTTTTGACTGTGTGGACCTTTGTCGGCAAGGTGATGTCTCTGCTTTTTAAGATGCTGTCTAGGTTTGTCATCGCTTTCCTCCCAAGAAGCAGGTGTCTTTTAATTTCGTGGCTGCTGTCACCATCTGCAGTGATCATGGAGCCCAAGAAAGTAAAATCTCTCACTGCCTCCATATCTTCCCCTTCTATTTGCCAGGAGGTGATGGGACCAGTGGCCATGATCTTAGGTTTTTTTTAATGTTGAGCTTCAGACTATTTTTTGCGCTCTCCTCTTTCACCCTCATTAAGAGGTTCTTTAATTCCTCCTCACTTTCTGCCATCAGAGTGGTATCATCTGCATATCATATTTTAATGGTTTTAATGTTTTTAAAGTTTTAATATTGTTGTAAGCCCCTCAGAGACCACTGGTAATGGCGCGGCTAAAAAATCTTGTAAATAAATAAATAAATGAATAAATAAATATCTGAGGTTGTTGATATTTCTTCCGGCAATCTTAATTCTGGCTTGGGATTCCTCCAGTCCAGCCTTTTGCATGATGTATTCTGCATATAAGTTAAATAAGCAGGGAGACAATATACAGCCTTGTCGTACTCCTTTCCCAATTTTGAACCAATCAGTTGTTCCATACCCAGTTTTAACTGTTGCTTCCCGTCCCACGTATAGATTTCTCAGGAGATAGATAAGGTGGTCAGGCACTCCCATTTCTTTAAGGACTTGCCATAGTTTGCTGTGGTCCAGACAGTCAAAGGCTTATATTTGAACCTATAAGCAAATTCAAACATGTTTATGAGTAGTCTGTCTGTTTTCACCAGATCATTCATAAACATGTTCAAACCCATCCATAAGCTCAAATACAGGTTGTAGAAAAAAATATGATATGTCATAGAAATCCTCCCCCTAGCTACAACTGAATAATGTGGGTATGCCCTATATGTGAAAGTCATTATGAAAGGATTAAGGTCAGGACCCTTGCTGTTATCTGCTCCCCTTACCAGTGCTCTAGTGTTGCAAGAGGTACTGGAAATGCACACATTTTT
The DNA here is from genome assembly GCA_037013535.1 of Intellagama lesueurii. Taxonomy (NCBI): domain Eukaryota; kingdom Metazoa; phylum Chordata; class Lepidosauria; order Squamata; family Agamidae; genus Intellagama; species Intellagama lesueurii. The sequence goes on along the minus strand of JBAJHW010000001.1, from coordinate 346,598,517 downwards.
ATAAAAGGGAATGTACTATTTGGCAAAACTCCCCACTCCTGATTCTCTGAGCATATTTTAATGTATCCTAGCAGACTGATCAATACAGCTTTTGTGAACTGAACTGTATTAGGCATTTCTAATTTTCAAATTTCAAATTTTCTTATAGGCATTCCTTAGCAGTAGTCAGTGGCACAGTGTGGGTGGGTAGCACCGGGGCAAGTCAAGTATTGTGGGGCACACGTCTCGTGCAGGCTCTGTGATGCCATGCGTGGTCAGGGTGGGGATGGGGTGCTTTGCATGCACATAAGTATTCTGTAGTCCTCCCTCACTACCTCACTGCTTTGCACTCTCTAAAAATTTTGCACCCGGGACGACCGCCTTCTGTAGTCCCCCCCACGCTACACCACTGGCAGCAGTCTATGTCATTTCACTCACCTAAGCACATAATACTATTTAGATTTCAGCTGTCATGTCTAGGGATGATCTCTCTAGTGCTGAATGCTTGACTTACATGATTCGTGAAAGAGTGCCAGGAGAACAGTAAGAAGGAGAAAGTAGCAGGTCTTCATTGCTATGGAAAGGGGAAAAAAGGTGTTTCACAATGAACTCCATATTCGTAAGACCTCTTACCCTAAGAGGACTACATATATGTGCGCATTCACATTTCTCAGGAATCGGTGCCCACAGAAACTAGATGCAGTATATTGTGGGTATGTCTAATAGCCAGTTAGGATGTAAAGTCATGCTTGCAATTTTCAGCTAATTATCATAGTTAGATTTTTATCCATCTTTGGTGTAATCACAACTGGAGTACTCTGTGTTCTGGCAGCACAATTGAAAAGGGATATTGAATGGAACAAAGTACAGAATTAAAGTACAACTTAAAGGACTCAGGCAGTAGAGCTATGCCCAAAGAGGAGAGATCACATGATTTTGGCCCCTTTGACTCACTGAACATATGAGTAGAGAGGCATAACAAATATGTAGAAACGTACACCTGGTTCTAAAGACAAGGAGCCTTTTTCTTACACTGTTTCTAGGAAACCTAAAGGGTTATCCCACAAAGATGAACAGTGGGATATTCAGCACAGATGGAGGGAAGTGTCTGCATTCCAATGAAATTCAATTGAGAGATCCAACTGATGGTTGCAACCAAGGATACAAGTCATCACATGGACATCTGTCTTCAAAGTACTTTTCTTCAATGGTCCTTGAGGTCACTGTCAAAGTATCCCTCAAGACTGAAATGCTCCCTCACGTCTCTGATTTATGGACACTGACATTTATGATTTCATATCTCTGTTGGTTTATTCTTTTGAGCAGAGAATGGCAAGTGGTGGAAGACAGCATGGCATTTATGGACAATGACAACATGTAGTTAGTTAGTTAGTGTCATATGTAGGCTGTCTTTCTCCGGTGGGGAGGGGAGTCAATATATATCACACTGGATGGTGAACACTGCAAGGTGATCATCATTCTTTATTTATTTATTTTTATTTATTTATTTAACTTACACGCCGCCCACACTACCCAAAGGTCTCTGGGCGGCTTACAACAATTAAAATACAGTAAAAAATATAATACAATTAAAATATATACTCTAAAAATTGCCATCAGGACCCACAGTTGATATTATTTCAATTAAAAGCCTTCTGGAACAGGAAGGTTTTGACCTGGCGCCGAAATGTCATCAGTGTCGGCGCCAAAAGAATCTCAATTGGGAGGGCGTTCCATAGTCTGGGGGCAGCTGCCGAAAAGGCCCTTTGTCTACAAGCCATCCCTTTTATCTCCTTGAGGGACGGCTCTTTCAAAAGGGCCCCCTGGCTAGATCTTAACTGCCGGGTAGGTTCATATGGAAGGAGGCGGTCCTTCAGGTATCCAGGGCCCAAGCCGTTTAGGGCTTTATATGTCAAAACAAGCACTTTGAACTGGGCCCGGGCAGCAACTGGTAGCCAATGAAATTTAAACAGAATCGGCTTGATGTGTTCCCTAGCGGACCCACCACTCACCAGTCGTGCAGCTCGATTCTGGACCAGTTGCAGTCGCCGGACCATCTTCAAAGGCAGCCCCACGTAGAGCGCATTGCAGTAATCTATACGAGATGTTACCAGTGCATGTGTAACTGTCATGAGACTCTGCTCGTCCAGGTAGGGCTGTAGCTGGTATAATTTCCGCAGCTGAAGGAAGGCGCCCCTGGCCACCGAGTCCACCTGGGCTTCCAGAATTAGACTGGGGTCCAGGAGCACCCCAGGCTGCGGACCCTGTCCCTTAGGGGGAGTGTAACCCCATTCAGGGCAGGGAAATGGCCCTCCAGTCTGTCCGGCAAAGCACCCACTAACAGCACTTCCGTCTTGTCTGGATTGAGTTTCAATTTATTAACCCTCATCCAGTCCATTATCAGGTCCAGACACAAGTTCAGTACAGAAACCGCCTCACCTGGATTGGTGGAAAATGAGAGGTAGAGCTGAGTGTCGTCAGCATATTGCTGACTCCTCAGCCCAAACCTCCTGATAACCTCTCCCAGCAGTTCCATGTAGATGTTAAACAGCATGGGGGACAGTATCGAGCCCTGAGGAACACCATGACATAAACGCCATGGGACAGAGCAACTGTCCCCCAGCACCACCCTCTGGACATGGTCAGCTAGGAAGGAGCGGAACCAACTCCCAACCCCGCCAGCCTGTCCAGAAGGACACCATGGTCGATGGTGTCGAAAACCGCTGAGAGGTCCAGGAGTATCAACAGGGTCACACTCCCCCTGTCTCTGTCCCAGCAAAGGTCCTCGTACAGGGCGACCAAGGCAGTCTCCGTACCAAAACCCAGCCTGAAACCTGATTGAAATGGATCCAGAAAATCCATTTCATCCAGCAGCGCCTGGAGTTGCCCGGCCACAACCCGCTCCAACACTTTGCCCAAGTAAGGGAGGTTCGCCACTGGTCAGTAGTTAACCACCAACCTTGGGTCCAGGTTAGGCTTTTTTAGGAGTGGTCGAATTACCACCTCTTTCAAGGTGGTAGGGACCACTCCCTCTCTCAAAGAGGTGTTCACGGCCTCCTGGACCCAGGTGCGAACCCCCCTGGCAGATCTTCTAATTAGCCAAGATGGGCAAGGGTCGAGCGGAGTGGTGGTAGAACGGGCAGATCCAAGCACCCTGTCCACATCCTCAGGTCTCAATAATTGAAACTCATCCATTAATACTTGACCTAAGCACAGCACACTGGACACATCCTCTGATTCTGCAGTAATGGTGGCGTCCAACCCACTGCAAATCTGAGCGATTTTCCCCTCAAAATGAATGGCAAACTCATGACAGCGAGCTGATGAGCAGTCCAGGACCTCCACCGGATTTCCCGGTTGAAGAAGATCTCGGACCACCCGAAACAGCTCTGCTGGACGACATTCTGAGGACGCAACACGGCTGGAGAAATATTGCCGTTTCGCCAGCTGTATTGCCACGAAATAGGCCCGATAATGGGCTCTAAGTTGTGTTCGATCAGACTCCCAGCGGGATTTCCTCCACCTGCGCAGCTGTCTCCCCTCTCGCTTCGTCGTCCGCAGTTCAGAAGTATACCAAGGAGCTGTCTGGGCTCTGCATGCAGGGAGAGGGCGCTTAGGCGCAATCGTGTCAACCGCACGGGTCATCTCCCTATTCCATAGGGTGACCTGAGCTTCGACAGGAGTGCCGACCATATCAGACGGATAATCCCCCAGAGCATTCAGGAAACCATTTGGATCCATTAGTCTCTGAGGGCAGATCATCTTAATAGATCCCCCACCCTTGCAGAGGGGAGAAGAAGATAATAGACTAAACTTGACCAGGAAGTGGTCTGACCATGACAATGGGGTCACAGCCAGCCCCTCCACATCCAAACCACCATCTTCCAGTCCCGTTGAGAAAACCAGGTCCAAGGTATGGCCCTTCTCATGTGTCGGGCCAATGACACATTGAGACAGCCCCATGGTTGTCATGGCGGCCATGAAGTCCTGAGCCGCCCCAGTCAAAGCAACCTCGGCATGGATGTTGAGGTCCCCCAGCACCAACAGGCTGGGAGTCCTCAACACCAGGTCCGAGACTACCTCTGTCAGCTCAGGCAGGGAGACTGTTGGTACGCAGCAGGGTGGGCGGTACACCAACAGAATCCCCAATCTGTCTCGTAAGCCCAACACACAATACAGGCCCTCAAGACCTCCTCTCAAAGGGATAGGAAGCCTGGTCGAAGAGCTAGAACTCCTATAGACTATAGCAACTCCCCCTCCCCACCCCTCTGAGCGACATTGCTGAACCAAGTACCTAGGCGGACACAGCTGGGAGAGGGGAACACCACCCTCCTCTCCCACCCAGGTCTCAGTAATGCATGCCAGGTCAGCACCCTCATCCAGAAATACATCATGGATGAGGGCAGTCTTATTTTGTACTGACCTGGCATTCATCAACAGCACCGTGTGGCTCGAGGGTTTGCTGATATGGTCACCTGATACCATCTGGTTGGGGGTATGACTAGAAGAGGGGATAGATGTAAGATATCTAAACTCTCTTCTCCTACGTGGGCATGTTCTACCCCCACTGCCATTCCTTTAATATAGCCATTTTCAATGGGGAGGCAAATGGCCCCCTGGGGGCTCTGGCACATTTGAAGAGGAACACAGACTGGAAACAATTCCTCACACACCACCTTTTAAAGTTCATTATGACTTATATGATCCTGATTTGGCTTGTATTTCATATTGTGTTTATGGCCATAGCCAAAACAAAAGTTGAGAATGGCTGCTTTAACAGAAGAACCTCAAAGACAGACTCCAAGATGAAATAGCTGAACAAACAGTCTGCAAAGGCACCCCACCAAACATCTCAGGTTGCTCCCTCATCCTCCTCACATTGTCCCCTACAGCCTACCCTCAACTTACGGAGTGAAAAAAGAGTTGATTTTTCTTCTTCACCACCTCCTTCTTCTAGGTTGTTTTAGCAATTTTGGGAGCTCACTTGGAAGAGAACACTGAGCTGCCCTCCTTTGCCCCTTTTATAAGAGGAATCCTGGGTAGAGGAAGTAAGAGTAGAAAGGGAGAAGATGAGTGCCTTAAAAAAAGAGAGAGATACAAATCAGAATTGAGAACATCATGGACTCCAGGCATGATTCAGACAGTGGTTTATATGAGCGTCACATTGAGAACCTCAGCATTCCCAGAAGGTTGACCAAGCATAACAATAGTACTCTGTGTACTCTGTGTTCAGGACCATCTGTCAGATTCATGGCAAGCACAAGAGTTCTTAGAACTACAGAACTATAGAGCTGGAAGAGACTCCAAAATGAATTGAGCCCAAGTCCATAAAGAAAAAAAAGAAAGCTTATTCTAACTCAGAGCCATATCAGGTATTGTGTGTCAAGGGGTTGTTTTACTTGCACATATCTTTGTACATGTTCCATGCACTTTTGCCTAATTTTACACATTTTTTGAGGTGGGTACCTAAAAAGAGACAAACATGCTAAGAGGCCAGGGAATATTTTTGATTTTTTAAAATGTGTCCATTATTTCATTTGCTTTTCAAACAACAACAACAACCCCCCCTGTTGATTTCTGAACTCCGCTCTAGTTGGGTCGTTAAGAGGCAATGTCTGAAAATCCAGTTTTATCCAGACCTGCATAGTAGGTCACATTAGACCAGATCCATTGAATCAGTGGTGATTTGGTTAGTCGACTTCTCCATAGGTTCTATTGATCCAACAGGCCTTCTCTAGCTGTGTCGTACTGCATTAAGCAACAGGATTCCAGCCACACTGAACAGACAGATGGAATTGACTTCCTTGGCGCTGAAGTGAAAATTTCCCAACTCGTGAGAAGAGAGTCTGTAAGGACAGCATAATGTTGGACTCGATGGCCTTTCCAACTCCATTATTCCATGATTCTATGATCACGTGGAATGGCCAATCAAGTACATCAACCTAAAAACACTGGGTACAGGGAGCAAGGCCCATGAAGTTTTCTGAAAATGAATTAAACATTGAAGAGTAGAGATAGACCTGAATGATGCAGATAGCAATCTTTTCGTCCTTTCTCTGCCAGATTATCTTTAAAATTTCCCCCTGTGGTATTTTTCTCCTAGGAGTTCAGGGTTATGTGTATAGTATTCCCAGAGCTTCATTCGTTGATATAATGATTGTGTCATGGTGACTTTAAGAAGATTACAGTAGAATTTTTCTTTTCATCACATATTGCGCCCATCAAGACAGAGTTTGAGTGAACTTGAGGAGAGGAGAAGAGGTAGACGAGAGGAGCCATCACTCAACCAGGACCTCTGAAATGTTTCTTGAATTTTACACCGTGAAATTTTTTCCACGGTTTGGGAGCATCCTTTTGTCTTGTTTACAAGATTTCAAGGGAGAACATCTGGCTTGCTTTGCAGTTGATATAGGCAACACGTCCACCTTACCCTCACTTGTATTTCTGGAAATATACTCAAATGTTCCAACATGAAGGTGTTGACTTCAATTTACTTTTTATGGCTATTACCAGCTACCTTAGCAGCCCTGAAATGAACTGGATGGAAAATGATGGGTTGGTTCTTCTCTCACTCCCAGTTTCCACACAATCACCATAAAAATCTTTAGTTGTAAATGAAAGTGTGCACTGTAGTCACATAGGTAAGCAAAGCTTTGCAGGATCTTCTTGAACAAGGCTTGTTATTGTTGTGTACTTCATAATTTTATCTTCAAGAATATTTTCCACTAGGGATGTGAATATGGGCATGAACTGCTGATTTTGTGGTTTGACGTGGTTTATTTCCCAGCTGAAGCGCTGATCTGCCGTTCGGCACCCTGCCCCCTCCAGGGGGCAGCCACTCGGTGACAAAGCCTGGGGGAAGCAGGGTGACATCTCTTACACTGTATATATATATCTTTATATATAGTCCCAAGCAGCCTCAAGACAACCCCATTAACTGAACAAACTTTCACTTTTACAAAGTGAATTTTGCACTTTCCCATAAAATGTGCAGTACTGGGGAAAAAATTGCAAACATGATTGCCTTGCATTGAAGACAGAAGAATTAGATGGCATGTGAAATGTCCAAGGCAATTAATAATAATAATAATAATAATAATAATAATAATAATAATAATAATAATAATAATAATAATAATAATAATAATTCATATTGTGCTCTATACCAGAGTGTATTCCAATAGTCAAAAACAGTTAAAATACAACCATAACATAATTACAATGATAAAAACATACAGTAAACAATGATCATTCCATAAGACAATAAACAACAATCAAAATAACTATAATAACAATATAATAATTGAAGTACAGTAATTCTATTGACCCAACTCCGGGAGGCAGTGGAAGACAGGAGGGCCTGGCGTGCTCTGGTCCATGGGGTCACGAAGAGTCGGGCACGACTAAACGACTAAACAACAACAACAATTCTATCCTAATGATTGCCCATTTCCATGGTCAACCCCTATGGTTCCACGTTGAACAAGTAGGTTTTTATGTCTCATTTGAATTTGTCCAACTCTAGTTCCACACAAAGGTATTGCGGAAGGGAATTCCATAACTTTGGGGCCACATGAGAAAATGCTCTAAGTCTAGAATTGGCCACCTTACTAGGAACGAATAAGAGACCAAAATCCGCAGATCGAGTCCTCCTACAAGGAATATGCCACCTCACAAGTTCCACAAAATAGCTACAGCAAAAGAAATCTAATGCTGTAAATGTCAGAACTAGAACCTTATAATATGTTCTTGATCTGATGGGTAACCAGTGCAATGCCCTACAGTGATGGGAAATGTGAGAATAGTGTGGCAAGTTTAGAACTACTCGTACCACGCTATTCTGCACCATTTCCTTGGACATCTCACCAACAAAGCTTATCTCGGAAGGACCCTGAGATATCTGCTCCTGTAGGGCATGGTACACTCAATGTTTGTCTCCACACAGCCCTTCCAGTGCTTGCTGCTGTGCACAGGCTATTTGAGGCAGAAGCAGGAGAAGGCAGAGACACAAATGGGAAGAGGAAATTGTGAAAGAGAAAGTAGCAGTGGTTGTGCCGGTGGAAGTGAATGGACTTTCGATTGGGAGGATGTAATGGAGATGGGACTTCTGTTACTGTCTCAGGTTGACTCTCTGCTCTGCTGAAATCCCTTTAGGCTTATTTCTATGTAGGATTTTGAGGGTTGCCAGCATCCTATCCTGCAAAATTTCAGGCCTAAAGCCTGATATCTGGCCAACCAAGGGTTTCCTTGGAAGGCAATATGAAAACATTTACCCATCAGGAAATACAGATGGTGGTTCACTCAACTGTACCAAACATGCTGAACACATCTTCCCAGAGTTAAAACTAGTAGCATTACTCTGATTCTCACTTCTGAACACAAAAGAAAATGGTTTTAATTGGTCCAGGACCAGATGAGCTTCTGGACTTCTTTTGTCAACATAAATCATCTTAACAATTAAGTCCTTCTTTAGAAGAGGGTTGGACAATACTCACATGATGATCAAACTCTTCTTCAGAGCCTCAGTGAGGGAAACAATAACATTGAATAATGAGGCCAGAAAATAAGGATACGAGCCATCAGCCTGCCTGCTAAATCTGCTGCCCAAGTGCTAGCCATGCATGGGCCACTTCAAGGTTCCACCTTGATTTCAAGGTCATATTTTGGTTCTATATCTTGAAATCAGACTGGACAACCCTTCAGATGGAGGACAATGTCAAAAGAAGACGTGTCCTACAACTGGCCTTCAAACAGAGGAATCTTCCCCCTGAAAGAGAGCATGTGGCTATCCTGTGTGAATGGCTTTGGGGACAATACAGTGGGAAAGTAGCAATTAAAAAAAATCTAAGAATGAATGAATGAATGACATCTTTTGTGCTCATCACTCTTTAACTGCAAGAATCAGGGTGTGCTGCAAATGGATGGTTCTCTTGTATCACTGAATGAATTATGGTACCATTCCAGTAAGGGTTAAGTAGGACAGCATTTAGAGTAGCCATGTGTGACCAATGTTTGGAGAAGCTAAGCATTTTAATAATAAAAAAAAGTGTATGTATGCAAATAAGGATATTAGAATATTTAGAGTGTAGCCAGAAAAGAGGAACTCAAATCCATAAGTAAGGTACTGAGTTTAGCCATTTCAGAACTTTGTCCAACTGTGTAGAGATCAAGGAGAGATGAGTCAAACTTCACATAAGAACATCAGAAGAGCCCTGCTGGATCAGGCCAAGGGACCATCTAGTCCACCTTCCTGTATCTCACAGCGGCCCCGCCAGATGCTTCTGGGAGCACACGAGACCACTAGATCCCTGTCTCCTGATACCCCTCCCCTGCATCTGGCATTTTGAGGTACCATTCTTCGGAGCCTGGAGATTGTACATCCCCATCATGGCTTGTAACCTGCGATAGACTTTTCCTCCAAAAATCTGTCCAATCCCCTTTTAAAGGCATCTAGGCCAGATGTCATCACTACATCCTGTGGCTAGGAGTTCCACAGACTAACCACATGCTGGGTCAAAAAATATTTTCTTTTGTCTGTTCTCACTCTCCCAACACTCAATTTGAGTGGATGTCCTCTGGTTCAAGTATTGTATGAGAGGGAAAAGAGCTTCCCTCTATCCACTTTATCCATCCCTTGCATAATTTTATACATCTCAATCATGTCCCCCCTCAGGTGCCTTTTCTCTAGACCAGGGGTCTCAAACACGTGGCCAATTGCGGCCTGCGGGACAATAGTTTGTGGCCCCCGCCTTAATGTGAAAGTTTAAGGAGCGGTAGCAGCAGCGGCGGCACCTATTTGGCGAGCACGGGGCTTCCTCCCCACCTCGTAGGGGCTGGGTCCCGCCTGCCCCCCCCTGAAGCGCCCACGTGTCCAGAAGGGGAGCCCTCTCTCTGCCCGGCAGTCTTCTCCCTCAGGGGTTTGGAGCCACCCGGGATTCTGCTTTTCAAATATTATTATTATTATTATTATTATTATTATTATTATTATTATTATTATTATTATTATTATTATTATTATTATTATTATTATTATTATTATTTACTGATTTATTTATTTATTTTCTTATTAATTCTTAATTTGTTTATTTATTTATTTTCATCTTATTTTGTGTTAAAAAATAAAGAGATTTGAGAAGATTGGAATTTTTTTAACAAAGCTTTTCTTGTGGAAAATCTGATGCGGCCCAGCCTCACCCAGACTCTGCCTCCAGCGGCCCCTAGGTAAATTGAGTTTGAGACCCCTGCTCTAGACTAAAGAGCCCCAAATGCTGTAGCTTCTCCTCATAAGGGAGGTCCCCCAGCCTAGTCATCATCTGAACGTTTTAAAAAAAGAACCATGAACCATTTCTTTTTTTAAAAAGTTTTTGACTTTTAAAAATAACTCTCCCCCCCTCCTTTCCCAGTGACCCCGTCACCAGTTTGGACAAACTTGAACCAACCCGAGCCAATGAACCAGCTATTTCCCACAAACTTTGTGATTCATTTTTTTGGGGTTGTGCCCATTTCTATTCCACAGATATTCCAGTGGGTACAGAAAACTAATCAAGCATGCACCATTTCTCCAGAACACATATGCCTTCTTTATTGGTTCCTCTTGAGTCTGCTCCAGCCTTCTCTACAGCATGTAGAGGTTGAGGAAGACTCTGTGCCTTTGAAAGCTACTGAACAGCATAAAATCAACAGGTGAATCTTTCCCCATTATGCCAGTATTCTGATGGCCCTCAGGCTCATGAGACATCTTTTGGGCTCATAACTCTTTAACTGCAAGAAGGAGGGTGTGCTGCAGATTGGTAGTTCTCAATGTATCGATGTTGATCTTCCTGGGTGCTTCGTGGGATGTGAGAGGGGTGTTGCATTTGGAGATGGGTCTAAGGGAACAAGGGAACTCCCTGCATATGGTAGAAATTGACACCAAAACACAAGGGAAACTGGTAAGATCCTCCTTCCTCCACTTTGGATTATTTGCAGGTGTTTTTGTGTCTTTCCATTTATCCCTGCAGGCATCTGAACAATGACTTCGACACAAACTGTTCAAAAGTCAGGCCTTTATCTGCTTTGGGACTTGGAGAACAAGTGCGTTGTGAAATACTGCAGGATATCGCATGCGTGAATTCTACCCTTGGCAGACATTCAACTGGCAAGATCATAGGGACATCCAAGCCACTCAACCAGCTAATAGGGAGAAGGATGGTAGTGGTGGGGAATCCCAATGTGGTGTGCGTGCACATGTATTTTAAAGCCCTGACTGTTTTCCCTTAATGGGACTTTTTTTTCTAACATTCTTTGAAATGCGAAGTAGACAAATTATCCAACCCTGCCCTTAGGTGCAACAGATGGCCTCCCATTGTCTTTTCTTCCCCAAAACCTCACAACTTTGGGTGTGTGGTTCTGATTAGACCCAGAGGCCACTCATACCTCATCTATGGGTCCCATAGCTTGAGTTACAAGTCTCTGGTTTGGCCAATCATGTTAAAGGCCTCACTCTCCCCCACACATGTCCTTCTAACCATGGATAGACTTTGAGAGGGGTCTATCCTGCATAGCTACTGAAAGGAAAGAAGCCTTTCCAAGATAAGACTTATATTCCGTTGCCCAGTTTTCCCTCTCCAAGAAACCAGCCACCCTTTTGGCCAGAATCCTACATAACCCACCATACTCAAAGACTTGATATGAACAAAGCCCATAGCAGACTCCCTGTAACCTAGATCTCACAGTGATGAATGATGCTGGCTAATTTGAGTACTCAGCAATGGGACACAACATGTGAGCTGAAACATGGTGCTACCAAAACCAGTTGTCTCTAGTTCTGTTTGAAGAATTAGCACATCATTTTCACCTTGCAAGAGGATAAACCCAACACAACACATGTTTCAGCATTTGACAAGGTTTATTTTCTACATTAACATGAAAAGCATGGGAAGATTTCCATCTCCGTTTAATGGATGTTCCTTGAAGGACCTTCAAAGTATCTATGTTCTTTGCAACATTTATGTGTTTATTCTGGTTATTTGCCTTTCCTATATTTATATAGGAAAAAAAGAGCATTAAGTTTCTTCATTGAAAATCTAATGAGGATGCTAATGATATTTTACATGAATATTAACACCACCAGCACTGATAATAAAACACAATAATAATAATCCATAGAAGCAGCAATTTATTATTACAGAAATAAACATGATATATACTAATAGAAAAGATGGAAGTAAAAGCAGCTTCACTCCCTGCATGCACACACACATGCTACAGCTGGGAAGAATACTTGCTAAATACGTTACTGTCATCAGTTTATATTGTCCTGTTATTATGACACTCCTCAATGAGGAATGTTAAAGCCCCGATCTCTGTAATTTCTGTTAAAAGTTCACTAGTGTCCTTTCTCTTTAAGGAGCAAAGCGCACACAACCACACACAGGAATCAGAAAACTGGCTGATTGTTTAAACAAGATGCAAACAACCAATTCAGTGCTTCAAATTCTTAGACAAAGGTCCATTTGTATGATTTTAGACAAATCACGCAACTGCATGGACCAGACAGTTTGGTGCAAAACTGGACAATTTCGCAACAACGACAAAAAGAAACAAAACTCTTACAGTTCTTCTCAATGCAAAAATTCTAGAATAAACAACAATAAAGAACAACTACATTTTTGTCCTGGAATATTCAAATAAATTTCGATCTGTGTGTTTTATTTTAATCTAATTTTTAGCGAGCAACAGAGTTTATTGAATTTTATTGCATTTTTGTATGATGATGATATAGTGTTTTGATTATTTTACTGTATATTGTGAACCACCCAGAGAGTGGCGACCATTATGGGGCAGTGCAGAAATGGAAACCAACCAACCAACCAACCAACCAACCAACCAACCAACCAACCAAGGATGGGTTTGGAAACCTGCCAAGTAACATTAAGCAAAAATTTTCCCTCCCTCTTTCCTATTCTCTCTCTCAGACTCTCTATCTCTCTTCATCCCTCGCACAAATTTCATGTTATCTAGCAGAATGCCAACTTCTAACTAGATCTGCCAATCCGACCTGCACATCCCAGTCAGGACAGCTAAGGGCCCTGACTCTGAAAGAGGCCCAGAGGGGGGGGAAAAAAAAACAAGAAATGGGGCCTTCTTGGTAGTTGCTCCTTGGCTAGGGAACCAACGACCACCTCCAATCCACCTGTCCCCTTTGCTGGTTACCTTCAAGAAGCTACTAGTTATCTGGCTATTTCAGCAGGCTTTTCAGACTGTTCCATCCATGGAAGCCACTAAACAATTATCCATTAATGTAATGTAATGTAATTGATTGCCACTATTTTAAATGTTTTACGCATTTTATAATGTATTTCAAAATGTATTGCATTTTTGTTTTATGATCATTTTTGAAGTTTTTATTCACGTAGTTGGTTATGCCTTATGTTTTCTTGTTGTCTTTTCCTCTTGTACACCACCCGGCGTGGCCTCCAGCCAAATGGGTGGTATTAAAAATAAAATCAGTTAAGTAAATAAATAAATAATCTGGGGAGAAATCTTTTATAATAACTCCAATTCTATGTTTACGGACACTGTCACAAACCTGCTATTAACAGCAAAACAGGGCATGGCCATCCTTATCTGTGATCAGTCTGTGACCATATGATTTGGTTATCCATGAAAAGGTTGCAAAACCTTTGTGGCTGCAATTCCATTAAAGGTAAAGGTAAAGGTTCCCCTTGACATTTAGTCCAGTCATGTCCGACTCTAGGGCACGGTGCTCATCCCCGTTTTCAAGCTGTAGAGCCAGCGTTTGTCTGAAGACAGTTTCTGTGGTCATGTGGCCAGCGCGACTAGACACGGAACGCCGTGACCTTCCCACCAAGGTGGTACCTATTTATCTACTTACATTTGCATGCTTTCGAACTGCTAGGTTGGCAGGAGCTGGGACAAGCGACGGGAGCTCAATTCCATTGGGTCACCGTTAATGGCCAAATCTTGGGATAGAAATAAATGCACCCACACCCTATTGGCCACAATACTTTTCCTGTACCATGTTCAGCCCATTTGTTTCATTTTTTGACATTAAACCAGTGAGCATGCATGAAAAGTATTATTGTGCTGGGTGGAGATAAGGCTGCCATACTCACTTCAAGCAGCAAGCGTACATAGGTGCACACCATCCGATATTCACGTAGGTTGGACCACAGCCCTGTGGTTTGCAAATGCCGTCATAATACTGACATGCTGCTATATCAAGGGCATCATTAATAGAATTCAGATCTAGGAAATAATAATAATAACAATAATAACAACAATAATAATCTTACAACTGCATTGCTGGAGGGAGCTCTGTGAATCATCAGGTCCAGCTCCTGTCAAGGAGGTCCAGCAGAGGAATCAAACTCCCAACTTCTGGCTTTGCAGACAGAGACCTCAACCATTAAGCTGTCCAGCAGCTCATAACACCCAAGGTTCTGTTAAAATCTCTTGTGTTTATATTGGTTTGATATTTTCTGTGGTTCTGATTTAATCTGATTTAACGGTCACTGTACGTAAGTTCGCAGGGAAAAAATAGCGAGTATAAAAAGAATAGCTTTCTCACAGATAGCAAGCACTGAATATTCTATAAGGAGACCCATTTTCATGCTTTAAAAATGGGGAATAGCCCTTCTTAACAGAACTGAGAAATCACCAGATTTTGCCTGCATCATGAGGAGGATATGGTCATTTGGGGAGGGGTGGATTGGGGCCCCGGGAGGGCCTGTTTGGGCACCCAGGCCTGAGGTTCCTCACCTCACTGCACAATTTGCTGCAGCAGCAGCAGGATGAAGAGGCTTTTTAGAAGTCTTCAGAGAACATGAATATTCTTGTAACAACAGCAAAAAATGTATTCTTAGAGCTGTATATGAGATATGGAGCATTCATGAAAGCCAAATCAAAAAGGATTCACACAGATTTTTATGAGGTCTGATTCAAAGTGGAACAGTTGGATTGAGTGTTGGAGTGACGTAAATTTACAAATCAGTTTGTGTCCAGACCACAAACTGAATCACAAAATAACTTAAGCCTTTTTCCTTTGTTTTGCTTTTTCCTTTTTCTTTCTCCCTTTCCCCCCTCACCTTTTTATGTGTGTGAAAATCAAACTTTAAATGTGCCTGGTTCATTCATTCATTCAAAATATTTTTACCCCACCTTTTTCCTTAAAAAATATTCAAAGTGGCTTACAACATTGAAAGACAATATTGAAAGCTGAAAACAAGGAGTATACAACAGTGGCTTACATCATTAAAAGACAATATTTAAAGCTAGGAACAATGAGTATAAAGAGGCAGCTTACATCATTAAAAGACAATATTAAAATTAAAATAATAATGGTTGTTGTAGGTTTTTCAGGCTGTTTGGCCGTGTTCTGGAGGTTTTTCTTCCTAACATTTCGCCAGTGTCTGAGGCTGGCATCTTCAGAGGACAGGACTTGGAACTCTGTCTGTGTTCTGGTGTAGTGTGTGGGATAGCTGAGTATTTGTAGCTGTGGGATCAGCTTTTTGTCCTTTTCAGGAGATTGGGTGATTATGGTGATCAGGGTGTTTTATGTTATGGGTGTATTGTTGTGAACACAGAGAGAGTTCTAACTCCTGTCATCTGAAGATGCTGGCCACAGAGACTGGTGAAATGTTTGGAAGAAAAACCTCCAGAACATGGCCAAACAGCCTGAAAAATCTACAACAACCATCGGATCCCGGCCGTGAAAGCCTTCGAGAATACATTAAAATAATAAGCATGCAAATACTAAAAAGGAACAAAGAAATACCACTCTGAGAAATGGTACACAGAAGTTGTCCTAATGACCCAGCTTCTCCATTGTGGCCCTTTCATTGTGGAATAGGCTCCCCCTGGAGGTCTGTCAAGCTTTGTCCTTGATTACTTGCCAGAGGCTGCTGAAGACTGAGCTTTTTAGGGAATCATTTAGTGATATCCTCTTCTGAGATGACTGGAATTTGGTTTTATTTCACCCTCCTGCCATTATTACTTGTTTTCTGTTATGTCTGTGCCTTTAAATTTAATTCTGTGTGATTATGTTTGGGAATTGGAGACAGTTATAGTGTTTACTTTTGTTGTTAACCACCCTGAGCAGTGTTTTGCATGAAGTCAGATGGTATACAAATGTAAATATGTGATGTGTGCATGTTTTGGCCTGGATCAGGTGAAGAACCAGAGAGAGAGTTAGGACACAAAGATGGAGACCAACAGAACCAGAGGAACTATGGGACTTTGTATTTCTAGCTAGAAGCTCTCATTGTGAGAGATTCAACTTTTGAACTGTGAAGGTTTTGAACTAAGTTGACAAAAACCATCTGCTGAGGGAGTGGAGCAAACTTGAGGGTTAAGAAGAGCCTGGTACGAGGATCCTCCTGAGCAAAGCAGATTCCACACCTGTCCACTAAGTGATGGAAGACATATTAAGCATTCCATACTTCACAATAAGTGATAAGGACCATGTATCTAGGGGAAACAGAGAAATCTCTTCTACGCATGCCCCGTGAACAACCTGAAACAAAGAACTCTCTACTGCGCTTGCTCTATTAAAAAAACTGCCTAAATAGAATATAAGAAGAGGGGTCTGGGCAAACATTTAGTCTGTCTGTCTGTCTGTCTGCTGAGACCAAAAGGCTGTTGGAATTAACTACTTTCTTTGGAACTTGGACAATGCAAATAAAGAATTCTTCTCTCTTTGGTGAGTATGGATGTGGTGTGAACGTGCTGAATGAATGAAACCCCTTTAGAATTGTAATTAATAGGTAATAAAGTATATTTATTTTTGCATTTATTAATGTGTCCTGTCAGGTCCTTTGCTGTTTAATATTGTTCTTCTTGGGATGCAAAAGAACCAGTAGTCACCATTTTGTGACATGTACGTAATAAATAAATAAAATTAAATAAACTAGAAAAGTAACTCCCATTGTACGTAGCATTTATTCTAAGGGTTAACATTTCTAGGAATGAATTTGTCTGGATAAGAACTTACCTGCACCAGGAATAAGAACCACAAAAAGACCAAAAAGGAGGAGGCAACGAGTACCCATAGCTATGACAAGGAAAAGGCAGATTGGAGACGCTCAGCTGGGAATGCTTTATCCCTAAGATAAGACACACCAAGAGTAATGAGAATGTCAAATCAAGAGGTGGTTCAACATATTGAAAACAATATTTCCTCTGTGTCCATTACACCTTTATGCACTTTGCAAAGACTACAGCTATGTCTTTTTATTTTCTTTTTTTTCAACATACAAATAACTATAATCAGGAAGAAAACATTGCATGACTGATCGATTGACGCACAAGAGTCAAAGCTGAACTCTATGTATTTCACACACACATGCCAAGGCATCCACCCCAGAGCCCTGAAAAAGTTACCTTTTAAGACTACAAATCCCATAATTCCTTTTTTCTATTATTTAAATTGGGAATTGAGTAAAGGGTGCAAGGGTAAAAAAAAAAGGGGGGGAGAAGGAGAACATAAAATATATTGTCTTATATATCTTATTGTTTGTATTACAATGTCTAATCAGCTTTCCAAATTTTCTATAGTTTAATTGCCCTTCTAGACTTCTTTACAGATTATAAAAAAACATTGGGAGGTATACAAGTTTGGGTTCATCTGGAACAACAGTGTGGGTGGAGAAGAAACATTGAATCAGTAGTTTTAGAGATGGGCGTGTGGTTTGTTTTGATTTGTGGTTCATCAAGGATGATGAGTCCCAAATTATGAATTTATAATTTTTTCTCACAAACACATGAATTGATTTGTCAATTCATTTTTTTTATTTTAAAACCCTATGAAATGGCCCCCAAAGGACCTAAAGACACCAAATTCTCTGAAAAGCCTTCTCTGACTCACTTCTATAAGCTCTGTAAGTTTAGTTATGTTTGGATTTTGGACTTCCGAGTTATACACCCACAGGACGGTCCCCTAGGAAGGTCCCCCCCCCCCAGGCACCTAAATACTCCAAAATCACAGAGAAGCTTCTACTGACTCTCCTCTACAATCCTTTCAACTTTGGTGAAGATTGAGTTTCAGACATCCATATTATATACCCACAAATTGTGTCCCCCCAGGAAATTGCCCTTAGCAGCTGGCTTGTGTCAGGAGAAGCTTCTCTGGCATTTTGGTGTCTCTAGGTGCCTGGGTGGAACTCTCCTAGGGGGGCGCTTTTTGTGGGTGTATAACTTGGACATCAGAGGCCCAATCTTCATCAAACCTGGAGGGCTTATAGAGGAGAGTCAGAGGAAGTATCCTGGCAAACGTGGTGCTTCTAGATCCCCTGGGATCTGTTTTATAGCCAAAGAAATCAATTAGAGATGGGGACAAATAAAAAAATGGCAATTTGTTTTGATCCATTATTCATCAAGGTTAACGGATCAACGAATACGAATATACGAATATTCTTCGAAGAATCGATGGATCGATCCATCGATTTGTCTGCACTTTAAATGGCTATAACACTGGCCCCAACCACCTAGAGGCACCAAATTTGCAGGAAAGCTTCCTCAGACGCTTTTCTACAAGTCCTGAATGTTTGGTGAACATTGGAACACAGACCCCCAAGTTATATAGTCACAAAGAGCACCACACCAGGAAAGCTCCCCCCAGGTACTTAGAGACTCCAGAATCACAACGGAGCTTCCTATGTCTTTCCCCAACACGCCTGCCAACTTTGGTGAAGATTGGATATCAGACATCTAAGTTATTACCCCACAAATTGGGTCCCCCCAGGAGAGTTTACCACACGACACAGAAGCCCATTCTGCCTACCGGCCACCGATCAGCTGATCAGAAGCCGATAGGCAGTCACCCCCCCACCCCCACAGCCAGCCACCCCAACAGCCTACCCCCACACCCCCTTCCTTTCCCTACCTTAGCCCCCACTCCCACTGACACACCCTTACCTTAATAGCTGCTGCCAAGGTCTCCATCAGGCCTTTGCAGCGACAGCATGTAAAAAGGGAGACTGGCTGCCCTTTGCAAAGATGGCAGCTGTGGCTTCATTTAGGGTAGGGAAACTGCAGCTGCCATCTTTGCAAAGGGCAGCCTGGATTCCCCTAAGGCAGGGTAATCAGCGGCCGGTAGGCAGAATGGTGTTTGTTTGTTTTTTTTAATACGAAGGACGAATAAAAACAAGTAAATATTTATCCCTTTGTATTCGTGGGGGCCTCTGGAACCCACAAATATGGATTGACAAATATTTAACAAATCGGCTATAATCGTCGGGAAAAGCGATCTGTTTTTATATTCGTCCCCATTTCTAAAATCAATAAATCAAAAATCACTAAAAATTCATTGATTCATATTCGTTGGGGGCATGGGCTTGTATGAATATGAATTGACAAATTAGTGGTTTTTGAATGAATTTGGTGATTTGATTTTTAATTCATGCCCATCTCTAGTTTAGGTATCTAGCTGTAGAACCAGAAGCTGACAATTCGATTCCCTTCCTTGACAGGGGCTGGACTTGACAAGGGCTGGACTCTATGATCCACTTGAGTCCCTTCCAGTTCTGCAGTTCTAAGATTATTTTTATTATATTAGTATAACATCTGACATTGTGTCCTTCCTTTGAATAGAATCATGGAAAGGAAATATTGAGAACATAATAATAAATATACAGAGTTTATAACAGAGCAGGAAGAGATCTGGGTGCCACTTTGACTTCATTATTAGTAAGTCATATGGACAGAGGTGGTTCGGAGCTCAAATAGAGGTGGATCTAAACTTTCAGTGTGTTTAAACTACTAGTTGGACCAGGAGCCCTCTATGCATGTCTGCAATTCTGACTGAATGTCACAGGGAGAATGAAGGAAATAATCAGAAACTGAGGACTACGTCTTCCATAGAAAGCCATCTCAAGTGTGCCCAGAAGAGTGAAGCTCAGTGCTTAAAAAAATGAAGGATACTGGCAGTCCCTTTCAGGAAACAGGAATGTGGACTACATTGTCCCTTGAGCTGAAGCACACGGGTTCTCCATTTCTTTCTGCATATCCATAATGGCTGAAGTTGCCTGGATATCTCAGTGGTTTAGGTATCTGGCTGTGGAGCCAGAGGTTGGGAGTTCGATTCCTCATAATTCTGCCATAAGTCAGAATTGACTTGAGGGCACACAATGATTATTTTAATGGCTGAGCTGTCAAAGGGAGGAAGACTGTCCTTACTAAAAATAAGGGTATATTGTAGAAGCTTTATGAAGCACTAGGAGGAAAGAAAGTACTCAATGATCTGTTTGCATCAGCAATTTCAATGGAAATGAAATCACTTGGGTCACATTATCTAAAAATAATGGGTACAATGTGGGGAACTCCCTGCTCTATGAACATGACTGCATGAACACATTCAACCCTTGTGTTGAACTGGCTTGTGGGGCCTGTGCACCTCTCTAATGATCAAGACTATTGTCGTTGCTAAAATGACATAAATATGTTTAAAATATAGCTGCTACCGCATGCCTACAAACTCAATGAACTTAAGAATCCATATGTTACTTACTGTGAGGCAGCACAGAGTATACAGATGCCCTGCTTAAAGATGGCAGCTTTATCAAATTCTACCACTAAATACAGATGAACATGTTGAAGAGTCTTCATTTTTAAAAAGAGATTTATTTATTTTTTACTACAACTACAGTCACATTATGAGATAACCAATATTGCTATACACACTTTTACAGTTATGCTCACAGTGGGGGAGATATTTCACACTAAATCAGTGGTTCCCAATCTTGGGTCCCCAGATGTTCTTGGACTACAACTCCCAGAAATCCTAGCCACCACCGCTAGTGGTGAAGGCTTCTGGGAGGCTTAGTCCAAGAACACCTGGGGACCCAAGGTAGGGAACCACTGCATTATATAGCAACTTATTCAACAGAGGCAGAAATTTTGTGATGTTTAAAATTATAGAATGCGGAGTGCATCTCTCTCTTTCTCTTTCTCTTTCTCTTTCTCTTTCTCTTTCTCTTTCTCTCTCTGTGTGTGTGTGTGTGTGTGTATGTGTGTGTGTGTGTGTGTGTGTGTGCGTGCATGTGTGTGTTGGAAGTGTCCTTTTGCCCTCCAGGTTTTAGACTAAGCAGCCAAATGAATTTGCCCAACACATTTGCAGCAGACAAATTAGGATGAATAGTTTGATGTGTTTTAAGTCTAAGGAGGCAAAAATGTTTCAGTCTGTTGCTAACTGTCACCTCTATCTCCTCCTCTTGTTTTTTTTTTTTTAACTTTCTTAAAGCAGAGCTTGTCTCAGTGGCTGAGTATCCGCAGGCGAGGCCCGGATGCCGCCCTATTTCACCCTGTGTGCCTCTTGCACAGCATTTGACTTTGATTTTTTTTTCAGCATATTAAACTGGAGGACATAAAACATGGTGCCACCACTGTACGAGCAATTTGCATATTCAGACTTGTTTTTAAAGAAGAAAATTTAAACAAGCTGTTCTTTCAGTTCCCAAAAAACCTCTGCTTCAAGTTTCACCAAGGATAACTGCATGAAGCTGAAAATGGAGTGAAGAAGCCTCACCAAGAATACTGTTGAGAAATTATCAGAAGCATAAAAGAGAAGGCAAAGCTGCCAGAATCCCATTAATTCGGCACTTTGGGCTATGAATCCCAGTACTTACTAGCTTAGCTGTTCTCAGAATCCAGAGGTAGCTGGGGAGGAAGTGCTAATGAACACCTTGTTCTTCGTTCAGGACAAACCACTGAAGTGTGCACCTTCTTTCTCTCCTTAAATATTTCACAGCATTTCCTTCTCTCCACAGATACATTCAAGGGTATCCAATCACTCTCTAGGAGAACTGGGACATTGTGCCAGCCAAGGCCATGTCATTTTGGTCAGTGGCTTAAAATCCTATTTGTTTCTACCAAGCATGCAAATTTCTCCAAGTATGGTCCTCTTGTCACCCTATAACCACTCTCAGGTTTGCCACAGATGTGTGGGTGCACCATTATTGGCCACTGTTTATCATTAGTGAAGTCCCAGCTAGCATATTTACTGAAAGACGTCCTTTTTCTAAAAGCCTCATCATAGCCCATGGCAACTACCTCCTCCTAGAGAACCAGACCATTCACAAAATGGTCCAGGTGCCACTTTCCATCTGGGTACCCCCAATATAAACTGTGAAGCTGACCTGGCAAATGCTGGATGAATGTTCAGTCTCACGTTTCATTCGTGCCTTGTCTTCCTTCGTGCTGGACCACAGCTTTCTCCTTTCCTCAGCTTCTGGTTTAAGCAATGGAAATGTATCCACACTAGATGGAACATGCATCCAACATGGATGCTCTCAGTGGATGCCATTGATCTCCATGCCAAATAAAATGGCAGTATGACGCTCCTGCCAACCTAGCAGTTCAAAAGCATATAAATGTGAGCAGATAAATAGGTGCCACCATGGTGGGAAGGTAACGGTGTTCCGCGTCTAGTCACGCTGGCCACGTGACCACGGAAACTGTCTTTGGACAAACGCTGGCTCTACGGCTTGGAGACGGGGATGAGCACCGCGCCCTAGAGTCGGACACGACTGGACTAAATGTCAAGGGGAACCTTTACCTTTACCTATGACTTTCTTAGTGGCCCAAGCTACCCTGGGAGCCCATGTGTTTCCCATAATCTCCTTCATTTAATAGCCCACATGGTAAGGCGAAGAAACTGAATCATAGTCCTCTTCAGAGGAAGACTCACCAGAGCTTCCACTGCTGTCTGACTCCTGTTCCTCTCTGAATACCCTCTTGTGGTTAGTCCACTTGGTGCACTTCTTTTTTCTTGGATGGTCTTCTTCTGGTTGTGTCATTCTTGGCTGCTGGGCATGCTTTAGACTGATGACAGTGGCCGTGCTCTTCTGTTAAACCTGGTGCTGGTCTCAGCCCTCCACCCTACAATGAACTTCACTATCAATGTGTATTGGCTGACTGGACATGTTGGAAAGAACTTCTGGGACAACATTTGAGATCACAAGGCTGACACCACCACACCCTCTGACTTCTTTTTTTTTTTGCCCAGCTACTATGCTGACAGGCCATTAAAAGCCCCCTGTTTTGTTGCTTGGCGGCATCCCTATTTTTTTTTTTTACCAAACTTTGGGAGGCAGTGGAAGACAGGAGGGCCTGGCGTGCTCTGGTCCATGGGGTCACGAAGAGTCGGACACGACTTAATGACTAAACAACAATAACATCCCTATTTTGCTCCTTCTGCCACTTCTTCTCCCCAGAAACAAATTGTTTTCTGTTCGATTCTGAATCATTGCAGGAAATGAACTGACAACAAGAACATAATCATAGCAGACCAGAATGTGTGAAACTCAAGGCCTTCTGCTTCTAAAAAATTGTCGCTTTGCATGCCAAAAAACATGTTACTCTGTCTCCACTCCAAAGACAAATTGCGTAAAAGTACCAGAGAGTAGCCATACTAGTCTCTTGATGCAAAACAATGTGCTTATAGAATCACAAGTGCTGTTGTTAGCCAAAAGCTGCATCTGATTTACAGTAACCTTCAAGGTATCTGAGATATACCTTCCTTCTTATTGAGTGGTTTTACCCAATGAATTCCATGACCAATCAAGGAATGGAACCTCAGTCCCCTGAGTTGTAATTTGCAATTCAACCCGCTATGCCACACTGGTTGTCTTACCGTGTTGATGTTATGTGCCATTTCTGGAAGGAAAAAACAAGAAACCGGGCCTTCTCAGCGGTAGCTCCTCGCCTCTGGAATAATCTTCCTCTGGAGATCCGTGCGGCCCCTTCGCTGGGCATCTTTAAAAACCAATTGAAAACTTGGATGTTTAGGCAGGCCTTCCCTTCAGTTATTATTTGATTTATTATTATTTTTCTTATCTCTTTCCATCTTGAATAACTCTACTACTGATGTTTAAATTTTGTTATATTTTATATTGTTATTATATATATGTTGGAAGCCGCCCAGAGTAGTCAATTGACTAGATGGGCGGGGTATAAATGCAATAAATAAATAAATAAATAAATAAATAAATAAATAAATAAAGTCAGAAGCGACTTACAGCAACCCTAATAGAGCTTTCAAGGTAAATTATATATTTAAGGAACGGTTTTGCTTGTTCCACTCTTCCAGTGAGTTTCCATGGCTGAGCAGGGATTCAAACCCAGGCCTCCTAAGTCCTAGTCTTCCACTCTATCCACTGCACCACACTAAGTATCAAGACTAACCATTTCTATTAGGCATTAGCTGAGTGGATTGCAGTCCAAAGTTCTTCATTGTTTCATCATGTGAGTCTCTATTTGAGAAAAATGTCTGCACTTAAGGCAGGACAACTTCAATAGTATTGTTTATCCACTTTGTCATAAAGCCACCTTCCTTTGTTAGGTTTACTGTACAAATTCACTGGTGTGGATAGGTGGATGACGTGCACACAGGAAAGCCTTTGGCTTTTCATTGGCACTTAAGCTGTCAGTCTCCTTCCACTTTGGACTTCCTGTTCTCTGACACAATGCTATTCTCATTTTCATTGTTATTTAAAAAAACAAATTCAGTTGTTTTTTTAAAAAATCTGATTTCTCCAAAGTTCCAAAGCAATATCTGGAGCTTCAGAGAACCCCAACTTTGGGTTTACCCACTTCAGATTGAGTTGGAAACTGACAAATATCCTAGCTTCACTTGGGATTTTGAATAATTTCTGAACCTGAAGCACATCCTTACCACGTGGAATATATTTCACAGAACCACCCCCCAAAAAATAATGCAAACATCCCAATAAATCTACTGTGACAAGAAATGCACCGTAGCTATTTCCACAGTTTTGGACCACATTGTTTGTCAGAGTATCTGACCCCCGGGCCATCTGCCCAACCCACCAGATCTTCCCAGACGGAGTTGCTCTGGATGGCCACTGCGAGGGAGGCCTGAAAGTCTTCTACTAGAGGCAGGGCCTCCCTGTAGTGGCCCCAGAGGAGCTACATCTGGCTCCTTCACCTCTGTAATTCAGAAGAAATCTGAAGACCTTCCTTTTTTGGGAGGCTTTTCATACTGACCCTGGTTGATATTTGGTTCATCTCCTGTCCTGCTGCTTCTTCTAATTGTTTTGGTGCCATCTGGTTTTTATATAGTGAGTGTTTTAATTAATTAATTAATTAATGGCAATACATGGTGAAATGAAGCATACTGTTGTTTCTTAGTTTGTTGTCCTAGATTGGTCCTTGAAACCTACTGTTAACCCCCAATAAATTAGAATTCTTGCCATGTCAGAAAATATTTCAGAACTCATTTAGTGAAGATTTTGATCTGATTGAGTTACCCCTGGAGGATGAGCCTCAAAGCATTCAAAACATGGGTACTTTTGTGGTCCTTCAGGTCTTCGTCATGCATATGTTCTTAGATGAGAATTAATGCAGGAGTCGGTAGTTCCACAAGGAAAAATGAAACAGAGATGAAGCATCATTCTGGTCATTCCGTGGCAAATCTGAGAGATTTAAATATTTTAAGGCAAGATGGAAAAATATGGAAATGATCCAAGCATCTACTTTTTGTTTTCCAGCATTTTATTCCTGTCTCCTCTTATTCTCTGTACCATTTTCTATTTTAAACTTATTATCACTTTTTGCAAGCTGAAATGTAGGTCTTCTCTAGGTCTTTGTCTCCTTCTTTCTCCATCTCTTCCATGCCCTACTTTGTACATTCATTCTCTTGTTTAATTGACTCATTCTTAAAAGCCACTTCTTCAAAAATCAGTGTGTTTGATGTTGCCCTTGTGCCAAGTCCAGGTCATCATTTTTGAAAGTTCTAAGCTCTTAAAAGTGGTGGAAGAGCTTGGTATAACCAGAGGGGCTCCATGCCTTTTGTCACTAGCCAGAGGATTAATTGATGAGCCAAATTTAAAAAAAAAACAGGTCAATGAAAATTTATGGCAAAATCAATTAGAAGTGGCTGCAGTTATTCAGAGTCAGCTGACCTGGTCCTGTTAGTGCAATGGTTTCCAACCTTGAGTCCCCAGATGTTCTTTGACTAAAACTCCCAGAATCCTTCACTACTCACTGTATTGATCAGGTTTTCTAGGAAGTGCAGTCCCATAACATCTGAGAACCCAAAGTTGGGAACCACTGTGCTAGTGAACTGAACTGAAAAGGCCAAGAATGCCATACTGGGGGTTGTGGATTCTCCCATCTCAGCTACCCTAGAAGTGCAAGAGTTTAGGCAAACCAATATGGGGACATGAGTTATAGAAAGTACATAGCTGCCCACAAGATTTTTGTTGTTTAGTTGTTAATTCATGTCCGACTCTTCGTGACCCCATGGACCAGAGCACGCCAGGCACTCCTGTCCTCCACTGCCTCCCGGAGTCTGGCCAAATTCATGTTGGTAGCTTTGGTGACACTGTCCAACCATCTCGTCCTCTGTCGTCCCCTCCTCCTCTTGCCCTCACTCTTTCCCAACATCAGGGTCTTTTCCAGGGAGTCTTCTCTTCTCATGAGATGGCCAAAGTATTGGAGCCTCAGCTTCAGGATCTGTCCTTCTAGTGAGCCTCAGGGTTGATGTCCTTCAGAATGGATAGGTTTGTTCTCTTTCCAGTCCAGGGGACTGTCAAGAGTCTCCTCCAGCACCACAATTCAAAAGCATCAGTTCTTTGGTGGTCAGCCTTCTTTCTTTAATGATTCCCCATACTTTATATCTCCCAGTGCACTGATGAATTCTTAGCTTTAAACATGAGTCACAACATCTGATAAAGTTAAAAAGGGCCAAGCACATGGTGATGCAAGGATGTAATAACCAAGCAAGATGAGGAAAATTCTCTCTCTTTTGGTAAATAACTAGGCATTTCTTAATGACAAACATTTACTGAAGTTGGTGGCAGTCTATGAAAGCTTACATCATAACAAATCTAATCGTCTCCAGGGTCCCACAATATTCTTAAAAACCTGTGGTCCAAGATATTTTGTTCTATATGTCTGAAGACAATCCACACACAATAAATTCTCCATGGAAATCAATTAGTTTTACAGATCGACTATTTCTCTGAAAACCACCAAAAGGACCTTCATTATGTTCATAATAATCGTTAATGGTGCTGCTAAAAGATTAATTTAAACGTCTATAGATCAAAGGCAGATTGACCTTTTCCTCTGTTTACAGGTGAATGCCTTTCAAGACTGACTCATTAACCTGTTAATCAAGCTGTTTAAGTGGTGGTTTTTCTCTCCCCTTCTCTGGTTAGAAATTTGTGGAATTTGCACAGAGGAAGAAAAGTGGGAGCAATATATTATGGTAAACATAGTTGTTTTGTGAATACTGAATAGAGAAATCTTTTGTTTTGTTGACACTCCTATTACCCACAGATTTGGGGCTTTTGAGACCAATAATTTGAAGTATGGAACCTCAGTTTGGGACGTTGTTACATGTTACATGATTAGGGGCTCTGAAGCTTGTTGTTGTTGTTTAGTCGTTTAGTCGTGTCCGACTCTTCGTGACCCCATGGACCAGAGCACGCCAGGCCCTCCTGTCTTCCACTACCTCCCGGAGTTGGGTCAAATTCATGTTGGTAGCTTCGATGACACTGTCCAACCATCTTGTCCTCTGTCGTCCCCTTCTCCTCTTGCCTTCACACTTTCCCAACATCAGGGTCTTTTCCAGGGAGTCTTCTCTTCTCATCAGATGGCCAAAGTATTGGAGCCTCAGCTTCAGGATCTGTCCTTCCAGTGAGCACTCAGGGTTGATTTCCTTCAAAATGGATAGGTTTGTTCTCCTTGCAGTCCAGGGGACTCTCAAGAGTCTCCTCCAGCACCACAATTCAAAAGCATCAATCCTTCGGCGGTCAGCCTTCTTTATGGTCCAGCTCTCACTTCCATACATCACTACTGGAAAAACAATCGCTTTGACTATGTGGACCTTTGTCGGCAAGGTGATGTCTCTGCTTTTTAAGATGCTGTCTAGGTTTCTCATCGCTTTCCTCCCAAGAAGCAGGCGTCTTTTAATTTCGTGGCTGCTATCACTATCTGCAGTGATCGTGGAGCCCAGGAAGGTAAACTCTGTCACTGCCTCCATATCTTCCCCTTCTATTTGCCAGGAGGTGATGGGGCCCGTGGCCATGATCTTAGTTTTTTTGATGTTGAGCTTCAGACCATTTTTTGCACTCTCCTCTTTCACTCTCATTAAGAGGTTCTTTAATTCCTCCTCACTTTCTGCCATCAGAGTGGTATCATCTGCATATCTGAGGTTGTTGATATTTCTTCCGGCAATCTTAATTCCGGCTTGGGATTCATCCAGTCCAGCCTTTCGCATGATGTATTCTGCATATAAGTTAAATAAGCAGGGGGACAATATACAGCCTTGTCGTACTCCTTTCCCAATTTTGAACCAATCAGTTGTTCCATATCCAGTTCTAACTGTTGCTTCCTGTCCCACATATAGATTTCTCAGGAGATGGATAAGGTGGTCAGGCACTCCCATTTCTTTAAGGACTTTCCATAGTTTGCTGTGGTCCAGACAGTCAAAGGCTTTTGCGTAGTCAACGAAGCAGAAGTAGATGTTTTTCTGGAACTCTCTGGCTTTCTCCATAATCCAGCTCATGTTAGCAATTTGGTCTCTAGTTCCTCTGCCCCTTCGAAATCCAGCTTGTACTTCTGGGAGTTCTCGGTCCACATACTGCTGAAGCCTGCCTTGGAGGATTTTGAGCATAACCTTGCTAGCATGTGAAATAAGTGCAATTGTACGGTAGTTGGAGCATTCTTTAGCACTTCCCTTCTTTGGGATTGGGATGTAGACTGATCTTTTCCAATCCTCTGGCCACTGCTGAGTTTTCCAAACTTGCTGGCATATTGAGTGTAGCACCTTAACAGCGTCATCTTTTAAGATTTTAAATAGTTCAACTGGAATGCCATCACTTCCACTGGCCTTGTTGTTAGCCATGCTTTCTAAGGCCCACTTGACTTCGCTCTCCAGGATGTCTGGCTCAAGGTCAGCAACCACACTATCTGGGTTGTCCGGGGCATCCAGATCTTTCTGGTATAATTCCTCTGTGTATTCTTGCCACCTCTTCTTGATGTCTTCTGCTTCTGTAAGGTCCCTACCATTTTTGTCCTTTATCATGTTCATCTTTGCACGAAATGTTCCTTTAATATCTCCAATTTTCTTGAACAGATCTCTGGTTTTTCCCTTTCTATTCTTTTCCTCTATATCTTTGCACTGTTCATTTAGGAAGGCCCTTTTGTCTCTCCTTGCTATTCTTTGGAAGTCCGCATTCAATATTCTGTAACTTTCCCTATCTCCCATGCATTTTGTTTCCCTTCTCTTCTCTGCTATTTGTAAGGCCTCGTTGGACAGCCACTTTGCTTTCTTGCATTTCCTTTTCTTTGGGATGGTTTTTGTTGCTGTTTCCTGTACAATGTTACGAGCCTCCATCCATAGTTCTTCAGGCACTCTGTCCACCAAATCTAGTTCCTTAAATCTGTTCTTCACTTCCACTGTGTACTCATAAGGGATTTGGTTTAGATTATACCTGGCTAGCCCAGTGGTTTTTCCTACTTTCTTCAGTTTAAGCTTGAATTTTGCTATAAGAAGCTGATGATCAGAGCCACAATCAGCTCCAGGTCTTGTTTTTGCTGACTGTATAGAGCTTCTCCATCTTTAGCTGCAGAGAATATAATCAATCTGATTTCGGTATTGCCCATTTGGTGATGTCCATTTGTAGAGTCGCCTCTTGTGTTGTTGGAAAAGAGTGTTTGTGATGACCAGCTTGTTCTCTTGACAAAACTCTATTAGCCTTTGCCCAGCTTCGTTCTGAACTCCAAGGCCAAACTTACCTGTTGTTCCTTTTATCTCTTGACTCCCTACTTTAGCATTCCAGTCCCCTATAATGAGAAGAACATCTTTCTTTGGTGTCAGTTCTAGAAGGTGTTGTAGGTCTTCATAGAATTGGTCAATTTCAGCCTCTTCAGCATCGGTGGTTGGTGC
Organism: Intellagama lesueurii; assembly: GCA_037013535.1. Classification (NCBI taxonomy): domain Eukaryota; kingdom Metazoa; phylum Chordata; class Lepidosauria; order Squamata; family Agamidae; genus Intellagama; species Intellagama lesueurii. The sequence continues at coordinate 346,568,624 of JBAJHW010000001.1, read as the reverse complement.
ATAAACTTGGATTATTGTGATGTTGAAAGGTCTGCCTTGGATTCGTATTGAAATCATTCTATCATTTTTGAGATTGTATCCCAGTACAGCTTTTCCCACTCTTTTGTTGACTATGAGGGCTACTCCATTTCTTCTACGGGATTCTTGCCCACAATAGTAGATATGGTAATCATCTGAATTGAATTCGCCCATTTCCGTCCATTTTAGTTCACTGACGCCCAGGATGTCAATGTTTATTCTTGCCATCTCCTGTTTGACCACATCCAACTTACCAAGGTTCATAGATCTTACATTCCAGGTTCCTATGCAGTATTCTTCTTTGCAGCATCGGACTTTCCTTTCACTTCCAGGCGCGTCCACAGCTGAGCGTCCTTTCGGCTTTGGCCCAACCACTTCATTAGCTCTGGAGCTACTTGTCCTTGTCCTCCGCTCTTCCTCAGTAGCATGTTGGATGCCTTCCGACCTGAGGGGCCCATCTTCCAGCGTCATATCTTTTAGCCTTTTGTTTCTGTTCATGGGGTTTTCTTGGCAAAGATACTGGAGTGGCTTGCCAGTTCCTGCTCCAGGTGGATCACGTTTAGTCAGAACTCTCCACTATGACCTGTCCGTCTTGGGTGTCTCTGCACGGCATAGCCCATAGCTTCTCTGAATTACTCAAGCCCCTTCGCCACGACAAGGCAGCAATCCGTGAAGGGGAAGCTTAAGTTTCATTAATTTCCTAGGAGATTTCTCCTGTTAAAAGTCAGCTGGTAATTATACTTTCCCAGATCAAAAGCATGGATCCTTGAAATGCCCTTACTCTAGCTCTGAGGTTCAGGAGAGTAGTGGTGACCATGTCCAAGGTCTCCTGGACTGGTCATTGCCCACGAATGCTCATGTTGCTTTCCTGGCAAGGAAGGTCTGTTAACAATTTCACCGACACCAACGCACCAACACCATTCTTTCCTGAAGAAGGGTAGCTTGGCCCCTGTGACTGAGACCCTGATAGCCACATCTCAAGACTGCTGTAACATGTCACACATGGAGCTTCCTTGAAGCTGGTTTAGAAGCTGTTGCTAGTGCAGAATGGAGTCCCAACTGATCAGTGTGCTGCCTTTTCAGGTGTAGATGGTTTCACCTGCTATGCCAAGGGTTGGAAATATAAGTGTTGGTTTCTGGCATCCGTGTAATTGGTACAGGGACACTGTCATCCTCAAAGCTCATTAGCAATGTAATTGTTACCCCTTTCCCCCTAACCTCACTTTGTCCCTAGCCCTTCACCCTGACTCTGTGTTAGATATGGGCACAAACCACCAATTCAGCAGTTCATGCCGGTTCGTTTTTTGGCCAAACAGGTGTTCAGCACTTTCCATCCTCGCCTCCTCCAGTGGGCGCCCACTCAGAGTCAGTGCCCTGGCTTCCCTGCCCTGCCTCTTCCAGGTGCTGTTTCTGAGTGGGTGTCCTCCAGAGGAGATGGGACTGGGAAGCATTGGACACCTGTTCAGCCAAAAAACGAACTGGCGTGAATCGCCGAACTGGTGGTTTCTGCCCGCCTTTGTGTGTATAAAACTTAACTTCACATATCTGGAGAAATGAGTTGTGATCCACAAAATGTCACACTAAAATGAATTGATTAGTATTTAAAGGGCCATGGAAACTATCAAGGATCTCCTCTTGGAAAGTTTCTGTCCCATATTTTAAAACTTATCAATTCCTTTTGACAAAGGTGTGCTCACTATATAATGAATTGTCCTTGTTTGGGCCATCCTTCTCACCTTACACAGCAGAAGTAATTCAGACTGCAGTATCCGAGATTAATAAAATCCCCAGGACAGGTGAACAGTTGACAAAGGCCAGTGAGAAACTTACATATTTTTTCACCAATTCTTTCATTAAGGTCTGGTCCTGAAAAATAAATAAATGCATATAGACTTAAGTAAAATAAAATAAAAATAAAAATGGAGTGTCGTTTGGAAAATAATGCCTCAGTATCAACCCACAGGCTAAATCCAGTGTTAGCTGCAACTAGAGTCGCCTCAGATGATGTCAATTTGACATCATTTTTGAAGTGGTGACCTACAAATAATTTCAGTTTCTAGTTTATTTATTTATTTATTTATTTATTTATTTATTTAACTTATATGCCGCCCACTCTACCCAAAGGTTTCTGGGCGGCTTACAACAATTAAAATACAATTAAAATACAATGAAAAGATAAAAACAATTAAAATACAATTAAAATAGATACTCTAAAAATTGCCATCAGGACCCACAGTTGATATTATTTCAATTAAAAGCCTTCTGGAACAGGAAGGTTTTGACCTGGTGCCGAAATGTCATCAGCGTCGGCGCCAGACGAATCTCAGTCGGGAGGGCGTTCCATAGTCTGGGGGCAGCTACCGAAAAGGCCCTTTGTCTACAAGCCATCCCTCTTACCTCCTTGAGGGACGGCTCTTTCAAAAGGCCCCCCTGGCTAGATCTTAACTGCTGGGTAGGCTGAAACTAACCATGAATTGAGGCCAACATTCCACAACTGGCAACATTTGTATCTGTCTGATTGTATAGCTTGTTTACTCTCTTTCTTACCTCATCTTATTTCTGTTATCAGATTGTTGTGCCATGTCAACTTGTCCATACACAGTTGTAAAAACATTGCCCTCCTACCCCGGAATAATGATGCGAGACAAGTATCTTGGGATAAACATGGGCCACACTTTATTGAATAATCATTATTGCCCACCATAAAAAGGGGGGTCCTGCCGTAGTGCGGAATCAGGCTCTGCACAGGGGTCTCAACGGACCTCTTATCAAACAAATGGGCGAGTTCCTAGCCCCAGGTTCTCACGGTCATGAAGACAGCGAGAACCCGGCCAGCCAAAATTTGACCACCCCTGGACCTCGAGCCAGCTTCTCCTTGTTGACTGTTGGTCCAGGTGTGGCCCCAGTGCATCTTCCCCAGCAAGCACTATAATCGCATGATCCGCAGCGCTAGGACGTAAAAGGAGCTATACATTACCTGTGATTGCGATGGGACTCACCGAAACCTGTTCTATCCGCACTACCCTCCTGTGTGACCGAATATTTTCCACCTGTCAAAATGCCATCGCACCTTGACGAGTGTGTGACAGGCAAAAAATACCCGCATCCAAAGGCCAATCAGGATGCAGGTCAAAAATTCCCATCTGGCCCCAAAAGGCGACCAGATAAACTCACACTAGTATATAGGGCGGGTGAGTGGGTTGCCATCAAGGAAGAGGCCGAAGGTAGGGGGAAATGCCTCTTAAGAAGCTCACTCCTTTCCCCCTCCCATCCTGGGTTGCTCTCGTGAGACTTCCATAGTCTCGTGATATCCAGGGAGGAGGCAAAGATGCTCCACGCTGACGAAGCAAGCTCATCAGTGAACCGAACAAAAGAGCCAGAGAGATTCGAGTGACAGAGTCAATCACGATCACAGCTTTTTTCAAAATATAATGTTCTTTTCTCCACAACGTTAATCCTAAATTGTTACTGAGTATATTAGGACTTGGATTATCATATATGAAATAATCTAGATCAGAACTCTAATGCAGCCATTTCAACTTTTTTTGGGGGAGGGCGGCATGGCCATTTAAGGAGCTCTTCTCAGGTTCCAGGGCCCCCTGTCAAACAAGGAAAGACTTTGGTTGAGTGCAAACAAGAAAATAACATGAACAGATGAATCTGTGCCCCCCCTTCAAATTTGCCAGGGCTCCCCCAGGGGGCCATATGGTCCCTGTTGGGAATGGCTGCTATAATCAAAGGTACATCTCTACAGTTCTTAAGCCCCTGACTTAAGAGAGATAAGAAACATTCATTCATTCAACTCATCATAACAAGACAACTCCATGCTATGCTATACACACTGGATAACAGAAACAATCATGTAGCACAGCAAAGACAAATAGCTGATGGGAGGGAATGAAACAGGCCTTGATTTCCAGTCCCCTAATCATCCTTGTTGCCCTCCTCTGAACTTGTTCCAATTTGTCGACGTCCTTCTTCAAGTGTTGAAGACACAAGATGAGGCCTAACCAGTGCCAAATAGAGGGAGACTAGTACCTCATGGGATTTGGAGACTATACTTCTCTTAATGCATCTTAAAATCCCATTGGGTTTCTTTGCAGCCAATTCACACTATTGGCTCATATTCAGCTTGTGTTCTATAACAATTCCAAGATCCTTCTCACAAGTATCCCCCGTATTGTAACTGTGCACTTGCTTTCTTTTTCTAGGTTTAGAACTTCACACTTATCTCTAAATTTCATTCTGTTGTTTTCACCCCAGTACTTGAGCCTATCATAATCTTTTTGAATTTTGTTTCTATCTTTCAGGGTGGAGATGGTGTGTTTTGGTGTCCTTAATATTGCTCTGGAGAAAGCAACATACTAGACCATCTTGGGTCAATCACTGTATCTGAGGCAGATGTGCTTGATCTTGAGTTCCTGAAAGGAGGGGTTGATTGTCAAAAATGAATGAATCAATTAATGCACTGTGCGTGACAGGCAGTTTCCACAATTTCTTAATAACAGCACATACAGCACCCCATAAAATGATGGGATGGGGGAGGCTGAAAGAGTACACGGCTTAAGAATTTGCTCTAACATCCAACATTTTCAAGAAGTAGTCTGTGTACAGCTGAACTGGTGGCTTACCTGTGTCGGAATTGGGCACCAAAGTAAGGACAAGGAGAAAGATGTAGATGGTCTTCATAGCTAGTATGAGGCAAAAACAGAAGATCTTTCTGAAGCTCAGTTTGTTAGAAGGAGAGATGAGAAGGAGGTGAGAAGGTGGAGATGGCTTGTGTCCTTAATACTATGCCGTGGAAGACAACATATTGAGCTACTGAGACTTTTCTTTTGCTTGAAAAACATGTCAGTGATCAGAGATAATGATCAAAGCCGGAAGAACTAATTCATAAGAACTGAACAGTAAACTTCAGCTTTAAAAGATTGTTTAACCTCTCAGTCAACAGGAATTATGTAAACACAAGAAAGGGCACAAGGGTTTTGTGGGAAGAAGAATAAAAAGTGTATAACAGAACAAAGGTTGATAGAAATTAGAGATGATGTCAGAAAGAGGAGCAGTCATTGTACTTATTAATAATATCCAGTCATCAACATACCATTTAAGACAAAAATGATTGAGAGGGTGGTGGCTAATCAGTTGCAGGCATTCTTGGAAGATACTGAAAGTCTGGATCTATTTCATTTGGGGTTCAGACCACACCATGGGACTGAGACCGTTTTAGTTGCTCTGCTTGATGATCTTCAGAAGGCTGAATGGGGGAGTGTGACTCTGTTGGTCCTTCTGGATCTCTCAGTGGCTTTTGATACCATCAACCATGGTATCCTCGTGAACCAGTTTTCAGTGCTGAAGATTAGAGGCACAGCATTATGCTGGCTTTGCTCCTTCCTCAACGACAGGAACCAGAGCGTTTAACTGGAGAAAGCTGTTTTGTCCCTGTGGGTACTGCAATGCCATGTCCCACAGAGGTTGATCATCTCCCCCACGTCGGTTTAACATCACCATGAGGTCACTGGAGACAATCATCTGGAGATCTGGGGTCTGCTGTCCTCACTATGCTGATGATATGCAATCTATCTCTGCTTCAAATCTTCAGCAGTAGAAGCTGTGCAGACCCTGGAGCAGTGCCTCGCTGAGGTTCTGGACTGGAAGGCTAACAGATTGAAACTGCATCATAATAAGATGGAGATCCTGTTGCTGGGAAGGGCCTCTGATTGACTAGGAGGCTGTCTCTCCGGTCTAGATGGGGGTCACACACCCCTTGAAGGACTGGGTTTGCAATTTGGGTGTGCTCCTGGACCTGGCACTCTCACTGGAGAATCAGATCTTGATTGTGTCTAGGTCTGCCTTTTTTTCGTCTTAGACAGATTGCAAACCTTCACTCTTACCTCAACAGGAAGCTCCTAACAACACTAGTTCAAGCGCTGGTAATCTCAAGGATAGACTATTTCAGTGTTGTGTATTTGGGGCTGGCCTTGATGACAGTTCAGAAGCTGCAGCAAGTGTAAAACACAATAGCCATGCTGATGTCTGGAACATCAAAATATGATCATATATACTTGTCCTGGCATGTTTGCACTAGCTGCTGGTATGCTTCTGGGCCACGTTCAAGGTACCTATGCTGACATTTAAAGCCCTAAACAGTTTAAGGCCTGGCTACTTGTCTGAGCACCTCTCACTCAGAATCACCCCCTGTCCCACCCACACCTCAAATACTGAGGGAGGTCCTGGAAACCAACAGTGCAAAAATTGGTCTTCTCAGTGGTGGCCACATGGTTATGGAGTTCTCTCTCAATAGAGGTATGACTGGCCCCTTCCCTCCTTGGCTTTAGAAAACAACTCAAAATGTGGCTGTTCACACAGGCCTATCACAGCCTTGTTGTTGTTTAGTCGTTAAGTCGTGTCCGACTCTTCATGACCCCATGGACCAGAGCACACCAGTCCCTCCTGTCTTCCACTGCCTCCCGGAGTTTGGTCAAATTCATGTTCATCACAGCCTTACCCTGGACTAATTGGGTTTTGATCACCTATACTCCATAAATTTTGGAATAACTATCACTGTGTTGCTGTCATGCATTGTACCTTGGTAATTGTAACTTCATATGCATGTCTCTTTGTGTGTGTTTGTGTGTATTTACATTATGTTATTGTAAGCCAATCAGATTGGTGGCCTGGCCACTAGATGGGTCAAACAAACAAACAAACAAATACGTGAACATGTGACGTGAAGGAACAGATATTTTAGATTTTGAAAAAGTAAAGGGAAAATTAACAGGCTGAATTGTGGAAATATTAGGAATGCATATGTAGAGGTTAAAACCTCTTAGTAGGCTAATTAGAATTCACTCGTTGATTCAACTGCTGAATGGCAAGTCAGCAGTTATATAAATGTCATTAATTTAATGGGTATCAGACCAAAAACAAATGAAAAATAAAAAAATAGAGAGGGCAAAAATGTTCTGGCACCTTAAAAACCAACTGCTCTATTTTAATGTGAGCTTTCATGGGCAAGTTCACTTCCTCAGACTCAACGGATGTATTTTATGATTTAATAGATGCATTTTAGCTATGTCACCAACCAGACTACAGTTCTTAGTACCTGAAAATGCTATTGGCTTTTATAAATGACGCAAAGCCATATGGCGTTTTGCCAGAACTCCACAGAAACACGGATTTGTTCAACAAGCAAGTACATTTGTACGGGATTTTCTGCAAGAGAAGGCTATTGACAGAGTGAGGTGACTGACCTCCCTTAACTTGTCTAAGGGCCGGCCTGCCTGTATGCTCCATGCAATGTAAGAGCAAGAGTGAAATTGGAACAGTTAGTTCTAATAAACACATAACAACTTTTCCATCTGATGTTTGCCCAATCTGATGCCTTGAAATTGACATTAGCTTTATTGACTGTGTTTCAAGAGAACGTATTTCAGAAGCAGAACGAGCTCAAAGATGTGCCAAAGGAAGAACCGTAAAGTTACATTTATAGCAGTTTTTGGGTTCAGTTCGAATACAGTGTAGGGATGTGAAATTCTCAACTTTCACAAAAAGAAGCAAAAAAGACATCCAGAGAGAAATCTGTTTTGTCTTCATGGTGATATTTCTCTGCACTTCCAAGAAATCTTTTAGGAAATCTTTCGAAGTTTCTCAAAAGTTTCAGAGTAAAAATTTCCCTCTGGAATATATGCCAATGATTCTGTGCAGATATGAGATTTCTCCACACTCTTACTCCATTGCAGGAATTGTTAATTTAAATCTGCTGTCTCATCCCTGTACTTTAATCTGCTAGCAGTACAAATAATTGCATTGGATCACCCCATTCATATACTTATTGACACTCACAGAGAACTCTCAGCAAGATTTGAAATAGGAGTTAATATTTGCATAAGACCTATTGATCTGCATTTAGTAAGACATGCCATTTCATGTGCTTGATTTGACACTGTTTTCTTTGAATTTATCTGGAACAGATATGAGGTACACCTGTAATTCAATAGCTCCTTCCAGCTCCTTTAAAAAAATATGTGGTACTTGGCCTATGGCCACTGTCCTGTCCTCTGGCACACAGGCCTGCCTTAAATATTTACATTTCCCAATCTTTTGTCCATGCTGTGGGATTCTGTTAGAAATCAGCAATTTCACATCTGCTTTCTTTAAATGAGAGGTGCTGGAATAGTGCAGGGCAGCCACAATGGTGTAGCAGTTACAGTGTTGGGCAAGGACTCAAGAGAACTGAGTTCAAATCCCCACACAGCCTTGAAAGTTATTATCTAACCCTGGGGTTGTCACAGGCCACCTTCCTCACAGTCCTGGTGTGAGGCTAACGTTGGGGGTAGAGGAGTTGAGGAGTTGCAGGAAGCTAGCGTGCAGCGCCGGTTGAGTATCTGATTTAGTTAGAGGAGGTGGGGGAGGGGAGCAGCATCACCTATGCTGCCACCTTTATCAACTGGGACAAACTGGGATGAAATGGTTCATCCGCATCTCTAATCCTAATTCTGAGGTGTGGAAGATGGAGGAGACTGGCTGGCTGATAGGTTGCGGGATCTTTCAGCAGAAAAACCAAGAAGAGAAGAGAAGCTGAGTTAGAACAGATCCAAATCTTCTCCAGCTAAGGGACACTGACACATAAAAAGTTTAAGCCCAAGAAATTACTTAGGAATACAATTTACTCACAGTCTTATGTCACTTCCAACATCCCTAGGTTGGGAAGGGTTTGCATTCTGCATAATTCCAGCTGGCCAAGTGTCTGTTCAGCTGCTCCAGAACCATCTTGGTGAATTTAGATAAAGGCTGGCATGAAAGTAGGAGTTGATGATTCCACAGGGGATGATGGCTCCACATCTATGAAACTCTATTCAGCATAGAGTTTTCCTTTCACCCACTGCGAGGTCTAAAAAGTATGAAGATCATGTTAATATTGACAAACATAAGATAACACTGCTGTCAATCAATGCTTCTGGGAGACAAATCCTTTAAATTAGTGCTGACTTACTGAGATCAATGTCACTTACATATATGAGACTAACAAATCGTATTTATTGTGGCTAGAGATGGGGACGAATATAAAAACGGATCTTTTTTTGACGAATATAGCCGATTCGTCAAATATTCGTCGATCTATATTCATAAAAATATAAATCTAGATGAATATGGCTGGCCGTATATTTCCTCGGTTTTATTCGTCGATCCGTCGATCCGTTAATATTTGTATATATTTGTTACCTTTTTGGGGGTCTCTCTGAGCTTGTTGGTGCCAATTCGCTCTGGCGAATCAGGACAGAGATCCTGGATTGGCATGTCCGGCAGCCAATAGCACTGCCGAAAGGTGCCGAGAGGCTGTATATAAGCTTTTCCGCTCCAGACATTGCGCACTTCTGTTCATGCTCTCCGGAGTGAGAACAGTTGCTGCTGACTTGCTGTTGCTCTGGTGGTTTGGTTTCACTTTTGTGGCAGCAAAGCAAACGAATGCGTCGCTTATATTTTTCTTTTTCAAAATTATCATTCATCATCATCAACAACTGTACTGGGAATTTGGGAAGGGATTTTCAGGTAGCTTAGGCTACTTGGAAGGGCTTTTTTCAAACTTTTTTTTTCTGGAGGCTTGTGTCGTGTTGTCTTCAGGCAAGTGGAGGCTTGCATCTGAGGCACAGTGGGTGGGGGGGAATTTGTTGGTGTGACTTGTGTGTGTGTGTGTGTGTGTGTGAATGTTTAGCTGGCAGGATTACATTATTCAGTCAGTTTTCAAAAGTTTAATTTGGGACTTGGGAGGCTTGCATCTCAGGCACAGTGCTTGGCAGGGTGTGGCTTTAGAGAGGGAGCCATGTTAGTGTGTGCTAGCATATCAGGCAGAAACCCATTTTTTTTAAAAAAATAAAGAAGTCAGTTAATAATGTGCAAAACCACTTTTTTATTATTAAGAGAAGAGATGTAGAGCACTTCTAGCGAAGATTATTTTGTGGCACTTCAACCAATGAAAGGGCCATCATGCATTTTTGACATCAAAGCCAAAGGAAATGGATTTTTCAAGCCCTGAAAGACATAGAGATTATCAGTTAAGATTAAAAATACAGTGGAACAGAAAACAAATTTGAAAAGTGGCTGGATCATTGTGTAACAAGGGAGTAAACAGTGCTGGCTGAGGATGAGAACGAGGCAACCCATTAGTTGGTTACACCTGAACTATCTCATACAATTCCAGTTCCCGTATCCGGGAAAGGATGTTATACGTAGTTTTGAAAAAGAAAAAAAGAAAAGAAAAGAAAGCAAAATTATCAAGGGATGGAGAGAACTTCCTTGTGTTATCGATGTTTGGGGCTGTTTAAGTTATGAAAGATGAGTGAAGGGGGAATATGAGACAGGCGTGCAAAATTAGGCATACTGTGACTCTCTCTCTCTCCCTCTCTCTCTCTCTCTCTGTGTGTGTGTATGTGTGTGTGTGTGAACTACTGCACAAGTTGCACAGGGTTTTATAATTCCTGTGCCAATGACATCGTCACTGTGCAGGATTCACCTGGACAGGGTAGAAGAAGAAAAAACACTGCACAGGATTGTTATGATACCTGTGCAGGATCACCTCTTTCCTGCACAGGATTTACCAGGAAAAAAAAAGTAAGTTGAACCATTGTTAAAATGAAACAAAATAAGAGCAACAGAGAAGGGAATGACAAGGTCAAGATTGTGGGAAGCTGGGTAATCTTGCTGATGTAGTCTCCGTAAGGACTCATGGCCTGGTGAGACTTCTCAAAGCTCTTTTTTTTTTTGCATCCCTTAATTGCCTTTTTTCACTTTCCTTTTGCATGGACGTGGTCATTTTGGGCAAGACTTTCATGTACTAAAGAAAACGTTTAAAAATTAACAAAATTCTACCTTGGTGCTGCCTCACCATCTGGCCAGGAAGATTTTTTTCCTTTTACTGTTCTTCATCTATTCCGACCCCCACCCTCATCTCTGCAGTGCCCTGCTTGTAGTTGTGTTCTATAGGATTTGAAAAGTTGATATTTCAGTGGCTCCATAAAAGGATGACTGCCCTTTATTTTCAGACTTTGAAACTACATGGTCTTTTTGGCAAAACTTGATGGAATTTTATTTTATTTCATTTTCATCCATTGCACCCTGCTTTTCTCCTCAAGATGAATTATATGCTGTAGCTCTTGCATTAAATACTCAGGACTGCCAGATCACATGGGAAGAGCTGATTGGTCATATTCTGATGGTCTTTAACAGATGAACATGTGAGCTGAGACATTTCCTAGGAGAAAAAAACAGTGTAGACCACAATCCTATTGGCGTTTGCATAACTTGCATGGCTAATTGCAGCTACTTGACGAGATGCTGAGACATGTCTTGGTCATGTGCCTGCTCGTGCATCGAAATTCACAATGGAGAAGTACCCTGGCATCTTCTCAGCTGACCACAGCAAGTTACATGTACACCTGTAGGACTCCAGCCTTAGAATCCTGTCTCACCTTCTAGATCAGTAGTTCCCAGATAGTTCCTTGGGTAGCTCAGGTATTCTTGGACTGCATTTCCCAGAATACTTCACCACCAGTTCTGCTAGCCAAGGTTTCTGGGAGTTGCAGTTCAAGTACACCTGGATTACCCAAGTTTGGGAACCACTGTTCTAGATGAACAACCTATTATTGAATAGGGTTTTGAAAGCAAAGCAAAGCAAAGCGCATGGCAAAGTGGTTGAACTGCTGTACTGCAACCAAAACTGTGCTCACAACCTGGGATTCAATCCCAGGTAGCCAGCTCAAGGTTGATTCAGCCTTCCATCCTTCTGAGGTCAGTAAATCAAGTACCCAGCTCATTGGGGCTGGGACAATGTGTAGCCTGCATAATTAGCTTATAAACCGCCCAGAGAGTGCTTTAAGAGTGCTATGTGGCAGTATATAAGTAGCACGCTTTGCTTTTTGCATGTGTGAATCAGGTCATGGGTGCACAATGTCTGTTTGCTGCCACCTTCCCTTTTGGTAACAGACAATGCTAAGTGATACCTCATGGTATGCTTTTACAGTTCAGTTCCTTTCCATTGCAGCCCTTATATTCCTCTCCTTTATTCAAGAAGTATTACTGAAGCTCACATGTTTCTTCATACTCTGGAAGGAAAAGATTCGCTGAGTTAAAAAAAAAAAGATTGGGGGAAAAATCAGCATTTACAGGTTCATTGATAGCTAGAGCAGCACAGTTATGCCTTTTCATTTGTTTATTTAATTTCTAATGTTGATCAGACTGGGTTTTGTATTGCTGTTTCCTTCCTTTTTGGAGACGCTGTTATAGGTGAAAACAAAATAAAAATAAAAAGCAAGGGGAAAAAAGAGAGACAAAAATGTGGTGGGACCTTAAAAATTAACTTTTATATTTTTTAAATGTAAGTTTCATGGACAAGTCCACTTCATCAGACATTGCTTTAGACCAATGGTTCCCAACCTTGGGTCCCCAGATGTTCTTGGACTACAACTCCCAGAAGCCTTCACCAATAGCTGTGCTGTCCAGGATTTCTGGGAGTTGTAGTCCAGGAACAGCTGGGGACCCAATGTTGGGAAGCACTGCTTTCGACCATTATTTTGTTGTTTAGTCTTTAAGTCATGTCCGACTCTTCATGACTCCATGGACCAGAGCACGCCAGGCCCTCCTGTCTTCCACTGCCTCCTGGAGTTGGGTCAAATTCATGTTGGTAGCTTCAATGACACTGTCCAACCATCTCGTCCTCTGTCGTCCCCATCTCCTCTTGCCCTCACACTTTGCCAACATCAGGGTCTTTTCCAGGGAGGCTTCTCTTCTCATCAGATGGCCAAAGTATTGGAGCCTCAGCTTCAGGATCTGTCCTTCCAGTGAGCACTCAGGGTTGATTTCCTTCAGAATGGATAGGTTTGTTCTCCTTGCAGTCCAGGGGACTCTCAAGAGCCTCCTCCAGCACCACAATTCAAAAGCATCAATTCTTCGGTGGTCAGCCCTCTTTATGGTCCAGCTCTCACTTCCATACATCGCTACTGGAAAAACCAGAGCTTTGACTATGTGGACCTTTGTCGGCAAGGTGATGTCTCTGCTTTTTAAGATGCTGTCTAGGTTTGTCATCACTTTCCTCCCAAAAAGCAGGCATCTTTTAATTTCGTGGCTGCTGTCACCATCTGCAGTGATCATGGAGCCCAAGAAAGTAAAATCTGTCACTGCCTCCATATCTTCCCCTTCTATTTGCCAGGAGGTGATGGGACCAGTGACCATGATTTTAGTTTTTTTTGATGTTGAGCTTCAGACCATTTTTTGCACTCTCCTCTTTCACGCTCATTAAGAGGTTCTTTAATTCCTCCTCACTTTCTGCCATCAAGGAAAATGTAAGCAAAGGTAAAGATATATAAACATTCTTTGCCTATAAAAGGGCTGGTGTAATGTAAGCAAGCTACCAGCCAGCCAGCTAGCCAGCAAATGGCAGTCAGCTAGCACAGAGTCAACATAGCCAGCTGACTCAAAAAGCCAGGGATGGGGGGGGGGGGAGAGGGGAGAAAAAAAAAAACCACAACAGCAGCAGCAGCTGCAGAGACACAGTTACACGCAGGCAACACATAGAAATCATGGATTTTCCTCCATAGATTTGAACTGCCAGATGTTTGAGTGTGCATGAAAAAAAAATAGTATTTTTCCATGTCTCTGTCCAAATGTGCTTCTTTACAAAATGTGTCTTTTACAGGTATAAGTGCTTGTATTTTTGAATTGACACGAGATCTAAGTTCTTGCCTGCAATTTATTTTTTAGCTAAAAACTTATAATTGAGTTCAGTCTTCATAAATTTTCGGTGCATCTGTGCCTACAGTTTTGTTTATAGTTGGAAGAATGATATTTAGGGGTCATTTATATTTGACTTTTCAAAAGGTTACATGCTTTTGATAGCTTCTAGATTTTTATACATAGAAGAAAAGAGGATGAATAAAGCTTGCAGAATTAGACAAGCTGATGTTACCTGGATTCATTTTTCTCTGTTTACTTCACCATGAGTAAAAACAGTGATGTATTCTCATCCTCTGAAGAGAGATGGAACATGTTTGGGAGTTTCTGATGAACCAGGCAGGAATAAGTAAATGACTTATAACCTGATACCCAGGTGAACTATGATATAATTGTCATGATTATCTGGTTCACACTGGTATTTAACCCTTTCAGGGATAAATGTTAGTTGTGCCAAACAGCACAGACTCAAAACTACCAAGAGGTGTTATAAAGTTCTATAATTCTCTGTGGATTTTATTTGAGTGTCATACTATTCACCTTGTCAGAAGCACTGGCTGTTCTGTTTTTAGCAGAAGCAACAACCCAGTAACTCACTTTTTGCAGCAAGCCTTGTTTGGAGTACATCGACCGATGACTATATATGATGCACCACATTTCCGTAGTTTACAGATCCCCCCAAGATGTTGACATGTTCCTGGATCCTTTATGCTCCAAGAGGGTTTAAGACAAAATCCTGTTCTCATCAGAAGAGAAGAAGTGGTGCAGCATGGTGAAACTCACATTCCATCCCTTCCAAACCAATATTAAAAGGCAAGATTCTCAGGACCTGGATTTTGCCAGTTCCATCCCTCCCAAAATTCTTCACTGTGGATAACCTCACGTATGGAACTAAAAAGAGAGAGAGGTTCTCACATCCTGTGAGAGGGTGAGACATTTTGTGCTACTTCTAAGAGAAGGGAAGGAGAATTAGAAGGATTTTCACACAGTCTAAAGACAGTGGGAGAAATAACATTTCAAGGCAAAAGGCAAAAGCTGCAAAAAATTACAATGGGTAAAACAACTTTGTTATGTGGACTTTGAAGACTTAGAAGCACTGGGTGGGTTATTTTCATCCACTTGAGATAATCTAACTGTTGTTGTTGTTTAGTCATTTAGTCGTGTCCGACTCTTCGTGACCCCATGGACCAGAGCACGCCAGGCCCTCCTGTCTTCCACTGCCTCCCGGAGTTTGGTCAAATTCATATTGGTAGCTTCGATGACACTGTCCAACCATCTCGTCCTCTGTCATCCCCTTCTCCTCTTGCCTTCACACTTTCCCAACATCAGGGTCTTTTCCAGGGAGTCTTCTCTAATCTAACTAGCTAAGAATGAAAAAAAAGAGCATGAATCCATTACTACCTTTGCTTTTCCATACGGGATGAATGACACCCTTTTCTAGGACTGAGTAAATATATTTGAGGGGTTTTTTTCCTGGTTGACTAGAGTTGGAACATTTCCCTCTTTTTTCTTTTTCAGTCCATCTTACTCAGACGGACAAAGGCTCTGGTGCAATATAAGTATGTTCTTATAAGTGAAGTAATCACTTACTGGGATCAGGAAGCAGCAGCAAAGCAAGGACCAGAAAGAACAAGTGGTGGTTCTTCATAGCTATAAAAAGGAAAATGCTAATGTTCAACTGGATATTGTATATCCAAAGATCTCCTTGCACCAACGATGATACAAGAGGCTATATTTGTACCTTTATACTGTCCGTGTAATGTGAGATGTACATTGGATTACAAATGCAATTGCAGTAGTGATCAGTTCCAAACAAGATGGAACAGCATATTGTTTTGTTTGTTATCATGTGCTTCTGAGTTATGGCAACCCTAAGTGGGAAGGTATGTGAGATTTTCAAGGACTGATTCACTATTAACACTCCCCGGTGAGTTTTCATGGCCAGGCAGGGATTTGAATCAACATCTTCTGAGTCCTTGGTCAACACTCTGTGCTACACTGGTTCTTGATATAATTTGTTGGTGGTATTTAATCTGCTCTGGGTGGTGCTTACACTCTTTTTGAAGTATTGGTTGCTCATTCTAGGAATGCTGTTTGACCCGACTCTACTACCACAAGCTCAGCTGGGTTGACAGCATGGTTAATTCTACCATCTTGGACTCTTGGATTAGCTGTAGCCTTTTTGCCCTATCTATGGAATCCAGTTTTGAGAATTCCTCTTTCCTGTGCTTGAACAACTCAGCTGACATGTATTAAATTTCTGAGAACATTTCAAAATACTGATGTTTGACACTGAATATGCCACTAGGACACTGGTAACTCCACACAACATCTTCTCCTACCTAAAACTCCCCATATAATCAGACCACACTCAAAGGGTTTCCTGGGATGACCCAAGAAATGAGGTTCCTGCAAGTCAGAGAAAATATCTTTTCTTTCTACAAATAGATATGTTAAAAATCTGCATTAATGCTTTTTAGACAGGAAAGAGCCTTGAGTCTTGCCCGTTTTTAATTCTCCCAATTTGTTTCTTTCTCCTCTCATTTGTGAAGTCATTTGGCCTGCTAATTTTCACTTTTTTTAAGTGACTGATTCTAAGAAAAGAAAACAAGTATTGGTAAACGTATGTTGTCAAAACTACATAACAAAGCTTACTAAGATAGAAGTACTTCTAAAAATGGCAGAGACAAAATGGAATCCAGAGTGTTCTTATGGATTTGTATTTTGTGCAAATTTCCATGTTACCTTTTGTGTAATTTGTACCATTTTCCAGATGAAGTTTTCAGCAAGTTAAATCTGAGTAAGCTTTGTGAAGACTTACCTGGCTTCCAGTTAGTCTTTGTTTTAGAAATCTAGAACAGAATCAGTCCTTCAAAGGATTCAAGAGACAGTTCTTGGACTCAGGATGGTTTCAGGAGACCTCAAGGGTGCCTGGGACAAAAGAGCTGATGAAGATCTTCCTTACACATGATTTCTCCTTATATAGCACTGGGTAGCTCTTTCTTCCTTTGATTTTTTGATGTTCACTCAAGCATACCTATATCTCTGGAGACCATGAAGGCCACACACCAAGAGACATTCTGAGCCTTCAGGAACTACCAATGGGTGTATTTGTTCGCTATTTGTTTTTAGACACTTTCTTTCCATGTATCATTCTTTTTTAAATGGGACTGAGTGAACCAAAACCATAATAAAATAAACATTGCTGCATCTTGAAGCCCTAAGACAAAATCAGCTGACCAGAACCCCAGCAAACATAGAAAAATGGTTGGTTACTGTGGTGGGAGATCGTTGTTCTACACAGGCTTTGGTGTTGTTCAGTGTGGCTTTTCCTATATTCCTTGTGTGAGACAGATCTTTTTTCTTTTCCTTCCTTCCTTCCTTCCTTCCTTCCTTCCTTCCTTCCTTCCTTCCTTCCTTCCTTCCTTCCTTCCTTCCTTCCTCTCTCTCTCTTTCTGTCTCTGCCTTCCCCCCCTTGCTTCTTTCTTTCTTTTATTTGCTAGAATTTATCAAATTTCATAAAGGCCGGAAGGGAGAGAGAGAGAGAGGAAGGAAGGAAGGAAGGAAGGAAGGAAGGAAGGAAGGAAGGAAGGAAGGAAGGAAGGAAGGAAGGAAGGAAGGAAGGAAGGAAGGAAGGAAAAAAAGACATGAATTAAAATTCTCTGCCATTTCCAGTGCTTAATTTCGTTATTTTGTAATGAAACATGCTGTTTCAATGGCAATGCTATTCTTCTGCTTGATTGAAATCTATGTATCTGACACTGTTTGTATCCTTGTTGCTGACCACTGTGGTTTACAGACTCCAGGGAAAGAAAAACCCTCACTCTGCTCCAGCAAACCACTTTAATGACTTTTATATATTTTCTTAACCACCTAACGGTCAAGAGGAAGAAAGCTGCACGTACTATAAGCAGGTTATTGTTTGCTTAGACAGAAGAAGAACACAATGAAACGGCACAAGGAAAGAAAGAATTTGGTCCTTTCACTGGAAGAGAAATGGTGTGTGTACATGGTTCTAAAAGCACTGAAGTGTCCAGTTGTGTTACACAGTTAAGGAATGGCAACAATATAAGCTTTCCGCCTCCTCCAGCTTGCTCCCTTTGCATTCCTGGTTTCTCTTTGCTTGTGAGATTGGCCGTGAAACCAGCTGCATGATGCAATGGGGGTTGCTTGACTGTGGAAATGCTTACACATTTCCCTTTACACAAGCAGGATGATGGCCAATATGCTCAATGCTCAAAGATTGTTCGATGGGAACAGTTAGAATTCAAGGTTTCTAATAGAGTGCAATTGTGCAGACAAAATACTGTTTTCAAGGATTTTTCAGCATATTCTTCAGAAACTGCATACTGAAGATTCTTAGTTCACCTCTTACCCATGGACTTGGCCAGATCACCTCCTGTACCTCCACCTCCTAGGGGAAGGGTGTGGATTCAGGGGGCTTTATTGCATCCCCCCCCCAGTCCACCCCTGCAATGTTATTCTTTATTCAGGGGCAAGTGCAATTCATGCTACCTGGGGCTACCCTTGTACGCTGTCCAAAATGTCCACTGACACAAAGGATTGCACAGCCACCCTGTTTTGTGGTGTGGGTCCAGTAAACTACAATACACCAAGATTTGGACAATTGCACTGTCTTTGTTTCCAAACTCTGCTGAAGGTGCTGTACCTCTACCACAAGGGAGACCAACATTTGGCCTGCGGATCTGATGCATTCCACCAGGGGCGTATTTGTGGTTTTTAAAGCCACATTGGAGCACCAAATCCCCTGGAATGGCAATTCTTGCACTAGGAACCTTTGGGGGTGGTTGGGGGGTGGATGCTTTAAAGCAGCCCATCCAGGACCCAAACCCAAGCTCTTCCTGTTTTCATTAAAATAGTAAAGGTAAAAGTTCCCCTTGACATTTAGTCCAGTCATGTCTGACTCTAGGGCGCGGTGCTCATCCCCGTCTCCAAGCCATAGAGCCAGCGTTTGTCCGTAAACAGTTTCCGTGGTCACGTGGCCAGCGCGACTAGACATGGAACGCCGTGACCTTCCCACCAAGGTGGTACCTATTTATCTACTTGCATTTGCATGCATTCGAATGGCTCGGTTGGCAGGAGCTGGGACAAGCGACGGGAGCTCACTCCATCGCGTGGATTCGATCTTACGACTGCTGGTCTTCCGACCTTGCAGCACAGAGGCTTCTGCGGTTTAACGCACAGCGCCACCATGTCCCACTAGCTCTTCCTGTTTTCATTAAAATAGTAGAGAATAGTAATTTCTGGGACTGTTTAAGAAAGGGCCTATGGAGATACCTGGGGGTGGACATTCTCCTCTAGTGCATGAGTGGCTTGGATCTGGATATCTGAACACCATTTTCTTCCATGTGATCAGTATCCATTTAGATAGATAAGGTGGTCAGGCACTCCCATTTCTTTAAGAACTTGCCATAGTTTGTTGTGGTCGACACAGTCAAAGGGTTGGAAAATGAAGGAAAAGTAGATGTTTTTCTGGAACTCTCTGGCTTTCTCCATAATCCAGCGCATGTTAGCAATTTGGTCTCTAGTTCCTCTGCCCCTTCGAAATCCAGCTTGTACTTCTGGGAGTTCTCGGTCCACATACTGCTGAAGCCTACCTTGTGGAATTTTGAGCATAACCTTGCTAGCGTGTGAAATGAGTGCAATTGTACGGTAGTTGGAGCATTCTTTGGCACTGCCCTTCTTTGGGATTGGGATGTAGACTGATCTTTTCCAATCCTCTGGCCACTGCTGAGTTTTCCAAACTTGCTGGCATATTGAGTGTAGCACCTTAACAGTGTCATCTTTTAAGATTTTAAATAGTTCAACTGGAATGCCATCACCTCCACTGGCCTTGTTGTTAGCCATGCTTTTTTTTTTCCCCTTTATTTTAAATTTAAACAAAAACATATAACATACAAACTAAAATACAATTTAACTGTGTTCCCCACCACCATATGCGGGACCTCTTGCCATAATCTTCCTCTTCCTTATTCTTCTTCTTCTTCCTCTTCTTCTATTGTCCTCTTCTCCAAAACTGCATTGATTCTTGATTTGGAGCTTTCCCTTTTCCTCTTATTAATACATATTCCAAAAATCTCCCCCATATGTCATAAAAGTTATTTTTTTTTCAACTCTCCTTTCTTAACCTTTAAGTTACAAGTTAATTTATCATTTATTGCTATATTCCATATTTCTTTATACCATTCTTCAATTTGCAATTCGACTTTTGATTTCCATTGCCTAGCTATAATCAATCTAGCTGCTGTTAATAAGTTGGTTATAAATTCTTTAGTCATTTTGTCATATTCCACATTCTCAAATATTGATAACAAAGCAATCTCAGCATTAAATTCTATATCTTTTTCACATATGTAGCTTAATTCTTTAAAAATTTGTTTCCAAAATCTTTGCACTTTTTCACATTCCCACCACATATGAAAGTATGTACCAATTTCCTTCTCACATTTCCAACAGACATTCGGATGATTGGCATTAATTTTATTTAATTTTGACGGTGTTAAATACCATCTTAAACTAAGTTTAAAATTTTTTTCCTTTATTCTTACTGACATGAATCTTAACACCCTCATTTTCCATATCTTCCTCCATTCTTCTTCATTTATTCTTTTCCCAATATCTTGCTCCCACACTATTTTTAATCCTTCTTTCTCACTTTCCTCTTCCTCTAAATTAAGAAGAAGTAAGTAAATTTTGCTCACAGTACCTTTCACTGAGTCAGTCATCCGAATGTCCTCATATGACAATAACAATTGTTCGTACTTTGTATATTCTCTACCTTTATTATATTTATTTACCCATTCATTAGTCCATCTTTCTAATTGTATATAATTCAACCATGAAATGCTCCTATTCTGAAGAGTTTGTTTCATTTGATCTATCGATCTCATTTTATACAACCTATCTTTCAATCTAATCACTTTCTTTTCTTTAAATAGATCCACATACACTTTCATATTGGTAGGAAAATTTTCTATTTCTGTCACTAATCCAAGTGGGGAATATGATGAACATAAATTCTTTTTGCACTTATACCATATATTTAACAATGTCTTTAAAAATGGGTTATTAATTTCCCTTATTTTATCTTTCTTAATTATACCAAATAAATATTTTTCTATATCTGCCTGTAATTCTGATGATTCCATCTCCCACCAAATTAGCCTTTCTGGATTATATATAATTTCCCCAATAAACCTCAATTGGTTAGCCAAATAATAATTTTTTATATTTGGTAAACCTATACCACCTTTTTGCTTTGTTCTATACCAATACTTTTTATTTATTCTAGATCTCTTCCCTTCATTACAGTACTTATTAATTATTCCTTGCCAAAATTTCAAATCATCCTCTGTTAACTGTATTGGTAGCATTCTAAATAAAAAATTAATTTATGGTAAGATTTTCATTTTTATCAATGCAATCCTTCCAAACCAAGATAGTTTAAAGTTACTGTATTCCTGTAATTTGTTTTTAATCACTTCCTTTAGTTTATTATAATTATATTCCTTTATTTTTTGAATATTTTTTGCTAGATCTATTCCTAAATATTTAATTGATTTACATAATCTGAAATCATATTTTTCAACACACCTTTCTTGTTCTACTCTATTATGATTAAATAACATTAATTCAGATTTTTGCCAATTCACACATAATCCAGTTATTCTTCCAAATTTTTCTAAATGAGTTCTAATTTTATCTACACACTCTAACGGATTTTTCACTGTCAACAAGGAATCATCAGCAAATAAATTAATCTTTATTTTATTCTTTTTCCCCATACCTTCGATTGAATCATCATTCCTTATTACATTTGCCAACATTTCAATAATCAAACAAAACAGAACTGGAGAAAGAGGGCAACCTTGTCTAGTGCCTCGGCCTAAAGCTATTTGTTCTGTAATCCCATCATTAACTATTACTACAGAGGTATTCTCCAGATATAGTTGATCTATTATCCCCCTAAATTTCTTTCCAAAACCCCAACCTTTTAACAAAATCTTTAATGTTGGCCATTCCACACAATCAAATGCCTTAAATATATCTAATGATAAAATACCTGCCTTCAATTTGTCTTTTTCTATATTGTATAAAATATTCAATACCCTCCTAGTCAAATTCTCCATTTGTCTACCCTTTAAAAAACCATTCTGATCTTCTTTAATATATTTTATAATAAATTTATTAATTCTATTCGCAAGTATTGCAGTAAAAATCTTTGCATCTTGATTTAATAGTGAAATGGGTCTATATGAACTTGGGTCTGTTAAGTCTTTATTAGGCTTTGGGATAAGAGTTATTAATGAATGTTTCCAAGAATCTGGTATTCTCTCTCCTTCCAATATTTCATTATAGAGCACTTTTAACTTAGGGATCAATATTGGTTTAAAAGTTTTATAATATTCTGATCCTAAACCGTCAAAACCTGGAGTTTTACCATTTTTTAATTTATTAATAATCTCTATAATCTCTTCCTCTTTTATCTCTTTATCTAAATCCTTTTTATCATTCTCTGATAATTTACTCTTAACATTTTCTTTAATATAATTTTCTATATCTTCTTTCGATACACTATTGCCTTTATACAAATTTTGATAGAATTCCTGTATTATCTTTAGTTTTTCTTTCATTAAGCTACAATTCTTTCCCGTTTTGTCTTTAATCACTCCAATTATATTTTTTGCTCTTTTAGTTTGAACCAATCTAGCTAAAAGTTTTGAGTTTTTATTACTGTATTCGAAAAAATTCCTCCTAGCGTATATCAAGTCTCTCTGGACCTTTTCTAGCTCTATACCTTCTAATTCCTTTCTTTTAGCTTGGATCTCAATTAATTTTTTGTTATCTCTATCCATAAAATATTTGCTTTCTAAATCCTTTAATGATTCTACAATTCTATTTATATTTTCTTCTCTCAATTTTTTTAATCTACAGGATTCTCTTATGGCGATTCCTCTCATGACTGCTTTCATAGTGTCCCATAACACTCCTATTTTATTCCCACCTGCTTCATTAAATGACCATATTTCCAGCCATTCTTTCTTAACTTTATCTACAACCTCTGTATGTTGAAAAATATTGGAGTCCATTCTCCATCTTCTAGCTTCTCTATAGTCCTTCTTAACTTTCATCTCCAACACCATCAACGCATGATCTGTTATTTTTATCACATTAATATTTGTATCTACTACTTTTGAAATTAAGTTTTGTGAAATAAACATAAAATCTATTCTAGAATAACTATTATGTACAGAAGAATAATATGTAAACCTTCTTTCATCTCCCTTTAATTCTCTCCATATATCTTTCAAATCCGTAGTGTTTAGTATCTTACTCAGGAGGGTACCTCTTTTATTCAACTCATCTTTTTTACATGTGGATTTATCTTTCACCTTATCCAGAACCATATTAAAATCTCCTGCCATGATCACATATCCTTTCCTAACCTTTTCCATTTCTTCAATCACAGTTCTATAAAATTCTCCTTGATACATGTTTGGTGCATACACATTTACTAATGTATAATCTTCCTCCCCCATTTGACCTTGAATTATCAAATATCTACCATTACTATCTTTTATTACTTCTTTCATCACAAATTCACAATGTTTAGATATTAATATTGCTACCCCTCTAGATTTAGAGGTCCCAAATGCTTTTTCATATATATGGATGTTTTGTAATTTCAATTCATTGACTCCATCCTTTAGTTGATGTGTCTCTTGTAAATAGATAATGTCAACTTTACTTTTCTTTAATAATAATTCTATCCTCCTTCTCTTTAATACAGACCCTAGGCCTTTCACATTTAAAGTCGCTACCCTTATATTTTTCCCCATATCCGTTCCTTTCTCTGCCTCTTATTCGGTCCCTTTGTGCATCTCACATAACAAAAACAAAAACAACTAAAAAAAATAAATTCACCAACCTCTAATTTCCTATCCCTATCCTTCTTACCTACATATAAATTATTTTCCTCCCTCCCGTTTCCCCACGTCTCACTAATGTTCGGCGCGGGCTCTGGGAGGGGGGGAGACGTCACCCCCACCAGTCCGGACCCCAGCCAAACCCTCATCCCAATTTCACCCCACCTCATATTTTTATCTATATATATACTCAAATGCCTTCCCTCCTAACTTTTAACATCTCTTCTTCTTTCTACCACCCAAGTCTAATCAGGTAATCCAAAACAACAATGAAAAAAAGAAAAAGAAAAAAAGGGAAAAGAGAAAAAAATATGAAAAAGAAAAAAAAATTAAAAAAAATTAAAAAAGATTTTATGCTTTCTAAGGCCCATTTGACTTCACTCTCCAGGATGTCTGGCTCAAGGTCAGCAACCACACTATCTGGGTTGTCCGGGACATCCAAATCTTTCTGGTGTAATTCCTCTGTGTATTCTTGCCACCTCTTCTTGATGTCTTCTGCTTCTGTGAAGTCCCTATCATTTTTGTCCTTTATCATATCCATCTTTGCACAAAAGGTTCCTTTAATATCTCCAATTTTCTTGAACAGATCTCTGGTTTTTCCCTTTCTATTATTTTCCTCTATTTTCCTCTGTTTCTTTGCACTGTTCATTTAAGAAGGCCCTCTTGTCTCTCCTTGCTATTCTTTGGAAGTCTGCATTCCATTTTCTGTAACATTCCCTATCTCCCTTGAATTTTGTTTCCCTTCTCTTCTCTGCTATTTGTAAGGTCTTATTGGACAGCCAATTTGCTTTCTTGCATTTCCTTCTCTTTGGAATGGTTTTTGTTGCTGCCTCCTGTACAATGTTACGAGCCTCCATCCATAGTTCTTCAGGTACTCTGTCCACCAAATCGAGTTCCTTAAATCTGTTCTTCACTTCCACTGTGTATTCATAAGGGATTTGCTTTAGATTATACCTGACTAGCTCAGTGGTTTTTCCTACTTTCTTCAGTTTAAGCTTGAGTTTTGCTAGAAGAAGCTGATGATCAGAGCCACAATCAGCTCCAGTTCTTGTTTTTGCTGACTGTATAGAGCTTCTCCATCTTTGGCTGCAGGGAACATAATCAATCTGATTTCGGTATTGCCCATCTGGTGATGTCCATGTGTAGAGTCGCCTCTTGTGTTGTTGGAAAAGAGTGTGATGACCAGCTTGTTCTCTTGACAAAACTCTATTAGCCTTTGCCCTGCTTCGTTTTGAACTCCAAGGCCAAACTTCCCTGTTGTTCCTTTTATCTCTTGACTCCCTACATTAGCATTCCAGTCCCCTAGAATGAGAAGCACATCTTTCTTTGGTGTCAGTTCTAGAAGGTGTTGTAAGTCTTCATAGAATTGGTCAATTTCAGCCTGTTCAGCATCGGTGGTTGGTGCATAAACTTGGATGACTGTGATGTTGAAAGGTCTGCCTTCGATTCGTATTGAAATCATTCTCTCATTTTTGAGATTGTATCCCAGTACAGCTTTTCCCACTCTTTTGTTGACTATGAGGGCTACTCCATTTCTTCTACGGGATTCTTGCCCACCATACGAGATATGATAATCGTCTGAATTGAATTCGCCCATTCCCGTCCATTTTGGTTCACTGACCCCCAGGATGTCAATGTTTATTCTTGCCATCTCCTGTTTGACCACATCCAGCTTACCAAGGTTCATAGATCTTACATTCCAGGTTCCTATGCAGTATTTTTCTTTGCAGCATCGGACTTTCCTTTCACTTCCAGGCATGTCCGCAGCTGAGCGTCCTTTTGGCTTTGGCCCAACCACTTCATTAGCTCTGGAGCTACTTGTACTTGTCCTATGCTCTTCCTCAGTAGTATGTTGGATGCCTTCCAACCTGAGGGGCTCATCTTCCAGCGTCATATCTTTTAGCCTTTTGTTTCTGTCCATGGAGTTTTCTTGGCAAAGATACTGGAGTGGCTTGCCAGTTCCTGCTCCAGGTGGATCACGTTTAGTCAGAACTCTCCACTATGACCTGTCCGTCTTGGGTGTCCCTGCACGGCATAGCCCATAGCTTCTCTGAATTACTCAAGCCCCTTCGCCACGACAAGGCAGCAATCCATGAAGGGGTGTAAATGTATAGTTTATGTTAAAATACCTGGACAGATTGGACAGCCATCTGCCAAGGACGGTATGAGGTCCAGGATGGTATGAGGTCTCCTGCCTTGGGCAGGGGGTTGGACTAGAAGACCTCCAAGGTCCCTTCCAACCCTATGATGATTCTATGATTCTATGACCCTCTCCATCATGTTTGCATAAAAAGGTATTTTTAATAGAGTAACGTCATCCCTTCTCAGAAAAGAGAGGCTTCTTTCTCCCCCAAAGTGCCTATTTCTCATACATACACATGCATGCTTTCATATCATGTTTTGAAAGGTCAAGGAAGAAATTATTTAACAAAGCTACACCACATATAAGGCAACCTGTGACACCCCCCCTATAAATACTTCGCACCCCACCTTGGCGTCCACCAACCCTTGGTTGGGAAACATCGGTTTACATCATTTTATACACATTGATTTCCCTCTGTAACACACAAAACAAGTCTTAAAAATGGATGGGCTGTGAAGCAAAGGTGCCTTCCATTCTGGTAGCCATTTGGAGATATGATATACACACTGGATGTGTTTTGTACTGAAAGGATCACCAAACAGTTTAGCATAACAAAGAGAAGACTGAGGGGAGACATGATAGCAGTCTTCCAACATCTGAAGGGTTGCCACAGGGAAGAGGGCATCAATTTATTCTCCATTGCACCTGAGGGTAGGACAAGAACCAATGGGTGGAAACTCGTCAGAGGGAGATCCAAACTGGAAATAAGGAGGAATTTCCTGATGGTGAGAATCATTAAGCAGTGGAACAGCTTGCCTCCCAATGTTGTGGGTGCCCCATTGCTGGAGATTTTCAAGAAAAGATTGGACAGCCATCTGTCCAGGATGGTCTGAGATCTGGGATGGCATCAGGTCTCCTGCCTTGGACATGGGGTCGGACTAGAAGACCTCCAAGGTCCCTTCCAACCCTATGATGATTTGATGATTCTATGATTTCTCCTGCACGCCTTTGGCACTTTCAGTCAAGCCACCCTCAGGGGGCCAGTTTTAAAATGCAAAAGGCAGAGAGCAGAAGCCAGAGATTCTTTGACAGTATAAACTCTGTCCAGTCAAAATAATGATGCCCTCAGGAAACATGGGAAACCATTTCTAGGTGTGTTTTCTAGATGAAACAAGCTGATCTGACAGAATTTCCTGCCATACTCAGAAGACAGAAAAAGATTTTTGAACCCATTTTTGGAGAAAGGAATGTTTACATTTCGAGGTGGGCTGAGTTTTGGGGGGTGGACAGGGATACTGATGGGGCTGCATTTGGTCTCCTGGAATCCGTATGGGGTCTGTGAGCCATATGTGTTACTCCCTTGCCTTAAGGCAATAGTCATAGATTTTTTGGACTAAAACTTCCAGAATCCTTCACCACTAGCTGTGCTGGCCACAATTTCTGGGAATTGTAGACCAAGAACATCTGGGGATCTTAAAGGCACTGCATCAGTGCACATGAACGAGCTGGAAAAGCAAAGACAGAGTGTCATGACAAATGAAATATTTCGAACCCATGAGACCAAAAACATTTCCTCTCATGCTACATGCTACACATCAGTTCCCTATTACATTGGATACACAAAGGCTCTAGTGAGAAAATTAGCAATAAATCTGACTTGTTCTTTGTGCTATTGAACAGGTGTTTAGCTTCTAGGTTTAGCCTCCATGCTTCTTCCTGGTGCTCAGTGCCAAGTGGACCACAGAGCAATATGACGTCTTGGAAGGAAAACGAACAGGAGCTCTGGACCATTAAGTTTAGGATGACTCATCTCTGAGGGATTGTGGAGCAAATGTCCCAGGTCAAATGGAACAGGAGTCAATCTTGGCAACCAGGAAACTAAAACACTATTGGAAAAGAGATCTGGGATAAAGTGTACCAGAGCACAATTTATTGTCTTCTTTGTAAATCTCCCTTTCTCTCCTCTATCATTTTGTCCTCTTTGGCTTGTACGGAAGCCAAAGCTTTCCTGCTAGAATTGAGAAGACCGTGTGAGTTTGTGGCTAAAATCCAGGACTTCCACATTTTTTCTCTCACTTAAACAAGAGTCACAAAAGAGGGCCCCGCTTATTGATCTAGTATTATAATGTATTTGGCAGCTTTATATCCATCTTTCCTTCATTGAGCCTCAAGAAATATATGTGGCTTTCTTCATCCCTGCTTTATGCCGACAACACCCCTCGGAGGTAGGTCAGCTGAGGCACTGCAACTGATCCAAATACAGTTGAATGGGGACTGGAACCCAGATCCCCAAAGACCTAGTCTAGCATTTGGACCAGTATGCCACCCTGGGGCAGTGGTACTTTGTGAAGACAGTGTAACTTGATTGTGATCATATCACACATGCAGCTTTTGCATAAGAGCAGTGACTACCAGAAGGAAGGACGTCACCACCGGCAAATGGACGTTTATGGGGAGGGTTGGCTCCATGGCCATTATCCTGATTTTAACCTCTCTCTCACACACACATTAAGCTATTTAAAAAGATGGAAATCCTCTGGGACTGGCCGCAATCCCCCTGATGGCAAGAGTCGGCTCTCCATCTCCCTGACAGTCAGGACAAGATTCCTGACCTGCAGTTCACTTGTGGTCTGGGGTGTTAGCAGCATAGATGCAGAAGACACCTTGATGGCCACAGGTGGGGCCACGATGGAGATGGGACTTAAGTAGGGAAGTAAGGCAGGAGAGGAGGACTGTTGGGCAGGCACTGTCATTTGGGAGGGACGTTTGAGGCTCAGGAGGTGCAGCCATGGCCAAAACGTTTGACGGCCAGCTGGGAGACTATCCACCACCGTGGTCCTGATACGGCTCCTCGGTGGCGTTCCTGGTGCCCCCCGAGGAGGCTGCTCAAGTTCATCATGACAAGGCCTGTTGACGAGAGGCAAAGGGGTTCAAGAATCAGAGAAGGGCATGTTGCTGGCAGAGGAAGCAGCAAGGGCAAGCGGCCCCTCGGCAGGGACCTCCTAGCCAACCCAGGGGTCGCCAGTCTGGCGGCTGTCTGTATCTTCTCTTGCAGCACTTCATTACTCCAGAGAGCCGAAACAGGTCAAGGCCTGATTCTATGGTCAGGCCTCCAGGGAGGAGTACCAGACTTAGGGAGTGGCTGAAGCCACTGGAGACTATGGAGGGGTAGCAGGGGAGGGTGCCCATGCTATGCTGTTCCAACAACAGTTGAGTGCCTCTATTCAACACCTGTGTTGTGGCACTCTGTGTTTGGCCCACCTGCATGGAGTTCTAGAACTGGTAGAGGAAGCAGGTTCTGCTCCTCCCAGTCAAAGACTGTTGTAGGATTTACATCCTCCTAGGAGAGAATTTGGGAGTGAAGTCAACTCCCTGGCACCCTAAAGCAATTTTGTTTTCTTGTTGAGCCTTGTTGGCTCTTTAAGACATAGTGTTGCTCCAATAAAGAGCTTGTTTGTGCGCACACTTGTTGTGTCCTGATGGAGGGGGATGCAGGGGGCACTCACAAACCTATATACATGTATTGCTGTTATTGTTGGGGGGTAGTTGTTGTTTTTAAAATACAGTGAGTTTGCAATGCATCCTTTCCTGAAAAAAAAAAGCAAAAGCAAAATCAGACATTGTTTAAATTTCAAAAAGGTATTTATCTTAGTCTGTTTCAGCATAACAAGAACAAAAGAGAAGTACTGGGAAGCATTTAAGACCAATAGCTTTATTTTGGGATGGTCTTTCATGGATTACAATCCATGAAACATGATGGATAATATTTAGGCCAGGTGTTACACAATTGGCATGGATACAGATGTAGAAAATCAAATTGTAAAGTGACACGGCTGCAAATCAGTTGGAAACTTTCCATGCATTGCTTTGTTTGGCTCCAAGGCCCATTTCTAGCACAATTTCACTACTTCTATGAGCTCACAATATGACTGCGGACAGGCCATTATCTCTCAGTCTCCGTTTCCTTCCCGTGTCTCCTATCCGCAACAGGAAGAACAAATATTGACCTACAATGTGGGGCTGTAAAAATTGCAACCACATGCAATTGCACTTTAGATAAGGACTCTGCACTGGCCTCAGCTGACGCTCCAATTGCTAAACAAATCAACTGGATAGGAACTGGTTCTTATGAGGTCTGGATCAAACCAGAATGGACAGAATCAGTTTTGGGTGAGTCTTTATCTTCTCAGGCACCCCATTCATTAGGTGCAATTCTCTACTACAACATACGTGATTATTTGTTGTTATGTGACATCAAGTCACAACCCTATGAATGAGTGATCTCCAAAGTATCATGTCCTCACCAGCCCTGCTCAGCTTATACTCTTGTAAGATTGAACTTTGTTGTTGTTGTTTAGTCGTTAAGTCGTGTCCAACTCTTCGTGACCCCGTGGACCAGAGCACACCAGGCTCTCCTCTCTTCCACTGCCTCCCGGAGTTTGGACAAATTCATGTTGGTCGCTTCGATGACACTGTCCAGCCATCTCATCCTCTGTCGTCCCCTTCTCCTCTTGCCCTCACACTTTCCCAACATCAGGGTCTTTTCCAGGGAGATTTCTCTTCTCATGGAGATGGCCAAGGTATTGGAGCCTCAGCTTCAGGATCTGTCCTTCCAGTGAGCACTCCGGGTTGATTTCCTTCAGAATGGATAGGTTTGATCTCCTTGCAGTCCAGGGGACTCTCAAGAGTCTCCTCCAGCACCAAAATTCAAAAGCATCAATTCTTCGGCAGTCAGCCTTCTTTATGGTCCAGCTCTCACTTCCATACATCACTACTGGAAAAAGCATAGCTTTGAACTTACATAGATATAAATAGCTGGTAAGATTCTAACCATTGAGTTGGCAAATTTACAGATCAACTTCAACCCAGGAAATAAATTTAATTTGATGAGGCACAAAAACAAACAAAAAACAGAACAAAACAAAAAAAACAGGGATTCATTTTGAAACTCCATATTGGTCTCCATATTGAACCAGAAGTCCTTAAGGATGTATGGAAGACCAACCACTCATACAGGCTTCATTTGCAAAAGTGAAATCTTTCCTTCCAGATCTCTCGGGCAGTCTGCTCTCATGCTGGATATTCTGGGATGTCCTTTCAAAAAAAAACCCCACAGAATATTGATAACACTTTAAGCATTCAAATACGTGTACATTCTTTATTATTTTAATTGTATAACAATCCATCTAGCGCAGTGGTTCCCAACCTTGGTTCAGCACAGCTAGTGGAGAAGACTTCTGGGAGTTACATCTGGGGACCCAAGGCTGGGAACCACTGGTCCAGCATCTTATAGAAAAAGAGAGAGAATGGCTTGGAAATCAGGATCAGGCCAAGACATATTGGCTCCTGAGGCAGAGAAAAAGATTGCCATCTACAGAAGTCAACTGGATTTCTTAGTTTGGCACTGGCCAGTTTTGTCCTCAGAATAGTGTGCTAGTTTAGGATACATGGGCATCAGTCAAATGGTCCATGCTATTCTCCCATACCTCAATGCTAAGTTTCATTCTCCCTGCACCTGATGTCTCATCCTGCCTAATAGCACAGCCAACCCTCCAAGCAACAGGTCTCAAATAAGCAAGCCACCATTGCGACCTGGTGCAAGACCTGCATTGTTCATCATTCATTCACCTTTTTCTCAGACTTTTATTTCTTTTACGGGAACTGTCCACCATCAGCTAGGAAAAATGACCACATCAAGTTGGCAGCATGTCACGGCCAACAGTCATGTGTGAATTATGTAGGGTCAAAGGAAGGGCAGTATAATATTTACACATTGCCAGACTCTGTGGTAAGAAAGGGGAGTGAACTTCCTTTCTCAATATCCCCCAAGAGATTAGAATGTTCCCAAATGGATGGTGTAATTCTCTGAAATCCTTATATATATATGGACCCTTCTCCTTGAAGAACCACAGCCTGAGATTCGATTCCACGTCCTTTCCAGCCCAGCAAAAGCAGGACACCACCAACCATCAGCCATGAAGATCCTCTTCCTTCTCTTTGCTGCTCTTTTATTCTTCGTTCAGATCATTCCAGGTAAGATGATATTGGGTGGAAATGACTGCAGAAGATGAGATACAGAGTATTGCGGTATATTTAGTGATGGTTCAACAGTGGAATATTGCTGTATCTCAAGACAGTAGAGATAGTCATGGGCACTGCCATTATTCTCATTCAATGCCAACTTTATCATTGGGTATCATAGGTGGCTACTAGGCAGTGGTTTTGAGTAGCTTGAGAGAGCAACCACATGTTAGTTCTTTAGGAAGGTTTGATTTTTACTTTAATAATCGCATGCCGTCAAGTCAATTCTGTCTTATGGTGACCATTTCCAGAATTT
Organism: Intellagama lesueurii; assembly: GCA_037013535.1. Lineage (NCBI taxonomy): Eukaryota > Metazoa > Chordata > Lepidosauria > Squamata > Agamidae > Intellagama > Intellagama lesueurii. The sequence goes on along the minus strand of JBAJHW010000001.1, from coordinate 346,536,517 downwards.
TCTAGGTAAAGAACACATAGCAGTGGTTGACTCTTCCCTTCTTCTGGGAGCACATCTGGGGCTGTGCAGCTTGCCCAAGGCCACACAGGCTGACTCTACTCACAGAATGCCCAGTGGGGAATCAAACCCCCAACCTCTGGCACTGCAGTCAGAGACCTAAACTACTGAATTATTCTACCAGGGAATCCTAAAATGTGGAGATGACCTTCTGAGATTTTTATGCCTCAAGGTGCCCCATTATCTCGGCTGACCTAGTACATTACAAACCTTGACTTGAATTTATGTCAGTGCCATTTTTAAATACCCTGGGGATAACAACTATTGTTATTATCTTTATATGGTGCCATCAGTGTGTATGGCACATGCATTAAAGTAGAAGAGGATGAGTCTTTGCCCTGTAGGGGCTCATGATCCAAAATTTAACACAAAGGAAGACAACAGAAGAAGGAAAACTGAGCCATGAATTAGGAAGTCCAAAATGGGAATGTCAGCTGAGCCGTGAAAAGTGGCTTACAAAATGTGGGTTTTGTGGAAAGCATTGAAGGAAGTAGAAGAGGGTTGGAGTTTCCTGGAAGAAATTCCAAGCATAAGGAGCAGCAAAGGGGGAAAGTAGATTTTCTGAGGGAATCTTCAGAAGAAACAGAGGTACACTTGAAACAGAGATGGAGGTTGGTGGACTTGAGCAACTGAAGACCATGGGCAAGTAGACCTTGGGAATAGGAGACTAAGGAAATACAGGAGAGAGGCGATAAATATGGGTAGTAATAGTAGAAGGAAGTAAAACTGCCAGATTTAATCATTTTTTCCCTGCTCCACAAAGATTACTCAACACATTAATTTCACAGGAAATTCAAGAGTCTCTTTTGCTTTGCTTTTCTTCTCCCATGTTTTGTGACAGGAAATGCTGACCCTGCTCCTGATACCATGGAGTGCAAGCAGAGCAGGGGCTTCTGCAAATATGGTGTTTGTCCTGGGATAACTCAACCAACTGGCGGGACATGTCAGTTTGGATACTTGGTCTGCTGCAAATCGTAAGGCAACAGTTCCTATGTTTATCATCTGTGTGAAGGGAGAGTGTGAACATTAGGGATTCTATAATCAATAGTCTCTTAATATAGTGATCCTACACATGTCCACTTGGAAGTAAGCCTAAGAGGTAGAGGTCATTGGGTTCCTTGGGGCTTCCATCTGAGTACATGTGTATAGAATCATGAGCTCTCTCTCCAGGTATGGAACTTAGCATGTTTCTATACATTGAAGGCAAAGTTTCAAATCACAGTTTCCCAAACCTGCAGCCCCATATGTTATTGGAATCCAGAAACTCTGACTGTTGGCTTTTCTGGTATCAGGGGCTCCAGTTTTAGGAAACACTGTTCTAAATTGTTTAGATCTGGAAAACTCTCTACTCCTTTATTATCCTATCTGTCCATCTGAAAAACATCAGAGGCCCTTTCTGAGTGACCTTTCTACCAAAAGCAACCAGAAACATGGATTCCAATGCCCCAGGGGTCTAAACATGTACCAGGATGATGGCAAAGTGTCTCTTTTCTGATGTTGAATGAGAATTGAAATAGCACCTCTTTATCGGCCACAGGGTCAGAAAGCACCTGGTGGATCATGCCCAATGTAGGAATTAGTCATGGGCTAAGTTTGAATTTGTGGATGACAGCCCCCCAGATGTCTGTGGGAATTCTCCCAACCAGACTTCTTGGGGCTTTAATTAAGAAATCAAAGTCCAAACTGGACCCATAATCCCTTGCAGCTCCCATAGAGTTTATTTTTGCTCACTCATTTTCCTGGGATAATTCTTGCAGACTTCAGGAAGCTGTAGTCCACGAATTCCAAAAACCTCAGTCCTAGTAAGAATCTTGCAACTGATACATCCCACAAGGGAGAGTCTACTTCCTCCCAAGTCAATCTGTTTGTTTGTTTGTTTATTTATTTATTTATTTATACCCCGCCTATCTGGTCAATTGTGACCACTCTAGGCGGTGGTCCTAGAGTGGTCACAATGACCACTCATTGTCAAAGAGCTGTTACCGAGTAATACAGTATGGTTGATGGAGAGATGTAAAGAACTCATCATGACAATCCCCATAGCCAACAGTCCTGCATAATGCAAGTCCCAGAACACATTCTGTTAGATAAGTCTATAAAGCAAAAAGCAAAGTGTTCTGCTTATATCCTGCCCATAGTGCTTAAAGCGCTCTCAGCAGTGTGCAATTGAATTATGCAAGCTACACATTGCCCCACCTCCACAAGCTGGGTTCTCATTTTACTGACCTCGGAAGGATGGAAGGTTGAGTCAACCTTGAGCTGGTTACCTGAATCTGCTGGGACTGAACCAGATAGTGAGCAGAGTTTTCACTGCAGTACATCAGTTTAATGACTGCACTACTACAGCAGTGGTTCCCAACCTTGGGTGGTCCTGTACTTTTGGAAATGCAATTCCCAAAAGCCTTCATCACCAGCTCTGCTGGCTGGGGTTTTTGGAATTGCAGTCCAAGAACACCTCGGTTACCCAAGTTTGGGAACCACTGGTCTAAATCAACAAATGAAGAGCAAGTCTTTTGTGAAGTTAGTGGCTCTTAGTTACCCATTCAGGACCAAACTGTCCTGAGATATGTTGCATCTCAGGAGAGATGGCTTGCAACAATGTATAGTTCCTGGGGAAATTCATTTCTCTCCCAGATACTGTGAGGATTACAGTGATACTCAGAGGGATCAGGGAAGTTGGGGGGGGGGGGAAGGTAACAGATGATGTCATAGTTCCTGCTACTTAGAAAACCTTGGCACTCCAAACTTTTGCCCTGGCTCCAGTACACCTCTGCTTCTGCCATTTAGAAAGATTTTCTTAACATGCTTTCAAAATCTGCTTCCTTGCAATTCCACCCTTTGGGACAACAGAGAACCAACCTAACTAGGTCTTGAAATAATTTCTTTTGAGGTAACATCTCACAGATTCTTCTGGCTGGTGGACTTGGGGAGTTGTCACCCGAAAAGGAAACTGGTCATGGTAGTGAGGGGATTATGGGACTTGTCATCCTAAAATATAACTTTCCCCACCTCCGAGCCCGCTGCAACTTTTATTTGACAGCCCTTTGGCTCTTTGGCATGCATGCATGAGTAAGAAAAAGTATGACTGGAATTGACCACGTTCTATGTATTGATTTTTTTCTTTTCTCAGGCCATGGAGAAACTGAGGCAATTATAGCAAGAGCACGGGACCAGATCAACTGCAAGAGTCAAAAATGAATAGCCATTTATTCATACTGTGAAAGACTGAAGTTCTGAGGAAAATCCAAAAAGCACTCCACCTCCAGATCCTGCAGACAAGTGTACCTTTGCTCTGTGGAGAAACATCAGCCTCACTTCAGCTCTACAAATGCATTAATAACCCAATTACAGTCCTGTTCTAGCATAGAAATGAAACAATTTCCCAAATGCTGAGAATTCAGTAGCTAAACCATGGCATTACTCTGTAATGTGAGAAAAATTTATATGTTCAGATGAAGAAAAGAGGGTGTGTGTGAAATATAGGTATTTTGAAACCCTGTTTTCTTTTCTAAAATCCTGCAAGAGGAAAAGTTCCATTTATGAATGTTTCATTACTATAAAAATAAAGTACGCAACATGAAGTTCTGTGGTCTGTTTTGTTAATGGTGTGCATTGAAATAGATTACCTATAAAAATGATACACTTTCCTGCAGCTTTTTATTATCCCAAAGGAACTGCTATTTCTGAATTCGTAGAGTAATCTCGGATGAGGTCTTCTGAAAACACTCGCTGATAAAACGCCCACAGCAGTCCTTGTGAATAAAATTAACTGGATGCCTTTCCAATGGTAAAATTGTCAACGTGTGTGACCTTTGTTGTGATGGTACCACTGTGACTATCAGTGTGAGGTGATGGATAGGGTGGTGGAGAAGGACTTAGGAGAGCTGGGTTCAAATCCCTGTTTGCCCATGGAAAATCACTGAGGGGAAGGTGGACCTGGTTAACCATCATCATCATCATCATCATCCCCTCCATGGGCACAGGCCTTGTTGAGGCGGAGGGACTTGTGTGCTTCAGTGAGGTTGAGAGCTATGCTGAAGGGTCTCCCAAGCCAGACGAGTCTCAGTTGAGACGCCAGACACACTGTGTCCACCAACCATCAATTATGATGAGAGGAAATAAACAGAAATCCATCCCGGATTGGTTGTCGCCCAGGTCAACAAGGACTGCATCAGATGCTATAGTCCAGTGGTCCCCAATCGTTTTGAGACCACGGACCAGTTTAGCATGCATGCAGAGGGGCAAAAGGCATCTGTGTGTGCATGTATGCATCCGGGAGTACGTCTGTATGTGCATGCGGGGGGTTATGCGTGCATCAGTGTGTGCATGCGGGGGTTGCATGCGTGTGTCTGTGCATGCACAGGGGGCATGTGTGCATCTGTGCATGCATCTGTGCGTGCATGGGGCATGCATCTGTGCATGCGGGGGTGGGTGGGAGATCTGTCTCTGCAGTCTGGCCCTGCCAAGGCCACAGACCGGTTCCCGTCTGCAGACCGGGGGTTGGGGACCCCTGCTACGTATAGCCCCTGGGCATCTGGTGAGAAATGGGCTACAGGGCTCAGCAGACCCTGTTGAGGGACCAGGGCAGGCTGCTGCAAAGCTACTCTAACAACATAAACAACAACAACAACAACAACAAAAATGGCAATATTAGGAACAGCATGCATCCTGTGCCAATATTTAACAGATACTTGGTTTTTGGTTAAAACTTGTATCTGTTATATAATGCCAGTCAATGTGTTTATAATTTTGACTGTGCCTGGTGTTTTTGAAGAAGGAGGAGGAGGAGGAGAATAGTGATTTCTGACTTATGGCAACCATTTTCCAGGGGTTTTTTTTTTAGCTAGAATTTACTCCAAAGTGGTTTTCCTTCCCCTCTTCTCCAGGGCACCCTGGGACTGCACAGGAAGTTATACTTTCTGGTATCAGATGTATCACAGTCACTTCTCAGATGAACTTCTTGGAAGGCCTCACTCAATGGAATCCTGTGTCTGCCTTCTCTGAAGCAAGAACTGCTGGATAGCTCAGTGGTTGAGGCCTTTGGCTGCAGAGCCAGAGGTTGGGAGTTTGATTCCCCCACTGGGTCTCCCTGATACAGGCTGGACCCAATGATCCATAGGGACCTTTCCAGCTCTGGAATTCTAAGATTATTATTAGCTTGGACCCTGTTCATTTGCAGAGGGTGCAATTGCTCTGTGGCCACAGCATTCAGTGATGCTTTGACTTGCAGCTACAATATCGAAAGATCAGAACTGTGTTACTGTATAGATTGCACTCCCCCACCCCTTTTTTTTCATTCTGGGATATTTTTATTTTTATTTATTTATTTTCTTACTCATCAGTGTCCTCTTAGGACTGAAAGTATGTGTGATTGTGGAAGGATTAATAATGCTTTCAATAAAATATGTTAACAGGCCAGTAACACACACACACACGGACGTGGGCACACAAACTCACTCAACCACACAGAGGTGTTTTTTTTTAAATGGCACTTTCTAAATCTCAGGTACAGACATTAACTGTAAGGATTAGAGATGGGCACAAATTTTTAAAAAATGAATCACCAATTCATTTTAAAATATCACTAATGCATCAGTTTGTATTTATATGAATCATTGTCCACAATGAATACAAATCAATGAATTTTAGTGATTTTTGATTTGTCGATTCGTTTGGCTATAGAACGGCTCCCCAAGCACCTAGAGACACCAAGATTACAGGGAAGCTTCCTCTGACTCTCCTCTACAATTCCTTCAAGTTTGGTGAAGATTGGGTTTCCCCAAACCAGCTGCTAAAGAGCACTTTCCTGGGGGGATGCACTTTGTGGGTGCATAACGTGGATGTCTGAAACCCAATCTTCACCAAACATGGAGGGATTGTAGAGCAGAGGAAGGAGAAGCTTCTCTGTGATATTGGTATCTCTAGGTGCCTGAGGGAAACTTTCCTGGGGAACCCTCCTTGTGGGTGTATAACTCAGACATCCGAAATCCAAATTTCACCAACCTTACAGGCTTTGTAGAAGAGCATCAGGGGAAGCTTCCCTGCTAATTTGGTGTCTTTAGGTGCTTGGGGGGACATTTTATAGAGTTTTAAAGATGAATTGACAAATTGATTCATCGATTCATCAGAAAAAAATCATAAATTTGTAATTCATGATTCAGTGACCTTGATGAATCATGAATCAAAATGCATCATAATTTTTCCAATTTGTGGACATATCTAGTAAGCATACTGCATATTTTTGTTAGAGGCTCGGCAATGCCAAATTTGAGTTGTTAAATAGTACTGTGATGAATACCGTTGTGATCCACTGAAATATGTTCTTTTTAATTTGACAGTAAGGCCTAAGGTGAACGTCCATTATTAAGTTTGTGCACTAATGAATAAATTACATACTTGCTTAAATAAATTAATACCTGCTTCCTTGTATTACTAAAAGTTCCCTGGCATAAAATTAGTTGCTGATTATGAGAGTAATATAAGATCAAACTAGATGTAAAAGGGAACGTAACTAGCATTTTTTCCTTTCCATGAAAAAGATTTCCTCAGAGATGTGTGCCCCAGAAATCAGAGCTGCAAAGTAAACCCATGTTTACTTTCCAATGGCAGAAATCCCTGGGATGATGGATTTGGGGAATTACAATTCTCCCCCCCCCCCCATCTCTCCCCTGTCCTCAACCATCATTATTCAGCCCTAACCTTTTCCCCAAAACAGATTTCCAAGCTGTCCTCTCCCTTCTCCGGCCAAAGTTGCCAGTTTTCTCACTTTCTACACCCCCACGCCCCCTTCCTTTTTATGCAAAGCAGTCTTTCAAGCCGAAACAGGTTGCGTCTCCCTCTCACACACCGCCCCTCCCGACAGAGCAGGCCCTTCCCGGCTGGAAATTTCTGAGGACCCCAGAGTTTTAGATGCCCAGTAACCTGTCAATGAGAACAAAAGACCCCTTTACCATGTTTGCCCGAAAATAAGACAGAGTCTTATATTATTTTTTGCTCCAAAAAACACATTAGGGCTTATTTTCAGGGGATGTTTTATTTTACAGTCATATCTTCCTCTGGTTGCTGCACAATGCTGCACAATGGTGGAGGGTGGGGTTTCACTTAACTGGGGCTTATTTTTGGGGTTGTTGTTGTTTAGTCATTAAGTCATGTCTGACTCTTCGTGACCCCATGGACCAGAGCACGCCAGGCCCTCCTGTCTTCCACTGCCTCCCGGAGTTGGGTCAAATTCATGTTGGTCGCTTCGGTGACACTGTCCAACCATCTTGTCCTCTGTCGTCCCCTTCTGCTCTTGCCTTCACACTTTCCCAACTTCAGGGTCTTTTCCAGGGAGTCTTCTCTTCTCATGAGATGGCCAAAGTATTGGAGCCTCAGCTTCAGGATCTGTCCTTCCAGTGAGCACTCAGGGTTGACTTCCTTCAAAATGGATAGGTTTGTTCTCTTTGCAGTCCAGGGGACTCTCAAAAGTCTCCTCCAGCACCACAATTCAAAAGCATCAATTCTTCGGCGGTCAGCCTTCTTTATGGTACAGTTCTCACTTCCATACATCGCTACTGGAAAAACCATAGCTTTGACTAGGCGGACCTTTGTCGGCAAGGTGATGTCTCTGCTTTTTAAGATGCTGTCTAGGTTTGTCATTGCTTTCCTCCCAAGAAGCAGGCGTCTTTTAATTTCGTGGCTGCTGTCACCATCTGGAGTGATCATGGAGCCCAAGAAATTAAAATCTGTCACTGCCTCCATATCTTCCCCTTCTATTTGCCAGGAGGTGATGGGACCAGTGGCCATGATCTGAGTTTTTTTGATGTTGAGCTTCAGACCATTTTTTGCGCTCTCCTCTTTCACCTTCATTAAGAGGTTCTTTAATTCCTCCTCCAATACCATGGCTCCCAAGGAGGGTTTTTTTCAATAATTGTCTTACTTTTTGTTGTTGTTTAGTCCTTAAGTTGTGTCCAACTCTTCGTGACCCCATGGACCAGAGCACGCCAGGCCCTCCTGTCTTCCACTGCCTCCTGGAGTTGGGTCAAATTCATGTTGGTCGCTTCGATGACACTGTCCAACCATCTCATCCTCTGTCATCCCCTTCTCCTCTTGCCCTCACACTTTCCCAACATCAGGGTCTTTTCCAGGGAGTCTTCTCTTCTCATGAGATGGCCAAAGTATTGGAGCCTCAGCTTCAGGATCTGTCCTTCCAGTGAGCACTCAGGGTTGATTTCCTTCAAAATGGATAGGTTTGTTCTCTTTGCAGTTCAGGGGACTCTCAAGAGTCTCCTCCAGCACCACAGGGGTAGTGGTGCTGGAGGAGACTCTTGAGAGTCCCTACTTTTGGGGTAGGGCTTATATTACGAGCATCCTGAAAAATCATACTAGGGCTTATTTTCAGGCTAGGTCTTATTTTCGGGGAAACAGGGTACATTTACGAGGGGGGGGAGTTTCTCAAAGACCCTCTCCTATGTCCTCCCAACAGACACACCTATGATGATGGTTGAACCAAGAGAAAGGCTTCCCCTGTTGATCTTAACACTGGAGCAGGCTCGTAGAGGGAGAGGAGGTCTTTGAGACAGCTTGGACCCAATGTTTCAAAATGTTCGTGAATGCCTGTGTTGTGAAATTTTCCTAGTTTCTCTCATCTCTGTGCTCCTGCTGCTTATTAACATCGCTAAAGGATTACAATGACTTTGGGAACATAATGTTCTCTTTTATGGTACACCACCCCCTTTTCATCCAATCCTAAATCCACTGTGGGAACAGCCCATCCATGACTGGTAACAAATTATGTCAGCATTTAAGAAAGAGTGATGTTCTGTCCAGTATCCTTGACAATAACTTAGGGGCTAATACTTGAGGCTCATGGAAGGCATGGTGAATCACAGCAAGCTCAGTCCAGGTTAGCCCTTTCTTTTAAATACCCATCTCATGATTCTTAAGTGAGGAATTGGATTGGAGAGAAAGAAAGGAGGGATTTAAAAAAATGACTATCTGGTCCATAGCAAAGATTAATTCCTCTGGCATTTTTTTTCCCAAGCGAACCTCAGGTGCACCATGGAACAAGTTTTTAGTCACTGGTTTTGATTTATTAGAGGTGATGATCGGTATTCTACTTCTGATTATTTCTGGCTGGGTCTACATAGTTTACTTCATGTTACGCAGACTGCCTGAGTAGTGATCTCACGAAGTCAGGTGGTATATAAGCTTTATAACACATCAAGCAAATAAGTTTCTCCCTTTTGCTGAACAAATTCTCAAAACGTGTACTGCTTTTCAGAGCCTGAGCAAGTTTCTTTTTTAGTTACAATCCCAGAATTACCCAAATGGCAGGACTCAACTCAACTCAACTCAACTCACCTTAAAAATAATAATAATTAACCTCCTTCAGGTTCCTAGGGCTCCCATTTTGCCTCGGGAAGCCTTTGCGAGTCTCAAGATGGCAAGGTAAAGGTAAAGGTTCCCCTTGACATTTAGTCCAGTCGTGTCCGACTCTAGGGGGCAGTGCTCATCCCCGTTTCCAAGCCATAGAGCCAGTGTTTGTCCAAAGACAGTTTTCGTTGTCACATGGCCAGCGGGACTAGACATGGAACGCCATTACCTTCCCACTGAGGTGGTACCTATTTATCTACTCGCATTTTTACATGCTTTCGAACTGCTAGGTTGGCAGGAGCCGGGACAAGCGACGGGAGCTCACTCCGTCGCGTGGATTCGATCTTACGACTGCTGGACTTCTGACCTTGCAGCACAGAGGCTTCTGCGGTTTAACCCGCAGCGCCACCACGTCCCCCAAGATGGCAAGAGGGAACCTTTAACATCAGAAAATCACCAGCAGATTGTCAGTGGCCATCCTGATCCAGTTGGCAGGACAGTGATTGCTTGATATTAAAGGTTTCAGCCTCACCCCCATCCTCAGGCTCCCCAAGGCCTCAGAACCTAGAGCAAGAGATAGGAAGTTTTATGATAAATATGAACCTTGGGATGGGATGATGTCATCCCTTTTTATACAGCAGATTTGCAACAATTGGATTTCATCCATGGTGAGATAAAAGACCTTTGTCTCTATTTAAGCCACAAAAGATAAACTTTTTGTGGATTCTTGCTCTATTCTTTCCAGTTCCCATCTGTCTCTGAAGTTACTTTGTGTATATGGCTTACATTAGCCTCTCATCAACACAAGTGGCTTTCAGCTGTGCAGCCTGTTGGCTACTGCCATGAAAAAGAACCTGATGTACTGAAGCAGTGTATCCTTGTGAGCTGACAACGAACGGAACAACCTTTGTCCTTTTTTGCTTTTTGCTTTTTTCTTCTTATCAGAGTAGATACCATTCCAGAATGCCAGAGCAGGCAAACTTGGAGCTCAGAGTCAGCCAGCTGATTCTTCACCCACCTCCTTTCCCCTCCAATCCTGATTCCCTTTTGGGAACAGCCCACTACTGGTGGTGGAAAAAAAAGTAAACAATTGTGAGACAATTGTCTGCTTATAAAATCTTTGACGTTCAGTCTAGGGGTATGTGCTGGGTATCAAATTAACCAGCTTCATGAAATAAACAGTGAAATATTACCTTTCACTCTTGTGTTCCGAACTTGGACCCATAAATACTTCCACTGTTCAGTTGCTCATTTCTACTTGGCCTGACTTCCAGATTTTCGTGAGGTGCGAAGACTACACAGAGCTTTAGTCCACAACTATGAAGACACTTCTCCTTCTCTTTGCCATCTTCTTGGTTTCCTACCAAGCTGTTCCAGGTAACGGGGGGGGGGGGGGGGGACCTTCAAGGGTGTAGAAGTCCCAGAAAAGCTGAAGCTAACTTGGTCCTTGTAATCTCCTTTATAAATTGTCAGGCTGAATATTCACTGGCAGCCAGGAGAACTCAATGGGTCCTTCAGCCTCTAGCAATGAAAGAAGAGAGGAATAGACACCCCTTCTCCCCCAAGGGAGAGACATCCCTTCTCCCCCAAGGGAGAGACATCCCAGCACAGAGACCTCTGTCCTTAAGAGACACCACTGGAGACTAGCACAATCTTTTCAGCATTTATGATTATTTAAAATCGTAGAAGCAGACCACACTGGAAACTCCAGACTCCGAAATATTTGTGTGTTTGATTCTTATTTCCAAATCCAGACTACCTTGCAGTGTGTGCCTGCAGTGAGCAAGAGGAGCTGAGGTTCTCTGTGTTTTGCTTCCTCTGCCCTTTACTTTGCAAACCACACACACAGGACTTTGATGAATGGATGATAATTCTGGCCCACCTGCACTGGTTGGCGGTTTGCTTCCCTGCCAGGTTCAAGGTCTTGGTTCTAACATATTGTATAATGACTTAAATGGCTTATGACCTTGCTACTTGTCTGAATGCCTTCTGCCTGGTAAGATGCCCATCTAACATGGTCCTCACAGACCTCAGGCCTGTGGGTGTTGACCTCTTGAGAAGCCTGGAAAACATTGACTCAAGGCCAGGCCTTCTCAGTTGTGGTGCCGTCTTTATGGACGGTGATACCCCAGGAGTTAAGTCAGGCTCCCTTCCTGACTTTAAAAAGCATCTCAAAAGACAGCTTTTTAGAGAAACTTTTGGGGAGATTCTCCCCGATTAACTGGGATACAGGAGGAGGAAGGAGGGACATACATCATATTGAGCAACATTTATTCTGCTGCCGATCTTGTTATTTACAATGAGGGAATTAGTTTGTAGTATGTGGGTGATCACGGAACAAAGGAAGGCTAATTGCCATAGAGAGAGAACAAAGGAGTCAACAGCGAAAGTCCGAGCCAGCTGAGCCAACTGGCAATGCCCTGAGAGCTCTTTTATTGACTTAGCATGATGACATAGTATGTTATGAGAGAAACAGATAGGATACTAGTTACCTAATCGTAACTAGGATTGGCTAAAATAACCCTTTGATCTTATGCTCTACCTCTAAGCAAAAGGGCAGAATAAGGGGCTACCCCGCCTGCTGGCAGCTGCCGCTTCATGCCAGGAGTGTATGCACATCACTGAAGCAGAATGCAGCTACTGCCTTTAAGCAGAGGTTTCCCACAGTAGTAGTTCATTCATTCATTCATGCATTCATTTGGTTTTTATATCCCGCATCTAACCCAATGGCTACTCTGGGTAGTTAACATGAATAATAAGAGCATAACAAAAACATTACATAATCAGTGCCAACACAAAATAAATAACTAGTTAAATTAAATAATAAAACAAGACATTTAGAACATGTAAACCGTTACTGAGAAATTTAAAGAATGCGGTAATTGGAGAAAAGGCTAATGCGCTCGGGTCTTAATTTGGCTCATTCTGAAATGCCTGATAAAACAAGAATGTTTTAAAGAGCTTTTTAAAGGGTATCAGGAGGGGGCAAGGCAGATTTCAGGTGGTAAATCATTCCAAAGGCAGGGTGAAACTGCAGAGAACTGCATTTTCTTGTTCATATAAGTTTCGTTTTTCATTTCTGTTGTATACCACCCGGAGTAGCAATTTACTATATAGGCAGAATATTAACGAATGAACGAAAGAACGAACTAACTAACTAACTAAAAATAGTGATGACAATACCTTTCTTTTGGCTCGTCACCTTTTCCCCAGTGGTACAAATAGACTTCATGCAGCCCCTCCTACCTATGCTGCACATTCATCCGCTTACATATTTTTTCTGCATTATATGCTATTGATGTTTTAGTTCCCTTGTTCATCCCACTCCTAGCGTCCCCCCTCTTTTGTTGAGCACAATCCAGAGAAAAGTTTACATCTGTCCAAAATGTGATGGAAATGCTTCAACAACAACAACAAAAAATCATGGATACCTGTACTTGAAATAGGGTGTATTCCATTTGGTGCAATACTTTGGGGAAGTGTAAATTAAAATACAAACCAAATGAAGCTAGACCCCTGTTTACTTGAACCTCTCTTATGACATTTCGGTGGCAGGGGTTTGGGGGGAGAAATGATTATGGGACCTGATTTTGGAGGTGAACCTGGAAAGTCATTGTTCCGTTTCTGTTTTGCTTCCTCTTCGGCTTCCAGTCTAACTGTGCAACTGAAAATGGTACTGTGATCATTCACCCCTTCCTCCCAAGCCATTCCTTACAGATGGGATGTTTCTCTTTCTACAGGAGATGCTTTGGATGCACCTGATACACTTGAATGTGTTAGGAATGGGGGCTCCTGTAGCTTTGGACCATGCAGGGGCCTTTCTCAACCTATGGGAACCTGCCGGAATGCAGCTTTAAGCTGCTGCAGATGGTAAGTCAAGGCAGCGAGCCAAGATATTTTGGTTGGAACAAACGTAATTGTACAAATAGCTATTTAGTAGAATTAGGGTTGAATAAGCAGTAAGGAAGGGATGGTCACTCTCAAATTGGCCTTCTCAGCCACACCAGACACTGTTCCAAGACCTCTATTCAGAGCACGTTACCATAGTCTCTCGAGACTGAAGGATGCCTACAAGCAGTAAGGATATATTATTCAGTGGCTAGGTTGGGTTTCTTTCCCCCTGCTCCTGGAATCACCATCTAATCTACATAACTTCTCTCAGCCACACTGTTTGTGGTCTTCTCAAATATTCTACCCAAATTTAAGGGGATGACACTTTTTCCTGTCCGTTTGTGCCTGCTACTGCCATCTTTCCCACTGTGAGCTCAGCCCTATGAAGTGCCCAGGGTCTGCCTGCATACAGCTCTAGGTGTGTGTAGTTGCTTCACTTTCTGTGAACAAAGACAGGAGGTGGACAAGGTTCTGGAAGAAAATTCGCAGGGTCTCCCCCAAAGCCAGCATGGCCAGTGGAATTGGCTGGAAATAGCCATCTTAAAAAAGTATCTTTTCCAAATGGCTGTTCATTTTGCTGTGCTTCTGGAGAAATTGCAGTGTGGCTTTAGTGTCATGTTGCAGCCCCCCTGAACACACTGTATGGGGGATCAGGAAGTCAAAAGTGAAGGCAGACGGAAATGGTTGGTGAAGAGAACAGTTGAGGATCTGGATAGAAATGTAAAAAGCAAATGACTCACATGGAGATGTAGCAGTCTTGTATAGTCACATCATGTAGGTGCCGTTCAGAAAGGCACACTCCATGCATTTTTAGAATGGATGTGTCAACTCTCAGCCTATGTTGCTGGTAATAATATGGCAATATAAGGTATCTGGCTGCAGAGCCAGAGGTTGGGGGTTCGATTCTCCGCTGTACCTCCTGTGAGAAGAGGCAACCTGTGTGGTCCTTGGGCAAGTCACACAATGATCCCAGAGCACCCCCAGAGAAAGGGAATGGTAAACCACTTATGAGTATTCTCTACCTAGAAAACCCTAAAAAGGGTAGCCATAAGTCAAAATTGACTTGATGGCACATGATGATGATGATGACACCACAGGAAATATTCTTGAACAACATTGTTTGCTTGCATCTGAAAGTATTTTCAAAAAATAAATAATAAGCAAAATATTATCTAGTTAGCTAGTTAACATGATGGTAGATTCAGTTCAGTTTAGCAACCTTTGCATGCTTTCAGTTCCTGCTTGCGCCTCCACCGACAAATTCTCCCTGCTTCTAACCTTGACTCTTGTTTATTTCTGTAGGCCTCGCCCAGCCTAGGCTGAGATGTTTGCAGTCTGGATCTGTGCCTGGAACAGGAATTATATGACCTAGAAAAGACCCACTGGCATTGCTTAGACTCTTAGAACCATATGTGTATTCATTAAAGGCATTTTCTGGTCCTTGAGCTTCTTTTATGACTTTTTTTAAAATGTTACTTTGGCTACAGCATCCTAGGATTGAGCAGATGTGGGTTTAGTGCAATTGATTGGTTGGTTGGTTGGTTGGTTGGTTGGTTGGTTGGTTGGTTGGTTGGTTGGTTGAAAAAACTTGTATGTCACCATAAAACGGCAGCTTACAGAAGTAAAAAAGGAATATCAAAAGAGAAAAAGAAGAAATTATGGCAATATTAAAAAAGAATTAGATAAATATAATATTAGAACTAGCAGGGGAAAACAGTACTAAAAGCACATTGAAATAACAGAAATGCAATAATCCATTAAAAAAAAAATCTTAGATAGCTAAGAGCAAGTTTGCCTGAACGGAAAGGTTTGCTTGCAGAAAGACAGGGAGGATGGGGCCAGCCTGGTCTCCTATGGGAAGCAGTGACAGAGAAGGCCCTCTCCCGTGTCCTTATCTAATGCCTCTGCAACATGTTATGGGACCAAGAGAAAGGCATTCCATGATTATCTTGAAGCCCCTTTAAGCTCATAAATGGAGATGCAGTCTCAGAGATAGCAACAATCTACCCAAATCTCCATGTGTTCCTTCCTTCCTTCCTTCCTTCCTTCCTTCCTTCCTTCCTTCCTTCCTTCCTTCCTTCCTTCCTTCCTTCCTTCCTTCCTTCCTTCCTTCCTTCCTTCCTTCCTTCCTTCCTTCCTTCCATCCATCCATCCATCCTTTTGAAAAAGGGCATTTAAGGACTGATTGTTCCTTTAATTAGCAGAGTATAAGGCAGGGAAAAAAAGGAAATGTGAAAGAGATGAGCTCCAGTCTCACCCCCTTGCTGATGCACAGAAAATCTAGCTCTTTTTGTAGTAAAAGTCCCTCTAGAAGCATCTTTAAGTAGAAAATGTATATTTACTTGCAATTATCGTCTATAGTTATAGTCAGAAGTGGGGAGGGATATAATGGAGTCTCCTGGTGTGGAGAGAGCTTCCATGCCTGATGCTTAGAGGTTAGCTGGGGAAGAAGAGGGAAAAGGAAAGGGTGACTTTATCAAAACAGTAGCATTCCAGGTAAACAGGAAGAAGAGGCTTGTCTTCAGTTCTAGAGGTGAGAAGAACTTTATCAATCAAGTGAGTAGCAAAGAGCAATAATATTAGGCTGTAAAACACCCTTCCACTGACACTAACACCCCATGTTAGAGCATGCATGATTCTTATTTCCACAATATCATGTGACCAAGGTCAGGATTTTGGTGGGAGCATTTAAACATACCTAGAGATGGGGATGAAGCGGAAAAACGATGAGTCAGGTCGGTTCGTGGCTAACCATGAACCACCATGAAGCCGCAGACAAATGAACTGGTTCACAGTTTGTTTTTCTTATTCATGCTGGGGGGGGAGAGAACCTACCTTTTTCTGCCCTTTGACACCCACCCGGCCCCTTCCCACTGCCTCCTTGCGTGGTCCTGCCACCACTGCCTCCTATACTACCACTGCTGCCGCCATCCTCAGAGGAGAAAATAGGGTTGCCAAAGAAATGAAAAACTTTTATTTTCAAGTAGCAGAGGCAGATAGGCAGGCAGACCAACACAGAAAGGAAGGAAGGAAACAAAAAATGGAAGATACTAATGGTTCAGAATAGCATTTATTATTTATTTAAAGTCATTTCCTGAGAAGTAGCTGCATTTGTCTGCTTTAATATGTTGGCAGAAGAAAAGCAGGCTGGGCGGGGCAGGGGGTAAAATACAGGAGAACTTTAAAGACTTAACAGTTCAATATGAGCTTTTTTAGATCAAAATCCACTTCCTTAGACTTGAGGAGTGCAAATACATGTCTTCAATATTTATACATGCTGGCTGGATAGCTCAGTGGTTTAGGTATCTGGCTGCAGAGCCAGAGGTTGGGACTTTGATTCTCCACTGTGTCTCCTGGAGAAAGAGCTAGCCTGTGTAACTTTGGGCAAGCTGCACAGTCTCAGGGCACCCCTCAGAGGAAGGGAAGGGTAAACCACTTCTGAGTATTCCCAGAGAGCAGGAAACGCAACAATGGGCTCAAGTTACAGGAAGTCAGATTTTGATTGAATGTCAGGAAAAACTTCCTAACTGTTACAGCAGTATGACAGTGGAACCCATGACCTCGAGAGGTGGTGAGCGCTCCAACACTGGAAGCATTGAAGAGAAAAGTAGACAACCACCTGGCAGATATCCTTTAATTTGTATTCCTTCATCAAGCAGGGAGTTACTGCTTATCACTATTCTATGATGCTATGATTCTATGATTCTATTCCCTATCTAAAAAACCCTGGAAAGGATCACCACTGAACCCTAAAAACATATATCATAGTTTCTCTTTCCAGCACACCATATCCGTTTGACAATTTATGCTCCAAAGATTTCTATCCTGAAAGAAAGAAAGAAAGAAAGAAAGAAAGAAAGAAAGAAAGTTAGTTAGTTAGTTAGTTAGTTAGTTAGTTAGTTAGTTAGTTAGTTAGTTAGTTACAGAGACTTCTGCTCACTTCATAAAACGGGACTTTAATGGAAAGTTGGGAATAAAATATTAATAACAAGAAAACCCTTAAAACAATTTTAAATGGGACACATTTCCAGTCCACTGAACCCTAAAAACATATTTAGCGATGTGGTACATAATGGTTTTGCTTTCCAGCATGCCATGTCCCATTGAGAATTCATGCACCAAAGATTTCTACCATGAGTCCCCTTGGGGCAGAAGTATTAATGAGCAGGGCTTTTGTGTCAGCCAATCATAAGCGTTGTCAATTGCTAAGCTGCTTGTTTTCAAGGACTTCCTGAATTGGTATTCTCTTTCTGTTCTTGTTATTAACTTCATCACATTTCAAATATGCCAACTGCCGTTGTTTTCATGTGTTTCACTGCGCTTTCATGGGTGCTCCTGAGTTGTCCAGGTAAGATGCATGTCAGCCTCAATAATATTCAGAGATGTGTTATGGAATTACATCTGTGAAAGAGGGCTCAGGGCTCTCTAGGTGGCCAGCTTGTGATGGGTATTCCCTGGATCAAACCACAATGGCTTAGCTGGATTGCTGGAGACCATTAAAAGACGTGTAGGAAAAGTGATTGATGACACTGGGTTCCATCAACGCAACATTCATTACATGAATCTGTCCAGTTATGTTTGGATATAATGTGCCTCAAGGGATGTTGGATAAAGTGTTGATTCCATCTTGGGGTTTTCGTCAGACCTTTAAAGGATAATTAGTTTGTTCTGAAGATAAGGTTAACACACAGGGATGCAAATCTCGCAGCCTCTTGCTGCCTGTGGAAAGTTTTTGGAAACGTCAGTAGGTCCAAAATACAGCAGCCAGATGGCTGACTGTCACAGGGATCACACAACCCCCCTGTTAGAGCAGCTCCACTCATGGCTGATCCATTTCTGGGCTGAATTCAAGGTGTTGGTTCCAGCCGATAAAGCCCTAAATGGCTTGATCCCAAGCGTCTCCCCTTACGAGCCTGCTTGACTGTTAGGATCATCAGGAGAAGCTTTTCTCTTGGTCCTGCCATCTTCACAGGTACATTTGGTGGATACATACATGGGAGAAGGTCTTCTCTGTGGTTGCTCCCAGACTTTGGAACTCCCTCCCACAGGAGGCCTGCTTGGCCCCATCTTTGCTGTCCTTCTGCAAGCAGGTGAAGATCTTCCTCTTCGGGCAGGCTCTCCCTGAGTGAGTGACTGCCGGAGTGGGGTTTTGTAAAGGAATATTGCTGCTTTGAATGTGTTTCAGTATTGCTTATGTCTTTTGTTTGGTATTTGTTTAATCCTTTTTAGTAGATGTGTACTCACTGTTGTTAGCTTTCATGTTGTCTTTTAATGATGTAAACCGCCTTGGGTCCTTTTAAGGAAAAAGGCATGGTAAAAAAATATTTTAAATCAATAAATAAACCTGGAGGGGGCAGGGGGCAATCCTTCTTTTCTCACTGCACTGTGACATCTCTGTGTAAGATTTATTCAGAATCTCCGAACTGCAGAGCTGGGAGGGACCCTATGGATCATCAGGTCCAGCCCCTGTCAAGGAGGCACCAAGGGGGAATTGAACTCCCAACCTCTGGCTCCGCAGACAGATGCCGCAACCACTGAGCTATCACCACAAACTTGTGGGAATTCTTGACTGCTGTGTGGTTGGTTTCTTTTCCTAGGAGAAACAGCGGTCTGAGCAGAATCATTACAATTCCTGTGCAAAATGATGTATTTCCTGCACAAGATTCTTTGGAAAGGGCACAGAGCAATGCAGAACTTGGACGTTTCTTGAGCGAAAGGATAGGCAAAAAATAAAGTAAAACAAAACAAAAAATATGATCGAGGGGGGAAAAATAAGAAGGGGTTTTTGTTTTTGTGGGAAGCCAGGAGCATTCACAGACGCATCGGGAGGTTTTCATCAAGGGGTCTTGGTCTGATGAGTCTTGGAAAATACAGGGAACAACTTTTTCAATCAGTCACCATTCCCCTACTGGAGAGATCCTATAAAGTTTGGATTAAAACCCAGAACCAGATGCACTGTCCACATGAAACCAAGATTACCAGTCTCCATTGGTCAGCTTTTACCATTACATGGAAATCTAATTTTAATTATTTCAAATGAATCAATAAACCTAAGAGCCTGATGGATTGGAAGAAGTGCTCATCCCGTTCAGGGCAAGCCTTGACACAACTAGTTACAAATACCAATAACTAGTTCCCTGTCGTTCATTCCTGAATAGACACATGCCCATCATTTGCAAACCTTTATATCAAACAGGCAAATTCCAGTGCAAATTATGGATGGTGCCCTGAAAGAACAAATTAAAGCAAAAATGATTCAGATGAGTAATTGTGGCCAGATTATCATGGCTGTAATTTATTGCTTTTCAAATATAAAAAAACAAATATAAGTGTCTTGCTTTCTCTGTTACATGTTACTTCTCTAGGCATTGTGGGGAGAATAGGCCTTTGACACGCGTGTCTATGGAACTGCTGGATAGCTCGATGGTTTAAGTCCAGAGGCTGAGAGTTCGGTTCCCCATGGCGCTTCCTTGACAGGGCCAGGACTCAATGAACCATAGGGTCCCTTCCAGCTCTGTGGCTTGATGGTGGTGATGATGAATGCAATAATGAAATTAATGTAATTCCTCCCCCCCCCCCCCAGGTTATGACGGTTCCCTGCCAATCTTGACCGAAAGGGAATGTCTTACTCACGATATATGGGGTTTTTGCACCGACGAGGAATGTGATATGAACAATGAAGGGAATTCACTGATAGGTTACTGCGAAGGAGGAAAAAACTGCTGTGCCAAATGGTATGACATTTATATATTCCTTTTTTGAGATCTCAGTAGAACTTCATTTTCAATTACTAGATATATAATAATAAACATGATGTGCCATCAAATCTATTCTGACTAGAGATGAGGACGAACAAAAAAACGAATCACAATATTTGTTAAAAATTGCTGATTTGTTTAATATCCATCCCTTCGTATTTGTCAATTCCAGAGACCCCGATTAATATGAAAGGATGAATATGTCTCCATATTTATTTGTCCCCCGTAGGCATAGAGGGGAGGCTAGCTCTCTCTGCCTATGGCCTTCCCGCTCCACTGATTGGCCTGCCAAACAGCCTGCCCTACGGAAATCCAGGCCGCCCTTTCCAAAGATTGCACCTGTGGCTTCCCTGCCCTAAGGGAAGCCGCAGCCACCATCTTTGCAAAGGGCAGCCCGGCTTTCCTTACGGCAGGCTGTGCTTCACTCAGATAGCAATGGAGGCAGCAGTGAAGGCCACGGCAGCCAGTGGGTATTGGCGGTGTGGATGGTGGGCACAGATGGCAGTGACCAAGGTAGGGAAGTGACAGGGCAGTGGGAAGGGATGGGGGAAGGTGGTGGGGTGGGGCTGAGTTTTAATTTTTTAAGATGGCCTCGGGCTAATTAAAAAAAACTGACCAACCGGCCAACCAATGGTTTGTTGGTTCATGGGCGAGAAATATGTGGTTGGTGGTTCATCAACCATTTTGGCAGTTTGTCCCCATCTCAAATTTTGACCTATGCCAACCCTTTTCAGGGTTTTCCAGGTAGAGAATACACAGAAGTGTTTTCCCACTTAAAGATGCATTGTGCTGATTATTTTTACTGTTTGTGCCTATATACGAAAGGAAGTCGTGAATGAAATAGATACACTTTTCTTTTTGGCAGAAATGAGATGTGAATTTGGAGACTGGAGAGAGTCGCTTTCCTCAATTCGAGAATAATGATGGTTTTCTCAAGAATCACCGTCACTTGGGCAGCGGAAAAGGCTATCAGCTCAAGACAACGGCTGTTCTGCTGTGAAAAAAAAAATGGATAGAATTTTGAATAAACACCCATTACATTCTTGAATAGAGACTGTGTGCATAAGGGGTGTCAACATATGCCACGTCTAAAATTTATTTTATTTTGCAAAGTTCTGAATAACTGGATACTCCTCATTGTTTCAATGTTTATTCCTGATTTGTGAAACCATTTTCTGCCCAGATCTACAACTTCTGACAGATCAGAAATTAGCTCTCTTTGATTAGGAAAACCATTAATCTCTAGTGTTTGAGAAATAGCTAGATTTCACTTTGACCACCCATCAAACTTGCCAATACAGGACTGAGCTGGCTGCCCTGCTTCCCAATGCCCTGATGGCTGTGGATTTGGACAAGTATGTAGGTTATGTATATAGTATATATTATATATAGATATACACAAGTGTGTTTGAAAATAGGCCAGGCTAAACTTTGATTATCTATTGAATGATAGATCAAATTTTCTGTTCAGAAAGAAAGCTCCCAGTTAGCCCTGGGGCAGGAACAGGAAGCTTGAGTGGAGCTAGGCCTAGCTAAGCCTCACAGCCTTCCAGCCAAGACTTTTCTCCAAGGTGAGCCTCATTGAGGTGCCTGTCTGTCATGTAGAACTTCCAGAATGGAAAGTGCTGGGAAATCCAAATGGCCCATCCCTAAAAATTTTCTATTTGTTTTCTTTATCTAGTCCATTATCAACTTGAGACAAGAAAAAAAGTAATGTTCTGAATCCAACCAGAGCAGACCTTCAGAACCAATAAGATTTACCTAAACTTCGACTCACTGTTCAGCAGCTGATACACTGGATCTACTCTAGTCAGCACTAGCAATTAGGCTGAGGTCCATGATGAAGAAGGACAAGAGATAACAGTTGGGTTGATGTCCGCTAGATACTCAATGTGTGCATTAAATATAGGGGACCAGAGAGAACTTTGAGGGATCTCTCAGATCAATGTTCACAGCATTTAAATGGATTCCCTTAACAACCAAGTCTTAATTCACCTCTCAGGGAATGGCTATAAACATCATGAAAGATGGCATCTTACTTCCATTCCAGTTTTGTTGTTGTTTAGTCGTTTAGTCGTATCCTACTCTTCGTGACCCCATGGACCACAGCACACCAGGCCCTCCTGTCTTCCACTGCCTCCCGGAGTTTGGTCAGATTCATGTTGGTAGCTTCGGTGACACTGTCCAACCATCTCATCCTCTGTCGTCCCCTTCCCCTCTTGCCTCCACACTTTCCCAACATCAGGGTCTTTTCCAGGGAGTCTTCTCTTCTCATGAGATGGCCAAAGTATTGGAGCCTCAGCTTCAGGATCTGTCCTTCCAGTGAGCACTCAGGGTTGATTTCCTTCAGAATGGATAGGTTTGATCTCCTTGCAGTCCAGGGGACTCTCATGAGTCTCCTCCAGCACCACAATTCAAAAGCATCAATTCTTCGGCGGTCAGCCTTCTTTATGGTCCAGCTCTCACTTCCATACATCGCTACTGGAAAAACCATAGCTTTGACTATGCGGACCTTTGTCGGCAAGGTGATGTCTCTGCTTTTTAAGATGCTGTCGAGGTTTGTCATCGCTTTCCTCGCAAGAAGCAGGAGTCTTTTAATTTCGTGGCTGCTGTCACCATCTGCAGTGATCATGGAGCCCAAGAAGGTAAAATCTGTCACCGCCTCCATATCTTCCCCTTCTATTTGCCAGGAGGTGATGGGACCAGTGGCCATGATCTGAGTTTTTTTGATGTTGAGTTTCAGACCATTTTTTGTGCTCTCCTCTTTCACCCTCATTAAGAGGTTCTTTAATTCCTCCTCACTTTCTGCCATCAGAGTGGTATCATCTGCATATCTGAGGTTGTTGATATTTTTTCCGGCAATCTTAATTCCGGCTTGGGATTCATCCAGTCCTGCCTTTCGCATGATGTATTCTGCATATAAGTTAAATAAGCAGGGAGACAATATACAGCCTTGTCGTACTCCTTTCCCAATTTTGAACCAATCAGTTGTTCCATATCCAGTTCTAACTGTTGCTTTCTGTCCCACATATAGATTTCTCAGGAGATAGATAAGGTGGTCAGGCACTCCCATTTCTTTAAGAACTTGCCGTAGTTTGTTGTGGTCCACACAGTCAAAGGCTTTTGCGTAATCAATGAAGCAGAAGTAGATGTTTTTCTGGAACTCTCTGGCTTTCTCCATAATCCAGCACATGTTAGCAATTTGGTCTCTAGTTCCTCTGCCCCTTCTGGGAGTTCTCGGTCCACATACTGCTGAAGCCTACCTTGGAGGATTTTGAGCATAACCTTGCTAGCGTGTGAAATGAGTGCAATTGTACGGTAGTTGGAGCATTCTTTGGCACTGCCCTTCTTTGGGATTGGGATGTAGACTGATCTTTTCCAATCCTCTGGCCACTGCTGAGTTTTCCAAACTTGCTGTCATATTGAGTGTAGCACCTTAACAGCGTCATCTTTTAATATTTTAAATAGTTCGACTGGAATGCCATCACCTCCACTGGCCTTGTTGTTAGCCATGCTTTCTAAGGCCCACTTGACTTCACTCTCCAGGATAGTTCTTCAGGCAGTCTGTCCACCAAATCTAGTTCCTTAAATCTGTTCTTCACTTCCACTGTGTTCCAGTTAGGAGACGCAAAATACATGGTTAACAGTATCACCAGAAACATCCAGCAGAACCCACAGTGGTATCCCCACTTTGTCCAATTCCCAGAATAAATCATCCACCATGCCAAAAGAAAGCAGTCTCTTCCTCAGGCTTGATGCTAGACTGACATTTTACCCATGAAACACAGGGCATCCAGATGCCACTACTGTTGTAAATATGAACTAAAATTTAATTTATCCCCCTTGTTCCTCTGTCAAGGTCCAGAAAGAGAAACAAAACCACACAATGAATTTGCAAGTAGGAAGAGAGGTTCATTAAATGAGATAATTAGTCTTGCAAGATCGAATACTTTGGTCAGAGACCACAAAGAAAAGCCGCTCAATTTGACACAGAAGAGCATACCTACTCTGTAGGGTTCTTCTCAAAACAAAGCTGATCATGTAATGCTGGTGCAATGCTGGTGAAAGCAGAACGACAAATCCTAATTTTCTGTATGCAGTTTTGACCTAGAGATATATATGTGTTCTGATGTTGTTACTTTGTGAGGCACCAGGAGTATGACCTTGTAACTCCTCTTGCCTTACTCTGGACAATCGCCACCTTTAGCAAAGGACAAAGACATACTGTGAATGTGATCACCCCATATTCACATGATTCATTTGGTGTCATGAGCTGTCCGTGACTGATCAGGAAAGAGATTTTGGTGTGCTGGTGGACAGGTCGATGCAAGTGTCAACCCAGTGTGTGGTGGCAGTGTGTGGCCAATTCCATGCTAGGTATCATTTAAAAGGGGATTGAAAATAAAACAGCCAACTTGTAATGCCATTGTACAAAATGATGGTAAGGCCGCACCTGGAGTATTGTGTACAGTTCTGGTCTGCGCACCTCAAAAAAGACATAGTGGAACTGGAAAATATGCAGAAGAGAGTGACTAAAATGATGACTGGGCTGGGGCACCTCCCTTATGAGGAAAGGCTACAGCGTTTGGGGCTCTTTAGTCTAGAGAAAAGGCGCCTGAGGGGGGACATGATTGAGACGTATAAAATTACGCAGGAGATGTATAAAGTGGATAGAGGGAAGCTTTTTTCCCTCTCATGCAATACCAGAACCAGGGGATATCCCCTCAAATTGAGTGTTGGGAGAGTGAGAAGAGACAAAAGAAAATATTTCTTGACCCAGCGTGTTGTTAGTCTGTGGAACTTCTTGCCACAGGATGTGGTGATGACATCTGGCCTGGATACCTTTAAAAGAGGATTGGACAGATTTCTGGAGGAAAAGTCCATCGCAGGTGACAAGCCATGATGGGGATGTACAATCTCCAGGCTTAGAAGAAAGGCACCTCCAAATGCCAGGTGCAAGGGAGGAGTATCAGGAGACCAGTATCTCGTTGTCTGGTGTGCTCCCAGAAGCATCTATCTGGTAGGGCCACTGTGAGATACAGGAAGCAGGATTTGAGGGGCCCTTGGCCTGATCCAGCAGGGCTCTTTTGATGTTCTTGTGTATTGGAGTGCTGACACAGCCCTTATCTTACAATTGTTACTTCCCTTGCCGGCCTTTAGGCTCCTAGCCTTAGGTTGGGGCTTTCTTGCGTCCTTGCTCACTGTGTTATCTCCCTTCATGTGGACGAGGGAGACAACTTTCCCAGCTGTGATGCTCAATGTTTTGGGAGCCATTCCTTTCAAAGAATGTTGATTCTGAGTTTCTGAAGCTAAGAAGGCCTTTTAGAGAAACACAGTATTGGAAAAGAAAATGGGGATCAATATATTTTCTAATTTCCACACCTTACACCAAATTCAAAGTAGATCACTTCCATCCCTGTGATAGCCCATCAAACAAATGCAAGCCCACATAACTGTAGAGTTGTCTAGCCTACATGTAGAAGCAACAACAACAGAAAGTCAAGATATGCAGCTGTGACTTCAGCCTCTTAATTTTTCTTAACTGTATTGAGAAAGAACCACAAAAGATAAGGCATATCCAATGTTGTTGGAGTGGCATTGTGTTCACATAGCAAAAAGCTCCCTTATCTCTGCCCCCTGTAGCATCTCATTGGCTGTGTGGAAAGTTGACCAACACTGTGGAGTAGCTTTGCCTGAGGCAGAAGAATATCGCTCTTCTCCTTTCTTTTGATCTAAACCTTCCATTGACAGAGCAGCCTGGATTTCACTCAAGTTTAGCCCGTCTGGCATGCTGTGTTCTTGAAAAACTCGTGCTAGCTCTTTATGATCACAGAGGGCTTCTTCTGAAAGGGTTAGCTGCCTTATCTTTTGTCCTAGAAACTTGACAAGTTCCATCATCAGGTTGGCTGGGCAAGAGTTCTCCACTTAGGGAAGATGAGATGAATAATTGCCTGAAGTAGAATAAAGACATACATGGTGCTTCACCGCTTTTCCAATAGTTTTCAAAAATTATAAGCAGAGGCTGTGGGGGGTTATTGGCATATTCCTCTAGCATCCTAGGATGCAGTTTGTCCAACCTTGAAGACTTCAATGAATCGTTAGCACTGTAGCATCACACCTCTTTACTTTCTTTGGTCTGCAACTCCCCTTCATCATCACCATTTGCTCTGTTTTTGACAGGCCTTCAAAAACCACTTTGCTTTGTGTAAGAAGGCTAAGAGTCCAGCTAGATGAAATGTTCATCCCGATGGTTGAAGAGGTCATCTCTACAGGACCAACAAGGTTTGTTTGTCACATAGCCTGTGATTCTACTCATCTACAAACCTTGCAATCAACGTGCTGTGTTTTGCTACAGACTGTTGAGAGGCATAAAGGGGCTTAATATGTCTGATTTCTGAGGACATCACTTTGTGGGAGGGAAAATGTTTTAACTGTAGGGAATACCATTTTTTCTTTAAATCTATTAGACTCTCAGGTAAGGTAAGTTCAGCAGTTCTATCTTTTCTCTGTTAGCATGTCACATCTTCTTCTCTACAAAGTAGACCTCTATCCTTTTGTTGTTCCTCTTCCTGTTTCAACCTAGTAAAAATTATTTTTATTGTTGCTATCTTTGCATTGTATCTCAAGAATTTCCCTACAGGATGAAAGAACCTGAACAACTGCATTTCTAAAGCAGCTGAGGTCCCTTCTGTACCTATCTGCATGTACAGTTGAGTTCATTTACCTGATTAAGCTGTATAATATAACAACAGATAATGGGGAGGGGGATTAGAAACCTTAATAATAATAATAATTTAAAAAAACAATGTTTCTTATGCAGTGAACCCTGAATATCTTCTGTCTCATGTACTATGTTTTAGTCTTCCTAGTACATCAAGATTTCTTGAGAAGCAATGAAACTGGAGTTTCTGCCATCGGGAACATAAATGCACAAGGCTTATGGACAAGTGTGTCACCAAGATCTATAAATAGCTAAGTGTTCTGCTTTTCAAAGATCTCAATCATCATGAAGACTACCAGGCTTTCAATTGTTATCCTTCCATGGATTCTCTTGGCTTCTGCTGGTAAGACATACATAAGAAGTATAGAATGACAGCACTGAAAAGGAACTTTTGATCTTGAAAACCCAAGCTTGCTGTCTAATTGTCTAATTGTATGTTGTGCCTACTAAGAAGCAGATTTTCAGTCTTTACTTACTTCCATCTTTACTTTGTTCTTTCCAGCTGTACAAAACATGGGTATGGACATGGTACAAATAACCCCATAATGTTGTGATTAATGATTACCTAGTTTTATAACTATTCAGTTTATGACTACACGTTTGGCATAGAATAGGAAATTGGTCGGCTTGTACTGTCACCAGTCGGCTGATTTCATCAATGATCAATCCACTGTTTCCACTTGTTCATCTGCCACCGATGAGGCCAGCAACATTACTTCAGATCTCTGATCTACAACAACATAAGCAGTCCTCCTGACATCAACCCCCTGCCCCAAGGAGGGGGACACAAAAATAAACTCTTCTGCAGTGGATGCACAAAAAGCTTCATGCAGGTTTCTGAGGTGGATCTGCTCTGCATGGAGGTTTTTTTCCCATCCCTATGTTTCATAATGTCCTTTTGCCCCCCAGCCCATCTTTGAAATCCTTTGCCTTCTCTTCCCCACATTTAATCTCCTCTGGTCTCTTCCTTCCCCGGTTTTGAACTGATGGCGGCGGATCCAGTGGCAGGAGCAGCCCAGACTGAACGCCGAGAATGACATGAGGTTGGATCTAATAAACATTAAGCTGCAAATTTGATAGCTGGTTGCCCAGATGCAAGTCCAACCCTCACATCAAACGAATCAGGTTAATTGGCTATTATAAAAGGGGGTTGTGACCAGGGATGGGGACTTGAGTCACGGGACTCACTGCTAGAGATGTAAAATTTCTGAACATTTCCATTTCCCCCTCAAAAAAATATATTTTCCTTTGGTTTTTTTCCAGAAAAAAATGCACAGTAGTTGCATACTATTGATTAGAGATGTAACATTTCTGAAAATTCCCATTTTTTCCCCAGAAAAAACACATTTTTTCCCAATTTTTTCTGGAAAAATGGAAATTTTCAGAAATTTTACCTCTCTATTCACTGTCAAGTGACTTGACTCGGACTGGACGTGGATTTTTGTTTTTCAATCACTCGGACTCAACTTGTGACTCAGAACCCACCCATCTCTCCTTTTTTTTCCTGGGGAAAAATGCTTATTTTAATAGAGACTCGAACTTGGGGCTCGGGGCTCAGGACTTTGTACCAAAGACTCGGACTCGAATTTGGGACATGGACTCAAAGGCTCGCCAGCATCCTTAGTTGTGACTTGAAAAAGATTGGGAACCACCGGTCTAGACAGATTCCAGCTGTATTCTTGGGTGTGAAGCATATGGAGATTTAAACCCTTCATAGTGCTGTGGATTGCTGCCATCGGCAGATGAGGGGTAGACTGCCCCTCTGAGTGTCCCTCTGAATGCATAGTCACATTCTGCTGTGGAGAACAAGGCTGGTGAGGTCTGACTCGCCATTAACAATGAGGCATCTTTCCAAACTGCATAGCACTCCCTCAACAACATGCTCACCGACTTGTGAACTGTCCCTCAAAAATTACAGGGTTCTTATTTCTCGCCCTTGCCCTTCTTCCTGTCCACGTCCTTCTCTTCTTGTCCATGTCATACTCATTTTCCATCTCTGCGTCCCAGCTTTAGAAACATGTGGAGGAATATTAGTATTAGAAAGTATTAGATAGGAGAAGCAGAAATGAAAGATCATTGGTATATCTGGACTAGATATGGCAAGATGCTGGAATATCTTAAGGTTTTCCCTTCTCTCTCCTTCAAGGAGACGCCTGTGTTTTGGAAGCGATAAAGACAGCAAGAAGTCTGCAAAGAGATGGGTGCCGTTTGTGTCCCTGGAGATGATTGCAAGTCACTTTTACCCTCCCAAGGAACGTGTGGTGAAGGCATCTTGTGTTGTTTTCTGTAAGATTCTCCCTCCCTTTTAAAAAAGTCCACAGGACCAGAATTTACAAAGCTATTTATTACTGACTCATCACAAAGCCCCCACAAAAACCATTTGCTACCAGAAACCTTTATCACTCAGGAGGCAAAGCAAAGTATCCGGCCGCATGAAGGACGCCGCAAGTCCTTGAAATGCGGGGCCGGTTTTGCCTTCCACGGTCCTGGATGACGCCAGACAGGACCGGGTCACATGGTAAGAAGGGAGGGGGCGAGTGGATATAAAAGGTAAACTCGCCCCCGACGCATTCTCCTTTTCGTTCGGGCATTGCGGAGTGGTTAGGTGGAGCCCGAGCAGGATCGGAGTTCGTTTGCTTGAGAACAGCGAAGCTTACGGTTTGGAGGAGGGTAGCTTTAGGCTCCCTCCTGGTGTTTTGAATCACCTGGGCTAGTGCAGGGCTTAAATACTGTGGAGACAATTTCTTTAGAAGAATAGTTTAGTTAATCCAGTTCATTTACTGCAGATCGGAAGGGCGGGAGCGGCGGGGCGGGCTCGCCCCGCCGCGGCGAGCTCAGGGTTATTGTTTTGTCTGTTGGGGCACCTCAAGTTAAGCTGGTTGGGGATTGAGCACTGTATGGGGGAATTTCGTTGTTTTAAAGGTTTAAGTCGTGGTTTTAGGCGGCCTGTTTTGGTGGAGGGAGAATAAGCGGACGCCATTTTGTATTCCCCTTTTTCCCTCACCTTTTTTCACCTGTCCGCCATTTTGGGGTGTTGGATAATTAATTTGCATATTAACAGTTCATTGTAAAGGTTTCACAGTTAAAAATATTGGTGTACTATTAGTGGTTAAAAGCAAGTTGCATAGGGGGAATAATCATTCTTATTAACAGTTCATTGTAAGGTTTCACAGTTAAAAATATTGGTTTACTACCAGTGGTTAAAAGCAATTTGCATAGGGGGAATAATCATTCATATTAACAGTTTATTGTAGGGGTTCACAGTTACAAATAGTGGTTTATCATCAGTGGTTAAAAGCAACTTGCTTAAGGGGAATAATCATTCAAGGTTCAAGTTTATGTTTTTAGGAGCATTTTGAATTACAGAGACACTAGATTGCTGGAAGTGAAAGTGGTATAAGGGAGAATTTAATTGAGCCTATTTTGGTAATCTATTGACACAGGATATTGGCTTCTGGTAAAATTGGAAATAAGCATAAGAATAATAACAGAAATTTAGAAATAAACAATAATACAATAGTAATAATTATAAATAAAAATAAATAAATAAATAAATAAACATTAAGGAAAAACAATTACTTGATTAAAATTGAGAATATTAACATACTACAGCCTTATCATACGGTACAGGTACAAAGGCAGGGTTAAGGTGACACCTGCTGGACATTAACTGTAAGGGTTGAAGGTTCACAAACTGTGGACAAGTTTTATAACTGCTATACGAATTAAGGAGATACCCTTAGGGCCGATTAGATATCATGCCGCCCAAAAAGGGAAGTGGAGTTAAGAAAGGAAAGACGCCAGCAAAAAGGCAGAGGGCAGTCCCTCAGATTTCTCCACGGGAATCCTCATCTTCTGAGGAGGAGTCATGGGGGATTCTGCAAAACCTTCAAGAAAAACTATCTAAGTTAGAGGCTCAGAGGATGGCTAGAAGGGCTTCTCCACAAAGGGAGGTCATTCCCCGCAGAGCGGTTAGGGACACTA
Source organism: Intellagama lesueurii (assembly GCA_037013535.1). Lineage (NCBI taxonomy): Eukaryota > Metazoa > Chordata > Lepidosauria > Squamata > Agamidae > Intellagama > Intellagama lesueurii. Next base: position 346,505,752 of record JBAJHW010000001.1, on the reverse strand, counting down.
AGAGCCGCCGCAAGGCGGAGCTAAGGGTCTTAACACAGCAACTCATGGACCGTTTTACCGCATTAGAATCCCAACAGGGTCACGGAAGTGAGGATCAGGCCGTGGAAGGAGGATCTGCTGCAGTGGCTAGGGGGTCTGGCGGTCGAAGATCTGGGATGAGAGAAGTGGCTGAAGTTCAGGAGACGGTAGAGGAAGCTCCAGCCAGATATGACCTCCCAGAGGAGCCCAGTACAAGCTCACATCAGGCGGTAGAGGCCCTTGGGACACCGGCCACTTCTTGCGGTGAGTGTTCGGCCATGCACAACACCCAGTCTACTTTGGCCACATGGCCTTGGGCTGGCGGCACACAACAAGCACATATTGCACCTACACATTGTGGAAATTCACACGGGGGTTGGCCTGGTTGTTTTTGGCCTCCAGTAAGCCCACATTGTTGTGGGTGGAGCCCGCATTGTGCGACGGCTCACACGGCTGGGACATCTGGTGATGCTAAGAGCACAGGGACATGGCAACACCCTTCAGTACCCAACACAGGGTACAATACGGTCCCGCTAGCGGCGCTGCCTTATGCTGACTACAGTACGCCGTTAGGAGATCATTTGACCCCAGCGGTTAAAGAAAAAATTTGGAAAGGCGAATTTTTGGATTTTTATGACCTGGTAAATCGCGAAGTAGAAATCAAGGAAATTGACAAGGATGACGAGAAATTGAAAGAAAAATATAGAAGGAAAAAGCCTGATAGAAATTGGCCTAATTGGATCACGGGTTTTACCATATACGCAGGTGTTTTGGTCAAGGCTCAACCTTGGAAAGCATCAGCGCTGTTTCAATATTTTGATATTATTTGTAGGGCAAATTCGGATTTTTCAGGACAGGCTTGGCTTCGTTACGATGAAGCGTTTAGAATGAAAAGCGCCATCAGGCCCGAGTTACGCTGGGATGAGCTACACCCAGGGCTTTGGCTACAGCATATGACACCAGCCAAGTGCAGCTTGGGTGACAGATTTGATAGTGGTCATCTGAACAAGAAATTTACCGGGAGCATTAGCACCCGCCCAGGGGCGGGACAGGTGGTTCAACCCCGCCTGCCCTGCTATGAGTACAACTCTAGAGGCTTTTGTGCCAGACACCCCTGCAGATTTAGACATGACTGCATTACCTGTGGGGGGAAGCACCCAAACGCCTCCTGCTTTAAAGCAGGGGCGCAGCGACAAAACAAATCAGGAGGAACCGGTAAGAAGCCTGAAGGGAGCAGTGGTGCCCCTGGAAAGGGGGCCCACACCAATTAATCTTTCAGTACTGGAAGAGGGCTTAGCAGATTATCCAAGAATAGGGGATGCTGAATACTTAAGATTGGGTTTTAGAAATGGGTTCCGGATCCCAGCGTTGGGCGTCAGGACGGCCTTTATGGCCAAAAACCTTAAATCAGTGAAAGGGATGGAAGCTATAGTACTAGAAAAGATCAATAAGGAGGTTCGGGAAGGTAGGGTTTTGGGACCCTTTGAAGAGCCGCCCATAGCTAACCTCAGGGTGTCGCCCTTGGGGATTGTTCCCAAGAAGGCCCCAGGTGAATTTCGCCTAATCCATCACCTATCATTTCCAGAGGGGACGTCAGTTAACGATGCTATTCCCTCGGAACTTTGTTCAGTTAGATACACCTCATTCGATGAGGCGGTTAGGATGATTAGGGCCTGCGGAGTGGGCGCTGAACTGGCAAAGGCGGATGTTAAGTCGGCCTTCCGGATTTTGCCAGTGCATCCATTAGACTTCAATTTATTGGGTTTTCAATTTCAAGGGCAATATTACATAGATAGGGCCCTCCCTATGGGGTGCTCAATTTCGTGTGCGGCTTTTGAAAAGTTCAGCACTTTCATTGAATGGCAAGTTAGGCAGAGGGTGGGCTGTAATTCGACAGCTCATTACCTCGATGATTTTCTTTTTTTTGTGGAAAAGCGAATTCCGGAAAATGTAGGTTGATTTTGGATGCCTTCCGTGAGATGGCCATTGAGATGGGTTTGCCCTTGGCAGAAGAAAAGACGGAAGGGCCAGCAACATCACTGACATTCCTAGGTATTGAGCTAGATACACTTCAGCAGACTTCAAGGCTACCTCAGGACAAATTAACAAACATTAGGAATAGGCTTAGTAGTTTAATAAGAAAGAAAAAAGTGACACTGAAAGAGTTACAGGAAATAGTGGGATACCTGAACTTCGCGTGCAAAGTAGTTGCGCCAGGACGCGCCTTTTTGAGGCGACTGTGTGGAGCTATGTCAGGCTTAAAGCGGCCAATGCACAGAACTAGAGTCACCAAGGGTATGAGGGAAGACCTCGTAGTTTGGAAACAATTTCTGGAACAGTTCAATGGGGTTTCCTTCTGGAGGTCTGAACTTAGCCTAAAAGCGGATGTGCAGGTAAATTCTGACGCTGCTGGGACTTTAGGATTTGGAATTTATTTTCGTGGCAGATGGTGTGCAGGCACTTGGCCCAAAGAATGGCACCAGGAAGGCATAACGAGGGACTTGACGTTCTTAGAATTTTTTCCAATTGTAGGGGCCCTTTGGCTATGGGCGGAGGAATGGGCGAACACAGTAGTTCGTTTTTGGTGTGATAACCAGGCAGTGGTACACATCATTAACAATCTGACATCACATTCAGAAAGGGTTATGTATTTAGTCAGGGCTTTCACCCTGAGGGCGTTGCAGTTTAATGTAATGGTGCACGCCCGGCACGTCCCAGGGCTTGACAATCAGATAGCTGATGCTCTCTCACGCCAACAGATCAAGCGTTTCAGGGAACTGGCACCGGAGGCCAGGGATCTGCCAGAAGTGCTTCCAGCGGAGGTCTGGCAGATTGGCGTGAGGAGGCGTCGAGAGCAATAGATCTTGCACTGGCCCCAAGGACAAAAAAGGGTTATATAGCAGCAGGTACAGAATTTTTTGAATTTAGGGAGTCAGTGAAGCTAGAACAAACATGGCCGGCTCCGGTGGAACACCTCCAGCAATTTATAATATTTTTGCATAGGAGGGGATTAGCGACAGGGACCATTCAAGGTAAACTGGCAGCACTGGCCTTCCATGCTAAATCAAACGGTCACCGGGATTTTTCTGGTGACTTTCGCATTAGGAAGATGCTGGAAGGTTGGGCCAGGGAAAGGGGTAGAGTACGGGATAATAGGACACCCATATCACCGGAGCTCCTTGGCCGCCTATGTGAACAATGGAGCGCATTGTGTAGGGACCACTATGAAGTGGCATTAGTTCACGCAGCTGCATTGTTGGCCTTTTTCGGGGCCCTGAGGATTAGTGAGCTCGTTGCACTGGGAAAGACTGATATTTCGCAGAGGGCATTACAATTTGGGGACGTGATAGTACAGGATGGGCAGTTAACAATTACTATTAGGCAGTCTAAAACAGACCCACGGGGCAAAGGCAAGCACCTAATACTAGGGCAATGTAGAGTACGAAGCATTTGTCCAGTAAAGGCAGTTCAGGAATTCTTAGAATTGAGGGGTTCGAAACCTGGACAATTCTTTCAGCATACAGATGGGTCACCATTTACGAAATACCAGTTTTGGACACTAACTGGCAAGGCACTCGAGAGGATAGGATTGAAGGATATGAGATTCGGAATGCATTCTTTTCGGATTGGAGCAGCCTCAACGGCAGCGGCTATGGGTTACAACACAGATCAAATTAAACAGTTGGGGCGTTGGTCATCAGAATGTTATCACAAGTACATTAGACCCCTTCCTAACGTATAGGCAGGGACTGTTTATTTCGTTTCAGGTTTCGAGAGACGGGAAGGCCGACGGCAAGTTATGATCATCGGCCACAGTTATGTTTTTTGGGCGGCACGTTATGCCGCACCTTCCCCGTGGGGGAAAGATTTGGGACTTGGTGCCCATGCGATGGTTACATGGAGAGGCATGCGTGGCATGCATTGGATCCAGCTCGGCAGGATGACGTGGTGTCATGAGCTGTCTGTGACGGATCAGGAAAGAGATCTTGGTGTGCTGGTGGACAGCTCGATGAAAGTGTCAACCCAGTGTGTGGTGGCAGTGTGTGGCCAATTCCATGCTAGGTATCATTTAAAAGGGGATTGAAAATAAAACAGCCAACTTGTAATGCCATTGTACAAAATGATCGTAAGGCCGCACCTGGAGTATTGTGTACAGTTCTGGTCACCGCACCTCAAAAAAGAGATAGTGGAACTGGAAAAGGTGCAGAAGAGAGTGACTAAAATGATGACTGGGCTGGGGCACCTCCCTTATGTGGAAAGGCTACAGCGTTTGGGGCTCTTTAGTCTAGAGAAAAGGCGCCTGAGGGGGGACATGGTTGAGACGTATACAATTACGCAGGAGATGTATAAAGTGGATAGAGGGAAGCTTTTCCCCCTCTCGTGCAATACCAGAACCAGGGGATATCCCCTCAAATTGAGTGTTGGGAGAGTGAGAAGAGACAAAAGAAAATATTTCTTGACCCAGCGTGTTGTTAGTCTGTGGAACTTCTTGCCACAGGATGTGGTGATGACATCTGGCCTGGATGCCTTTAAAAGAGGATTGGACAGATTTCTGGAGGAAAAGTCCATCACAGGTGACAAGCCATGATGGGGATGTACAATCTCCAGGCTTAGAAGAAAGGCAGCTCCAAATGCCAGATGCAAGGGAGGAGTATCAGGAGACCAGTATCTCGTTGTCTGGTGTGCTCCCAGAAGCATCTATCTGGTGGGGCCACTGTGAGATACAGGAAGCAGGATTAGAGGGGCCCTTGGCCTGATCCAGCAGGGCTCTTTTGATGTTCTTATGTACTGGAATGCTGACACAGCTCTTATCTTACAATTGTTACTTCCCTTGCCGGCCTTTAGGCTCCTAGCCTTAGGTTGGGGCTTTCTTGCATCCTTGCTCACTGTGTTATGTCCCTTCATGTGGACGAGGGAGACAACTTTCCCAGCTGTGATGCTCAATGTTTTGGGAGGCATTCCTTTCAAAGAATGTTGATTCTGAGTTTCTGAAGCTAAGAAGGCCTTTCAGAGAAACACAGTATTGGAAAAGAAAATGGGGATCAATATATTTTCTAATTTCCACACCTTACACCAAATTCAAAGTAGATCACTTCCATTCCTGGGATAGCCCATCAAACAAATGCAAGCCCACATAACTGTAGAGTTGTCTAGCCTACATGTAGAAGCAACAACAACAGAAAGTCCAAATATGCAGCTTTGACTTCAGCCTCTTAATTTTTCTTAACTGCATTGAGAAAGAACCACAAAAGATAAGGCATATCCAACGTTGTTGGAGTGGCATTGTGTTCACATAGCAAAAAGCTCCCTTATCTCTGCCCCCTATAGCATCTCATTGGCTGTGTGGAAAATTGACCAACACTGTGGAGTAGATTTGCCTGGGGCAGGAGAAAATCACCCTTCTCCTTTCTTTCTTCTGATCTCAACCTTCCATTGACAGAGCAGCCTGGATTTCACTCACGTTTAGCCCGTCTGGCATGCTGTGTTCTTGAAAAACTTGTGCTAGCTCTTTATGATCACAGAGGGCTTCTTCTGAAAGGGTTAGCTGCCTTATCTTTTGTCCTAGAAACTTTACAAGTTCCATCATCAGGCTGGCTGGGCAAGAGTCCTCCACTTCGGGAAGATGGGATGAATAATTGCCTGAAGTAGAATAAGGACATACAGGGTGCTTCACCGCTTTTCCAATAGTTTTCAAAAATTATAAGCAGAGGCTGTGGGAGGTTCTTGGCATATTCCTCTAGCATCCTAGGATTCAGTTTGTCCAACCTTGAAGACTTCAATGAATCGCTAGCACTGTAGCACCACACCTCTTTACTTTCTTTGGTCTGCAGCTCCCCTTCATCATCACCATTTGCTCTGTTTTTGACAGGCCTTCAAGAACCACTTTGCTTTGTGTAAGAAGGCTAAGAGTCCAGCTAGATGAAATGTTCATCCCGATGGTTGAAGAGGTCATCTCTACAGGACCAACAATGTTTGTTTGTCACATAGCCTGTGATTCTACTCATCTACAAACCTTGCAATCAACGTGCTGTGTTTTGCTACAGACTGTTGAGAGGCATAAAGGGGCTTAATATGTCTGAATTCTGAGGACATCACTTTGTGGGAGGGAAAATGTTTTAACTGTAGGGAATACCAATGTTTCTTTAAATCTATTAGCCTCTCAGGTAAGGTAAGTTCAGCAGTTCTATCTTTTCTCTGTTAGCGTGTCACATTTTTATCTCTTCTCCACAAAGTAGACCTCTATCCTTTTGTTGTTCCTCTTCCTGTTTCAACCTAGTAAAAAATATTTTTATTGTTCCTAACTTTGCATTGTATCTCAAAAATTTCCCTACGGGATGAAAGGACCTGAACAACTGCATTTCTAAAGCAGCTGAGGTCCCTTCTGTACTTATCTGCATGTACTCTACAGTTGAGTTCATTTATCTGATTAAGCTGTATAATGTAACAACAGATAATGGGGAGGGGGATTAGAAACCTTAATAATAATAATTAAAAAAAAATGTTTCTTATGCAGTGAACCCTGAATATCTTCTGTCTCATGTACTATGCTTTAGTCTTCCTAGTACATCATGATTTCTTGAGAAGCAATGAAACTGGAGTTTCTACCATCGGGAACATAAATGCACAAGGCTTATGGACAAGTGTGTCACTAAGATCTACAAATAGCTAAGTGTTCTGCTTTTCAAAGATCTCAATCATCATGAAGACTACCAGGCTTTCAATTGTTATCCTTCCATGGATTCTCTTGGCTTCTGCTGGTAAGACATACATAAGAAGTATAGAATGACAGAAGTGAAAAGGAACTTTTGATCTTGAAAGCCCAAGCTTGCTGTCTAATTGTCTAATTGTATGTTGTGCCTACTAAGAAACAGATTTTCAGTCTTTACTTACTTCCATCTTTACTTTGTTCTTTCCAGCTGTACAAAACATGGGTATGGACATGGTACAAATAACCCCATAACGTTGTGATTAATGATGACCTAGTTTTATAACTATTCAGTTTATGACTACACGTTTGGCATAGAATAGGAAATTGGTCGGCTTGTACTGTCACCAGTCGGCTGATTTCATCAATGATCAATCCACTGTTTCCACTTGTTCATCTGCCACCGATGAGGCCAGCAACATTACTTCAGATCTCTGATCTACAACAACATAAGCAGTCCTCCTGACATCAAACCCCCCCCCCCAAGGAGGGGGACACAAAAATAAACTCTTCTGCAGTGGATGCAAGAAAAGCTTCATGCAGGTTTCTGAGGTGGATCCGCTCTGCGTGGAGGTTTTTTCCCATCCCTGTGTTTCATAATGTCCTTTTGCCCCCCAGCCCATCTTTGAAATCCTTTGCCTTCTCTTCCCCACATTTAATCTCCTCTGGCCTCTTCCTTCCCCGGTTTTGAACTGATGGCGGCGGATCCAGTGGCAGGAGCAGCCCAGACTGAACGCCGAGAATGACATGAGGTTGGATCTAATAAACATTAAGCTGCAAATTTGATAGCTGGTTGCCCAGATGCAAGTCCAACCCTCACATCAAATATTCGGTTGGAATTCTATTCTGAAAAATGTATTTTAATGTGTTTTGTTGACCCTGTTAAAATGCCTTTTTTATGTCAACGAATCAGGGGGTGGCAGGTTAATTGGCTATTATAAAAGGGGGTTGTGACCAGGAATGGGGACTTAAGTCACGGGACTCACTGCTACAGATGTAAAATTTCTGAAAATTTCCATTTCCCCCCTCAAAAAATACATTTTCCTTGGGTTTTTTTCCAGAAAAAAATGCACAGTAGTTGCATATTATTGATTAGAGATGTAACATTTCTGAAAATTTCCATTTTTTTCCAGAAAAAACACATTTTTTCCCATTTTTTTTCTGGAAAAATGGAAATTTTCAGAAATGTTACCTCTCTATTCACTGTCAAGTGACTTGACTCGGACTGGACGTGGATTTTTGTTTTTCAGTCACTCAGACTCAACCTGTGACTCAGAACCCACCCATCTCTCCCTTTTTTTCTGGGGGGAAATGCTTATTTTGAATAGAGACTCGAACTTTTAATAGAGGCTCGGGGCTCAGGACTTTGTACCAAAGACTCGGACTGGACATGAACTCAAAGGCTCGCCAACATCCTTAGTTGTGACTGAAAAAGATTGGGAACCACCGGTCTAGACAGATTCCAGCTGTATTATTGGGAGTGAAGCATATGGATATTTAAACACTTCATATTGCTGTGGATTGCTGCCATCGGCAGATGAGGGGTAGACTGCCCCTCTGAGTGTCCCTCTGAATGCATAGTCACATTCTCCTGTGGAGAACAAGGCTGGTGAGGTCTGACTTGCCATTAAAAATGAGGCATCTTTCCAAACTGCATAGCATTCCCTCAACAACATGCTCACCGACTTGTGAACTGTCCCTCAAAAACTACAGGGTTCTTTTTTCTTGCCCTTCTTCCTGTCCACATCCTTCTCTTCTTGTCCATGTCATACTCATTTTCCATCTCTACGTCCCAGTTTTAGAAACATGTGGAGGAATATTAGTATTAGAAAGTATTAGACAGGAGAACGTGAAGTCAGATTTATGTATTCCCTTTTCCTTTCTACTATTTGAGAAAACATTTCCAATAATGAAACACCCCCCCCCCCCCAACTTGAAGTGAGATGGGCTTGATGTCCTGGAGGATTTTTTGTATTATTTTTATGCATACATTTCTTTTTTGAAAAGAAAAGATATTATAAGAAAAAAAAGAGAAAAGATATTAGAAGAAAAAAAAATCATCAATGCATTACTTTGATTCATAGGCTGAAATCCTAGAGCTTAGAGTAGTAAATCACACTAGAGTACGATACATGAATCATGTTTCTCTCCATCTTGATACCTCTCACACACTTCCCTCTCTGACTTCATCAGTCTCAAGGTCTCCAAACTCTGAAAGCTACTCCCTTCAAAACATTACTGTTCCAGATAATCTCTTGTCAGTAGATCCCATTTATAGTTTATTATACAAAGGCTGAAATCTTATTGCTTCGTTAGTAAGTTGCACTAGGGTAGGTACTGAATCAGTGGGGATCTGAAGAGTCAACTCCTCTGTAAGTTGCAGGGATTCAAACGGGTCTACCGTAGCTGCAACTTGATTCAGTATAGTAAATCACAACTAGAGTTGGCCCATTTGAATCATCAGAATCCCCAAATCCCCACTGATCCAATAGGGCTAACTTTGGTGTGACTTAGCAGGATTCAACTGGATTCCAGCCATTATGTTGCATATGTGCTGCTTGTAGTTTATTACATTCTTGTCCTGTTATGTCTCTCCTTCTTTTTTTGAATAGTCCCATTTGAAAGAGGTCTTTCAGATCAGATTGTCATGCTCTGCTGCTTTTAAATGTGTTTTTAGTGGGGGTTTTTATTACCGTTTTTAATGTAATACTTGTTTAATTCTTCTTAAATATTTGTATGTTTGTTGCTTTTAACTTTTAAAATAAGCCACCTTGGATTCTTTTGAGGAGAAAGGTGGGGTAAATACATTTTAAATGAATGAAGGAATGAAGGAATGAACGAATGAACAAATGAACGAATGAACAAATGAATGAACAAACAAATATATAAATAACATTTGCACAGAAGAAATTCACATAATGTAATGCACTGTGTTTTTGCAGGTCTGATGGAGAATAGCCAGCTGTGGATAGATGATGGATTATTTTCTTCGAAAAATAAAAATGGTTTAATGCATTTGTAATCCATTATGTAACCCCATGCAAAAATGTGTGTGAGAGATAAACTCCATTTGTTTTTTCATTTGTCTTTATCCATCATCATCCATCATCCTTTTATAGTTTTCTACAAGTGTATTATACTACTTGTATTATAATTTTTCTGCAATCAGTGATTCTCCAGTGAGAGCAAAGTGAAGTTACTTCCCATGCAAGCCACAGCCTCAGCACTAATCTCTGAAGGCATGTCAAACTGAGGGTCAAATTAGACATTAAAGAGAATGCATGGTCCTTGCATCTCCCATCCTCCATTGCAGTGGCTCCCAAACTCTTTTGACTCATGGTTCTCTTTACTTACTGGCCTCTGGCCATGCTTCCCAGTACAGTAGGACTGCTGTATCCATGGGATCAGTACCCATGGTTTCACTTATCCACTGCTTGAAAAAAGAAAAGAAAAAGAAAAAAATTAAAAAACACATGAATACACCTTCACAGGCTGCATTACCAGGACTGACCACTAGCTGAATCAAAGACTGTTCTATCTACAGATAGCTTAAGGGAAAGGCCCTCATGGGTTGGCTTCTCTGAGAGAAGCAGCTTCTGGAAACATGGACAAGCTGCATTTTTTTTGCAGGGTGGTGGTGGGTGGAGGTGGGCAGGGAAGGCTCCCTTGCAAACCGGAGGGCAAGAAACCCAGGCTTGGGCCAGGGTGACCTCTCTCCATCATGCCCAGGCACCAGAAGAGTCCAAGTACTACAAGCAATTGTTGTAGGACGCTTTGGGTGAGGGTGGGGGAAGGATGAGAGGATTCCACGAGGATTCCCCAGCTGGATTTCCTGACACCAAATGGCACCACAGCACACAGTTTGAGAAACACTGCCCCATGGGATTCCCATAGAGAGAGGCATCTCAGCAATCAGACATGGAAATTAAGCCCACGTTCACATCCTTCTTTATCTACCAGTGACAAAACAGAAAGCATAGCACACTAAATACAAAATAGGTAGGTGAGGAAAATAATATGTTACAAGACATACCTACTTGGGAGAATATCGTTACAAAAATATTATTCGTACATCTTTGGGTCTGGCCCTAAAGCACCTGCCCATCTAATTGATTTGTGGAGATAAAAGAGACATAAGCTACATCACATATTTTTTAATAACCTGAATGTGAAGATGAGATCCTCACTAGACTAGATGCTGGTTCCATCCCTCGAAGCAGTTGGTACTTTTGCAGAAATGATGGTCCAGTTTTTCTAACATGAACTTCCTTCAGTCCTGGCATCACAAATTCATTTGTCTTTGTTTTGTAATCTGGGAATTAATGCCTCCCAAAATAGCACTGGTCTTTTTTTTCCAGCCACATCAGTTCTGTTTGTTTCAGACATGGGCCATAGTAGCTACAGATTGGAGTTTGTTTCCTTTGAAAAGGAAAACAGAGTGTATCGCTTTTCCAAAAATACATTCTGAGGTTTAGAATATCACCTGGTTCTTCCTCTTTCTTGTACACTTTCTTGAAAAGTAAAGTTTCTTTCAGCATGTATCTTGTATCAGAATATTAATGAAAAGGAGCATTAAAAAAGTATATCCAAGAGTCCAATAAATAGGGAGGCACTCAGCTATTTAGATGATACAAAATGTTGCTCCTTCTCTCCCTCTATATTTTCCTATACTCCTCTAGAGCTTGCTACTTCTATCAGATTTAAGCCATGCAGATTGTAAACCACTGCTTTGCTATGATTTCTTGGATCCTCTTTGTTCTCCAGGAAAGGCCTTGCTCAAAATCAAATTGTCCATGCCCAATTTCTAGAACTATAGAAAGACAGCTGAGAAAATTGTTTGAGTTCACCTAGAAACTAGATGACCACGTTGTGGCCTACAGGCTGGATCAGATGATAACCAGGAGGTTATATGGTTTGTTAGAGCCCTATATACTATTTATATAGGTTATGAGATTGTGTTAGGGACTCTCCATGTTCAGAAAGAGAGCAGTGTGGTGCAATCAATAGTGTTGGACTCAAGATTGCTGGGTTCAAATCCCCAGCTGGCTATGGAAAGTCACCAGAGGGTGGCAATGGTAAGGACCTCCTTGAACATCACACATACTATGAAAACCTTATTAGGGTTGCTTTATGTTCGAAGTGGCACAAAACAGAGGCAGACAACAGGACATGTAATAACGGGCTCAAGCTACAGGAAGCCAGATTTAGGCTGAATATCAGGAAAAACGTCCTAACTGTTAAAAACAGTATGACAATGTGACCGATTACCTTGGGAGGTGGTGAGCGCTCCAACGCTGGAGGCATTCAAGAGAAATTGAGACAACCCTCTGTCAGATTTGCTTTGACTTGGATTCCTGCCTTGAGCAGAGTTGGACTTGATGTCTTTATAGGCCTCTTCCAACTCAATTATTCTAGGATTCTAAGGTTATATGATTCTAAAGTGATCTTAAGAGGTTGGAGAATGGAGGCAAAATAAACATATGTTCCAAATGGGAAAAAATGTGAAGATCTATATTTAGGCAGAAAAATCAGATTCAGTAACCTAGGATGGGTGATGCCTGTTTGCAGTAGCATGAATGGAAAGAAAAAAAAAAGCCAACAGCTAAGCGTCTTCATAAACTAGAAGCAAAACAAGATTCACCTCTATTTGATGAATGTTCTACAGTGCAATGTGGTGTCCAAAAGAGGATATGCAATGTTATGTTACAACAAAAGAGATACAGTATCCGGATCAAGATAACATCCCTGTTTGTCTTCAGACCGAACTCACTCGGTTCTGGGCAGCACAGTTTCAAGAAGAACATCAACAATGTGGAACATTCCTGGAGGAGGACAATCAAGATGGTATCAAGTCTGGAAACCAAGGTCTGTGAGGATCGTTTGAGAGAGCTAGGTCTGTTTTGACTAAAGAAGACTGAAGGCTGAGATGGCAGCGATCTTCAAGCATCTGAAGGCTTTCAAGTGGAAAAAGGAACAAGGTTGTTTTCTGCAACTCAAGAATGTAATAATCACAGAACTTAAAAGGAGAAGGTTCTGGCTAACTATTAGGAAGGGCTGTTTGAGAATGGCAGGTAGGGTTCCCTCTTTCATTAGAGTTTTTAAAATCAAACACTGGATGACTATCTGTCAGGACTGCTTTAGCTGTGGATTTTCTCCTCCAGCAGGAATTGGACTCAAAGAACTTTAGGGTTGTTCGACGCTCGACATTTCTATGATTCTATGATGTGGTTAGCTGACCGGATAGCTCAGCAGTTTGGGTACCTGGCTGCGGAGCCAGAGGTTGGGAGTTCGATTCCCCACTGGGCCTCTTTGGAGAAGAACCTGCCTAGATAGCCTTGGGCAAGCTGCACAATGGTCCCAGGGCACTCCCAGAAGAAGAAGGGAATGGCCAACTATTTCTGTGCATTTTCTACCTGCAATGCTTCTCACGGTTTAGTTCCTACAGTGTAAAATTCTTACTTGGCATTTGCTGAGATGGACAGGAGAGGGAGAATGAATTAGCAAGGGAGGGAGGGATTGAGAGAGTTCTGCTGCATATGATTTGCAAAGATTGTGTGATCCCAATGTCATCTGCCCGACCCACCAGTTCCTCCCAGACCAGACTCGTCTGGGTTGCTGCCCTGAGAGAGGTCCGCGAAACCTCTACTAGAGACAGGGCCTTCTCCATAGTGGCCCCAACTCTATGGAACCAGCTTCTGGAGGAGCTATGCCTGGCTCTGTCCCTTTTGACTTTCAGAAGAAAACTTAACATGTTTCTCTTTAGGGAGGCCTTTCTGACTGACCTGGGTTGATATTTTTGCCCACCTCCATCCAGCTGTTCTTGTATACTGTTCTGGTGCATCAGAATTTTATATTGCTAATGTTTTTAATTATATGGGCTATATCTGACTTTTGTCCTATGGCTCTTAAGGCTCCCGCATAGTCCCTATCATTGTGGGAGAGTTGTGGGAGCTATGATAGGGGAGAGAGAAGTCTTTAATTACTGAAATTCATGACTGCCAGAATACCTTTCATAGAGGCAGCGATCTTGATAATTAAAGACTTCCTGCTTCCATCCTGTGGCTCCCACGACTTCCTGATGATGACAGGGATAACAGGAGAGTTTGGGGATTTTAAGGAGAGAGGCAGAAATATTTAATTTCTGAAAAATCATCACTACTACTGATATCATCAGCCTTACATGAAGTAGGTTACAGCAGTAGGATCTGAGCTGTTCAATGATTAATGGTATTTCAATTGATGTAAGCAATGGGCCAACATGAAATAATGCATCAAAATGAAACAATACCTTAACTGAAATCTTTGCACTATCTAGGGCATGCCTGCCTGTAAATATTTGCTAAATGGCATGTTAATTGAAAGAAGATTTGAGGAACACGCAACAAATGAGCCAGCAAGAAGGAACAACTTAATTAATTCCTTTACCTTATCTAGGAGATGCCTACATCGGGATAGCACCGTCAAGTCCTGAAACGTGCAATTTCATGAAGGGCATCTGTACATCTGATCCTAAGTGCACTTCCTCTAAAATGGGAACATGTGGCGCAGGAACCTTATGTTGCTCAGCGTAAGATGTTATCCTTTTCTCACCTCTCTGAAATTCAAATCAAGAATGTCTTCCTGTTTCCATAACTCCATTCTCCATGTTTTTAGGTGTCCAACCACTGATGTTCAACATTTCAAAAGTTTGAAATATTTCCATGGCTCAATAGTGGTTCAATGAATGCAAATCAGCCACAGTTAACCCTTTTTATCATCATCATCATCATCATCATGATGAGCCGTGAAGTCAATTCTGACTTTTGGCCATCCTGCTCAGAGAGCATAGTAGGACTGAGGAGAAGTGAAACCATGGATAATAAGGGTCCATTGGATATTGGGCCCCTACTACACTCAGGTTTACCATTTCCTTCTTCTGGGAGTATCCTAGGACTGTGCAGCTTGCCCCACACAGGAGCAACCTACTCACAGCAGGCACTGTGGGGAATGGCGCTCCCAACGTCTGGCTCCTCAGTCAGCTACCTGAGCCACGAAGCCCTCTAGTTAAGACTCACTATATTCCCAGATATTCAGCAGTCTTTGGCCTGAAGAACAAGAAAGAAAGACATATAGCTGCCTATTCCAGGAATCCAGATCCTAAACACTTCGGGAAAATGGGCAGGAAAATGAAAGCATGAAAATTCAGATGGGAGAATCAGAAGGAACAATGTAAAATTCTCCCACTGGGGCAAATGAAGGACCTCAGTTTCACTTTTGTGTTCTGATTAACCTTTTTCTGAATGTCTCAGTAGACATTTTGTGCAGGAATGATGATCATGATGATGATGATTTTGCAAGAGCTCCCTTTTCATTTCGAAGGTTTCCAGCAAAATATTCTTTTTCCCTTTCTTTTCCTGGCTGGCCAGTGTTCTGAAAATGAAAGACAGTCCAGAGTTGACCTCAGGGCCAAACAAAATCTTATAGAGTTTCAGACTGGGTGGCGAATAAGGGCAGGCACAGCTTTTTATACAGGAAAGAGGTTCTCTATAATTTTTTATGGGGGAGAGTGACCATCTTCCTCTTCCTCACAGTATTTTGAGGAACTAGTACGAACACAGTCCACATCACAGAGACCTCTCCAGCCAAGAAGGCTGCAAAGGTTCACGAGAAGAGGTGCTTAGATGAGGGAACTGTACTCTCTGAAAACCAGCTTTAGGGTTCATAAGCAGTAAACATTGTGTCGTATGAAAGGACCATGGCCTTGTCCCACAACAAGATAAAGTCTTGAGTTATTTATAGACAACTCTCTTCCCTGTTATATCTCTTCACGTACATAAAAAGAAGACAAGGAAAACTCTTGGAGTAAAAAAAAAAGGACTTTCTGCAGATGAACTGGAAAATGAAGGAAAGAGACATATTTCAATTCAGCAACAACAGTAGCTTCAACATCAAGAACGTGGATTTTCTGTCACTTGGCACTTAGAAATGGTATAAGGAGATAGAGATCTTATTTCACAGATATTTTATTAAAAACAAGGAAAGCTGGACCACTGTTTCAATAAATAATGGAATATATGACTGGAGTTGTTTCTTTGTGACTCTTCTGCTGTGGTAGAATTGGCTTTATCTCATATACTAAGTTGTGCATACTTTATGAGCTGTCAAGTTGATTCTGAAGATCAAAATACAATTCTTAAAAAATCTGGCACATTCAGGTCAGGACTCAGTCATGCTCTTTCATAAAGCTTTTGCCTACAGCATGCGCTCACATGCACACATGGAAACACCAGTGATGTTGGCATGTCTTTGAGTCTGAGTCCCAAGTAAGAGTTTGAGTCTTTGGTAACAAGTCCCATGTCCCACTGAGTCCAGAGTCCCAAGTCCCACAGCTGAGTCCCTATTAAAAATTAACTTTTTTCCCCAGACAAAAAAAAAAAAGGAGGAGGTGAGTGGATTCCAAGTCTGAAGTAGGAAATAAAGAATAAACCATAAGAAAAAGAAATGTTTTAAAAAGAGATGTCCAGGATCCTGTTGCTAGTCCTGACTCGTCCTGAAGAACAGAACCATTGCATGGACTGCTGAAGGATGAAGCAAAAGCAAAGTGTGCTGCATATATACCTCCCCATAGCACTTAACACATTCTCTTGGTGGTTGACAATGTCATTATGCACGCTACACATTGACCCCACACACCAGCGGAGTACTCCGTTGATCAGCCTCCGAAGGATGGAAGGCTGAATCATCCCAGAGCCGACTACCTGAATCTACTGGGAGCGCATGCAGGTCATGAGCATAGTTTTGACTATAGTACTGCAGTGCAACCACAGTGTCATGAAGCTCGAGTAAATCAGGACTCTAAAACATCATGGCTCATGGTGGTTCATGGTTCCACAATCCACCAAACATCTGAACTTTTTAAAAAATGAACCATGAACTGGTTCATGTTTTTAAAAGTTCGTACCTTTTTAAAATGAAACTACCCCAACTCCTTTCCAATGACCCCCTCCCTCCTTCCCATGACCTTTGTTGCTCCGCTGTCTTTTGGTGCTGCAGCCACCACCTCCACCACCTTCAGAGGGAGCCTGCCCAGCTCCTGCAGGCCAAACTGCCCCCCCTCAAAAAAAGAAAAGAAAAAAAGGAAATAAAAGGCTTTTTAATTTTTTTGGGGGGGGACGGGAGGCAGCCCAGCCTGTGTGAGCCGAGTGAGCTGCCTCTCATGATGGCGGTGGAGGTAGTTGAGGAGGCTGAGGCAGCGAAAGATGGGGAGCCGAGAGGGGCAGAGGAAAGGGGCAGGGGGGAGCGAGAAGGAGACCATGCTGGGCTGCAGGGATGGGCGGAAACAAACCCAGACGTTTGGGAAAACTCTAAAAACATTTGTGGTTCCTGTCATTTCAGGATCTCCAGGTTCGATGAACCTGAATCGACCTGAACCAACAAACCAGCAATTTTCTACAACCTTCCTGGTTCATTTTTTGGTTCATGCCCATCTCTGATCAAGACTTTTGATATGGGATATATATATCCCATTAAGTCAATGCATTGCAGTTGGGGCCACAAGTAAAGAATTGTTTCCAATCCAGTGAACCCTGGATATTATCAAGCTCATATGCACTCCTAAATTTGGGGATGATACCAGAACTCCACAGTGGCCTGGGTAAAATAATATGGAGGATAGACTGTTACCCAAGCAGCAAATCCCCCCTCTCCACATCGCTGAAATAGTCCAAAGGAAAGGCAAGAGCCAATACAACTGGTTCCAGCGACGTCACAGGAGTTGCCGAATGGCACAAACTGCCTCTGGGACTCTGGCTCTGGATTTTGGCTCAAGGTTAACTCCTGAAGCCTTTTCCATTGATGGATATAGCCACAAGGCAGTGGAGGTTTGAAATCGGAGTTTTCCTTCTCCTAGATGGGCTGCCTTCCAAGGCTAACGAGTCCCACCTACCCGGGTGCATAGATTAAAGTGCTCTTGAGGCACGGAAAGGAGTTTAGAAGGGGCGGAAAATGAAAGGGTGGAGAGGAGTTTAGATGAAGTGGAAGAGGAAATGGGAAGGAAGGCAGGTTAGAGGGAGTGGAAAAGGAAATCGGGGTGGAGAGGACAATGGAAGGGATGGAAAGGAAATGAGTAGGAGAGGACCCCGGAAGGGGTGGAAAGAAAATGGGGTGGAGAGGACAATGGAAGGGGTGGAAAGGAAAGGGGTCAGAGAGGACCCTAGAAGGGGTGGAAAGGAAAGGGGGTGGAGAAGACCCTGGAAGCAGTGGAAAGGAAATGGAGTGGAGAGGACCCTGGAAGAGAACTCCGAAGGCATATTTCTGCTCTCCAAAAGGAGACATCACCGAAATCTCCTAAAAATTGTTGCCAAACCTCAAGTCCTGCCTCATGCCTGTTGTATTTTTTTATTAATATTTTTATTGTATTTTTTCTACTTTTCTACCCGTTGTAACCAGAGTGATTCATTACAATGTATTCAATTCATTTAACCTTGTCTTTTACTCTCTAACATAATATTAATCTAATCTATTCTACTTAAGTCGGTGTAGATTTCATCCAGGTGTAAAGAGGTTCCCATTTATTATTATCCAGTCTATCATTTAGTGTATCTGTCAGGATATCCATTTCTGCTAGTTCCAAAATCTTTTCAATATATTCCTTCTTTGTTGGCACTTTTGTAGTCTTTCACTTACTGGCATATACAAGGCTTGCTGCCGTTATCAGGTGTAAAATCAGGTAAGTCTTGTCTTTTTCGAGTGTAGCGGGTAATATATTCAATAAGAAAACATTGACTCTCCCATTCAATGAAGTATACTTTTCCCTTTGCTAATTAATTTAATTTAATTTAAAAAAATTTTTGGAAAATAAAATACAATAACAGCAAAATATCCGTGCTATCAGTCCTGAAAATCAAGACCGAAGCACAAAGCAAACCGTGGGGGAGGGGCGCCGAGGCAAACCTCCCTATCTGAAAAACGAAGCCACCACTTCCAATAGGCCGGAGTGACACCATTCAAGAGGAACCAAGCTGTGGCGCTCCGACCTGCTCCGTTGCCCGAAAGGAAGAGGCCAAAGGGAGGGGGGAACCTTCCTTAAATATTGTCCTCCATCCCCCCTCCCTTCCCGGGATAATGGCAGCCCGCGCTGCCGAAGCAAGCTCACCAGTGGACCGGACATTGTTCCTGCAGCATGAAGCTGCAAGGTGAAAGATTGCTCCATGAAAAAAAAAATATAAATGTGTGGAAACAGATCACCAAGGGGAAGTTGTGCAAAAGCATCTAGCAACCACTCGGTGGCACAGAACACACAAACAGAAATATACACAGTGTCAGGGTTTAGAACTCTTCTTTAGAACCTATTACATTGCAGAGTCTGGTCTGGATGGTGCTGCTGATCCACCCATGGTTATATTAATGGCTCAGCTAGTACGACAGTTTCCATACTGTTTCACTCCTCTTCCACCTTCACAATTTCATGGCTTTATTCCTGAGTTGTGACAACAGAAAAATGAGTGAGGCCCACAATGGTATCATCAACCTATCAAGGAAGCTGTCTCCAACCATCCACCTTGCTATTTTCGTCTGTTTGACAATCAGCAAAGAAGGCACACATTGGTTCCTATGCCATGACAAAACAGACTTCATGAACCTCCAGATTCAGTGCTACATAGTACAACCTCATTGTTCCTGCAGCATGAAGCTGCAAGGTGAAAGATTGCTCCATGAAAAAATATATATATCAATGTGTGGAAACAGATCACCAAGGGGAAGTTGTGCAAAAGTATCTGGCAACCTGAAGAATTCCAAACTGTTGAAAATAGGTGTGAGGAAATCCAGGCTGCTGAAAGCTAGAGGTGAGCTGAGGATGGACATAACCGACGTGGGGCTGTGCGTGCACAATAAGCAGATTGTTGTTGTTTAGTCGTTAAGTCGTGTCCGACTCTTCGTGAACCCATGGACCAGAGCACGCCAGGCCCTCCTGTCTTCCACTGCCTCCTGGAGTTTGGTCAAATTCATGTTGGTAGCTTTGATGACACTGTCCAACCTTCTCGTCCTCTGTCGTCCCCTTCTCCTCTTGCCTTCACATTTTCCCAACATCAGGGTCTTTTCTAGGGAGTCTTCTCTTCTCATGAGATGGCCAAAGTATTGGAGCCTCAGCTTCAGGATCTGTCCTTCCAGTGAGCACTCAAATAAGCAGATACTAAGTGCTAAAACAGTCACAACAGCCAGGATCTGAACCACTGAATCATGGGAGTCTCTGTGAAGTGTTGACTCGCCACTGAACAGGAGATTCAATTGGTCTCCTCTGCTTGGACCTAAGCAATAGGATTTAGGCCAATGCAAACAACAGATTGGTTGGTTGATGTGCATGCTTTCCCCACCCACCCCAGAATAAAGAGGCAAGACACAAGTGACGGGTTAAATTAGGGCCACACTTTATTAACTTGAACTTGTTTGACTTAAACTTCTCAGCTAAAGAAGGGGCCTGCTGTCATGCAGAATACCGGTTAGGAGCTAGGAGTCATACTGGACTTCCTCTCCCATCTTACACAGGGGAGTCCCAAGCCCCAGAAGCAGTTGTCTCCTAAAGACAGTGCGACCCCAGCTGGCCAATGATTGGACCACCGCAACCCCTGGCCCAGTGAGCCTCTTCATTGTAGATGGCCCTCGACCCAGGGAGGCCCCTTGTCCATCCACCCCTCCACCCCCTGAGCATGGTAATCTCTGGATCCTTAGCACCAGGAGGTCAGAGGTGCTAGCACCACCCTTTGTGCTCCATGGGGACTCACTGATTCTTGCTCCTTCCACACTACCTGCCAGAGTGGCCTATTTAAAGAGGATGTCCACCCTGAAAATTCCCCCCCCCCAAAAAAAACCCTGCTCTGCACACCAGTTTGGGATAGGCAAAACACACCCACGCTCCCTTCCATTTTGCCAGTCAAGGAGAAAGCGGGCGGCACCTTGTTATACTCGCACTAGCTCTGAGGGTGTGCAAGTGGGGCGCAAACTATGAAAGAAGCCAAATGCAGGAAGAAGCGCCTCTAAATAAGGCACTTCTCTCCCACCCCTCCCAGGTCACATAGGATGCAACTCTCGCTTCTCACGCTGTTCCCAGAAAGGGCAGGCAAAGGAGCTCTGCTCTCCGAAGCTCTGCTCTCAAGTGGAGCCAAATATTCCATTCGTATACGGAGCAGGCAATATGCCCTAGATACCTACATTTGAAGAGCCTCGTGGTGCAGTGGTTAAACTGTGGTACTGCAGCCAAGGACAGATCCTGAAGCTGAGGCTCCAATACTTTGGCCATCTCATGAGAAGAGAAGACTCCCTGGAAAAGACCCTGATGTTGGGAAAGTGTGAGGGGAAGAGGAGAAGGGGACAACAGAGGACGAGCTGGTTGGACAGGGTCACCAAAGCGACCAACGTGACTTTGACACAACTCCGGGAGGCAGTGGAAGACAGGAGGGCCTGGCGTACTCTGGTCCATGGGGTCACGAAGAGTCGGACACGACTTAATAACTAAACAACAACAACTGCAGCGAAAACTGTGCTCACGACCCGGGGTTCAATCCCAGGTAGCCGGCTCAAGGTTGACTCAGACTTCTATCCTTCCGAGGTTGGTAAAATGAGTACCCAGCTCTCTTGGGGGGGGGGGCAATGTGTAGCCTGCATAATTAACTTGTTAAACCCCCCAGAGAGTGCTTGAAGCGCTATGGGGAGGTATATAAGCAGCACACTTTGCTGTGGTTTTTTTTTTTTTTTACATTTTAGGCCTCTCCAGAAATGGGAGTTTGGAGCAGTCTGGTTGACACTTCAAGGGTTCTTCTCTCCAGTGTGATCTATTTTATCTCTCCCTTGAGAGATCCTTCCAGTCACACTGGAGATATTCATTTTCCCGTGAGAAGGTGCCACACAAGTCTTTTGATCGCTGGTTTACTCACGTGTATGTGTACTCAATTCACTCATGCATAAGTTTAACCATTTATTAGCGAGTGGGGAGGCAGCAGCAGAGAACAGCTGTAGAGGGGGCAAACCCATGGAGTTGACATAGCCCTCTGCCCTTCCTTTTCTCAAAGTCATCATTCAGCCAGCGGAAGTAGTTTCCCTGGTAGTTTCGTTGCTGTTGTTAAATAAAGTAAGTGGAAGATCGAAAGAGCATTGCACCCATTTAATATGGTAGTAGAATTTTGCTGCATCACTTGGGTTGTGTTTTTTGAAAGATGAAAATAAAGGAGGGGGTTGCTACTGCCACCACCTCTTCCTCTGAAGATACCTTGATCAGGAAGAAGCACCAGGAACAGAAGGAAGAGAAGACCATTGACCTTCATAGCAATGGAAAAATTGACAAAGGGGTTTTTATTTTGTTTTCTTTATCCCAGAGGACTGAAGAAGTCAAGCCTAGCAGGACGTTGGCATTTCTGTGGCTTTCAGATCACCCCAGAGTTTACAACATATTGAACTTTTGAAACCTGAGATGACAACATGTTGAATGGCAAAGAGCTTGGAAGACATTGCAAAGAAATTTATAACCATTGCAAGGAGTGGATTTAGCATTGACCTCTAGACCTCTAGACAGAGTTGGGTGAGATGTCAGGGAAGCTGACCAGGCAATTTCTGTTGTCTAATTGTCTCTGAGACCCCCTGTGCATTTTTCTGGTTCCATAATTAGTTTTGTTTCATTTTTATCTACTGTTTTTACTGAAACCCGGCTTGGCACAGAGGGTGGTGTGGCCCTCTCTCTAACATGTCCACATGGGTACCGCAACCAACATCAGGGGAGACAGAAAGGATGTAGTCATTGTATATCAAAACACCTTAGAGGCTGTAAGGTTGTCTTCCCTGATGAATCTGGGCCTAGAGGCCCTCCACATGTAAATTATCTCCCCCCCCTCAAAGGGCCAGGTCCCTAGAAAAACAAGCTATTTCACATCTGTATGAGCGTGCTGGGGGAGGTCATCTGGAGATTCGGACTTTTGTATCACCAGCATGTTGACACCCAAGGCTGTCGCTTCTTCCATCATTCTGCAGTCCCTTTAACACTGCCTGGATGCTGTATTGGAATGTATGGGGGCTAACAGATTGAGGCTGAAGCCAGACAACATGAAGGTCCCTTCGGGCGGTTTTCCTAATGTTGGTGGATTGGGTGGTTCTCTCTTTTCCGGGGAAGCACCCTCTCTCCTATGGATGACGTTCCCAGCTTTGGTGTCCTTCTGGACCCAGATCTGTTAGTGGATACCCAGATAACATTTGTGGTGTGGTCTGCCTATTTCCATATTAGGTGGATTGCTCAGCTGACACGTACCTTGACACCCATTCCCCCACCATGAAAGTCCATGCATTGACAGTCTCACGTCTAGAATCCTGCCAGGCTCTCTGCATGGGACTGCCCATGAGACTGATACAGAGACTGCAAGAGGTCCAGAACAGGGCAGCCTGGCTACTGAGTGGAGTCAATAAATACCAACGTATCTCCCCTAATTTGACCACCTTACAAGGGTTACTGGTCCAACTCCAGATCAGCTTCAAGGTGATGGTGTTACCCTATCAAGCCCCAAATATTTTGGCATCTCAGTTCTTGGCAGAATGCCTACTTCCAAAAGGGTCTCCCCGTCCAATCCACCCAATGTATACCGGATGGCTTAGGTTGCTAACCCTGAGAACCTCCCAGAGGGAGAAAATGAGGAACTGGGCCTTCTCAGCGGTTGCTCCTTCGTTATGGAACAAACGACCACCCACAATCCGCCTGGCCCCTTCGCTGGCGATTTTAAAGAAATGATTAAAAACTCTGTTGTTCCAGCAGGCCTTTCAAGATAATCTGTCTGTGGAGACTGCTGAATCTATAAGCCTTTCAACTGATGCAACTCTTGCCTGCTTTTAAATGACTTAATGTGTTTGGAAATACAGTGTCCCTTTTGTGTTTATTTTGAATTTTGAGTTATGTTGTGTTATGATTACTATTGTTATTTTTATATTTTAAATCGTACAGGGTGGACTTTGGCCAGATGTGTGCAATAAAAATCCAGGTCAATCCTATCCAATCCAATCTTATCAATCGATTGGTTGATAAATCCATCCATCCATCCATCCATCCATCCATCCATCCATCCATCCATCCATCCATCCATCCATCCATCCATCCATCCATCCATCCATCCATCCATGTGTACACATTTGTTATATAGCTTCGCTCTTCCTTTTACATCAGAATCAGCATTGCTAACTCAATGTAACTGGCTCCAATAAAATAATAGAAGATCCACAGAATGTTTCAATCAGCATTTAGCATTTTATTGGTGTTGCATTTCATAGAAGAGATTATTGCAAGCAGAGGGGGAAGCATCTAGCAGATCCAGTGAAGCAAAATCCAATGTTTGTAGGAAGCGAACAGCTTTCTTTCCCTCCAGGACCCAGGAAGCTGATGTCTCCATTGTTTTAACCAAACAAACTGCAGAGAAGAGCAAAGGTTTACTTTATTTAAGGACTGTATCCAGAATATCCCTGCTTTCATGCAAATGAGGAACATTTTTGCCAAAAGACCAGTTCATCCTTAGACCTAAATATGTAATATTGACATCTTCCGTTCTATTTCTGTGTTCACTGTTCTGATTAGTGACATGAGGAGTACACGCCAAATTTCTCATTCTTGGCAATTTTCTGACTCTTATCACACTGATATTCCCCCTGAGACATCTCCCTTCATCAACTTGAACCTCTGCTTCCCCAAAAATCCCTACATCCCCCCTTTTTTTATGTGTTTGTATCTGTGTGTTTTGTTGGTTGATATGTTGGTGGGTTTGCCATTGTTCTGTGAGGGAAGCTACTAAATGCTGAACAGCTGAATGCCCTTTCTGGTGAGTCTTGTGTGTAAGAGAGAGCATTCTGTGCAGGAATAATCCTTTCCAGCCAGGAGTGTCTTCTCCGCTTTTCCGCTGAACCCTGCACAGGTAGGACGCCCTACAGTACTGGAATTGTGGTAATTTCGTGTAGCTTTTCAAGTGGGTTAACTTGCCCACACATTAAAAAAAATGTGTCCTGGAGATTCCTTACAAAGAGGACAAGGGAATCAGGGGTGAGAGCCTGAGGGGTCTGTGTGGCTGTGGGTGTGGCTGCGCATTTCTTTACATACACCTTGTTACTTGCTACTTACTTTTTACAGCAGAACATCCAGAAACTGCATTTTCCAACAACACCCAAAGGAAATTTGCAGGCATTGACTAATGAAAAAACACAGAAACCTTTGTTGCGTCGACACTGTGCTTCATTCTGTATTTTCCCAGTGCTTCCTGTACAAAGATAGTAATTGATGAGTGACAAACCCACATGCAGATCAATGAGCAGTGGTGGCTCTTTCCCAATGAGGATGCTGAAGCAGATTAGTGGCTCCCAGATATTTTTCACTTGCTTAACCCTTGGTAGCCCATTTCCATAAATTGTACTCTTCAAGGTTGCCAATTTTTTTTAATATTTAATGTTATGGTAATTTCACATGTATATGTTGTAACTGTAAATAAATAGCCAAATAATGGGAGTAAAAAAAGCAATAGAATAATGGAAAGAGACATAGAGAAACCTGGAAGAAGTCATTCATTGATCACTGCTCACAGGAGAGACTGTGGTGCCTGCCTATATATCCATTGGTGGGTAAATATACCTAAGATTGCCACCACCTCCAGCCATGAACATACCTTGATCAGGAAGGGCCACTAGGAGCAGAAGGAAGAGCAGACTGTAGGTCTTCATACCAGTGGAAAAATCAACAGTGGGTTTCAGATTTTGCTGTCCTTATGCCAGAGGACTGAAGAAGTCAAGCCTGGCAGCACGTTGGCATTTCTGTGGCTTTTATATCACTCCCAACCTTACAACATATTAAACTGATGAAATCTGATATGACAACATGTTGAACAGCAAAGGGACTGGAAGACATTGCAGAGAAATGTTCAGCCGTTGCAAAGAGAGGCTTTAGCATTGACTCCTGGACAGAGAGATAGAGTTAGCTAAGATGTTAGGGAAAGTGAACAAACAAAATCTGTGCAACCGTGTGCATTTTTCTGGTTCTACTGTATCTTTTGCTTCATTTTTAACTAGATTTATTGTTAAGTCAATCACACCATGGGTAGAAATTCTTATGGAGTTTCTATAGTTCGATGAAATATCATCGAAGTCTAGAATCATTCACTCACAGTTTTACAGAACTCTAGAACTGGAAGGGATGACAGGGTTCATCATGTCCACATTGCTGCCAGAACATGTAATCCGTAGCTCAACCATGGCTGGCAAAGGGTCCTCTAACTCTGTGGTCCCCAACCTTGGGCCTCCAGATGTTCTTGGACTTCAACTCCCAGAAATCCTGGCCAGCAGAGGTGGTGGTGAAGACTTCTGGGAGTTGTAGTCCAAGAACATCTGGAGGCCCAAGGTTGGGGACCACTGTGTCTAGCTCCTGCTTAAAAACCTTCCAAAGCAGGAGAGTCCACCACCCTTTGAATCAGTCCATTCCCCTTGTGAAATCTCCTTTCTCGCAATTTATTTATTTATTTATTTATTTAACTTATATGCCGCCCACTCTACCCAAAGGTCTCTGGGTGGCTTATAACAATTAAAATACAGTAAAAAGATAAATCAATTAAAATACAATTAAAATAGATACTCTAAAAATTGCCATCAGGACCCACAGTTGATATTATTTCAATTAAAAACCATCTGGAACAGGAAGGTTTTGACCTGGCACCAAAATGTCATCAGCGTCGGCGCCAGACGAATCTCAGTCGGGAGGGCGTTCCATAGTCTGGGGGCAGCTGCCGAGAAGGCCCTTTGTCTACAAGCCGTCCCTCTTACCTCCTGGAGGGACGGCTCTTTCAAAAGGGCCCCCTGGCTAGATCTTAACTGCCGGGTAGGCTCATATGGAAGGAGGCGGTCCTTCATCAATTTGAATTGATTGCTTTGTGTTCGACTCTCTGAAGCTACTGTTACTCTATTTCTGCAAGCGTTATCCATCTACATTGCTTTTAGAATTCCATATGCAGAAAAATACTTCAAAATTGTTGAAAACATCCAAAAGCTTACAGCGATGAAAAACTGCAGGCACAAATGCTTAAAATCCATCCTTGCAACTTCTGGAATGCTACAGTTGTGACTGTGATCCAAAATTCTTGTAACTATGTGACGTTCCAGATAAATGTACATTTAAAAACAAAACTTAAGATGTATGGAGAACTTCAATTATGTTATAATTATGTTTCAAAATTGCAGAAGCATTCATTCTAAAAATGCTGGCGCTCATAGCCTAAAAAGGCACATTGAAAAAGCATACATCTCTAAAATACATAATTAAAATGATAAAAAACTTTATAGCTTTATTTATTTTATTTATTTATTTTATTGGACTTCTACCCCACTCATCTAGACCAAAGCAATCCTTAGCCTTTAAGCCAATGTTTCCTAACCTGGAGATCTTGACATCACACTGAGAGAATCAAATCCCAAAACTCAAAACTTGGGTAGCACAACATTTCATAGTAAGTTAGTGGAGCATGAGGCAAAAACTCAAGAAAGACTGAAAGAAATGGGCATGTTTACTTTTGAGAAAAAAAGACAGGGGTGATATGATAACACTTTTAAAATCCTTGGAAGGCTGTCATACAGAGGAGGGGCAGGATCTGTTCTTGATCATCCCAGAGTGCAGGACATGCAACAATGGGCTCAAGTTACAGGAAGCCAGACTTTGGTTGAGTATCAGGAAAAACGTCTTAACTGTTAGAGCAGTACAGCAATGGAACCCATGACTTTGGGAGGTGGTGAGCGCTCCAGCACTGGAGGCATTCAAGAGAAAATTGAAGAACTATCTGTCAGATCTGCTTTGATTTGGATTCCTGCCTTGAGCAGGAGGTTGGGCTTGATGGTCTTTTAGGCCCCTTCCAACTCCATTATTTTATGATCCTATGGCATGATTCACACAGGCCTGGGCCTTGTGAACCAGACATCCCACCCTCACTGTGTTGGGACTGGTGGGAGGCAGAGAGGGCACCACACCCAATGGGGCACCCAATCCCACTGCAGAAGGAATACTGAAGACAATGACATCGACATCAGAGACTAATGCAACTGACCTGTGAGAATGAGGGGATGGTGTGGCAGGAGGGCCAGCTGCACTACAGGTATACCAGCCCTCACTCAGGAAAGCCCAGCCATTGGAGCTAGTGACTCAAACCCAGGTGATTTGGGTCTAGTGATAGTAATCTGCCCCTGGGTTATCGATACCACTGGGACCATGGGGCACGGCAGTAAGCTTGTTACTGAAATCAAATTTGTTGCACCTGATTACCAGCCTCCTGAGTGGAGGATATAGCTTCACCGTCTCTCACCTATTAAGGGGAGGCAGGGATCATAATCACTTATGCCTAGAATCCCTCCATTTTGTATTAAAGGAAACATTAGAACCTCAAGAGTCCAATTACAGCCCCTAACATATTAATACATTCAAATACGTATTACCTAGGGCTTCCACTGGACCTCAAAGGTTGAGCTCTAGACAGAGTTTGGTTCTATCCCAGCATTCTTGATCTACTAGCCAGCTTCCCACATGTGATTAAAGAACATCTCTGGTTGTGCAGTAGCTTGTATTCCTTCAAGGACACGCAAGAATAGCTTCAAGTTACAGGAAGCTAGATTTCAGTTGAATATCAGGAAAAACGTCCTAACAGAGCAGTGTGATAATGGAACCAATTACCTCAGGAGGTGGTGAGAGCTCCAACACTGGAGGCATTCAAGAGAAACTTAGACAACCACCTGGCAGATATCCTTTGATTTGTATTCCTGCATCGAGCAGGGGGTTAGACATGATGGCCTTATAGGCCCATTCCAGCTGATTGATTGATTGATGGATGGATGGATCGTTACTAGAGATGGGGACGACTTACCATTTTGGTGAGTCATCCCGCTTCGTTAGTCGTCAAAAGTTGCCCCCATGAAGCAATGAATAAGGAAGTTATTTGTCGATTCGTGGGGGGTTATTGTATTCGCGGGGGTCTCTGGAACCCACAAATATGAAGGGATGAATATTTAACAAATTGGCTATTTTCGATGAAAAAGCCAATCCGGTTTAATATTCGTCCCCATCTCTAAATCGTTACCATAGTCTCTCGAGACTGAAGGATGCCTACATTACATGGATGGATGGATGGATGGATGGAAAATATTTTTACTCTGCCTTTCTCCTTGAAAAGGACCCAAGACAGCTTACAACTATGAAAGAAGATATTTGAAGTAGAAAACAATGAGTATACAAACGTGATTCACATAATTAAAGATAATATTTAAAACTACAAACAATTAATAAAGAGGCATCTTACATCATTAACAGGCAATATTAAGGCAAAGATCAATAAGCATACCATTTTTTTTAAAAAAAATTACCACTCAGAGAAATGGAAAATACAAGTAGTATTAATAATCCAATCAAAGCAGTAATGCATAGCAATCAGATGAAGATCACACACAGGTAGCTGGTTACTGAGGGAAGGCTTGCCTGAAGAGAAAAGTCTTTGCCTGCTTGAGGAAGGGCAGCAAAGATGGGGCCAGGCTGGTGCTCCTGTGGGAGGGAGTTCCAAAGTCTGGGAGCAGCCACAGAGAAGGCCCTCTCTTGTGTCCCCATCAGATGCACCCCTCATTATCTTTCTCCAAGCTGAAAGCACCAGGAGGATACAGAATGCGAGACAATGTTGTCATGCAAGAGGTTTCTGAGTTTTTAAGTATCCAGATGGCTGCCCTTATCCCTCACAGTCCAATTGGAAAATGCAATACTCTTCAACTTTGCTGTCAACAGTGAGTTCCACGTACAGTTCTATGTCTTTCCTGCAGCTCCATGGCCTGAACTAAGGGAGAAAGAGCAGGGGAGGGAGAGGGCCCATCAGAGACCCTTGAGGAAAAGAGAAGCAAATCTTTTATAGACGCTCTTCAATAAATGCCGGCAGAAGAGCACACACAGAGCGACATTTAGGATCAATTACATGCCACACATGGTACGCAGTGTGGCATAGTGGATAGAGTGACAGACTAGAACTCTGGAGACTTGGGCTCAAATCCCCTACAATGGAGAAGGAGAACTGGTAAAACCACTCCTTAAATATCTCATTTATCTGGAACGCCCTATTAGGGTTGTGAACATTCAGTTCCCCCTTGATGGCAGTGCTGGCATGGGGCCAAAACTCCAGAATCTTAATGAGGCACAGGCCTCAAGAAAAGTTCCTAGAGTCTGGTTGAATCCCACTTTTACGTTAGCAAAGTAAGAGACTTAGGGATTGAGTGATTTAGAGATTTAGATGTAGGGAGAAAATAACATGAGAGAGTTCTTAGTAATTATAATACATTATATTGATTATGGCTACACATATATACATGGTAAGGTACATTTGGCATAGCAACATTCAGAGCATTGACATAGAAGTAAATGACCACCAGACTTACTGCTGAGTGGTAAGGTCTGTTCTGTCTCAGTTACATTTATACTCAGAACAACCAACCACATTTCTCCATTTACAGCTGGTCTTGTTAAACAATTAAGCATTACATCATCTTACTTCACCTGGATGCTGTAAGTCATTATATTGGCTTTTGCTCTACATTCGTGACTCTGCACTTCATTTACAATATTAAAATTTAACTCCCTGTTCACCAACAGAACAAAATCCTGACACTGCTCCTTAAATTTTATATATTGGAGAAACCCATCTGGTTACATATATACCAATGTTTTTCTAGTGTCAAGGGTTTAGTGAAAATATCTGCTACATTATTTTCACTGGGACAATATTGCAATTCTACCAATTGACTTTCCACAGCATCTTTCACATTAAAGAATCTTATTCCAATGTGCTTACTTCTTCCTTCAATTCTACATTCACCAGCTAATTGAATGCACTTTAATTCCAGACTTTCTCCTACTCTTAACAGTAGCTTCTTATCCTTTGTACCTTTTAGATATCTAAGTATTCTCTTTATCCCATTCCAGTGATGTTTACGAGGCTCTGCAGCAAACTGACTTAAAACATTTACTGACGCTGCAATGTATGGCCTCGTCCAGGATGCCAAATACAACAATGATCCTATTCTGGATTGATAAAGCTCTACATCATCAAATTTCTCACTTTCAAAGTTTCTTTGAAAACTTGTCTCCATTGGGGTTCGTACTGAGTTACAATTCTCCATGCCACTTTCTATTAATAATTTCTCTATTTCCTTCTCCTGGCATATTAGAAAATTTCCATTTTGGTCCTTACTTATTTCTACTTCTAAGTAGTTACTTATCTGACCTAAATGTTTCAATTTGAAATTTTTACTCAGTTCTCTCACGAACCACTTGACATAAGTATCATTAGGTGTTACTAAACACAAGTGATCCACAAAGACTAGTAATATCAATTTTACATCACCCTGATTTTTGATGTATAGGCAAGGGTCGGCCAAACTTCTTCTAAAACCTAGTTGTACTAGCTTTGTACTGTTGGGTATTGTATGGTAACGTTTTTAACTTGTATACCCATCTACAGCCAACTATGTTTTCCCCTTCAGGTAATTTGACAGGTGAAAACATGTTATACTCTTTCAATGAATTAAACTCAGCAAGCATAGCCTCCTTCCACTTATGTTGCTGATCACTTGGCAATCTTAACATTTCCTCATAACTTTCAGGTTCACTGACAATTAAATTTATGTTTGTTACTTTGAACCTTTGAGGTGGGACTCCTTTATTTGCTCTCTGAGAACGCCTAGGAATTACTACTTCTTCACTTTGTTCTCCTGACTCACTATATGTCCCATTCTCCTCCTCAGCTTCCATTTTACTTAAGTTCTCTTTAACTTGTTTCTTACCATTTTGATCACTAAATGATGGCAAAAATACTTCATCATTAGCATGTATACGAGACCAATTCTCGTTCTCACAAAAATTTGCTGACCTACTGATGGTCACATTACCAAACTGGTCACTAAACCTGTAGCTCTTACACCCAGTTTGATACCCTATAAAAATCAGCCTTTTTGCTTTAGGAGATCCCTTCCTTCGTGAAGCTTTTGATATATTTACCCACGCATGGCAACCAAACGTTTTGATATGATTTAAAGTTGGTTGTCTGCTGTGTACCAGAAAATACGGGGTGTTTTGAATGACAGAATTCCAAATTCTATTCAAAACATAACATGCACATTTCATTGCTTCTCCCCAAAAAACTTTAGACATATTAGCATCTGTCAACATTGAATCCATAACTGTTTGTAATATGCCACCTTTTCGTTCTGCTATACCATTCTCTTGAGGGACTTGTACGTTTGCAATTCTATGGCGTATCCCTTTCTTTCTTAACCACGTTCTGAATTGCTTACTCATAAACTCTCCCCCTCAGTCCGTCTGAATACTGGCTACATGTGTTTCAAATCTTCTTTCAATCATAGCCACCCATTCCCTGAATGTTTGGAATGCTTCACTTTTATGTTTAAGAATGAAGACATAAGAGTACCTGGAGAAATCGTCTGTTATGGTAAGACAGAACTTATTCCCCCCCAGTGACTCTTGGAACGGACCCATTATATCCATGTGTACAAGCTCAAAACACCTTTTACTTCTTCTACAGCTCTTCTTACTCACTGGGTGTCTCTTTGATTTAGAGGCTTTACACACATTGCAATCTAGAAATCTATCACAGTTCTTTAAATTTAGATTGCCCACACATTGCTGAGTTTTCCTTAATACTTCAAAACTCACAAGTCCTAAGTCTCTATGCAACTTATGTATGCATTTGTGATGTGGCACATTATCATTTAACACATTTGCAGAACATTTCCCTTCTTCTGTTTTATCCAAAACATAGAGATTTCCCTTTAAATGCCCCGTTGCAACAAGTACGTTTGCTTTCTCTATTTTGCAACCTCCTTTACTGAACTTAATTGAAAAACCAGCTTGGTCTAAACATGACATGCTTATTACGTTATGGCTAATTCTAGGTACAAACAAAACATTCTCCAAAGTATCTTTAAGGCTTTTAACATAAACTTTGCCTGTTCCACATACTTCAATGTTTTTCCCGTCTGCTAAACTTACTTGTCTTTTAGCAGAATTTGTTAACTCTCTAAACCACATTCTCTGTCTACAAACATGTTGTGTAGCGCCAGAATCAATCAGCCATTTATCACTGTCACAATCGGTAATTACTGACACAGAGTTCATTTTACGTCACTCTGATGTTCTGTTTACTTTCTCAGTGTCCTTGGGCTTATCTCTTCTTCTTCGACAAACACAGTCTCTAGCCAAATGTCTTTCGCTGCCGCAAATAAAACATTTCTTCTTCTTTACAGCCAGGATTATTTCGGTAGGGAAATCAGCAGACATCCTTGGAATTCCCTCGTCTGTGTAGACTTGGCACAGATAAATCTTCGGCTTTCTCCTTTCTCCTCTGTTCCTCCTCCATTAGCCACCCCGACAGATATTCCACTGTTAGACTTTCTTCTGGCAAACTTTCCATACTTATTACGAGTGTTTCCCAGCTTTCATCCAAACCACTTAGGATAATGTAGCACTTATGGACCTCTGGGAAATCCATCCCATGTTCCTGTAACTGGAAAAATAACTCAGAACACTCCTGGATATAGTTAGATATGCTTTGATTAGGGAGCAACCACTTCTTATACAGCTTACGTGTTAATAACATCTTGGAACCAACTGTTTGTCTCACATAGACGGCTCTCAACGCCTCCCAGACCTCTTTACTTGTAGTTTTTCCTCTCACATAATTTAATTGGGAGTCATCCAAGCATAATATTATTGTAGATAATGCTTTTTCATCTTTAGCCATATCTTCTTCGTCTAGTTGAGCTGGAGGATTAGATACAATCTGCCATACACTCTCTCTTCTTAAATACATTTCCATTTTATAGGCCCAAGACATATAATTATGACCATTTAAACGTAATAATGGAAGGTTACTGGCCTGCATCATGGTGAAGCCTCCTCCTTGGATCTGCTGTCCGTCACTTTCAGAATCTGACTCAGCTTCTCCAATTGTTGGCTTTTCTTCCATACACTTGCAGCCTTAAAATGCCTTCTCCTTGGGCCAACAAACGTCTCAGCTTCTCCCTGGAACACCATGTCTCCTAGGCACCACGTCTCCCTAGGCTTACCACGTCTCTCAGCATCACTCTGGGCCCATAACCCTGTTGGCGTGGGGCCAAAACTCCAGAATCTTAATGAGGCACAGGCCTCAAGAAAAGTTCCTAGAGTCTGGTTGAATCCCACTTTTATGTTAGCAAAGTAAGAGACTTAGGGATTAAGTAACTTAGAGATTTAGACGTAGGGAGAAAATAACATGAGAGAGTTCTTAGTGATTATAATACATTATATTGATTATGGCTACACATATATACATGGTAAGGTACATTTGGCATAGCAACATTCAGAGCATTGACATAGAAGTAAATGACCACCAGACCTACTGCTGAGTGGTAAGGTCTGTTCTGTCTCAGTTACATTTATACTCAGAACATCCAACCACATTTCTCCATTTACAGCTGGTCTTGTTAAACAATTAAGCATTACATCATCTTACTTCACCTGGATGCTGTAAGTCATTATATTGGCTTTTGCTCTACATTCGTGACTCTGCACTTCATTTACAATATTAAAATTTAACTCCCTGTTCACCAAGAGAACAAAATCCTGACTGATACTATGTGTCCCATATGCCTTGTAGCCATTAAGAAATACAGTCATTGGCATTCACACAGTCCTACCATGAAGTCCTTTTTTAAAAAAGTGACCCAACTGGAGACTGTATAAGAACACTGGACAAGGCTACAGGGTTGCCTAATATGCTCATACATGCTAAGGCTATGGGGCCATTGGGATATTTTGGATCCTGAACCACTAATAAATATGGTCTTTTGCAGGATTCATTAAGTACGGTAATTGATTTCCCTGGAAGAAGAAGATCCTGCCTGATCCTACTTCAGTACTTGACGGTCTCCTGTGTTTGTGCTTCTGAGAATCTTTTCAGCAAAATGAGAGTCTATTAGAATAGGGTTGCTTCTTTGCTGTTTAATACACATCATGCCTTGGATTTCTGTTGCTGAGCCAAGTTTGCTAATTTTGTCCTATCTAGTTTGTTTCTTGAGAGTCCCCTGGACTGCAAGGAGAACAAACCTATCCATTCTGAAGGAAATCAACCCTGAGTGCTCACTGGAAGGACAGATCCTGAAGCTGAGGCTCCAATAGCTTGGCCATCTCATGAGAATAGAAGACTCCCTGAAAAGACCCTGATGTTGGGAAAGTGTGAAGGCAAGAGGAGAAGGGGACGACAGAGGACAAGATAGTTGGACAGTGTCATCGAAGCGACCACCATGAATTTGACCCAACTCCGGGAGGCAGTGGAAGACAGGAGGGCCTGGCGTGCTCTGGTCCATGGGGTCACAAAGAGTCGGTCATGACTTAACGACTAAACAACAACAACAACTGCAGCCAAAACTGTGCTCACGACCCAAGGTACAATCCCAGGTAGCCGGCTCAAGGTTGACTCAGACTTCTATCGTTCCTAGGTCGGTAAAATGTGTACCCAGCTCTCTTGTGGGGGGCAATGTGTAGCCTGCATAATTAACTTGTTAACCCCCCCCCCCCAGAGAGTGCTTGAAGCGCTATGGGGCGGTATATAAGCAGCACACTTTGCTGTTTTTCCTTTTTTTTTTTTTTTTAACATTTTAGGCCTCTCCAGAAATGTGAGTTTGGAGCAGTCTGGTTGACACTTCAAGGGTTCTTCTCTCCAGTGTGATCTATTTTTTTCTCTCCCTTGAGAGATCCTTCCAGTCACACTGGAGATAGTTATTTTCCCGTGAGAAGGTGCCACACAAGTCTTTTGATCGCTGGTTTACTCATCTGTATGTGTACTCAATTCACTCATGCATAAGTTTAACCATTTATTAGTGAGTGAGGAGGCAGCAGCAGAGAACAGCTGTAGCGGGGGCAAACCCATGGAGTTGACATAGCCCTCTGCCCTTCCTTTTCTCACAGCCATCATTCAGCCAGCGGAAGTGGTTTCCCTGGTAGTTTTGTTGCTGTTGTTAAATAAAGTAAGTGGAACATCGAAAGAGCATTGCACCCGCTTCATACGGTAGTAGAATTTTGCTGCATCACTTGGGTTGTTTTTTTTAAAGATGAAAATAAAGGAGGGGGTAGCTACTGCCACCACCAACTCCTCTGAAGATACCTTGATCAGGAAGAAGCACCAGGAACAGAGGGAAGAGAAGACCATTGACCTTCATAGCAATGGAAAAATTGACAAAGGGGTTTTTATTTTGTTTTCTTTATCCCAGAGGACTGAAGAAATCAAGCCTAGCAGGACGTTGGCATTTCTGTGCCTTTCAGAATTTACAACATATTGAACTTTCGAAACCTGAGATGACAACATGTTGAACGGCAAAGAGGCTGGAAGACATTGCAAAGAAATTTACAACCATTGCAAGGAGTGGATTTAGCATTGACGTCTGAACAGAGAGACAGAGTTGGGTGAGATGTTAGGGAAGCTGACCAGGCAATTTCTGTTGTCTAATTGTCTCTGAGACCCCCTGTGCATTTTTCTGGTTCCATAATTTGTTTTGTTTAATTTTTGTCTACTGTGATTACTGAAACCTGACTCGGCACAGAGGGTGATGTGGCCCTCTCTCTAACATGTCCACATGGGTACCGCAACCGACATCTAGGGAGACTGGAAGGATGTAGTCATTGTATATCAAAACACCTTAGAGGCTGTAAGGTTGTCTTCCCTGGTGAATCTGGGCCTAGAAGCCCTCCACATGTAAATTATCTCCCCCCCCTCAAAGGGCCAGGTCCCTTGAAAAACAAGCTATTTCCCATCTGTATGAGCGTGCTGGGGGAGGTCATCTGGAGATTCGGACTTTTGTATTACCAGGATGTAAATGACACCCAAGCTGTCGCTTCTTCCATCATTCTGCAGAAGATGCTGTTCTGTCCCTTCAGCGCTGCCTGGATGCTGTATTGGAATATATGGGAGATTAGTGATTGAGGCTGAAGCCAGACAACATGAAGGTCCCTTCGGGAGGCTTTCCTAATGTTTGTGGATTGGGTGGTTCTCTCTTTTCCAGGGAAGCACCCTCTCTCCTATGGATGATGTTCCCAGCTTTGGTGTCCTTCTGGACCCAGATCAGTTAGTGGATACCCAGATAACATTTGTGGACTGGTCTGCCTGTTTCCATGTTAGGTGTATTGCTCAGATGACACGTACCTTGACACCCGTTCCCCCACCATGCTTGTCCATGCATTGACAGTCTCAAGACTAGAATCCTGCCAGGCTCTCTGCATGGGACTGCCCATGAGACTGATACAGAGACTTCAAGAGGTCCAGAACAGGGCAGCCTGGCTACTGAGTGGAGTCAATAAGTACCAATATAACTCCCCTAATTTGACCACCCTACAAGGGTTACCGGTCCAACTCCAGATCAGCTTCAAGGTGATGGTGTTACCCTATCAAGCCCAAAATATTTTGGCATCTCAATTCTTGGCAGAATGCCTATTTCCAAAAGGGTCTCTCCATCCAGCCCACCCAATCTATACCGGATGGCTTCGGATGCTAACCCTGAGAGAAGCCCAGAGGGAGAAAACGAGGAATCGGGGCTTCTCAGCTGTTGCTTCCTGGTTATGGAACAAACTCCCACCCACAATCCGCCTGGCCCCTTCACTGGCGATTTTTAAGAAATCAGTAAAACTCTGTTGTTCTAGCAGGCCTTTCAAGATAATCTGTCTGTGGAGACTGCTGAATCTATAAGCCTTTCAACTGATGCAACTCTTGCCTGCTTTTAAATGACTTAATGTGTTTGGAAATACAGTGTCCCTTTTGTGTTTATTTTGAATTTTGAGTTATGTTGTGTTATGGCTATTATTGTTATATTTATATTTTAAATCCTACAGGGTGGACTTTGGCCAGATGGGTGTTATAAAAATCCAGGTCATTCCTATCCAATCCAATCCAATCCAATCCAATCCATCCATCCATCCATCCATCCATCCATCCATCCATCCATCCATCCATTGTGTACACATTTGTTATGTAGCTTCGCTCTTCCTTTTACATCAGAATCAGCATTGCTAACTCAATGTAACTGGCTCCAATAAAATAATAGAAGATCCAGAGAATGTTTCAATCAGCATTTAGCATTTTATTGGTGTTGCATTTCACAGAAGAGATTATTGCAAGCAGGGGGGGGAAGCATCTAGCAGATCCAGTGAAGAAAATCCAACGTTTGTATGCAGCAAACAGCTTTCTTTCCCTCCAGGACCCGGGAAGCTGATGTCTCCATTGTTTTAACCAAACAATCTGCAGAGAAGAGCAAAGGTTTACTTTATTTAAGGACTGTATCCAGAATATCCCTGCTTTCATGCAAATGAGGAACATTTTTGCCAAAAGACCAGTTCATCCTTACACCTAAATATTTAATATTGACAGCTTCCGTTCTATTTCTGGGTTCACTGTTCTGATTAGTGACATGAAAAGTACACGCCACATTTCTCATTCGTGCCAATTTTGTTACTCTTATCACACTGATATTCCCCCGAGACATCTCCCTTCATCAGCTTGAACCTCTGCTTCCCCAAAAATCCCTACATTCCACCCCCCTTGTTTTATGTGTTTGTATCTGTGTGTTTTGTTGGTTGATATGTTGGTGGGTTTGCCATTGTTCTGTGAGGGAAGCTACTAAATGCTGAACAGCTGAATGCCCTTTCTGGTGAGTCCTGTGTGTAAGAGAGAACATTCTGTACAGGAATAATCCTTTCCAGTCAGGAGTGTCTTCTCTGCTTTTCCATTGAACCCTGCACAGGTAGGACGCCCTACAGTACTGGAATTGTAGTAATTTTGTGTAGCTTTTCAAGGGGGATAAATGGACACAAAAGAGGAAAGAAACCTCAGAAGAAATACTCTTTGAAGGGGAGGAGTGGAATGTTGTGCAGAGAAATCTCATTACAAGCAGAAAAGAAGGATCTTTTTTTCTTTTGGTCAGTTTCTCTCCAACCGTAACTGGCTGCAAGAGTCACAGCCCTAGTTTTGAGGACATCTCCTCTGAGGATCAACCATTGATGAAGTCATTATATACATCTGACGTGATGCACCCTGTCCAGAATCCTCTTGGCGATCTACAAGTGTTTGAATTAAATTGGTTACCTTATCTCTGCGACAACCCGCTAATAAGGGGGGGGGGCTGCTGTGACATTAGGAGATGTGTGTCCAGGTGTGCAACTAGCGATAATGTGAACGATAACTTATTGGTTCCCAGTAACCCTGCACAGCAAATTATGCAGCTTAACTTGCCCACATATGAAAAACTGTGTCCTGGAGATTCCTTACAAAGAGGACAAGGGAATCAGGGGTGAGAGACTGAGAGGTCTGTGTGGCTGTGGCTGCGTATTTATTTACTTAAACCTTGTTACTTTCTACTTACTTTTTACAGCAGAACATCGAGAGATTGCATTTTCCAACAACACCAAAAGGAAAGGTGCAAGAATTGCCAAATGCAAAAACACAGAAACCATTGTTGCGTCGGCACTGTGCTGCATTCTCTATTTTCCCAGTGCTTCCTGTACAAACAAAGATAGTAATTGATGAGTGACAAACCCACATGCAGATCAATGAGCAGTGGTGGCTCTTTCCCAAAGAGGATGCTGAAGCAGATTAGTGGCTCCCAGATATTTTTCACTTGCTTAACCCTTGGTAGCTCATTTCCATAAATTGTACTCCTCAACGTCGCCAAATTTTTTTAAATATATAGTGTTATGGTAATTTCACATGTATATGTTGTAACTGTAAATAAATAGCCAAATAATGGGAGTAAAAAAGCAATAGAATAATGGAAAGAGACATAGAGAAACCTGGAAGAAGTCATTCATTGATCACTGCTCACAGGAGAAACTGTGGTGCCTGCCTATATATCCATTGGTTGGTAAATATACCTAAGATTGCTACCACCTCCAGCCATGAACATACCTTGATCAGGAAGGGCCACTAGGAGAAGAAGGACGAGCAGACTGTAGGTCTTCATAGCAGTGGAAAAATCAACAGTGGGTTTCAGATTTTGCTGTCCTTATGCCAGAGGACTGAAGAAGTCAAGCCTGGCAGCACGTTGGCATTTCTGTGGCTTTTATATCACTCCCAACCTTACAACATATTAAACTGATGAAATCTGATATGACAACATGTTGAACAGCAAAGGGACTGGAAGACATTGCAGAGAAATGTTCAGCCGTTGCAAAGAGAGGCTTTATCATTGACTCCTGGACAGAGAGATAGAGTTAGCTAAGATCTTAGGGAAAGTGGACAAACAAAATCTGTGCAACCGTGTGCATTTTTCTGGTTCTACTGTATCTTTTGCTTCATTTTGAACTAGATTTATTGTTAAGTCAATCACACCATGGGTAGAAATTCTTATGGAGTTTCTATAGTTCGATGAAATATCATCGAACTCTAGAATCATTCACTCACAGTTTTACAGAACTCTAGAACTGGAAGGGATGACCGGGTTCATCATGTCCACATTGCTGCCAGAACATGTAATCCGTAGCTCAACCATGGCTGGCAAAGGGTCCTCTAACTCTGTGGTCCCCAACCTTGGGCCTCCAGATGTTCTTGGACTTCAACTCCCAGAAATCCTGGCCAGCAGAGGTGGTGGTGAAGACTTCTGGGAGTTGTAGTCCAAGAACATCTGGAGGCCCAAGGTTGGGGACCACTGTGTCTAGCTCCTGCTTAAAAACCTTCCAAAGCAGGAGAGTCCACCACCCTTTGAATCAGTCCATTCCCCTTGTGAAATCTCCTTTCTCGCTATTTATTTATTTATTTATTTATTTATTTATTTATTTATTTATTTAACTTATATGCCACCCACTCTACCCAAAGGTCTCTGGGTGGCTTATAACAATTAAAATACAATTAAAATACAGTAAAAAGATAAAACAATTAAAATACAATTAAAATAGATACTCTAAAAATTGCCATCAGGACCCACAGTTGATATTATTTCAATTAAAAACCATCTGGAACAGGAAGGTTTTGACCTGGCACCGAAATGTCATCAGCGTCGGCGCCAGACGAATCTCAGTCGGGAGGGCGTTCCATAGTCTGGGGGCAGCTACCGAAAAGGCCCTTTGTCTACAAGCCGTCCCTCTTACCTCCTTGAGGGACAGCTCTTTCAAAAGGGCCCCCTGGCTAGATCTTAACTGCCGGGTAGGTTCATATGGAAGGAGGCGGTCCTTCATCAATTTGAATTGATTGCTTTGTGTTCGACTCTCTGAAGCTACTGTTACTCTATTTCTGCAAGCGTTATCCATCTACATTACTTTTAGAATTCCTCATGCAGAAAAATACTTCAAAATTGTTGAAAACATCCAAAAGCTTACAGCGATGAAAAACTGCAGGCACAAATGCTTAAAATCCATCCTTGCAACTTCTGGAATGCTACAGTTGTGACTGTGATCCAAAATTCTTGTAACTATGTGACGTTCCAGATAAATGTACATTTAAAAACAAAACTTAAGATGCATGGAGAACTACAATCATGTTATAATTATGTTTCAAAATTGCAGAAGCATTCATTCTAAAAATGCTGGCGCTCATAGCCTAAAAAGGCACATTGAAAAAGCATACATCTCTAAAATACATAATTAAAATGATAAAAAAACTTTATAGCTTTATTTATTTTTATTTTTTTATTGGACTTCTACACCACCCATTTAAACCAAAGCAATCCTTAGCCTTTAAGCCAATGTTTCCCAACCTGGATATACTGACATCACACTGAGAGAATCAAATCCCAAAACTCAAAACTAAAGACAATGACATCGACATCAGAGACTAATGCAACTGACCTGTGAGAATGAGGGGATGATGTGGCAGGAGGGCCAGCTGCACTACAGGTATACCAGCCCTCACTCAGGAAAGCCCAGCCATTGGAGCTAGTGACTCAAACCCAGGTGATTTGGGTCTAGTGATAGTAAACTGCCCCTGGGTTATCAATACCACTGGGACCATGGGGCACGGCAGTAAGCTTGTTACTGTAATAAAATTTGTTGCACCTGATTACCAGCCTCCTGAGTGGAGGATATAGCTTCACCGTCTCTCACCTATTAAGGGGAGGCAGGGATCATAATCACTTATGCCTAGAATCCCTCCATTTTGTATTAAAGGAAACATTAGAACCTCAAGAGTCCAATTACAGCCCCTAACGTATTAATACATTCAAATACGTATTACCTAGGGCTTCCACTGGACCTCAAAGGTAGAGCTCTAGACAGAGTTTGGTTCTATCCCAGCATTCTTGATCTACTAGCCAGCTTCCCACATGTGATTAAAGAACATCTCTGGTAGTGCAGTAGCTTGTATTCCTTCAAGGACACGCAAGAATAGCTTCAAGTTACAGGAAGTTAGATTTCAGTTGAATATCAGGAAAAATGTCCTAACTGTTAGAGCAGTGTGATAATGGAACCAATGACCTCAGGAAGTATTCAAGAGACAACCACCTGGCAGATATCCTTTGATTTGTTTTCCTGCATCGAGCAGGGGGTTGGACATGATGGCCTTATAGCCCCCTTCCAGCTGATTGATTGATTGATGGATGGATCGTTACTAGAGATGGGGACGACTCACCATTTTGGCAAGTCATCCCACTTCGTGAGTCGTCAAAAGTTAACGACTCAGGAAGCACGAAGTTGCCCCCATGAAGCAATGAATAACGAAGTTATTTGTCGATTCATGTGGGGTTATTGTATTCGTGGGGGACTCTGGAACCCACAAATATGAAGCGATGAATATTAAACAAATTGGCTATTTTCGACAAAAAAGCCGATCCGTTTTAATATTCGTCCCATCTCTAATCTTTACCATAGTCTCTCGAGACTGAAGGATGCATACAATTACATTGATGGATGGATGGGTGGATGGGTGGATGGATTGAAAATATTTTTACTCTGCCTTTCTCCTTGAAAAGGACCCAACACAGCTTACAACAATGAAAGAAGATATTTAAAGTAGAAAACAATGAGTATACAAACGTGATTCACATAATTAAAGATAATATTTAAAACTACGAACAATGAATAAAGAGGCATCTTACATCATTAATAGGCAATATTAAGGCAAAGATCAATAAGCATACCATTTTTTTAAAAAAAATTACCACTCAGAGAAATGGAAAATACAAGTAGTATTAATAATCCAATC
The DNA here is from genome assembly GCA_037013535.1 of Intellagama lesueurii. NCBI lineage: Eukaryota > Metazoa > Chordata > Lepidosauria > Squamata > Agamidae > Intellagama > Intellagama lesueurii. Next base: position 346,462,810 of record JBAJHW010000001.1, on the reverse strand, counting down.
AAAGCAGTAATGCATAGCAATCAGTTGAAAATCACACACAGGTAGCTGGTTACTGAGGGAAGGTTTGCCTGAAGAGAAAAGTATTTGCCTGCTTGAGGAAGGGCAGCAAAGATGGGGCCAGGCCGGCCTCCTGTGGGAGGGAGTTCCAGAGTCTGGGAGCAGCCACAGAGAAGGCCCTCTCTTGTGTCCCCATCAGATGCACCTGTGAAGATGGTGGAACTGAGAGAACTAGGCCTCTCCTGATGACGTTAACCCCTGAGCTGGCTAATAATGGGAGATGCAGTCTTTGAGATAGCTTGGGCCCAAGCCATTGAGGGTTTTATAGGTTAGAAGTAGCACTTTGAATTGTACCCAGTAACTGTTCAGCAGCCCGTGGAGCAGCTGTAAAAGGGGGGATTATGTGATCCCTGCCACCGGCCCCCGTCAGCAATCTGGCTGCTGCGTTTTGGACCCATTGAAATTTCCTGATATTTTCCACCAGCGGCCCCAAATCGAGTAAATTGCAGTAATCCAGCCCGGAAGTAACTAGGATGTGTATCAGAGGGACCAAATTAGATCGCTGCAGAAACAGACATAGCTTGTGCACTAGTTTATCGGCATCAGGAACTGGTGGGTACCCAAAGTAGAATAGGAGGAATGTTTTAGTTTCTCTCAGTGTACCTGTGCTGGGTCAAGGGCTCATATTTTGGACTGATCCTCACCCTAATTATCTTTCTCCAAGCTGAAAGCACCAGGAGGATACATAATGCAAGACAATGTTGTCATCCAAGAGGTTTTTGAGTTTTTAAGTATCCAGATGGCTGCCCTTATCCCTCACAGTCCAATTGGAAAATGCAATACTCTTCAACTTTGCTGTAAACATTTCATAGCATCAGGGAACAGGTCTGTTATGTGGAGTAGATCCAGTGAGTAAACAACGACAAAGCTGGGACACCAACACAAGTGGGATTAAGTCTGCACCTATGGAAACTCCCAGATAACTTTTTAAAGGAAATGTCACATTGATTGTTGTGGGTTTTTTGGGCTATTTGGCCATGTTCTGGAGGTTGTTCTTCCTAACATTTCACCAGTCTCTGTGTTTGGCATCTTCAGAGGAAAGGAGCTAGGAGAACACAGACAGAATTCTAGCTCCTGTCCTCTGAAGATGCTGGCCACAGAGACTGGCGAAACGTTAGGAAGAACAACCTCCAGAACATGGCCAAACAGCTCAAAAAACCCACAACAACCATCAGATCCCAGCCATGAAAGCCTTTGAGAACACAAAATGTCACATTCCTTGTACCTTCTCTCCCCCCCCCCCATCTTTAGCCAGCAGCTCACTGTTGTACACAGATACTAACTTCTGTAGATCTTTGAGATCAGCCAGCAGGGCACATTGAGATACTGGGCAGAAACCTGTATGTTCATGCCACTTGCTCAACAACCCATGTACCAGGAAAATACCCAGGAACACCTCCTTGTGCAAGATCAGCAACGGTCCAACCTCTTGATCAACACTCTGGTACCACCAGTGTGCTGATAACACCCAACGCCATCTGCTTTTTAAGATCTCCCAGGAGGCTCTTCTCTCAGTCTCTCAGGCCCCAATGTGTGGTCACCCAGCACAAGAATCAAACGTGCTCATTGCCCTTTTAAAGCCCTTCACTCACCCCCTTCCCAGTGACTGTCTTAGGAGGCCAGTGGAGCCTATCTCCTGATTGTGATGGGGCGGGGGGAAGAGTGCCCGGTTCTGCTGCTGAGGACCTTCTGTCCTGCATGCACTATTCTTGTGTAGCTTTGCAGGGGGAGAAATGGACACAAAAGAGGAGAGAAATCTCAGAAGAAATACTGTTTGAAGGGAATGAGTAGAATCTTTTACAGAGAAATCTCATTACAAGCAGAAAAGAAGGATATTTTGGGGAGGGGGTCACATTCTCTCCAAGACTGAGTGGCTGCAAGAGTCACAACACCAGTTTTGAGGACATCTCCTCTGAGGATTAACAATTCATAAAGTCTTTATTTATAAAAAAATTAGAAGATAGATAGATAGACAGATAGACAGACAGACAGACAGACAGACAGACAGATAGATAGATAGATAGATAGATAGATAGATAGATAGATAGATAGATAGATAGATAGATAGATAGATAGATAGATAGATATACGTGGATATAGATATTGATATATATATAGATACGTATCTCCATAATATCCATATGCTGAACATCTGAAAGCCCTTTCTGGTGAGTCTTGTGTGTAAGACAGAACATTCTGTGAAGGAATAATCCTGTCCAGCCAGGAGTGTCTTCTCTGCCTTTCTGCCGAATCCTGGACAGGTAGGACGCCCTACGGTACTGCAATTGTGGTAATCCTGTGTAGCTTTGCAAGGGGGGAAATGAACACAAAAGAGGAGAGAAACCTCAGAAGAAATACTCTTTGAAGGAGAGGAGTGGAATCTTGTAAAGAGAAATCTCATTACAAGGAGAAAAGAAGGATTTATTTTTTTTGGTGATCACATTCTCTCCAGGACTGAGTGGCTGCAAGAGTCACAGCCCCAGTTTTGAGGACATCTCCTCTGAGGATCAACCATTCATAAAGTCATTATATACATCTGACATGATGCACCCTGGCCAGAATTCTCTTGGTGATCTACAAGTCTTTCAGTTAAACTGGGGCGCTTACCTCTGCAACAGCCCGCTAATAAACTGGGCTGCAGGGATGTTATGACATATTAGTCCGGTTCTGCAACTAGCAGTAATGTGAACAATGTCTCATTGATTTCCAATAACTCCGAACAGAAAATTATACAGATTACCTTGTCCACATACATATCAGGAACAAGATTCTGCCTATTGTCTATTGCATGTGCATTCACAGAGTTTTTCTATCTTTATATATAAAAATTTTATACTTATATATACTTGATAGATAGATAGATAGATAGATAGATAGATAGATAGATAGATAGATAGATAGATAGATAGATAGATAGATAGATAGATAGATAGATAGATAGATAGATAGATATAGATATAGATATAGATACTTATCTCCATAAAATCAATATATATATAAGACATATATGAGAGAGAGAGAGAGAGAGAGAGAGCAGATTTTTATGGGAAAAAGTGGAACAGACCTATCACTGACAATAACCATGAGATACTGAAAGGTACCAGCAAACAGCCTGTTTTGACCTTCCTGTTCATGTCTACCTCTTTGAAAGAAAGGGAAGTAGGAAACGATGTGTCCTAGAGATTCATTACAAAGGAGACAAGAAAGTCTGGGGTTGAGAGACTGAGGGGTCTGGGAGTGTGTGCGGGGGGTGGTGCGCAAGTCTTTACATAAACCTTGTTCCTTGCTACTCACTGTTTGCAGCAGAACATCCAGAAACTACATTTCCCAACAACGTGTGAAGGAAACTTGCAGACACCAGCAATTGGAGAGAAACAGAAGCCATTGTTCTGTTTGCACTGTTTTTCATTCTCTATTTTCTCAGTGCTTCCTGAACAAACAAAGATAGTAATGCATGAGCGACAAACCCACAAGCTGGTCAATGAGCAGTGGTGCATCTTTCCCAATGAAGATGATGGAGCAGATTCGTGGATCCTAGATATTTTATCACTTGACTACCTTTGGCAGCGCATTTCAAAAAATTGTACGCGTTAGGGTCACCAAAATTTTTCAATTTATAGGGTTATGGTAACTTCACTCATATATATTGTAACTATTAATAAATAGCCAAATAATGAGAATAAAAAGCAATAGAATAATGGAAAGAGACATAGAGAAGACCTGGAAGAAGTCATTCATTGATCACTGCTCAAAGGAGGGAATGAGGTACCCATAGTTTGGTAAGTACACCCAAGATTGCCACCACCTCCAGCCATGAACATACCTTGATCAGGAAGGGCCACCGGAAAGAGAAGGAAGAGCAGACTGTAGGCCTTCATAACAGTGGCAAAATCGGCCGTGGGTATTTGATTCTGCTCTCCTTATGCCAGAGGACTGAAGAAGTCAAGCCTGGCAGCACGTTGGCATTTCTGTGGCTTTTATATCACTCCCATCTTTATGACATATCAAACTATTGAAACCTGACATGAGAACACTTTGAGCAGCAAAGGGAATGGAAGATATTGGTGAGACATTTACAGCTGCTATAAGGAGATTATTTTGCATTCACGTCTGGACAGAGAGACAGAGTTGGGTGAGATGTCAGGGAGACAGGAAGGATGTAGTCATTGTATATCAAAACACCTCAGAAGCTGTAAAGTTGTCTTCCCTGGTGAATCTGGGCCTAGAAGCCCTCCACATGTAAATTATCTCCCCCCCTCAAAGGGCCAGGTCCCTTGAAAAACAAGCTATTTCACATTTGAATGAGCATGCTGGGGGAGGTCATCTGGAGATTCGGAATTTTGTATCACCAGGATGTAAATGACATCCAAGGCTGTAGCTTCTTCCATCATTCTGCAGGAGATGCTGTTCTGTCCCTTCAGCGCTGCCTGGATGCTGTATAGGAATGTATGCGGGCAAACAGATTGAGGCTGAAGCCAGACAACATGAAGGTCATTTCGGTCAGTTTTCCTAATGTCGGTGGATTGGGTGGTTCTCTCTTTTTGGGGGAGCACTCTCTCTCCTATGGATGATGTTCCCAGCTTTGGTGTCCTTCTGGACCCAGATCGGTTAGTGGATACCCAGATAACATTTGTGGTCTGGTCTGCCTGTTTCCATGTTAGGTGTATTGCTCAGATGACACGTACCTTGACACCCGTTCCCCCACCATGCTAGTCCATGCATTGACAGTCTCACGACTAGAATCCTGCCAGTCTCTCTGCATGGGACTGCCCATGAAACTGATACAGAGACTTCAAGAGGTCCAGAACAGGGCAGCCTGGCTACTGAGTGGAGTCAATAAATACCAATATATCTTCCCTAATTTGACCACCTTACAAGGGTTACCAGTCCAACTCCAGATCAGCTTCAAGGTGATGGTGTTACCCTATCAAGCCCAAAATGTTTTGGCATCTCAGTTCTTGGCAGAATGCCTACTTCCAAAAGGGTCTCTCCATCCAACCCACCCAATCTATACTGGATGGCTGAGGTTGCTAACCCTGAGAACCTCCCAGAGGGAGAAAAATAGGAACTGGGCTTTCTCAGCTATTGCTCCTTGGTTATGGAACAAACTCCCACCCACAATCCGCCTGGCCCCTTCGCTGGCGATTTTAAAGAAATGATTAAAACTCTGTTGTTTCAGCAGGCCTTTCAAGATAGACTGTCTGTGGAGACTGCTGAATCTATAAGCCTTTCAACTGATGCAACTCTTGCCTGCTTTTAAATGACTTAATGTGTTTGGAAATACAGTGTCCCTTTTGTGTTTATTTTGAATTTTGAGTTATGTTGTGTTACGACTACTATTGTTATTTTTATATTTTAAATCGTACAGGGTTGACTTTGGCCAGATGGGTGTAATAAAAATCCTGGTCAATCGTATCCAATCCAATCCAATCCTATCAATCAATTGGTTGATAAATCCATCCATCCATCCATCCATCCATCCATCCATCCATCCATCCATCCATCCATTGTGTACACATTTGTTATGTAGCTTCGCTCTTCCTTTTACATCAGAATCAGCATTGCTAACTCAAAGTAACTGGCTCCAATCAAATAACAGAAGATCCACAGAATGTTTCAATCAGCATTTAGCATTTTATTGGTGTTGCATTTCACAGAAGAGATTCTTGCAAGCAGAGGGGGAAGCATCTAGCAGATCCAGTGAAGAAAATCCAAAGTTTGTATGCAGCAAACAGCTTTCTTTCCCTCCAGGACCCAGGAAGGTAACTTCTCCATTGTTTTAACCAAACAATCTGCAGAGAAGAGCAAAGGTTTACTTTATTTAAGGACTCTATCCAGAATATCCCTGCTTTCATGCAAATGAGGAATATTTTTGCCAAAAGACCAGTTCATCCTTAGACCTAAATATGTAATATTGACAGCTTCCGTTCTATTTCTCGGTTCAGTGTTCTGATTATTGGCATGAGGAGTACACTCCAAGTTTCTCATTCGTGCCAATTTTCTGAGTCTTTTCACACTGATATTCCGCCTGAGACATCTCCCTTCATCAACTTGAACCTCTGCTTCCCCAAAAATCCCTACATCCCCCCCTTTTTTTATGTGTTTGTATCTGTGTGTTTTGTTGGTTGGTGTGTTGGTGGTTTTTTCCATTGTTCTGTGAAGGAAACTACTAAATGCTGAATATCTGAAAGCCCTTTCTGGTGAGTCTTGTGTGTAAGAGAAAACATTCTGTGCAGGAATAATCCTCTCCAGCCAGGAGTGTCTTCTCAGCCTTTCTGCCGAATCCTGGACAGGTAGGATGCCCTACGGTACTGCAATTGTGGTAATCTTGTGTAGCTTTGCAAGGGGGGAAATGAACACAAAAGAGGAGAGAAACCTCAGAAGAAATACTCTTTGAAGGGGAAGAGTGAAATCTTGTAAAGAGAAATCTCATTACAAGGAGAAAAGAAGGATTTATTTTTTTTGGTGATCACATTCTCTCCAAGACTGAGTGGCTGCAAGAGTCACAGCCCCAGTTTTGAGGACATCTCCTCTGAGGATCAACCATTCATAAAGTCATTATATACATCTGACATCATGCACCCTGGCCAGAATTCTCTTGGTGATCTACAAGTCTTTCAGGTAAACTGGGTCGCTTACCTCTGCAACAGCCCACTAATAAACTGGGCTGCAGGGATGTTATGACATATTAGTCCGGTTCTGCAACTAGCAGTAATGTGAACAATATCTCATTGATTTCCAATAACTCCAAACAGAAAATTATGCAGATTACCTTGTCCACATATATATCAGGAACAAGATTCTGCCTATTGTCTATTGCATGTGTATTCACGGAGTTTTTCTATCTTTATATATAAAAGATTTATGCTTATATATACTTAGATAGATAGATAGATAGATAGATAGATAGATAGATAGATAGATAGATAGATAGATAGATAGATAGATAGATAGATAGATAGATAGATAGATAGATAGATAGATAGATAGATATAGATATTGATATAGATACGTATCTTCATAAAATCAATATATATATAAGACATATATGAGAGAGAGAGAGAGAGAGAGAGAGAGAGAGAGAGAGAGAGCAGATTTTTATGGGAAAAAGTGGAACAGACCTATCACTGACAATAACCATGAGATACTGAAAGGTACGAGCAAACGGCCTGTTTTGACCTTCCTGTTCATGTCTACCTCTTTGAAAGAAAGGGAAGTAGGAAACGATGTGTCCTAGAGATTCATTACAAAGGAGACAAGAAAGTCTGGGGTTGAGAGACTGAGGGGTCTGTGAGTGTGTGCGGGGGGGGGTGCGCAAGTCTTTACATAAACCTTGTTCCTTGCTACTCACTGTTTGCAGCAGAACATCCAGAAACTACATTTCCCAACAACGCATGAAGGAAACTTGCAGACACCAGCAATTGGAGAAAAACAGAAGCCATTGTTCTGTTTGCACTGTTTTTCATTCTCTATTTTCTCAGTGCTTCCTGAACAAGCAAAGATAGTAATGCATGAGCGTCAAACCCACAGGCTGGTCAATGAGCATCTTTCCCAATGAAGATGATGGAGCAGATTCGTGGTTTCTAGGTATCTTTGACTTGCCTTTCCTTTGGCAGCTCATTTCAATCAATTGTACCCTTTAAGGTCACCAAAATATTTCAATTTATAGGGTTATGGTAATTTCACTTATATATATTGTAAATATAAATAAATAGCCAAATAATGAGAATAAAAAGCAATAGAATAATGGAAAGAGATATAGAGAAGACCTGGAAGAAGTCATTCATTGATCACTGCTCAAAGGAGAGACTGAGCTTTCTGCATAGATAGCCATTGGTTGGTAAAAACACCCAAGATTGCCACCACCTCCAGCTATGAACATACCTTGATCAGGAAGGGCCACCAGAAAGAGAAATAAGAGCAGAATGTAGGTCTTCATAGCAGTGGCAAAATCGGCCGTGGGTATTTGATTCTCCTCTCCTTATGCCAAAGGACTGAAGAAGTCAAGCCTGGCCATACATTGGCGTTTCTGTGGCTTTTATATCACTCTCAATCTTACAACATATTAAACTGTTGAAACCTGACATGAGAACACGTTGAACAGCAAAGGGAATGGAAGATATTGGTGAGAAATGTTTAGCTGTTGCAAAGAGTGGATTAAGCATTGACTTCTGGACAGAGAGACAGAGTTGGGTGAGATGTTAGGGAAGCTGACCAGGCAATTTCTGTTGTCTAATTCTATCTGAGGCCCCCTGTGTATTTTTCTGGTTCCATAATTTGTTTTGTTTCATTTTTGTCTACTGTGATTACTGAAACCTGGCTTGGCAGAGAGGGTGGGGTGGCCCTCTCTCTAACATGTCCACATGGGTACTGCAACTGACATCAGGGGAGACTGGAAGGATGTAGTCATTGTATATCAAAACACCTTAGAGGCTGTAAGGATATCTTCCCTGGTGAATCTGGGCCTAGAACCCCTCCACATATAAATTATCCCCGCCTTCAAAGAGCAAGGTCCCTTGAAAAACAAGCTATTTCACATTTGTATGAGCGTGCTGGGGGAGGTCATCTGGAGATTTGGACTTTTGTATCACCAGCATGAAGATGACACCAAAGGCTGTCGCTTCTTCCATCATTCTGCAGGAGATGCTGTTCTGTCCCTTCAGCGCTGCCTGGATGCTGTATTGGAATGTATGGGGGCTAACAGATTGAGGCTGAAGCAGACAACATGAAGGTCCCTTTGGGCGGTTTTCCTAATGTCAGTGGATTGGGTGGTTCTCTCTTTTGGGGGAGCACTCTCTCTCCAATGGATGATGTTCCCAGCTTTGGTGTCCTTCTGGACCTAGATCTGTTAGTCGATACCCAGATAACATTTGTGGTCTGGTCTGCCTGTTTCCAAATTAGGTGTTTTGCTCAGCTGACACGTACCTTGACACCCGTTCCCCCACCATGCTTGTCCATGCATTGACAGTCTGAAGACTAGAATCCTGCCAGTCTCTCTGCATGGGACTGCCCATGAAACTGATACAGAGACTTCAAGAGGTCCAGAATAGGGCAGCCTGGCTACTGAGTGGAGTCAATAAATACCAATATATCTTCCCTAATTTGACCACCTTACAAGGGTTACCGGTCCAACTCCAGATCAGCTTCAAGGTGATGGTGTTACCCTATCAAGCCCAAAATATTTTGGCATCTCAGTTCTTGGCAGAATGACTACTTCCAAAAGGGTCTCTGTCCAACCCACCCAATCTATACTGGATGGCTTAGGATGCTAAACCTGAGTGAAGCCCGGAGGGAGAAAACAAGGAATCGGGGCTTCTCAGCTGTTGCTCCTTGGTTATGGAACAAACTACCACCCACAATCCGCCTGGCCCCTTCACTGGCGATTTTTAAGAAATCATTAATAACTCTGTTGTTCCAGCAGGCCTTTCAAGATAATCTGTCTGTGGAGACTGCTGAATCTATAAGCCTTTCAACTGATGCAACTCTTGCCCGCTTTTAAATGACTTATTGTGTTTGGAAAGTCCCTTTTGTGTTTATTTTGAATTTTGAGTTATGTTGCATTATGACTACTATTGTTATTTTTATATTTTAAATTGTACATGGTTGACTTTGGCCAGATGGGTGTTATAAAAATCCAGGTCAATCGTATCCAATCCAATCCAATCCGATCGATTGATTGGTTGATAAATCCATCCATCCATCCATCCATCTATCCATTGTGCACACATTTGTTATATAGCTTCGCTCTTCCTTTTACATCAGAATCAGCATTGCTAACTCGATGTAACTGGCTCCAAAAAAATAATAGAAGATCCAGATAATGTTTCAATCAGCATTTAGCATTTTATTGGTGTTGCATTTCACAGAAGAGATTATTGCAAGCAGAGGGGGAAGCATCTAGCAGATCCAGTGAAGCAAAATCCAATGTTTGTAGGAAGCGAACAGCTTTCTTTCCCTCCAGGACTCAGGAAGCTGACTTCTCCATTGTTTTAACCAACCAATCTGCAGAGAAGAGCAAAGGTTTACTTTATTTAAGGACTCTATCCAGAATATTCCCTGCTTTCATGCAAATGAAGAACATTTTTGCAAAAAAGACCAGTTCATCCTTAGACCTAAATATGTAATTTTGACTGCTTCCGTTCTATTTCTGTGTTCACTGTTCTGATTAGTGACATGAGGAGTATACGCCAAATTTCTCATTCTTGGCAGTTTTCAGACTCTTATCACACTGATATTCCCCCTGAGACATCTCCCTTCATCAGTTTGAACCTCTGCTTCCCCAAAAATCCCTACACCCCCCCCTTTTTTATGTGTTTGTATGTGTGTGTTTTGTTGGTTGATATGTTGGTGGGTTTGCCATTGTTCTGTGAGGGAAACTACTAAATGCTGAACAGCTGAAAGCCCTTTCTGGTGAGTCTTGTGTGTAAGAGAGAGCATTCTGTGCAGGAATAATCCTTTCTAGCCAGGAGTGCCTTCTCCACTTTTCCATTAAATCCTGCACAGGTAGGACGCCCTACAGTACTGGAATTGTAGTAATTTTGTGTATCTTTGCAGGGGGGAAATGGACACAAAAGAGGAAAGAAACCTCAGAAGAAATACTCTTTGAAGGGGAAGAGTGGAATCTTGTACAGAGAAATCTCATTACAAGGAGAAAATAAGGATCTTTTTTATTTTTATTTTTGGTGATCACATTCTCTCCAAGACTGAGTGGCTGCAAGAGTCACAGCCCCAGTTTTGAGGACATCTCCTCTGAGGATCAACCATTCATAAAGTCATTATATACTTGTGACATGATGCACCCTGGCCAGAATCCTCTTGGCGATCTACAAGTCTTTCAGTTAAACTGGGTCGCTTACCTCTGCGACAACCCGCTAATAAGGGCTGCAGGGATGTTATGACACATTAGTCCAGTTGTGCAACTAGCAGTAATGTGAACAATATCTCATTGGTTTCCAGTAACTCTGAACAGAAAATTATGCAGATTACCTTGTCCACATATAAATCAGGAACAAAATTCTGCCTTATTCTCTATTGCATGTGTATTCACGGAGTTTTTCTATCTTTATATATAAAAAATTTTAGTATATACTTAGATAGATAGATAGATAGATAGATAGACGTGGATATAGATATAGATATAGATACGTATCTCCATAATATCCATATATATATGAGACATATATATAAGAGAGAGAGAGAGAGAGAGCAAGAGCAGATTATTAGGGGAAAAAGTCGAACAGACCTATCACTGACAATAACCATGAGATACTGAAAGGTAACAGCAAACAGACTGTTTTGACCTTCCTCTTCATGTCTACCTCTTTGAAAGAAACGGAAATAGGAAACGATGTGTCCTAGAGATTCATTACAAAGGAGACAAGAAAGTATGGGGTTGAGAGACTGAGGGGTCTATGTGTGTGGGGGTGTGTGTGCGCAAGTCTTTACATAAACCTTGTTCCTTGCTACTCACTGTTTGCAGCAGAACATCCAACACAAAAGAGGAAAAAAAACCTCAGAAGAAATACTCTTTGAAGGGGAGGAGTGGAATGTTGTACAGAGAAATCTCATTACAAGCAGAAAAGAAGGATCTTTTTTTCTTTTGGTCAGTTTCTCTCCAACAGTAACTGGCTGGAAGAGTCACAGCTGTAGTTTTGAGGACATCTCCTCTGAGGATCAACCATTGATGAAGTCATTATTTACATCTGATGTGATGCACCCTGGCCAGAATCCTCTTGGCGATCTACAAGTGTTTGAATTAAATTGGTTACCTTATCTCTGCGACAACCCGCTAATAAGGGGGGGGGGCTGCTGTGACATTAGGAGATTGTGTGTCCAGGTGTGCAACTAGCGATAATGTGAACGATAACTTATTGGTTCCCAGTAACCCTGCACAGCAAATTATGCAGCTTAACTTGCCCACACATGAAAAACTGTGTCCTGGAGATTCCTTACAAAGAGGACAAGGGAATCAGGGGTGAGAGATTGAGGGGTCTGTGTGGCTGTGGGTGTGGGTGCGCATTTCTTTCCATAAACCTTGTTACTTGCTACTTACTTTTTACAGCAGAACACCGAGAGACTGCATTTCCCCAACAACACCGAAAGGAAATTTGCAGGTATCGCCAATTCCAAAAACACAGAAAACCATTGTTGCGTCGGCACTGTGCTGAATTCTGTATTTTCCTGGTGCTTCCTGTACAAACAAAGATAGTAATTGATGAGTGACAAACACACATGCAGATCAATGAGCAGTGGTGGCTCATTCCCAGTGAGGATGCTGAAGCAGATTAGTGGCTCCCAGATATTTTTCACTTGCTTAACCCTTGGTAGTCCATAAATTGTACTCTTCAAGGTCACAATTTTTAAAAATGTATTGTTGTTGTTTAGTCGTTAAGTCATGTCCGACTCTTCGTGACACCAGGCCATCCTGTCTTCCACTGCCTCCCGGAGTTGGGTCAAATTCATGTTGGTTGCTTCAGTGACTGTCCAACGATCTCGTCCTCTGTCGTCCCCTTCTCCTCTTGCCTTCACACTTTCCCAACATCGGGTCTTTTCCAGGGAGTATTCTCTTTTAATATATAGTGTTATGATAATTTCACATGTATATGTCGTAACTGTAAATAAATAGCCAAATAATGGGAGTAAAAAAGCAATAGAATAATGGAAAGAGACATAGAGAAACCTGGAAGAAGTCAATCATTGATCACTGCTCACAGGAAAGACTGTTGTGCTTGTGTATATATCCATTGGTGGGTAAATATACCTAAGATTGCCACCACCTCCAGCCATGAACATACCTTGATCAGGAAGGGCCACTAGGAGCAGAAGGAAGAGCAGACTGTAGGTCTTCATAGCAGTGGAAAAATCAACAGTGGGTTTCAGATTTTGCTGTCCTTATGCCAGAGGACTGAAGAAGTCAAGCCTGGCAGCACGTTGGCATTTCTGTGGCTTTTATATCACTCTCAACCTTACAACATATTAAACTGATGAAATCTGATATGACAACATGTTGAACAGCAAAGGGACTGGAAGACATTGCAGAGAAATGTTCAGCCGTTGCAAAGAGAGGCTTTAGTATTGACTCCTGGACAGAGAGATAGAGTTAGCTAAGATGTTAGGGAAAGTGAACAAACAAAATCTGTGCAACCGTGTGCATTTTTCTGGTTCTACTGTATCTTTTGCTTCATTTTTAACTAGAATTATTCTTAAGTTATTCATACCATGGGTAGAAATTCTTATGGAGTTTCTATAGAGGTTTCTATAGAGTTTCTATAGTTTCTCTAGAATCATTCACTCACAGTTTTACAGAGCTCTAGAACTGGAAGGGATGACCGGGTTCATCATGTCCACATTGCTGCCAGAACATGTAATCCGTAGCTCAACCATGGCCGGCAAGTGGTCCTCTAGCTCCTGCTTAAAAACCTTCCAAAGCAGGAGAGTCCACCACCCTTTGAATCAGTCCATTCCCCTTGTGAAATCTCCTTTCTCGCAATTTATTTATTTATTTATTTATTTATTTAACTTATATGCCGCCCACTCTACCCAAAGGTCTCTGGGTGGCTTATAACAATTAAAATACAATTAAAATACAGTAAAAAGATAAAACAATTAAAATACAATTAAAATAGATACTCTAAAAATTGCCATCAGGACCCACAGTTGATATTATTTCAATTAAAAACCATCTGGAACAGGAAGGTTTTGACCTGGCACCAAAATGTCATCAGCGTCGGCGCCAGATGAATCTCAATTGGGATGGTGTTCCATAGTCTGGGGGCAGCTACTGAAAAGGCCCTTTGTCTACAAGCCATCCCTCTTACCTCCTTGAGGGACAGCTCTTTCAAAAGGGCCCCCTGGCTAGATCTTAACTGCCGGGTAGGTTCATATGGAAGGAGGCGGTCCTTCATCAATTTGAATTGATTGCTTTGTGTTCGACTCTCTGAAGCTACTGTTACTCTATTTCTGCAAGCGTTATCCATCTACATTGCTTTTAGAATTCCTCATGCAGAAAACTACTTCAAAATTGTTGAAAACATCCAAAAGCTTACAGCGATGAAAAACTGCAGGCACAAATGCTTAAAATCCATCCTTGCAACTTCTGGAATGCTACAGTTGTGACTGTGATCCAAAATTCTTGTAACTATGTGACGTTCCAGATAAATGTACATTTAAAAACAAAACTTAAGGTGTATGGAGAACTTCAATCATGTTATAATTATGTTTCAAAATTGCAGAAGCATTCATTCTAAAAATGCTGGCGCTCATAGCCTAAAAAGGCACATTGAAAAAGCATACATCTCTAAAATACATAATTAAAATGATAAAAAACTTTATAGCTTTATTTATTTTATTTATTTATTTTATTGGACTTCTACCCCACTCATCTAGACCAAAGCAATCCTTAGCCTTTAAGCCAATGTTTCCTAACCTGGAGATCTTGACATCACACTGAGAGAATCAAATCCCAAAACTCAAAACTTGGGTAGCACAACATTTCATAGTAAGTCTAGTGGAGCATGAGGCCAAAAACTCAAGAAAGACTGAAAGAAATGGGCATGTTTACTTTTGAGAAAAAAAGACAGGGGTGATATGATAACACTTTTAAAATCCTTGGAAAGCTGTCATACAGAGGAGGGGCAGGATCTGTTCTCGATCATCCCAGAGTGCAAGACATGTAACAATGGGCTCAAGTTACAGGAAGCCAGACTTTGGTTGAATATCAGGGAAAACGTCTTAACTGTTAGAGCAGTACAGCAATGGAACCCATGACTTTGGGAGGTGGTGAGCGCTCCAGCACTGGAGGCATTCAAGAGAAAATTGAAGAACTATCTGTCAGATCTGCTTTGATTTGGATTCCTGCCTTGAGCAGGAGGTTGGGCTTGATGGTCTTTTAGGCCCCTTCCAACTCCATTATTTTATGATCCTATGGCATGATTCACACAGGCCTGGGCCTTGTGAACCAGACATCCCACCCTCACTGTGTTGGGACTGGTGGGAGGCAGAGAGGGCACCACACCACTCCTTAATGGGGCACCCAATCCCACTGCAGAAGGAATACTGAAGACAATGACATCGACATCAGAGACTAATGCAACTGACCTGTGAGAATGAGGGGATGATGTGGCAGGAGGGCCAGCTGCACTACAGGTATACCAGCCCTCACTCAAGAAAGCCCAGCCATTGGAGCTAGTGACTCAAACCCAGGTGATTTGGGTCTAGTGATAGTAATCTGCCCCTGGGTTATCAATACCACTGGGACCATGGGGCACGGCAGTAAGCTTGTTACTGTAATAAAATTTGTTGCACCTGATTACCAGCCTCCTGAGTGGAGGATATAGCTTCACCGTCTCTCACCTATTAAGGGGAGGCAGGGATCATAATCACTTATGCCTAGAATCCCTCCATTTTGTATTAAAGGAAACATTAGAACCTCAAGAGTCCAATTACAGCCCCTAACGTATTAATACATTCAAATACGTATTACCTAGGGCTTCCACTGGACCTCAAAGGTAGAGCTCTAGACAGAGTTTGGTTCTATCCCAGCATTCTTGATCTACTAGCCAGCTTCCCACATGTGATTAAAGAACATCTCTGGTAGTGCAGTAGCATGTATTCCTTCAAGGATACGCAAGAATAGCTTCAAGTTACAGGAAGTTAGATTTCAGTTGAATATCAGGAAAAATGTCCTAACTGTTAGAGCAGTGTGATAATGGAACCAATGACCTCAGGAAGTATTCAAGAGACAACCACCTGGCAGATATCCTTTGATTTGTATTCCTGCATGGAGCAGGGGGTTGGACATGATGGCCTTATAGCCCCCTTCCAGCTGATTGATTGATTGATGGATGGATCGTTACTAGAGATGGGGACGACTCACCATTTTGGCAAGTCATCCCACTTCGTGAGTCGTCAAAAGTTAACGACTCAGGAAGCACGAAGTTGCCCCCATGAAGCAATGAATAACGAAGTTATTTGTCGATTCGTGTGGGGTTATTGTATTCGTGGGGGACTCTGGAACCCACAAATATGAAGCGATGAATATTTAACAAATTGGCTATTTTCGACAAAAAAGCCGATCCGTTTTAATATTCGTCCCATCTCTAATCTTTACCATAGTCTCTCGAGACTGAAGGATGCATACAATTACATTGATGGATGGATGGGTGGATGGGTGGATGGATTGAAAATATTTTTACTCTGCCTTTCTCCTTGAAAAGGACCCAACACAGCTTACAACAATGAAAGAAGATATTTAAAGTAGAAAACAATGAGTATACAAACGTGATTCACATAATTAAAGATAATATTTAAAACTACGAACAATGAATAAAGAGGCATCTTACATCATTAATAGGCAATATTAAGGCAAAGATCAATAAGCATACCATTTTTTTAAAAAAAATTACCACTCAGAGAAATGGAAAATACAAGTAGTATTAATAATCCAATCAAAGCAGTAATGCATAGCAATCAGTTGAAAATCACACACAGGTAGCTGGTTACTGAGGGAAGGTTTGCCTGAAGAGAAAAGTATTTGCCTGCTTGAGGAAGGGCAGCAAAGATGGGGCCAGGCCGGCCTCCTGTGGGAGGGAGTTCCAGAGTCTGGGAGCAGCCACAGAGAAGGCCCTCTCTTGTGTCCCCATCAGATGCACCTGTGAAGATGGTGGAACTGAGAGAACTAGGCCTCTCCTGATGACGTTAACCCCTGAGCTGGCTAATAATGGGAGATGCAGTCTTTGAGATAGCTTGGGCCCAAGCCATTGAGGGTTTTATAGGTTAGAAGTAGCACTTTGAATTGTACCCAGTAACTGTTCAGCAGCCCGTGGAGCAGCTGTAAAAGGGGGGATTATGTGATCCCTGCCACCGGCCCCCGTCAGCAATCTGGCTGCTGCGTTTTGGACCCATTGAAATTTCCTGATATTTTCCACCAGCGGCCCCAAATCGAGTAAATTGCAGTAATCCAGCCCGGAAGTAACTAGGATGTGTATCAGAGGGACCAAATTAGATCGCTGCAGAAACAGACATAGCTTGTGCACTAGTTTATCGGCATCAGGAACTGGTGGGTACCCAAAGTAGAATAGGAGGAATGTTTTAGTTTCTCTCAGTGTACCTGTGCTGGGTCAAGGGCTCATATTTTGGACTGCTCCTCACCCTAATTATCTTTCTCCAAGCTGAAAGCACCAGGAGGATACATAATGCAAGACAATGTTGTCATCCAAGAGGTTTTTGAGTTTTTAAGTATCCAGATGGCTGCCCTTATCCCTCACAGTCCAATTGGAAAATGCAATACTCTTCAACTTTGCTGTAAACATTTCATAGCATCAGGGAACAGGTCTGTTATGTGGAGTAGATCCAGTGAGTAAACAACGACAAAGCTGGGACACCAACACAAGTGGGATTAAGTCTGCACCTATGGAAACTCCCAGATAACTTTTTAAAGGAAATGTCACATTGATTGTTGTGGGTTTTTTGGGCTATTTGGCCATGTTCTGGAGGTTGTTCTTCCTAACATTTCACCAGTCTCTGTGTTTGGCATCTTCAGAGGACAGGAGCTAGGAGAACACAGACAGAATTCTAGCTCCTGTCCTCTGAAGATGCTGGCCACAGAGACTGGCGAAACGTTAGGAAGAACAACCTCCAGAACATGGCCAAACAGCCCAAAAAACCCACAACAACCATCAGATCCCAGCCATGAAAGCCTTTGAGAACACAAAATGTCACATTCCTTGTACCTTCTCTCCCCCCCCCCCCCCATCTTTAGCCAGCAGCTCACTGTTGTACACAGATACTTCCTTCTGTAGATCTTTGAGATCAGCCAGCAGGGCACATTGAGATACTGGGCAGAAACCTGTATGTTCATGCCACTTGCTCAACAACCCATGTACCAGGAAAATACCCAGGAACACCTCCTTGTGCAAGATCAGCAACGGTCCAACCTCTTGATCAACACTCTGGTACCACCAGTGTGCTGATAACACCCAACGCCATCTGCTTTTTAAGATCTCCCAGGAGGCTCTTCTCTCAGTCTCTCAGGCCCCAATGTGTGGTCACCCAGCACAAGAATCAAACGTGCTCATTGCCCTTTTAAAGCCCTTCACTCACCCCCTTCCCAGTGACTGTCTTAGGAGGCCAGTGGAGCCTATCTCCTGATTGTGATGGGGGTGGGGGGAAGAGTGCCCGGTTCTGCTGCTGAGGACCTTCTGTCCTGCATGCACTATTCTTGTGTAGCTTTGCAGGGGGAGAAATGGACACAAAAGAGGAGAGAAATCTCAGAAGAAATACTGTTTGAAGGGAAAGAGTAGAATCTTTTACAGAGAAATCTCATTACAAGCAGAAAAGAAGGATATTTTGGGGAGGGGGTCACATTCTCTCCAAGACTGAGTGGCTGCAAGAGTCACAGCCCCAGTTCTGAGGACATCTCCTCTGAGGATCAACCATTCATAAAGTCATTATATACATCTGACATGATGCACCCTGGCCAGAATTCTCTTGGTGATCTACAAGTCTTTCAGTTAAACTGGGTCGCTTACCTCTGCAACAGCCCGCTAATAAACTGGGCTGCAGGGATGTTATGACATATTAGTCCGGTTCTGCAACTAGCAGTAATGTGAACAATGTCTCATTGATTTCCAATAACTCCGAACAGAAAATTATACAGATTACCTTGTCCACATACATATCAGGAACAAGATTCTGCCTATTGTCTATTGCATGTGCATTCACAGAGTTTTTCTATCTTTATATATAAAAATTTTATACTTATATATACTTGATAGATAGATAGACAGATGATAGATAGATAGATAGATAGATAGATAGATAGATAGATAGATAGATAGATATAGATATTGATATAGATATAGATATAGATATAGATATAGATACTTATCTCCATAAAATCAATATATATATAAGACATATATGAGAGAGAGAGAGAGAGAGAGAGAGAGCAGATTTTTATGGGAAAAAGTGGAACAGAGCTATCACTGACAATAACCATGAGATACTGAAAGGTACCAGCAAACGGCCTGTTTTGACCTTCCTGTTCATGTCTACCTCTTTGAAAGAAAGGGAAGTAGGAAACGATGTGTCCTAGAGATTCATTACAAAGGAGACAAGAAAGTCTGGGGTTGAGAGACTGAGGGGTCTGGGAGTGTGTGCGGGGGGTGGTGCGCAAGTCTTTACATAAACCTTGTTCCTTGCTACTCACTGTTTGCAGCAGAACATCCAGAAACTACATTTCCCAACAACGTGTGAAGGAAACTTGCAGACACCAGCAATTGGAGAGAAACAGAAGCCATTGTTCTGTTTGCACTGTTTTTCATTCTCTATTTTCTCAGTGCTTCCTGAACAAACAAAGATAGTAATGCATGAGCGACAAACCCACAAGCTGGTCAATGAGCAGTGGTGCATCTTTCCCAATGAAGATGATGGAGCAGATTCGTGGATCCTAGATATTTTATCACTTGACTACCTTTGGCAGCGCATTTCAAAAAATTGTACGCGTTAGGGTCACCAAAATTTTTCAATTTATAGGGTTATGGTAACTTCACTCATATATATTGTAACTATTAATAAATAGCCAAATAATGAGAATAAAAAGCAATAGAATAATGGAAAGAGACATAGAGAAGACCTGGAAGAAGTCATTCATTGATCACTGCTCAAAGGAGGGAATGAGGTACCCATAGTTTGGTAAGTACACCCAAGATTGCCACCACCTCCAGCCATGAACATACCTTGATCAGGAAGGGCCACCGGAAAGAGAAGGAAGAGCAGACTGTAGGCCTTCATAACAGTGGCAAAATCGGCCGTGGGTATTTGATTCTGCTCTCCTTATGCCAGAGGACTGAAGAAGTCAAGCCTGGCAGCACGTTGGCATTTCTGTGGCTTTTATATCACTCCCATCTTTATGACATATCAAACTATTGAAACCTGACATGAGAACACGTTGAGCAGCAAACGGAATGGAAGATATTGGTGAGACATTTTCAGCTGCTATAAGGAGATTATTTTGCATTCACGTCTGGACAGAGAGACAGAGTTGGGTGAGATGTCAGGGAGACAGGAAGGATGTAGTCATTGTATATCAAAACACCTCAGAAGCTGTAAAGTTGTCTTCCCTGGTGAATCTGGGCCTAGAAGCCCTCCACATGTAAATTATCTCCCCCCCTCAAAGGGCCAGGTCCCTTGAAAAACAAGCTATTTCACATTTGTATGAGCGTGCTGGGGGAGGTCATCTGGAGATTCGGAATTTTGTATCACCAGGATGTAAATGACACCCAAGGCTGTCGCTTCTTCCATCATTCTGCAGGAGATGCTGTTCTGTCCCTTCAGCGCTCCCTGGATGCTGTATAGGAATGTATGCGGGCAAACAGATTGAGGCTGAAGCCAGACAACATGAAGGTCCCTTCGGGCGATTTTCCTAATGTCGGTGGATTGGGTGGTTCTCTCTTTTCCAGGGAAGCACCCTCTCTCCTATGGATGATGTTCCCAGCTTTGGTGTCCTTCTGGACCCAGATCAGTTAGTGGATACCCAGATAACATTTGTGGTCTGGTCTACCTATTTCCATATTAGGTGTATTGCTCAGATGACACGTACCTTGACACCCGTTCCCCCACCATGCTAGTCCATGCATTGACAGTCTCACGACTAGAATCCTGCCAGGCTTTCTGCATGGGACTGCCCCTGAGACTGATACAGAGACTTCAAGAGGTCCAGAACAGGGCAGCCTGGCTACTGAGTGGAGTCAATAAATACCAACATATCTCCCCTAATTTGACCACCCTACAAGGGTTACCAGTCCAACTCCAGATCAGCTTCAAGGTGATGGTGTTACCATATCAAGCCCAAAATGTTTTGGCATCTCAGTTCTTGGCAGAATGCCTACTTCCAAAAGGGTCTCTCCATCCAACCCACCCAATCTATACTGGATGGCTGAGGTTGCTAACCCTGAGAACCTCCCAGAGGGAGAAAAATAGGAACTGGGCTTTCTCAGCTATTGCTCCTTGGTTATGGAACAAACTCCCACCCACAATCCGCCTGGCCCCTTCGCTGGCGATTTTAAAGAAATGATTAAAACTCTGTTGTTTCAGCAGGCCTTTCAAGATAATCTGTCTGTGGAGACTGCTGAATCTATAAGCCTTTCAACTGATGCAACTCTTGCCTGCTTTTAAATGACTTAATGTGTTTGGAAATACAGTGTCCCTTTTGTGTTTATTTTGAATTTTGAGTTATGTTGTGTTACGACTACTATTGTTATTTTTATATTTTAAATCGTACAGGGTTGACTTTGGCCAGATGGGTGTAATAAAAATCCAGGTCAATCCTATCCAATCCAATCCTACTGATTGATTGGTTGATCCATCCATCCATCCATCCATCCATCCATCCATCCATCTATCCATCCATCCATCCATCCATCCATCCATTGTGTACACATTTGTTATGTACCTTCGCTTTTCCTTTGACATCAGAATCACCAATACTAACTCAATGTAATTGGCTCCAAAAAAATAACAGAAGATCCACAGAACGTTTCAATCAGCATTTAGCATTTTATTGGTGTTGCGTTTCACAGAAGAGAATCTTGCAAGCAGAGGGGGAAGCATCTAGCAGATCCAGTGACGCAAAATCCAAAGTTTGTATGCAGCAAACAGCTTTCTTTCCTTCCAGGACCCAGGAAGCTGACTTCTCCATTGTTTTAACCAAACAATCTGCAGAGAAGAGCAAAGGTTTACTTTATTTAAGGACTGTATCCAGAATATCCCTGCTTTCATGCAAATGAGGAACATTTTTGCCAAAAGACCAGTTCATCCTTACACCTAAATATTTAATATTGACAGCTTCCGTTCTATTTCTGTGTTCACTGTTCTGATTAGTGGCATGAGGAGTACACGCCAAGTTTCTCATTTGTGCCAATTTTCTGAGTCTTTTCACACTGATATTCCACCTGAGACATCTCCCTTCATCAGCTTGAACCTCTGCTTCCTCAAAAATCCCTACATTCCACCCCCCTTGTTTTATGTGTTTGTATCTGTGTGTTTTGTTGGTTGGTGTGTTGGTGGTTTTTTCCATTGTTCTGTGAAGGAAACTACTAAATGCTGAACATCTGAAAGCCCTTTCTGGTGAGTCTTGTGTGTAAGAGAGAACATTCTGTGCAGGAATAATCCTGTCCAGCCAGGAGTGTCTTCTCCGCCTTTCTGCCGAATCCTGGACAGGTAGGACGCCCTACGGTACTGCAATTGTGGTAATCCTGTGTAGCTTTGCAAGGGGGGAAATGAACACAAAAGAGGAGAGAAACCTCAGAAGAAATACTCTTTGAAGGAGAGGAGTGGAATCTTGTAAAGAGAAATCTCATTACAAGGAGAAAAGAAGGACTTTTTTTTTTTTTTGGTGATCACATTCTCTCCAAGACTGAGTGGCTGCAAGAGTCACAGCCCCAGTTTTGAGGACATCTCCTCTGAGGATCAACCATTCATAAAGTCATTATATACATCTGACATGATGCACCCTAGCCAGAATTCTCTTGGTGATCTACAAGTCTTTCAGTTAAACTGGGTCGCTTACCTCTGCAACAGCCCGCTAATAAACTGGGCTGCAGGGATGTTATGACATATTAGTCCGGTTCTGCAACTAGCAGTAATGTGAACAATGTCTCATTGATTTCCAATAACTCCGAACAGAAAATTATACAGATTACCTTGTCCACATACATATCAGGAACAAGATTCTGCCTATTGTCTATTGCATGTGCATTCACAGAGTTTTTCTATCTTTATAAATAAAAATTTTATACTTATATATACTTGATAGATAGATAGATAGATAGATAGATAGATAGATAGATAGATAGATAGATAGATAGATATAGATATAGATATAGATATAGATATAGATACGTATCTCCATAAAATCAATATATATATAAGACATATATGAGAGAGAGAGAGAGAGAGAGCAGATTTTTATGGGAAAAAGTGGAACAGAGCTATCACTGACAATAACCATGAGATACTGAAAGGTACCAGCAAACGGCCTGTTTTGACCTTCCTGTTCATGTCTACCTCTTTGAAAGAAAGGGAAGTAGGAAACGATGTGTCCTAGAGATTCATTACAAAGGAGACAAGAAAGTCTGGGGTTGAGAGACTGAGGGGTCTGGGAGTGTGTGCGGGGGGTGGTGCGCAAGTCTTTACATAAACCTTGTTCCTTGCTACTCCATGTTTGCAGCAGAACATCCAGAAACTACATTTCCCAACAACGCGTGAAGGAAACTTGCAGACACCAGCAATTGGAGAAAAACAGAAGCCATTGTTGTGTCGGCACTGTTTTTCATTCTCTATTTTCTCAGTGCTTCCTGAACAAACAAAGATAGTAATGCATGAGCGACAAACCCACAAGCTGGTCAATGAGCATCTTTCCCAATGAAGATGATGGAGCAGATTCGTGGTTTCTAGGTATCTTTGACTTGCCTTTCCTTTGGCAGCTCATTTCAATCAATTGTACCCTTTAAGGTCACCAAAATGTTTCAATTTATAGGGTTATGGTAATTTCACTTATATATATTGTAAATATAAATAAATAGCCAAATAATGAGAATAAAAAGCAATAGAATAATGGAAAGAGACATAGAGAAGACCTGGAAGAAGTCATTCATTGATCACTGCTCAAAGGAGAGACTCAGCTTTCTGCATAGATAGCCATTGGTTGGTAAAAACACCCAAGATTGCCACCACCTCCAGCTATTAACATACCTTGATCAGGAAGGGCCACCAGAAAGAGAAGGAAGAGCAGACTGTAGGCCTTCATAGCAGTGCAAAATCGGCCGTGGGTATTTGATTCTCCTCTCCTTATGCCAAAGGACTGAAGAAGTCAAGCCTAGCCACACATTGGCGTTTCTGTGGCTTTTATATCACTCTCAACCTTACAACATATTAAACTGTTGAAACCTGACATGAGAACACGTTGAACAGCAAAGGGAATGGAAGATATTGGTGAGATACATCTCACCATACATTGGTGAGATACACGCCAAATTTCTCATTCTTGGCAATTTTCTGACTCTTATCACACTGATATTCCCCCTGAGACATCTCCCTTCATCAGCTTGAACCTCTGCTTCCTCAAAAATCCCTACATTCCACCCCCCTTGTTTTATGTGTTTGTATCTGTGTGTTTTGTTGGTTTATAATGGTGGGTTTGCCATTGTTCTGTGAAGGAAACTACTAAATGCTGAACAGCTGAAAGCCCTTTCTGCTGAGTCTTGTGTGTAAGAGAGAACATTCTGTGCAGGAATAATCCTTTCCAGCCAGGAGTGTCTTCTTCGTTTTTCCATTGGATCCTGCACAGGTAGGACACTCTACGGTACTGGAATTGTGGTAATTTTGTGTAGCTTTGCGGGGGGTGGAATGGACACCAAAAAGGAAATAAACCACAGAAGAAATACTCTTTGAAGGAGAGGAGTGGAATCTTGTACAGAGAAATGTCATTACAAGGAGAAAAGAATGATCTTTTTTTCTTTTGGTCAGTTTCTCTCCAACAGTAACTGGCTGCAAGAGTCAAAGCCCCAATTTTGAGGACATATCCTCTGGGGATCAACTATTGATTAAGTCATTATATACATCTGATGTGATGCACCCTGGCCAGAATCCTCTTGGCGATGTACAGGTGTTTGAATTAAATTGGTTACCTTATCTCTGTGACAACCCACTAATAAAGGGGGCTGCAGTGACATTAGGAGATGTGCGTCCAGGTGTGCAACTAGCGATAATGTGAACAATATCTCATTGGTTAAAAGAAATGTCACATTGATTGTTGTGGGTTTTTTGGGCTATTTGGCCATGTTCTGGAGGTTGTTCTTCCTAACATTTCACCAGTCTCTGTGTTTGGCATCTTCAGAGGACAGGAGCTAGGAGAACACAGACAGAATTCTAGCTCCTGTCCTCTGAAGATGCTGGCCACAGAGACTGGCGAAACGTTAGGAAGAACAACCTCCAGAACATGGCCAAACAGCCCAAAAAACCCACAACAACCATCAGATCCCATCCATGAAAGCCTTTGAGAACACAAAATGTCACATTCCTTGTACCTTCTTCCCCCCCCCCCCCTTTAGCCAGCAGCTCACTGTTGTACACAGATACTTCCTTCTGTAGATCTTTGAGATCAGCCAGCAGGGCACATTGAGATACTGGGCAGAAACCTGTATGTTCATGCCACTTGCTCAACAACCCATGTACCAGGAACATACCCAGGAACACCTCCTTGTGCAAGATCAGCAACGGTCCAACCTCTTGATCAACACTCTGGTACCACCAGTGTGCTGATAACACCCAACTCCATCTGCTTTTTAAGATCTCCCAGGAGGCTCTTCTCTCAGTCTCACCCAGCCCCCAAGTCCCAATTTCACTGTAAAATCTACAAGGAATAAAATATGCCATTGAAATGCAATTTTGCCTTTCAGCCTCATTTAATCCAGAGTTAGCCTGTTTTAGAACCTGGATGTGACCAGCCTGTCACTTCCTATTTCTGATTAGCCAGGGGGCATGTGCTGCATTTAAACAGCAAATGGTTCTCCCAAGGTTTCTGGGAGATGTGAAAAATGGAGAGGCTCTGGTGCAGGTCACCAAACATTGGGGGTTGGTGGGAAACAAGGGTTCCCAGCCGCTCAGAGGCTGCCTGTTCTGTTATATTAGACATTCAAAGAATCAGAAATTTTGTGTTTCTCAAGGATACCCATAAGCAGATACCGTTCATCTTTTTTTGGCTTAACCATCAACTGCTTCTTCCCAGGGATCATGCGGCTTGAAGCATCCTTCCTGTATATCAAGAAGTTATGAGATCTTTCATGGCCATGTCATTGGAAGATCCCAGATGCAGGGCTTGGCATCTCCATGGGAAGAACAGACACACTCATGAGAAGACCGTACTCACAAGGAAGCTAATACTCACAGGGACACCTCCCCTCCAGCTGAACACTCTGTCTTGGGGGCTTCCAACAGCTCTCCATGTCTTCAGTCTTCTTCGCTACAAGGACTGGGAGGTCATCCAACCTCCTTCTCCCACTATCCATAGGCTCAGCTCCTGGTTGTCGAAGGCAAGCACGGAAGAGGCTCCTGCTTCCTTCCTTTGGGAAATACTTGCACCGATCCTTTAGTCGTTGCTGGAAATGACCAAGCCTGGCAAGTTTGCTGGCCTTACCAGAGAGGCACACCCTGTATTCCTCATGTTAAATCCAGTGCTAATACATCATGATTAGAAGTGGGGAAAGAGAAAAAAGAACTGAAGAGGGCAAAGGAGATGATGCTCTTGACCTTAGAAATGAAATTTCTTTGCCTTCCCTATAGCCAAGTCAATGATTGAATCTTCATGGTCTTGTGACTGTAGTGCCGCAAATTTTGGCTGTAGGAAACAAAAATGGAGAGAGCAGTGAGAACATATTGAAAGAGTCAGAAGAACAAGCTCCCACAATTAAAAAAAGAATCAAACGTGCTCATTGCCCTTTTAAAGCCCTTCACTCACCCCCTTCCCAGTGACTGTCTTAGGAGGCCAGTGGAGCCTATCTCCTGATTGTGATGGGGCGGGGGGAAGAGTGCCCGGTTCTGCTGCTGAGGACCTTCTGTCCTGCATGCACTATTCTTGTGTAGCTTTGCAGAGGGAGAAATGGACACAAAAGAGGAGAGAAACCTCAGAAGAAATACTGTTTGAAGGGAAAGAGTGGAATCTTTTACAGAGAAATCTCATAACAAGCAGAAAAGAAGGATATTTTGGGGAGGGGGTCACATTCTCTCCAAGACTGAGTGGCTGCAAGAGTCGCAACCCCAGTTTTGAGGACATCTCCTCTGAGGATCAACAATTCATAAAGTCTTTATTTATAAAAAAATTAGTAGATAGATAGATAGATAGATAGATAGACAGACAGACAGACAGACAGACAGACAGACAGACAGACAGACAGACAGACAGACAGATAGATAGATAGATAGATAGATAGATAGATAGACAGACAGACAGACAGACAGACAGACAGATAGATAGATAGATAGATAGATAGATAGATAGATAGATAGATAGATAGATAGATAGATAGATAGATAGATAGATAGATAGATAGATAGATAGATAGATAGATAGATAGATATACGTGGATATAGATATTGATATATATATATAGATACGTATCTCCATAATATCCATATGCTGAACATCTGAAAGCCCTTTCTGGTGAGTCTTGTGTGTAAGACAGAACATTCTGTGAAGGAATAATCCTGTCCAGCCAGGAGTGTCTTCTCTGCCTTTCTGCCGAATCCTGGACAGGTAGGACGCCCTACGGTACTGCAATTGTGGTAATCCTGTGTAGCTTTGCAAGGGGGGAAATGAACACAAAAGAGGAGAGAAACCTCAGAAGAAATACTCTTTGAAGGAGAGGAGTGGAATCTTGTAAAGAGAAATCTCATTACAAGGAGAAAAGAAGGATTTATTTTTTTTGGTGATCACATTCTCTCCAAGACTGAGTGGCTGCAAGAGTCACAGCCCCAGTTTTGAGGACATCTCCTCTGAGGATCAACCATTCATAAAGTCATTATATACATCTGACATGATGCACCCTGGCCAGAATTCTCTTGGTGATCTACAAGTCTTTCAGTTAAACTGGGTTGCTTACCTCTGCAACAGCCCGCTAATAAACTGGGCTGCAGGGATGTTATGACATATTAGTCCGGTTCTGCAACTAGCAGTAATGTGAACAATGTCTCATTGATTTCCAATAACTCCGAACAGAAAATTATACAGATTACCTTGTCCACATACATATCAGGAACAAGATTCTGCCTATTGTCTATTGCATGTGCATTCACAGAGTTTTTCTATCTTTATATATAAAAATTTTATACTTATATATACTTGATAGATAGATAGATAGATAGATAGATAGATAGATAGATGATAGATAGATAGATATTGATATAGATATAGATACTTATCTCCATAAAATCAATATATATATAAGACATATATGAGAGAGAGAGAGAGAGAGAGAGAGAGAGAGAGCAGATTTTTATGGGAAAAAGTGGAACAGACCTATCACTGACAATAACCATGAGATACTGAAAGGTACCAGCAAACAGCCTGTTTTGACCTTCCTGTTCATGTCTACCTCTTTGAAAGAAAGGGAAGTAGGAAACGATGTGTCCTAGAGATTCATTACAAAGGAGACAAGAAAGTCTGGGGTTGAGAGACTGAGGGGTCTGGGAGTGTGTGCGGGGGGTGGTGCGCAAGTCTTTACATAAACCTTGTTCCTTGCTACTCACTTTTTGCAGCAGAACATCCAGAAACTACATTTCCCAACAACGTGTGAAGGAAACTTGCAGACACCAGCAATTGGAGAGAAACAGAAGCCATTGTTCTGTTTGCACTGTTTTTCATTCTCTATTTTCTCAGTGCTTCCTGAACAAACAAAGATAGTAATGCATGAGCGACAAACCCACAAGCTGGTCAATGAGCAGTGGTGCATCTTTCCCAATGAAGATGATGGAGCAGATTCGTGGATCCTAGATATTTTATCACTTGACTATCTTTGGCAGCGCATTTCAAAAAATTGTACGCGTTAGGGTCACCAAAATTTTTCAATTTATAGGGTTATGGTAACTTCACTCATATATATTGTAACTATTAATAAATAGCCAAATAATGAGAATAAAAAGCAATAGAATAATGGAAAGAGACATAGAGAAGACCTGGAAGAAGTCATTCATTGATCACTGCTCAAAGGAGGGAATGAGGTACCCATAGTTTGGTAAGTACACCCAAGATTGCCACCACCTCCAGCCATGAACATACCTTGATCAGGAAGGGCCACCGGAAAGAGAAGGAAGAGCAGACTGTAGGCCTTCATAACAGTGGCAAAATCGGCCGTGGGTATTTGATTCTGCTCTCCTTATGCCAGAGGACTGAAGAAGTCAAGCCTGGCAGCACGTTGGCATTTCTGTGGCTTTTATATCACTCCCATCTTTATGACATATCAAACTATTGAAACCTGACATGAGAACACGTTGAGCAGCAAAGGGAATGGAAGATATTGGTGAGACATTTTCAGCTGCTATAAGGAGATTATTTTGCATTCACGTCTGGACAGAGAGACAGAGTTGGGTGAGATGTCAGGGAGACAGGAAGGATGTAGTCATTGTATATCAAAACACCTCAGAAGCTGTAAAGTTGTCTTCCCTGGTGAATCTGGGCCTAGAAGCCCTCCACATGTAAATTATCTCCCCCCCTCAAAGGGCCAGGTCCCTTGAAAAACAAGCTATTTCACATTTGAATGAGCATGCTGGGGGAGGTCATCTGGAGATTCGGAATTTTGTATCACCAGGATGTAAATGACATCCAAGGCTGTAGCTTCTTCCATCATTCTGCAGGAGATGCTGTTCTGTCCCTTCAGCGCTGCCTGGATGCTGTATAGGAATGTATGCGGGCAAACAGATTGAGGCTGAAGCCAGACAACATGAAGGTCCCTTCGGGCGATTTTCCTAATGTCAGTGGATTGGGTGGTTCTCTCTTTTCCAGGGAAGCACCCTCTCTCCTATGGATGATGTTCCCAGCTTTGGTGTCCTTCTGGACCCAGATCAGTTAGTGGATACCCAGATAACATTTGTGGTCTGGTCTACCTATTTCCATATTAGGTGGATTGCTCAGCTGACACGTACCTTGACACCCGTTCCCCCACCATGCTAGTCCATGCATTGACAGTCTGACGACTAGAATCCTGCCAGGCTCTCTGCATGGGACTGCCCATGAAACTGATACAGAGACTTCAAGAGGTCCAGAACAGGGCAGCCTGGCTACTGAGTGGAGTCAATAAATACCAACATATCTCCCCTAATTTGACCACCCTACAAGGGTTACCAGTCCAACTCCAGATCAGCTTCAAGGTGATGGTGTTACCATATCAAGCCCAAAATGTTTTGGCATCTCAGTTCTTGGCAGAATGCCTACTTCCGAAAGGGTCTCTCCATCCAACCCACCCAATCTATACTGGATGGCTGAGGTTGCTAACCCTGAGAACCTCCCAGAGGGAGAAAAATAGGAACTGGGCTTTCTCAGCTATTCCTCCTTGGTTATGGAACAAACTCCCACCCACAATCCGCCTGGCCCCTTCGCTGGCGATTTTAAAGAAATGATTAAAACTCTGTTGTTTCAGCAGGCCTTTCAAGATAATCTGTCTGTGGAGACTGCTGAATCTATAAGCCTTTCAACTGATGCAACTCTTGCCTGCTTTTAAATGACTTAATGTGTTTGGAAATACAGTGTCCCTTTTGTGTTTATTTTGAATTTTGAGTTATGTTGTGTTACGACTACTATTGTTATTTTTATATTTTAAATCGTACAGGGTTGACTTTGGCCAGATGGGTGTAATAAAAATCCAGGTCAATCCTATCCAATCCAATCCTACCGATTGATTGGTTGATCCATCCATCCATCCATCCATCCATCCATCCATCCATCCATCCATCCATCCATCCATCCATCCATCCATCCATCCATCCATCCATCCATTGTGTACACATTTGTTATGTACCTTCGCTTTTCCTTTGACATCAGAATCACCAATACTAACTCAATGTAATTGGCTCCAAAAAAATAACAGAAGATCCACAGAACGTTTCAATCAGCATTTAGCATTTTATTGGTGTTGCGTTTCACAGAAGAGAATCTTGCAAGCAGAGGGGGAAGCATCTAGCAGATCCAGTGACGCAAAATCCAAAGGTTGTATGCAGCAAACAGCTTTCTTTCCTTCCAGGACCCAGGAAGCTGACTTCTCCATTGTTTTAACCAAACAATCTGCAGAGAAGAGCAAAGGTTTACTTTATTTAAGGACTCTATCCAGAATATCCCTGCTTTCATGCAAATGAGGAACATTTTTGCCAAAAGACCAGTTCATCCTTACACCTAAATATTTAATATTGACAGCTTCCGTTCTATTTCTGTGTTCACTGTTCTGATTAGTGGCATGAGGAGTACACGCCAAGTTTCTCATTTGTGCCAATTTTCTGAGTCTTTTCACACTGATATTCCACCTGAGACATCTCCCTTCATCAGCTTGAACCTCTGCTTCCTCAAAAATCCCTACATTCCACCCCCCTTGTTTTATGTGTTTGTATCTGTGTGTTTTGTTGGTTGGTGTGTTGGTGGTTTTTTCCATTGTTCTGTGAAGGAAACTACTAAATGCTGAACATCTGAAAGCCCTTTCTGGTGAGTCTTGTGTGTAAGAGAGAACATTCTGTGCAGGAATAATCCTGTCCAGCCAGGAGTGTCTTCTCCGCCTTTCTGCCGAATCCTGGACAGGTAGGACGCCCTACGGTACTGCAATTGTGGTAATCCTGTGTAGCTTTGCAAGGGGGGAAATGAACACAAAAGAGGAGAGAAACCTCAGAAGAAATACTCTTTGAAGGAGAGGAGTGGAATCTTGTAAAGAGAAATCTCATTACAAGGAGAAAAGAAGGACTTTTTTTTTTTTGGTGATCACATTCTCTCCAAGACTGAGTGGCTGCAAGAGTCACAGCCCCAGTTTTGAGGACATCTCCTCTGAGGATCAACCATTCATAAAGTCATTATATACATCTGACATGATGCACCCTGGCCAGAATTCTCTTGGTGATCTACAAGTCTTTCAGTTAAACTGGGTCGCTTACCTCTGCAACAGCCCGCTAATAAACTGGGCTGCAGGGATGTTATGACATATTAGTCCGGTTCTGCAACTAGCAGTAATGTGAACAATGTCTCATTGATTTCCAATAACTCCGAACAGAAAATTATACAGATTACCTTGTCCACAGACGTATCAGGAACAAGATTCTGCCTATTGTCTATTGCATGTGCATTCACAGAGTTTTTCTATCTTTATAAATAAAAATTTTATACTTATATATACTTGATAGATAGATAGATAGATAGATAGATAGATAGATAGATAGATAGATAGATAGATAGATAGATAGATAGATAGATAGATAGATAGATAGATAGATAGATAGATAGATATAGATATAGATATAGATATAGATACGTATCTCCATAAAATCAATATATATATAAGACATATATGAGAGAGAGAGAGAGAGAGAGAGCAGATTTTTATGGGAAAAAGTGGAACAGAGCTATCACTGACAATAACCATGAGATACTGAAAGGTACCAGCAAACGGCCTGTTTTGACCTTCCTGTTCATGTCTACCTCTTTGAAAGAAAGGGAAGTAGGAAACGATGTGTCCTAGAGATTCATTACAAAGGAGACAAGAAAGTCTGGGGTTGAGAGACTGAGGGGTCTGGGAGTGTGTGCGGGGGGTGGTGCGCAAGTCTTTACATAAACCTTGTTCCTTGCTACTCCATGTTTGCAGCAGAACATCCAGAAACTACATTTCCCAACAACGCGTGAAGGAAACTTGCAGACACCAGCAATTGGAGAAAAACAGAAGCCATTGTTGTGTCGGCACTGTTTTTCATTCTCTATTTTCTCAGTGCTTCCTGAACAAACAAAGATAGTAATGCATGAGCGACAAACCCACAAGCTGGTCAATGAGCATCTTTCCCAATGAAGATGATGGAGCAGATTCGTGGTTTCTAGGTATCTTTGACTTGCCTTTCCTTTGGCAGCTCATTTCAATCAATTGTACCCTTTAAGGTCACCAAAATGTTTCAATTTATAGGGTTATGGTAATTTCACTTATATATATTGTAAATATAAATAAATAGCCAAATAATGAGAATAAAAAGCAATAGAATAATGGAAAGAGACATAGAGAAGACCTGGAAGAAGTCATTCATTGATCACTGCTCAAAGGAGAGACTCAGCTTTCTGCATAGATAGCCATTGGTTGGTAAAAACACCCAAGATTGCCACCACCTCCAGCTATTAACATACCTTGATCAGGAAGGGCCACCAGAAAGAGAAGGAAGAGCAGACTGTAGGCCTTCATAGCAGTGCAAAATCGGCCGTGGGTATTTGATTCTCTCCTTATGCCAAAGGACTGAAGAAGTCAAGCCTAGCCACACATTGGCGTTTCTGTGGCTTTTATATCACTCTCAACCTTACAACATATTAAACTGTTGAAACCTGACATGAGAACACGTTGAACAGCAAAGGGAATGGAAGATATTGGTGAGATACATCTCACCATACATTGGTGAGATACACGCCAAATTTCTCATTCTTGGCAATTTTCTGACTCTTATCACACTGATATTCCCCCTGAGACATCTCCCTTCATCAGCTTGAACCTCTGCTTCCTCAAAAATCCCTACATTCCACCCCCCTTGTTTTATGTGTTTGTATCTGTGTGTTTTGTTGGTTTATAATGGTGGGTTTGCCATTGTTCTGTGAAGGAAACTACTAAATGCTGAACAGCTGAAAGCCCTTTCTGCTGAGTCTTGTGTGTAAGAGAGAACATTCTGTGCAGGAATAATCCTTTCCAGCCAGGAGTGTCTTCTTCGTTTTTCCATTGGATCCTGCACAGGTAGGACACTCTACGGTACTGGAATTGTGGTAATTTTGTGTAGCTTTGCGGGGGGTGGAATGGACACCAAAAAGGAAATAAACCACAGAAGAAATACTCTTTGAAGGAGAGGAGTGAAATCTTGTACAGAGAAATGTCATTACAAGGAGAAAAGAATGATCTTTTTTTCTTTTGGTCAGTTTCTCTCCAACAGTAACTGGCTGCAAGAGTCAAAGCCCCAATTTTGAGGACATATCCTCTGGGGATCAACTATTGATTAAGTCATTATATACATCTGATGTGATGCACCCTGGCCAGAATCCTCTTGGCGATGTACAGGTGTTTGAATTAAATTGGTTACCTTATCTCTGCGACAACCCACTAATAAAGGGGGCTGCAGTGACATTAGGAGACGTGCGTCCAGGTGTGCAACTAGCGATAATGTGAACAATATCTCATTGGTTAAAAGAAATGTCACATTGATTGTTGTGGGTTTTTTGGGCTATTTGGCCATGTTCTGGAGGTTGTTCTTCCTAACATTTCACCAGTCTCTGTGTTTGGCATCTTCAGAGGACAGGAGCTAGGAGAACACAGACAGAATTCTAGCTCCTGTCCTCTGAAGATGCTGGCCACAGAGACTGGCGAAACGTTAGGAAGAACAACCTCCAGAACATGGCCAAACAGCCCAAAAAACCCACAACAACCATCAGATCCCATCCATGAAAGCCTTTGAGAACACAAAATGTCACATTCCTTGTACCTTCCCCCCCCCCCCCTTTAGCCAGCAGCTCACTGTTGTACACAGATACTTCCTTCTGTAGATCTTTGAGATCAGCCAGCAGGGCACATTGAGATACTGGGCAGAAACCTGTATGTTCATGCCACTTGCTCAACAACCCATGTACCAGGAACATACCCAGGAACACCTCCTTGTGCAAGATCAGCAACGGTCCAACCTCTTGATCAACACTCTGGTACCACCAGTGTGCTGATAACACCCAACTCCATCTGCTTTTTAAGATCTCCCAGGAGGCTCTTCTCTCAGTCTCACCCAGCCCCCAAGTCCCAATTTCACTGTAAAATCTACAAGGAATAAAATATGCCATTGAAATGCAATTTTGCCTTTCAGCCTCATTTAATCCAGAGTTAGCCTGTTTTAGAACCTGGATGTGACCAGCCTGTCACTTCCTATTTCTGATTAGCCAGGGGGCATGTGCTGCATTTAAACAGCAAATGGTTCTCCCAAGGTTTCTGGGAGATGTGAAAAATGGAGAGGCTCTGGTGCAGGTCACCAAACATTGGGGGTTGGTGGGAAACAAGGGTTCCCAGCCGCTCAGAGGCTGCCTGTTCTGTTATATTAGACATTCAAAGAATCAGAAATTTTGTGTTTCTCAAGGATACCCATAAGCAGATACCGTTCATCTTTTTTTGGCTTAACCATCAACTGCTTCTTCCCAGGGATCATGCGGCTTGAAGCATCCTTCCTGTATATCAAGAAGTTATGAGATCTTTCATGGCCATGTCATTGGAAGATCCCAGATGCAGGGCTTGGCATCTCCATGGGAAGAACAGACACACTCATGAGAAGACCGTACTCACAAGGAAGCTAATACTCACAGGGACACCTCCCCTCCAGCTGAACACTCTGTCTTGGGGGCTTCCAACAGCTCTCCATGTCTTCAGTCTTCTTCGCTACAAGGACTGGGAGGTCATCCAACCTCCTTCTCCCACTATCCATAGGCTCAGCTCCTGGTTGTCGAAGGCAAGCACGGAAGAGGCTCCTGCTTCCTTCCTTTGGGAAATACTTGCACCGATCCTTTAGTCGTTGCTGGAAATGACCAAGCCTGGCAAGTTTGCTGGCCTTACCAGAGAGGCACACCCTGTATTCCTCATGTTAAATCCAGTGCTAATACATCATGATTAGAAGTGGGGAAAGAGAAAAAAGAACTGAAGAGGGCAAAGGAGATGATGCTCTTGACCTTAGAAATGAAATTTCTTTGCCTTCCCAGTAGCCAAGTCAATGATTGAATCTTCATGGTCTTGTGACTGTAGTGCCGCAAATTTTGGCTGTAGGAAACAAAAATGGAGAGAGCAGTGAGAACATATTGAAAGAGTCAGAAGAACAAGCTCCCACAATTAAAAAAAGAATCAAACGTGCTCATTGCCCTTTTAAAGCCCTTCACTCACCCCCTTCCCAGTGACTGTCTTAGGAGGCCAGTGGAGCCTATCTCCTGATTGTGATGGGGCGGGGGGAAGAGTGCCCGGTTCTGCTGCTGAGGACCTTCTGTCCTGCATGCACTATTCTTGTGTAGCTTTGCAGAGGGAGAAATGGACACAAAAGAGGAGAGAAACCTCAGAAGAAATACTGTTTGAAGGGAAAGAGTGGAATCTTTTACAGAGAAATCTCATAACAAGCAGAAAAGAAGGATATTTTGGGGAGGGGGTCACATTCTCTCCAAGACTGAGTGGCTGCAAGAGTCGCAACCCCAGTTTTGAGGACATCTCCTCTGAGGATCAACAATTCATAAAGTCTTTATTTATAAAAAAATTAGTAGATAGATAGATAGATAGATAGATAGATAGACAGACAGACAGACAGACAGACAGACAGACAGACAGACAGACAGACAGATAGATAGATAGATAGATAGATAGATAGATAGATAGACAGACAGACAGACAGACAGACAGACAGATAGATAGATAGATAGATAGACATACGTGGATATAGATATTGATATATATATAGATACGTATCTCCATAATATCCATATGCTGAACATCTGAAAGCCCTTTCTGGTGAGTCTTGTGTGTAAGACAGAACATTCTGTGAAGGAATAATCCTGTCCAGCCAGGAGTGTCTTCTCTGCCTTTCTGCCGAATCCTGGACAGGTAGGACGCCCTACGGTACTGCAATTGTGGTAATCCTGTGTAGCTTTGCAAGGGGGGAAATGAACACAAAAGAGGAGAGAAACCTCAGAAGAAATACTCTTTGAAGGAGAGGAGTGGAATCTTGTAAAGAGAAATCTCATTACAAGGAGAAAAGAAGGATTTATTTTTTTTGGTGATCACATTCTCTCCAGGACTGAGTGGCTGCAAGAGTCACAGCCCCAGTTTTGAGGACATCTCCTCTGAGGATCAACCATTCATAAAGTCATTATATACATCTGACATGATGCACCCTGGCCAGAATTCTCTTGGTGATCTACAAGTCTTTCAGTTAAACTGGGTCGCTTACCTCTGCAACAGCCCGCTAATAAACTGGGCTGCAGGGATGTTATGACATATTAGTCCGGTTCTGCAACTAGCAGTAATGTGAACAATGTCTCATTGATTTCCAATAACTCCGAACAGAAAATTATACAGATTACCTTGTCCACATACATATCAGGAACAAGATTCTGCCTATTGTCTATTGCATGTGCATTCACAGAGTTTTTCTATCTTTATAAATAAAAATTTTATACTTATATATACTTGATAGATAGATAGATAGATAGATAGATAGATAGATAGATAGATAGATAGATAGATAGATAGATAGATAGATAGATAGATAGATAGATAGATAGATAGATAGATAGATAGATATACGTGGATATAGATATTGATATATATATAGATACGTATCTCCATAATATCCATATGCTGAACATCTGAAAGCCCTTTCTGGTGAGTCTTGTGTGTAAGACGGAACATTCTGTGAAGGAATAATCCTGTCCAGCCAGGAGTGTCTTCTCTGCCTTTCTGCCGAATCCTGGACAGGTAGGACGCCCTACGGTACTGCAATTGTGGTAATCCTGTGTAGCTTTGCAAGGGGGGAAATGAACACAAAAGAGGAGAGAAACCTCAGAAGAAATACTCTTTGAAGGAGAGGAGTGGAATCTTGTAAAGAGAAATCTCATTACAAGGAGAAAAGAAGGATTTATTTTTCTTTTGGTCAGTTTCTCTCCAACAGTAACTGGCTGCAAGAGTCAAAGCCCCAATTTTGAGGACATATCCTCTGGGGATCAACTATTGATTAAGTCATTATATACATCTGATGTGATGCACCCTGGCCAGAATCCTCTTGGCGATGTACAGGTGTTTGAATTAAATTGGTTACCTTATCTCTGTGACAACCCACTAATAAAGGGGGCTGCAGTGACATTAGGAGATGTGCGTCCAGGTGTGCAACTAGCGATAATGTGAACAATATCTCATTGGTTAAAAGAAATGTCACATTGATTG
Source organism: Intellagama lesueurii (assembly GCA_037013535.1). Lineage (NCBI taxonomy): Eukaryota > Metazoa > Chordata > Lepidosauria > Squamata > Agamidae > Intellagama > Intellagama lesueurii. The sequence goes on along the minus strand of JBAJHW010000001.1, from coordinate 346,425,044 downwards.
TTGTGGGTTTTTTGGGCTATTTGGCCATGTTCTGGAGGTTGTTCTTCCTAACATTTCACCAGTCTCTGTGTTTGGCATCTTCAGAGGACAGGAGCTAGGAGAACACAGACAGAATTCTAGCTCCTGTCCTCTGAAGATGCTGGCCACAGAGACTGGCGAAACGTTAGGAAGAACAACCTCCAGAACATGGCCAAACAGCCCAAAAAACCCACAACAACCATCAGATCCCATCCATGAAAGCCTTTGAGAACACAAAATGTCACATTCCTTGTACCTTCTTCCCCCCCCCCCCCCCCTTTAGCCAGCAGCTCACTGTTGTACACAGATACTTCCTTCTGTAGATCTTTGAGATCAGCCAGCAGGGCACATTGAGATACTGGGCAGAAACCTGTATGTTCATGCCACTTGCTCAACAACCCATGTACCAGGAACATACCCAGGAACACCTCCTTGTGCAAGATCAGCAACGGTCCAACCTCTTGATCAACACTCTGGTACCACCAGTGTGCTGATAACACCCAACTCCATCTGCTTTTTAAGATCTCCCAGGAGGCTCTTCTCTCAGTCTCACCCAGCCCCCAAGTCCCAATTTCACTGTAAAATCTACAAGGAATAAAATATGCCATTGAAATGCAATTTTGCCTTTCAGCCTCATTTAATCCAGAGTTAGCCTGTTTTAGAACCTGGATGTGACCAGCCTGTCACTTCCTATTTCTGATTAGCCAGGGGGCATGTGCTGCATTTAAACAGCAAATGGTTCTCCCAAGGTTTCTGGGAGATGTGAAAAATGGAGAGGCTCTGGTGCAGGTCACCAAACATTGGGGGTTGGTGGGAAACAAGGGTTCCCAGCCGCTCAGAGGCTGCCTGTTCTGTTATATTAGACATTCAAAGAATCAGAAATTTTGTGTTTCTCAAGGATACCCATAAGCAGATACCGTTCATCTTTTTTTGGCTTAACCATCAACTGCTTCTTCCCAGGGATCATGCGGCTTGAAGCATCCTTCCTGTATATCAAGAAGTTATGAGATCTTTCATGGCCATGTCATTGGAAGATCCCAGATGCAGGGCTTGGCATCTCCATGGGAAGAACAGACACACTCATGAGAAGACCGTACTCACAAGGAAGCTAATACTCACAGGGACACCTCCCCTCCAGCTGAACACTCTGTCTTGGGGGCTTCCAACAGCTCTCCATGTCTTCAGTCTTCTTCGCTACAAGGACTGGGAGGTCATCCAACCTCCTTCTCCCACTATCCATAGGCTCAGCTCCTGGTTGTCGAAGGCAAGCACGGAAGAGGCTCCTGCTTCCTTCCTTTGGGAAATACTTGCACCGATCCTTTAGTCGTTGCTGGAAATGACCAAGCCTGGCAAGTTTGCTGGCCTTACCAGAGAGGCACACCCTGTATTCCTCATGTTAAATCCAGTGCTAATACATCATGATTAGAAGTGGGGAAAGAGAAAAAAGAACTGAAGAGGGCAAAGGAGATGATGCTCTTGACCTTAGAAATGAAATTTCTTTGCCTTCCCTATAGCCAAGTCAATGATTGAATCTTCATGGTCTTGTGACTGTAGTGCCGCAAATTTTGGCTGTAGGAAACAAAAATGGAGAGAGCAGTGAGAACATATTGAAAGAGTCAGAAGAACAAGCTCCCACAATTAAAAAAAGAATCAAACGTGCTCATTGCCCTTTTAAAGCCCTTCACTCACCCCCTTCCCAGTGACTGTCTTAGGAGGCCAGTGGAGCCTATCTCCTGATTGTGATGGGGCGGGGGGAAGAGTGCCCGGTTCTGCTGCTGAGGACCTTCTGTCCTGCATGCACTATTCTTGTGTAGCTTTGCAGAGGGAGAAATGGACACAAAAGAGGAGAGAAACCTCAGAAGAAATACTGTTTGAAGGGAAAGAGTGGAATCTTTTACAGAGAAATCTCATAACAAGCAGAAAAGAAGGATATTTTGGGGAGGGGGTCACATTCTCTCCAAGACTGAGTGGCTGCAAGAGTCGCAACCCCAGTTTTGAGGACATCTCCTCTGAGGATCAACAATTCATAAAGTCTTTATTTATAAAAAAATTAGTAGATAGATAGATAGATAGATAGATAGATAGACAGACAGACAGACAGATAGATAGATAGATAGATAGATAGATAGATAGATAGATAGATAGATAGATAGATAGATAGATAGATAGATAGATAGATAGATAGATAGATAGATAGATATACGTGGATATAGATATTGATATATATATATAGATACGTATCTCCATAATATCCATATGCTGAACATCTGAAAGCCCTTTCTGGTGAGTCTTGTGTGTAAGACAGAACATTCTGTGAAGGAATAATCCTGTCCAGCCCAGGAGTGTCTTCTCTGCCTTTCTGCCGAATCCTGGACAGGTAGGACGCCCTACGGTACTGCAATTGTGGTAATCCTGTGTAGCTTTGCAAGGGGGGAAATGAACACAAAAGAGGAGAGAAACCTCAGAAGAAATACTCTTTGAGGAGAGGAGTGGAATCTTGTAAAGAGAAATCTCATTACAAGAGAAAAAGAAGGATTTATTTTTTTTGGTGATCACATTCTCTCCAGGACTGAGTGGCTGCAAGAGTCACAGCCCCAGTTTTGAGGACATCTCCTCTGAGGATCAACCATTCATAAAGTCATTATATACATCTGACATGATGCACCCTGGCCAGAATTCTCTTGGTGATCTACAAGTCTTTCAGTTAAACTGGGTCGCTTACCTCTGCAACAGCCCGCTAATAAACTGGGCTGCAGGGATGTTATGACATATTAGTCCGGTTCTGCAACTAGCAGTAATGTGAACAATGTCTCATTGATTTCCAATAACTCCGAACAGAAAATTATACAGATTACCTTGTCCACATACATATCAGGAACAAGATTCTGCCTATTGTCTATTGCATGTGCATTCACAGAGTTTTTCTATCTTTATAAATAAAAATTTTATACTTATATATACTTGATAGATAGATAGATAGATAGATAGATAGATAGATAGATAGATATAGATATAGATATAGATATAGATATAGATACGTATCTCCATAAAATCAATATATATATAAGACATATATGAGAGAGAGAGAGAGAGAGAGAGAGAGAGAGAGAGGAGAGAGAGAGAGAGAGAGAGAGAGAGAGAGAGAGAGAGAGAGAGAGAGAGAGAGAGAGCAGATTTTTATGGGAAAAAGTGGAACAGAGCTATCACTGACAATAACCATGAGATACTGAAAGGTACCAGCAAACGGCCTGTTTTGACCTTCCTGTTCATGTCTACCTCTTTGAAAGAAAGGGAAGTAGGAAACGATGTGTCCTAGAGATTCATTACAAAGGAGACAAGAAAGTCTGGGGTTGAGAGACTGAGGGGTCTGGGAGTGTGTGCGGGGGGTGGTGCGCAAGTCTTTACATAAACCTTGTTCCTTGCTACTCACTGTTTGCAGCAGAACATCCAGAAACTACATTTCCCAACAACGCGTGAAGGAAACTTGCAGACACCAGCAATTGGAGAAAAACAGAAGCCATTGTTGTGTCGGCACTGTTTTTTCATTCTCTATTTTCTCAGTGCTTCCTGAACAAACAAAGATAGTAATGCATGAGCGACAAACCCACAAGCTGGTCAATGAGCATCTTTCCCAATGAAGATGATGGAGCAGATTCGTGGTTTCTAGGTATCTTTGACTTGCCTTTCCTTTGGCAGCTCATTTCAATCAATTGTACCCTTTAAGGTCACCAAAATGTTTCAATTTATAGGGTTATGGTAATTTCACTTATATATATTGTAAATATAAATAAATAGCCAAATAATGAGAATAAAAAGCAATAGAATAATGGAAAGAGACATAGAGAAGACCTGGAAGAAGTCATTCATTGATCACTGCTCAAAGGAGAGACTCAGCTTTCTGCATAGATAGCCATTGGTTGGTAAAAACACCCAAGATTGCCACCACCTCCAGCTATTAACATACCTTGATCAGGAAGGGCCACCAGAAAGAGAAGGAAGAGCAGACTGTAGGCCTTCATAGCAGTGCAAAATCGGCCGTGGGTATTTGATTCTCTCCTTATGCCAAAGGACTGAAGAAGTCAAGCCTAGCCACACATTGGCGTTTCTGTGGCTTTTATATCACTCTCAACCTTACAACATATTAAACTGTTGAAACCTGACATGAGAACACGTTGAACAGCAAAGGGAATGGAAGATATTGGTGAGATACATCTCACCATACATTGGTGAGATACACGCCAAATTTCTCATTCTTGGCAATTTTCTGACTCTTATCACACTGATATTCCCCCTGAGACATCTCCCTTCATCAGCTTGAACCTCTGCTTCCTCAAAAATCCCTACATTCCACCCCCCTTGTTTTATGTGTTTGTATCTGTGTGTTTTGTTGGTTTATAATGGTGGGTTTGCCATTGTTCTGTGAAGGAAACTACTAAATGCTGAACAGCTGAAAGCCCTTTCTGCTGAGTCTTGTGTGTAAGAGAGAACATTCTGTGCAGGAATAATCCTTTCCAGCCAGGAGTGTCTTCTTCGTTTTTCCATTGGATCCTGCACAGGTAGGACACTCTACGGTACTGGAATTGTGGTAATTTTGTGTAGCTTTGCGGGGGGTGGAATGGACACCAAAAAGGAAATAAACCACAGAAGAAATACTCTTTGAAGGAGAGGAGTGGAATCTTGTACAGAGAAATGTCATTACAAGGAGAAAAGAATGATCTTTTTTTCTTTTGGTCAGTTTCTCTCCAACAGTAACTGGCTGCAAGAGTCAAAGCCCCAATTTTGAGGACATATCCTCTGGGGATCAACTATTGAAATTAAAGTCATTATATACATCTGATGTGATGCACCCTGGCCAGAATCCTCTTGGCGATGTACAGGTGTTTGAATTAAATTGGTTACCTTATCTCTGCGACAACCCACTAATAAAGGGGGCTGCAGTGACATTAGGAGACGTGCGTCCAGGTGTGCAACTAGCGATAATGTGAACAATATCTCATTGGTTAAAAGAAATGTCACATTGATTGTTGTGGGTTTTTTGGGCTATTTGGCCATGTTCTGGAGGTTGTTCTTCCTAACATTTCACCAGTCTCTGTGTTTGGCATCTTCAGAGGACAGGAGCTAGGAGAACACAGACAGAATTCTAGCTCCTGTCCTCTGAAGATGCTGGCCACAGAGACTGGCGAAACGTTAGGAAGAACAACCTCCAGAACATGGCCAAACAGCCCAAAAAACCCACAACAACCATCAGATCCCATCCATGAAAGCCTTTGAGAACACAAAATGTCACATTCCTTGTACCTTCTCCCCCCCCCCCCTTTAGCCAGCAGCTCACTGTTGTAAACAGATACTTCCTTCTGTAGATCTTTGAGATCAGCCAGCAGGGCACATTGAGATACTGGGCAGAAACCTGTATGTTCATGCCACTTGCTCAACAACCCATGTACCAGGAACATACCCAGGAACACCTCCTTGTGCAAGATCAGCAACGGTCCAACCTCTTGATCAACACTCTGGTACCACCAGTGTGCTGATAACACCCAACTCCATCTGCTTTTTAAGATCTCCCAGGAGGCTCTTCTCTCAGTCTCACCCAGCCCCCAAGTCCCAATTTCACTGTAAAATCTACAAGGAATAAAATATGCCATTGAAATGCAATTTTGCCTTTCAGCCTCATTTAATCCAGAGTTAGCCTGTTTTAGAACCTGGATGTGACCAGCCTGTCACTTCCTATTTCTGATTAGCCAGGGGGCATGTGCTGCATTTAAACAGCAAATGGTTCTCCCAAGGTTTCTGGGAGATGTGAAAAATGGAGAGGCTCTGGTGCAGGTCACCAAACATTGGGGGTTGGTGGGAAACAAGGGTTCCCAGCCGCTCAGAGGCTGCCTGTTCTGTTATATTAGACATTCAAAGAATCAGAAATTTTGTGTTTCTCAAGGATACCCATAAGCAGATACCGTTCATCTTTTTTTGGCTTAACCATCAACTGCTTCTTCCCAGGGATCATGCGGCTTGAAGCATCCTTCCTGTATATCAAGAAGTTATGAGATCTTTCATGGCCATGTCATTGGAAGATCCCAGATGCAGGGCTTGGCATCTCCATGGGAAGAACAGACACACTCATGAGAAGACCGTACTCACAAGGAAGCTAATACTCACAGGGACACCTCCCCTCCAGCTGAACACTCTGTCTTGGGGGCTTCCAACAGCTCTCCATGTCTTCAGTCTTCTTCGCTACAAGGACTGGGAGGTCATCCAACCTCCTTCTCCCACTATCCATAGGCTCAGCTCCTGGTTGTCGAAGGCAAGCACGGAAGAGGCTCCTGCTTCCTTCCTTTGGGAAATACTTGCACCGATCCTTTAGTCGTTGCTGGAAATGACCAAGCCTGGCAAGTTTGCTGGCCTTACCAGAGAGGCACACCCTGTATTCCTCATGTTAAATCCAGTGCTAATACATCATGATTAGAAGTGGGGAAAGAGAAAAAAGAACTGAAGAGGGCAAAGGAGATGATGCTCTTGACCTTAGAAATGAAATTTCTTTGCCTTCCCAGTAGCCAAGTCAATGATTGAATCTTCATGGTCTTGTGACTGTAGTGCCGCAAATTTTGGCTGTAGGAAACAAAAATGGAGAGAGCAGTGAGAACATATTGAAAGAGTCAGAAGAACAAGCTCCCACAATTAAAAAAAGAATCAAACGTGCTCATTGCCCTTTTAAAGCCCTTCACTCACCCCCTTCCCAGTGACTGTCTTAGGAGGCCAGTGGAGCCTATCTCCTGATTGTGATGGGGCGGGGGGAAGAGTGCCCGGTTCTGCTGCTGAGGACCTTCTGTCCTGCATGCACTATTCTTGTGTAGCTTTGCAGAGGGAGAAATGGACACAAAAGAGGAGAGAAACCTCAGAAGAAATACTGTTTGAAGGGAAAGAGTGGAATCTTTTACAGAGAAATCTCATAACAAGCAGAAAAGAAGGATATTTTGGGGAGGGGGTCACATTCTCTCCAAGACTGAGTGGCTGCAAGAGTCGCAACCCCAGTTTTGAGGACATCTCCTCTGAGGATCAACAATTCATAAAGTCTTTATTTATAAAAAAATTAGTAGATAGATAGATAGATAGATAGATAGATAGATAGATAGACAGACAGACAGACAGATAGATAGATAGATAGATAGATAGATAGATAGATAGATAGATAGATAGATAGATAGATAGATAGATAGATAGATAGATAGATATACGTGGATATAGATATTGATATATATATAGATACGTATCTCCATAATATCCATATGCTGAACATCTGAAAGCCCTTTCTGGTGAGTCTTGTGTGTAAGACAGAACATTCTGTGAAGGAATAATCCTGTCCAGCCAGGAGTGTCTTCTCTGCCTTTCTGCCGAATCCTGGACAGGTAGGACGCCCTACGGTACTGCAATTGTGGTAATCCTGTGTAGCTTTGCAAGGGGGGAAATGAACACAAAAGAGGAGAGAAACCTCAGAAGAAATACTCTTTGAAGGAGAGGAGTGGAATCTTGTAAAGAGAAATCTCATTACAAGGAGAAAAGAAGGATTTATTTTTTTTGGTGATCACATTCTCTCCAGGACTGAGTGGCTGCAAGAGTCACAGCCCCAGTTTTGAGGACATCTCCTCTGAGGATCAACCATTCATAAAGTCATTATATACATCTGACATGATGCACCCTGGCCAGAATTCTCTTGGTGATCTACAAGTCTTTCAGTTAAACTGGGTCGCTTACCTCTGCAACAGCCCGCTAATAAACTGGGCTGCAGGGATGTTATGACATATTAGTCCGGTTCTGCAACTAGCAGTAATGTGAACAATGTCTCATTGATTTCCAATAACTCCGAACAGAAAATTATACAGATTACCTTGTCCACATACATATCAGGAACAAGATTCTGCCTATTGTCTATTGCATGTGCATTCACAGAGTTTTTCTATCTTTATAAATAAAAATTTTATACTTATATATACTTGATAGATAGATAGATAGATAGATAGATAGATAGATAGATAGATAGATAGATAGATAGATAGATATAGATATAGATATAGATATAGATATAGATATAGATACGTATCTCCATAAAATCAATATATATATAAGACATATATGAGAGAGAGAGAGAGAGAGAGAGCAGATTTTTATGGGAAAAAGTGGAACAGAGCTATCACTGACAATAACCATGAGATACTGAAAGGTACCAGCAAACGGCCTGTTTTGACCTTCCTGTTCATGTCTACCTCTTTGAAAGAAAGGGAAGTAGGAAACGATGTGTCCTAGAGATTCATTACAAAGGAGACAAGAAAGTCTGGGGTTGAGAGACTGAGGGGTCTGGGAGTGTGTGCGGGGGGTGGTGCGCAAGTCTTTACATAAACCTTGTTCCTTGCTACTCCATGTTTGCAGCAGAACATCCAGAAACTACATTTCCCAACAACGCGTGAAGGAAACTTGCAGACACCAGCAATTGGAGAAAAACAGAAGCCATTGTTGTGTCGGCACTGTTTTTCATTCTCTATTTTCTCAGTGCTTCCTGAACAAACAAAGATAGTAATGCATGAGCGACAAACCCACAAGCTGGTCAATGAGCATCTTTCCCAATGAAGATGATGGAGCAGATTCGTGGTTTCTAGGTATCTTTGACTTGCCTTTCCTTTGGCAGCTCATTTCAATCAATTGTACCCTTTAAGGTCACCAAAATGTTTCAATTTATAGGGTTATGGTAATTTCACTTATATATATTGTAAATATAAATAAATAGCCAAATAATGAGAATAAAAAGCAATAGAATAATGGAAAGAGACATAGAGAAGACCTGGAAGAAGTCATTCATTGATCACTGCTCAAAGGAGAGACTCAGCTTTCTGCATAGATAGCCATTGGTTGGTAAAAACACCCAAGATTGCCACCACCTCCAGCTATTAACATACCTTGATCAGGAAGGGCCACCAGAAAGAGAAGGAAGAGCAGACTGTAGGCCTTCATAGCAGTGCAAAATCGGCCGTGGGTATTTGATTCTCTCCTTATGCCAAAGGACTGAAGAAGTCAAGCCTAGCCACACATTGGCGTTTCTGTGGCTTTTATATCACTCTCAACCTTACAACATATTAAACTGTTGAAACCTGACATGAGAACACGTTGAACAGCAAAGGGAATGGAAGATATTGGTGAGATACATCTCACCATACATTGGTGAGATACACGCCAAATTTCTCATTCTTGGCAATTTTCTGACTCTTATCACACTGATATTCCCCCTGAGACATCTCCCTTCATCAGCTTGAACCTCTGCTTCCTCAAAAATCCCTACATTCCACCCCCCTTGTTTTATGTGTTTGTATCTGTGTGTTTTGTTGGTTTATAATGGTGGGTTTGCCATTGTTCTGTGAAGGAAACTACTAAATGCTGAACAGCTGAAAGCCCTTTCTGCTGAGTCTTGTGTGTAAGAGAGAACATTCTGTGCAGGAATAATCCTTTCCAGCCAGGAGTGTCTTCTTCGTTTTTCCATTGGATCCTGCACAGGTAGGACACTCTACGGTACTGGAATTGTGGTAATTTTGTGTAGCTTTGCGGGGGGTGGAATGGACACCAAAAAGGAAATAAACCACAGAAGAAATACTCTTTGAAGGAGAGGAGTGGAATCTTGTACAGAGAAATGTCATTACAAGGAGAAAAGAATGATCTTTTTTTCTTTTGGTCAGTTTCTCTCCAACAGTAACTGGCTGCAAGAGTCAAAGCCCCAATTTTGAGGACATATCCTCTGGGGATCAACTATTGATTAAGTCATTATATACATCTGATGTGATGCACCCTGGCCAGAATCCTCTTGGCGATGTACAGGTGTTTGAATTAAATTGGTTACCTTATCTCTGCGACAACCCACTAATAAAGGGGGCTGCAGTGACATTAGGAGACGTGCGTCCAGGTGTGCAACTAGCGATAATGTGAACAATATCTCATTGGTTAAAAGAAATGTCACATTGATTGTTGTGGGTTTTTTGGGCTATTTGGCCATGTTCTGGAGGTTGTTCTTCCTAACATTTCACCAGTCTCTGTGTTTGGCATCTTCAGAGGACAGGAGCTAGGAGAACACAGACAGAATTCTAGCTCCTGTCCTCTGAAGATGCTGGCCACAGAGACTGGCGAAACGTTAGGAAGAACAACCTCCAGAACATGGCCAAACAGCCCAAAAAACCCACAACAACCATCAGATCCCATCCATGAAAGCCTTTGAGAACACAAAATGTCACATTCCTTGTACCTTCTCCCCCCCCCCCTTTAGCCAGCAGCTCACTGTTGTAAACAGATACTTCCTTCTGTAGATCTTTGAGATCAGCCAGCAGGGCACATTGAGATACTGGGCAGAAACCTGTATGTTCATGCCACTTGCTCAACAACCCATGTACCAGGAACATACCCAGGAACACCTCCTTGTGCAAGATCAGCAACGGTCCAACCTCTTGATCAACACTCTGGTACCACCAGTGTGCTGATAACACCCAACTCCATCTGCTTTTTAAGATCTCCCAGGAGGCTCTTCTCTCAGTCTCACCCAGCCCCCAAGTCCCAATTTCACTGTAAAATCTACAAGGAATAAAATATGCCATTGAAATGCAATTTTGCCTTTCAGCCTCATTTAATCCAGAGTTAGCCTGTTTTAGAACCTGGATGTGACCAGCCTGTCACTTCCTATTTCTGATTAGCCAGGGGGCATGTGCTGCATTTAAACAGCAAATGGTTCTCCCAAGGTTTCTGGGAGATGTGAAAAATGGAGAGGCTCTGGTGCAGGTCACCAAACATTGGGGGTTGGTGGGAAACAAGGGTTCCCAGCCGCTCAGAGGCTGCCTGTTCTGTTATATTAGACATTCAAAGAATCAGAAATTTTGTGTTTCTCAAGGATACCCATAAGCAGATACCGTTCATCTTTTTTTGGCTTAACCATCAACTGCTTCTTCCCAGGGATCATGCGGCTTGAAGCATCCTTCCTGTATATCAAGAAGTTATGAGATCTTTCATGGCCATGTCATTGGAAGATCCCAGATGCAGGGCTTGGCATCTCCATGGGAAGAACAGACACACTCATGAGAAGACCGTACTCACAAGGAAGCTAATACTCACAGGGACACCTCCCCTCCAGCTGAACACTCTGTCTTGGGGGCTTCCAACAGCTCTCCATGTCTTCAGTCTTCTTCGCTACAAGGACTGGGAGGTCATCCAACCTCCTTCTCCCACTATCCATAGGCTCAGCTCCTGGTTGTCGAAGGCAAGCACGGAAGAGGCTCCTGCTTCCTTCCTTTGGGAAATACTTGCACCGATCCTTTAGTCGTTGCTGGAAATGACCAAGCCTGGCAAGTTTGCTGGCCTTACCAGAGAGGCACACCCTGTATTCCTCATGTTAAATCCAGTGCTAATACATCATGATTAGAAGTGGGGAAAGAGAAAAAAGAACTGAAGAGGGCAAAGGAGATGATGCACTTGACCTTAGAAATGAAATTTCTTTGCCTTCCCAGTAGCCAAGTCAATGATTGAATCTTCATGGTCTTGTGACTGTAGTGCCGCAAATTTTGGCTGTAGGAAACAAAAATGGAGAGAGCAGTGAGAACATATTGAAAGAGTCAGAAGAACAAGCTCCCACAATTAAAAAAAGAATCAAACGTGCTCATTGCCCTTTTAAAGCCCTTCACTCACCCCCTTCCCAGTGACTGTCTTAGGAGGCCAGTGGAGCCTATCTCCTGATTGTGATGGGGCGGGGGGAAGAGTGCCCGGTTCTGCTGCTGAGGACCTTCTGTCCTGCATGCACTATTCTTGTGTAGCTTTGCAGAGGGAGAAATGGACACAAAAGAGGAGAGAAACCTCAGAAGAAATACTGTTTGAAGGGAAAGAGTGGAATCTTTTACAGAGAAATCTCATAACAAGCAGAAAAGAAGGATATTTTGGGGAGGGGGTCACATTCTCTCCAAGACTGAGTGGCTGCAAGAGTCGCAACCCCAGTTTTGAGGACATCTCCTCTGAGGATCAACAATTCATAAAGTCTTTATTTATAAAAAAATTAGTAGATAGATAGATAGATAGATAGATAGATAGACAGACAGACAGACAGATAGATAGATAGATAGATAGATAGATAGATAGATAGATAGATAGATAGACAGATAGATAGACAGATGATAGATAGATAGATAGATAGATAGATAGACAGACAGATAGATAGATAGATAGATAGATAGATAGATAGATAGATAGATAGATAGATAGATAGATAGATAGATAGATAGATAGATAGATAGATAGATAGATAGATAGATAGATATACGTGGATATAGATATTGATATATATATAGATACGTATCTCCATAATATCCATATGCTGAACATCTGAAAGCCCTTTCTGGTGAGTCTTGTGTGTAAGACAGAACATTCTGTGAAGGAATAATCCTGTCCAGCCAGGAGTGTCTTCTCTGCCTTTCTGCCGAATCCTGGACAGGTAGGACGCCCTACGGTACTGCAATTGTGGTAATCCTGTGTAGCTTTGCAAGGGGGGAAATGAACACAAAAGAGGAGAGAAACCTCAGAAGAAATACTCTTTGAAGGAGAGGAGTGGAATCTTGTAAAGAGAAATCTCATTACAAGGAGAAAAGAAGGATTTATTTTTTTTGGTGATCACATTCTCTCCAGGACTGAGTGGCTGCAAGAGTCACAGCCCCAGTTTTGAGGACATCTCCTCTGAGGATCAACCATTCATAAAGTCATTATATACATCTGACATGATGCACCCTGGCCAGAATTCTCTTGGTGATCTACAAGTCTTTCAGTTAAACTGGGTCGCTTACCTCTGCAACAGCCCGCTAATAAACTGGGCTGCAGGGATGTTATGACATATTAGTCCGGTTCTGCAACTAGCAGTAATGTGAACAATGTCTCATTGATTTCCAATAACTCCGAACAGAAAATTATACAGATTACCTTGTCCACATACATATCAGGAACAAGATTCTGCCTATTGTCTATTGCATGTGCATTCACAGAGTTTTTCTATCTTTATAAATAAAAATTTTATACTTATATATACTTGATAGATAGATAGATAGATAGATAGATAGATAGATAGATAGATAGATAGATAGATAGATAGATAGATAGATAGATAGATAGATAGATATAGATATTGATATAGATATAGATATAGATACTTATCTCCATAAAATCAATATATATATAAGACATATATGAGAGAGAGAGAGAGAGAGAGAGAGAGAGAGCAGATTTTTATGGGAAAAAGTGGAACAGACCTATCACTGACAATAACCATGAGATACTGAAAGGTACCAGCAAACAGCCTGTTTTGACCTTCCTGTTCATGTCTACCTCTTTGAAAGAAAGGGAAGTAGGAAACGATGTGTCCTAGAGATTCATTACAAAGGAGACAAGAAAGTCTGGGGTTGAGAGACTGAGGGGTCTGGGAGTGTGTGCGGGGGGTGGTGCGCAAGTCTTTACATAAACCTTGTTCCTTGCTACTCACTTTTTGCAGCAGAACATCCAGAAACTACATTTCCCAACAACGTGTGAAGGAAACTTGCAGACACCAGCAATTGGAGAGAAACAGAAGCCATTGTTCTGTTTGCACTGTTTTTCATTCTCTATTTTCTCAGTGCTTCCTGAACAAACAAAGATAGTAATGCATGAGCGACAAACCCACAAGCTGGTCAATGAGCAGTGGTGCATCTTTCCCAATGAAGATGATGGAGCAGATTCGTGGATCCTAGATATTTTATCACTTGACTACCTTTGGCAGCGCATTTCAAAAAATTGTACGCGTTAGGGTCACCAAAATTTTTCAATTTATAGGGTTATGGTAACTTCACTCATATATATTGTAACTATTAATAAATAGCCAAATAATGAGAATAAAAAGCAATAGAATAATGGAAAGAGACATAGAGAAGACCTGGAAGAAGTCATTCATTGATCACTGCTCAAAGGAGGGAATGAGGTACCCATAGTTTGGTAAGTACACCCAAGATTGCCACCACCTCCAGCCATGAACATACCTTGATCAGGAAGGGCCACCGGAAAGAGAAGGAAGAGCAGACTGTAGGCCTTCATAACAGTGGCAAAATCGGCCGTGGGTATTTGATTCTGCTCTCCTTATGCCAGAGGACTGAAGAAGTCAAGCCTGGCAGCACGTTGGCATTTCTGTGGCTTTTATATCACTCCCATCTTTATGACATATCAAACTATTGAAACCTGACATGAGAACACGTTGAGCAGCAAAGGGAATGGAAGATATTGGTGAGACATTTTCAGCTGCTATAAGGAGATTATTTTGCATTCACGTCTGGACAGAGAGACAGAGTTGGGTGAGATGTCAGGGAGACAGGAAGGATGTAGTCATTGTATATCAAAACACCTCAGAAGCTGTAAAGTTGTCTTCCCTGGTGAATCTGGGCCTAGAAGCCCTCCACATGTAAATTATCTCCCCCCCTCAAAGGGCCAGGTCCCTTGAAAAACAAGCTATTTCACATTTGAATGAGCATGCTGGGGGAGGTCATCTGGAGATTCGGAATTTTGTATCACCAGGATGTAAATGACATCCAAGGCTGTAGCTTCTTCCATCATTCTGCAGGAGATGCTGTTCTGTCCCTTCAGCGCTGCCTGGATGCTGTATAGGAATGTATGCGGGCAAACAGATTGAGGCTGAAGCCAGACAACATGAAGGTCATTTCGGTCAGTTTTCCTAATGTCGGTGGATTGGGTGGTTCTCTCTTTTTGGGGGAGCACTCTCTCTCCTATGGATGATGTTCCCAGCTTTGGTGTCCTTCTGGACCCAGATCGGTTAGTGGATACCCAGATAACATTTGTGGTCTGGTCTGCCTGTTTCCATGTTAGGTGTATTGCTCAGATGACACGTACCTTGACACCCGTTCCCCCACCATGCTAGTCCATGCATTGACAGTCTCACGACTAGAATCCTGCCAGTCTCTCTGCATGGGACTGCCCATGAAACTGATACAGAGACTTCAAGAGGTCCAGAACAGGGCAGCCTGGCTACTGAGTGGAGTCAATAAATACCAATATATCTTCCCTAATTTGACCACCTTACAAGGGTTACCAGTCCAACTCCAGATCAGCTTCAAGGTGATGGTGTTACCATATCAAGCCCAAAATGTTTTGGCATCTCAGTTCTTGGCAGAATGCCTACTTCCAAAAGGGTCTCTCCATCCAACCCACCAATCTATACTGGATGGCTGAGGTTGCTAACCCTGAGAACCTCCCAGAGGGAGAAAAATAGGAACTGGGCTTTCTCAGCTATTGCTCCTTGGTTATGGAACAAACTCCCACCCACAATCCGCCTGGCCCCTTCGCTGGCGATTTTAAAGAAATGATTAAAACTCTGTTGTTTCAGCAGGCCTTTCAAGATAGACTGTCTGTGGAGACTGCTGAATCTATAAGCCTTTCAACTGATGCAACTCTTGCCTGCTTTTAAATGACTTAATGTGTTTGGAAATACAGTGTCCCTTTTGTGTTTATTTTGAATTTTGAGTTATGTTGTGTTACGACTACTATTGTTATTTTTATATTTTAAATCGTACAGGGTTGACTTTGGCCAGATGGGTGTAATAAAAATCCTGGTCAATCGTATCCAATCCAATCCAATCCTATCAATCAATTGGTTGATAAATCCATCCATCCATCCATCCATCCATCCATCCATTGTATACACATTTGTTATGTAGCTTCGCTCTTCCTTTTACATCAGAATCAGCATTGCTAACTCAAAGTAACTGGCTCCAATCAAATAACAGAAGATCCACAGAATGTTTCAATCAGCATTTAGCATTTTATTGGTGTTGCATTTCACAGAAGAGATTCTTGCAAGCAGAGGGGGAAGCATCTAGCAGATCCAGTGAAGCAAAATCCAAAGTTTGTATGCAGCAAACAGCTTTCTTTCCCTCCAGGACCCAGGAAGGTAACTTCTCCATTGTTTTAACCAAACAATCTGCAGAGAAGAGCAAAGGTTTACTTTATTTAAGGACTCTATCCAGAATATCCCTGCTTTCATGCAAATGAGGAATATTTTTGCCAAAAGACCAGTTCATCCTTAGACCTAAATATGTAATATTGACAGCTTCCGTTCTATTTCTCGGTTTCAGTGTTCTGATTATTGGCATGAGGAGTACACTCCAAGTTTCTCATTCGTGCCAATTTTCTGAGTCTTTTCACACTGATATTCCGCCTGAGACATCTCCCTTCATCAACTTGAACCTCTGCTTCCCCAAAAATCCCTACATCCCCCCCTTTTTTTATGTGTTTGTATCTGTGTGTTTGTTGGTTGGTGTGTTGGTGGTTTTTTTCCATTGTTCTGTGAAGGAAACTACTAAATGCTGAATATCTGAAAGCCCTTTCTGGTGAGTCTTGTGTGTAAGAGAAAACATTCTGTGCAGGAATAATCCTCTCCAGCCAGGAGTGTCTTCTCAGCCTTTCTGCCGAATCCTGGACAGGTAGGATGCCCTACGGTACTGCAATTGTGGTAATCTTGTGTAGCTTTGCAAGGGGGGGAAATGAACACAAAAGAGGAGAGAAACCTCAGAAGAAATACTCTTTGAAGGGGAAGAGTGAAATCTTGTAAAGAGAAATCTCATTACAAGGAGAAAAGAAGGATTTATTTTTTTTGGTGATCACATTCTCTCCAAGACTGAGTGGCTGCAAGAGTCACAGCCCCAGTTTTGAGGACATCTCCTCTGAGGATCAACCATTCATAAAGTCATTATATACATCTGACATCATGCACCCTGGCCAGAATTCTCTTGGTGATCTACAAGTCTTTCAGGTAAACTGGGTCGCTTACCTCTGCAACAGCCCACTAATAAACTGGGCTGCAGGGATGTTATGACATATTAGTCCGGTTCTGCAACTAGCAGTAATGTGAACAATATCTCATTGATTTCCAATAACTCCAAACAGAAAATTATGCAGATTACCTTGTCCACATATATATCAGGAACAAGATTCTGCCTATTGTCTATTGCATGTGTATTCACGGAGTTTTTCTATCTTTATATATAAAAGATTTATGCTTATATATACTTAGATAGGTAGATAGATAGATAGATAGATAGATAGATAGATAGATAGATAGATAGATAGATATAGATATTGATATAGATACGTATCTTCATAAAATCAATATATATATAAGACATATATGAGAGAGAGAGAGGAGAGAGAGAGAGAGAGAGAGAGCAGATTTTTATGGGAAAAAGTGGAACAGACCTATCACTGACAATAACCATGAGATACTGAAAGGTACGAGCAAACGGCCTGTTTTGACCTTCCTGTTCATGTCTACCTCTTTGAAAGAAAGGGAAGTAGGAAACGATGTGTCCTAGAGATTCATTACAAAGGAGACAAGAAAGTCTGGGGTTGAGAGACTGAGGGGTCTGGGAGTGTGTGCGGGGGGGGGGGGGTGCGCAAGTCTTTACATAAACCTTGTTCCTTGCTACTCACTGTTTGCAGCAGAACATCCAGAAACTACATTTCCCAACAACGCGTGAAGGAAACTTGCAGACACCAGCAATTGGAGAAAAACAGAAGCCATTGTTCTGCTTGCACTGTTTTTCATTCTCTATTTTCTCAGTGCTTCCTGAACAAGCAAAGATAGTAATGCATGAGCGTCAAACCCACAGGCTGGTCAATGAGCATCTTTCCCAATGAAGATGATGGAGCAGATTCGTGGTTTCTAGGTATCTTTGACTTGCCTTTCCTTTGGCAGCTCATTTCAGTCAATTGTACCCTTTAAGGTCACCAAAATATTTCAATTTATAGGGTTATGGTAATTTCACTTATATATATTGTAAATATAAATAAATAGCCAAATAATGAGAATAAAAAGCAATAGAATAATGGAAAGAGATATAGAGAAGACCTGGAAGAAGTCATTCATTGATCACTGCTCAAAGGAGAGACTGAGCTTTCTGCATAGATAGCCATTGGTTGGTAAAAACACCCAAGATTGCCACCACTTCCAGCTATGAACATACCTTGATCAGGAAGGGCCACCAGAAAGAGAAATAAGAGCAGAATGTAGGTCTTCATAGCAGTGGCAAAATCGGCCGTGGGTATTTGATTCTCCTCTCCTTATGCCAAAGGACTGAAGAAGTCAAGCCTGGCCATACATTGGCGTTTCTGTGGCTTTTATATCACTCTCAATCTTACAACATATTAAACTGTTGAAACCTGACATGAGAACACGTTGAACAGCAAAGGGAATGGAAGATATTGGTGAGAAATGTTTAGCTGTTGCAAAGAGTGGATTAAGCATTGACTTCTGGACAGAGAGACAGAGTTGGGTGAGATGTTAGGGAAGCTGACCAGGCAATTTCTGTTGTCTAATTCTATCTGAGGCCCCCTGTGTATTTTTCTGGTTCCATAATTTGTTTTGTTTCATTTTTGTCTACTGTGATTACTGAAACCTGGCTTGGCAGAGAGGGTGGGGTGGCCCTCTCTCTAACATGTCCACATGGGTACTGCAACTGACATCAGGGGAGACTGGAAGGATGTAGTCATTGTATATCAAAACACCTTAGAGGCTGTAAGGATATCTTCCCTGGTGAATCTGGGCCTAGAACCCCTCCACATATAAATTATCCCCGCCTTCAAAGAGCAAGGTCCCTTGAAAAACAAGCTATTTCACATTTGTATGAGCGTGCTGGGGGAGGTCATCTGGAGATTTGGACTTTTGTATCACCAGCATGAAGATGACACCAAAGGCTGTCGCTTCTTCCATCATTCTGCAGGAGATGCTGTTCTGTCCCTTCAGCGCTGCCTGGATGCTGTATTGGAATGTATGGGGGCTAACAGATTGAGGCTGAAGCCAGACAACATGAAGGTCCCTTTGGGCGGTTTTCCTAATGTCAGTGGATTGGGTGGTTCTCTCTTTTGGGGGAGCACTCTCTCTCCAATGGATGATGTTCCCAGCTTTGGTGTCCTTCTGGACCTAGATCTGTTAGTCGATACCCAGATAACATTTGTGGTCTGGTCTGCCTGTTTCCAAATTAGGTGTTTTGCTCAGCTGACACGTACCTTGACACCCGTTCCCCCACCATGCTTGTCCATGCATTGACAGTCTGAAGACTAGAATCCTGCCAGTCTCTCTGCATGGGACTGCCCATGAAACTGATACAGAGACTTCAAGAGGTCCAGAATAGGGCAGCCTGGCTACTGAGTGGAGTCAATAAATACCAATATATCTTCCCTAATTTGACCACCTTACAAGGGTTACCGGTCCAACTCCAGATCAGCTTCAAGGTGATGGTGTTACCCTATCAAGCCCAAAATATTTTGGCATCTCAGTTCTTGGCAGAATGACTACTTCCAAAAGGGTCTCTGTCCAACCCACCCAATCTATACTGGATGGCTTAGGATGCTAAACCTGAGTGAAGCCCGGAGGGAGAAAACAAGGAATCGGGGCTTCTCAGCTGTTGCTCCTTGGTTATGGAACAAACTACCACCCACAATCCGCCTGGCCCCTTCACTGGCGATTTTTAAGAAATCATTAATAACTCTGTTGTTCCAGCAGGCCTTTCAAGATAATCTGTCTGTGGAGACTGCTGAATCTATAAGCCTTTCAACTGATGCAACTCTTGCCCGCTTTTAAATGACTTATTGTGTTTGGAAAGTCCCTTTTGTGTTTATTTTGAATTTTGAGTTATGTTGCATTATGACTACTATTGTTATTTTTATATTTTAAATTGTACATGGTTGACTTTGGCCAGATGGGTGTTATAAAAATCCAGGTCAATCGTATCCAATCCAATCCAATCCGATCGATTGATTGGTTGATAAATCCATCCATCCATCCATCCATCTATCCATTGTGCACACATTTGTTATATAGCTTCGCTCTTCCTTTTACATCAGAATCAGCATTGCTAACTCGATGTAACTGGCTCCAAAAAAATAATAGAAGATCCAGATAATGTTTCAATCAGCATTTAGCATTTTATTGGTGTTGCATTTCACAGAAGAGATTATTGCAAGCAGAGGGGGAAGCATCTAGCAGATCCAGTGAAGCAAAATCCAATGTTTGTAGGAAGCGAACAGCTTTCTTTCCCTCCAGGACTCAGGAAGCTGATGTCTCCATTGTTTTAACCAACCAATCTGCAGAGAAGAGCAAAGGTTTACTTTATTTAAGGACTCTATCCAGAATATCCCTGCTTTCATGCAAATGAAGAACATTTTTGCAAAAAAGACCAGTTCATCCTTAGACCTAAATATGTAATTTTGACTGCTTCCATTCTATTTCTGTGTTCACTGTTCTGATTAGTGACATGAGGAGTATACGCCAAATTTCTCATTCTTGGCAGTTTTCAGACTCTTATCACACTGATATTCCCCCTGAGACATCTCCCTTCATCAGTTTGAACCTCTGCTTCCCCAAAAATCCCTACACCCCCCCCCTTTTTTATGTGTTTGTATGTGTGTGTTTTGTTGGTTGATATGTTGGTGGGTTTGCCATTGTTCTGTGAGGGAAACTACTAAATGCTGAACAGCTGAAAGCCCTTTCTGGTGAGTCTTGTGTGTAAGAGAGAGCATTCTGTGCAGGAATAATCCTTTCTAGCCAGGAGTGCCTTCTCCACTTTTCCATTAAATCCTGCACAGGTAGGACGCCCTACAGTACTGGAATTGTAGTAATTTTGTGTATCTTTGCAGGGGGGAAATGGACACAAAAGAGGAAAGAAACCTCAGAAGAAATACTCTTTGAAGGGGAAGAGTGGAATCTTGTACAGAGAAATCTCATTACAAGGAGAAAATAAGGATCTTTTTTATTTTTATTTTTGGTGATCACATTCTCTCCAAGACTGAGTGGCTGCAAGAGTCACAGCCCCAGTTTTGAGGACATCTCCTCTGAGGATCAACCATTCATAAAGTCATTATATACTTGTGACATGATGCACCCTGGCCAGAATCCTCTTGGCGATCTACAAGTCTTTCAGTTAAACTGGGTCGCTTACCTCTGCGACAACCCGCTAATAAACCGGGCTGCAGGGATGTTATGACACATTAGTCCAGTTGTGCAACTAGCAGTAATGTGAACAATATCTCATTGGTTTCCAGTAACTCTGAACAGAAAATTATGCAGATTACCTTGTCCACATATAAATCAGGAACAAAATTCTGCCTATTCTCTATTGCATGTGTATTCACAGAGTTTTTCTATCTTTATATATAAAAAAATTAGTATATACTTAGATAGATAGATAGATAGATAGACAGACAGACAGACAGACAGACAGATAGACGTGGATATAGATATAGATATAGATACGTATCTCCATAATATCCATATATATATGAGACATATATATAAGAGAGAGAGAGAGAGAGCAAGAGCAGATTATTAGGGGAAAACGTCGAACAGACCCATCACTGACAATAACCATGAGATACTGAAAGGTAACAGCAAACAGACTGTTTTGACCTTCCTGTTCATGTCTACCTCTTTGAAAGAAAGGGAAATAGGAAACGATGTGTCCTAGAGATTCATTACAAAGGAGACAAGAAAGTGTGGGGTTGAGAGACTGAGGGGTCTATGTGTGGTGTGTGTGTGTGTGCGCAAGTCTTTACATAAACCTTGTGCCTTGCTACTCACTGTTTGCAGCAGAACATCCAACACAAAAGAGGAAAGAAACCTCAGAAGAAGTACTCTTTGAAGGGGAGGAGTGGAATGTTGTACAGAGAAATCTCATTACAAGTAGAAAAGAAGGATCTTTTTTTCTTTTGGTCAGTTTCTCTCCAACAGTAACTGGCTGCAAGAGTCACAGCCCCAGTTTTGAGGACATCTCCTCTGAGGATCAACCATTGATGAAGTCATTATATACATCCGACATGATGCACCCTGGCCAGAATCCTCTTGGCGATCTACAAGTGTTTGAATTAAATTGGTTACCTTACCTCTGTGACAACCCGCTAATAAAGGGAGCTGCAGTGACATTAGGAGATGTGTGTCCAGGTGTGCAACTAGCGATAATGTGAATGATAACTTATTGGTTCCCAGTAACCCTGCACAGCAAATTATGCAGCTTAACTTGCCCACACATGACAAAATGTGTCCTGGAGATTCCTTACAAAGAGGACAAGGGAATCAGGGGTGAGAGACTGAGAGGTCTGTGTGGCTGTGGCTGTGCATTTATTTACTTAAACCTTGTTACTTGCTACTTACTTTTTACAGCAGAACATCGAGAGACTGCATTTTCCAACAACACCAAAAGGAAAGGTGCAGGAATTGCCAAATGCAAAAACACAGAAACCATGGTTGCGTCGGCACTGTGCTGCATTCTGTATTTTCCCAGTGCTTCCTGTACAAACAAAGATAGTAACTGATGAGTGACAAACCCACATGCAGATCAATGAGCAGTGGTGGCTCTTTCCCAATGAGGATGCTGAAGCAGATTAGTGGCTCCCAGATATTTTTCACTTGCTTAACCCTTGGTAGCTCATTTCCATAAATTGTACTCTTCAAGGTCGCCAATTTTTTTAAATATATAGTGTTATGGTAATTTCACATGTATATGACATAACTGTAAATAAATAGCCAAAAAATGGGATTAAAAAAGCAATTGAAGAATGGAAAGAGACATAGAGAAACCTGGAAGAAGTCATTCATTGATCACTGCTCACAGGAGAGACTGTGGTGCCTGCGTATATATCCATTGGTTGGTAAATATACCTAAGATTGCCACCACCTCCAGCCATGAACATACCTTGATCAGGAAGGGCCACTAGGAGCAGAAGGAAGAGCAGACTGTAGGTCTTCATAGCAGTGGAAAAATCAACAGTGGGTTTCAGATTTTGCTGTCCTTATGCCAGAGGACTGAAGAAGTCAAGCCTGGCAGCACATTGGCATTTCTGTGGCTTTTATATCACTCCCAACCTTACAACATATTAAACTGATGAAATCTGATATGACAACATGTTGAACAGCAAAGGGACTGGAAGACATTGCAGAGAAATGTTCAGCCGTTGCAAGGAGAGGCTTTAGCATTGACTCCTGGACAGAGAGATAGAGTTCGGTAAGATCTTAGGGAAAGTGAACAAACAAAATCTGTGCAACCGTTTGCATTTTTCTGGTTCTACTGTATCTTTTGCTTCATTTTTAACTAGAATTATTCTTAAGTGAATCACACCATGGATAGAAATTCTTATGGAGTTTCTATAGTTCAATGAAATATCATCGAAGTCTAGAATCATTCACTCACAGTTTTACAGAACTCTAGAACTGGAAGGGATGACCGGGTTCATCATGTCCACATTGCTGCCAGAACATGTAATCCATAGCTCAACCATGGCTGGCAAGTGGTCCTCTAACTCCTGCTTAAAAACCTTCCAAAGCAGGAGAGTCCACCACCCTTTGAATCAGTCCATTCCCCTTAACGACTCCTTAAGTTAACGACTCAGGAAGCACAAAGTTGCCCCCATGAAGCAATGAATAACGAAGTTATTTGTCGATTCATGTGGGGTTATTGTATTCGTGGGGGACTCTGGAACCCACAAATATGAAGCGATGAATATTTAACAAATTGGCTATTTTCGACAAAAAAGCCGATCCATTTTAATATTCGTCCCATCTCTAATCTTTACCATAGTCTCTCGAGACTGAAGGATGCATACAATTACATTGATGGATGGATGGATGGATGGATGGATGGATGGATTGAAAATATTTTTACTCTGCCTTTCTCCTTGAAAAGGACCCAACACAGCTTACAACAATGAAAGAAGATATTTAAAGTAGAAAACAGCGAGTATACAAGCGTCATTCACATAATTAAAGATAATATTTAAAACTACATCTTACATCATTAATAGGCAATATTAAGGCAAAGATCAATAAGCATAGAATTTTTTTTAAAAAAATTACCACTCAGTTAAATGGAAAACACAAGTAGTATTAATAATCCAATCAAAGCAGTAATGCATAGCAATCAGATGAAGATCACACACAGGTAGCTGGTTACTGAGGGAAGGTTTGCCTGAAGAGAAAAGTCTTTGCCTGCTTGAGGAAGGGCTGCAAAGATGGGGCCAGGCTGGCCTCCAGTGGGAGGGAGTTCCAAAGTCTGGGAGCAGCCACCAAGAAGGCCCTCTCCGGTGTCCCCACCAGATGCACTTTTGAAGATGGTGGAACTGAGAGAACTAGGCCTCTCCTGATGGTGTTAACCCCTGAGCTGGCTAATAATGGGAGATGCAGTCTTTGAGATAGCTTGGGCCCAAGCCATTGAGGGTTTTATAGGTGAGACCTAGCACTTTGATTTGTACCCAGTAACTGTTCAGCAGCCAGTGGAGCAGCTGTAAAAGGGGGGATTATGTGATCCCTGCCACCAGCCCCCGTCAGGAATCTGGCTGCTGCGTTTTGGACCCATTGAAATTTCCTGATATTTTCCACCAGTGGCCCCAAATAGAGTGAATTACAGTAATCCAGCCAGGAAGTAACTAGGATGTGTACCACAGGGACCAAATTAGATCTCTGCAGAAATAGACATAGCTTGTGCACTAGTTTATCGGCATCAGGAACTGGTGGGTGCCCAAAGTAGAATAGGAGGAATATTTTAGTTTCTCTCAGTGTACCTATGCTGGGTCAAGGGCTCACATTTTGGACTGCTCCTCACCCTAATTATCTTTCTCCAAGCTGAAAGCACAGGAGGATACATAATGCAAGACAATGTTGTCATGCAAGAGGTTTCTGAGTGTTTAAGTATCCAAATGGCTGCCCTTATCCCTCCCAGTCCAATTGGAAAATGCAATACTCTTCAACTTTGCTGTAAACATTTCATAGCACCAGGGAACAGGTCTGTTATCTGGAGTAGATCCACTGAGTAAACAACGACTAAGCTGGGACACCAACACAAGTGGGATTAAGTCTGCACCTATGGAAACTCCCAGATAACTTTTTAAAAGAAATGTCACATTGATTGTTGTGGGTTTTTTGGGCTATTTGGCCATGTTCTGGAGGTTGTTCTTCCTAACATTTCACCAGTCTCCGTGTTTGGCATCTTCAGAGGACAGGAGCTAGGAGAACACAGACAGAATTCTAGCTCCTGTCCTCTGAAGATGCCGGCCACAGAAACTGGCAAAATGTTAGGAAGAACAACCTCCAGAACATGGCCAAACAGCTCAAAAAACCCACAACAACCATCAGATCCCGGCCATGAAAGCCTTTGAGAACACAAAATGTCACATTCCTTGTACCTTCTCCTACCACCCTCCCTTTAGCCAGCAGCTCACTGTTGTACAGAGATACTTCCTTCTGTAGATCTTTGAGATCAGCCAGCAGGGCACATTGAGATACTGGGCAGAAACCTGTATGTTCATGCCACTTGCTCAACAACCCATGTACCAGTCACCCAGGAACACCTCCTTGTGCAAGATCAGCAACGGTCCAACCTCTTGATCAACACTCTGGTACCACCAGTGTGCTGATAACTCCCAACTCCATTTGCTTTTTAAGATCTCCCAGGAGGCTCTTCTCTCAGTCTCTCAGGCCCCAATGTGTGGTCACCCAGCCCCCAAGTCCCAATTTCACTGTAAAATCTACAAGGAATAAAATATACCATTGAAATGCAATTTTGCCTTTCAGCCTCATTTAAAACAGAGTTAGCCTGTTTTAGAACCTGGATGTGACCAGCCTGTCACTTCCTATTTCTGATTAGCCAGGGGGCATGTGCTGCATTTAAACGGCAAATGGTTCTCCCAAGGTTTCTGGGAGATGTGAAAAATGGAGAGGCTCTGGTGCAGCTCACCAAACATTGGGGGTTGGTGGGAAACAAGGGTTCCCAGCCTCTCAGAGGTTGCCTGTTCTGTTATATTAGACATTCAAAGAATCAGAAATTTTGTGTTTCTCAAGGATACCCATAAGCAGATACCGTTCATCTTTTTTTTTGCTTAACCATCAACTGCTTCTTCCCAGGGATCATGCGGCTTGAAGCATCCTTCCTGTATATCAAGAAGTTATGAGATCTTTCATGGCCATGTCATTGGAAGATCCCAGATGCAGGGCTTGGCATCTCCATGGGAAGAACAGACACACTCATGAGAAGACCGTACTCACAAGGAAGCTAATACTCACAGGGACACTTCCCCTCCAGCTGAACACTCTGTCTTGGGGGCTTCCAACAGCTCTCCATGTCTTCAGTCTTCTTCGCTACAAGGACTGGGAGGTCATCCAACCTCCTTCTCCCACTATCCATAGGCTCAGCTCCTGGTTGTCGAAGGCAAGCACGGAAGAGGCTCCTGCTTCCTTCCTTTGGGAAATACTTGCACCGATCCTTTGGTCGTTGCTGGAAATGACCAAGCCTGGCAAGTTTGCTGGCCTTACCAGAGAGGCACACCCTGTATTCCTCATGTTAAATCCAGTGCTAATACATCATGATTAGAAGTGGGGAAAGAGAAAAAAGAACTGAAGAGGGCAAAGGACCTTAGAAATGAAATTTCTTTGCCTTCCCAGTAGCCAAGTCAATGATTGAATCTTCATGGTCTTATGACTGTAGTGCCACAAATTTTGGCTGTAGGAAACAAAAATGGAGAGAGCAGTGAGAACATATTGAAAGAGTCAG
The DNA here is from genome assembly GCA_037013535.1 of Intellagama lesueurii. Taxonomy (NCBI): domain Eukaryota; kingdom Metazoa; phylum Chordata; class Lepidosauria; order Squamata; family Agamidae; genus Intellagama; species Intellagama lesueurii. The sequence goes on along the minus strand of JBAJHW010000001.1, from coordinate 346,398,405 downwards.
AAGAACAAGCTCCCACAATTAAAAAAAAGAATCAAACATGCTCACTGCCCTTTTAAAGCCCTTCACTCACCCCCTTCCCAGTGACTGTCTTAGGAGGCCAGTGGAGCCTATCTCCTGATTGTGATGGGGCGGCGGGGGGGGGGGGGGGGGAAGAGTGCCCGGTTCTGCTGCTGAGGACCTTCTGTCCTGCATGCACTATTGAGTATATCACTTGCACTTGCCATTTCCCTTTTCCCATTCATCACAATGCCTTCCTCATGGACAACAGAAAATACACAAATACTATGATGGACATGGACAGGTATAGGATTGCAATGTCACCAAAAAGAACAGTGCAGGTTGTTCCCAAAATGTGTGTGTCTTGTATTCAGGTGATGATGGGGTGGGAGGCTTCCCCATAGCACTATCTTACATTACCTTTTGTGATGCTCCCGAGTCCCTAAAGGGTCGATGGGCATTCAGCCAGAGAGTTCGACCGGCACTTATGTACCTCCATTGTGCTGGATCGAGTCCTTAGACCTCAGCAGTGCATAGCATAAGCCCTTTGAACAAGTCTGACCTAAAAAGAACACTTTGCAATTACTCAATACTTTGCAAGTACAGGCACATGGGCTTTGTGATTCCTTAGAACTCACAACAGCTCAGTTAGGAAGGACTCTTAAATGATAGCTAAGTTGTGGCCCTCTCCACTCCTGGATTTAGCCAGACCCTGCTGTTCAAGAGACCAGTCCTTTTGTAGAATATTTTATAATTAATTTTTATTAGAAAAATAGAGTTTCATTAGAAAATCAGTTTATATTGCATAAGCATTAGCATCAAGTACATATTCAAAGATCATTGCATTTAAATAAGATAACTATTTCCCATTTAAAACAACAAACACTAAAAAGCTGAACTAAGGTGGGCTATAGTGGCCTAGCCCCCACCTCCTTCTTTCTCCTTTACTTACATCCTCTCTCCTTCAAGTTACATGCTCATACCATCATCATGGAATGAAATCCAGAACAGAATAGAATCCATTTCCTTACATTCACATAACCCATCGTCTATTTTCTACCTTCCCAAACTCCTCCCTTCTCCATGGCCCATCTGGCTGTTAACCAATTAAGCTTAAGAGGTTGTACCACCTCTCCCCTCTCCTTATTCCCACGAGAGTCCATGTGTTGTTTATCTCTTCTGTAACAAGCTTAGAATGTTGAGTCTCCCAGGGCCCCTCGATTTGGCCTTCAAGATATCTGGATCCTGGCTGTAACGGTTTTCAGAAAAACACTCTCATGGCACTTAGAAAAACACATTCCAAAGTCCCTCAAATCATCTCTACACAGAATCTATCTGACTCTATTTTACATTTCTCTGACTACATATCCCATGATCATGACACCTTTCTTTCCTGGATTTCCAATATGAAGTAGTTCTCAAGGTGGTTTATAATAAGCACAACTAAGAAAGAACAAAGAAAATAAATTCAGCCATGAAACTTTTCAAATCAAATAAAAATGGAAATAAAATCACATCTGCAAACAGTTAAAATCTTCTCAATAAGAGAAACAATATTGTAAGCCTATTAGGAATGATCTGCCTTCACAAACTTTGTACATGTAACAAGAACAGAAAATGGTTGAAATTGCAAGGGGAGTACATTCTACAGTCTGGAGTCCCTGGAAAAGAAAGCAGTCTCCTGTAAGGCTGTTTAGTGGGCTTCGACAGCTCCTGATACTCTCAAGAGGACATATGCAGATCTTCCAAATAGACTGTGCAGTCATCATGGGATCCTACAACAGCTTAGGAATAGAAATCTGCAGAAAACCTACACACACTGATCAATACCCGCTACTTGACTCTCATCACCCATTGCAACACAAACTAGGGGTTATCAGGATGCTAAGCCACAGAGCAAGAAACATCCCCACCTCCACAGAAGCCAAGAAGAAGGAAGATGGACATTTGAAAACAGCCCTTAAGGCCTGTGGATATCCAAAATGGACCTTTAACAAGGCAATGTCCCGACCCAGCAGGACAATGGAACAGTCTGAAACCCAGAGCCAATGGAAGAAGCTGGTCATTCCTTACATGGCGGGTGTGTCTGAAAAACTCAAAAGGATATTTGGTAAACACCACATACCTGTTCACTTCAAATCCACAAACACACTAAGGCAAAGACTCGTCCACCCAAAAGACCAGACACTAAAACACAAGAGGTGCAATATAGTCTATGCGGTCCAATGCAAAGAGGAGTGTTCGGAGCTGTACATGGGAGAAACCAAACAGCCACTAAAGAGGAGAATGGCCCAGCACAGGTGGGGCAACAGCTCAGGATCAAAAATGAGTGTCCTTTGAAAGACAAAGGACACTCATTTGATGACCAAGATGTACTCAGATAAACTCACCTGGATGACTGAGAATCTTCACAGATATATTCCAAATAGGTTTGTAAAGATACAGATAGTCCCTTTGATAACAAAGCCCTAAACTGTTTTGGGTGTAGGTTCTTGAATAGACATGGGGATGAATATATAAATGAATCAGGATAGTATTCGTTAAATATCCCTGATTCATCAGATATTCGTTACTTTGTATTCTTGGGGTCCAGAGACCCCTACGAATATAAAGCAATGAATATAACCCTTTTATATTCATCCCTTCATTCCCTATCTACTTATGCCCCCGCAAATCAGCTGTTCCTTGGGGTCATAAGCAGAGAGGGGTTTGCGGCTGTGGGATTGCTTTGATCCTTTTCCCCCTCCTCTTGGTAAGCCCCACGGGGCATAGCAAGAGGAGGGAAAGCAAGAAAAAAAGGCCCAATGAATGACGAATTGATTTGGTGTTCGTTGCGTCACTGAGGGGCAATTTTGGCACTTCGTCCCAATCTCTAGTCTTGAATCAAAGAATCATAGAATAATGGAGTTGGAAGGTCATCAAGCCCAACCCTCTTCTCAATAAAGGAATCCAAATCAAAGCATATTTCAGAAATGGTTGTCCAATTTTCTCTTGGATGCCTCCAGCATTGGAGTGCTCAGTATCTCCTGAGGTAATTGGTCCATTATTGTACTGCTCTAACAGTTAAGATGGTTTTTCTAATATTCAGTCTAAATCTGGCTTCCTGTAATTTGAGCCCATTATTAGGTGTCCTGCACCGTGGGATGATTGAGAAGAGATCCTGCCCCTCCTCTGTTTGACTACCCTTCAGGTATTTGAAAAGTGTTATCATATTACATCTCAGTCTCCTTTTCTCAAGGCTAAACATGCCCAATTCTTTCAGTCTTTTCTCATATTGTTTGATCTCCAGTCCCCTAATCATCCTTTTTGCCCTCCTCTCAACTTGCTCCAATTTATTGGCATCCTTCTTAAAGTCTGGTGTACAGAACTGGACACAGTCTTCTTAATGAGGCCTAACCAGTGCTGAATAGAGGGGAATTAGTACCTCATGGGATTCGGTGACTATACCCCTGATTATCTAAGGACTGGACAAAGTATGGGTCTTTCAGGACAACGGTCACATGATCTCAATGTGGCATACCAGTGAGAACCCATATTACTCCAAAGGAAGATCTCAATTCTCTTGCAAGTTCTCAGACATATAAAGAAATGATCTATTCCAACACATCTAACAAACCTGCTCTGGAGAAACCTCTACGTCGGTGTGTTGAAATATTGGATAGCAACCTGTTTGTTCCTCCCACTTGCTCAACAACCCTTGTGCCAGCAGTCATCCTTCTGAGCAAGCTCAGAAACGGTCCAACGGTTCAGCAGAAAGTTGCAAGGGCAGAAGGGAGGAACAAGATTCTGCCTTTTGCTGTTAACGTCCTAAGTGGCTAAGAAACTGATTAACGACAGCAGCCTGACCACAGGGACTTCCTGTGGTATGGGAGTACAGCAGGAGTATTGAAATGGGAGAGAGAGACTGGGCAAAAATGTTCTAAAAATTTCTACTTAAGGAAGACAAACAGGTTAAAAGACTGTGCCTCGAAAATACTGCAGATGGGGTCTTTGCTGCCAGCAAAGAGATCATATATAAATTCCTCTATTTCACCACTTCATTGTTTTTCAAAGCAGACAATGTTTGATCTCCAGTCTTTTTTTCCCCTTGCTTTCCCTCCTCTTGCAACACCTTGGGTCATAGCAAGAGGAGGGAAAGCAGGGATCAGAGTGATCCCACAGCAGCTGGGGGATCCCTTTGGTCCCTCTTTCATCCTTTCCCTCCTCTTATTATGCCGCGTGGGCATAGGAAGAGGAGGAAAGGGGAACCAAGCCATCCCCCAGCCCCGGGGGTGGGATTCCCTTTGGGTTGGCTTTAGCAAGCCTCCCAGAGTGAAAACCCCTTTCTGCTTATGCCCCCGAGGAACAGCTGATCCACAGGGGCAGAAGCAGATAGGGAACAAAGGGACAAATATAAAAGGGTTATATTTGTTGCTCTGTATTCATTGGGGTCTCTGGACCCAAAGAATACGACGCAACAAATATCTGACAAATCAGGGATATTTCACTGCAGTACTGCAATTTAACCATTGCACCATGAGGAAGATGGAAGGAGTTTCCAAATCCAGGTTGGGTTGTCCTGAGTTCCAGGCCCCTCTTTTTTTCCAGAAGAAAATGGATGTCTTTCTGCTTTTGGAGCAGGAATACCAATTATTTATTGAATGTGCCCATTTGCATACATCTGGGGAATAGGATGGCCCCATGGAAAGTGAGACAAGGTTGCTGCACCTTTAACAGACACACGAAAGAGGGGATGTCAATCTGTGAAACTGCTGAAATGCTTCCTTCCACACATCTATTAAATGTACGGAACTCATATCTTCTTAATTCTCTTCGTCACTGCAAGAAGGTTGGAAGCATCCCTTTCCTACAAGACTCATGGACATGCTGAGGATGCTGGGAGATGTAGTTTGAAAAGGAGGTTTTCCAAGCTCTGCATTTCAGCACAATTGGAAATAATGTTCCTGCAGCATTTGTCTAACATTTATATCCCAAATGTTTCCTTAAAAAAAAAAAAAAGTCATGTATCCACCTCTTCAACATAGTCCCTATTATTAATTGACATGTTATTTATTTATTTATTTATTTGTGTGTTTGTTTATTTATTTATTTAAAACATATTTAAATATTGTAAATAATTCTGGAAGAGGAACGGGGGGGAAGAGAAGGCAGGAAGAACACGGAAAGAGAAAAGAAACATTTAATTAACTCGTCCTGTTCAGGACTAAAGTTTATTTTGTCCAAAGATGAGACTAGAGATGGAGAGGAATATAAAAACTGATCGGTTTTTTTTTTTTTTTGATGAAAATAGCCGATTTGTTAAACATTCATCGATCCATATTCGTAAAATTTTAAGTCCCGACAAATACGGATTGATGAATACTTTCCCATTTTTATTTGTCCTTCGTAAATAAAAAAAATACCATTCTGCCTACCGGCCGCCGATCAGGTGATTGGTGGGCTGATAGGCAGTCACCCCCCCACAGTCACCCACCCCACAGCCTACCCCTCACCCAAAGAGGCCCCAGTGTGAAGACCCAACAAATGTCTTTCTAATTGGAATGGAGATAACCCACCTGCATCTCCATGAGAATTGGAGGCGGAGTGGACAGTTACGCCTCTTTGAGTTAATTGGTTTACAGTCATGAAGAAGGAGGTCCGAGGAATGTAGAAAAATGGAAGATGGTTTATGTAGGAGGGGAGACCATTGTGTGGAAGAGAACTTTTTCCTGAGAGAAGTTCCTGATGGTTTGTGTTATGTAGCTGAAAGGAAGAGAATGTAGCAGGGAAGAAAAGGAGGTGGGGCTAGCCCACCTTAGCTCAGATTTTAGTGTTTATTATTTTAGTGGGAAGCAGTTGTTATATTTAACTATGGTAATCCTTTGAACATGTCTTTATGCTAATGCTTAAGCAAACAAACTGTTTCTATGAAACTATATTTTCTTTTCTTTTTTAATTTTTTTAAATTTTTTAATTAATATTAATACAACATAAACCCACTACCACGCAAAAAACTATAAAAACAATACAAAAACAATAATAAACAATAATAATAAACCATAATAAACAATAAAATACAATTTCACAAGTGCCCCCATCACCTTCAGGACTAGGATTAAACTTCATTCATTCCATTTTCTCTCCAAAATTTCATTGTTTCTTCCCTTGGTGTATACCCCTTCCCTCTCCGAAATACATATTCCAAAAATACATTCCATGTTTTCTTAAAATCATTATTTTTCAATTGGCCTCTTCTTATTTTCATATCACATGTCAGTTTATCATGAAACTATATTTTCTTAATAAAAAATAATTATAAAAATTCTTACTGAGGACTAGTCTCTTGGATCAGCAGGGTTTGGCTAAATCCAGAGGAGTGGTAAAGGCCATTGATTAGCTACCATAGAGAAGTCCTATTTAAATGAGCTGTTGTGAGTTCTAAGGAATCACATAGCCCATGTTGCAGTACTTGCAAAGTACTGAGTAAAGTGTTCTTTAAGGGTAAGGCTTGTTCAAGGCACAGATGCTATGCACTGCTGAAGGTTGAGGACTTGCCTCAGAGTAAAGTGGTAGATTTGTGGCCTGTGGAACTCCCTGCCTGAACGCCACATGCTCCTTAGGGAGATTTGGTTGTGACACCCTCTATTCAGCACTGCTTTGTCCTCATCTCGAATTCTGTGTCCAGTTCTGGATACCACACTTTAAGAAGGATGCCAACAAACTGGAGCATGTTCAGAGGAGGACAACAAGGATGATTAGGGGACTGGAAACCAAGCCTTATGAGGAAAGACTGAAAGAACTGGGCATGTTCGGCCTTGAGAAAAGAAGATTGAGGGATTATATGATAGAACTTTTCAAAGACTTGAAAGGCTGTTATACAGAGGAGGGGCAGGATTTGTTCTTGATCATCCCACAGTGCAGGGCACCTAATAATGGGCTCAAGTTACAGGACACTTAATTTAGGTTGAATATCAGGAAAAACGTCCTAACTGTTAGAGCCATGAGACAGTGGAAACAATGACCTCAGGAGGTGGTGAGCGCTCTAACGATGGAAGCATTGAAGGGAAAATTGAACAACCGTTTGTCGGATCTGCTTTGACTTGGATTACTGCATTGAGTAAGGGGTTGGACTCGATGGCCTTATATGCCCCTTCCAACTCCATTAGTCTATCATTTTACGATTCAAAGTCCTGCACTCTAAAAAAGTTTATGGCTGGGTTATTTGAAAGGACTGCCTATCTCTTTACAGATCTTTCAGGAATATCTTCAGGAGGTGTCTTCTTGAGAGTATCAGGAGCTGCAGAAGACCACTAAACAGCCATACAGGAGACTGTTTTCCTGTAGACCACAGACAATTTCAACCACTGTCTGCTCTTGCTGCTGTTGCTGAAGGTTGTGAAGACAGATCATTGTTAATAGGCTTACTATATTGCTTCTGTTATTGTGAAGATTTCACCTTTATGTAGATGTGATTTTATTTTTATTGTTATTTGATTTTTAATGATTTCATGGTTGGATTTTATTTTCTTTGTTCTTTCGTTATTGTGATTCTTGTAAGCCACCTTGAGAACTACTTCGACTAGAAAGCCAGGAAAGAATGCTAATGTGAGGTTATAGGGAAGCCTCCCAACCCCATCCATGCGTGAATGAAGGGCATACACATTTGGGAATGACCTGCCCTGTGTCTTTTGGGTGACACTATGACCCTAACCCTCTCCAGGTCCATCATGGTATGTATGCTTTTCCTATTCCTATTCCCTACGAGTAGCTGGCTGAATAGTTCAGTACTAGTAGAGATGGATATGAACCACTTGAGTTGTCCTAGGTCGTCAGTGTGGCTCCACAGTTTCACTTCCCTTACTGCTCCTAAGACAATGACTGGGGAGGGAGGGAGGGATTTTAAAAGGGCAATGGACACGTTTGATTCTTTCTTTGATTCTGGGACCAGTTATTAAGGGAAAGCCTCCCTGAAGGGAAAGGTGTTTGCCTGCTTGTAGGTTAAGACTGGCACTTTGAATTATGCCCAGAAATGGATTGGCAGCCATTGGAGCTGCTGTTACAGGGAGTGACATTATCTCTGTAACAGCCCCAGTCAGCAATCTCCTCTGCCAAGGAAGTGAGTTTATCTGCTTCTCTGGCAGAGGTCTGTTTATTTTCTCTCAGATGTGCAAGTAATTCATTAATAGTTTTTAATTAATTAATTGATTAAAATTGTTTCCACATGTGTGCATTCCTCTGTTTCTTTTTAAAAAGTTTCCTTCTGTCATACAGCGCTATACCAGATAGCAGGAATTTAAAAGAATTAAAGCACTGTGTTTGCACCCCCACCAGTAGAATTGCTTGCCTCCCCTTCCAACTGCCTGCCCAATTGCTTCTCTCACCCCCATCACCCACCCGATAACTACCCCCCAGGCAGCTGGATTACCCCCCATGACCTCATTGCCAGCCTGATCACCCACTGCCACTCAGATTGCTCCCAGCAATTCACCCACACAGCTGATTCACTAGCATCAAGAGTCTGGTCGCTCCTTCCTCCAGATGGATAGCGTCCCCATTGCCTGAATAACCACCCATGCAATCATCCATAACCCCTCCTAGCCAGATCACACACACACCAGCATCTGGATCCACCTCATCACCAGCTTGATTGACTCCCATCAATTGGGTTGGCATTTTTAAAGTCAATTGAAAACTAAGTAGTAGTCACATGATTATTGGGTTGGTGTGTGAATCCTTTCAGGGGAAAAAATAATACTTTTTAAAAATTGTGTTGTGTATCAGTTGAGGGGACTACATAGGCTTTTAGAATTATTGCATTTGAGGCTTTGTCCTGTGACTGCCTGCCCTCACACTGGCTGACTCTCACAGCCACAAACTGATGCTGCTGCTGTGGTATTCTTTTAAATATTTTCAATATTTTTAAAATTTCTTGCCAATTGGCATAGCGCTAGTTCAGTAAGATTGGTGCATTTAAAAAAAAAATGAAACAGATCAGACTGCAAGCTTTTCCTGCACCTGACACATGTGCACGGAGACTGAGAGACAAAGAGGCACAAACACACATACATAGGGAAGGGCGGAAGAAGGACAGTAAGTGATGGAACTGCCAGCTGGGGCTGGAGAAAGGGAACATATGCAAGGGAATGGTAAAGTAGTAGACAAGAATGGTTTTCTTCTAAGCTTCTGAAGGAGGGATCGCTTCTGCCCACCCAACTCAATCTTTCTCTTTCTGCTTTCTCTCTTTTTGGATCAGACCACAAAATTATCCTGCAGCCCAACACTCATCATCCTCGCATCCATTACTCCAAAAACTGCACCAACACAATTTACACCAACAGAGACATTTGCATATGCCAAAACGATTCAACACAAATCGAATTCACAAGTGATTTAAAATAAACAAACCTCATGGCTGAGTAAAATATCTCACTTTCCAAGAGAAAGCATGGTTCCTGGTCAAAAGAATCTGTGCTTCCCTGTGCATCATGTAACTGGAATTTTTAAAATCTATTTCAAACATACCAAACCAATACAAAAACAGTTTTCCCCCCACATGGTTGACCTGCATTTTGATGTTCTGATATGCTTAAAAATATGGCCAGTATTCAGGGTCTGTGGTGGTGATTTCTCTATTTAGATGTGGTTTGCTTGCCCAATGGAGTGTTTTGAATTGAAATGTTTCAGATTCCGAGGTTCACGCAAGGCACAAATAAACTAAATAGGACCAAATTAACAAACCTGGCTCAGCAACACAAATCCACTGCATTTTGCTTTTATTAAATGGCAAAGAAGCAACACTAGTCCAACAGTCTTTCATTTTGCTGAAAAGATTCTTGGAAGCATGAACACACTCAAGCGACTATCAGGTACTAAAGCAGGATCACCATCTTCTTCCCAGAAAATCAATTATTTCATGCTCTTATGCTGCAAGAGAAAATATTTATTGGTTAGTGCAAGATCCAAAATATCACAATAACCTCATAGACGTAGCATGTTCTATCATATTAGACAAGCCTGCTGTGTTGTCTAGTGTTGTATAGTCTCAGGTGGGTCACTTTCTAAAAAATGTACATAAATGTACATAATTGTGTCATGCTACAAAAGATACGGGAGTGCCTGACCACCTTATCTACCTCCTGAGAAATCTATATGAGGGACAGGAAGCAACAGTTAGAACTGGATATGGAACAACTGATTGGTTCAAAATTGGGAAAGGAGTATGACAAGGTTGTATATTGTCTCCCTGCTTATTTAACTTATATGCAGAATACATCATGCGAAAGGCTGGACTGGATGAATCCCAAACCGGAATTAAGATTGCTGGAAGAAATATCAACAACCTCAGATATGCAGATGATACCACTCTGATGGCAGAAAGTGAGGAGGAATTAAAGAACCTCTTAATGAGGGTGAAAGAGGAGAGCGCAAAAAATGGTCTGAAGCTCAATATAAAAAAAAACGAAGATCATGGCCACTGGTCCCATCACCTCCTGGCAAATAGAAGGGGAAGATATGGAGGCAGTGACAGATTTTACTTTCTTGGGCTCCATGATCACTGCAGATGGTGACAGCAGCCACGAAATTAAAAGACACCTGCTTCTTGGGAGGAAAGCGATGACAAACCTAGACAGCATCTTAAAAAGCAGAGACATCACCTTGCCAACAAAGGTCCGTATAGTCAATGCTCTGGTTTTTCCAGTAGTGAGGTATGGAAAGTGAGGTACGTTCAGCCTGGAGGCAGGCGTTGCATCATGGCCTCTCCCATTTTGAAGAGACCCTTGTCCAGCAGACCGAGGCAAAGAGGCAGTCACGGAAGCAGCAAAATCAGGGAGCTGGACAGGGGACAGATTGTATTTGTCTTCAGTGTGGAAGGGATTGTCACTCTCGAATTGGCCTTCTCAGCCACACTAGACGCTGTTCCAAGTCCTCCATACAGAGCACGTTACCATAGTCTTTCGAGACTGAAGGATGCCTAATACGAGGTATGGAAATGAGAGCTGGACCATAAAGAAGGCTGACCGCCGAAGTATTGATGCTTTTGAATTGTGGTGCTGGAGGAGACTCTTGAGAGTCCCCTGGACTGCAAAGAGAACAAACCTATCCATTCTGAAGGAAATCAACCCTGAGTGCTCACTGGAAGGACAGATCCTGAAGCTGAGGCTCCAAGACTTTGGCCATCTCATGAGAAGAGAAGACTCCCTGGAAAAGACCCTGATGTTGGGAAAGTGTGAAGGCAAGATGAGAAGGGGACGACGGGGGATGAGATGGTTGGACAGTGTCATTGAAGCTACCAACATGACTTTGACCAAACTCCGGGAGGGAGTGGAAGACAGGAGGGCCTGGCGTGCTCTGGTCCATGGGGTCACGAAGAGTCGGACACAACTTAACGACTAAACAACAAACAACAACAAAAGATATGTGACATATAGCTAGTTCTGTTCCATCATATCCCCTTATCAGAAGAAAGGCAGTCTATCAATCAGAAGAATAAATAAATAAATGTTAGAACTGACTTCAATTGGCCCTAACAGGCTTTTGAAGGTAAATGAGATATTAAAGGAGTGGTTTTCACTTCCACTCACCCAATGAGTTTCCATGGCCAGGTGGGGATTTAACCCACGTCTCCAGAGTCCTAGTCTATCATATTATCCACAACACCACACTTTGGGTACCATGTGTGGCAGATAATTTATCACAAATGTTGTTTTCTCTGTGTCACTGTCTGCCTGACAGAAGGGAAAATTCTAAGGAGGATGCCAATAATGAGGAACAAATTCAGAGGAGGGCAACCAGGATGATCAGGGGACTGGAAACCAAGCCCTGTGAGAAAGGTCTGAAAGAACTGGGCATGTTTACCCTTGAGAAAAGAAGATGTGTGTGTGAGAGAGAAAATCTGGTAGCACTTTTGAAATATTTGAAAGGTTGTCATACAGACGAGGGGCAGATTCTGTTCTCAATAGACATGGGGTTGAATATAAAAACAAATCACTTATATTCAAAGATTGCTGATTCATCAGATATCCGTTGCTTCATATTCTTGAGGTCCAGAGACACCAACAAATACGAAGCAAGGAATATAACTTTTTTATATTCGTCCCTTCGTATATCCCTATCTATCAATGCCCCTGTGTGTGTGAAACTGCTGAAATTCCTTCTTCCACATGTCATATCTTCCAAATTCTCGATGTCACTTCAACAAAAGTTGACAACAGCCCTTTCCTATGAGGCTAATGGACAGGCCGGGGATGTTGGGGGATGTAGTCCAAAATGAATCCACATGTGTATTTGGCTGCAACCAGAGAGAAGACATAATCCACTATGTTCTGTTCTGAAACCTTTAATGGCATTTACAAACTACAACAACACAAGCAAAATAGGAGAAGTAAAATTACACAAATTTCACAAATTAGGAGCGAGAAGCAGGGGACAATTTCAGAATTGCAGATAAGAAACCTGCAACAGCAGCGGTCAGGGAATTACATTCATCACTCATGAAAACAGAAAGAATTGACTCAGAAGAATTGGAAAAATAAGAGATCCAAGGTTCAAGAAAAAAATTTCGGAGGTGAGAATGAGCAGGGCATTGAAACAGTATATGAACCAGGGTGTCAGGAGTCTCTAAACAAAAAAAAAAGTCTTTTTTCACGAAGGATATTAAGAAATCGACCGGCATGGGTGGCCGAAGGAAAAATATTAAAACGGGCTAACATAAAAGCTCTTCAAAGATGTGGGTTTACTAGGGAATGGAAATATTTGGGAGAATGATCCTGAGATGGAAAAAATCCAACAGAAAGAGGGGAACATATAGGATTAAGGTTATTGCATAGGTAATTGAATTCGGTGTGACAGAGCTTGTCCTTGATTATGGAATAAGCCCTAGGGAGATTCATATCTACCAAAGATTCCAGGGATATGCGAAGAGAGAAGAGTTTCTTTTCAAGAAGCTGGAACCAAGAAAAGGAGTAAGAATCACACAATAAATCATATATCAGGGATCCAGAATGCGAATTTAAAAAAAGACGGAGCCAAAATTTAAATGTGAGTAACCCGGCAGTTGTGGAAGGTAGGTGAATGCCCAATTCTAAAGAAATAGTAGAAAGCCGAATTAAGTTGGGAACTCCTAATATTCTGGGAAAAAAACATTGCTGCAACTTGATCAATATCCAAATTGACCAAGTGTATCCATATAGGCACACCGTATAGCAAGTGAGAAAGAATCTTAGACTGACATAAGACATAATCCACTATTTATTGTTCTGCCCCCTCTATAAGGACCCCAGAGAAATATTTTTGTTATTTATTATCCGGTTGTTCCCTCATTCCCCAAGGAATTAGTATTAAGACTGCTTATTGACAGTCAGCCATTTGTTACATATGCTTTAGCATCAGGTTTTCTCAAAGACCATAATGCCATTTAATTTAATAATTTAGTTGGAGATGCTGGAAGAAGGGCATATTTATGTAGTTCTAAAATGTATGTTTTTAAAACTTGGGTTTTCTTTTTATATCATACATTGCCTATTGTAAAGGCCTTTGATCATAAACAATAAAGGTTTGACGGACTATGAGACTCATGGATCTACTGTGGGTGCTGGGAGATGTAGTCCCAGACAGACCTTTTCCAACCTCTGCACTTCAGCAAAATTGGAAGTAATGTTCCTTCAGCATTAAACCGATCGTCTAACATTTGTATCCCAAGTCTTCTCTTTTTAAAGAAAAGTCATGTGCAAAAGACTTCAACACATGCCCTATGAACTGTTGGCATTATATGATCTCTGGTGGAGGACTGGCGGTGGAGGGAGGGAGGGAGGGCAGGAAGAACACGGAAAGAGAAAAGAACCATTTAATTAACTTCTCCTGTTCATGACTAAAGTTTCTCTTATCCAAAGCTGAGGCTCATCAGTTTCCCAACAGAAGCATACCTGGATAAGGAAACATCACTGTGGCATCCGCCCAGGTCATGAATATTAATGTAAAATCTGCATAGACCAATGGGAGTGCTAGAGGGGCGGAGTCACAAAATATAACAGTCTCCGCAGAAGGAGGAGGAGGGGAGTTGAGGAGATTTAGGGAGACTGAGAGTTTAGAGAGTTTTGGAGTTTGGGCGAGGGAGTGGTGGTTGAGAGTGGATGAAGGAGGATGTTTGTTAAGAGTTAACAACATTGCTTGAACTGTCATCATCTAACAATAAACAATTTCTATTTGATTCTTTTAAAAATGACACATTGCCTGGACCTCTATTATTAATCATAAACAATGCTGAAAGACACGTTGTGTGAGCTCTTAGTTTGGTGGAACAATCAGGGGCCACGTGGAATTGTGACAATCACCAAGAGGAAGACAAAGAAGAGAAGACCATAGAACTTCATTGTACTTGGAAATAAGGAGTAAATACTTGGTTGTGGGTTTCTTATTTGACTGGAGGCCAGAAGTCAAAAATAAGAGGAAGTAATTTTTGCAGTGGCTTATATACTGCTTGAGAGATTACAGCATAGTGTAACGTCAACCATCTGAACCATCAAAGCTTTAATGACAACCTCCTTAGACGGTTGCTGGTTCACTGACCCACACAAAAGTTCTTGGTAAGTAGTAAGAAGGGCATAATTGATTAAGTTTTTAGTTATAATAATTATGTATGTCAAATTGATTCTTATACAACATGTAACATGAACTGTCTGAACCATCAAAGGTTTAGCAACAACTTCCCGAGATGGTCACGGGTTTATTGATCCACTCAGAAGGGCCTGGAAAGTAGTATGAAGGGTCTAATTGACTAAGATTTTACTTATAATAATTATTCATGGCAAACTGATTCTTAATTTACATATATATTGAATATAGGTTATATATTATATTAAGCCAGAGTTAAAATTATGAGCAAAATTTCCTGGTTTGAACAGATTCCTCTGCGGTCTAGACCGAAGCAGTATGTTCAGTTTACCTGTTAGTTGTCAAGAAAACCCTAGGAAAAACTGGACATGTGACTATGTTTTGCACCATTCCCCCTATGACTTTTTTTTTTTTTTGGCTATTCCTTTCAATGGGCTCTTTTTGCAGATTCAGTTACTTGGAAATCCAGAAAATAAAAAAAATTGCTGTAACGTCTCTTTCTACTCTTACCATTGATATAACCTACTAGAACCCTGAAGACAGTTTTGTTGACAATAAGATTAAAAAACACCAAAGGTCATTACACAAAACAAGCATAGAGGTATGTGACTTTATTGAAAGTACATGTTTTTATGCATCTTTGGAAAAGGGTGGCTGCATGAAAAGTGAAACAGTGTTCCTGGATCTTTAAAAGAAGCGTGGAAGAGGGCTTACCAGTGTGTGAAACTGCTGAAACACCTTCTTCCACACATCAATTAAATATCCTGGGGTCCGAGCTTCCTAATTCTGTACTCCACTTCAAAAAAAGTTGGGAACAGCCCTTTTCTATGAGGCTAATGGACAGGCTTGGGGTGCTGGGACATGTAGTCTAAAACGAACATTTCCAAGCTCTATATTTCAGCACAATTTGAAGTAATGTTCCTGCAGCATTAAATTGATAGTCTAACATTTGTATCCCAAGTGTTCTGGTCATGTATCAGAACCTTCAGCCCATTCCCTATGAAGAGTCAACATGATTTGAATTGTGGAAGAGGAATGAGGGAAAGAGAGAGCGAAGGAAGAAGATAGGAGGTGAAAACAAGCATTTAATTAATTTGTCCTGTTGTTTCTTTAACCCAAAGTTGAGGCCCATCTCGTTTGCAACAGAAACATACCTGGATCAGGAAACATCACCAAGAAGAAGGCAAAGAAGAGAAGAGCATAGAACTTCATTGTGCTCGGAAATAGAGAACAAATACTTGGTTGTGGATTTCTTATCTGGCTGAAGACGAGAACACGAAACTAAGAGGAGGAAATATTTGAAATGACTTATATAATGCTTGGGAGACTGCAGCCTGTTGCAATCTCAACCGGCAGAACCGTCAAAGGTTTCGTGACAATTTCCTTAGATTGTCAGTACTTCACCAATCCACTCAAAAGTTCTTGGAAAGCAATATGAACGGCCTAATTGATTCAGATTTCAGTTCTGATAATAATTCTGCATGGCAAATTAATTCTTAGTTTAGTGTTTTATACATATACAATTATGTTATATATTATATTATCTTCAGCCAAAGGCAGAATTTCTATCAACATTCCTGGTTTGAATCAATTTCTTGGAGGTCCAGGCTGAAGCAGAATGTGTGAGTTACCTCTTAGATTTCAAGGAAACCCTAGGACAAATGGCAGATGTGAGTGTGTTGGACACCATTCCCCCTTTTTACATTGTGTGGTTTATTCCTTTCAATGGGCTCTTCTTGTAGATTCAGTTAATTTACAATCCAGAAACTCCAAAAATCCCAATATCTCTTTGCCCTCCCAGGCCCCGAAATGAAGACGCCAGACAGAATATGGGTTAAATACGGGCCACACTTTATTAACTCAATTCAGATAAAATCAGTATCCTCTTTAAATGAGGGGGGGGGCCTGCGGTAGTGCGGAGAAATGTAGGGCATCCACGATACCCTAATCAGTCAATGGGCGAGTCCCAGGCCCCCAGGCTCCAGCTGTCTTAATGACAGCAGGAACCCGGCCGGCCTCTAGTAAACACCCCAGACCTCGAGCCATCTTTATTTGATGACTGTCGGTCCGAAAGTGGCCCAGCGCATCTTCCCGCCGCCGGCCCTGTAATCGCACGATCCGCAGAGCCGGGAGGTCGGATGCGCTGTTGGCTTTTCATAATTATCAAAGGGACACACCGAGACAACCAGTTTTTTCCCGCACTACACGCCCGTGTGACCAAAAATAACCACCATTCATATGCCAACAAACCCTTTTCCAGTGTGGGATAGGCGAAAAATCCCTCCATCCACAGCCAATCAGGATAGAGGTCAAAAATTCCTATCCGGCCCCATAAGGCGACCCCGAACACACTAGAAATAGGGCGGGCGGGTGGGTGCCTGCGCGAAAAAGGAGATCGCGTCGGGGGCGAGATAACCTTTTATACTCACTCGCCCCCTCCCTTCCATTCATGTGACCCGGTCCTGCCTGGCTTCATCCGGGACCGAGGAGGGCAAAACGGCACCGCATTTCAAGGCCTCCAAGCGTCCTTCATGCGGCCGTATACTTGCCCTCCCAGGCCCCGAAATGAAGACGCCAGACAGAATATGGGTTAAATACGGGCCACACTTTATTAACTCAATTCAGATAAAATCAGTATCCTCTTTAAATGAGGGGGGGGGGCCTGCGGTAGTGCGGAGAAATGTAGGGCATCCACGATACCCTAATCAGTCAATGGGCGAGTCCCAGGCCCCCAGGCTCCAGCTGTCTTAATGACAGCAGGAACCCGGCCAGCCTCTAGTAAACACCCCAGACCTCGAGCCATCTTTATTTGATGACTGTCGGTCCGAAAGTGGCCCAGCGCATCTTCCCGCCGCCGGCCCTGTAATCGCACGATCCGCAGAGCCGGGAGGTCGGATGCGCTGTTGGCTTTTCATAATTATCAAAGGGACACACCGAGACAACCAGTTTTTTCCCGCACTACACGCCACAGCATAGGGACTAGTCGAGACTAAGTCCCATGCCCGCCATCCAAAACCAGCTCAGAACGCAGGCCCCCTATTATATCTTCGAGAAAAATGTCCAGGCCAATATCAGACAAGTGTATGCCATCACTTCGAAAATATTCTGAGTGCGAAGTTTGTATCCTGTGGTGGTTAACCACAGATCCGAGGCCGCCGCTGCAGACACCTCTACACACTTCCCTATTGACCCGACGTCGGGCCCTATTGATCTTTTCGATATTCTGCGCGCCTCGCCAGGCTAAACGCGGGATGATATTAGACCATACTAACCGTGTAGCAGGATACTTTTCCTTCAGTTTCTTGAGATCTCTTAAGATATCAATTATGACCGCCTTACCAGACAATTCGGGCAAATCATTGCCTCCCAAGTGAATTAATAAAATGTCTGGTGGCCTAGAGCCGAAAGACGTCATCCTGCCGAGCTGTATCCAATGCATGCCACGCATGCCTTTCCACGTAACCAACGCATGGGCACCAAGCCCCAAATCTTTCCCCCACGGGGAAGATGCGGCGTAACGTGCCGCCCAAAAAACATAACTGTGGCCGATGATCATAACTTGCTTTCGGCCTTCACGTCTCCCGAAACCTGAAACGATATAAACAACCCTGCCTATACGTTAGGAAGAGGTCTAATATATTTGTGATAACAAGCTGACGACCAGCGTCCCAACTGTTTTATTTGATCTGTGTTGTAACCCATAGCCGCTGCCGTTGAGGCTGCTCCAATCCGAAAAGAATGGGTCCCGAATCTCATATCCTTCAATCCTATCTTCTCAAGTGCCTTGCCAGTCAGTGCCCAGAACTGATATTTGGTAAGTGGTGACCCATCTATATGCTGAAAAAATTGTCCCGGCTTTGTACCCCTTAAATCCACAAATTTCTGAACTGCCTTTACCGGACAAATGCTTTGTACACTACATTGCCCTAGTGTTAGATGCTTGCCTTTTCCCCGTGGGTCTGTTTTAGACCGTCTAATGACGATCGTTAACTGCCCATCTTGTACAATGACGTCCCCAAATTGTAACGCCCTTTGTGAAATGTCGTTTTTTCCCATTGCAACGAGCTCACTAATTCTCAGTGCCCCAAAAAATGCCAACAATGCGGCTGCGTGAACCAGTGCCACCTCATAACTGTCTCTACACAATGCGCTCCATTGTTCACATAGGCGGCCAAGGAGCTCCGGAGATATGGGTGCCCTAGTATCCCGAACTCTCCCTCGTTCCCTGGCCCAACCCTCCAGCATCTTCCTAATGCGAAAGTCGCCAGAAAAATCCCGGTGACCGTTTGATTTAGCATGGAAAGCCAAGGCTGCCAGTCTTCCTTGAATGGTCCCTGACGCTAACCCCCTCCTATGCAAAAATATTATGAATTGCTGGAGGTGTTCCACTGGAGCCGGCCATGTCTGTTCTAGCTTCACTGACTCCCTAAATTCAAAAAATTCTGTACCTGCTGCTAAATAACCCTTTTTTGTCCTCGGGGCCAGTGCAAGATCTATTGCTCTCGACGCCTCCTCACGCCAATCTGCCAGACCTCCGCTGGAAGCACTTCTGGCAGATCCCTGGCCTCCGGTGCCAGCTCCCTGAAACGCTTGATCTGTTGGCGTGAGAGAGCATCAGCTATCTGATTGTCAAGACCCGGGACATGTCGGGCGTGCACCATAACATTAAACTGCAACGCCCTCAGGGTGAAGGCCCTGACTAAATACATAACCCTTTCCGAATGTGATGTCAGGTTGTTAATGATGTGTACCACTGCTTGGTTATCACACCAAAAACGAACTACAGTGTTTGCCCATTCCTCCGCCCAGAGCCAAAGGGCCCCGACAATTGGAAAAAATTCTAAGAATGTCAAGTCCCTCGTTATTCCTTCCTGGTGCCATTCTTCGGGCCAAACGCCTGCGCACCATCTACCACGAAAATAAATACCAAATCCCAAAGTCCCAGCGGCGTCAGAGTTTACCTGCACATCCGCTTTTAGGCTAAGTTCGGACCTCCAGAAGGAAACCCCATTGAACTGATCCAGAAATTGTTTCCAAACTGCCAGGTCTTCCCTCATACCCTTGGTGACTCTGGTTCTGTGCATCGGCCGTTTTAAGCCTGACATAGCTCCACACAGCCGCCTCAAAAAGGCGCGACCTGGTGCAATTACCTTGCACGCGAAGTTCAGGTATCCCACTATTTCCTGTAACTCTTTTAAAGTCACTTTATTCCTTCTTATTAAATTACTAAGCCTATTCCTAATGTTTGATAATTTGTCCTGAGGCAGCCTTGAAGTCTGCTGAAGTGTATCAAGCTCAATACCTAGGAAAGTCAGTGATGTTGCTGGCCCCTCAGTCTTTTCCTCCGCCAAGGGCAAACCTATCTCAAGGGCCATCTCACGGAAGGCATCCAAAATCAATCTACATTTTCCTGAATTTGCTTTCCCACAAAAAAGAAAATCATCTAGGTAATGAGCTGTCGAATTACAGCCCACTCTTTGCCTAACTAGCCATTCAAGGAAAGTGCTGAACTTTTCAAAAGCGGCGCACGAAATTGAGCACCCCATAGGTAGGGCCCTATCTATGTAATATTGCCCTTGAAATTGAAAACCCAATAAATTGAAGTCTAATGGGTGGACTGGCAAAATCCGAAAAGCCGACTTAACATCCGCCTTTGCCAGTTCAGCGCCCACTCCGCAGGCCCTAATCATCCTAACTGCCTCGTCAAAGGAGGTGTATCTCACCGAACATAGTTCCTGGGGAATTGCATCGTTAACTGACGTCCCCTCTGGAAATGATAGGTGATGTATTAGGCGAAATTCACCTGGTGCTTTCTTGGGGACAATCCCCAGCGGCGACACCCTGAGGTTAGCTATGGGCAGTTCCTCAAAGGGTCCCAAGACCCTACCTTCCCGAACCTCCTTTTTAATTTTTTCTAACACTATAGCTTCCATCCCTTTCACTGATTTAAGGTTTTTGGCTATAAAGGCTGTTCTGGCGCCCAAAGCTGGGATCCGGAACCCATATCTAAAACCCAATTTCAAATATTCAGCATCCCCCACTCTTGGATAGTCTGCTAAGCACTTTTCTAATACCTCAATTTTAATTGGTGTGGGCCCCCTTTCCAGGGGCACCGCTGCTCCCTTCGGGCTTCTTACCGGTTCCTCCCGGTTTGTTTTGTCGTTGTGCCCCTGCTTTAAAGCAGGATGCGTTGGGGTGCTTCCCCCCACAGGTAATACAGTCGTGTCTAAACCTGCAGGGGTGTCTGGCACAAAAGCCCCTAGAGTTGTACTCATAGCAGGGCAGGCGGGGTTGAACCCCCTGCCCCGCCCCTGGGCGGGCGCTAACGTTCCCCGTAAATTTCTTGTTCAGGTGGCCACTATCAAATCTATCACCTAAGCTACACTTGGCTGGCGTCATATGCTGTAGCCAAAGCCCTGGGTGTGGCTCATCCCAGCGTAAATCAGGCCTGATAGCGCTTTTCATTCTAAACGCTTCATCGTAACGAAGCCAAGCCTGCCCGGCAAAATCCGAATTTGCCCTACATATAATGTCAAAATATTGGAACAACGCTGATGCTTTCCACGGTTGAGCCTTAACGAGCACACCAGCGTATATGGTAAAGCCCGTGATCCAATTAGGCCAATTTCTCTCAGGCTTCTTCCTTCTGTATTTTTCTTTTAATTTCTCGTCATCCTTGTCAATTTCCTTGATTTCTACCTCACGATTAACCAGATCATACAAATCCAGGAATTCGCCCTTCCAAATCTTTTCCTTAACCGCCGGGGTCAAATGGTCTCCCAACGGTGTACTGTAATCGGCATAAGGCAGCGCCGCTAGCGGAACCGTATTATACCCCGTGTTGGGAACTGAAGGGTGTTGCCATGTCCCTGTGCTCTTACCCTCCACAGATGCCCCAGCCGTGTGAGCAGGCGGGCAATGTGAGTTCCACCCACAACAATGTGGGCTTACTTGAGGCCAAAAACAACCAGGCCAACCCCCGTGTGAATTTCCACAATGTGCAGATGCACAATGTGTTTGTTGTGTGCCACCAGCCCAAGGCCATGTGGCCGAAATAGACTGGGTGTTGTGCATGGTCAAACACTCACCGCAAGAAGTGGCCGGTGTCCCAAGAACCTCTACCGCCCGATGTGTGCTTGTACTGGGTTCCTCATAGGTGTCACCTCTGGCTGTATTTTCCTGTACCATCTCTTGAACTTCGGCCACCTCCTTCGTCCCGGTTCTCCGACCGCCAGACCCCCTAGCCACCGCAGCATTTCCTCCCTCCACGGCTTGATTTTCGTTCCCGTGACCCTGTTGGGATTCTAAGGCAGTAAAGCGTTCCATAAGTTGCTGTGTTAAAACTCTTAACTCCGTCTTGCGGCGGCCCTTAGTGTCCCTAACCGATCTGCGTGGCGTAACCTCCCCTTGTGGGGAAGCCCATCTAGCCATCTTCTGTGCCTCTAACTTAGATAACTTTTCTTGGAGGTTTTGTAGCATCCCCCATGACTCATCTTCAGAAGACGAGGATTCCCGTGGAGAAATCTGAGGAATGGCCCTCTGTCTTTTCGCTGGTGTCTTTCCTTTCTTCCCTCCAATTCCCTTCTTGGGCGGCATTATAACTAATTGCTCCTTAAGTGTCCTCCCCGATTCCTTTAGTAGTTGTAAAACTTGTCCAACTTTTATGAAACTTCAACCCTTACAACTAATGTCCAGCAGGTGTCACCCTAACACTATCCTTAAACTGCAACCCTATGATAAATCTGTATTGTGCGTATAATTCTCAAATTTACTCAACTAAGCGTCTAACCTTAATGTTTTTTATATATATATATATATATATATTGCTTATTCACCAATTTCTGTTGTTATTATTTTTTATTTCCAATTTGCCAAAGCCAAATGCTGTACCATGAATTGAACCAAAAAGACACAAATAAATTCTTCTTGTGATTCAAAGTGCTCCACTAAACCAAACCTGCACCTGCAATGCTCTTTTTTTTTTTTAATTATATATATAAAGTGCCCTCAACACGGAAGACACCCCAATATTTATAATCATGAACCCCTCAATGAACTTTCAATGTAAATGATTATTTCCCTTATGTAAATTACCCTTCACCACTAATGATTACACCATATGAACTTTGATTAATTGTGCACTTGTAACTATACAGCCTTATATATGCAACCCTAAAATGGCGGCCAACGAATCAGGGGGCGGGAAAAGGGGAAGACAAAATGGCGCCCGCGTGATTTTTCCTTAATAAAGCAGCCTCAGAACCAGAAACTGAAACCCCTGTAGCAAAAGCGCTTCACCCAACAGTGCTCGGAACCCCCTGCTTTTACTAAATA
The DNA here is from genome assembly GCA_037013535.1 of Intellagama lesueurii. NCBI lineage: Eukaryota > Metazoa > Chordata > Lepidosauria > Squamata > Agamidae > Intellagama > Intellagama lesueurii. The sequence continues at coordinate 346,375,485 of JBAJHW010000001.1, read as the reverse complement.
ACCCCTGTAAAGAAACCCCAAGAATAAACCAACTCGCGCCGCGGCGAGGCGCGCCCGCCCCGCCGCTCCCGCCCTTCCCGCTCGATAATAAAACTCAAAAGTAAATGGATCTCTTCTCCAAAATAATCTCCTCGACCAGCAAACTTGGCACAAGCCCCAGGTATCGCACCCCTCAAGGAGAGAAACCCAACCACCCTCCACCAAACCGCAATCTCAGCTGCTTTGCAGTCCAGCAAACTCCGATCCGCTCAGGCTCCCTCCTACGTTCTGCCGTGCCTGCGCGAAAAAGGAGATCGCGTCGGGGGCGAGATAACCTTTTATACTCACTCGCCCCCTCCCTTCCATTCATGTGACCCGGTCCTGCCTGGCTTCATCCGGGACCGAGGAGGGCAAAACGGCACCGCATTTCAAGGCCTCCAAGCGTCCTTCATGCGGCCGTATACTTCTGCTCTTATTATTGATATAACCTACTAGATCCCTGGTGGCAGTTTTCTTCCAATGTATGCATTTTATGAAGTTCCTAGTACAAGAGATACAGAAAGAAGAAAGTGCTTCAAGAGGGACATCTTGGAACTTGTCATTTGTTGCTCAGCGTAAGTTATTCCTTCAATTATCTAAAGTAGATACTTTAGAGTCAATATTCACTATCGTAAAGTTAGTACATACTTGGGATTTTAGATATTTCCAATAATTATATATAATTATATATAACATCTCTTTCTGCTTTGATCATTGATACAACCTACTAGATCCCTAAAGGCAGTTTTCTTGACAATAAGATTAAAAAAACACCAAAGGAAGCCATCTGGTCATTACACAAAACAAGTGTAGAAGTGTGTGACACCTGTATTAGACCACTAATAATCAAACGATTAACGCAAACCTTCATGGGATAAAACCCCACTTTTTCAGGCATACACCAGTAACTTGTGAGTAGTACAGAAACATTATAAATGAGTGTCCCAAAAGTCCACAGTAAAATTTGATGAGCAAAATCTACTTAAGGTGTGTTTTAAGTTGGATACAGGCTGGCTGTGTGTGAGTGGATGGGTGGGTGGGTGTTTAATGTTTCACTCTGTGCCATGTGGTTGAAAATTTCCACAGAGGCAGAGAATCATAAGCCTGAATTAGCCTTTCCCTCCTCAACATTTCCTGCTTTCGAAAACAACTTTCAAAACAAATGAAGTGGTAAAGTAGAGGAATTTATATATGACCAGTTTGCTGGTGTCAAGGGTCCCTTCTGGAGTATCTTGAAGGCACAGTCACACACACACACACACACACACACACACACACACACACACACACACACACACACACACACACACACACACATTAGCCTCATCATCCCTATCACCCATCTGATGTCTGCTCTGACCGACTGGATTGCACCCTCCATTGCCTGCCCGATCACCCATCTATTTCAAACACTCTAACCCAATTCAACAACAGAGTTTTCCCCCCCACAATTAACCAAACCCATAGTTATCCAATGGGCACCCCTTCATGGATTGCTGCCCCCTTCACTGATTGCTGCCTTGTCATGGCGAAGGGGCTTGAGCAATTCAGAGAAGCTATGGGCTATGCCGTGCAGGGACACCCAAGATGGACAGGTCATAGTGGAGAGTTCTGACTAAACACGATCCACCTGGAGCAGGAACTGGCAAGCCACTCCAGTATCTTTGCCAAGAAAACTCCATGAACAGAAACAAAAGGCTAAAAGATATGACGCTGGAAGATGAGCCCCTCAGGTCGAAAGGCGTCCAACATGCTACTGAGGAAGAGCGGAAGACAAGTACAACTAGCTCCAGAGCTAATGAAGTGGATGGGCCAAAGCCGAAAGGACGCTCAACTGCGGACGCGCCTGGAAGTGAAAGGAAAGTCCGATGCTGCAAAGAGAAATATTGCATAGGAACCTGGAATGTAAGATCTATGGACCTTGGTAAGCTGGATGTGGTCAAACAGGAGATGGCAAGAATAAACATTGACATCCTGGGCGTCAGTGAACTAAAATGGACAGGAATGGGCAAATTCAATTCAGATGATTATCATATCTACTATTGTGGGCAAGAATCCCATAGATGAAATGGAGTAGCCTTCCATCCATAGTTCTTCAGGCACAACAAAAGAGTGGGAAAAGCTGTACTGGGATACAATCTCAAAAATGATAGAATGATTTCAATACGAATCCAAGGCAGACCTTTCAACATCACAGTAATCCAAGTTTATGCACCAACCACCAGTGCTGAAGAGGCTGAAATTGACCAATTTTATGAAGACTTACAACACCTTCTAAAACTGACACCAAAGAAAGATGTTCTTATCATTATAGGGGACTGGAATGCTAAAGTAGGGAGTCAAGAGATAAGAGGTGCAACAGGTAAGTTTGGCCTTGGAGTTCAAAACGAAGCAGGGCAAAGGCTTTTGTCAAGAGAACAAGCTGGTCATCAAAAACACTCTTTTCCAACAACACAAGAGGCAACTCTACACATGGACATCACCAGACGGGCAATACCAAAATCACCAAAATACCAAAATATTCTCTGCAGCCAAAGATGGAGAAGCTCTATACAGTCAGAAAAAAACAAGATCTGGAGCTGATTGTGGCTCTGATCATCAGCTTCTAATAGCAAAATTCAAGCTTAAACTGAAGAAAGTAGGAAAAACCACTGGGCTAGTCAGGTATAATCTAAACCAAATCCCTTATGAATACACAGTGGAAGTGAAGAACAGATTTCAGGAACTAGATTTGGTGGACAGAGTGCCTGAAGAACTATGGATGGAGGCCCGTAACATTATACAGGAGGCAGCAACAAAAACCATCCCAAAGAAAAGGAAATGCAAGACAGCAAAGTGGCTGTCCAACGAGGCCTTACAAATAGCAGAAAAGAGAAGGGAAACAAAATGCAAGGGAAATAGGGAAAGTTACAGAAATTTGAATGCAGACTTCCAAAGAATAGCAAGGAGAGACAAGAGGGCCTTCTTAAATGAACAGTGCAAAGAAATAGAGGAAAATAATAGAAAGGGGAAAACCAGAGATCTGTTCAAGAAAATTGGAGACATTGGAACATTTTGTGCGAAGATGGACATGATAAAGGACAAAAATGGTAGGGACCTAACAGAAACAGAAGACATCAAGAAGAGGTGGCAAGAATACACAGAGGAATTATACCAGAAAGATCTGGATGTCCCAGACAACCCAGATAGTGTGGTTGCTGACCTTGAGCCAGACATCCTGGAGAGTGAAGTCAAGTGGGCCTTAGAAAGCATGGCTAACAACAAGGCCAGTGGAGGGGATGGCATTCCAGTTGAACTATTTAAAATCTTAAAAGATGAGGCTGTTAAGGTGCTACACTCAATATGCCAGCAAGTTTGGAAAACTCAGCAGTGGCCAGAGGATTGGAAAAGATCAGTCTACATCCCAATCCCAAAGAAGGGCAGTGCCAAAGAGTGCTCCAACTACCGTACAATTGCACTCATTTCACACGGTAGCAAGGTTATGCTCAAAATCCTCCAAGGTAGGCTTCAGCAGTATGTGGACCGAGAACTCCCAGAAGTACAAGCTGGATTTCGAAGGGGCAGAGGAACTCGAGACCAAATTGCTAACATGCACTGGATTATGGAGAAAGCCAGAGAGTTCCAGAAAAACATCTACTTTTCCTTCATTGACTATGCAAAAGCTTTTGACTGTGTGGACCACAGCAAACTATGGCAAGTCCTTAAAGAAATGGGAGTGCCTGGCCACCTTATCTATCTCCTGAGAAATCTCTATGTGGGACAGGAAGCAACAGTTAGAACTGGATATGGACCAACTGATTGGTTCAAAACTGGGAAAGGAGTACGACAAGGCTGTATATTGTCTCCCATCTTATTTAACATATACAGTGGTGCCTCGACTTACGAACGTCCCTACTTACGACCATTTCGAGTTACGACCAGCTCTGGCCGCAAAATTTTGCTTCTACTTGCGACCAGAGCTATCACTTACGAACAGAAAAAGGCAGGGAAAAAAGGCGGGAAATTCAAATTTCTAACTGTAGGTGGCGACGAGGCTGCTTCTTTGTAGCTCTTTCACCCCAGCAGTTAGAGAGTGTGTGATTGGAGAAGGCTGCCTGGTAAGGTAAGGTGCTGTTTTCTGCTTTCAAAAAACTGTTCTGGGTGTTTTTGCAGTGTGGTTTTGGGCTGGGGGGGGGTTATGTTTCTGTGCTGTGATGGGTCTTGGGGGGTTTGTTTGTTTTTTGGTTTCCCCCCCCATTTCCGATATGTCTTGGGGGGTTTGGTTGCTTTTTGGTTTTTTTTCCCCCATTTCCGATGGGTCTTGGGGGGTTTGGTTGCTTTTTGGGTTTTTTTTCCACATTTCCAACGTGTCTTGCATGCTTCCCTTGCTTTTTCCTTTGTTCTCTTTGCATTTCCGACCTGGTCCCTTTGTTCTCTGTGCATTTCTGATCTGCTCCCTTTGTTTTCTGTGCATTTCCAATGGGTCTTGCACGCTTGATTGCTTTTCTCCCCCCCCCCCTTCGGCCGGAAGGGATTAATCGCGTTTCCAATGAGTTTTGCAGTGATTTTTTTTTGTGTGATTTTTTTCTTCGGCCAGAACAGATTACTTGCATTTCAATGCATTCCTATGGGAAATGGTGCTTCGACTTACGACCATTTCGAGTTACGTCCATCTTCTGGAACGGATTATGGTCGTAAGTCGAGGCACCACTGTATGCAGAATACATCATGCAAAAGGCTGGACTGGATGAATCCCAAGCCGGAATTAAGATTGCCGGAAGAAATATCAACAACCTCAGATATGCAGATGATACCACTCTGATGGCAGAAAGTGAGGAGAAATTAAAGAACCTCTTAATGAGGGTGAAAGAGGAGAGTGCAAAAAATGGTCTGAAGCTCAACATCAAAAAAACTAAGATCATGGCCACTGGTCCCATCACCTCCTGGCAAATAGAAGGGGAAGATATGGAGGCAGTGACAGATTTTACTTTCTTGGGCTCCATGATCACTGCAGATGGTGACAGCAGCCACAAAATTAAAAGACTCCTTCTTCTTGGGAGGAAAGCGATGACAAACCTAGACAGCATCTGAAAAAGCAGAGACATCACCTTGCCGACAAAGGTCCGCATAGTCAAAGCTATGGTTTTTCCAGTAGCAATGTATGGAAGTGAGAGCTGGACCATAAAGAAGACTGACCGCCGAAGAATTGATGCTTTTGAATTGTGGTGCTGGAGGAGACTCTTGAGAGTCCCCTGGACTGCAAAGAGAACAAACCTATCCATTTTGAAGGAAATCAACCCTGAGTGCTCACTGGAAGGACAGATCCTGAAGCTGAGGCTTCAATACTTTGGCCATCTCATGAGAAGAGAAGACTCCCTGGAAAAGACCCTGATGTTGGGAAAGTGTGAAGGCAAGAGGAGAAGGGGACGACAGAGGACGAGATGGATGGACATTGTCATCGAAGCTACCAACATGAATTTGACCAAACTCCGGGAGGCAGTGGAAGACAGGAGGGCCTGGCGTGCTCTGGTCCATGGGGTCACGAAGAGTCGGACACGACTGAATGACTAAACAACAAGAACAACAATGGAAGATGTAGTTAGGGAAAAGATTAAGAAGGAAGTTGCCGAGAGGTGCGTGGCTGGATCTTTTTCCGAGCCTCCTTTACCAAATTTGCGAGTCTCCCCATTGGGAGTGTTCCTTAAAAAGGCACAAGTTTTGCCTCATTTATCATTTGTCCTATCCAGCTGGGGAATCAGTTAATGATAGGATGCCCCAGGAGTTATGCACAGTCCGTTACACTTCATTCGATGCTGCCATTCGAATGGTTAGATCTTGTGGCAATGGGGTGGAGCTTGCTAAGTCGGACATTAGATTGGCATTTTGTTTATTGCCTGTTCACCCAGGTGATTTTGAGGTACTTGGCTTTCAATTTGAAGGGTTATATTATATGGATAGGGCAATGCCAATGGGGTGTTCCATTTCTTGCGCTGCGTTTGAGCACTACAGCTCATTTTTGAAGTGGATGCTTAGGCGCAGGGTGGGGGGGGTTTCCCAGGTTGTACCCTATTTGGATGATTTTTTATTTTGTGGAAAGCCTGGGATCACTCAGTGTGAACACCTCATGAGGATGTTTCAGAGGATAACAAAGGAATTAGGGGTTCCTTTAGCTGAAGAGAAGACAGAAAGTCCCTGTACCATAATTATGTTCTTGGGGATCGAACTGGACACTACCCAACACTATGGCTTTGGGCGGACATATGGGCCAATTCTGCTGTCACTTTTTGGTGTGACAACATGGCTGTGGTCCATGTAGTAAATACCCTGACATCAAGATGACAGAAGGTGATGAGATTGGTGAGAGCATTCACCCTGTGTTGTTTGCATTATAACATTGTGTTCCAGGCTTGTCATGTGCCTGGTGTAAATAATGAGCTGGCTGATGCCAAATATGTTAAGTTGTGTGGGACCTTAGCAGGAGATCTATTTTGCCACAGAGACCATACACCACTAACAAGATATCAATTTTGGACAGTTACCTCCAAGGGCCTTCTGGAAGTGGGAATAGTGGGATGGAAATTTGGCACCCACTCTTTTCGCATAGGAGCAGCCTCTACAGCAGCAGCATTAGGATATGGGGAGGAGCAGATAAAAAGATGGGAAGGTGGTCTTCACACAGGTTCAAGACGTATGTACGTTCTCTACCTAAATAGATGCTGGTGTTTGTTCTTCTTTTCAGGATTCAAGCTCGGTTGAGAATTGTTTTGTATGGTCACAGTTACACACATTGGGTGGCGCAGTATGCTTTGTGGACCACTTGGGGCCATAATTTAGGCCTGGGTGCGCAGGCCACATTGGAATGGAGGGGACAGAGAGGTGTGCTCTGGGGTGGGTTCTTGGAACTGGTGTCCCAGGGTACTCTGGGAGTGCCCCCTGATATAATGATTGTTCACCTGGGAGGAAATGACTTGGCTCAAAGGATAGGCAAGTCACTCATACTGCAGGTGATCAATGATTTGCCAGCCTTTAAGGCCAAGTTTCCTGCAACAAAGTTAATTTTGTCAAATATTATACCAAGGATGGTTTGGCGGGCCAATTGTGACCCAAGGTGCATTGATCGTGCACGGCACAGTGCTAACCAGGAAATAAGCGGAACCATGCAAGCTGGGCTTGGGTCAGCGACAAGGCACCCTGACATAAGTGTTAGTCAACCAGAGTTATACAGGAGTGATGGAGTTCACTTGTCCGATAAAGGACTGGACATTTTTATGCGGAACATACAAGGGGGCCTTTGGGCTGAAATTTTCCGCTAATTGTGGCAGGCTAGGGGCATATAAATAGCCCCATGCCGTGGTGGGTAGTGCAAGGGGAAGTTGTGGTGAGTTCCTGGAGGACACATGGTGCAAAACATCCCATCTCCCTGTTTGGTGGAGACAGCAGGGCTCCAAGGAGAGATGGCCTTTATTAAGGGGACCTCCTGGGAATCAGTTCACTTAGGGTCACGAGGCTCGGTGGGCTGAGGCAGTGGGGGGTACCCCTAGCATGGGGCACCTCAACACGTGCTGAATGGAAGACAGGACAATTCAGAAATAGGAACTCGCCCTGCTTTAGAATCTGGAGGTAAAGGCTACACAGGATTGGGAAAATATCGCACTATGTGAGGCCCCCTTGTTGATTGGGGTTTTAGTTTAAACAGTTAATAAAGTTGTGGCCCAAGTTTTAACCCAACAACCTGTGTCGTCTCTTGATTTCCGGGCTGGGTGGGCAAAGGAAGGGCAGTGTCTTCCTTGAGGATCAACTCCAGAGAGTGTAGCTTGGGGAGGTGGTGTCCGTTCCTTGTACTCTTAATTGTGGAGTCCCTCGGGCATCAATCATCTCTCCCTTGCTCTTCAACATCTGTATGAGGCTGCTGGAGGAGGCCATCAGGGTTTTTGGAGTTTTGTGCCACCAATATGTGGATGACACACAGCTCTATCTCTCCTTCCACCCTTCTGCAGTGGATGCCATCCCATCCCTTGAGCACTGCCTGTCTGGCCTGCTGGGGTGGATGGGTGACAACAGACTGAGACTGAACTCAGACAAGAAGGGGGTCTGTCAGGTGGGTGCTCGTGATGTCTGAGGATTAGGTGTCTCCCTTTCCTTTGGTGGGGTTGCTCTCTTTGCTAAGGATAAGGTGCGTAGTCTGCAAATCCTTCTGGACCTAGCACTGTCAATGGATATCCAGATAGTCTCTGTGGTCCAATGTGCCTATTTTCATCTTAGCCGGATTGCAGAGCTGCGAACTCACTTTGACACCAGGTTCATTACCACGCTGGTCCATGCACTGGTAGTCTCAAGAACAGACTACTGTAATGCTCTCTATGTTGGGCTTCCTATGAAGCTGATGGGAAAGAATCAAAATATGGTGGCCAGGTTATTGAGTAGAGCCAGGAAATGCCAACACATCTCTTCAATTCCAGCCACTCTGCACTGGTATCCTGTATGTTTCTCTGCCAGCTTCAAGGTGACGGTTCTAACATATAAATCCCTAAATGGTTTGGGATCTGGAAAAACACCTTTTTCCAGTGAGAACTGTCCATCCTTCTCACTCATCCCAGGCTGGACATCTAAGGATGCTGACCTTGAGAGAGGCCCAGAGGGAGAAAACTAGGAACTGGGCCTTCTTGATGGTTGCTCCTCCACTCTGGAATCAACTCACTCCAGCTATTTATTTATTTATTTATTTATTCGATTTCTATCCCGCCCTTTTAGACAAAGTCTACTCCGGGCGGGTTCCACCAAACATTATAAACTAAAACAGTTAAAAACAATTCAAAACAATAGTGATTAGTAATGCTCAAGATGGGAAAACAGAAAATTATAATAAGAATAAGAATATAGTCAAGTATTGACAGGAGGGAAGGCCTGCCTGAAGAGCCAAGTTTTTAATTGGCTCTTAAAAACACCCAGCGAGGGAGCCAGGCAGATCACTGATGGGAGACTATTCCATAGCCAAGGGGCCATCGCCGAGAAGGCCCGGTTTCTTGTTCTTTCTCTCCGGGCCTCTCTCGGCGTTAGGCCCCTCAACCGTCCCTCCTGGCTATGGCAAGTGATTCGGGTAGATCTAGGTGGGAGAAGGCGATCTGCCAGGTATTGAGGCCCTAAACCATTTAGGGCTTTATACGTCATCATCAACACTTTGAAGTCAATGCGGAAGCGAATGGGCAGCCAATGCAAGGCAGCCAGAGTGGGAGAGATATGCTGGTATTTTCTCACCCCACTAAGGAGTCTGGCCACCGCATTCTGCACCATTTGAAGCTTCCGCATCAATCTCAAAGGTAGCCCCATGTAGAGCGCATTGCAGTGGTCTAATCTCGAGATTACAAGTGCATGGACGAGAGTGGTGAGGGCCCCCCCATCAAGATAGGGTCACAGCTGGGCAATCCGCCACAGATGGAAATAAGCGGTGCGGGCCACGGACGCCACCTGGGTTTCCATGGTAAGCGCCGGGTCCAGATGTATCCCCAAGCTGCGCACCACACTCTTTGCGGTGAGAGTCACCCCCCCAAAAGAGAGGGAGTTTCCCAAACCACCAATGGAGGGGCCGCCCACCCTCAAGACCTCCGTCTTGTCCGGGTTCAACCTCAACCCATTCAGCTGCATCCATTGCAGCACAGCCTCCAGACAGCACTGAAGGGACAGAATGGCATCCACTGAGGTAGGTCAAAAGGAGATGTAGAGCTGGGTGTCATCAGTGTACCCCCACCCAGCGGCCTCATATAGATGTTAAACAGCATTGGGGAGATGATCGACCCCTGTGGAACCCCACAATTGAGACTCCACGGGGCCGAAACACTCTCCCCAAGCTGTACTCTCTGGGGACGGTCCTCCAAGAAGGATCAGAGCCAGGCAAGCACCAGGCCACCGATTCCCAGCTCGGAGAGCCTCCCCAGGAGGATACCGTGGTCGACGGTATCGAAGGCGGCTGAGATATCGAGGAGGACCAACAAGGACATTTTGCCCCGGTCAGCCTCCCTCAACAGGTCATCCAACAGTGCGACCAGTGCCGTTTCTGTGCCATGGCGTGGCCTGAAGCCCGACTGGAATGGATCCAGGGCATTGGTTTCATCCAAAAGAGCCTGAAGCTGATCAGCCACCACCCTCTCCACTACTTTGCTAAGGAAAGAAACATTGGCGACGGGCCTGTAATTGTCAATATCGTCCGCCGCCAAATTTGGTTTCTTCCTGATGGGTCTAATGAGTGTCTCCTTGAGGGCAAGGGGAACCTTGCCCTCCTGGAGAGACCCATTAATTATCACTGCGCCCCATTCCGTTGTTATAGGCCTGGCTGCTTTGATTAGCCAGGCCGGGCAAGGGTCAAGGGAGGAGGTGGTGGCCCGACAGCGATCAAGCGCTTTGTCCACCATGTCTGGCGTCACCTGGGCCTTTCCTGGTGACTTTTAAGAAGTTCTTTAAAACATGAGTATTCTGAAAGGCCTTTTATCCCGATTCATGTTTTAATTTTATGTTTTATTTTTCTAGTTTTCTCTTGTACTAACGTGGAAGTTTTGGTTTATTCTGTAGGGTATGATGTTTGCTTATTGTTTATGCTGTGAACTGCCCAGAGTGTCCTTCGGCTAGATGGGAGGGAAGGAAGGAAGGAAGGAAGGAAGGAAGGAAGGAAGGAAGGAAGGAAGGAAGGAAGGAAGGAAGGAAGGAAGGAAGGAACCAACCAACCAACCAACCAACCAACCAACCAACCAACCAACCAACCAACCAACCAACCAACCAACCAACCAACCAACCAACCAACCAACCAACCAACCAACCAAAAAAATGCCCTGGCTGCATTTTTTTCTTTTTAAATCCTACTATCTGATACAGCACTATACCAGAGAGCAGGAATCTTAAAATAAATAAATAAATAAAATTAAAGCAGTGTACTTGAACCCCCACCAGAAGAATTGCCCTCGCCCTCCAGATCACCTGCCCAATTGCCCCCCCCAAACAGAATGCCCCCCATCACTCACCTGATGGCCTCCCTCTGGTCGGCTGGACTGCCCCCAATCACATGCCTGATCACCCTCCATTCCCAGCCCAATTGCTCCCAATCAGTCACCCTCACTCATTCCCCATTGCCTACCCAATTATTCCCCATGGCCTACCTAAATGCCCCCGCTTGCCAGATATGCCCCTGCCTGCTGGATACCACTATTGCCAGCCCAATCACCCCTACCAGCATTATCACCCCCTTTACCCATCTGATTACCCCTCCTGCCAGCCAGTTGGCAGCCCCCATTTCCTGCCCAATTGCTCATACAATAGCCCAGACCCCTCACCAGCCAGATCACATACGCCCGACAACTGGATCCACCTCATCGCCCGCCTGGCTGCCCACCACCCGCCCAATAGAGTGGATTGTCATTTTTTACATCAGTTTAAAGCCAAGTGGTCTTCACATGGGTTTTGGGTTGGTGTGTGCATACTCTCAGGAAAATTTTGAATATGTTAATTGCTAAAACCAATTCAGAACAGGGTTTTCCCCCCAAAAAAATAGTTTAAGAAAGCCCACAGTTGATCTGTTCCCTGATGCTACGAAATGTTTAAAAATATGCCCGGTGCATTTCAGTCACGTTCAGGCTCTGTGGTGGTATTTTGTCTATTTAGACTTAGCTTGCTTTAGGATCTAAATGTTTCAGCTTCTGAGAACCACCGAAGGTACTAACAAACTAGACAGAATCAAATTAACAAACATGACTCAGCACAGTATATCCAATGAAGTCTGCTTTTATTAAACAGCAAAGAAGCAACACTATTTTAATAGAATTTCATTTTGCTGAAAAGTTTCTTAGAAGCACAAACACACTCAAGCGACCGGCAGGTACTGAAGCAGGATCAGGCAGGATCACCATCCTCTTCTTCCAGGAAAGTCAATAACTTCATGCTTTTATTTCATGGTTTCTTATGCTGCAGAAGAAAATATTGATTAGTGGTTCAAGATCTAGAATATCCCAATGGCCTCATAGTCTTAACATAGACGAGCATATTAGTTAACCCTGCAGTGTTGCCCAGTGTTCTTTTGTAAAAGGACATAATTGCAGGGTATGTGCATATCTAAATAACTACACCAGTGCCATTTCTCAAGGGCTACAAGGAATATGTGAAGTATAGTATGTGCCATCAAGTCGGAACTGACTTTTAACAACCCTAATAGGGCTTTCAAGGTCAGTGAGATATTGAAGAAGTGGTTTTCACTTCCATTCCCCAGTACATTTCCCTGGCCAAGTGGGGATTTGAACCCAGGTTTCCATGAGTCCTTGTTCATCATATTATCCACAACACCACACTGGCTACTATGTGTGGCAAATGATTGATCATAAATGTTATTTTCTGTGTGTTGCTGTCAGCCCCTCATCAATCCCAGTGGAAATTTTGGAGCAGATTACAAAGTGGTCAGTCTACAAGCACACTGAAAATAATGCAGTAATAATAATGATGAACAAATGATGCCAAAACATCTTATCTCATCTTTTGAGAAGGTAACCTTCCTGGTAAACAGTAGACATAATGTATCTTGACTTTAGCAAAGCCTTTGACAAACTGCCCCATGGTATATGATTAGGCATCCTTCAGTCTCGAGAGACTATGGTCACGTGCTCTGTATGGAGGACTTGGAACAGCGTCTAGTGTGGCTGAGAAGGCCAATTCGAGAGTGACCATCCCTTCCACACTGAAGACAAATACAATCTGTCCCCTGTCCAGCTCCCTGATTTGGCTGGTTTCAGGACTGCCTCTTCGCCTTGGCCTGCTGGACAAGGGTCTCTTCAAAATGGGAGAGGCCATGATGCACCTCCTGCCTCCAGGCTGAATGCTCATATATGATTAGCAAGCTAATTAGGTGTGGGTTGGATAGAACAACTATCAGGTGAATACACAGTTAGTTACAGAATCAAAGGCAGAGAATGCTTATCAGTGGTTGCGTCTCAAACTGGAAGGAGATAAGTGGTAAGAAGAAGACTTAGTGCTGTGCTGAGTGCTCCTCAACATTTATATTAATGACTTCGATTAGGGAGTGCAGGGAATGCTTGTCAAACTGAACATTAAAAAAATGGATGGAATAGCTAATACCCTGGGAGACCGATTTTTTGTTTCCAAAAAGCATTTGATAGGCTTGAGCACCGGGCTGAAAAGGCCAGGATGGAATTTAAATGGGATAGGTGCAAAGTTCTACTGCTACGAGAAAAAATCCTTAACACACAATATGGGAGATACTTGGCTCAGTAATGCTACAAGCAAGAAAGATCTTGTAATTGTTAAATATCATATCCTGAATATGAGCCAACAGCGTAATATGGCTGCAAAAAAGGCTAATGGAATTTTAGGCTGCATTAACAGAACTGTAGTCTCTACAGTACAGAGAGCTGGACCATAAAGAAGGCTGACCGCTGAAGAATTGATGCTTTTGAACTGTGGTGCTGGAGGAGACTCTTGAGAGTCCCCTGGACTGCAAGGAGAACAAACCTATCCGTTCTGAAGGAAATCAACCCTGAGTGCTCACTGGAAGGACAGATCCTGAAGCTGAGGTTCCAATACTTTGGCCATCTCATGAGAAGAGAAGACTCCCTGGAAAAGACCCTGATGTTTGGAAAGTGTGAAGGCAAGAGGAGAAGGGGATGACAGAGGACAAGATGGTTGGACAGTGTCATCGAAGCTACCAACATGAATTTGACCCAACTCCGGGAGGCAGTGGAAGACAGGAGGGCCTGGCGTGCTCTGGTCCATGGGGTCACGAAGAGTCAGACACGACTTAACAACTAAACAACAACAAGTCTCTAAATTCTATCAAGTCCTACTTATCCTCTCTTTGGCACTAGTAAGGCCTCATCCTGAGTACTGTGTCCAGTTCTGGACACCACACTTTAAGAAGGATGCCAACAAACTAGAGCGGGTTGAAAGGAGGGCAACAAGGATGATCAGGGGACTGCAAACCAAACCCTATGAGGGAAGACTGAAAGAATTGAGAAAAGAAGACTGAGGGGAGATAGGATTGCACTTTTCAAATACTTGAAAGATAGTCATACAGAGGAAGGGCAGGGTCTATTCTTAGTCATTCCAGACTGCAGGACACATAATTATGGGCTCTACAGGAAGCTAGATTTTGGCTCAATATCTGGGAAACTTCCTAACTGTTAGAGCAGTACAACAATGGAACCAATTTTCTTCGGAGGTGGTGAGTACTCCAACGCTGGAGGCATTCAAGAGAAAACTGAAAACTGGAAAACACTGAAAAGAATCGCCTTAAGTCAGAAATCACTTGGTAAAATGTGATGATGATTCTCTATGAGGAAAGCATTCTGGTGAGTGGAAAAAAAAGTAAATACCGAGCCCAGCTGACAGGCTGAATGATGCATGCAGAACAGAAGATCCTCAGCAGCAGAACTGGGCATTCTATTTTTTCCCCCTTTCACCCCTACCAACCAGGAGAAAACCCTCACTGGTCTTCTAAGACAGTCACTGGGAAGGGAGTGAGTAAGGTACTTAAAAAGGGAAATGAGCATGCTTGATTCTTTGATTTTGGGAGCGTGCTCTTCGGACTCTTTGCTTATGTTCCTTCTTCTCTCATACTTTCTGTTTCCTATATACAAAATTAGAGGTATTACAATCACGAAACCATGAAGATTCGATCCCTGACTTGACTGCTGAGAAGGCAAGGAAATTTCCTTTCTAAGGACAAAAGCATCATCTCTTTTACCCTCTTCTTTCTCTTTCCTCGCTTCTAATCATGATGTGTGAGTCCTGGATTTAACATGAGGTATACAGGGTGTGCCCCTCTGGTAAGGACAGGAAAATTCCCAAGCTATTGTATTTCCAGAGTGGCCAAAAGATCGGTGCAAGTATTTCCCAAAGGAAGGAAGCAGGAGCCCCTTGGGGAAACAGGAGCTGAGCCTATGGATGGTGGGGATCTGGTGCTGAGTCTCAAGAGGAAGAGGTGGGATGGCCTTCCTGTCCTTGTAGCGAAGAAGACTAGAGATATCGAGAGCCATTGGGAACCCCAAGACAGAGTGATCAGCTATGGAGGAGGTGTCCTTGTGAGTACAGGCCTCCTTGCGAGTAGGGGTCTCCTCATGAGTCTGCCTCTTCTTCCCCTGGAGACCCAGGGGCCCAGCCCTGCAGCTGGGTTCTTCCACCAGCTGCCTGAGTACCTACAGCTGTGTGCTGGGAGGGGTTCCACCAGCACAGCTATGGCTCAGTTTCAGTTGGCTTTGCAAGATGTTTTAAGCAACTTCTTTGGTAGTTTCTGTGTGAATGGACTTTCTCTGACCCTTTGGACCATCTCTTGGACTGAGACCTCAGGATGCTGTGGCAGCTTCTCTGCCCAAGATAACCTTACAGTTTCTAGGCCTCTTGCCATCCCTTAGCCAGCTGGATAGCCCTCTCATTGCCTACATGATCGTCCTCCACCATTGCCAGCCCAATCACACCCTGCCAACTGGATTGCCACCCCTTCCAGCTCCTGCAGCCACATGACTCCTACAATGCAGCCACATAACTCCTACCAATCTTTGCCCCCCGCCAGCTGGATTGCACCCCCCATTGCCTATCTGATCACTTCCCTGTCATGCCCTACCAGCAGGATCCCCCTCCCACCAGCCAGATCCTCTTCCCACCAGCCTGATCGCCCCCCTGTACACATGATCACACCCCATCAACTTTATTGCCCCCGATCTGATCACCCTTCCTGCCACTGGGTTGCACCCCTATTGCTTTCCCAATCATCCGTATCCAACACCAGCCAGAGCTCGCTCCACCCACCCAGTCAATTGAGTTGGTGTATTTTAAGTCGATTTAAAGTCAAGTGGTAGTCATGTAGCTTTTGAGTTGGTTTTATGCATCCTTTCAGGAAGAAATTTAGTACATTTTAGAACTGTGTTGTATATCGGCTGAAAGAGCTACACAGGCTTTTAGAATCATTGCATTTGAGGCTTTGTCCTGTGAATTCCTGCCCTCACACTGGCTGACTCTCACAGCCACAATCTGCTGCTGCTGTGAAATTATTATTATTATTTTATTTCTTGCAAACTGGCATAACGCTAATTCAGTATGACAGAATGATTAAAAAAAATAAAAGATCAGACGGCAAGCTTTCCCTGCACCTAACACACATGCATAGAGACACAGAGAGAAACCCATGCATACAGGCATGCGCGTGCACACACACACACAAACAGAGGGGTTAGAGAAGGAGAGTGAGGGATGGAACTGACAGCTGGGGTTGGAGAAATAGAGCACAGACCAGTGAGTGGCAAAGAAATAGACAAGATCATCATCTTCCAGGCATGTGAAGGAGGGAGCGCTTCCACCCAACCAACTGAATATTTCTATCTCTGCTGGCTCTCTTTTCAGATCAGACTGCAACATTATCCTGCACCCCAAACCCATCCATTACTCCAAAAACTCCACAGACACAACTTACACCAACAGAGACATTCACATATGATAAAAGGATACAAAATTAATTGATTTCACAAGGAATTTAAAATAAACAACAGTCTCACGGCCAAATAAAATTTCCACCTCAATTTCCACCAAAAAACATGGTTCCTGGGCAAAAGAATCCATGCTTCCCTCTGTATCTTCTAGTGGGAATTTTTAAAAACTCTTTCAATCATGCTACCAATTCACAACCAGTATTTTTTCCACATTTAAGGAAGCCCATAGTTGACCTGAACTTTGATGCTATGTTTATAAATATGTCCAGTGATTGCTAGTTGCATTCAGGGTCTGTGGTGGTGAATTGTCTATTTACACTTAGCTTGCTCACCCAGTGGGGCGTTTGAGAGCCACACAAGGCACAAACAAATTAGATAGGACCCAATTAAGAAAGCTGGCTGAACAACGCAAATCCAATGCATTTTGCTTTTATTAAACGGCAAGGAAGCAACACTACTTTAACAGGCTTTCATTTTGCTGAGAAGATTCATAGAAGCGTAACACACTCAGGTACTACTATCAGGTGCTAAAGCAGGGGTCAATTCAGTATTTAGGCTATAACAAGATTTGGTCCAGAACACTCTAAACCCCATTGAATTTGCTCTAAGGCATAAATGCCAGTTGATTCAACACTCAGATAGCTAACTATCCAATTGCTTGATACTGGGGAACCCAAACAACTATAACATTTTATTTATTTATTTATTTATTGGCTGATGTACATGAAATTTAGAGACACAATAGAACCTAAATAGAGGAGTGAGCCTGCCAAATTTCAGATCTAGTTCCATGTATTTGTTTTTCTTTGGGTTTTTTTAAGTGCTGCCAGGTTACAAATGACTTATAGCATCCATGATTGCTCTCCCAACCCAGGAATGAAGATGCAAGACAAGAATTATGGCTTAATCATGGGCCACACTTTATTAAACATAATCAATGTTGCCATCCTTTGGCAAAGGGGGGTCCTGCCGTAGTGGGGAATCAGGTTTAAGCACAGAGGTCTCAAAGGACCCCTTAAGCAACAAATGGGCGAGTCCCAGGCCCCAAGTTCTCGCGGTCTTAAAGTCAGTGAGAACCCGGCCGGCCCCAATTTGACCACCCCAGGGCCTCAAGCCAGCTTCTCCTTGTTGACTGTTGGTCCGGGTGTGGCCCCAGCGCATCTCTCCCCCCAAGCACTGTAATCGCACGATCCGCAGCGCTGGAAGGTCAGATGGGCTATAGTTTACCTGAGATTGCAATGGGACTCACCAACAAAACCTGTTATATCCACAGTACCTGCCACAGCATAGGGACTAGCCGAGCTAAGTCCCATGCCCGCCATTGAGCCGATTGAGCTCAGCAAGCTCATTGGGTGAAGACCAATGACCCAGGCACTTAATTTCATCCGTATTGTATCCTAGGGCTACCGCGGTGGATGCTGCACCAATTCTAAAGGAATGCATGCCAAATTTCAAACCCTGCACTCCCACCTTGTTCAGTGCTAAGTCTGTCAATTTCCAAAACTGGTACTTTGTTCATGGCAAACTATCTCTATGTTGAAAGAAATATCCCTGTTCATGTCCCCTAACTTCCAAGTATGCATTTGTGGCTCTTACTGGGCAAATGCTCTCTATATGGCAGCGCGCTAATGTAAGTTGCACCCAACCCAATCTTCACCAAATATGGGTGGGCTGTAGAGGACAGTTGGGAGAAGCTTGTCTGTCATTTTGGTGTTTCTAGGTGCCTGGGGAGAAATTTCCTGGTGTGGTCCTGTTTGTGGGTGTATAAGACAGACATCCAAAACCCAAACATCACCAAACATGCAGAACCTGTCGAGGAGAATCAGGGAAAGGATTTCTGTTCTTTTGGTGCTGGGTGCGTGTGTGCATGTTATACAGTTTTAAATCAGGATGAATTCATTCATCCCAAAAATTCATAAATTCATGATGCATGATTCGTTGATCTTGATGAATTATGAATTGCAACAAATCTCCATTTTTTCCCCACTCGTGTCCATCTCTATTTCAAATTCAGTGTTTCTGATTCTGAGAGCCACACAAGGCACTAAAAAATTACATAGAACCCAATTTACAAACCTGGCAGAGCAACGCAAGTCCAATGCATTTTGCTTTTATTAAATGGCAAAGAAGCAACACTACTTTAACAGGCTTTCATTTTGCTGAAAAGATTCTTCGAATTGTGGAAACAATCAAGCGACTATCAGATGCTAGCGTAGGATCTTCTCCTTCTTCTTCCATGGAAATCAATTTTTTCATTGTTTTAACCAAATCTGCAAAAGAAAAGATTTAATATTGTTTCCAGATCCAAAATATCTCAACGACCTCATAGTCTTAGCATATACTACCATATTAGGCAACCCTGGTGTGTTGTCCAGTATTCTTATACAGTCTCCAGATGGACTGATTTTTTTAAAAGGCAGAAAATGCATAAATGTAAATAATTGCACCATGCAACCTCTTAAGGGTTACAAAAGATATGTGACAGATAGATCAGACAGACAAACAAACAAACAAATGTTGGAATTGATTTACAGTAACCCTAACAGGGCTTTTCAGGTAAGTGGGATATCTAAGGAGTGTTTTTTTATAACCTCCAGGCCCCAATGAGTTTCCAGGCCAAGTGAGGCTTTGAACCCAGGTCTCCAGAGTCCTAGTCTAGCATATAATCCACTGCAACACATTGGGTACCATGTGTGGTAAATAAATGATCCTATATTTCACTTTCTGTGTGTTACTCCCAGGCTGACATCAACCCCAGGGAAAATTCTGGAGCAGATTAGAAAGTGGTTGGTCTACAAGCACATTGAAACAATGAAGTAATAACTGGAAGCCAAGATGGATTTGTCAAGAACAAATCCTGCCAGAGAAACTTATTTCATTTCTTGATCAGGTAACCTCCCTGGTCGATGATGGGAATTCTCTAGACATAATATACCTTGATTTTAGCAAACCCTTTGTCAAAGTGCCCCATGATATTCAGATCAACAAGCTAATTCAGTTTGGGCCGGACAGAACAACTGTCAAGTGGATACACAGTGGTTACAGAACTGAAGGCAGAGAGTCCTTACCAGCGGTTGCTAAGTGCAAAGTTCAGCGTCATAGGGAAAAAACCTTAAACACGTAAGATAGGGGATACTTGGCTCAGTAATGCTACAAGCAAGAAAGATCTTGTAATTGTTAAATATCATATCCTGAATATGACCCCACAGTGTAATGTGGCTACAATAAAAGTTTAATGCCATTTTAGGATGTATGAACAGAAGCATAGTCTCCAAATCCTATGAAGTCCTAGTTCCCCTCTTTGGCACTGGTTAGACCTCATCTTGAATACTGTGTCCAGTTCTAGACTACACACTTCAAGGAGGATGCCAACAAACTGGAGCAAGTTCAGAAGATGGCAACAAGGCTGATCAGGGGACTGGAAACCAATCCCTATGAGGAAAGACTGAAAGAACTGGGAAGGCTTCCCCTTGAGAAAGGAAGGTAGGTTTTGACTGAATATCACAAAAATCTTCCTGACTCTTAGAGCAGTATGACAAAGGGACCAATTAACTTGGGAGGTGGTGAGGACTGCAACGCTGAAAGCATTCAAGAGAAAACAAGAAAGTCACCTTTCAGATCGGCTTTGATATGGATTCTTGAACTGAGCAGGAGGTTGGACATGATGGCCTTATAGGCCCCTTCCATCCCCATTATTCTATGAATCTTATTTATGTATTGATTTAAGAGAGTTTGTAAAGATTTTGTTTTTCTTTACTTCTAGGGTCTATGATGGGGGCTCTCCCTCCCTTGCTCATTCTCTTAGTTCAGGACTTGGAGCCGCATTTGAGACAGACAAACGATATGTGGAACTTACCGTTTACAGCAAATTTGAAAACGTTCACATTTTCCAATTTGTCTTTGAGGAAAAGGACAGCCATTTTTTGTCCCATCAAAACAGCGGCCATTTGCACGCAAACACTGATGTCTGGTAAAGATGCCCCTGGCGCTTCCTGCTTGAAGAAAGGTAATGAGGGTGAGGAACAGTCCAGAATGTGAGCCTGTGACCCAGCACAGGTACACTGAGAAAAACTAAAACGTTGCTCATGTTCTGCTTTCAGCATCTTACCTGTTCCTGATGCAGACACACACACACACGGAAGGTGAACACCGAAAGCAAGTAGCAGATTAGAAGGAGAGAATTTGCAAGTTCACTTTTTGACTCTGTGCCACATCTATGAAAGCAGGGGCCTTCCAAATGTCTTGGATTTTAACTGTTATAAGCTTGTGCCTAAGGGCTATCGCACACACATACATACAGCAGTCAATGGGATTTGTAGTCTAAAACTTTAGACGTATTATGAGAAAGGAAGACTCACTGTGGGAAAGACAATAATGCCAAGGAAAATTGAAGGCAAGAGGAACAGAGGAAGACCAAATAGGACATGGATTAACTCAGTAATGAACCACTGAGCTTGCAGTAGCTGAGTAGATCTGTTAACGATACAACCTTCTGAAGATGACTAATTCGTAAAGTCATCCTAAGTCGAAAGCAGGGGCTTCCAACTAATGCTAGCACGTGATAACAATAACATAGAACTACAACGTTAAAGGCAACAAGATGGGCATGAACCACCACCATAAATAAGGGAAGAACATTAAACGTTTTCCTTCCTTCCTTCCTTCCTTCCTTCCTTCCTTCCTTCCTTCCTTCCTTCCTTCCTTCCTTCCTTCCTTCCTTCCTTCCTTCCTTCCTTCCTTCCTTCCTTCCTTCCTTCCTTCCTTCGCAGCCGGCCAGTCCAGGCTGGCTGTTTGTGCACATGCACCCACCTCTCAGCTGAAAGGTGGGTGCATATGCAGTTGGAGAGACAGCCGGTCCAGCTCCCGGAAGGGAAGCCAGGCCACTGTCCAAATGTGCACCAGAAGATCCTCCATATACTCCCAACCGTATTGTCCTCCCATCCCCCAGCAAAATACTCATTTTATCAAGCTCAGAAGGATGGAAGACCAAGTCAACTCCCAGTTACCTGTATCCATTGGGATTAAACTCAGGTCATGAGCAGAGTCTTCACTGCAATACTGCTGTTTAACCACTTTACCACGAGGAAGATGAAAGGGGTTTCCAAGTTCATCTTGGCTTGTCCTGGGTTCCAGGACCCTCTTTCTCCGCAGAAAAAGGATAATGGTTTTTGCTTTTGGAAAAGAAGTTTTATCATGGAGGGTTAGCACTTCTGTTCATTTTGCAGACACACACGTGTGTGTGTGTATGTGTGTGTGAAATAAGAGTTATTTACTGAAAGTACATGTTTGGATGCATCTGGGGTGGCCAAATGGACATTGAAACAGGGCGTCTGCACCATTAAGAGAAGCGTGGAAGAGGGAATCCCAGTGTGTGAAACTGGCGAAACTCATTCTTCCACGCATTTATTAAATGTACAGATGTCACATCTTCCAAATTCTGTATACCACTTCAAAAAAAGTTGGGAATAGCCCTTTTCTACAAGGCCAATGGACAAGCTGGGAGCACTTGAAGATATCATCCAAATTGGATGCTTTCCACACTCTGCACTTTAGCACAATTTTAAATAATGTCCCTGCAGCATTGAATTGATAGTCTAACATTTGCATCAGAAAGGTTCTCTTTTTTTAAAAAAAAGTCATGTATCAGAAACTTCATCACATTCTCTATGAAGAGTCAACATGATCTGAGTTCAAGACGAGGAATGGCTGGAAGAGAGGTGGCAGGGAGAAAATCAAAACAGCTGTTTAATTAACTTGTCCTGGTGATGATTAAAATTACTTTTATCCAAAGTTGAGGCCCATGTCGTTCCCAACAGAAACATACCTGGATCAGGAAAGATCACCAAGAAGAAGATGAAGAAGAGAAGACCGTAGATCTTCATGGTGCTGGCAAAGAAAGAGTAAATACTCGGTTGTGGGTTTCTTATCTGACTGGAGACCAGAAGTCAGCAATAAGAGGAGGAAATATTTGCAATGGTTTATATACTGTTTGAGAGATTGCAGCATGTTGTAATGCCAACCGTCTTAGCCACCAATGGTTTAGCAACAACTTCCTTAGAGGGTCGCTGGCTAGTTGGCCCCGCTCAGCAGTTCTTGGAAAGCAGTACAAAGGGCCTAATTGATTAAGATTTTAGTTATAATCAGAATTATGCATGGGATATTGATTCTGAGTTACAAAGAATCTCCCAGGGATATCTAAGTATAAAGTACTCAGACACGGTTTTCTCGTTCCTGGTTTTGGGCTAAAAACATAGCTCCTCCAAATGTACAAATGTGTAAAGGCATGTAACCCCCTCAGCCAGATACACTCGAAATGGAGATTCAAATGCTGAGCGAGCCCTTGGCCCCACAGCTAAGCACCCCAAGGCACTGAGCTTAGAAGAGGCAAAAACCTGACTTAGTTTATATTGATGTCGAAGCTGAAGCTGTCCTCCTTTGGCCACATCAGGAGAAGGCAGGATTCTCTGGAACAACCAGTAATGCTCTGGAACAACCAGTAATGCTGGGAAACGTGGAGGGAAGCAGGAAAAGACGACCAAAATTGAGATGGTCTGACTCCCTAAAGGAAACCACAGTATGACTTGACAAGAGCTGCGCACAATAGTTGAGGACAGGACATTTTGGAGACTGTTGATTCATAGAGTTCCCAGGAGGCCTGTGTGCAAGATTCAGTCAAAGTCTGAATTATCAACAAAATTTCCTGGTTTGAATTATTTATCTGGAGCAACAGAATTTTTTGTTTATCTATTAGTTTTCAAATAAACTCTAGGAACAAGTGCATCTGCAACTGGTTGACACATATTCCCCCAATGACATTTTGTTTTATATTCCTCTCATTGGGCTCTGTTTGTAGCTTCACTTTGTTTCCCAAACTGCAAACCTCACATATTCCCACAATTAAAAAATTGGGAAAAGGCCAGAATAGACAGTTCTACCCTGAAACTTTAGTCTAAGAACTTGTTGAACCAAAGTTTGACACAGCCTTCCTTTCTACAGCCTTAGTAACATTTAGTTGAATTATCCTCCTTCTAGCACCATAGATTTTGTTTTGTATGATGTCTTTATTCCAGATGAAAAATTCTGAGCCTGTCAGTGTATTTTTGGGTTTCTGTGTGGGATTGTATCAGATTTGACATTTCTTCTCTGTTTTTTTGTGTTGTTCCAACGCAAACCAAAGAAATGAACATGTGAGTACCAAAACATTTGCAACTGCAACAATTTTCTGAGAGAAGCGTTGCATTTTCTGAGAGAATTGCAAGGGTGGCAATATTTTTGGCCATGACTGTATATATCTTCTTACTGGTTCATTTCTCTTGTTTCTTTGAAATGACTTTTCACTCTAAGAACCGTCAAAATCAATGAAGAATTGTACCTTTCATACTTCAAGGCACCCTGGGAAGACTTCATTCTGAAAAGAAGGCTCAGAAGGGCATTAAATAAGTGAATTAAATAATAAGATTTTTTAAAAAGAATCTGGTAAAACATCAGGTGTTGTTTTCACAATTCAATAAAAACAAATTTCCCTGCATTTTTGTTTGCCTTGGACTTATGTCAATTGTAGACCTGTTTCATATCAGATGTGAATGTTAAGGTGTAGGGATGTGCACCAATCGTAAAGTCCAATTCAACTAATGATTTCACTACTTGATGTAGTAGAACACCAATTTTCTAGCACATGCAGAATGAGATTCGTTCTAACAGCTTAATTTGTTCTAATAGCACATCCTATGTGCCTGGCTTGCCATCTCTGCACATGCGCCTGCCTCTCAGCTGAGAAGCTTTTTTTTCCCCTTTAAGATCCCAATCCACCACACAGAGTATCCAGTCCAAAGGCACTCACTGCGCAGTTGGTCATGCCCAAGCAGAGGCGGGAGCACACGGCTGAGAACATGGAGCCACAACAAGGTGCCGAAAGGCAAGCAAGGACCAGAAGAGAGACCAAGGCAGGAACACTGGAGGCAAGTCCCAGAGATGTAGGGGGCAAGAGGAGGCAAGAGTAGGGACCAAGGCAGGAACAAGAGCCGATCCAGGGATACTGGAATGCAGGAAGTCTGGCACTCAGGAGCAGCTAGCACGGCCAAAGATCTTTGTTGCTGAGGCCAGTTCTGGGAGGGAGAACCCCTCCTTAAATACGCCTTCCCTCCAGGTGAGCCTCAAGAGTGGCCCAGCAGCTGCTACACAGGGCACTTTCTTCGGCGGAACCACTTTGTGGGTGTATAACTTGGATTTCCAAAACCAAATCTTCACCCAATATGGGTGGGCTGTAGAGGACAGTTTGGAGAAGCTTGTCTGTCATTTTGGTGTTACTAGGTGCCTGGGGAGAAATTTCCTGGTGTGGTCCTTTTTGTGGGTGTATAAGACAGACCCCCTTCACGGATTGCTGCCTTGTCGTGGCGAAGGGGCTTGAGTAATTCAGAGGAGCTATGGGATATGCCGTGCAGGGACACCCAAGACAGACAGGTCATAGTGGAGAGTTCTGACTAAATGCGATCCACCTGGAACAGGAACTGGCAAGCCACTCCAGTATCTTTGCCAAGAAAACCCCATGAACAGAAACAAAAGGATTAAAGATATGACGCTGGAAGATGAGCCCCTCAGGTCGGAGGGCGTCCAACATGCTACTGAGGAAGAGCGGAAGACAAGTACAAGTAGCTCCAGAGCTAATGAAGTGGTTGGGCCAAAGCCGAAAGGACGCTCAACTGCGGACGTGCCTGGAAGTGAAAGGAAAGTCCGATGCTCCAAAGAAAAATACTGCATAGGAACCCGGAATGTAAGATCTATGAACCTTGGTAAACTGGATGTGGTCAAACAGGAGATGGCAAGAATCAACATTGACATCCTGGGCGTCAGTGAATTAAAATGGACGGGAATGGGCGAATTCAATTCAGACAATTACTATATCTACTATTGTGGGCAAGAATCCCATAGAAGAAATGGAGTAGCCCTCATAGTCAACAAAAGAGTGGGAAAAGATGTACTTTGATACAATCTCAAAAATGATAGAATGATTTAAATACGAATCCAAGGCAGACGTTTCAACATCACAGTAATCCAAGTTTATGCACCAACCACCAATGCTGAAGAGGCTGAAATTGACTAATTCTATGAAAACGTACAACACCTTCTAGAACTGACACCAAAGAAAGATGTTCTTGTCATTATAGGGGACTGGAATGCTAAAGTAGGGAGTCAAGAGATAAAAGGAACAACAGGTAAGTTTGGCCTTGGAGTTCAAAACGAAGCAAGGCAAAGGCTAATAGAGTTTTGTCAAGAGGACAAGTTGGTCATCACAAACACTCTTTTCCAACAACACAAGAGGCGACTCTACACATGGACATCACCAGATGGGCAACACCGAAATCAGATTGATTATGTTCTCTGCAGCCAAAGATGGAGAAGCTCTATACAGTCAGAAAAAAACAAGATCTGGAGCTGATTGTGGCTCTGATCAACTTCTTATAGCAAAATTCAAGCTTAAACTGAAGAAAGTAGGAAAAACCACTGGGCTAGTCAGGTATAATCTAAACCAAATCCCTTATGAGTACACAGTGGAAGTGAAGAACAGATTTAAGGAACTAGATCTGGTGGGCAGAGTGCCTGAAGAACTATGGATGGAGGCTCGTAACATTGTACAGGAGGCAGCAACCAAAACCATCCCAAAGAAAAGGAAATGCAAGAAAGCAAAGTGGCTGTCCAACGAGGCCTTACAAATAGCATAGAAGAGAAGGGAAACAAAATGCAAGGGAGATAGGGAAAGTTACAGAAAATGGAATACAGACTTCCAAAGAATAGGAAAAGGAGACAAGAGGGCCTTCTTAAATGAACAGTGCAAAGATATAGAGGAAAATAATAGAAAGGGAAAAACCAGAGATCTGTTCAAGAAAATTGGAGCTATTAAAAGAACATTTTGTGCGAAGATGGACATGATAAAGGACATAAATGGTAGGGACCTCACAGAAGCAGAAGACATCAGTAAGAGGTGGCAAGAATACACAGAGCAATTATACCAGAAAGATCTGGATGTCCCAGACAACCCAGATAGTGTGGTTGCTGACCTTGAGCCAGACATCCTGGAGAGTGAAGTCAAGTGGGCCTTAGAAAGCATGGCTAACAACAAGGCCAGTGGATGTGATGGCATTCCTGTTGAACTATTTAAAATATTAAAAGATGACGCTGTTAAGGTGCTACACTCAATATGCCAGCAAGTTTGGAAAAGTCAGCAGTGGCCAGAGGATTGGAAAAGATCAGTCTACATCCCAATCCCAAAGAAGGGCAGTGCCAAAGAATGCTCCAACTACCGTACAATTGCACTCATTTCACACGCTAGCAAGGTTATGCTCAAAATCCTACAAGGTAGGATTCATCAGTATGTGGACCGAGAACTCCCAGAAGTACAAGCTGGATTTCGAAGGAATCGAGACCAAATTGTTAACATGCGCTGGATTATGGAGAAAGCCAGAGAGTTCCAGAAAAACATCTACTTCTGCTTCATTGACTACGCAAAAGCCTTTGGATGTGTGGACCACAGCAAACTATGGCAAGTTCTTAAAGAAATGGGAGTGCCTGACCACCTTATCTGTCTCCTGAGAAATCTATATGTGGGACAGGAAGCAACAGTTAGAACTGGATATGGAACAACTGATTGGATCCAAAAAAACTGATTGGACATCCAAAAAGCCAAACATCACCAAACGTGCAGAATTTGTAGAGGAGAATCAGGGAAAGAATTTCTGTTCTTTTGGTGCTGGGTGCGTGTGTGCATGTTATACAGTTTTAAATCAGGATGAATTCATTCATTGATTCATCCCAAAAATTCATAAATTCATGATGCATGATTCATTGACCTTGATGAATTATGAATTGCAACAAATCTCAATTTTTTCCCCACTCGTGTCCATCTCTATTTCAAATTCTATGTTTCTGATTCTGAGAGCCACACAAGGCACTAACAAATTAGATAGAACCATATTTACAAACCTGGCTGAGCAACGCAAGTCCAATGCATTTTGCTTTTATTAAATGGCAAAGAAGCAACACTACTTTAACAGGCTTTCATTTTGCTGAAAAGATTCTTCAAATTGTGGAAACAATCAAACGACTATCAGATGCTAGCGTAGGATTTTCTTCTTCTTCTTCCATGGAAATCAATTCTTTCATTGTTTTAATCAAATGATCTGCGAAAGAAAAGATTTAATATTGGTTCCAAATCCAAAATATCTCAACAACCTCATAGTCTTAACATATACTACCTTATTAGGCAACCCTGGTGTGTTGTCCAGTACAGTGGAACCTCTACTTACGAACGTCCCTACCTACGAACAATCCAATTTACGAACAGCTCCGTTCGCAAAATGTTTCTTCTACTTGCAAATGGAGCTTCAACATACGAGCGAAAAAAGGCAGGGGAAAAGGGTAGGAAATTTAAATTTGCTAACCGTTGGTGGCGAAGAGGCTGCTTCTTTGTAGCTCTTTCACCCCAACGGATAGGAAAAGGGAGGCTCAGCCTCCCGGGCTTCCACCGCTGCTGCTACCGCCGCTGGGAGGCAAGCCGCCAGGACCAACCCAGCTCGGCTTAGCCTCCCGGGCTCCCAGCGCTGCCGCCGCAGGCTTTCCTGGGATTCACCACAACTGCCTTCCTTTCTCCCCCGCAGCGCGGCTTCTCAGCCGCCATGGGAGGCTTTCCCGGGGTTCACCACAAGCACCGCCTTTCTCCGCCGCCATCCGCTGCCGGGCCAGGGTTTCCGCGCCGCTGATGCAGGCTTTCCTGGGGTAGACCGGGCCTACCAGGGGAAGCCCTGGTCTACCAGCCCTGGTAGGCCCTGTCTACCCTGGGAAAGCCTCCGATGGCAGCAGAGAAGCCCTGGCCCAGCAGCGGTGGCTGGAGCCCGGGAGGCCTCCTGGTAGCGGCGGTTGCGGCGATGGAGGTAAGGTGCTGCTTTTTGCTTTTTTAAAACTTTTTTTTTATCTTTTGCAGGGTGGAATTTGTCAGAGTATTGAGAATTTTATAGGCCTGAACAGGTCCAGACTGTAATATTAATAAGCTGCCATGATGATCACCTGTGCAAGTGCTGAGTCACAGTGACTGTGAAGAAGATGATGCAACGTCTGTGGATGATGCAACACTTGTCGTGATTGGACAGAAGCATCTGCTTAAGAATATATAAGAGAACAATGCAATTGTAAATGTATCTTCTTCTCCTTCCTATATTCTGCTATCCTCTCTGCACTTTGCCTCTATATTGTTGCCACGCCGAAGGTCTGCTACTTTGTATATTTGTATATTTGTAAATACACGTGTCTTTGAAGAAGAAGAGCGTGTGTGTATTTTTCCTTCATACAGAACTCTGCACATTACCAGCAAGAAGGTGACAGAGGTCATGGGCCCAGAAACGTGATCTGTGCAAGCTGGTGAGTACCCGTGGGTAATAAATCACTAGATGAAGGAAGAAAGTGATTTAGAAGAAGATTTAGAAGAAGGCAGTTTGTCTGTTGTTAGCCCAGGAGGGGAAAGAAAACGGAGAACTGAAAGAGCAGACAGCATGGCGTATAATGCAACAGGCATGGGAGGATTTCCATTAACCAGGCTGAATGACAGCAATTATCAAACGTGGGCTGTTAAAGCCAAAATGCTGCTGAGGAGGGAAGGACTTTGGCAGTTAGTAAGCAACCCCCCAGCGCAGTTTGACGAGGAACAGGAACGTGATCATGAACGGGCTCTTAGTACCTTAGTGCTTTGTGTTGAAGATAATCAATTAATTCATATTCAAGGACTGACTACAGTGAAAGCAGTCTGGGATCGTCTCAAAAATATTTACATTAGAGAAACAGTAGGAACGAAGATATCTTTAACAAGAAGACTCTACAAATGTAAGTTACTGCCTGGTGAGAGCGTATCAAAACATTTACATATAATGAAAGGACTTTTCAATGAATTACAACAAATGAATGTACAGTTTTCGGAACAGCATAAAGTTTTTGTGATTTTGAGCAGCTTACCAAGTGAATTTGATATGCTGGTGACAAGCCTTGAGACTTTACCTGACGCGCAACTGACTTTAGAGTACATCACGAGCCGTCTGCTGCAGGAACAACAACGTAAGGAGGAAAGGTCCGACAATGGTGAGAAAAACCACATGAGAGATGACCGGACAAGCTGGAGACATAATCCAGACGACAACGTAAAGCAAAGAGTAGATAGAGAACAACGTGGGCATGCCATGGCTGTAAAACATTGCTTCGGTTGCGGATCTCAACGACACTTAATAAAGGATTGTAAACATGCTAAAAATAAAAAACAGAGAGTTTTTAAAAGCAGAGATGAAAAAGGAGCCTTTTACAGACACACCGACAAAGACAGAAGAGGGAGGATTTCTCTTGTGAAAACAACAAGAGATAGAGATAAAGTTGCCAAGGTCGTTCAGAGAGCTTCTTGGATTGTGGACAGCGGTGCAGTGACTCATTTAACTAATGAAATAGATTTATTTTATTTTCTAGGAGAATCGGAGCAGAATAGCGTCAGCTTGGCGAACGGAGACAAGACTGAAGTTTCTGGTGAGGGAACTGTTTATATACCATGTTTAAATGAAGAGCTTGAAAATGTACTTTATGTTCCCAAACTTGATTGTAATATTTTAAGCGTTTCTGCTTTGGATAAGCAAGGTTTTGCAGTTATATTTGAGAAGGGTGAATGTAAAATTAAGAAAAATAACTGTGTTGTAGCAAGTGCAAAACAAGAAGACAGTTTATATTTCTTAAAGAACAAAACACAAAGAGACACACACGTTGTTAGCAGTAACACACCACAACATAATAACTGTGTGCATTTACTACATAGAAGGCTAGGACATGTAAACTTTAAAACATTACAAAAAATGGAAACAATAGCCAGAAATGTTCAATTAAAAGATTGTCAAAATTACTTAGATTATGATGTATGTAAACTGGCAAAATCTCAGGTGGCACCCAAAGGAAAAATAAGTTTTAGACAAAAAAAAGGCCCTTTGAACTAGTACATGCTGACTTAATAGGGCCATTTGCACCCTCTTTAGGAGGGGCAAGATATGTTTTAGTGTTGGTGGATGATTATTCCAGATATTCTTTTTGCTATGTGTTAAAAGCTAAAACAGAAGTGTTTAATAGCTTCAAAAGCTGGGTGAGATTTATTGAACGACGTTTTGACCACAAGGTGGCGCAGTTGCAAACGGATAGAGGTTCTGAGTTTATGAACAGTAAATTTCAGAATTGGTTAGAAAGTACTGGAATAAGCCACAGAAAAACCAGCCCTTACTCTTCATTTCAGAATGGTGTAGCTGAAAGAAGGAATGGTGTGCTCCAGACTATGAAAGATGCCTTACTAGCAGATGCTAAAATGGGTCATGGTTTTTGGGCAGAGTCTTTACAGACTTCGAATTATTTAATTAACAGAATTTGGTCATCAGCAATTGATCAGACACCCTATTATATGTTATATGGCAAGGAGCCATCATTAAAGCATTTAAGAGTTTTTGGGTGTACTGCGTGGGTACATATTCCAAAACAATTAAGAAGAAAGGGTAAAGCCAAAGCAAAGAAAACCAGGTTCAAAGGCATATAGGTTTCTAGAGGGAAGTAGAAACATTGTAATTTCAAGATCAGCAAGTTTCAATGAACACGAAAATTGGGATAGAATTCATGCTAATTCACAAGTTTTTATCCCAATATCTGATACAAAAAGGAACCAGTTTAGACAGACACAAACAGAGAAAGAGAAAACTGGAGAAGACACAAGTGAATCCACAACTGATGATGAAGGAGAAGATTAGAAGAACAAGGTGGTGAGTCAGGGAGTGAACCAGAGCCACAAGCTCCCAGGAGATCAGAGAGGGCAAACAAAGGAATTCCACCCAAAAGGTTTGGAGTGGGGGAAGTTAGGGTTTGCCATGTATACCAAGAACCAAGAAATTTTGAGGAAGTGATGGCACTTCCTAATTTAGAAAAAAAAAAGTGGCAAGATGCCATGGAAGAAGAAATGAGGTCCATGGAAGAACATAAAGTATTTACTGAGACCAAATTGCCTGCAGAACATAAAGTAATAGGAAGCAAATGGGTATTCAAAAGAAAGTTACAAAATGATGGAGAGTTTAGATATAAGGCAAGATTAGTAGCCCAAGGTTTTACACAGAAGAAAAATATTCATTATGACGAAGTTTTTTCTCCCACAGTGAGAGCTGAAACAATGAGAGTAGCATTAGCTCTAGCAGCTACAAGAAATTATTTAATTCAACATTATGATATTACCACTGCTTATCTGAATGCTGATTTAAAGGAAGAATTATATATGGCCAAAGCACCAGGCTTTGAGGGTTCAAAACCAGAATTGGTTTACAAATTAAACAAGGCCATTTATGGACTGAAACAATCAGCCCAAAATTGGAATCAGTGTTTACATACAGTTTTGATAAAAATGGGATAAAAAAACAGTCTAGCAGATCCTTGCCTTTACACTAAAGAAAATGGAAAAGAGTTAAATGTGTTATTAGCATATGTGGATGATATCTGCTTTATGACTAAAAATCAGAAACAAGTGGAATTATTTGAAAAACAATTAAAGAAGGAGTTTAAATTGAAAAGTTTAGGACCAATACAAAATTATTTAGGAATACAAATACAGACAACAAACCAAGGTTTTGTATTGAGTCAAAAATTAAAAATTAAAATGTTAGAGAAATATTGTATGCAAGAATGCAAAAGTGTAAGTACTCCCATGGTTGTAGATTTTCAGAAATGTGATGAAAATAGTAAGGATTTTGAAGACCAAGAATTATATCATTCTGCAATAGGAAGTTTAATGTATTTGGCAAACTGGACACGTCCAGATATAGCAGCTCCAGTAAACATTTTAAGCAGACATGTATCAAAACCTAGCATAAAACATTGGCAAGGGGTAAAAAGAATTTTCAGATACCTGAAAGGAACATGTGATTATCATTTAATGATAAAACCTTCAAAGGAATTAAAATTAACTGCTTTTGTTGACAGCGATTGGGCCAATGATGAGGTTGACAGAAAATCAATGTCTGGTTTCGTGATAATGTTTGGAAATACTTTGGTTGGATGGAAATCCAGAAAACAAAATTCTGTAGCTACATCAACTGAAGAGGCAGAATTTGCAGCATTGTCAGAGTTATGCTCAGAAATAATTTGGTATAAACAATTGATAAAGGATTTGAAAATTGAGACGTGATGCAATAAAGGTGTTAGAAGATAATGCCACGTGCATACATATGGCCTTAACAGAAAGAGTAAAAAATAGAAGTAAACATGTGGATATCAAATACCACAATGTAAGAGAAGCAATAAAAGAAAAATTAATTGAATTGGATTATTGTAGAACAGAAGAAAATGTTGCAGATATCCTAACAAAACCTTTAAATGCTCAAAAGCATAGTGAAATAATCAAAGAAATGGGATTATGTTCTGTTCAGACATAAAATTAGGAGGGGTGTCAGAGTATTGAGAATTTTATAGGCCTGAACAGGTCCAGACTGTAATATTAATAAGCTGCCATGATGATCACCTGTGCAAGTGCTGAGTCACAGTGACTGTGAAGAAGATGATGCAACGTCTGTGGATGATGCAACACTTGTCGTGATTGGACAGAAGCATCTGCTTAAGAATATATAAGAGAACAATGTGATTGTAAATGTATCCTCTTCTCCTTCCTATATTCTGCTATCCTCTCTGCACTTTGCCTCTATATTGTTGCCACGCCGAAGGTCTGCTACTTTGTATATTTGTATATTTGTAAATACACATGTCTTTGAAGAAGAAGAGCGTGTGTGTATTTTTCCTTCAAACAGAACTCTGCACATTACCAGCAAGAAGCTGACAGAACTGGGCTGGTGGGGTTATATTTCTGTTTATTTTTGGATTTGTTTTGTTTTTTTGCAGCCCCAGGGGCTTGCAGTGTTTTATTTTTGGGGGCTGGGTATTTTTTTTCTTCGGCCGGAATGGATTAATCGGTTTTCAATGCATTCCTATGGGAAATGGAGCTTCTACTTACGAATGTTTCAACTAACGAACATCTTCTGGGACAGATTAAGTTCGTAAGTAGAAGTTCCACTGTACTCTTATACAGTGTCCAGATGGGTTGATTTTTTAAAAGGCAGAAAATGCATAAATGTAAATAATTGCACCATGCAACCTCTTAAGGGTTACAAAAGATATGTGACAGATAGATCAGACAGACAAACAAACAAACAAATGTTGGAATCAATTTACAGTAACCCTAACAGGGCTTTTCAGGTAAGTGGGATATCTAAGGAGTGTTTTTTGTAACCTCCAGGCCCCAATGAGTTTCCAGGCCAAGTGGGGCTTTGAACCCAGGTCTCTAGAGTCCTATTCTAGCATATAAGCCACTGCAACACATTGGGTACCATGTGTGGTAAATAAATGATCCTATATTTCACTTTCTGTGTGTTACTCCCAGGCTGACATCAACCCCAGGGAAAATTCTGGAGCCGATTAGAAAGTGGTTGGTCTACAAGCACATTGAAACAATGAAGTAATAACTGGAAGCCAAGATGGATTTGTCAAGAACAAATCCTGCCAGAGAAACTTATTTCATTTCTTGATCAGGTAACCTCCCTGGTCGATGATGGGAATTCTCTAGACATAATATACCTTGATTTTAGCAAACCCTTTGTCAAAGTGCCCCATGATATTCAGATCAACAAGCTAATTCAGTTTGGGCCGGACAGAACAACTGTCAAGTGGATACACAGTGGTTACAGAACTGAAGGCAGAGAGTCCTTACCAGCGGTTGCTAAGTGCAAAGTTCAGCGTCATAGGGGAATAAACCTTAAACACGTAAGCTAGGGCATACTTGGCTCAGTAATGCTACAAGCACGAAAGATCTTGTAATTGTTAAATATCATATCCTGAATATGACCCCACAGTGTAATGTGGCTCTAAAAAAAGTTTAATGCCATTTTAGGATGTATGAACAGAAGCATAGTCTCCAAATCCTATGAAGTCCTAGTTCCCCTCTTTGGCGCTGGTTAGGCCTCATCTTGAATACTGTGTCCAGTTCTAGACTACACACTTCAAGGAGGATGCCAACAAACTGGAGCAAGTTCAGAAGATGGCAACAAGGATGATCAGGGGACTGGAAACCAATCCCTATGAGGAAAGACTGAAAGAACTGGGAAGGTTTCCCCTTGAGAAAGGAAGGTAGGTTTTGACTGAATATCACAAAAATCTTCCCGACTGTTAGAGCAGTATGACAGAGGGACCAATTAACTTGGGAGGTGGTGAGGACTGCAATGCTGAAAGCATTCAAGAGAAAACAAGAAAGTCACCTGTCAGATTGGCTTTGATATGGATTCTTGAACTGAGCAGGAGGTTGGACATGATGGCCTTATAGGCCCCTTCCAACCCCATTATTCTATGAATCTTAGAATAGATTTTGTTACAAGAGATTTTGTAAAGATTTTGTTTTTCTTTACTTCTAGGGTCTATGATGGGGGCTCTCCCTCCCTTGCTCATTCTCTTAGTTCAGGCCTTGGAGCCGCATTTTAGACAGAAAAACGATATGTGGAACTTACCGTTTACAGCAAATTTGAAAACGTTCGCATTGTCCAATTTGTCTTTGAGGAAAAGGACAGCCATTTTTTCCCCCATCAAAACAGCGGCCTTTTGCACGGAAACACTGCTGTCTGGTAAAGATGAGCCTGGCGCTTCCTGCTTGAAGAAAGATAATGAGGGTGAGGAACAGTCCAGAATGTGAGCCTGTGACCCAGCACAGGTACACTGAGAAAAACTAAAACGTTGCTCATATTCATCTTTCAGCATCTTACCTGTTCCTGATGCAGACACACAAACACTGAAAGTGAACACCGAAACCAAGTAGCAGATTAGAAGGAGAGAATTTGCAAGTTCACTTTTTGACTCTGCGCCTAAGGGCTATCGCACAGACATACATACAGCAGTCAATGGGATTTGTAGTCTAAAACTTTAGACATATTATGAGAAAGGAAGACTCACTGTGGGAAAGACAATAATGCCAAGGAAAATTGAACCACTGAGCTTGCAGTAGCTGAGGAGATCTGTTAATGATACAACCTTCTGAAGATGACTAATTCATAAAGTCATCCTAAGTCGAAAGCAGGGGCTTCCAACTAATGCTAGCACATGATAACAATAACATAGAACTACAACATTAAAGGCAACAAGATCGGCATGAACCACCACCATAAATAAGGGAAGAACATTACATGTTCTCCTTCCTTCCTTCCTTCCTTCCTTCCTTCCTTCCTTCCTTCCTTCCTTCCTTCCTTCCTTCCTTCCTTCCTTCCTTTGCAGCCGGCCAGTCCAGGCTGGCTGTTTGTGCACATGCACCCACCTCTCAGCTGAAAGGTGGGTGCATATGCAGTTGGAGAGATAGCAGGTCCAGCTCCCAGAAGGGAAGCCAGGCCACTGTCCAAATGTGCGCCAGAGGATCCTCCATATACTCCCAACCATATTGTCCTCCCATCCCCCAGCAAGATACTCATTTTATCTAGCTCAGAAGGATGGAAGACCAAGTCAACTCCCAGTTACCTGTATCCATTGGGATTAAACTCAGGTCATGAGCAGAGTCTTCACTGCAATACTGCTGTTTAACCACTTTACCACGAGGAAGATGAAAGGGGTTTCCAAGTTCATCTTGGCTTGTCCTGAGTTCCAGGACCCTCTTTCTCCAGCAGAAAAAGGATAATGGTTTTTGCTTTTGGAACAGAAGTTTTATCATGGAGGGTTAGCACTTCTGTTCCTTTTGGAGACACACACACGTGTGTGTGTGTGTGTGTGTGTGTGTGTGTGTGTGTGTGTGTGAAATAAGAGTTATTTACTGAAAGTACATGTTTGCATGCATCTGGGGTGGCCAAATGGACATTGAAACAGGGCGCCTGCACCATTAAGAGAAGCGTGGAAGAGGGAATCCCAGTGTGTGAAACTGGTGAAACTCATTCTTCCACACATTTATTAAATGTACAGATGTCACATCTTCCAAATTCTGTATACCACTTCAAAAAAAGTTGGGAATAGCCCTTTTCTACAAGGCCAATGGACAAGCTGGGAGCACTTGAAGATATCATCCAAAATGGACGCTTTCCACACTCTGCACTTTAGCACAATTTGAAATAATGTCCCTGCAGCATTGAATTTGCGTCAGAAGGGTTCTCTTTTTTTAAAAAAGTCATGTATCAGAAACTTCACCACATTCTCTATGAAGAGTCAACATGATCTGAGTTCAAGAAGAGGAATGGCTGGAAGAGAGGTGGCAGGGAGAAAATGAAAACAGCTGTTTAATTAACTTGTCCTGGTGATGATTAAAATTACTTTTATCCAAAGTTGAGGCCCATGTCATTCCCAACAGAAACATACCTGGATCAGGAAAGATCACCAAGAAGAAGATGAAGAGGAGAAGACCGTAGATCTTCATGGTGCTGGCAAAGAAAGAGTAAGTACTCGGTTGTGGGTTTCTTATCTGACTGGAGACCAGAAGTCAGCAATAAGAGGAGGAAATATTTGCAATGGTTTATACACTGTTTGAGAGATTACAGCATGTTGTAAGGCCAACCGTCTTAGCCACCAATGGTTTAGCAACAACTTCCTTAGAGGGTCGCTGGCTAGTTGGCCCCGCTCAGCAGTTCTTGGAAAGCAGTACAAAGGGCCTAATTGATTAAGATTTTAGTTATAATCAGAATTATGCATGGGATATTGATTCTGAGTTACAAAGAATCTCCCAGGGATATCTAAGTATAAAGTACTCAGACACGGTTTTCTCGTTCCTGGTTTTGGGCTAAAAACAGAGCTTCTCCAAATGTACAAATGTGTAAAGGCATGTAACCCCCTCAGCCAGATACACTCGAAGTCGAGATTCAAATGCTGAGTGAGCCCTTGGCCCCACAGCTAAGCACCCGAAGGCACTGAGCTTAGAAGAGGCAAAAACCTGACTTAGTTTATATTGATGTCGAAGCTGAAGCTGTCCGCCTTTGGCCACATCAGGAGAAGGCAGGATTCTCTGGAACAACCAGTAATGCTCTGGAACAACCAGTAATGCTGGGAAACTTGGAGGGAAGCAGGAAAAGAGGACCAAAAGTGAGATGGGCTGACTCCCTAAAGGAAACCACAGTATGACTTTACAAGCGCTGCGCACAATAGTTGAGGACAGGACATTTTGGAGACTGTTGATTCATAGAGTTCCCAGGAGGCCTGTGTGCAAGATTCAGTCAAAGTCTGAATTATCAACAAAATTTCCTGGTTTGAATTATTTATCTGGAGCAACAGAATTTTTTGTTTATCTATTAGTTTTCAAATAAACTCTAGGAACAAGTGCATCTGCAACTGGTTGACACATATTCCCCCAATGACATTTTGTTTTATATTCCTCTCATTGGGCTCTGTTTGTAGCTTCACTTTGTTTCCCAAACTGCAAACCTCACATATTCCCACAATTAAAAAATTGGGAAAAGGCCAGAATAGACAGTTCTACCCTGAAACTTTAGTCTAAGAACTTGTTGAACCAAAGTTTGACACAGCCTTCCTTTCTACAGCCTTAGTAACATTTAGTTGAATTATCCTCCTTCTAGCACCATAGATTTTGTTTTGTATGATGTCTTTATTCCAGATGAAAAATTCTGAGCCTGTCAGTGCATTCTTGGGTTTCTGTGTGGGATTGTATCAGATTTGACTTTTATTCTATTTTTTTTTTTTGGTGTTGTTCCAACGCAAAGCAAAGAAATCAACATGTGAGTACCAAAACATTTGCAACTGCAACAATTTTCTGAGAGAAGGGGTGCATTTTCTGA
Organism: Intellagama lesueurii; assembly: GCA_037013535.1. Taxonomy (NCBI): domain Eukaryota; kingdom Metazoa; phylum Chordata; class Lepidosauria; order Squamata; family Agamidae; genus Intellagama; species Intellagama lesueurii. The sequence goes on along the minus strand of JBAJHW010000001.1, from coordinate 346,337,189 downwards.
GAGAATTGCAAGGGTGCCAATATTTTTGCCCATGACTGTATATAGCTTCTTACTGGTTCATTTCTCTTGTTTATTTGAAATGACTTTTCACTCTACGAACCGTCAAAATCAATGAAGAATTGTACCTTTCATACTTCAAGGCACCCTGGGAAGACTTCATTCTGAAAAGAAGGCTCAGAAGGGCATTAAATAAATGAATTAAATAATAAGATTTTTTAAAAGAATCTGGTAAAACATCAGGTGTTGTTTTCACAATTCAATAAAAACAAATTTCCCCGCATTTTTGTTTGCCTTGGACTTATGTCAATTGTAGACCTGTTTCATATCAGATGTGAATGTTAAGGTGTAGGGATGTGCACCAATCGTAAAGTCCAATTCAACTAATGATTTCACTACTTGATGTAGTAGAACACCAATTTTCTAGCACATGCAGAATGAGATTCGTTCTAACAGCTTAATTTGTTCTAATAGCACATCCTATGTGCCTGGCTTGCCATCTCTGCACATGCGCCTGCCTCTCAGCTGAGAAGCTTTTTTTTCTCTTTCCTTTAAGATAGGCCCTGCAGGCTGTCTTAAAAAGAAAAGGAGGAAAACTTGCCACAGAGCCTGGCCACCCATCAGCTGAGAAGCGATCTTTTTTCTCTCTTTCCTTCTAAGACCGTCCCCGAGGAAATCAAAGAGGCCTTAGAAAACCCCAAATGTCCTGCTAAAAAGATTTGTGTTCAAGAATAACTTGTTTTTTAAAAAACCAACAACAGCAGCAAGAGTTCTGAGGATGGGTGAGCATATCAGAGGCTCCGTGTCATCAGGCATCCGTGCTTTGCAGACAGGGGCATGTGGAGGTGAGCAGACACATACAAGTTCCTTCTGGATCAGGTTGTTTATAGAAATGGGGCCATATTACAGCCCTAAAGGTCATCTCTGAGGTTCCCTGTGAAGTTATCAAAGACCAAATGCCACGATGATTTATGTCTCTCCCTGAAGCAGTTTGGACGGGCATGGGATGGGCAGAGGGAAGGCAAGCGTGGTTCCAGAGTCAGACAAGGAAACTAGCAGGCAGCTATGCAAACTGAACTGAAGCACCGTGTCTGGCTGGGCTAGCCCTCCCTGACCAGCCCCATTCTTAAGGCACCGTGATAGATCATCTTCGGAGCCTCCTGAGGTTCAGAACTGGAGTCCTCTATGGAAGGAGAATCCAATAACTGGAGGAAGGCTGGTATTAGAAGCTTCCGTCCCATTGATTTCCTGCTTCTGTCCTCCATCTCCTCCACTGGATGTCCTGCCGAACCTCTGGCAAGGGAGAGAGTGATGAGAGATGCTGTGTCAGAGTCCAAGGTATCCCAGGCAGCCCCCCACCAGGGGCAAGGGCACCAGGACCCAATCCACCATGCAGAGTATCCAGTCCAAAGGCACTCACTGCTCAGTTGGTCATGCCCAAGCAGAGGCGGGAGCACAAGACTGAGAACCCGGAGCCAGAACAAGGTGTCGAGAGGCAAGCAGGGACCAGAAGAGGGGCCAAGGCAGGAACAGGAACACTGGAGGCAAGTCCCAGAGATATAGTTGGCAAGAAGAGCCAAGAGCAGGGACCAAGGCAGGAACAGGAGCCAATCCAGGGATACTGGAATGCAGGAAGTCTGGCACTCAGGAGCAGCCAGCATGGCCAAAGACCCTTGTTGCTGAAGCCAGTTCTGGGAGGGAGAACCCCTCCTTAAATAGGCCTTCCCTCCAGGTTTCCAGGTGAGCCTCAAGAGTGGCCCAGCAGCTGCTACACAGGCCAGGGCCTGAGCCTACAAACACCAGCCCATCCTTGGGTCAGGCTGGCTCCAATCCTGCAGCTGCCAGGGCAATGTGGGTCAGATCCTGACATGCTGCCAGAGGAGGCAGCACTTAGTTTTGGCCCTGTGGATCCTGCCTTTGCTGCCGGAGCGTTGCAACTTTTCTGCCTACCTGTTGTGGATGGTGGGGACGATTTTACCCCTTCTTAGGCAAAAGCCCACAATGAAGAGGTGGGATCATAGACTCCAGTGACCTTTGGGCCATAAAACCCATCCATCTTCATGGCGTCAGAAAGTAAGACCTGCATTTCTCCCTCTCCTACATGTATCAATGACTTATTCTCATCCACAACAGGGGTCATTGTTTTAAAGTCAGATTCTACTTGGAAGGTCATGTCAGTCCCTCGGGTAACCTGTTTTGCTCAGTCCCAGCACTTCTGTGGTCCATGTTTATCAACCACCAATCTAAGATAATACCTTGTTCTGCCAGTTCATCTTTGTTCTTTAGATTAAAATCACTATGTAATATCTCGGCATATCTCCCGTTTGTCCCTTGAGATGTTCTTGCCGGATCAGAGAACGCTTCTAATGGACACTTCATAATGGTATCTTTCTATTATGTTGTGCCTTAACTGTCTTCCAAACCCATAACAGAGCTCTCCTGAACAAATGTAACTTAAATGTTTTGCATTGCTTATCATCTTGGTACCATAGGTAGGCATGCCAGCCTAGCTTTAAATCATGCCCCTCAATTTTTAAAAGTCTCCCATTTTGCAAAATCATCCATTCCCTCACCCAGGACAGAGCTGCTGCTCTGTAATAATTCATCCAGTCTGGTAGGCCAAACCCTCCTCTTTGTTTATTGTCCTGAACAGCCTTAAGTTTTATTCTTGGTTTTTTCCCATCCCAAACATACTTGGTCATTATCTTATGGTTCATCTCTGCCGGGTTATCCCCATCAAATGTTTGCTGAACTCCAGAACTGGTGGGATAATCAGGAACTGCAGGCCTCCCCCAAGGCTTTTAGCACACTTAAGGGACAACTTAAGCTTCCCACACACGATCAAAGAACATTCCTGGATGTGCAGCAGCTTGCATTCCTTTACGGATGTTCAATTAGAAGGACTTAGTTGTTCAGTGATACAACTGTTGAAAGCCTTTCAATTACTTCCTCTTGATTTCTCCACACTGCCTTTTGTGGTGTCCTCTGAGGAAAATGTACTTTCAGTAACAGTGTGGTTTCATAATTAAACTGTAATTTGGTGGCTGCTGGAGGTTGGTGCTGCAATGGTGATTTCTCTATTTAGACGTAGCTAGCTTGCCCAATGGAGTGTTTTGGATTCAAATCAGAGATGGGTATGAATTAAAAAATCAATTGTAAAATTTGTCAAAATTTCCTAATTCATTGATTCGTATTCATCAGAAAACAGATATGTATTGATAAAATTTTAGTAACTTTCAAGTTGTTGATTCTTTAGGCTATACATTGGCCACCTAGGCACCTAGAGACACCAGAATCGCAAAGAAGCTTCCCCTCATTCTCCTCTACAAGCCAGGTTTGGTGAAGATTGAGTTTTGGGTGCCCAAGTTATACATTCACAAAAGCCACCCCCTCAGGAAAGTTCCCCCAGGCTCCTAGAGACACCAAAATAGAAGAGAAGCTTCTCCAGACTATCTTCTACAATCCTTTCACCTTTGGTGAAGATTGGGTTTTGGACACCGGAGTGATACGCTCACAAAGTGGTTCTGCCCAAGAAAGTGCCCTTTAGCAGCTGGCTTGGGCGAAATTTCAGCACTGCCACAAGCCAGCTGCTAAAGGGCACTTTTTTTGGGGGGGGGAACCACTTTGTGGGTGTATAACTTGGATTTCCAAAACCCAATCCTCATCAAATATGGGTGGGTTGTAGAGGACAGTTGGGAGAAGCTTGTCTGTAATTTTGGTGTTTCTAGGTGCCTGGGGAGAAATTTCCTGGTGTGGTCCTGTTTGTGGGTGTATAAGGTAAAGGTAAAGGTTCCCCTTGACAATTTGTCCAGTCGTGTCTGACTCTAGGGGGCGGTGCTCATCCCCGTTTCCAAGCCGTAGAGCCAGCGTTTTGTCCGAAGACAGTGGTCACATGGTCAGCGCGACTAGACACAGAACGCTGTTACCTTCCCACCGAGGTGGTACCTATTTATCTACTCGCATTTGCATGCTTTCAAACTGCTAGGATGGCAGGAGCTGGGACAAGCAACGGGAGCTCACTCCATCGCATTGATTTGATCTTACGACTGCTGGTCTTCTGACCCTGCAGCACAGAGGCTTCTGCGGTTTAACCCACAGCACCACAACATCCCTTTCGGGTGTATAAGAGAGACATCCAAAACCCAAACATCACCAAACGTGCAGAACCTGTCGAGGAGAATCAGGGAAAGAATGTCTGTTCTTTTGGTGCTGGGTGCGTGTGTGCATGTTATACAGTTTTAAATCAGGATGAATTGATTCATTGATTCATCCCAAAAATTCATAAATTCATGATGCATGATTCATTGACCTTGATGAATTATGAATTGCAACAAATCTCCATTTTTTCCCCACTCGTGTCCATCTCTATTTCAAATTCTGTGTTTCTGATTCTGAGAGCCACACAAGGCACTAACAAATTAGATAGAACCCAATTTACAAACCTGGCAGAGCAACGCAAGTCCAATGCATTTTGCTTTTATTAAATGGCAAAGAAGCAACACTACTTTAACAGGCTTTCATTTTGCTGAAAAGATTCTTCGAATTGTGGAAACAATCAAGCGACTATCAGATGCTAGCATACGATCTTCTTCTTCTTCTTCCATGGAAATCAGTTCTTTCATTGTTTTAAGCAAATGATCTGCAAAAGAAAAGATTTAATATTGGTTCCAGATCCTCATAGTCTTAACATATACTACCATATTAGGCAACCCTGGTGTGTTGTCCAGTATTCTTCTACAGTCTCCAGATGGGTTGATTTTTTAAAAGGCAGAATATGCATAAATGTAAATAATTGCACCATGCAATCTCTTAAGGGTTACAAAAGATATGTGACAGATAGATCAGACAGACAAACAAAGAAACAAATGTTGGAATTGATTTACAGTAACCCTAACAGGGCTTTTCAGGTAAGTGGGATATCTAAGGAGTATTTTTTATAACCTCCAGGCCCCAATGAGTTTCCAGGCCAAGTGGGGCTTTGAACCCAGGTCTCCAGATTCCTAGTCTAGCATATAATCCACTGCAACACATTGGGTACCATGTGTGGTAAATAAATGATCCTATATTTCACTTTCTGTGTGTTACTCCCAGGCTGACATCAACCCCAGGGAAAATTCTGGAGCAGATTAGAAAGTGGTTGGTCTACAAGCACATTGAAACAATGAAGTAATAACTGGAAGCCAAGATGGATTTGTCAAGAACAAATCCTGCCAGAGAAACTTATTTCATTTCTTGATCAGGTAACCTCCCTGGCCGATGATGGGAATTCTGTAGACATAATATACCTTGATTTTAGCAAACCCTTTGTCAAAGTGCCCCATGATATTCAGATCAACAAGCTAATTCAGTGTGGGCCGGACAGAACAACTGTCAAGTGGATACACAGTGGTTACAGAACTGAAGGCAGAGAGTCCTTACCAGCGGTTGCTAAGTGCAAAGTTCAGCGTCATAGGGAAAAAACCTTAAACACGTAAGATAGGGGGTACTTGGCTCAGTAATGCTACAAGCAAGAAAGATCTTGTAATTGTTAAATATCATATCCTGAATATGACCCAACAGTGTAATGTGGCTACAATAAAAGGCTAATGCCATTTTAGGATGTATGAACAGAAGCATAGTCTCCAAATCCTATGAAGTCCTAGTTCCCCTCTTTAGCGCTGGTTAGGCCTCATCTTGAATACTGTGTCCAGTTCTAGACTACACACGTTAAGGAGGATGCCAACAAACTGGAGCAAGTTCAGAAGATGGCAACAAGGCTGATCAGGGGACTGGAAACCAATCCCTATGAGGAAAGACTGAAAGAACTGGGAAGGCTTCCCCTTGAGAAAGGAAGGTAGGTTTTGACTGAATATCACAAAAATCTTCCCGACTGTTAGATCAGTATGACAGAGGGACCAATTAACTTGGGAGGTGGTGAGGACTGCAACGCTGAAAGCATTCAAGAGAAAACAAGAAAGTCACCTGTCAGATCGGCTTTGATATGGATTCTTGAACTGAGCAGGAGGTTGGACATGATGGCCTTATAGGCCCCTTCCAACCCCATTATTCTATGAATCTTATTTATGTATTGATTTAAGAGAGATTGTAAAGATTTTGTTTTTCTTTACTTCTAGGGTCTATGATGGGGGCTCTCCCTCCCTTGCTCATTCTCTTAGTTCAGGCCTTGGAGCCGCATTTTAGACAGAAAAACGATATGTGGAACTTACCGTTTACAGCAAATTTGAAAACGTTCGCAGTTTCCAATTTGTCTTTGAGGAAAAGGACAGCCATTTTTTGTCCCATCAAAACAGCGGCCTTTTGCACGCAAACACTGACGTCTGGTAAAGATGCCCCTGGCGCTTCCTGCTTGAAGAAAGGTAATGAGGGTGAGGAACAGTCCAGAATGTGAGCCTGTGACCCAGCACAGGTACACTGAGAAAAACTAAAACATTGCTCATATTCTGCTTTCAGCATCTTACCTGTTCCTGATGCAGACACACACACACACGGAAGGTGAACACCGAAAGCAAGTAGCAGATTAGAAGGAGAGAATTTGCAAGTTCACTTTTTGACTCTGTGCCACATCTATGAAAGCAGGGGCCTTCCAAATGTCTTGGATTTTAACTGTTATAAGCCCAAGGTGGCACGGCTTGTGCCTAAGGGCTATCGCACACACATACATACAGCAGTCAATGGGATTTGTAGTCTAAAATTTTAGACATATTATGAGAAAGGACGACTCACTGTGGGAAAGACAGTAATGCCAAGGAAAATTGGAGGCAAGAGGAACAGATGAAGACCAAATAGGACATGGATTAACTCAGTAATGAACCACTGAGCTTGCAGCAGCTGAGTAGATCTGTTAACGATACAACCTTCTGAAGATGACTAATTCATAAAGTCATCCTAAGTCGAAAGCAGGGGCTTCCAACTAATGCTAGCACGTGATAACAATAACATAGAACTACAACATTAAAGGCAACAAGATGGGCATGAACCACCACCATAAATAAGGGAAGAACATTACACGTTTTCCTTCCTTCCTTCCTTCCTTCCTTCCTTCCTTCCTTCCTTCCTTCCTTCCTTCCTTCCTTCCTTCCTTCCTTCCTTTGCAGCCGGCCAGTCCAGGCTGACTGTTTGTGCACATGCACCCACCTCTCAGCTGAAAGATGGGTGCATATGCAGTTGGAGAGACAGCCGGTCCAGCTCCCAGAAGGGAAGCCAGGCTACTGTCCAAATGGGCACCAGAGGATCCTCCATATACTCCCAACCGTATTGTCCTCCCATCCCCCAGCAAGATACTCATTTTATCAAGCTCAGAAGGATGGAAGACCAAGTCAACTCCCAGTTACCTGTATCCATTGAGATTAAACTCAGGTCATGAGCAGAGTCTTCACTGCAATACTGCTGTTTAACCACTTTACCACGAGGAAGATGAAAGGGGTTTCCAAGTTCATCTTGGCTTGTCCTGAGTTCCAGGACCCTCTTTCTCCAGCAGAAAAAGGATAATGGTTTTTGCTTTTGGAGTAGAAGTTTTATCATGGAGGGTGAGCACTTCTGTTCATTTTGCAGACACACACTCGTGTGTGTGTGTGTGTGTGTGGTGTGTGTGTGTGTGTGTGTGTGTGTGTGTGTGTGTGTGTGTGTGTGTGTGTGTGTGTGTGAAATAAGAGTTATTTACTGAAAGTACATGTTTGCATGCATCTGGGGTGGCCAAATGGACATTGAAACAGGGCGCCTGCACCATTAAGAGAAGCGTGGAAGAGGGAATCCCAGTGTGTGAAACTGGTGAAACTCATTCTTCCACACATTTATTAAATGTACAGATGTCACATCTTCCAAATTCTGTATACCACTTCAAAAAAAGTTGGGAATAGCCCTTTTCTACAAGGCCAATGGACAATCTGGGAGCACTTGAAGATATCATCCAAATTGGATGCTTTCCACTCTCTGCACTTTAGCACAATTTGAAATAATGTCCCTGCAGCATTGAATTGATAGTCTAACATTTGCATCAGAAGGGTTCTCTTTTTTTTAAAAAAGTCATGTATCAGAAACTTCATCACATTCTCTATGAAGAGTCAACATGATCTGAGTTCAAGACGAGGCATGGCTGGAAGAGAGGTGGCAGGGAGAAAATCAAAACAGCTGTTTAATTAACTTGTCTTGGTGATGATTAAAATTACTTTTATCCAAAGTTGAGGCCCATGTCATTCCCAACAGAAACATACCTGGATCAGGAAAGATCACCAAGAAGAAGATGAAGAAGAGAAGACCGTAGATCTTCATGGTGCTGGCAAAGAAAGAGTAAATACTCGGTTGTGGGTTTCTTATCTGACTGGAGACCAGAAGTCAGCAATAAGAGGAGGAAATATTTGCAATGGTTTATATACTGTTTGAGAGATTACAGCATGTTGTAATGCCAACCGTCTTAGCCACCAATGGTTTAGCAACAACTTCCTTAGAGGGTCGCTGGCTAGTTGGCCCCGCTCAGCAGTTCTTGGAAAGCAGTACAAAGGGCCTAATTGATTAAGATTTTAGTTATAATCAGAATTATGCATGGGATATTGATTCTGAGTTACAAAGAATCTCCCAGGGATATCTAAGTATAAAGTACTCAGACATTGTTTTCTCGTTCCTGGTTTTGGACTAAAAACATAGCTTCTCCAAATGTATAAAGGCATGTAACCCCCTCAGTCAGATACACTCGAAGTCGAGATTCAAATGCTGAGTGAGCCCTTGGCCCCACAGCTAAGCACCCGAAGGCACTGAGCTTAGAAGAGGCAAAAACCTGACTTAGTTTATATTGATGTCATAGCTGAAGCTGTCCTCCTTTGGCCATATCAGGAGAAGGCAGGATTCTCTGGAACAACTCATAATGCTGGGAAAGGTGGAAGGCAGCAGGAAAAGAGGACTAAAAATGAGATGGGCTGACTCCCTAAAGGAAGCCATTGGCTTGAGTCTACAGGAGCTGAGCAGGGCAGTTGAGGACAGGACATTTTGGAGATCCCTCATTCATAAAGTCGCTGTAAGTTGGAGGTGACTTGAGGGTTTATTACAACAAAAAGAAGTGGACGTATTTTTTTTGGAGTTAGTGAAAGATTGAATGAAATAATATATTAAATTAAGTTCCCAGGAGGGCTGTGTACAGGATTTGTCCAAAGTCTGAATTACTAACAAAATGTCCTCATTTGAATGGATTTCTCTGAGATCCAGCTGGTAGCAGAATGTTTAGTTTTCAAGAAACCCCTGGGAAAACCTGCACATGTCACTGTGTGTAGGCATCCTTCAGTCTCGAGAGACTGGTAATGTGCTTTATATGGTGGACATGGAACAGCGTCTAGTGTGGCTGAGAAGCCAATTCGAGAGTGACAATCCCTTCCACACTGAAGACAAATACAATCTGTCCCCTGTCCAGCTCCCTGATTTTGCTTCGATGCTGTATGCGAAGCTGGAGTGTCCCCTCCAGGGCACGAAGCCTGGGTAAAATAATATGGAGGATGGGCTGTTACCCAAGCAGCAAATCCCCCCTCTCCACATCGCTGAAATAGTCCAATGGAAAGGCAAGAGCCAATACAACTGGTTCCAGTGATGTCACAGGAGTTGCCAGAACTGCCTCCGGGACTCCAGCTCGGGATTTTGCCTCGAGGTTAACTCCTGAAGCCTTTTCCATCAGTGGATATAGCCACAAGGCAGTGGAGGTTTGAAATCGGAGTTTTCCTTCTCCTAGATGGGCTGCCTTCCAAGGCTGACGAGCCCCACCTACCCGGCTTAGAAGAGGCACTGTGTCACTGTGGTGTACACATATTTCCCCGATGACATTTTGTTGTCTATTCCTTTCATTGGCCTCTTTTGGTAGTTTTACTTGGTTTCCCCAACTGGGTATGTTGCACATGTGTTGGACTACAAATCCCCTAAGTCAGTGGTTGGAAAGGGCCAGAGTAGACTGTTCTACCCTGAGACTTTACTCTAAGAACTTGTTGAATTGACATTTGGCACATCCTTTCTGGGAACACTTGATTTAATTATCACCTTCCAAACAACCATAGATTTTTCTGTCTGCTCTGTACTAAAAAGCTTAGCAAAGAATGTCTTTATTCCGGATGAAGAATATTGAGCCTGTGCAACATTGTTGAACAACAATAAGAGGCTCTAAAGGCCAATCACAAGCTGAATATGAGCCAACAGTGTGATATGGTTGCAAAAAAAAAAAAAAAAAAAAAAAAAGACCAACGGTATTTTAGGTTGCATTAACAGAAGTATAGTTTCCAAATCATGTGAAATATTCATTCCCCTCTATGTGGCACTGGTTAGGCCTCTTCTTGAGTATGGTGTTCAGCTCAGGACACAACACTTTGAGAGAAACGGCAAAGAAACTGGAGCAAGTTCAGAGGAGGGCAACAAGGATGTTCAGGGGGCTTGAAAGACAGGGAGAACTAGCCATGTTTAGCCTTGAGAAAAGAAGACAGAGGGTAATATGATAACTCTTTTCAAATACTTAAAAGGTAGTCCTACAGAAGAGGGGCATGATCTGTTCTTGGCCATTTTAGAGTTCAGTACACATACTAATGGGCTCAAGTTACAGGAAGCCAGAGTTAGGATGAATATCAGGAAAAAACCATCTTAACTGCTGCTGTTGTTGTTGTTTAGTCGTTAAATAAACAAGTTAAATAAGCAGGGAGACAATATACAGCCTGGTCGTACTCCTTTCCCAATTTTGAACCAATCAATTGTTCCATATCCAGTTCTAACTGTTGCTTCCTGTCCCACATATAGATTTCTCAGGAGATAGATAAGGTGGTCAGGCACTCCCATTTCTTTAAGGACTTGCCATAGTTTGCTGTGGTCCGCACAGTCAAAGGCTTTTGCGTAGTCAATGAAGCAGAAGTAGATGTTTTTCTGGAACTCTCTGGCTTTCTCCATAATCCAGCGCATGTTAGCAACATCTTAACTGTTAGAGTAGTACAAAAATGGAACCAATGACCTTAAGGGGACCTGGTAAGCACTCCAGCACTGGGGGCATTCAACAGAGAATTAGACCACCATTTGGTAATATCTGCTTTGATATGGATTCCTGTATTGAGCAGGGGGTTGGAATGGATGGTCTCATAGGCCCCTTCCAGCTTCATTATTCGATCATTCTATGACAATCCGTAAACAAATGGGGACAATGTATAGCCAGAAATAACTGTAAAAATTGTTTCTTCACTCTTGAATTTGGAAAGGAACCTCCAGCAGCCACCAAATTACAGTTTAATCATGAAACCACACTGTTACTGAAAGTACGTTTTCCTCAGAGGACACCACAAAAGGACACCACAAAAGGCAGTGTGGAGAAATCAAGAGGAAGTAATTGAAAGGCTTTCAACAGTTGTATCACCAAACAACTAAGTCCTTCTAATTGAATATCCTTAAAGGAATGCAAGCTGCTGTACACCAACATTTGGTGGAGATAAACCGGCAGAGATGAACCATGGACCACAGAAGTGCTGGGACTGAGCACAACAGGTTACCCGAGGGACTGACATGACCTTCCAAGTAGAATCTGACTTTAAAACAATGACCACTGTTGTGGATGAGACTAAGTCATTGATACATGTAGGAGAGGGAGAAATGCAGGTCTTACTTTCTGACGCCATGAAGATGGATGAGTTTTATGGCCCAAAGGTCACTGGAGTCTATGATCCCACCTCTTCATTGTGGGCTTTTGCCTAAGAAGGGGTAAAATCGTCCCCACCATCCACAACAGGTAGGCAGAAAAGTTGCAACGCTCCGGCATCAAAGGCAGGATCCACAGGGCCCAAACTAAGTGCTGCCTCCACTAGCAGCGTGTCAGGATCTGACCCACATTGCCCTGGCAGCTGCAGGATTGGAGTCAGCCTGACCCAAGGATGGGCTGGTGTTTGCAGGCTCAGGCCCTGGCCTGTGTAGCAGCTGCTGGACCACTCTTGAGGCTCACCTGGAGGGAAGGCCTATTTAAGGAGGGGTTCTCCCTCCCAGAACTGGCCTCAGCAACAAAGGTTTTTGGCTGTGCTGTCTGCTCCTGAGTGCCAGACTTCCTGCATTCCAGTATACCTGGATTGGCTCCTGTTCCTGCCTTGGTCCCTGCTCTTGCCTCTTCTTGCCAACTACATCTCTGGGACTTGCCTCCAGTGTTCCTGTTCCTGCCTTGGTCCCTCTTCTGGTCCCTGCTTGCCTCTCGACACCTTGTTCTGGCTCTGGGTTCTCAGCCTTGTGCTCCCGCCTCTGCTTGGGCATGACCAACTGTGCAGTGAGTGCCTTTGGACTGGATACTCTGCATGGTGGATTGGGTCCTGGTGCCCTTGCCCCTGGTGGGGGGCTGCCTGGGATACCTTGGACTCTGACACAGCATCTCTCATCACTCTCTCCCTTGCCAGAAGTTAGGCAGGACATTCAGTGGAGGAGATGGAGGAGAGAAGCAGGAAACCTATGGGACGGGAGCTTCTAATACCAGCCTTCCTCCAGTTATTGGATTCTCCTTCCATAGAGGACTCCAGTTCTGAACCTCAGGAGGCTCTGAAGATGATCTGTCACGGTGCCTTAAGAATGGACTGGTCAGGGAGGACTAGCTGAGCCAGACACAGTGCTTCAGTTTGGTTTGCATAGCTGCCTGCTAGTTTCCCTGTCTGACTCTGGAACCATGTTTGCCTTCCCTCTGCCCATCCCATGCCTGTCCAAACTGTCTCGCGGAGGACATAAATCACCGTGGTGTTTGATCTTTGATACATTCACATGGAAACTCAGAGATGACCTTTAGGGCTGTAATATGGCCCCATCCCTATAAACAACTTGATCCAGAAGGAACATGGATGTATCTGCTCATCCCCACATGCCCCTGTCTGCCAAGCAGACTGATGACTCGGAGCCTCTGATATGCTCACCCATCCTCAGAACTCTTCCTCTTGCTGCTGTTAGATTGTTTTATAAACAGGGTATTTTTTTAACACAAATTTTTTTAGCAGGACATTTGGGGATTTCTAAATCCTCCAGGGAGGTTAAATGACAATGAGGCATTTAGTAGACAGAAAACTGAGGGGGGAAATGGCATCAATGGGGAAGTCAGAGTGTTTCAGATCCTTTCAAGAACAGCATTTTGTTTAGAAGAGACTCGTGAAATGTACTGTGTTGGACACCTCATGTGGTGTTGGGGAAGGAGTGGCAGGCGAGGGCTCATGAGAGCTGGGTTTGAAATCTGGTTTGGCGAGGGACACTCATGGGTGGATGGGGCTGGAACAGGTAAAAGCACTCCTTCAATATCTCACTCACCTTGAAAGCCCTATCATGGACGCTATAAGTGATTTGTAACCTGGCAGCACATAAAAAACCAAAGAAAAACAAATACATGGAACTAGATCTAAAAAATGGCAGGCTCACTCCTCTATTTAGGTTCTATTGTGTCTCTAAATTTCATGTACATCAGCCAAAAAAAAATTGTTATAGTTGTTTGGGTTCCCCAGTTTCAAGCAATTGGATGGTTAGCTATCTGAGTGTTGAATCAACTGTCATTTATGCCTTAAAGCAAATTCAGTGGGATTTAGAGTGTTCTGGACCAAATCTTGTTATAGCCTAAATACTGAATTGACCCCTGAACGAAATTGGAGATCATATACAATGTGGTATTAGAACTAATTAAGCTGTTAGAACGAATCTCATTCTGCAAGTGCTAGAAAACTGGTATTCTACTACATCGAGTAGGGTCAAATCATTAGCTGAATAAGACTTTACAATTGGTGCACATCCCTACACCTTAATCATCACATCTGGCATGAAATAGGTCTACAACTGACATAAATCCATGGCAACCAAAAAATGCTGTGAATTTTGTTTTTATTAAATTATAAAAATAACACCCGATGTTTTACCAGATTCTTTTAAAAATTAGTATTATTTCATTTACTTATTTAATGCCATTCTGAGCCTTCTTTTCATACGAAAGCCTTCCCAGTGTAGCTTGAAGTATGAAAGGTGCAATCCTGTATCAATTTTGAGGGTTCTTGGAATCAAAAGTAATTTCAAATAAAAAGAAAAGTTGAACCAGTAAGAAAAGGAGAATATATAATAAAACCCATCCCAAGAAATATCTCAAGGAAGCTAACAAACTTTTGAGACCTACTTAAAACCAGTACATGAACCCCAGTCTATAAATTGGGACGGAATTCCAGAAAAAGGATCAAAGCCATTGTTGATGGTGGTTGTGGAAAGTTGTGAATATCTTCTAGTTCAGATGATGGCTGTGAGTCTAATATTTTAAAGAGGTTTTCTGCAAGAAAAATAAAAGCTTGTTAAGAGATGATAAATGTTAAGAGGAAAAAATTGTCCCCCTGGTAGACTCTCTTTGGGCTTTGTGATACCATACAAAAATGTTTATTTCACCTCACTTGAGATTGGAAGAAGACAGAGTCCACTTTGCTTTAGAAATCTATGTGCTTCCAAAGCTCACTGCATTGCATTTCAGGGAAGAAAAAATGTGTGCTCCAAAACTTTGTAAAAACTGCACAAGGGTAAATATCCCTGTATGTTAAACATGTGCCAAACTAAATTTTAGTCAAGGAGGCGAGTCGTACAGAAATGAGTCCATTCAAAAAATTATTGTGCATCCAGGCAACTCCAGCTATTCAGTCAATTAGAACTGGTGGAAGGTAATACAGCATCAGACAGTTTCCAAAGAATTAGCTGTGTTTGCCCGTCTCAGCACATTGGCAAAATTTAAGTGTGTGTATGAAGAATCGACAAATTATTGCAACACTTTAACATATTTGTTTCAGTGTGAGCTTTCTTCAGACACATGGCGTACTCATACAACATCCTTTATATTTATCCATATCCCCATGAGTGGTTAGGAGTATTTATTTTATTTATTTATTTATTGAACTTGTATCCCGCCCATCTAGACAGTGTCTACTCTGGGCGGCTAACATCAAATAGAATAAAAACAGTTAACATATAACAACAGTTTCACAACAGTGAACAATCCTTCAAGATGGAGATAAAAGATAAATCAAGTGATGCCCGGAGGGAAGGCCTGCCTAAATAGCCAGGTTTTGAGTTGGCTTTTGAAAATACCCAGCGAAGGGGCCAAGCGGATCTCGGAGGGGAGATTATTCCAAAGATGGGGAGCCACTGCCGAGAAGGCCCGGTTTCTTGTTTTTTCCTTCCAGGCCTCCCTTGGTGTTAGGCTCCTCAGCCACCCCTCCTGGCTAGAACGAGTGATACAAGTAGATCTAGGTGGGAGGAGGCGTTCCGCCAGGTATCGAGGTCCTAAACCGTTTAGGGCTTTATATGTAATCATTAAGACTTTGAAATCAATGCGGAAACGAATGGGCACCCAATGCAAGGTGGCCAGGGTGGGAGAGATATGTTGATGTTTTCTCACGCCACTGAGAAGTCTGGCCGCCGCATTCTGCACCATTTGAAGCTTCCGCTTCAAGTCCGAGTAGGACAAGTAAGGGTTAGGGTTAGAGGCAGGAGGCAGAATCACTCTGCATTGTTGGTCCAAGAGTAGGACTATCAAAACACAGATATTCTACCCATAAAACCCTATTCAGCTTTGGTCCAGGCTACCTGAAGGACTGTATCTCCCCATATGATCCTTCTCGGTGCTTAAGATCATCAGAAGAGACCCTCCTCTTGGTCCCATTTCTAGCACAGGCACTGTTGATGGGGCCATGAGACAGGGCCTTCTCGGTGGCAGCTCCCAGGATATGGAATCGGGAGGTTAGGTTGGCTGCTCCCTTTTTCTCCTTCCACCAACAGCAGAAGACCCACCTCTTCATGCAGGCTTTTAATCAATTGTGATTGAGTCCCTGAATGCCTTTTTAAAGTTAAGATAGTTTTTAATGTTTATGTGATTTTAATTATTCAATTATTTTTAATCAGTGTACAGTTTGTGTGTTTTTTTAATGTGTAACTTATGTTTATAATGCTATTCTTTTAATATTGTAAGCTGTCTTGGGTCCCTTTATCAGGAGAAAGGTTAAATCTAGCTCTTGAAAACGCCTGCTGGTATTTTGGGATGGTCAGGTTTTCCAGGTAGTTAGCTCTTTGGTGGAATTTGAAATTTAGACCAAATGAGATATTATATACCACTGGGTTATAAACACATATAGTGTACTAAGAAGACTTGATCTCTATTGAGGCCCTTAAAGATGCCCTCAAACTCATTTATATAGTCAGTGTCTGATGTTTCCATTTCAAAGAATTCTCTAAAATCCCCTTTCCCCCACTACATTAGCCACTTTGAGATCCCTGTCAGAGTCTCCTGGGAGACTGAATTTTCCAAAACAGATTTCTCTGTGTTGCCATTCCTGATATCAGATTTGTGTCCATTCATGCTTTTGCACAGACATGGTTCTGTTTGCCCAATGCAGAGAAGTACTGTGCCAAAGGGCATGGGCACTGGTGTTATCTCTCTGTGTTTTCCACTGGGTTTCATCTTGTAAAACAGTGTTGCACCAAATTAACCTTATGCTCCACATGCAGTCACCTAGTTCCTCCTGCATCTGGTCTCCCTATGCCTGGGTTTTTGTTTATTTGTTTGTTTTGCTTTGTTTTCTATTTTGGAACAGAAAAACACCTGCTTTTGAAATCATCCCATCCTGTGCTGCCTGGAATTCAGCCAGCCAGCCACTGCTTCTAATTCTGAAAAGTCTAGGCAATAAAGTAGCATTGATCACCGTTTTGTGGAATTCACATGATATGCCTCACTTGCAAAACTTTGTTTTGCTTTGGAAATCCCAAAACTCAAATCCAGAAGTGGCATTCAGACCCTTGCCAGTTTTTGTTTGGTGTTTGTTTTTATATTTTGGCACCTGCTCTTTTCTTTATTGTCCTCCAGGAGGTGGAAACCTGCCCTCCAGAAACCTACAGAGTTGCTCAGCCTTGCCAAAGGACAATGATTCCTAACCTTGAGTCCCCAGACGTTCTTGGACTAAAATTCCCAGAAGCCTTCACCACTAGCTGTGCTGGCCAGGATTTCTGGGAGGTGGAGTCCAAGAACACCTGGGGAACCAAGGTTGGGAAGCACTGCTGTAGAACATAAAAGCAAAGCTTTGAAGCCATGCCATGCAGCTTACTTACAGCACACAGCAGTTCATCAACCCTCCATGACAGCCTCCTGATGAGGGCATGTTCCAGCATAGCAGAAACTTCCACCTCCATGGGCTCTGCATTGTATAGTGTCTTTGGAAACTGGAGCCTGAGTATAACCTTGACAAAGAACATAAAACAGTTGGCTTCTTAATTAGGGATCCATTTACAGAGAAGAAGAAATCAGGAGTGTAAGCTTTTAGTAGGAAAACATACATTCAGTCATGGAGCAATAATGGGTATCCTTGTTCCTTGGTTTGAGGTGAGGCACATGAGGAAGACTTGCTAAATTTCTCATTCTCATTGTTCTAGGCTAGGGGTTCCTAACTTTGGATTCCCAAATGTTCTTGGCCTACAACTCCCAGAAGTCATGGCCAGCTGAGCTAGTGGTGAAGGCTACTGGGAGTTTCAGTCTAAAGACACTTGGGGATCAGAGGTTGGGAATAGAGATGGGCATGAACCAGCAAAATGCCAGTTCATCTTGGCTCATGGTTTGTGGAAGTCTATGAACCACGAATTTATGAATTTTCCCAAACGAATCGCAAATCTTCAGTTTGGACAAATCTGAATTGACCTGAATCAATGAACCAATGATTTTCAATGAACTTCCTTGTTCATTTTTGGATTCATGCCCATCTCTAGTTGGGAACCCATGTGCTAGGCTGTTCTCATATGATGAGAACCCTCATCAAGACATTTTGAAGTCTTACAAGATTCCTCACATCCGGTACAAGAGTAATACAAGGAGCTTTTTCTTCCTTCTCCAGAGTTTGTGCAGAATCTCTCTCTGTAAAACCGGGGTATTTTCTCTTTGAAAAGTAAAACATACACAGAGAAGGACTGGGAGTTCAAAATGGTGTGAATAACCCATCCCACGCCTCTAATTCTGAAACAGCAACAAAGTAGCAGCTATTGTAGTTTGGCATGATTCACGGCCCTATTGGTTAAACTCGTATCTATTAGACTAGTATACACAGAAGTACCCTAGGCACACAACAGCTATGTTGGTTCTACACTGCCTGTTTTCTCTTTCCTTCTGGCTGAGGGAAGAATGAATGGAAGCAGATGTGCCCTCTTTTAGCAGCAAATTTTTTGAGTCTTCTAAATTTTGGCACCTTGTGTCAAAGCACCAACCACTCCATGCTAAGTTACAGCTCTGCTTGGTGCCCTGTTTTTTTGTTTGTTTGTTTGTTTTTTGTTTTGCTGGAGGGGAGATTTCTGGGGTAGCAGGGGGCAAGAAATCTTAGTAGACTGTCTTGCTGTGTTGAGGCAGTCTCTTTAAAATAATATAACTATATAGACTTGCTGGATAGCTCAGTGGTTTTGATACCTGGCTGGGAGTTCAATTCCCCACCGTCCTTCCTTGATGGGGCTAGATCCAATGATCCACAGGGCCCCTTTCATTTCTAAGATGGTGATGATGATGGTTTTCTTCGCCTCCTTCTTTGCCCTTCATTGGATTGTTTTTTGTGGGGCAGGCTCCCTTCTCTTAATTGTTGTTGTGTGCTCTAAATATTTTGCACTTCTGCACACCTGCATTTCCCCCAAACCTGCCAATGATTCTTGTTCTGCCATTTTTATTTACCACCTTAAGAGATTATAGAGGAAATAAATGTTACAATTGCAGAGTGAATAACCTTTTCAAGGTATCATTCCAGTCAGCAGTTATCCGCTCTTCAGTCACACTGAAATAAGGAGTACTGGGTACATAATTATGTCTAAAAGGATAATCATAATTTGTAGGGGCATTGTTGCTAAGTGCTAGAACATCTCTTTGCATTTGAAAGATTTTATGTCAACCCCTGACCTCCTGATGATGATGATGATCATCATCATCATGTGTCATCAAGTCAATTCTGACTTATGGCAACCCTTTTCAGGGTTTTCCAGGTAGGGAAGTACCCAGAAGTGGTTTGACATTCCCTTCTGCTGGGGAAGGAAACTCACAAGGCCACCTGGCAAGCATTTCCACCAGGGACCCTAGAGATCAAGAAAGGAGAGGCAGGCACACAACCTCCACTTCCTGTTCCTTTCCAACATAAAGCTATGAAAGTGATAGAAAAGCTATTCGTAGAGCTATGAACAGATCCTCTATTGCCTTCATAGCTCTAGGATCGATCCTTTTTCCCGTGGCACCCCTGCCTGGGTTTCATGGTGCCCCCTGGATCCACAGTGCACAGTTTGGGAATTGCGACTGGCTGGCTGGAGAGAAAGCTCCTCCTGTTAAGTGTTTTCCAACAGGGCCTTTGTTTTGCCTCACTATTTGGAAAGAAGTCATACTGACAACAAAGCCAAGCCAATGATAACAACTGTGTGCCGTCAAATGAATTTTGAGTTCTGGTGATCCTTTCCAGGGTTTTCTAGGCACTCAGAAGTGGTTGGCCATTCTTCTGGGGGTGCCCTGGGACTGTGCTCCTTGCCCAAGACTATGCAGGTTGGCTCTACTTGCAGGACGTCCGGTGAGGAATTTGACTCCCAGCTTCTGGCTCCACAGCCAGGTACCTTAATCACTGAGCTATCCAGCCCGTGACATCTCCAGATAGGAGGTGGTGGTGGGAGAATCCTCTGCATGCAAACCACTGACCAATCAATGTGGATAATAGTGAATTAGCTCGACCAGTGCTCTGACTTCATGTAAGGCAATGTTCTGTGTTCATCATAAAATAAATCATATGCCTGTTCCATCTTACCACCGGATCAGATATGTTTCCTCTCCCCTCCCCCTCCCCCTTAAATTATGAAGCTGGAAATCCTCTCTTAAGCAAAATTCCTTTCCACTTTACCTGGAGAAATCTGGAACAGAAGGATGGCAATGGCAACTAAGAAGTAAAGGCTTCTCATGATGGATGCTCTGGTTGGGTTCTGAGCTTCAGAGATTCTGTGGTCGATGAAGATGGAGAATGTTTGCATATTTATAGTGTTCAAAACAATTGTGAAATTTCATATGCAGGATGCTTGTTAATCAGTAACCATCCTTAACAGCTTGGAAAACTTGTTGGCTTCTGTGTGTTAATTGCAGATTTTAAATGTTGTGATCAATAAGCTACTATCCAACGTGTGCAGTGAAAGTCCATTAAAACTGGCTGGCTGTTATTTAGCTTACACAAGATCGAAATCCCATCAATATCCTTGAGGCCCAGTCAACTGAGAGACCTTGGAGGAGGCAAGACGTTATAAAGCGGCATCTACAAAAATCCTGACAATGTGGCACAGATGCTTTTTAAAAAGATTTCTACCTCTGTCTTTGATGCTGACTGTTGCCAGGGCTGACAATATCCTCAATTGTCTTTTTTAAAAAATTAAACAATTGTCGTCGTCATCATCTTAGAACTGCAGAGCTGGTAGGGACCCTACGGATCCTGGACTCCATCCCCTGTCAAGGAGGCATCGTGGGGAATCGAACTCCCAACCTCTGGCTCTGCAGCCTGATTCCTAAACCACTGAGCTATCCAGCAGTTCTGGATATCTTTAAACCAATGTGTGTTTTGCACAAAATTGTTGTTGCAGAAGTATAGCGTTGAATAAACGAGACTATCATTTATTTCTAGATGCAATGCTTCCTGTGCAGGATTATGACGCAACCAGCCATGCAATCTTTAAGAACATACCATTCCATTCCCATTCTTCCTACCATCTTAACTTCTAACCATTGGTGAACATTCTATGGCCACGGAGCATACTCAGTTGATGCTGATCTGGTTTCCTTTTATCACAAATTTTGCATCCCCAATATTGTCTCTGCTTTATGTGGGGTTGATGTACTTTTAAATAGAAGAAGATTCACACTTGAAGGATGGGTTTTTAATAGGTAGATAAGCTAGTTCTTCCTTTCCTGTACCTAAGGCTGTAGCTACAGATTTAAATGGCTTGCTTTGCATTTTTAAAAACTGGGTCCCCGTTAACTTCCACCATGGAAATTGCTGTAGCTGTCCAAACTAATAAGATAAATTACCCTGCTCCAAGAGGCTACACCACACTTCCGAATCACTCTCCCTTACATCTCTTCCCCTGGGTCTTTCCCTTTGTGCAGGAACTTAACTTTCCGTTCTTTTCTTCTTCTTTTTTCCTTTCCAAAGTGATATAGCGCTATTCCCAAAGGCTATACCCCTCCTGCAGAGCTAGGGGCTGTACCATCAGAAACAGAAAGGTAAACTGTAGTTGAAGAAGAGGAAAATATTTAATCAGACCAGTCAGCATCACCATCATCTTAGAATTGCAGAGCTAGAAGGAACCCTATGGATCATGAACTCCAGCCCCTGTCAAGGAGGCACAGTGAGGAATCAAACTCCCAACCTCTGGCTCTGCAACCAGAGACCTAAACCACCGAGTTATCCAGCAGTTCTTTGTTTCTATGAGAGACTAAGTACAGAGGGAAAGCAAAACAGCCTTAGGTTTGACGGGCATATTATTTTTTAAAGGATTGTTGTAGGACACACTACAGGCGCTCACTTGAAGGGGATTATTTTCCTACAGTGGCTAATTGAGCCCCACTGAAGATACCACAGAAAACATCACTATAGAACATGCCCCTGACTGCACATTTAGACCAAGATGGGTGAAAAAAGAACAGGCACGGTTTTAACAGTTATAACTGAATCCCTGAACCCTATTTTAGCAGATAATTTTAATCTTTTTTGTTTTCATGTTTTAATCTTTTAATTTAAATCATATATTGTTTAATTTATCTTTTAATATTTAACTTATTGTGTTTTTAAATTGTATGAATTTTAATGTTGTGAGCTGCTTTGGGTCCCTTGTTGGGAGAAATGCGGCATACAAATAAAACTAATAATAATAATAATTTAAAAAAGGGTATGTGGTGGCGCTGCGAGTTAAACCACAGAAGTCTCTGTGCTGCAAGGTCAGAAGACCAGCCGTCATAAGATCGAATCCACTTGACAGAGTGAGCTCCCGTCGCTTGTCCCAGCTCCTGCCAACCTAGCAGTTTGAAAGCATGTAAAAATGCGAGTAGATAAATAGGTACCACCACGGTGGGAAGGTAACAGCGTTCCGTGTCTAGTCGCGCTGGCCATGTGACCACGGAAACTGTCTACAGACAAACGCTGGCTCTACGGCTTGGAGACGGGGATGAGCACCGTGCCCTAGAGTCTGACACGACTGGACTAAATGTCAAGGGGAACCTTTACCTTAATAGTAATAATAATCAGAAAAGGCAAAAAAAGAGAAAGATGCTAGCCGAATCAGTTCAAAATAAACAAACCTCCGCTAGTCTTTCAAAATTAAACAATTCCCCCCATGAAAAGAGGGGGGGGGTTAGCTTTACATCATGTAATCAGAGGAAAATGAATTATTTCAGGCACTCAAAAAGCAAAGTGTAATGCAGTGTTGCCATACTCTAAGAAGCTAAAATTGCCTTGAAAAGTCAACAAGTTAGGCCTTGTCTGCCTATGAATCGCTGGACTGTCCAAAAAAAAAAAAAAAAAAAACACATCCTGATGAACCAATTCATGGTTCATTGGTAAAACATCTGGAAATTCATGGTTTGTGGTTCGTCAACCTTGACAAACCACGAATTAAGACGAACCGCCATTTTGGCGGTTTGTACCCATCTCTACTTTTTAATCTTGGCATTGTTCAGCCTTGCAGCATGTCTTAATATGGTCTGCCAAATTAAAGTCATTATTTCAGCTGATGGAACTGCTAATTAAATAAATTGGAACCTATGGCTATAATGGTCATTTAGTATAGGCCTAGAACTAATAATTATAATCATGTACTGTCATGTCCATTCTTACTTATGGCAACACTTTTCAGGGTTTTCCAGGTAGAGAATATCTGGAAACTTGGTATTTCAGCCTTTCCTGGGACTGCAGCTTGCCCAAGATGACACATGTTGGCTCTAATCACAGGGGGCACAGTGGGGAATTGAACTCCCAACCAATACCTAACTCACTGAGCTATACAGCCTGCTAAATCTAGAATCAGAAATGTCCAAAGATTTATTCAACCACCATGCATTTTAAAGCAAACAAACCAAATTCACTCTTCTCAGATTAAGGCATTGTTCATAATATAATCATTCTTCACATTAGATACAAAGATTGAGATTTATTTCCCAGCTCGGTGAGATGCAACACTATGTACAAAATTCTGCACTTTAGGTTAGAATTCAGATGACTTCTATGCTAGAATATAAGGCACCCAAAAATCCTAACTAAAGTTTTTTTGTGTGTTTTTTTGTTGTTTATTGTGGTGTCCACCCTAAGTTATGCATTATAAGTTATGCATTATTCATAAGTTGTATGTTAATGTGGTTGTGAGGAGGAGCCAAAGGGGGTGCTGAGAGGCGGAGCCTGGGGGAGAAAGAGAGAGTCAGAGAGTCAGAGAAAGCTAGAGAAGAGGATAGTTTGGGGTTTTGAGGCAGAGGGTGTTTAAGGAGTGATTAGGCAGTGACCTGTGTTAATTAATAGAGAAGAGATTAAAGTAAAATATTGAAGCTTTGTGGAACTTTAAGAATGTGCTTAAGAATTATTCCTGAAATCACGTGTAATCAATAAACCTGTTTCTGTTAACAGTCAATACTGGATGGACCTTAGTCTTTCATAAGAAATAAGTTGATAAAGAGATCAACTGGTGGCAGCGTGTCAAGAGGCGTGTTGGGATACCTTCGTGAGCTCTGGGGTTTGGTGAAACAAGCAGGGGCCACGGGGTAAACGCCATATTTATAAAAATAAATAAATAAGCAAAATGGGTATATAACTAATATTTAGATAACTATCAGTTTTCAGATATGTTTTTAAAAGAAAAAGTTCACCAACTGGCCAGCCTCCAAATGACAGAAGCCAATTTGAGCTTTCGATTCCTGCCACAATGACCATCATGGGCCAGGAGTTCACTGCTAGGACCGACATGGGTTGTAACCCATCAGCTATTTCCATTTGTTATGATTCACTTAATGCCCAAGGAAGTACTTTCACAGATCTAGTCCTCATTCCCATGGCAACCAAGCGGGGGTAGCAGATAGCGGAGCAAAGTCCTCAACAACAGGGTGAACTGCCCACACTCAATGTCCTTGTTGCGTCATAGGAACATGTCCAGCTAGCCACCTGTGGTGGTGAGAAATTGGTTAAGCATCAGTAGATGGGATTCCTTCTGTTTAATGGACCACAGAAACAACAGTTGAGAAATTGCCACCATACTTGGAAATGCAACACTTCTGTCACACAAGCTACTTTCTGAAAGGTGACTTTCACAGTGTATCACACAGGCTTTGTGTACATTATGTATTCATAGAATCATAGAATCACAGAATCATAGAATAGTGAAGTTGGAAGGGGCCTCTAAGGCCATTAAGTACAACTCCCTCTGCTTGATGCAGAAATACAAGTCAAAGGATATCTGCCAGCTGGTTGTCTAAGTTGAAATTCCTCAATGAAATACTGCTGTAGTACTTCTATGGATCCCATGTGGCAGACCCTTCTCCTCACTCATCCTTGCTGTGATTTGTTCACTACTGAAAAAACACTTAGCCTACAACTGTTCCCACAAGCTCCAAAATTTATTAACATTCTATTTTAATTGTTTTGGGGAACTTTTGGGGGCAGGACAGAATAATTGTTCTCTCTCTCTCTCTCTCTCTCTCTCTCTCTATCTATCGATAAAACTTTATTACGGTCAAAAGACCAGCCACAAATAAAACATCTAAAATATCTAAAATATATAAATATACAGAAATATACAAAAATATTGGGGTTGAATGCTATCTATCTATCTATCTATCTATCTATCTATCTATCTATCTATCTATCTATCTATCTATCTATCTATCTATCTATCTATCTATCTATCTATCTATCTATCTAATTCAACTGGCTGGGAGGTTATAAATAGCTTAACAGCATTTAGACTGTAAATGTGCTGCAGATGAAGGAACAAACCACAGAAATTTCCCCACTAATATCAGCTATCAATAGGGCATGCATGTTTGAATGGGCAGTAGCTTGTCCCCAATAATATAAAAAGAGCAGACCATAATGGTCTCTCCTGTGGGAAAATCCACCTGTTTAGGTGTGCATGTGGCATTAGCAACCAATGCACCATGTGTTTGCATTAAAATGTCTAACCCTCCCATCCATACCTCATACACTGGGATGTTGCAGGTGGCGACCCTGAGGGCCCCCCGAAAATCTGCCACTTGAAACAGGGTCTTCTCTGTGGTTGCCACTTTGGAACTCGCTCCCACCTGAGGTACATTTGGCCCCATCCCTCCTTGGTTAAAACATGGGTTTTCTCACAAGCTTTTTATGGCCTTACCTCAGATTAATCTTGCTGATCAATGAGGCTTCCCCCCTCCTTCGTTTATATATCTGCCTAGGTTTCACCGCCTTTATTGTATTCCATATTTTTAATATTTTACAGTCTATTTTTTTTACTAGGTATTTTATCTCTTGTTATTATGTTTCACATTTACCGATTATGTGGGTGTTATTAGAGTTGTTTGTCTTGTGTTATTATGATTTGTTTGCCACTGAGAGTAGTAAGTAAGTAAGTAAATAAATAAATAAAATAACAATGAACCTAAGTGTGTTATCACAGGGCCCTTCTGTTAAGATAAACCAACATGGCAGTTTTGCTTTCTTTCAAGTTCAGTTTTTCTTTTTCCCCTTTTCTCAACTTCCTTCTGTCTGATTTATGAAGCACTTTATGAAGCCCAGGATCCTGTTGATTCATTATGCCAGTGTTAAGTGTAAGGGCATAAATTACACTTGCAAATTACCACCGGTTAATGTTGCTTCAATCACTGGTCACCCACAAGTCACAAGAATTGGAGTATGGCAAAGGATACAGCAGCAGCTCTTCAACAAGGGGCAATTTGCCCCTTGGATTTATGCTATTATACTTAGCCTGGTATAAGTAACCAAAAGCACGTTGCCTGGTAAGTCTTTAAAAAACAAATAAAAAGTAGCATGAGATAAATTGTTCCCCTACCTGTGAAAATTAGAATTGATGTTTGTCCCAGCGAGCAAAGGAGTGTAACCAGATACAATCTAAGACTATTCATGGGTGTGATTAATTTGAAGATTTGTTCAAGCCACCACAGTAAACAGAAGATAAGATGAATAAAATGGACGTCCAGCATCCAAGAACTCAGAGGAATATCCATGAATTTCAAACTAAGTACAATACAATATTAAAGTGAAATCCATAATATAGCAAAACTTGAACTAAAGCTAGGCCTGTAGTTAATGTTTACTACATTCCCATCTGTTTATCATTCTTTGCACCCAAGATAGAGAAAGCCCATTCCACAGAACATATTGATGAAAACTGAGGGGAATGTGGAAAAAACTTGCCAATGTATGTGTTATGTGATGTCGGGTTGTTTCTGACTTTTGGTGACCCTAATCTGATTTTCCATGTGTGTGAAATATTTGAGGAGTGATTGCCATCCTTCAGTAAATTTCCATGCCCAAGTAGGGATTTGAACCTCTGTTTCTTGAGTCCTAGTCCCAACACTCTGCAGAATCATAGAATAATGGAGTAAGAAAGGGCCTATAAGGCCATCGAGTCCAACTCCTTGCTCAATGCAGGAATCCTAATCAAAGTACATCTGACAGATGGTTGTTTAATTTTCTCTTGAATGCCTCCAGAAAGTAGAAACTGAGAGTAACACACAGTAATATTAGAGCGGTGGTTCCCAACCTTAAGTCCCCAGATGTTATTGGACTGTAACTCTCGGAAATCCTGTCCAGCACAGCTAGTGGTGAAGGCTTCTGGGAGTTGGAGTCCAAGAACATCTGGAGACCCAAGGTTGGGAGCCAGTGCAGGTTAGAGGGAGCGGCTGGCATCAAATGAGAAGGTCAGTGACAGCTGAATTTCCCAATGAAGCCCAAGGTGAGATCAACCACTGAAGTGCTAAGGAGGGCTGGAAGTGAGGTCACTACACCCATTATATCTTTCTGTATCCTTGTTGTCCATCTGTTCACATAGATGTAGGGTGAAGGGAGAGACTTGCCTCAGTGTTGCTAGCTAGCATTTGTGTTCTAGAATATTCTTTTCTTCTTTCTTATCCACCTTATTTAGTTTACTGAACAGTTTACCTCTAGGATTGTGTGTGTGTGTGTGTTTGTGTGTGTGTGTGTGTGTGTGTGTGTGAGAGAGAGAGAGAGAGAGAGAGAGAGAGAGAGAGTGTATGAATGGTGATGTCCTCCTTGTGGGAGATTTGATCAGCTAGAGCAGAATTCTCGCACGAGGTCCCCACTCCCACCCCAGGTAAAAACTGTTTGCATTTCCCCATTTGTGGGAATTCCCCAAATCTCTTCACTCGTTCCTGATTATCATCTCAACAACCCAGAATATTATGAGGGTGACAACTCTGTTCCCTATATATATCTTACCTATGTGGAGATACATGTTTTGTCTATTAAAATCAGGTTAAAGCACATTTTTCTCTCAATGCCAACAGTGGTTCCTTTCTGGGGGGTGTAACAAGGAGTATTAACCCTTTCCAGATGAATCCAAAAGGACCCACCACCCCTGTTTTGCTGCGCTTGTTTACATTTGTGTTTTAAACTGTTTAATTTTAAATTGTTTTAAAAATCTTACGTGTTAAATTTTTTTTGCAGCTTTGTAACCCTTCCCTGAGATCCTGGTGTCTAGGACATGCTAGTGAAGAAAGCTGACAGGAAAAAAAATCGATTCGTTTCAAATATGGTGCTGGAGGAGAACTTTGCAAACAAGCTGGACTAGCACAAAGATGTATAAATGGGTCCTAGATAAAAAATCAAGCCTGAACTTTGTCTGGAGGCAAAAATGATGAAATGGAGGCTGTCATACTTTGGACACATCAAGGTAAGATTCACTGGAGGAGACAATAATACTGGGAAAAGTTGAAGGCAGGAGGAAAAGAGGAAGGCCACATATGAGATGGATTAACTCCCAAAAGGAAACCACAAGCTTGCATTTGTAGGACCTGAACAGGGCTGTTGAGGGCAGGACATTTTGGAAATCACCCATTCCTAGGGTCTCCATAGGTCGGAGGTGACTTGACAGCACGCAACAACAACAGAATTTTTTAAAAATAAATAAAAATAAATACAGTTCTGGGTGAAATCAAGCAATTCTATTTCATCTCTGCATTGGAAAGATACTAAATGAAACCATTGACTGAAATATTCCAGGTTTAATTGCCTTAAATGAGAAAAAGACCAAAAATGGTAACTTATTTAGAAATGTGATAGACTGTCTCCTCTACGGAGTTGTCCTTTGAGCTCATTAGAGTCTTGGCTGTGTAATTTATTTCTCACTATCTGTTCTCTCACTGCCACCTAGTGGTCTCCTGCTGAACCACCAGCTTTCAGAACATTCGTGAAAGAAGTTATTTTACACCCTTGGTGAAAACTGATGTCCCACGGGGTGCTGCAGACTCAGAGCTCAGGAATAACAGATTACCAAGGCTATAATTCACTTCTTTTTCAATGTAACAATAGAGATGGGCACAAACCAGCCAAATGGCAGTTCGTCTTGGTTCGTGGTTCATGAACCACAAACTTCTGAACTTTTCCCAAATGAACCACGAATTGGTTTGTCAGTTTGTCTGGGATATTTTTTTCCCCCTACAGTCCTGTGGCTGATAGGTGGGCGCATGCACAGAGACAGTCAGCCTGGCTCCCGGAACGGAAGCTGGGTTGCTGTCTCTCAAGTTGGTGGCAGAGAACGAAGACGACACAACAGGATGAGGTAGGGAGGCAGGGGCAGTGGGAAGGAGGTGGGAAGCAAGTTGTGTTGGTGAGGGTTTAGTTTCCCCTCCCCTAGGCACAAACTTAAAAAAAAACCTGGTTCATGGTCCATTTTTAAAAAATGCTCAAGTGGTTCATAGATCCTTTGGAGAACACCAATTAGGGGTGGGATTTTTGAATTCCTTGGACTATAGATTCCATAGTTTCCTATTTTGGGAATTCTGCCTGACTTATATACACCCTACAGAGCCTAAATCTGGCTCACCTGGGAGAAAAGGCCTAGGTTGGATTGCTTTAAGGCCTAGACCCATCTCAACTTCCTGTTCCTGTCCCAGTGCTAGCTGGGAGCTTTCCTTCTGAAAAGGAGGTTAGGCAGAGCTAGACCTAACTCAGCCTCAAAGCTTTTTGTTGTTGTTGTTGTTTAGTCGTTAAGTCGTGTCCGACTCTTCGTGACCCCATGGACCAGAGCACGCCAGGCCCTCCTGTCTTCCACTGCCTCCCGGAGTTTGGTCAAAAGCTTTTAGGTTATGCCTTTTCTTCCAGTGGTCCACATTTAGGTATTCACAAGATGCTTGTAGGTCAGGTAAAACTCCCACAATTGGGAATTATGGGATTTGTAGTCTAAGAAATCCATCTCCAATACTAATGTTCCTTCACCTATGAAACCAGAGAAGGGGCAGATGGAATGATATGCAGAATCATAGCAAAGGGGTGTACTGTTTCTGAGCACCATAAGCCCTCCACAGTCAACACCAGAAGCAAAGGAAGTCCCAGTCTCTCTTTGGGAACCAAAACACATGCCTAGGGTGTCAAAAGACAAATGTTCATCCCCAACAATTCCAGTTAAAGCTTTCAGTCCAGGGCCCCTCACCATTTCACCTTGTGTCTTTAATGTTTCAGACCTTTACCCAATGCTATGTTGCAAGTGTATCTCCACTGCAGTTCTTTGTATGAAATTACAGGGGGACACCAAGTAACTGCTTAGCATCCTCACCTATTCCTGAAAGTGTTGAGAAATCTTTTTAATGCTTTTTTTTTTAAGGGCAGCATGCCCGTTTGGTCTGACTCCGTACACCCTTCCATTTGCCCCTTCAATCGGTGAGGGACAGCAACTTCCTGTTGATTTGTAAACAAACCACGAACTTTAAAGGCTTTCAAATTTACCCACCTCCCTCAGAAAGATTTAAGATTAATCCCATCCACAAAAGGCCACAAAAGTATAACCCCAAGCGTTTGGTCCTGAATAGAGATGGGCACAACCTGCCGGTTTGGCAGTTCGTGTTGGTTCGTTTTTCAGTCAGACTGGTGCATTTCTCAGCCCCGCCTCCTCCGGTGGGCACCCACACAGAGGCAGAACCTGGGGAGGCGGGACAGGGAAGTTGGGACGCTGCCTCTGAGTAAATGCCTGCTGGAGGAGGTGGGGCTGGGAAGTGCCAAACACCTGTTTGGTCAAAAAAACGAACCAGCACGAACTGCTCAACTGGCAGTTCAAGCCAATCTCTAGGTAAAAGGTAAAGGTTCCCCTTGACATTTAGTCCAGTCGTGTCCGACTCTAGGGGGTGGTGCTCATCCCCGTCTCCAAGCCGTAGAGTCAGCGTTTGTCCGTAGACAGTTTCTGTGGTCACATGGCCAGCGCGACCAGACACGGAACACCGTTACCTTCCCACCATGGTGGTACCTATTTATCTACTCGCATTTTTACATGCTTTCGAACTGCTAGGTTGGCAGGAGCTGGGACAAGCGACAGGAGCTCACTCCGTTGCATGGATTCAATCTTACGATGGCTGGTCTTCTGACCTTGCAGCACAGAGGCTTCTGCGGTTTAACCCGCAGCGCCACCACGTCCCTGTAATCTCTACACTATAATTAAAATCAATATGTTGGTGATTGTGACTAAACATGCAAAAATACACTCATCAGATAGGACTGAGTGAATTGCTGCCATTTGTTTAAAGGCCAAGAGCTTAAACTCTCAAGCAGTTTCCTGTTCCCTTGGTTTCCTCCGGTGCTGAGTTCCTTTTCAGGGTACAGGGTTACAGGGTTACAAGCTGGGTACTCAATTTACCTCAGAAGAATGGAAGGCTGAGTCAGCCTCGAGCTGGCAACTACCTGAACCTGCCAGAATCAAATGCAATTAGTGAGCAGAGTTTTGACTGCAATACTGCAGTTTAATCAGTGCTCCACGAGTCTCTTAACAAACACCACCCATGAGAAAATGAACATACCCAGCCTAAGACAGTGGAACAATTTGGTATGATTAGCTTTTATTAAATGCAGAATTTCTCATAAAAATGTTTTCAGTGATTCATTTTTGCTTTGAAGTACAGTATCATTAAGAGCATGAAGAGAAGATGGCAATTGCAGTGAAAACTGAAATGAAGGTGGCTGCTGAGAGTCTTCTTTTTCATGGTTCAGTCATTAGGCTTGTTTCTTTAAAATTTGGATGTCCTGTATTGAAAAACACTGAGTTCTTTATCTTTGCACAAGATCTAGTTTAAGTCACATTTCATAGGATCAAATGGGAATTCCTTAAATGCTGAAAGCTGTCTGATTATCAGAAGATTTCCTCACCTCCTGTTATTTGCAAATTAGTGTTCAAGTAGAACAGGATATTTATCAGGAGGTAAACATTGGTTTTGTCTGTAAATCTAACAGCTGAGGTACAAAGCTGGAGGGCGGCACATTGCTGACGTGCCAGCATGCTTTCAGCTGTCTTCATCTTGTAGTTTAACTCTGAGATACAGTATTTAGACCAAATTAAAATGACAAACATCTGCATGTTAGGTTCAGCAGGCCAGAAAGAAACACAGGGAATTGCTCTACAGTTCCCTCTAGTGGCCAGTTCTAAGATAGAAACTTGGAAATGTATCAAAAGTAAAAACACACAATCCAAAAATATTTTCCTTGCCTTTTGATAAAAATGGCACAGGAGCCGAAAAGCAAAAGCAGCCCAAATGCCCCTTAAAAGGCTTTAGGATAGTCTTAAAAAGTAACGTTTGTCAATCAAGTAAACTAGGTGTTCATCATTACACCCAAAAACTAATTTGTAATTGGTAGTTATATTATTCATCAGCCCAAAAGTAACTAGTTATAACTATGGTCAGAATTTTATTGCTGACATGTACCAGTGTAAGTGGAATGGTGTAGGTCAAAGCACCCAATTACTGCTAGTTAAGGATCACTGTTTGTATTCTGTTTCCTGTGTCAAGTCATGTGGTTGGAGTAGAACAAGTAAAACAGAGGCTGGAATCCAGTAGCAAGTCAGAAATAGAGTAGGCCTACCAATTCAATGGGGTTTTGATCAGTCTATTCCTCCATAGGTTCCACTGATTCAATGGGCCTACCCAAGCTGTGATCTTAGTACTGGATTTCAACCAGTGGCTTCTTGACTAGCAGCCATTTGTTGCTCTGATTGATCCTGTTGCATCATTGTGCCATTAAAGAACTATAGGATTCTCTGACACATGTTTCTTGCAGCTATTTATTATTTATTTATTTATTTAAAATATTTTTACTCTGCCTTTCTCCTTAAAAAGGACCCAAGGTGGCTTGCATTATTAAAAGACAATATTTGAAGCTAAACTCCCCCCCCCCCCATTAAGTATAGAAATATTTTAAAAGAATCAAATGCATACCACACTGGGGGGAAAATCAATACCAAAACCATATACAAAGCAGCAAGGTACAACACTCCATTAAAAAAAAACCAACCCTCTCAGGCAGCCAGTCACTTGAGGGAAAGCTTGCCCAGAGAGAAAGGTCTTGACCTGCTTGTGGAAGGACAGCAAAGAGGGGGCCAGCCTGGCCTCCAGTGGGAGGGAGTTCCAAAGTCTGGGAGCAGCCACAGAGAAGGCCCTCTCCCATGTCCCCACCAATCGCACCTGTGAAGGTGGCGGGACCAAGAAGCAGGCCTCTCCTGATGATCTTAACACTTGAGCAGGCACCTAAAGGAAGATGCCTCGAGATAACTTGAACCCAAGCCGTTTGTTTATAGGTTAAAACCAGGATTTCAAATTGTGCCCAGAAATGGATCATTTCCTAATTATTTCTGAGTGTCAAATGAAGTTTCAAAGGTTTGTCTTTCTGGTTTCTTCTTTTCTTCTTTCCCATAACCTTGCACTTGTTTCTCTGTGATGGTGTGTCAATAGGCCAGTCTCCCAGGGCCTGCACCATCAAAAGAGAGCAGAGATAAGGGAAGCAGCCTGGCCTAGAGATTAGAATATTGGACGGAGACTTGGGACGTCTAAATTCAAGTGCTTGCAGCACCGTGAAACTTACTCCAGGTGCTCTTCCTCCAGTCATTCAGCTTACTATACCTCACAGAGCTATTGTGAACACAAAGTGGGGAGATGGAGAGCCATGTCATGACAAAGTGAGATGAAGGGCAGCCATGTGACCTTCCTCCAGCTTATCAGATATAACAATTAAACAAAAATAAACACATGGGCTTAGAGTGGATCTCCAAAGCTCAATCACTCAGTCTTCTCAGAGTATGGATTGTTCCAAGAAAGTGGAAAAGAAGCAACAGAGATGGGCATGAACTGCCAGTTCGTTGGTTCGTGCTGGTTTGTTTTTCAGCTGAACAGATGTTTGGTATTTCTCAGCCCCGCCTCCTCTGATGGACACCCACTCAGAGGCAGTGCCTGTAGGAGGCGGGGCTAGGAAGCCAGAGCATTGCCTCTGAGTGGGTGCCTGCTGGAGGAGGTGGGTCTGGGAAGTACTGAACTCCTGTTTGGCTGAAAAATGACCCGGAACGAACTTCTGAACTGGTGGTTCGTGCCCATCTCTAATAAACAATATGGAATTGGGGAAGCCAGGACCTTTACTTATAATTCTACTCTCAGATATCTGAATCTCACTTTTTTACAGCAGAGTTGTGAATGATTGCAGCTTCCGATAAACCTTGAAGGGTAGAGACAAACATTCCCCTTTGGCTGAATGCAGAAGCCTCCTTCACGTTTACATTTTTTCCTATTGTTTACCATACTGGATCCTGAAAAAAATTAAAAAGAAAAACAGCAGAAATGAAAAGAAAAAGAAATCCACAATATCAATGAGTGCAAAAACATAAGAAGGATCCAAAGTTCAGACAAGGTTAAAGGTGTGATTGGACAATGAGAAAGGTGGGCCTATGCTTGTCCCAGAAAGAGTCAAAAAGCCATCTCTCTCAAAGTGACCCTTCCGTTGGCTGGGAGTAGCTCCAGACTGCCCCCCTGAAAAGCAGTAGCCTTACTGCTGGACTGAAAAGTTCCAGCATGGGCATGGATCGGGGCCAGGCTGGAGAACTATTGCCCGTATGTCTTGTGTTCACCAGGAAATAGTTCACTCAGAAGTGCACAACAAGTGTTCCAAAATGTGAGTTACATGCTTGTGTGATCACACCCAAACTACTGCTATGGTACTTCCACTCTGCAAATTATAGTACAATAGGACAGTAATATCTGTGGGGGGGTTTGGTTCCAATCCCTCCTATGGATGCCAAAAACTATATATAGTGAGCCCTTAGTGGTCCCCAACCTTGGGCCTCCAGATGCTCTTGGACTACAACTCCCAGAAGCCTTCACCACCACCTCTGCTGGCCAGGATTTCTGGGAGTTGAAGTCCAAGAACATCTGGAGGCCCAAGGTTGGGAACCAATGCATAACATTGTTGCTGATTTCCTTTAGTGGCCGGTTCTGGTAATTACATTGTGGAAATACACTTTTATATGTATTTCTGGGTTTTTTTATTTAATATTCTTAATATTTTCAGGCTGTTGATAAGTCAAACCATGGACACTGATCCCATGGATACTGGGGTCCTACTTAACTTTACAGAGGTACATTAATCCAGTAGTTTCTTCCATAAATGATTTTTTAAAAAATATATCTTAGGATGAATTTATGAAGAAATGTGCAAATTACGGAATGTTCTTCTCAAAATGAAAGAAATTATCAACCCTCCGTACTGGGAAACTTGGATAGTATGGCTGCTTCTAGGATGGAAAGGTCCATGTTCTCCCCGTCTGCCGCTTAGCTGAGAGAGCAATCGTAATTTAACTCTAAATAGTCCATGACTTTTGAATTGTGGTGCTGGAGGAGACTCTTGAGAGTCCCCTGGACTGCAAGGAGAACAAACCTATCCATTTTGAAGGAAATCAACCCTGAGTGCTCACTGGAAGGACAGATCCTGAAGCTGAGGATCCAATACTTTGGCCATCTCATGAGAAGAGAAGACTCCCTGGAAAAGACCCTGATGTTGGGAAAGTGTGAGGGCAAGAGGAGAAGGGGACAACAGAGGACGAGATGGATGGACAGTGTCATCGAAGCGACCAACATGAATTTGACCCAACTCCGGGAGGCAGTGGAAGACAGGAGGGCCTGGCGTGCTCTGGTCCATGGGGTCACGAGGAGTCGGACACGACTTAACGACTAAACAACAACAAGTCCATGACTGGGCTAAACAGTCTCTTTTGCATTCTCACACTTGCATTTTTTTTTTTTTAAAAAAATAAAACTCCAGTTCTTTCATAGAATTGGTAAAGAAGTTAGATAATTTTGTAAGCAGTTAATTGTGAATCTTACTGGTTTTACAATACACTGCTTTGGAAGGTTTTGCCCAAATAAACTCAGAATTTTTAAAAACAAATTATCTCAGCATCGTAGATTTATAGAGATAGGTGGAAAGCCCAAGCCATCATGTAAAATTCAATCTGTTCCCAGTGAGGACAGCATGTTTAGAGCACCCTCTCCTATCCAAGATCAACCCACACAATCCAGATCAAAGTTTGCCAAATATAGAAAACCAAGCCCTGTAGAAAAGGATCATGAAGATCCACTAGAAACCAGGAACTGAAAAAAATCAAGTGAAGTCTTATGGCTAGAGATGGGCACAAATCAGAAAAATGGCAATTTGTGTTAATTCATCAAGTTGACGAATCATGAATTACGAATTTATGAATTTATTTCTGATGAATCATTCATTGATTCATTTTTGCCTTTAAAACACTATAAAATGCCCCCCCAAGCACCTAGAGATACCAAAATCACAGAGAGGCTTCTTCTGATGCTCCTATACAAGCCCTATACATTTGGTGACATTTAGATATCGGACATCCAAGTTATACACCTACAAAGTGGGTTCTCCCAGGAAAGTGCCCTTTAGCAGCTGGCTTGGGAAAATCCAATCTTCACCAAATTTGGACCGATTGTAGAGGAGAGTCAGGGGAAGCTGATTTTGGTGTCTCTAGGTGCCTGGGGGAGACTTTCCCGGTGGGGGCTCTTTGTGGGTGTATAACCTGGACAACCAAAACCCAATCTTCACCAATCTTGGAGGGGTTGTAGAGAAGAGCCATTTACAGCGTCCTCTGTAAATTTAGTGTCTCTAGGTGACTGGGAGCACACATTTTATAGCCCAATGAATTGATAAATTAAAAATCATTAAAAATGCATTGATTTGTATTCATTGGGGGCATTGATTTGTATGAATACAAATAGATGAATTAGCAATTTTTAAAACAAATTTAGTGATTGTTCTTTAATTCGTGTCCATCTCTACTTGTGACATATAGAACGAGTGAGAGAAAGAGATGGAGAAGATTATTGTAAAATGCAGTTGTAATGTTTTTGCTGTTGTTCACTGCCTCAGTTCATAGAATCATAGAATAATGGAGTTGGAAGGAGGCTCTAAGGCCATCCAGTCCAACCCCCTGCTCAAGGCAGGAATCCAGATCAAAGCAGATATGCCAGGTGGTAGTCCAATTTTCTCTTGAATGCCTCCAACACCGGGGCACTCACCACCTCTCGAAGTCATTGATTCCACTGTCATACTGTTCTACAGTTAAGATGGGTATTTTTTTCTGATATTCAGCCTAAACCCGGCTTCCTGTAGCTTCAACTGAGGTGTCCTGTAGCTTACATCTCCTGCACTCTGGGATGGTCGAGAACAGATCTTGTCCCTCCTCTGTATGACTACCTTTCAAGTATTTGAAAAGTGCTCTCCTATCTTCCCTCAGTCTTCTTTTCTCCAGGCTCTACATGCCCAGTTCTTTCAGTCTTTCCTCATGGGGATTGGTTTCCAGTCCCCTGATCATCCTTGTTGCCCTCTTCTGAACTTGCTTCAATTTGTTGGCATCCTTCTTAAAGTGTGGTGTCCAAAACTGGACACAGGACTCAAGATGAGCCCTAACCAGTGCAATTCACTTCACTAGGAAGAAAGACAGGATAGAAATAACGTAAACAATATATGAATAAATAAATAATCTGATTTATGTTAGGTTGCAATGGAATCAAAAAGATATTTGCAGTAGATAATCAGGAGACAGAGAAATGGGAGATGGATATAAAAATAATATAAAAGGACACATATAGGAAGTAGAAAGAATTGCAGGGACGACATTAGGAGGGCAAAAGCTGAGAGTGAGCTGAGGTTAGCTAGAGACACTAAAAGCAACAAAAAAGCATTCTTCAGGCATGTGCGTAGCAAAAGACAAAGAAAAGAAACAGTGGCTCAGCTACTCAGTGGAGATGGAAAAATGATAACAAAGAAAAGGCAGAAGTGCTCAATTCCTATTTTAGCTCAGACTTTTCCCAGACTATGACCCTCCAGACAAATGTGAAGTGAAGGTGGAGGGGACAAGACTGCAGCTGGAGATTGATAAACAAATAGTCAAGGAATACCTTATTACCTTGAATGAGTTCAAATATCCAGGTCTGGATGGGAGATGTCTAAAGAAACCAGAATGGTTGACTAAAGAACTTTCAACTCAGCTAAGTGTAAAAAAACCCAAAAACCATGTACAAGAAATGGAAAAACGGGGAAAGCACCAAAGACGAATACAAATTCGCCAGCAAATAGCCAGTACATGGGATGGTAAGGGGGATGGTAAGAAAAGCTAAAGCACAGCACGAACTTAGGCTTGCTAGAGAGATTAAAGATAATAAAAAGGGATTTTTTAGTTATGTCAGCAGTAAAAGGAAAAAGAAGGAGATGATAGGGTCTCTGTGTGGAGATGATGGCCAATTACTAACAGGGGGCAGGGAAAAGGCAGAACTATTCAACACCTTCTTTGCCTCAGTTTTTTCCAAAAAGGAAAATAGTGCTCAACCTGAGGGACGAAGAGCAGGTGAAGTAGTGTGGGAAATGCAGCACAGAATAGGTAGAGAAGTAGTGCATGATGGGGAATACCTGGCTCGGCAATACTATGAGCAAGAAAGATCTTGGAGTTGTTGTAGATCACAAGTTGAATATGAACCAAGAGTGTGATGTGGCTGCAAAAAAGACAAATGCTATTTTAGGCTGCCTTAACAGAAGTATAGTCTCCAAATCCCACGAGGTGCTAGTTCCTCTCTATTTGGCACTGGTTATGCCTCATCTTTAGTACTGTGTTCAGTTCTGAACACTGCATCAAGAAAGATGCCACTCCTGAGTGATTGCGGTCTGAGATATGTGCATAGGATAGTAGATCACATGCATGAACAAGTTAGCAGTGGCCTACAATAGAAGTTCAGCTTTCATATCTTATGGATCTAGGTGGATATTTTAGTCTGGTCTTGGAGAAGCCGCGTGGAACTAGACCAACAGTTTAAGCATTCTGTGGCATTGCGAGCTGAAGAGATGTACAACATTTTCATCTGTTTCCCAGGTGTACTTAATTTCACCAGATGAAAGCAAGTCTTCACCCTTGTTCTAACAAGTTGATGACAATTTGCCATAGGGGTACATTTTTGTGCACTCCAGTCTAAGTTTATAGGGCAAAAGCGTTTCCCATGCTGTTCTTTAGCAAACCATGATGCCAAAAAGTGGCATTCTGTAGTTATCAGTAGCTCGGTCCCATGAGGTAGGAGACTGGGATTCTCGGTCACTGGAGGAAATATGAAAAGTGTAGCTTAAATCCTTCTGCTATTCCTAAACCTAAACCATACTGTAACAGAAGACGTATTGCTAACCTTTTTGAAAAGCTCTTGGGTTCAGAAAATACTCCATAAACCTCTCCGTATGGGTGTGTTTGTGTGTGTGTGTGTGTGCTTAAAAGGAGTCTTGGTCACCCCTGGTTAAATACAGGTAAAGAAAAGAAAGCCTTACCTCCATCAGGAAAAAACATCAGGAAGACCACAATCAAGAGAAGGAAAAGGGTCTTCATAGCAATGGAAAATTGACAGTGAATCTCTGTCTGGGAATCCTTTACTCCCTGAAAGATGAGCTGGGATGATGACTCTGAGTCTCATGTACCACTCTAGAAGCTAACTGTTGAGCGTCTGAGGTATACGAAATGTGATTGCATCTCTTTGTGGTTTTGTAGGAGGTCCTTCCAGGAGTTGTCTACTGGGCCAGCTAATTGGAGACACTGTGTACAGAGGCAAGATGCCACTAGACAAACAAGAAGAAAAGGTTGTGTGAACTTCACACTTGAGTGCTGCTCAGTGTTCTTTGGCTAACGACTAATGCAAACAGATGAAGAACTAGATAGAATTTTGGCAGGGCCAGCTCAGAAGAGTGTGTTCTCCGAGACTGATCACAAGATGGCCCTCCAGTCAAGAACTGATGATTAGGGATGTGCTATTTGTATATTGTTGATTATAAATCCCATAATTCTTTGTTCTGGGAGTTCCATCCAGCAGACAGAATCCTACAGATGTTACTCGTAACTGTAGTTCAACTGAGACAAAGGTTGAGTTGGAAAGCTTCCCAGCCTCGTCTAGGCCTAGTTCCACCTAGCTTCCTGTTCAGAAAGGAACTTGCCTCAGGGTTAGCCAGGAACTTCCTTTCTAAACAGGAAGCTAGGTGGAACTAGGCCTAGGCTAGGCCACAAAGCCTTGAGACTTGGTTTGGAATGGGAACCCTGTCTGCCTCCCCATGGTGGGCTTCCCAGAACAAAGTTAGCTTAGCAGACCTAGGCCACAGGGCTGACCCTGTCTGGGCCGGAGGGGTGCCAGGGTGGATCACCTGCTCTTTGACTCAGATTATGCACTACCATTAGACCCCTTCCCAGGCTGTGTGTGTGTTCTGTGCCATCAAGTCAGAACCAACTTATAGGCGATCCTAATAGGGCTTTCAAGGTAAGTGAGATATTAAAGGAGAGGACCAGTTCCCTCAGAGAGTTTCCAAGGTCAAGTGGGGATTTGAACCCTGTTCCCCAGAGTCCTAGTTCATCACTCTGTCTGCTACACCATACTGGGAATCCCCTACCCAGGCTAGGAAACATAACTAGATTAAGAACATTGTAGCTGGTTTTAAACCCATCTTTGTCTTTTAGGAGTGAGTCAGTCTGTTTGAAGTCAGTGAGGCCTGTTCTTGAGAGCAGTCATGTTTCTTAGTTTTGTTGTAGATCTGTTCAACTGTAAGTAAAGGAACATGGTTTATTCTACTAATGTCTCAGAGTGGGTTATTGAGATTGAAAGTGACAATTAATGGGAAAAAAAGTAGTGGACTATTCTGAGGAACTTTAAACTATTCTGCAGTGTGAATCCCTGAACTTCTGTTATGCAGCTAGAGAAATTTAACCAGAAATTCAAAACTCTGCAACATGCTATGGGTCCCCCTGGGCCAGATAGGAAATTTTGGCCTGGCACCCAAATAGCTTATTGAACAAAAGGGGCCTAGGAAGTTTTTACTTATACCACTTTCATTCCTTATAGGGCATACAGGCAATTCAGGGGCTGATTCAATGTATAGAGGTCCTAATTTGGGGGTTAATACTGGGAGACAGAACTGTAGTGTTGATCTCCTGAGGGGCGGTATTCAGCAATTGGTGCCCTAGTTGTCTCCCACAAAT
Source organism: Intellagama lesueurii (assembly GCA_037013535.1). Lineage (NCBI taxonomy): Eukaryota > Metazoa > Chordata > Lepidosauria > Squamata > Agamidae > Intellagama > Intellagama lesueurii. Next base: position 346,296,656 of record JBAJHW010000001.1, on the reverse strand, counting down.
CATGTCATTCAGACACACAACTGGGGTATCCCCTCTGAGGCCAATGGGAGCAGCAACCAGACTTAAATCCATGGACATGAGTTGGAACCAGCCCCCGTCTGCCTCTTCATGATGGGTTTCCTAAGACAAAGCTGGCTAAGCATAGCGGGTCCCTGAGGTCTTGCCCTGTCCAGGCGAGAGGGATATTAGAATGGACCACCCGTTCCTTGACTCATGTTATGCCCTTCTGTAGGCTAGGGGATATAAACAGAGTAAAAAAGCTGTACCCCATCTCCTGTGTTTCACCTCTTTATTTCTTATTTGGAGTGGTGTTGATTTAAATAAGTCCCAATTCCATGGAGGTAAAAATTCAGAGGACGTATGTCTGCAGTCTGCAGTCGCTTCAAGCTTATGGTGAGTTCATGAACCTAGTTAGTTATGCGCCGTCAAGTTGGAACTGACTTATAGCAACCCTAATGGGGCTTTCTGGGTAAGTGAGATATTTAAGAAGTGGGTTTACCAGTTCCACTCCCCCACTGAGTTTCCATGATTGAGCCGGGATTCGAATCAAGGCCCCTTGAGTCCTAGTCCATCACGCTATCCCCAACAGCATGCTGGGTAGCCCACTTAATGAATTTATGGCCTTCAAAAGATTCTGTATTTGACAGCTCTGCTCAGGTTTACCAAACTTAAGGCCCTGACTTCTTCCGTTCCGTATTTGGTTTTCCTCTTTTCCTCCCACCCATAACTTCCTGTATTACTCTCAACTAGAGATAGGCATGAATTGGGGAAAAGGATGAATCAGGGTGGTTCGTGGTTTGTGGCTACCCACGAACCATGAATCATCCACAGACTCCAGAAAAAGGAACAGCTTGTGGTTTGTTTGTGCTGGAGGGAGAAGAACATAATGCCAACACCCCCAATGTTGCCCGCCTGCCCCTTTCCCACTGCCTCCATTGCCTCCCTATCTGATGTTACCACCTCCCCATCTTCATCCTCTGCTGCTGCCATCTTTAGAGACAGCAGGCCCAGAACCCAGAAGGGAAGTGGCAGCAACAGAGGAGACGATGGAGGTGGCAGTGGCAGTATGACAGAGGGGGAGGTGATGGGGTCAGCAGGGAAGGGGTGGGGCATCCGTTTTTCTGAAAACGAAACACGGGGGGGGGGGATTGGTATTTCGTTTCATTTCAGCAAAATGGGATTCCCAAACCCAACTATGAGCTGAACCACGAACCAACCCAATTAATGGGCTTTTTTGGTTCATAGTTCCATTTGTGACCATCTCTACTCTCAATACAAATGTATGACATTCTTGTGTTATATTATGCGCCAATGCTACCATCCCATAGCATAAGGCAAGGGCTCCTTCAGAGACATAGAATAAGATCACTTGGTGGGATCTTTGATCCCAACAAGAAATCGCTTTTAAATTACCAGTCTTCACACCAACACAACCTGCTGTAAGTACAGTTTATTCAAAGGGAGAATTGCTTTGTTATAAACGATGTTAAGTTTGGATCCTCTGCCAGCAAGATTCCATTGGAAGGCAAGTGAAGTTGGATAAGTTTGTATATGACAAAGCGATTGCTGATGAGACTCCATTCCCAGCTCATACAGAAAAAAAACTGGAAAAAAAGCAAAATAGTTAAGAGGAAAAGAGAGAAAGGTTCAATTTCAGATCAGAAAAACAAAACACATTTCTCCATTCCCCATGCAGCTAAATCCCACCTTTAACATTTCATTTATACTTTTCCTTCCTAGATGTTGTTTTAAAGTTTATGTGCTTACAGAAAAGACAAAGGTTCTTAAAAAAAAATTTAAGGTTCCAGCAGGATGTGGAAATAAATATCTTTGGGATGAATGTCATAACAATAATGTATCTTCATTTCTGCAATAATTGTCTTTAGGGATTTTGCCTCACCTTCTGCAGCAAATCTGGTTACTGTCACATTGCCCAGTCTGCCTATTAAGGCCTGTACATTCACTGGGCAAGATGCATCTACCGCCATCCAATTTACACTTGAAGGGTGTATTTATTTCACAGGTTCCTGCAGAGAGAGGGAGAGAGGGAGGGAGAGAGATGGAGGGAGGGAGGGAGAGAGAAGAGAGGGAAAGAGAGAGAGAGAGGGGTGGATGGGGGAGGGAGCAGGGGAGGGAGGGAGAGAGAGGGGGAGGGAGGGAGAGGAAGGAAGGAAGGAAGGAAGGAAGGAAGGAAGGAAGGAAGGAAGGAAGGAAGGAAGGAAGGAAGGAAGGAAGTCCATGTTTATAAAGTAAAGCAAACACAATATATATGTATACAAATAAAAATATATTAAGTGCATGTCACTGTGGCCAACTAAGGGCCTGCTAGCTTTGGAAATCTTTCCAAGGTATTAAAAACACCACATTTTGTTCACCCCTGATCTTCCACTAGTGGTGGATGAGTTGCTAGCCCAGGATCAAAACTATGCCCTCCAGAGAAAAAAGGGTTAGAATTTGCAGTGACTCTTGTGGCTGCACATCACCCTTTTGTTGTTGTTAAGTCGTGTCCGACTCTTCGTGACCCCATGGACCAGAGCACGCCAGGCCCTCCTGTCTTCCACTGCCTCCCAGAGTTGGGTCAAATTCATGTTGGTCGCTTCGATGACACTGTCCAGCCATCTCATCCTCTGTCGTCCCCTTCTCCTCTTGCCCTCACACTTTCCCAACATCAGAGTCTTTTCCAGGGAGTCTTCTCTTCTCATGAGATCGCCAAAGTATTGGAGCCTCAGCTTCAGGATCTGTCCTTCCAGTGAGCACTCAGGGTTGATTTCTTTCAGAATGGATAGGTTTGTTCTCCTTGCAGTCCAGGGGACTCTCAAGAGTCTCCTCCAGCACCACAATTCAAAAGCATCAATTCTTCAGCGGTCAGCCTTCTTTATGGTCCAGCTCTCACTTCCGTACATCACTACTGGAAAAACCATAGCTTTGACTATGCGGACCTTTGTCGGCAAGGTGAGGTCTCTGCTTTTTAAGATGCTGTCTAGGTTTGTCATGGCTTTCCTCCCAAGAAGCAGGAGTCTTTTAATTTCGTGGCTGCTGTCACCATCTGCAGTGACCATGGAGCCCAAGAAAGTAAAATCTGTCACTGCCTCCATATCTTCCCCTTCTATTTGCCAGGAGGTGATGGGACCAGTGGCCATAATCTTAGTTTTTTTGATGTTGAGCTTCAGACCATTTTTGGCGCTCTTCTCTTTCACCCTCATTAAGAGGTTCTTTAATTCCTCCTCACTTTCTGCCATCAGAGTCGTATCATCTGCATATCTGATGCAGATGATACCACTGCACATCACCCTACTGCAGTTTAAAAAATGATGCCCAGTCCACACTTTTAAAAGTCGCAGTAGGGCTGGTGTTTTGCTTTTACACCCCTTGGATGATGCCTCCAGACAGAACATTTGGGAGAGCCCCTAAATGGAGCAGGTGGTGCTCCAAAGTTTCCCAGTCGGGGAGAGAGAACCCTCAGGAATACTGAGGGTTGATTTGCTGAGATGGTTTAATACATACTAACAGGAGGAACTGCATTCAAACAGGACATGTGTCACAAGGCAGTTCATTCCCCTTTGCAGCTAATTCACAGTAATACTGCAAGCATGTAATTCCAGGCCAATCCAGAGCTATTATCTTCCCACACTGCCCACTGAACAGCTGTTGAACAGTTTGTCCAATTTCAGCCATCTCTGTTGACCAAAAACAGTTAGAATAACAAAAGCAACAGCGGAAATGTCCTAACGAATCCAGGCTTTCCATCATTAGGATGGCCAAAAAATCCCATGCTGGTTTTTGGTGAACCATGACTGTACAAAACAAAAGGATCACTTTCTAGTTTTTGGTAGGCGGTCCTATTGGAAGAGTATAAGAGATGGGCATTTGTATAAGAGATCAGAAATACAAAAAGTGAACTCTGGATTTCGGACCTAACTGCTAACACCCTGACTCCTGTCCTTGTTGCTGTTTTATGCTACCAAATGGCACTGAATATCAGGAAAAACTTCTTAACTGTTAGAGCAGTACAACAATGAAACCAATTACTTCAGAAGGCGGTGAGCACTCCGCTGGAGGCATTCAAGAGATAATTGGACAAACATCTGTCAGGTATACTTTTATTTGGATTCCTGCAATGAACAGAAGGTTGGACTCAATGGCCTTATAGCCCCCTTCCAACTCAGTTATTCTATGATTCTGTTTGACTTATGGCAATCTTAATAAGGTTTTAATTGTATGGAGTATAAACTAGAATAAACTGTGATTCTATATTGAGATTCCTGCACTTAACAGGGGGTTGGACTTGATCTTATAGCCCCCTTCCAACTCAATTATTCTATGATTCTATGAGATAAAAGTTATTAAGCAGATACCTCATAAAACAATATCTTAATATTATTTTAGAACATGCAGACCATGAGAGGGACAGCCTTACCTTCTGCATTAAAGAGTTCCATATCATAGACATTATCATCAAGAAGGTTTTTTTTCCTAATCCCCATCACCCATGCTGCCACCGTAATTGGGGCACATATTATTTGATCTTATGGCCCAGGTAGACTGTATGAGAGGTGGAGGTCCCTAGGATATGCTGATATTACCTGGAGCTGCCAGGAGAAGGCAGACAAGAAGAAGAGCAGAAAGAACCCCAACAATCTTCATTGTTCTTTGGCTGAGAACTGGAGTCAGGTGACAAGCTCTGTTTCACCTTCCGAGCAAAGCCCATGGAGCTGTCCAAAGCTCTGAAAGAGGACCTAGAGGAAAGACTGCCTTGAACGTGAGCCACTCAGATGAAATTTATACCAGACAAAGCAACAGCCGTAAATCAGATTAAGTTTGTTGGCTCCTCCCCAAAGTATGTCTTCCATGGGTGCTCCAGAGTCACATGACACTACAATTTCTGAGCTGAAGTTGCAGAAAAGCTGTAAACCTTGGAGCAGCTCAAACACACACATCGATGTGTGTGTTTGAGCTGTGCTGAAATTATCTGGACTTCCTTGAAAAACCAGGACAGTTCAGATAGAAACAGCCAGAAGAAAAGAAAGTTTTGTAGTTGATCTTGGCTTCATTTAATTACTTATATTTATCCATAGGATATTTTATACCACATTTTATTTCAAAAAAATCCTATGGTGTTTTGCAAAAATCATTGCCCTACAACCCACAAAATCCCATAACATCAAGTAATTAAAAAAAAGTGAAACATCCATAAAATAATGTTCATGACAACAGTTGATGGGAATGGTGATCTCTATTACTGTCACAGTGAGATTCATCACCTCTCTATCTCCATTCATTCATTCATTCATTCATTCATTCATTCATTCATTCATTCATTCATTCATTCATTCATTCATTCATTCATTCAGTTTTATTTTATTTATACTCTGTTTTTCCCTCAACAAAGGGACCCAAGACAGCTTACAAAATATTTAAAAGGCCCATGTTAACTATTAAAAAGACAACAAATTATTATTAATAATAATAACTGAGCCCCTTCAAGTCAACTCTGACTTAGGGTAACCCTTTCCAGGCTTTTCCAGGTAGAAAGTACTCAGAAGTGGTTCAACAAACTTTCAGTATTAAAAACATTAAAACATATTGCAAATATTGAATCAATGAAGGGAAATGAAGCTGGGTCATGACACAGGGCATTGGTTAGAGCAGGTTGATGCCTGCAAGGCTCAGTTGCCTACAGAGCTCCAAAGCTCTGGCAAAGCATGAGGTAGAGGGAGAATCCCTTATTGCGAACCAGTTATTTAAAAGAAGAGGAGGAGAAATGCATAAAAGCAGGAATTGTTAAAGGCATTTAGGACATTTAAAAATAGCCACTGTCTGAAGATGAAGCAACATTACAAGAGCACATACACAAGCTGGTGCTGTCACCATTGTTCAAGGTAAGTCCCATTTAGAGGCAAGAAATTTTGAGAATATGCCCTCTTACCTGGATGGAGTTGGAGCCTTGGACAAAGACTCCAAGGGCTTCCCTTTGGAGTCTGTGGGCACCGTGATGGTCAGTGCCCACTGACCACGATGGAGGAGAGAATCTGGGAATGACTGCCCAAAGTATCATCTTTCCCAACACGCAGTTGAACGTGCTGCCCTGACGGCTGTGGCTCTCAAATCAGAGCATGAAACAAAGGAAGCCGATGGGGTGATGTCAACCAAAGTGAAATCTAGGAACCGTCCTTCATGCCACTCTGACCTCTCCAGCAGCTTATGGTAAGAAGTCAGGTGGAGATGCTCTTGCAGTGCCCAAGTACTGGCCAGGTTTTGTTGTTCAAAGTGAAATAAAAAACTCTCTTTCAAAAATTTCAGATTGCAAAAGGATTGCCGTAGCCACAGGATCAGTACCTGTAGTTTCGCTTACCTGAAGAAGAAAAATCTCATATGATATCTATCTATCTATCTATCTATCTATCTATCTATCTATCTACACACAGACACACGTAGGTAGGTAGGTAGGTAGGTAGGTAGGTAGGTAGGTAGGTAGGTAGGTACAAACACACACACAGGGTTTCTATATCCACCCTCTCTGGCATCCATGGGGGCAGCATTAACTGATCCCCCACAGATACCGCAGCCCTACTGTATACAGTATAACATTAATTGTACTTAATCAAGCTTATTTATTATTTGTTTCTTTAAAATATTTACAAGCCACCCTTCTCCTAAAGGGTCCAAGGCATTTTACAGTAGTAAAAGATGCAAAGTTAAAAGCTAAATAATAAATTATTACAATATTAAAAAGGCACGAAACTTATATCATATTAAAATTTATAATAAGAGCAATATTAAAAACACAAGTAAAACCACAGAATAAAATAATTCCTTTTAAAAAATCCCCACGGTCAACCAACTATTTAAAGGAAAGCCTGTCTGAAGAGAAAGGTCTTTGCTTGCTTGCGGAAGGACAGCACAGATGGAGCCTGTCTGACCTCTAGTGGGAGGGAGTTCCAGAGTCTGGGAGCTGCCACAGAGAAGGCTCTCTCTTGTGTCCCCACCAAACACACCCGTGAAGGTGGCGGGACCGAGAGAAAGGCCTCCCCTGAGGATCTTAACACCTGAGCAGGCTCATTAAGAGAGACATAGTCCTTGAGAGAGCTTGGACCCAAGCTGTTTAGGGCTTTCTAGGTTAAAACCAGCACTTTGAATTGTGCCTGGAAAAGGACTGGCAGCCAATGGAGCTGCTGTAACAGGGGAGTTACATGTTCCCTGTAACTGGCCCCAGTGAACAATGTGGCTGTGGAATTCTGTATCAACATGACATGAACAAGAACAGAAACAAATTCAAAAGTATTGATAATCTGAAATGCAGCAGTCCGGGTAAACGCCGTTCTAAGCAGCAAAGGCCCACCATGTGCATTGAAGCGTGAAGTAGAGAAGACTGGAGGAAGGATGCTGATATTGTAATTTCCTTATTGGCTTCTCAACTGGAAACACCTAGTTGGCCATGACTTTGGGAATTAAGATACTAGCGTTGTTCTGGTTAGTAGAGTTGTGTTCCTGTTTTATTACAAATTCTTCTTAAGTACTCATCCTTCAAGCCAAGAAAGACTCTGTGTACTAAAGGCAAGGTATGAAACCCAAAGATCATGACTAGAGATGGGGACGAAGTGCCAAAATGGTGCTTCATCTTGCTTCGTGGGTCGTCACGTTTGAGGACCCATTAACCACAAATTGCCCCCCCCCCAGTGACCCGAGGAACAACAAATCATTTTGTCATTTGTTGGGTTGTTGTTGTTGTTTTTCTTGCTTTCCTTCAAGAGGAGGGAAAGCAGGGATCAAAGTGATCACGGCTGCGGGATTGCTTGGATCCCTTTTCCCCTCCTCTTGTTAAGCCTCGTGGGGCAAGAAGGGGGAAAGCAGGGATCAAAGCAATCCTACAGCGGCTGGGGGATCCCTTTGATCCCTTCCCACCTCTTTTATGCCACGCAGGAGGAGGAAATGGGAACCAAGCCATCCCCCAGCCCCGGGGTGGGATTCCCTTCGGGCAGGCTTTAGCAAGCTGCCCGAAGGGAAAATGCCTCCTTGCTTATGCCCCTGAGGAACAGCTGATCCGCGGGGGCCTAAGCAGAGAGGGAACGAAGGGACAGATATAAAAGGGTTATATTTGTTGCTTCGTATTCGACCCCAAGACTACGAAACAACAAATATCTGACAAATCAGGGATATTTAACAAATATCCTGATTCATTCTTATATTTGTCTTCATGTCTAATCATGACACATGGTGTAAGGAAAGAACAAAAGGCTACTTTCAGAATGGTTGTGAAGTGCTACAGGCACATTCTTCTGAATGTGATGGGTTGTTGTTGTTTAGTCGTTAAGTCGTGTCCGACTCTTCATGACCACATGGACCAGAGCACGCCAGGCCCTCCTGTCTTCCACTGCCTCCCGGAGTTGGGTCAAATTCATGTTGGTCGCTTCGATGACACTGTCCAACCATCTCGTCCTCTGTCGTCCCCTTCTCCTCTTGCCTTCACACTTTCCCAACATCAGAGTCTGTGATGGGTACAGTGTGTCAAATGTACAAACAGGAGGTAAGAAATGGAAACTTAAGGATGTTAATGGTGAGCAGTGGTTTAGACATGTTGGTTCCAGACTAAGCCTCTTATTGACAGTAATATTACTTTTTCTAAGGGCTCCTTTAGATTCACTTGAGATTTTCTGTTGGAGGAAGGATGGAGGAGTAAATCTCCAAAAGTTCCTTCTTTCCCTGAAGTTCCTTCAGCCCCTTGAAAATCTGCTGTGGAAGGTTGGAAGATCCTCCACAAGAGAAGAGATGTTGATGCTGGGTAGGGATGAGATTTTCATCTTTTATGGACTATGAACACCATAATTCTCCATTCTGGGAGTTCTGCATGCCTTACAGGCACCTTATGAACATCTCGATTGGAATGCAGCTGGGAAAAAGGCCTAGATTGGAAGGTCTGAGGCTTAGCTCGGCCTAGCTCCACCCAAGCTTCCTGCTCAGGAAAAGAAAAACTCCCAGCTGGCACTGGGGCAGGAACAGGAAGCTGGACAGAGCTAGGCCTAGCTAGGCCTCAAAGTCTTCCAGTTTAGGCCTTTCTCCCAGGTGCACAACATCTAAGTATTTGTAAGTTGTCTGCGAGATAGGTAGAACTTTCAGAATGAAGTATTATGGTGTTTGTAATCTAGAAAATCTGAAATCCCTGTACCTAATGCTGTGGAATGCAGAGAAACAAGAAACATTAAAACCTTCCCCATACTAACTCATATCATTGGTCCATCATGAATACTGGTGTTTTTTCTGGCAGTGACTCTGCATGCTCTTAGACAGAAGTCTTTCTCAGTCTAAACTGGTAATACTGGAGCCTGAACATGGAATCTTCTGTAAGCAAATCATTTCTCTACCAGGCTACAAACCTCTCCTACCCTTCAAACCAAGAGGCTACCGTAATCTGGGAAAGCACGTGACAAATTACCCTGGAAATGTTGTCTTGGTTCCATATTGGATTTGTTCCATGATCCTCTTTCAAATATACACCTAAGGGTTTTTTTCCATTGTTTTCAACAGACATTGTGTTACCATCCTAGAAATTCATGAACGTCTAATCCCAAATTGTGGATAGTGTGAGCTGGACAATTAAAATGTGAAAACAATGAAAAGGACAAAGCTGTCCTTTTTGATGAATTGTAGCTAATTTGGGACAGGGCATTTCTTCTGGCATGTTTGGGGGTTTACTCACATTTGGGGGGTTCTCTTTGGTGAGTCCATGATTTTGAAAACCAACCAACACATATTTACCCAGGAACACAGGGAAATGTATGGCATGTCATTGCCCTCCATACCATGTAAATTCTATGTTTCTGAAGGCACCATAGGAGACAAAGATGTCATTTTGTTAAACTAGAATTTCTTCTATTGAGATGTTTCTTTGCAGCTTCCAAATGTCCTCAGTGAAAACTATCCTAGTGATTAAACAGCAGGGATGCTGGCCAGTCTTTGGGTCCAAGTCCCAAGTCCAGGTCTTTGGTACCAAGTCCCGAGTCCCATGCCCCAAGTCTGAGTCCCAATAAAAAACAAGTTTCTCTCCCCAGAAAAAAGGGAGGTATAGGTGGGTTCCAAGTCTCAAGTCGAGTCTGAGTCACCGGAACCCCCCCCCCCCGTGAGTCCAAGTCAATTCACCAGTGCAACTTAAGTCCAACTTTTATTGGGTCGGAGACCGCAAATAAAGATTGATTGATTGATTGAAGTCCAACTTGACAGCCCCACAACTCAAGTCCCTATCCCTGTTAAGCAGCAGTACGTTCTTTTGTCTTCATTGTGCACCAGCCCATCACATCCACAGTTTACCACTGCAAATTCTGTTTGAAGGTCAATGAGTTCTCAAAAGGCCAGTTCTGCAGCCCTTTGCTGTGCCTCATTGAATGTTGATCCACCTCAAAGCAGTGCCAGTCCCCTGGTTGAGAAGTTCTGTGTTCAGTAAGGAAGACGGCATGCATTTCTTAGTCTCTCTTGACCAGTTTACCTAATAGTCAGTGGCCCATGGATAATGCTTTGGGAGAGTCTTATATTCCAACCACGGCATCAAAAAAAGATCAGGTCAATGCAGCTTGCTCCACTGGTAGAACATCCAGAGAAATAAGCATGAAGGTCTTTGGGCTTCTGTTTTCAGTCCTTTCCTGGACACTGGTGCCTCAGTTGGGTAAGAGAGGCTGAATTGGGTTGATGGGTTGAACTGGGGATGGCCATGGACAATGAATCTCTCTCTGTGTGTGTGTTTCATGAATGGCATTAGAAACTCTTAAATTGTACAGTACGTTGACAGCAAGTCAGATAGATGGGGATGTAGTTGCAGAAGACCGCAAGGAAAATATTCAAAGGCAGTACCAGTGGTTTAGGTATCTAGCTGGAGCTGCACTTTATATCCATAGGGGCTCTTCCAGCTCTGCATTTCTAAAATGATGATGATGATGATGATGATCTGAGTCTTGCCCTGCCAAGATGTCTCTGCATCAGCAAGATTTCCTAGTTCCCCACAAAGTCTTTTTTTTCCCCTTTTAATTTTTTTTTTTTTATCTTTCTCTTCCAAACTTTTCCTGTACTAGAAAATGCCATTTTCTGCATGGCTTAATGCTTTTTCTGGTGAGCCCTGTGCAGGAAATGTCAAGATTTGGGATGTGGGAGATGGTTCCGAGATAAATCAGTCTTCCGGGTTGACAGCACAGAGATGGTAAATTCTTTCACCAGCAGTATATTTACACACTATGTACAATTGAACTATGTACATCAGTCAACAGACAAAATAATACACTTACAGTAAATAAAATGGACAACTCTTCAGGCAGCAACTCTCCAACACAACACTCCACATATCACCACAGTGTGTAGCACTTGTAGAGTTTGAACAACCCATAACTTGGCACATCAAACTGGTGTTTGGCTCTTCCCAGCCCCGCCTCCTCTGGTAGGCACCCACTCAGAGGCAGCACCTGGAAGAGGTGGGGAAGGAAAGTCAAGCACTGCTTCTGAGTGGGCTGGGAGGCACCAAAAACTTCTTCATGCAAAGGATGAACCAGCACAACACCAAACCAGTGGTTCGTGCCCATCTCTAAACCTGACCAATGGACACCACCATTGTTAGATTCACCCAGGCAGATGGCAGTGACATGAAAGATGGTGCAGAGAGCATTTGAGGTCTTCAGAGATGATGCTTCTATCCAGGTATCCCTCTCCCACATCCTGCATTTAGCTCAGTTCTAACATTTCACAGTCATAACACTCCAAAACCAAAGCTTTCGAGACTGAGATGCAATAAAGCTGGTTTGATCCCCAGCCTTCCCAACCTTGGAGTGTACTTGGACTCCAACTCCCAGAAGCCTTCACCACCAGCTGTGCTGGCAAGGACTCCTGGGAGTTGCAGTCCAAGAATAGCTGGGGACCCAGTGTTGGGAACTGCTACCCTGGTGTATTCACAGAGCACAGGGGAGATAGAGAAGTCCATGTCACACATAGTGGCCTAAACGTTAGTTTTTATACCGAGATTGTTCCAACTGATAATTTTTAGAAGTTCATTGTGGCAGCCTGTGCCAAGGAGAAGATGTTTGACAATGTTTTCACATGAATAGAGATTGTCCTCACTCTATTGTACGCATGTCCTGGTACTAAGGTGAAGACTGGAAAGTGTGTAGGGGGGAAAAAAAGCAATGCTGAAATTCCAATTTCTTTCTCCCTCTGCCTAACCAGTAAATCTAGCTGCATTCATTTCTTTCTTTCTTTAGGGCTCTCTTTTCCCGACTATGATGTTCATTTCAGTGAATGCGCATTTAGCTACAGTGGTTACTGCAAACCAGGGCCGAGCTGTCCTCCTTATAATATTAGACCTACAATATGCAACCCTAGTGGGAGTTGTTGTAGAAGGTAAGGAAAAAGCTTCATTCTACCCACAGAACTGGAAGTCACAAGCCCGTGGTTTTAAAAAGGGACCTCTGACTACACCATCATATTCTGCTCGAAATTCCACTGTGGTGGTAGTCCTCATGAGTAGTTCCTTGGCCTCACCTTGAATGGATAACTTCTAAAAGGAGAGAGTCTATGGCTTAAATAAAGAAACAGTCCTAAAGTATCAAGAACAGTTTTGCCATCATTTCACAGTCATAAATGAACAACAAAATTCAAAATTGTAGGGATGATAGGAACTCATTAGTCAAGGAGGGCTACTTGATAGTTTGAACTCCAAAGCTCAAAGATGGTAGTCCCAATTCGATGCTTCCTTTGTGTTTGGGAAAAGGGAAAATGTTCTTGGCAGAGTGTGGAAATTTAGTGTGGCTTAAAAAAGCTCTAGCTATGCAGCAGAAAAAAGTTCAGGGACCTACAGAGCAGAATTAGCTTCCAGTTCTTCCCTCAGTAGACCACCCTTTATTGCTTGGTTTGCCTCAACTGGCACTTACTGTCTCAATAACTCACTTAGAGACACTGACAAGAGAAAAGAATAAAAAAAGTTCCATTTTACTCACAGTTCTTCATAGATCAAAACAAACATCATGTTGTAAGTGGTTATATCAACAGAGCTTAACTGATTAATTAGGTTCATGTCTGACTAACTACATGGCTGACTGACTGAACACTTCTGACAGAATACAAAGCTCTAACTGTCTTCAGACTCCTGACTGGAAAAAGGTAGGAAAAGAATGCAGAGAACAACTGATTGCTGCTGGATTGGCAGTCACTGCGTCCAGAAAGGTCTCTCCCAGGAAAAAAAAACCACAAAACCACTTGCTGTTTTGCTTTGTTTTATTAGTCCATTTCAATTACTTGTATTTGAAAAAAGGAGCTCTCATTATGTGCATGGTCCCAGAGAGGCAAGGATTTTTATTTTTAGACAGAGAGTGGAACTCATGCCTTTTATTTTTAGATAGATAGATCTCATGTCTTTTGTTTTCAACATTCCAACATGAGTGAACCCACATTTTGGGTGATCTGTGCTAAGAATTTCTTAGTTTTGGTAGGGAAAAATCATAAATCATAACTTTTTGGTTCAAACAGAACATTTTCCACCTTTGAGAATGTCCTTGCTTTTCAAAGTGTAAAAGCAAAGCAAAGCAAAACATGCTTCTTAGATACCACCCCCTAACACTTAAGGCACTCTCTGGGTGGTTTACAATTTAATGATGCAGGCGACACATTGTCCCACCCCCCAGCAACCTGGGAATTCAATTTACCAATCTCGGAAGCATGAAAGGTTGAGTCAACCCTGAGCTGGTCACCTGAGCCCAGAATCGAATTCAGGTTGTGAGCAGAGTCTTCACTGCAGTACTGCAGTTTAAACACTGTGCCACAAGGCTCATATATATCAATGCTGGGCAATGAAATTATGCCTTTCGTGAATAACTTTTATCCTTCTTCCTTCCTTTTCAGTCTAATAGAAAACACCTCTGATTGTAGACGCTATGAGGGTGTATGTGCAGATGGCCCTTTTTGTCCACTCCATTTAGTCCAAAATGGCTTTTGTGGCAATGACGTTCCATGTTGTCGTGATGAGTAACATTGGCAACATTCTCTTGGGTAAGTGTTGGAAAAGCAGCTGCCCTCAATTTTCCCTGCAAAAGACATTGTTGCACCACAGGGAGAGACCCTGAGTCTTACAGAGGAGTCCACCCCTCGCACATGGAAATTAAACAGCTAGTTTTTATGGTCTTCGCAAATCTATCATGAGCAATGACACAGTGTTCTTTCTTTAAAGAGAAAGCTCTTTCATCTGCCTATAACTATGAGGGAAACAATATCTGGGTTTTTTTCCAGATCAGCTGGCTCCTCCACCCACTATGGACCTGCTGTCCTTGTTAGATAGATCAGGATGAGAGATATTTCCTGGTTAAATCTATCCCCCTATTCCTAAATCTCATTATGTGCCATCAAGTCACCTGCGACGTACAGTGGTGTGATGAAAGAGTGATCTTGAAAATGTCCAATCACCCTGCTCAGCTCTTGCAGACTCCAGACTGTGGCTTCCTTTAGGAAGTCAGTCCATCCCATATGTGAGCTTCCTTTTTTCCTGCTGCTTTCAACCTTTCCTAGCATTATTGTCTTTTCCAGAGAAGAATCCTGCCTCCTCATGATTCGCCCAAAGTAGGACAGCTTCAGCATCAAAACTTTTGCTTGTTGAAACCAGGAGCTAGTCTCCTGGAATAGCGAGTCAAAGTTTTAATGCCAATAACCTTGACACGAGAGAGAGTTCAAATGGTTGCTGTTTTATTTAGCTAAATAAAAGGTGGATGGAAGTCATGCCTCCATCATGCCTCCAAGTGTAGGCAAGAACAAACTGTCATGCACAGGAAGACCAGGACTTTTATAACATTGGTTACACAAGGGAATGGGAGGAGAAATGGGTGGTTCATGGTACAAGGAGATGGGAGGAGAAATGGAGAAATGGCTGGTTCATGACCTATTGGCAGAAGGGATGGGGTTACAAAGGAATCCAAACTTTATCGGAGTGGGAATCACAGAAGGGATAGAATTTTACAACAGGGTCTATAGACAGCAATTATGGGAATACATGGTTACATTGTTGTATTGCTCTGACAGGAAAGCAATTTATTATCTTGCAAATAGGTTGGGTGTAAAGGAGACTTCCATGGTAAGAAGGAAATAATGCTTGTATAGGAAAAAGGTATTGTGCAGTGATTGTCCAGGTTGCTGAGTTCAATTCGCATAAGATTGGTCCTGGTATTCGCCTGGGGGGAAGAGAGACAAAACCCAGCCATCCTGCTGGTGGAAGGAGTGACCCCTGCTGTGTCTGTTTGCTTCTCCAATCTAGATTGGAATGCGAGATAACCCGCCCTGGCAAAGGAAACCCGGCCAGCCTTATTCCTTTACAGAGACTCTTCGAGGGAATAAAAATCATGTACATATATGTATTCTGTGTGATCTGATCAAAGGTGTGTTCTTCTTGTGTGTGCTTTTGTGTACGAGTACATGGTCCCATCATGCTTCCAAAGAGATTTCAGGCTTGATTTGATCTAGGATCCACTTTTTTTTCCCCTGGCAGTTCAGGGTACTTGCAAAACTCTCCCCCAGCACCACATTTCAAATGAATCACTTTTTTTTCCTGTCAGCTTTCTTCAGGTTCAATGTTCTGACACTCAGATACAAGGCCCTCCACAGTTTGTGCCCATGTTACTTGTAGGACCATCTCTCCTTAATATCATCTTCCTGACCCACAAGATCATCCCAGGCGAGGCTCCTCCAGGTGGCCACCCCAAGGGAAGCCCCTAAAAATTCTCTACAAGGGGGCAGGGCCTTCTTCACGGTGGCTCCCACTTTATGGAACCAGCTTCCAGAGGAGCTCCACCTAGCCCCCTCCTGGTGGACATTTAGGAAGCAATTAAAGACATTGCTTTTCAGGGAGGCTTTCCACACCAACCCCACCTGACCACCTTGCTCCTCCACTCTTTTACCTCCTCTTCTTCCCTCCTCTCTTTTCCTCCATCCACTCTGAGATTAGTTGATGCCATCTGTTTTTTGTTTGTTTGTTTGTTTAGGGTTATTGCTATCAGTTTTAATATTTCTATTTTCATTTTTGTTTTGCTATTTTACGAGTTGTGGCCCGCCCAGAGTAGTGCTGTGACACTAATGGGAGCAGGATACAAATTGAATGAATGAATGAATGAATGAATGAATGAATGAATGAATGAATAAATAAATAAATAAATAAATAAATAAATAAATAAATAAATAGGTTCATGTCCAGTTATGTAGGGTCACGAAATGAGAAGGCTGATAGGTTAGGTGATCACCAGATAATTAGGATAGCAAATAGTCTTAGAGATAGAAGTTAAAGAAGTCAGCCACACACAGGGATGTCTGTCAGCAGTGCTCCAGATGGGCGACTAGTGATGCCACGCCCCCAGGAGGACTCTCTTTTATTACTTTACAAGCTCACAGATAGTTGACAGTATACAGATAGTTGACAGAGTTCAGATAGGACAATAGTTACATAATGCCAATTAGATTGGTCAAAGAAAGGCTTTGAAGTTAGCTATCTCTATGAGAAAGAGGAAGAATGGGTAGTAGCTCCTCCTCTCAGAAGCAGCTGTGACATCATCCAGGAGAGTGTTCTCTACTACTGTAGAATCAGACAACAGCTTAGCAACTTTGGGGAGGGGCGTTCCCCCACACAGTTACAGAGCCGCACAGTAACATGGCATTGTCAACATAAGATCAGTGTTACCTCTCAAAAAGAAATCTAGGTGATTTGCCTGGAATTTCCCTAAAAAATATGCCCAGCCATGCCTGGCCTCCGTGTCTATTGAGAAAGCCTTCCTTCTACTGTATTGGCCACATTCAGTCCAAACCCACTCCTTTGTAGAACTAATATGACAATCCTGCATCTCCTTCTTCGAGAAATGTAGTCTACACTTGGATCTTACAAAGGACAATTTGTCCGGTAAAATATATAAATAAAGATGTCAAAAAATATAGATTTGAAAACAATGACAATAATTGTGTGCCGTCAAGTCAATTCTAATGGCAAACCTTTTGAAAGTTTTCCAGGTAGAGAACACTCAACAGTGCTTTGCCATTCCCTTCTTCGGGGATGGTGTCCTGGGACTGTGCAGGTTGCCCAGGGCCACACAGGCTGGCTCTACGTGTGAGAGGCACAGTCAGGAATCAAACTCCCAACCTCTGGCCCCACAACCAGATACCTAAACCACGGAGCTATGAAACAAAAGTGCAAGGTTATTCCACCACATTAACAGAAACTTCTCTGCCTCAGAGATGATTTCTCCATACCCAACTTCTTTGTATCAACAATACAGTAAGACCTGGTTTCCTAGGCATGAGCTATGAAATTGCTAACAAGTATGAATTATGAAATCACTTAGTAAGCCGGACTCAGTCCTCATGCTGGCACGTTCTTCATGAGCATCACAGTCAAAGGGAAGATTCTGTTTTGTGGCATCAGGATTGCAGAGAACAGACACCCAAATAGTATGTCATTTTTTAAAAAATGATGATGACGACGAAGGTGATGATGAGTTCATATCCTAAGCAGGATAGGAACTAGAACAAAGCCAAACTTTGGAGAGGAAGAGGGAAAATGAACAGACAGACAGTTAGCATTGTCACAGATTGTTTCTTTCGGTTCATTCCCAAGTCAAAATGGCAGACATGGTAAACTGAGATGGGCATAAACCACTGTTTTGATGGTTTGTCCTGGTTTGTTTCCCACTGCAACAGGTGTTCAGTGTTTCAGTATCCTGCCCCCTCAAGCAGACGCCCACTTGGAGGCAGCTTCCTGGCTTCCCTGCCCTACCTCCTCTGGGCGCTGCCCCTCAGTGACCACCTGCCAGAGAGGGTGGGGTACTGAACCACCAAATTCCTGTTGGGATGGTAAACAAACCAGGATGAACTGCTGAATTGATGGCTCATGCCCGTCTCTACAGGCGTGATCATCCAGGACCGAGCACAGCAGATGGAACGCTGGGTGCAGCTCTACTCTGAGCTATATTCCAGAGAGAATGTAGTAACCAAAGAGGCATTAAATAATGACGAGTGCCTGCCTGTCTTGGAAGAGTTGGACAGCGAACCAACTTTAGCAGAAATAAAAGCGGCCTTGGATTCCCTCGCCTCCGGCAAGGCACCTGGGAAGGATAACATCCCTGTTGAAGTGCTGAAGTGCTGTAAAGAGATCATCACCACCAAGCTGTATGAAGTCTTTTGTCTTTGCTGGAGGGAAGGTGGAGTACCACAGGACATGAAGGATGCAAACATCGTCACATTGTATAAGAACAAAGGAGACAGGGGTGACTGCAATAACTACCGTGGCATCTCTCTTCTTAGCGTTGTAGGGAAGCTGCTTGCACGTGTTGTGCTGAAGAGACTCCAGGTGCTTGCAGACAGAGTCTATCCAGAATCACAGTGTGGATTTCGAGCTAATAGATCCACCACTGACATGGTATTCTACCTCAGACAGTTGCAGGAGAAATGTAGGGAACAACGACAGCCACTCTTTGTGGCCTTCATAGATCTCACAAAGGCCTTTGATTTGGTTAGCAGGGATGGCCTTTTTAAAATCCTTCCCAAGACTGGATGTCCACCTCGACTCCTTAACATCATCAGGTCCTTTCATGAGGAAATGAAGGGCAGTGTAGTTTTTGATGGCTCAACATCAGATCCCTTTGACATCCGAAGCGGAGTGAAACAGGGCTGTGTCCTCGCGCCAACCCTTTTTGGGATCTTTTTTGCTGTCATGCTGAAGCACGCCTTTGGAATTGCAACAGAAGGTGTCTATCTCCAGACTAGATCAGATGGAAAGCTCTTTAATCTCTCTAGATTGAGAGCAAAGACCAAAGTCCATCTGAAATGCATGCAGGACTTCCTCTTCGCCGATGATGCAGCTGTTGTTGCCCACTCTGCTGAAGACCTCCAACAACACATGAATTGTTTTAGCAAGGCCTGCCAAGACTTTGGACTAACAATCAGCCTGAAGAAAACACAAGTCATGGGCCAGGGCATGGACTCAGCTCCCTCTATTACCATCTCCATGCAAGAATTGGTTGTTCATGACTTTGTGTACCTTGGCTCAACGATCTCTGACACTCTCTCCCTAGATGTCGAGCTGGATAAACACATTGGCAAAGCAGCTACCATGTTCTCTAGACTCACAAAGAGAGTATGGCTTAATAAGAAGCTGACGGCATATACCAAGATCCAGGTCTATAGAGCCTGTGTCCTGAGCACACTCCTGTACTGCAGTGAGTCCTGGACCCTTTGTGCATGGCAGGAGAGGAAGCTGAACATGTTCCATATGCGTTGTCTCCAATGCCTTTTTGGTATCACCTGGCAGGACAAAGTTCCAAATAGAGTAGTCCTAGAACGAGCTGGAATTTTTAGCATGTATACATTACTGAAACAGCAACGTCTACGTTGGCTTGGGCATGTCGTGAGAATGGCTGATGGCCAGATTCCAAAAGATCTCCTGTATGGAGAATTAGTGCAGGGAAATCGCCCCAGAGGGAGACCACAGCTGCGATACAAGGATATCTGCAAGCGGGATCTGAAGGCCTTAGGAATGGACCTCAACAGATGGGAAACCTTGACATCTGAGTGTTCAGCCTGGAGGCAGGTGGTGCATCATGGCCTCTCCCATTTTGAAGAGACCCTTGTCCAGCAGGCCGAGGCAAAGAGGCAGTGAACCAGCAAAATCAGGGAGCTGGACAGGGGACAGATTGTATTTGTCTTCAGTGTGGAAGGGATGGTCACTCTCGAATTGGCCTTCTCAGCCACACTAGATGCTGTTCCAAGTCCTCCATACAGAGCACGTTACAATAGTCTCTCGAGACTGAAGGATGCCTACACAGGCCCGTCTCTAGGGGTAAGCAGTAATGTTGCTTAAACGTCTTCCTAGAATCACTGTAGATCCTGTGGCATAGAAAGACTGGATGTGCAGGATGAGATGACAGTAATGATGGCAGTCCTGTGTAATGTTGGGGAACTTTTCCATTGCTTGTCTAAAGCAGTGGAAGACCTTCATTCATCTCCATCTTCATAAGAAAAGTTCAAGAGATCCTATAGGTCTGGGCGAACTGAAGGCAAGACGCACTCATTTTTTTCTAATAAAATCTCTCCCAGGTTTCCTTTGTGTTAAACTAGCATCTATCTTGTTCTGGTTGCTGGGTACACAGTGTGGTGTCATAAAGTCCTGGAGGAGCTGTTTCTGAGAAAGGGCAACAACGAGCATCTGAGCTGGGCAAGTGGAGCACATAAGAGGGAAGAACCTGGAGTCACTGTTTCTGGAGCGATGCATGAAATAGGAGAAAGCTATTAAACTCTTTCTGTACAACCTCTGAACCTCTTGTGATGAAAGCTATCTGATGCCACAATCAGTACCACCAAAGGTTACCTTGGTACACCCAATAACCACTCACTTCTGCTATGAACCACTCAATATTCCTCTTGAAAACCAGACACACTCCTAAAGAAATTTCTAGAGTTTAGCAAACTTTTCTCTGAGCCATCTCCATGTTGGGAAGAAAAGTTCAGACACTCTTTTCTACGAAGAAGACAAGAAAGACTTCTGATTCACATGTGTTTGTTTTCATCAAATAACCCAGAAACCTGTACGTAGAGTCTAGACATATCAGAATCCTGAGATCATAACGATCCAGTTTGCCGTACTAGCCAGATTTCCATCGAAATAACGGCTATGAAGGCTTGGGAGCTTGCCCTTTTCATTTTTTTGTGGATATATCTGCCTGTTCCAGGTAAGAAATGTGTGTGTGTGTGTGTGTGTGTGTGTGTGTACACACACACACTGAGGCATATTTTGTACGATCATATGGCTAAAATATATATAAGGCCAGAAAATTAAATAATGTCATGAAAGTGTGTTGGAGGATTAATTAGCTATGCAGCTGTCCATTTAAAGTTATTTATCATTCTCTCTCTCTCTCTCTCTCTTTCCTTCTTTTTCTGCAGTGCTCAGCCAAGTGAGTGATCCTGGCTTTGGACTTGAGGTCTTCATATGCTGGACTTCCAATGGCATGTGCACACATACGAGATGCCCTCGCTTTTCTTCCCAGAGTGGACAATGCGGGCAATTTGCTATTTGCTGTACAAGGTAGGCCAATGTCCCCAATACAATTTTTTAGGCAGCGCTGGAAATACTTGATACTGGCTGGAATCTTTTTTTTAAAAACATATTTCCAGCTGTGTACCTTTTAGCAGTGAACTGACACAATTTAAGAAGTCAGAGGAAGGATTGCCAATGGCTTACCAAGTCATGTGACTGGTGTATGACGGAAATGCCTATGGCTGCTTCTAAACTTATGGCAATTCTCTGTTAAATGTTATGCCGTTGGCATTATGCTGATGGCATAACCAATAGGATTCCAGCCACTGACTCTTCTTAACAACTGCAGCAGATTTCAAACCAACTACAGTAGGACCCCCATATCCATGCAAGATAATTTCCAAGCCGCCGTTCCCCCCCCCCCCCACAGGAGATGCTAAAAAACATGGATTATAGTGAACTCAACCTAATCCATTCTAAAGGAAATCAACCCTGGGTGCTCACTGGAAGGACAGATCCTGAAGCTGAGGCTCCAAGACTTTGGCTACCTCATGAGAAGAGAAGACTCCCTGGAAAAGACCCTGATGTTGGGAAAGTGTGAAGGCAGGAGGAGAAGGGGACGACAGAGGACAAGATGGTTGGACAGTGTCATCGAAGCGACCAACATGAATTTGACCCAACTCCGGGAGGCAGTGGAAGACAGGAGGGCCTGGCGTGCTCTGGTCCATGGGGTCACGAAGAGTCGGACACGACTTAATGACTAAACAACAACAACAACATTATATTATTAAATGCTATACATAGCTTTGTCTCAGGCTCCCTCTCATGGCCAGTTCTGGTAATGACATAATGGAAATAGCAGCTACTATGTATAGCATGATCTCTGCCCCCCTCTAGTGGCCAGTTCTTGTAACCTCATTGCTAAATATATATATTATTGGGATTTTTCTTTTAATATTTTAAATACTTTCAGACTGTGGATCAGTGAATCAACAGATACTGATCCTGCACATGAGGGTGTCCTACTGTATATCCATGTATAGCTGTTGTCAGTATTTCAGCTTTTGAATATTGGTGACATGTCCATAATGGTGAGGAAAAAAAAATCAGTGTCTTGACTTTGTTGAGTTTCTTCAAATCCCATCTGCATTTTCTGTTGTGGAGTTCTGAATTCTTGGTTAAATTCCTCAAGCTTCACAGAACAGAATAGCTTGAAGTTCCCCAGAGTAGACCACCTTCTTTTCTCATTAACTGGCACTTGCAGTCTCAATAACTTATTCAGAGGTATTTGTAAGAGAAGAAATAAAAACATTTCATTGACTTACAGTGAACAGATAGAAGCAATCTAAAACTTACTTCAGCAACAGACTCCAACAGACTCCAGGGAGGGGGAAAAAGACTACAGAGCAAAGAAGCATCGCTCTCTTTAAAATCAGAGGCAGGGAAGGAATTATTGCTTAGTGCTGGATATACTGACAGTCATCCCAGCCCAGAAAGGTCCCTTCCAGCCACAACTTCTCCAGGTGGGACGTGAGGCTGTAACGATTCCACATTTTTTCTCTCTTCCTTCTTTGTATTGAGCTGGGAGATTTGGAGGAAGGCTGCATGGAAATTTGTGCATATATTGGCCTAAATCCAGTAGTTATTCCCAAATGGAGGAGATCAAGCAGAACGTACAGAAGTGTTGATATGCAAAGTTCCCACAGATTCAGTGGAACTGCTCTAGCTAGAGCTAAGAATCGGATTCAGGTATTTATTTTATCTAACTTGCACACATTTTTCTCCATTGAGTTAAACACAGGTTTAGCATAACTCTTCAAAACGCCTTTAAAATGTATACATTCTTCTGTGCATCCTTTATGTCTTGGAAATGCCCCATCTGTGTGCCATGTGCAAATTGGAAGGTGTGCTTCCTTTTGAAATGAGTCTCAGGGTGCAAAAAGACCCCTTTCATGAGACTCTCAAATACAACAGAATTATTTTCTACGAACCGGAAAACTGGCAGTTAGAGATGGGGGTATTTGTATATGAATACGAATATCCCCGCACAGCTAGACTTAATGAGGGTCAGGCCCCTGAGTCATTAGCCGAGCAGGAAGAGAGTGATGCTCTGGGAGTGATTGGAAGGAAGAGCGAGGCTACCACCACCGGATGCATTAGTGGATGGGCTGGACCCTCATTAAGTCCAGCTGCATGGGGATATTCATATATGAATACGAATACCCCCATCTCTACTGGAGGTTTGTGGGGGTTTGCAGTTTGCTTTTCCAATTTGTGCCTAGGGGGGAGGGGACCTACTCCCTTTGCCTCCTCTGCTGCCCACCACTTCCCTCTGCCCCCATCACCTCCCTACATGGTCCCGCCACCTCTGCCACTTCCTCCTCCTCCTTCTCTGCCATCTTCAGAGACAGCGGCCTGGCTTCTCTTCTGGGAGTGCACATGCCTATCACCTGATAAGTGAGCACATGTGCAGAGATGACCTGCCCAGCTTCCTGTCTAGTTGCATTTGATTGTGTTGTCACCCCCTTTTTGTGTGTGTTCTTCTTCCTGGTTTTCTACAGTGCCATTAAGAATATGTGGACTTGCTTGCTTGCTGAAGGCTACTGCTCGGTTGGGCGTTGCTCTCCCAGTTTATTTGAATACGGAAGATGTAGCAGAGGCACACCGTGCTGTATGAAGTCCCTGCCTCATGAGTAGGCAAATGTCCTCGGGGTAAGTGTTAGAAAAACGTTTGGCTTGCTTTTCCAGTGTCAGTCCATGTACTGTTGACTCACGTCTATGGCAGTTGGTGCCCTTTGCTGGGTGGAGCAGAGTAGATTTTGTTGAGGGAAGCCATGGGCCAGTGGAATGAAAGGGTCATAACAGGCAAAGTCAATAGTAGACAGGTCAAGGGTTTATGCTAGCAGAGATGGAAGCAGTGGTGTAGTCCTGCCACCGTGCACAGGGTTGAAGCATGGGCACTTCCCCTGCAGCCAGAGCCATCTAGGACTCCTCCCTGATGCCCTTTCTGACCACTTTCTCTATCTTCCCATCATGTAGTCATTAGCTCCTTAAAATGGCCCATTCTTTGTGTCTATGTTTAGTTCTTAACTGTTAGAGCAGTATGACAATAGAACCAATTCCCTCAAGAGGTGGGGAGGCATTCAAGAGAAAATTGGACCGCCATCTATCAGATTGGCTTTGATTTGGATCCCTGCCTTGAGCAGGGGGTTGAACTCGATGGCTTCATAGGCCCCTTCCAACTTCATTATTCTATGGTTCTATGGGGCAGTGGTCCCCAACCTTGGGCCTCCAGATGTTCTTGGACTTTAACTCCCAGAAATCCTGGCCAGCAGAGGTGGTGGTGAAGGCCTCTGGGAGTTGTAGTCCAAGAACATCTGGAGGCCCAAGGTTGGGGACCACTGCTATTCATGTTTCATACTCAGTTCAAACTGCTTTCACCTTTGGGTGGGGGAGAACCTTTGTCCTGCCTCATGCTCTATTCAAGGTGATAGGAGCTGGCTTGCCCTCTTGTATGCCTGCTTGCTGGTCTGTTTAGGTTGGCTTAAGGGCTGCTTGACTTTCTTCAGCCCAGTCATTGTCTGCATGTGCATCAAAGCTGTCAACTAAAATGCTGGGAAGAATCTAATGTGCTACTTACTCATTGGGCTGCTAGGAAAACTGCTTTTCTTCATCTCCTCCACCCAAGTTCCCATGTGTGTGTGTGTTTCACAAGTCATGCAGGAGGGAAAGGTAGTTTCTTGATATCAGCCTTTCCCTTCCCTTCCCTTCCCTTCTTTATTGTTTATTTATTTATTTAAAATATTTTTACCCCACCTTTCTCCTTCAAAAGAACCCAAGGTGGCTTACATCTTTAAAAGACAACATTTAAAGCTAAACACAAAAGTACACAAATACTAGAAAGGGTCAATGGTAGACAAAAGCAAGACCAGAAAAACATTCAAAGCAGTACAAGACTCCATTTAAAAATCCCACTCAGGGAGCCAGTTGCTGAGGGAAAGCTTGCCTGAAGAGAAAGGTCTTTGCCTGCTTGCGGAAGGACAGCAAAGGTGGGGCCAGGCTGGCTTCCTGTGGGAGGGAGTTCCAGAGTCTGGGCTCAGCAACAGAGAAGACCCTCTCCTGTGTCCCCACCAAACATACCTGTGAAGGTGGTGCAACCAAGAGAAAGGCTTCTCCTGGTGATCTTAATTAGAGATGGGGATGAACCACCAAAATGGTAATTCATCGTGGTTGGTGATTCATCAACCTTGATGAACCACAAATTTTCCCTGGTGAACTGACGAACCACAAATCGGTTCATTTGTTTGTCGGGGGGGTGTAGATAGCCCACAAGGCTTTTTAAAAAAAGAGTCTCCCATCACCCACAGCCTGCCCTCCCATTCTCTTCTCACTGTCCCTAGTGCTCCCCTACCTTGTCCCGATGCCTCGGCTACCTCCACTGCCATCTCCGCTGGAACAGAAGCTTGGGGAGAATGTATCGGCCCCGTGGTCCCTCAGTTGTGGGGTTCCGCAGGGTTTGATCATTTCCCCAGTGCTGTTTAACATCTATATGAGTCCGTTGGGGGGGGGGCAGTCATCCGGGGATGTGGAGCTTCGTGTCACCAATACGCTGATGTCACCCAGCTCTACATCTCCTTTTTTCCATCTGCAGTGGATGCCGTTCCGTCCCTTGGGTGCTGCCTGGAGGCCGTTCTGCAATGGATGCAGTCGAATGGACTAAGGTTGAACCTGGACAAGATGGAGTGGGGGTGGTGCCCCCCGATGTCAGTGGTTTGGGGAACTCCCTCTCTTTTTTGGGGGGGTGACTCTCACCACAAAGAATTCGGTTCACAGTCTGGGGGTCCATCTTGACCCGGCGCTTACCATGGAGACCCAGGTAGTGTCCATGGTTCGGTCTGCCCACTTACATCTTCGGCGGATCGCCCAGCTGCGTCCCTATCTAGACACGGGGGCGCTCACCACGCTGGTCCATGCGCTCATAGTCTCAAGAATAGACTACTGTAACACTCTCTATGTGGGGCTTCCTTTGAGACTGATGCGGAAGCTTCAGATGGTCCAGAACATGGCGGCCAGGCTATTAACAGGGGTGAAAAGATTTCACCCTATTTCCCCCACTCTGGCCGCCTTACACTGGCTACCTATTCGCTTCCGCATTGATTTCAAGGTGTTAACCATTACATATAAAGCCCTTAATGGTTTAGGACCTCGATACCTGGCAGAGCGCCTTCTTCCACCCAGTTCTACCTGTATCACCCACTCCAGTCAGGCCGGGTGCCTGAGGGGCCCAACGCCAAGAGAGGCCCAGTGGGAAAAAACTAGAAACCTGGCCTTCTCGGCAGTGGCCCCTCGCCTCTGGAACAATTTACCTGTTGAGATCCGCCTGGCTCCCTCGCTGAGAGCCTTCAAGACTAGCTTGAAGACATGGCTATACAGGCAGGCCTCCCCTACAGCCATCACCTAGCCTGTCTCCCCTTTTCTTCTTTTTCTTTTCTCTCCTTCTTCTTCTTCCTCTTCTTTTTTCCCCTCTTTCTTTTTTCCTTTCCCATCTTGGATTAATCTGGATTTTATCTTAGTTTATTTTTTATATTATATGGAAACCGCCCAGAGTAGACCCGTTCTAGATGGGCGGTATATAAATCTAATAAATAAATAAATAAATAAATAAATAGAGTGCCAAAATGTTTATTTCCATTCCGGCAGCCTAGCTTCCATTCCATGGTAAACAGCGGGGGAGGGGGGGGCTTCCCTTTGGGCAAGCCTGCCTGAAGGGAATCCCCCCCCTCCACTGTCTTTGCAAACAGCGGGAGGGATTCCCTTTGGGCAGCGGGATGGCTTGCCTATCTACTATTATACTAGCGTTCACTATCATCTGCGCTTTCCAGCATCCATAGGCTTGGAACTGATTCTGTGTGGGTACAGCAGTTCGACAGTAAAAGCTATATTTGTGATGGGAATCAGCATTTTTATGGGGCAAAAGAATTTATTTCAAAACACTCATGTAGATCTGGTTTTTTTTCCTTTTCTTTTTTTCTTTTTAGAGCCCATGGAATATCTGGAGTTCCGGCTATTTCTTCATTTACAACACCCTGTCAAATAGAAATGTGAAACAATTCACCTGGATTTCAAACAACTTGTCAGGATTCATCACAGTCCAGTGTCTGGTGCTTTCCATTGAAATAAATACATCATGATTCAACAGCATTAGTGACATATGAATGCATCTTGTTTTATTTGGTGGAGAATGGTTGTCACTTACTGAACACTGGCCCCCTAGTAGCTGTGAGGGGGACATTCCAGTTGTCCCAGGTGGTCTGCCTTTCTTCCGTGCCCCCCTGCAGACTTGATGGAGACCCTGGTGGCAGAGGGGCATGAGGGTTCAAGGAGGGCAAGGGAGGTTCCAAGTGGGAGAAAGGAAGCAAAGGCAGATGAGTCACACTTTGGTGAGGGGATGGAGGCTGGGCCAAGCTCGCAGGATCCCAGCTTAGGTAAGGAGGAGGAGAAGGAGAGGAGGACAGACTTCTGGACAGGCTCTGAGTGAGAGGAGTGGGCAGGGGGTGGCAAAGGAAGTGGACCCTATCTTCTATGCCCTCAGTAAGGACTGGCCACCCATGGTTGGGAACTCCTGGACCAGGGAATGCATCTAGAACCAACCCAATAAAGCGTGAGGATGCAGGCAAGAGATGCTACTCTTCAGCTGATCACTGTCTTTGTCTATTGGCCCAGTGACTTGAACTGGGGCCTGAATGAGAACTGGGAGCAGCAGTGGAGTTAACAAGAGTCTTGACTTCATTGAACCCATGACTGAAGAGGCCCTCTCACCACCTCAGCTAGGATAGGGATTGTGACAGTCACAATGGCATTGTCTTGTTACTAGAAGGTCAATACTACGCATTAGTGTTTTTGACCCATGTCCATTTTTTTAATGAATGCAAAAGTGCATAATATGATCTAGAAAGTTTCACAAGATGGATAACATTGCTTCATGTGTCATTAAGTCACTTCCAGCTTATGGTGACCCTATGTATTAGTACAACTCCCACCATTTACAACATTGCTCAGTTCTTGTAAACAAAAGACCATGGCTTCCTTTATTGAGTGAACCCATAGCATCAAAGAGCCAAAGTGTAATGCCTATCTCTAGTCATGACCATACATGACATTGCAGATACGGCCAGTGAGAAAACAGTCCATCAGGTTCCCAGCTCAGAGGTCCATAACAGGAATAAATGGCAGACAGTGGCCATATTTTTTAATATGGTAATAGCCATGCCTGGATACCAGCTGGGCTTTGTAAATTATGAATTTGATATGCAAGATCAGAGTTACTGCATCTCCCAGAATTCACCAAGAATTCCCCCAGGCAGGATCCAGGAAGCTGCAGCTCAAAAACAGTAGTTTAAGAAGCAGCTTCTCTCACCTCTGCATGGTCCTCCATCACTATTACATTTTCAGGAAGAAAGAACACTCTATCTTTCTACACTGTTTTACCTTTCAAGAAGAAGGAAACTGCTCCCAGTGGTGCCTTGGAGTAACAAAAGTCATTAGTGAATCCTGGCATCTGCAGTTCAGTAGAAACGAAAGTGCCCTACCTGGTCATCAGTAGGCACATGCACTGTCTTTAGATCAAGACAGAATCAGGAGTACTTCTGAGTTTCCAGGGTAAGCGACAGGTGGAGCAAAGAGCCTACGACTGACCACGAGCAGAGCAAAATCCTTATGGATCCCTCACATTAAATCCAGCAGTCACTCTTCATGATGAGAAGGGGGGAAAGAGAAGGGGGAAAAAAACTCAGGAAAGTGAAGGAGAGTGAATGAACTTTCCTTGCTTTTCCTGCTGAAATGTCATCCATTCAACCATCAAAGTCTTGCTGCCGTAGCACCATTTATTTCAGATCCAGGGAATAGAAAGGGCAGGAGTAAAGAGAAAGAATGGAAAGTGTAAGAGAGCAGACTCCCTGCGTGGCCTTTTAAGAAGGAATCAAAGATGACTGCACCCATTGCTCTTTTAATATCCTTCATGCATGTTTTTCCTGATAGTTGCCAGCTCTTCAGACTGCTTCTGAGGTCTTCCTCCCCAGCCTCACTCTATAGTCTATGACCTGGTCTTACTGTTTGCCTTTTCCCATTCACAGGTTATCTCTGTTGTACTGTAAAGCATTTGGGGGGGGGGGGGGTTTGCATGGACAATTAAAAGCCATTAACTGTACAAACTGGTGGGGACGTGGTGGCGCTGCGGCTTAAACCGCAGAAGCCTCTGTGCTGCAAGGTCAGAAGACCAGCCGTCGTAAGATCGAATCCACGCGACGGAGTGAGCTCCCGTCGCTTGTCCCAGCTCCTGCCAACTGAGCCGTTCGAAAGCATGTTAAAATGTGAGTAGATAAATAGGTACCACCTCGGTGGGAAGGTAACAGCGTTCCGTGTCTAGACGCGCTAGCCACATGACCACGGAAACTAATTTCGGACAAACGCTGGCTCTACGGCTTGGAGACGGGGATGAGCACCGCGCCCTAGAGTTGGACACGACTGGACTAAATGTTAAGGGGAACCTTTACCTTTTACCTAACTGTACAAAAGACCTGCTGGTCATTGGTTGACAGGGACAGATCCAACTGGCTGCATTCTGGCACTCTCCATTTGTATGAGGAGGCTTGTTATGGAACAATTTGTGGGACAGTAGAATTTGTCCACCCTGATCAGTGTTTTGTAGCATACATAGGTCTGAATGGTTCATTTCTTTTACAGCCTCCAAAATTCTGAAGTTCACGTTGCCATTAATGTTCACGACAACCTGTTCATGAAAATGGATTGTGAAACACTTCAACCGGACACCAAATAATCTCACCGGCAAAAAAAAATTATTATTAGTTTTGGTTGATACACCGTGCTCAAAGTCCATCTTTGAAATTAAAGAATTAACAACTATTTGCTGAAGCTTGTTTTTAATTTATTTTCATTTATTGCACTTCTTCCACTTTTTTTCCCTGGTGATGGGACTGTGCATCATTTTGGTTGGATAAAGACTAGCTGTCTAATGTCCATTTATTAAATGGTTTTTTGCCTACTGTCTTGCCACCATCGTAAGATCGAATCCACGCGACGGAGTGAGCTCCCGTCACTCGTCCCAGCTCCTGCCAACCTAGCAGTTCGAAAGCATGTAAACGCGAGTCAATAAGTAGGTACCACCACAGTGGGAAGGTAACGGCGTGCCGTGTCTAGTCACGCTGGCCACATGACCATGGAAACTGTCTACAGACCAACACTGGCTCTACGGCTTGTAGACGGGGATGAGCACTGCGCCCTAGAGTCGGACATGACTGGACTAAATGTCAAGGGGAACCTTTACCTTTACCTTACCTTGTTACCATCAAGTCAATATTACCTATAAATCATTGCTTTTGCACTTTGCTTCCCCAGCCCCATCCACAATCATTGAGAATATCTGGAAATTTTCTCACCCTGAAGAACAGAATGCTTCATGTCATCACTTTGCTGTATGCTTCGTTGTTCTAAATCATTTGAACTTCCTATCAACATTCCATTTCCCTGTGTATACTTTCAATATATAGAGGGAAGTTCTATATGAATGTAAAGATTACTTCACACGTAAAGTAAAGAGAGTGGTTGAAATCTGATTGCTTAACATTGTAAGTAATACAATGTTAATGTTTTGCTCCATGTGCTCTGAGATTACTCAGTACCATCTGGCTTTTTTTAGGGTTATTGTTATCGGTTTTATTATTTCTATCTTCATTTTTGTTTTCTATTTTACGAGTTGTAACCCTACCAAAGTAGTGCTGTGACATTAATGGTAGCGGGATGCAAATTGAATAAATAAATAGGAAATACTAATGTGAGCCCACTGAATGAGTGGGGAGTTGGTGAGTCAAGTCCTCCATAAGTTCCATTGATTCAGATGAACTTACTCTAGTTGCAACTTACTGCACTAAATTATCTGGAAGTTGAGTCATGGCAACTGAACTTCTTTCCTATTAGGTTGAAATGTTTCGCTACTCACCCAAGTAGCTTCTTCAGTCTGTAGAGAGTTGGTTGGAGACCCCTGATAGATCCTCCATGTTGGTTCCACTTCCCCTTGGTCTGAATAGGCTTGTTAGATGGACAAAGGATGCAGGGAGGTGAGTGAAAATCCCACTTCTGGAGTCCTTCTCCACCCATTGTCATGTTAACAGTCGTTATCAGTGGTCTTTCTGGTGGGTGTGGTCCTGATCTTTCTGGGGATGGATGAAAGGGCAGCATGATAAATAGGAGACAGATTGTATCGAAGGCCTCCACCCCTATTGAGTGAGGGATTTTCTATATGTACATGTATGGCCTCCCTGACTCCTCTCTCAAACCACCTATCTTCTCGGTCCAAAATGAGTACATCCTGGTCATCAAAGGAGTGTCCTTTGTCCTTCAAATGAAGGAACACTGCTGATTGTGGTCCTGATCCAGTGCCCTTCCTGTGCTGGGCCACTCTTCTGTTTAGTGGCTGTTGGGTTTCTCCCATGTAAAGCTCCGAACACCCCTCTTTGCATTGGACCACATATACTATATTGCTCCTGTTGTGTTTTGGTGTCGTGTTTTTTGGGTGGACGAGTCTCTATCAGGGATCTCCTACCAACTCTCCTCAGACTGAAGAAGCTACTTGGATGAGTAGTGAAACATTTCAACCTAATAAGAAAGAAGTCCAGTTGCCATGACTCAACTTTCAGGTAACCTCACCTGGATAATTGAGAATCTTCACAGATATATTACTACACTAAAGTAATTGTTAACTCCAAGTGAAGGCCATCATCTCACACAGTATCTGGATTATTTCCTGTTCACCAAACCAGGCAATGTTGAAGACATGCATTCTCTGGAATGCTTACTAGATACATGTATTCACTTTTGTTTGGACTTCAAACCCCAGAAATCTCCAGGACATCTTCCTTTACCAATAGCAAACTAAGCCACAGCTTAACCCCATAATGCTAGATTTAACATGAGGGATCTGCTGTACTCCATTAGTACAGATGGACAGTACACTCCACCCTGTGGTTGCCATGAAGACACCCAGAAGCCCTTGATTTAGTAAGTGTTTTTGCATTTGAAACCCATTGGCATACCAAATATAGTCATATATACAAAGAGAGAGAGAAAGCTGGTGTACAGAAGTTTAGTAGGTGATTACTGTGTCACCTAAAATCAGCTAGAACCAGCTAACCATTAATAAATAAGAACATACACTTGCTTTGGTCTCCAACATGGTGCTGGTGGGCCACAATTTGGCCCTTTACCAGCACATCTCTCCCTGTAACAATTTCTATGGAATTCAGAAGTATGATCAACAAGTATTGTAAAAAAGAAATATGATCAACAGTATGAAGAGGGTTTGACAGCTGAAGAAGGAATCTTTGAAAGTGGCTCTTTTGAGGACATAGACTTTGAAATCTTTTTTTCTTTGGGTCAAATTGCCCCATAGCAGCTGCCAAGAGGTTCAACTACCTCCTTCCCATATTTGTCCCACCAAGCTGTTTTCCATAATTTGATGAAAAGCTGACTTCTGCATCTCTCGTCTCAACCAGAACAAAGAGGACATGGCCAACCAGAAGGTGGAAGAGAAGACAGTTCAGCAGTGAATAAACCCATTAGCTTCCCTTGGTGAGCCTCTGAGCCATACTTCACCTGCTTTATATTCTGGCTTCCCAGAGAAACATAGAAGCATTCAGCTCTACTTCCTTTACAACATGCAATACTGGGATTTACATCTGAGTAAATATACATGCAATGTTGTTGTTACGTATCATCAACTCTCCCTCAACTTATGGTGACCCACCCCATGAATGAGTGATCTCCAAAATGTCCAGTCTTCAACAGCCTTGCTCAGCTCCTGTAGACTCAATCCTGTGACTTCCTTTACTGAGTCAATCCATATTGTATTTGGTTTACCTCTTTTCCTGTTACCGTCAACCTTTCCCAGCATTGTTGTTTTTTTCCAGAGAATCTTGTCTTCTCATGATATGCCCAAAGTAGCACATCCTCAGTTTCATCATTTTTGCCTCCAGTTCAGGCTTGATTTGATCTGGGACCCCCTTGTTCATCTTTCTGGCAATACAGGGTATCCATTATTGCATGAAATAGTGCTTCTTATTACACAAATGCATATGTACAATGATACCATAGGAGGAGAAAAATCATGGTTTTCATCGAATATTGTTAATTATCCCTTTCTCTCTACTTCTGAAATGACCATTAGTCAAGTGAATAATCGATAGAGCCCTTCATTTTTCACCACTGTGTGACCAGCACTAATTTATGCTATAGAAAGTTCTGCCTGAGCAGTTCTCCAAGTCACTTCCAGATATATAATCCTTTCTCAATGGAGCAATAAACTACTCCAAGTTGTCCTCAGTAATTTGGTTGAGTAGTTTTGCACAGTAAGGAAAATAACAAGCATTCTGGTTCTCACTTGAACTACTTGGACTTCTACAGATACATATTTCATAGAACCTTATAAATATTTTGTTCTGGAAATCATAACCTTTATTACTACCCAACCTCTCACATTAACTGAATTCTCTGCAAAAATAATAATGAAGATCATCTGGCTTCTTTTTCCTCCTCTTTCATGGATACATCTCGTTTCTTTAGGTAAGACGGGCATAGATAGGTTAACGTTGTGTAACTGGTTTCATCAAACTAGGCTTATGCCATAAATAACTAGATCTGGGTTTGGGAAACTCCAATGCTGGACCACCAAAACACAATAAAAAGGCAAGCTTTTGATTTCTCCAGAATTATGAATTGGGCAGGATGTGGCAAAACATGGGTTGGAATGGGGAAGAAGCAGCAGAGTTCAAAATTAACTCCAAGGTTGAAGTCATAAGATCTAAAGCAAGAAGAAAATCCTCAGATTCTGCAGGCTTGCAGAATGAGAGTCAAGTGTTGTGGCACCAGGTTTCTTCTTTGACAAGAGACATAACAGTGTGTCTCCTCTATTCGGCACTGATTAGACCTCATCTAGAGTCCTGTGTCCAGTTCTGGACACCACACTTTAAGAAGGATGCTGACAAATTTGAACAAGTTCAGAGGGGGGCAACAAGGATGATCAGGGGGCTGGAAATTAAGCCCTATGAGGAAAGGCTGGAAGAACTGGGAATGTTTAGCCTCGAGAAAAGAAGACTGAGGGGAGATAGGATAGCACTTTCTTGAAAATACTTGAAAAGTAGTCATCCAGAGGAGGGGCACGATCTGTTCTCGACAATGTCAGAGTGCAGGACACGTAATAATGGGCTCAAGCTACAGGGAGCCAGATTTAGGCTGAATATCAGGAAAAACTTCCTGTAAGAGCAGTACAACAATGGAGCCAACCACCTCAGGAGTTGGTGAGGGCTCTAATACTGGAGGCATTCAAGCAGAAATCAGAAAACCATCTGTCAGATACACTTTGATATGGATTCCTGCACTTAGCAGGAGGTTGGACTTGATGTCCTTATAGACCCCTTCCAACTCCATTATTCTATGGCTCCATGATCCTATGATTCTATTATTATTATTTTGGTCTAACTTTGTGCCACAAGTCACTCAATGAACTCCACATTGCCTTTGAGGCATTACCTTGCTTTCTTGAATTACTGAAGTGGCAGAGAGCAAATTCCTCCCCCTGATTTGTGAAATTTCATACTGCAGTAGTATGTCCCTAAGGGAAGTGATATCCTTGGGTTTACAAGCAGAGCTGTGAAGGACAGGACACTTTCGTGGTGACTGATTGACTTGATGGCAACAAGGCCATCCGCCTTCCTCCCAATGAGGCTGATGAGGCTACTCATTTCTCTAGATCACCCTGATCAAAACAGAAGATGAATAAGGTCAACTGCTATGATCTTGGCTTGTTTGAAGTGGGCTTAGCCATGATGTTGGCATCAGGAGGGAGAATGGTGAAGCTTCCAGGTTCTCATTTCAGTTGCTGTGGCCAAAGTTTCTTCCACATTTTAATCAGTCTTTCACAATCAGTTTGAGATAAAGGGAACCAGTTTGAACAGATGTCCAGAAGAGGAGGAAATACACAGAAAATTCCAGGGGTTCTTTTGCTGGTTCTGCTTGGAAGATTGTCTTAGATGATTGCTAAGGATTGTATAGCTGGTTGGATAGCTCAGTAAATTAGTCTGATTTGCATTTTTTTCCCTGTTGACCACGTGATGCCATTAATAATAATAATCATGTGCAGTCAAGTCATTTCTGACTAATGGCAATCTTTTCTGGATTTCCCAGGTAGAGAATACTCAAAAGTCGTTTACCATCCCCTTATTCTGAGGGCACCCTGGGATTGTGTAGCTTGCCTGAAGCCACATAGGATGATTCTACTTCACAGGAGGCTCAATGGGGAATCAAACTCCTAACTTCTGGCTCTGCAGCCAGTTACCTAAACCACTGAGCTATCTAGCCAGCCACATGATGCCAAAGGAAATGTGAATCACCCAGGAGTCCCCACCTTCCCAATCTGTGGTTTTTGCCTTCACTGCTGGGGTTTTTACTTTTGTTTAAAAAATGGATGCAGAAAAACTGCCGCAACAGCACACACTCATAGAGAGAAAGAGACTAAAGCTTCCCTCTGTTGGCAGATTTTTCTTTTCTTTTCTAGCTTAGGAATGGAGAGCAGAACCTCTTTCCATTGACAAGACTTTTCTTCTTTTAAAAAAGATAATGAGAGGAGGATACCCTAGTTTACAGCTTATTAAGTCATTCCCTTTTAAACATGCCTCCTGCAGGGCTACAACAACTACAAACAAGCTGCAAAAATGCTTCCCTTCTATCTGCCTGTGTGGCTAGTTAGTGCAGATAAATCTAGGGAAATCCAAATACCCCAGTAGCGACTTCACAGTGAGTGAGTGGGAGTGAACTCACATCCTTCACTCAGTCTTACACCAGCTACACAATTTCTTGTAAGATGAAAAATCACACTATATATGCGTGTAGATTGAAAAGAAATGCTTAAGCTTTCCTAAACAATTAGAAACACCATAACCATTCTGTTGTCTCCAGAGTGTGCTTATGTGTAACAGGAGAACTACTCCAAAACATCCTCTTTATGATGGAGAACATTGCAGCTGATAAGATTACTGTCCATCAAACAGGTTCAACAGCGAGTTGACCTTGGCAAGGAGTCAAAAAGGCAACAAAGGAGAGTCCTTTTGGTGGAAATGGGCCATAATATTCTGAAAAACACTGGGAAAAATTTAGCAATCCATGGGAAAGAGATGTTGAAATCTCCACTCTCCTCCTCAAGAATTGACTTCTTGCCCTTTTCTCCCCTTTAGCTCTCTGTGATGATCTAGTATCCCTCTTGCTTGATATGAATGTGTGTGATGCCTACAATGGTCTCTGTCTCCCTCGTGACTCTTGTCCTTCGTCATCAGCCCTGCTTTCATATTGTGGCCAAAAGCATCGTTGCTGCAAAAGGTAAGAGGCATTCTGCAGTATCTTTCTTGAAAAACTGGAAATTCTTCTGCGCAATTCCTTAGAAATCCTACACTATGTCCATACATTGACATATTGCACTGGGCGCTTCTAAGCACTGCAGGTTTGTTCTCCCCTTGTAGCAAAGTTAAGATCTATTTTACTTACCTTGATAACTCATGTTCATAGGTGGAGACAGACTGGACTCTGTGAAGAGAGTTCTTCTTTCTAGATTACAGCTCCAGAAGAGAGTATTAGGTAGAGAGTATTCCGAAATGGTTTCCTAGGTAGATAATACTCAGACGTAGTTTACCGTTCCCTTTTTCTGGTGGTGATCTGGGACTGTGCAGTTTGCCCAAGGCTACACAGGCTGGGTTTTCTCCTGGGAAATCCAAATACCCCAGTACCTGGGAAGCCCAGAGGGGGTTTGAATTCCCAACCTCTGGCTCCTCAGCCAGACACCTAACTCACCGAGCTATCCAGCCAGCACTCAAAAGACCCGACTGCATTAAATGTAAATCCACATTTTCTATGCAATTTCCCCCACCTTTTGCAAGAAAAAGCAGGCAAAAACATGGACGACACAAAAGTGGGCACCTCACTCGCACACTGATGTGTGGGAATCCTGCAAGCGTGCAGATCATTTCTGCTGGGAGTCTCAGCACTGCAGGAAAGGGGAAACTGTCATGAATAATTGTTAAAGAGTATTCCTCCTGTACCTAAGCATCGTGTATAAAAAGGGAGGGAGGTGTGGACATTGTAGAGTTGTGCCTTTTCATATCTGTAAGCCACACTTGCTAAAAGTTTGGAGGAAGAAGAAAAAAAGTAACCATATTGCTGTGCAGGTTGACATCTGTTCTTGCTCATATTGTTGCACATCATATACAGGAGGAGTCTCCCCCAATCCACTGGATCAGCATCCATGGATTCACAAACACACACACACACACACATGTATGTATGTATATATGTATGTATGTGTGTGTGTGTGTGTGTATACACACACACACACACATATATGTATGTATATATACATACATACATATATATATGTATGTGTATATATATATATATATATATGGGGTTTTTTTAAGGAGACCTTGGCCTTATCTAGGCCTTATCTAGGCAAGTGCAATGAATATATATATTGTCCAGGTGAGTGCAATCAATATGTCTACACTTACCTAGATAAGGCCGAGGTCTCCTTTTAGGCCCTCTTCTTTGTCTTCATTTTCCTGCTGCAACGTTTCTTGGGAGAAAGCTGCCCCACTGCTTCCTTCGGCGGCAACCTTGTTGCCCTTTATGCTGCATAGAAGGTACCTCCTGGAGAACCACTTCCCCCAGGAAGTGTTGCAGCAGGAAATGAAGGCTTACAGTAAGGCCTTGCAGGAGGCCTTGAGCTTGCCCAGGTGAGTGAAATGAAGGTGTCTGCAGGCATGCCTTGATGGTTGAAACTCCCGCAATTTTGCCTAGGGTGTTCTTGGAGAATTCTGGAGTTTGAAGTTCAAAAAACCCGAATGGCACACCCTTACTATTTATTACAGATGTTCAGCGATTTATCCATGCTAAGATGTCCTTGTCACCCACCAGAACTATGTATTTATATGTGTTTCCATGGTGTATTTGCCAGAACTAGCCACTAGAGGGAGACAGAGACAATGTTATGTATAGGTTTGCTACGTCCACATTTTTTTTTTTAGCATCCGTAGGGGGGACTTGGAACCGATCCCTCGGGGACACCATGATCCTACTGTACATTTCAAAAAGGAAAGAAGTATGTGATTGGGGGAGCCAGTGGTGATGAGCAAAGGCTCCAAGTCCTTAAGAGAACACTCAGCTCTCCTTTTATTCTGCCTTGGCCAGCTGTTGTTTCTCTCCCTCTGTCTCTTTCTCACTCCCTTTCTAGTCTCA
Organism: Intellagama lesueurii; assembly: GCA_037013535.1. Lineage (NCBI taxonomy): Eukaryota > Metazoa > Chordata > Lepidosauria > Squamata > Agamidae > Intellagama > Intellagama lesueurii. Next base: position 346,258,285 of record JBAJHW010000001.1, on the reverse strand, counting down.
TACAAAATGATGCTGATTGTGCCTTAGCTGGTGGTCGTTGTGTCAAGTCAGCTGCTGCCCCTGATTTCAGATGTGAACCCTATATGTATAAATATGGATCATGCAGCAATGGCAGCACCTGCTGTGTAAGGTGAGAAAGCTTCCTGTATGAAGATCATGAAAACATTTATATAATCTTCTCCCATGCTCAGAGGTTCTGAGTTTACAAGACCCATATCTACAGATGTTTCTGCTGAGTTTTTGAATTTTGGTTACATTCCTGTAGCTGCACAGCAGAAGAGCAGGGGTTCATAGAGCAGGATTAGCTTCATGTTCCCCAGAGTAGACCACCCCTGTTCCTCATTAACTGGCACTTAGAGTCTCAATAACTCACTCGGAGACATTAGTCGAGAAAGAATAAAAACATTTCATTTACTTACAGTGAACAGATAACAGCAAGCTAACAACCTGTCTGGCTGCTTTCAACAACAGGACTCAACAGACTCACTTACTGCTTCCAACAGAGAAAATAGAGGGGAAACAAGCTTTGAGCAGAGACACATGGCTCTCTTTGAAATCAGAGGCAGGGAATGAACAATTGGTTACTGCTGGACAGACTGACAGTCACCACAGCCCAGAAATGTCCCTCCCAGCCCAACCCATTTAAGGCAGCATGTTGTTGTTGTTTAGTCGTTTAGTCGTGTCCAACTCTTCGTGACCCCATGGACCAGAGCACACCAGGCCCTCCTGTCTTCCACTGCCTCCCGGAGTTTGGTCAAATTCATGTTGGTCGCTTCGATGACACTGTCCAACCATCTCATCCTCTGTCGTCCCCTTCTCCTCTTGCCTTCACTCTTTCCCAACATCAGGGTCTTTTCCAGGGAATCTTCTCTTCTCATGAGATGGCCAAAGTATTGGAGCCTCAGCTTCAGGATCTGTCCTTCTAGTGAGCACTCAGGGTTGATTTCCTGCAAAATGGATAGGTTTGTTCTCCTTGCAGCATGCAAGGTTGCAAAAAACTCCAACAGATGTCATATGATGAATGTCCCTAATTATTTTGAAAAACAAGACAAAGCAAAACAGAATTAGATTTTTTAGGAAAAATAAGAAGCAAGGATAGGTGAGATACGGGACAGCATCATCATCCAAGCTTTGAGATGTATTTTCATAGCTTTGCCCAAGTGAGTGCAACCAATATGTCTACAGCTATATGTTTGTAGGCTGGAACTCCCGAAATTCTACCTGGGGAATTCTTGAAGAATTCTGGGATTCTGAGTCCAAAAGAACTGAATGGCATTCCCCATTTGCATGGTTCAGATCTCTGGATGGAGAACAGAAATTAGGAGTTCAATTCCCCACTGTGGCTCCTTGATAAGGGCTGGACTTGATGATCTTATAGGGTCCTTTCCAGCCGTGCAGTTCTAAGTCCTCAAATATTACATTGGTTTTTAACTCAGAATTCCAAAGGTGCAAAGGCCCATTTACCAAAGGTCCTCCAGAGAGGTGCTCCATCATTTGGTCTTCCCAAATGATGCCATTTTGTTCCCCAAGAGATCAAGAAAAGGGAGGAGCACTCTTCTGGAAGAATGGAAGGAGAAAAAGAGTTTGGATGAAGACCAGGTCCACAGAACATGGGAGGATCTTGGTGAACTATCTGGTGATGGCAAAAAGTGGCATGCTAGTCTTTTTTCTTGGGCAATTGCAGTCTGGAGTCCCAGACAGGAAATGACATTGTGGCATCATGATACATTGAACTTTGCCCAGAGGAAAGTTCAATGTATCATTTGCCACCCGTCAGGAAGGTCAGCATGATCTATGGATCTTCTTCGCCAAGTCCACCAAAGTGGCCTACAGTTCATGCAAAGTCCATTCCTACCACATCTGTTCATCTTTCTCGTGGGCTTCAGGTTCAATTTTAACTCCACATCCAGTGTTAAATGCGACATTCAAAAGGTTTGTCTAAATATTATAGAATCATAAAATCATAAAATGATTGAGTTGGAAAGGTCTAACCCCCTGAGTCTAACCCCCTGCTCAATCAGGAATACAAATCAAAGGTATCTACCAGGTGGTTGTCTACGTTTCTCTTGAATGCCTCCAAGTTTTGGAGCACTCACCACCTCCTGACGCAATTGGTTCCATTGTCGTACTGCTCTAACAGTTTTTCCTGATATTCAGCCTAAATCTAACTTCCTGTAGCTTGGGCCCATTATTACATGTCCTGCATGTAATAATCGAGAACATATAACAAAAGTATTGGATATAAATAAGTATTGGATATAAATATATGTCAAAAACAGGGATAATCAGGCCTACAGGTTAGAAGAATATATGTCAAAGTTATTCTAAATTCTGAACATCTCAATCTTTTCCCCTCTCTCCACTTTCTTTCCAGTCTTGGATTTCTGCTCCTTTGAATCTACAGTCTCTTGATCAAGGATCCAGAAGAAGCTGAATTGGACACCAAAGGAACTACACTAGGATAAATTCATATCTTGAGTCATCCATACTACAGAGTTTTATATTGAGCCCTCAGAAAAAAAAAAGATAGCTGAAATGTGTTCCATGCCCTTCACTGGATTTTTTTTTTGAAAAATGCTTATCTATTATATTTATCTGTATATGCTTATCTGTATATATTTACTGCAGCTAGGTTACTCTGGGCCCAAAAATGGAAGAATGGAGAGACACCAATGATGGATGAGCTATTAAAGAAGCTATTGGACATTGCAGAACTAGACATGCTTTCAGAGATACCACGGGATCAACCGAGACACTTTGTAAAGGAAAGCTGGAAGTTGATATATAATTGGGCCCAGAAGAAGACAGGAAGTTAGGGGAAGAATTAGTTTATAGCGAATGAGTGCTCACTGGAATCCTTTGATGATACTTAGATGACCAGACGATCTCTGATCTATAGAGATAGTATGGATGTTTAGTTTTGATGTTTTTTGTTTATTATTGTTAGGTTTTTCATGTTTCTAGTTTTGTATGTTAGGCATGTAAGAATAAAATAAAATTCAAAAAAATATGCTTTTCTATAGTACAATTAAGCTGGCTGGATAGTTCAGTGGTTTAAGGTACCTGGCTGTGGAGGCAGAGGTTGGGAGTTCAATTCCCCACTGTGTCTCCCTGGAAGAACAGCCAGCCTGTGTGGCCTTGGGCAAGCTGTACAGTCCCAGGGTGCCCCCAAAAGCCAGTTCTGTATATCTGGAAACCCTAGAAACAGGTTGCCATAAGTCACAATTGACTTGACGGCACAGGATTATTATTATTACAGTACAATTATTTGTTTTGTAAGTTAGCGAATGCATATGTCCAGGATGCTATCTATGAACTGACAATGGAGTTGTTGTTGTTGTTTAGTCGTTAAGTCGTGTCCGACTCTTCGTGACCCCATGGACCAGAGCACGCCAGGCCCTCCTGTCTTCCACGGCCTCCCGGAGTTGGGTCAAAGTCATGTTGGTCCCTTCGATGACCCTGTCCAACCATTTCGTCCTCTGTCGTCCACTTCTCCTCTTGCCTTCACACTTTCCCAACATCACGGGAAACATGGGTGGTTTTACAGGGGTTTTTTTTAATTATACAGGCTACACATTGCCCACCAGTGACCTTTACTGACCTTGGAAGGATGGAAGGCTGAATCAACCTTGAGCTGGTTGTCAGATTCATTGGTATCAAACGCTGACCATAGGAAGAGTGTTGGCTGCAATACTACAGTTAGCCATTGCACCATAAGGCTCTTATTAAATTCTCCATTCTCATAGTTTTATGTGATCTTGATATGAAAAGATACCTCCGTGAAGAATTTTCAAAATGTATATATTAATAGGGCCATCATCTTAATTCTGATGACGATGGGACCAAGAGGAAGGGATCTAATCTTTCAAATACACAGTCAATAGAGTCTCGTGGCACAGTGGTTAAACTGCAGCACTGCAGCCAAAACTCTGCTCACGACCCGGGGTTCAATCCCAGGTAGCCGGCTCAGGGTTGACTCAGCCTTCTATCCTTCCAAGGTTGGTAAAACGGGTATCCAGCTCGCTGGGAGGGGGGGGGCAATGTGTAGTCTGCATAATTAGATTGTAATTACCCAGGGAGTGCTTTAAGCACTATGGGGCAGTATGTAAGTAGCAAGCTTTGCTTTTTTCCCCTTCTCTGAAGATCTTAAGGGTGAGGAAGCCACATATGAGGAAAATACGGTCCTACAGAAAGCCTGGGCCTAACCTGTATAAGGTTTATTACCTCAAATACCCAAAATGCAAAGTCACATGAAGGATGGGAGGCAGGATTCAAACATATAGCTAATCTTCAATATTATTGGAACTTGACAGACATGCAACGTTATGACTGAAATCCTGTTGAACAACTCTTTACGTGGAGCAATGATGATGTCATCAGTAGGAGCAAATTGTAGCTGTTTAAAGACTTCCTTTGGCAATTTCCAACTTGATGCGACATTGTCCCATTGTGTGCACCCCAGAATTGCTTTTGTTCAGCAGCAGTTTGACACTGGTGATCCTTTCATTTCTGTTTCATGTGCAGAGCTCCACAGCAGGATTTCGGCCAATATAGTGTCTGTAAGATCTCATTAATTTTCACAAACTGCCTGCACTCTGTGCAATGCTAGCGCCCTTCCACTTTGAGAAGCAAAGGACACACCCAAAACAAACACACTACTGGCTAAAAAGAATCTGTGTAATGCTGTCTGTGTTAAAATGGGCCCATATATCTCCACTGATGCTTCTAATCCTTAATGAAAAAACGAGGACACTGTCATCATTGTTTAGCATTATCTCTGCTACAGCTTTATTTGCACAAATGTTGCTGAATTTGCACAAAAATAAACACATTCTCATTATTTGATCTTGCCGAGAACTCTACAAAATATCTTGCCTTCACAAAGGGCAGGACATGTTTCCTTATTCTCACATTTGACCACAATAGAATTGCAAATGCATTGAGATCTGTTCCTTTCACAATGGCAGCACAGGCACATACACACGCAAAGAACTCATTCCAAAATTCTGACCATAATTTTGTTGAGCAGTACTACTCGGTAAGAAAGACGGAAAGCCTTTCTGATTCTCACCTGAACACTCCAGCCAATAAGAAGCTACCCAGGGTCCATGCTTCAAAAATTCTACAAAATATAAACCCTGGAACTGGAAACCACCATAACTATCCAGCTTGCCATGTGATTGAATGCTGAATGAAGCAACCATGAAGGTGCCTTGGTTTCTCCTTTCCACTCTTTCATGGATATATCTAGCTACCCCAGGTAAGAAATGCATAAATATGAGACTGTTACTAGAGCTGTTACTAAATTGAAATCAACTGGGAAATTGGTAAATGGTGTATTTCTCTCTGGTTTACGGTTGAGGATCTGAAAATACCAACTGTTTTGCAAAATAAAGCAACTCCTGTAGAGCTTCAATAGAAGTGTTTCACCTTCCATCCCTTCAAAAAAAATTAAGTTGCACATTTATGAGTCAATGTCTCATTAAAAAAAAAAAAACTTTAAAAAGCTACCCCAGTCACCCCTCCCTTAAAATTCTTTAGCTGCATTCATGAGGAAATGTCACTCATCATGGAAAAACAAAATTCCTCACCTTAAAGTTTGGACAGATCTGATTGATGACCCAAATGCTATCTGAAGCTACTTGTAAGCGTATGAAAAATAGCAGGTCCAAAATACGAAAAACACATTTTTAAAAAACGTCAGAACATTGGCTGAAATCCTGTTCTCAACATAGTAAGGTGCAACTAGAGTCGGCCCATTGAATCTGTGGGGTGTTGGTGAGTAATTTACTTTATTTATTTTATTCTTTACATTTACACCTCACCCATCTAGTAAAGGTAAAGGTTCCCCTTGACAAATGTCCAGTCGTGTCCGACTCTAGGGGGCGGTGCTTATCCCCGTTTCCAAGCCGTAGAGTTTGGAAACCCACTTAGTACCGAGGCACTATTCTGAGCAGTGAACATTTGAAAACAAAACCACAGCTACCCACTCCCGCTCACAAGGCATAAATAGTGAGATCCAGAAAAGCAATAAACCCCAAATAGCCAGAGAAAAAGAAACCTGGATGGCAAGTCAGAACAATAGTTGCAACTTGCTTTTCTATGGTATAAAAAAAGATAAAGAGCAGAAAAGTTTCAACTCGCATATGATAAGAAGAGCCCTACTAGGGACCTGGAAAAAGATCATCCAGCAGATTTACCAAAAAAACACCAGGCTGCGTATCATCCATAGAGGCCTTTACACAACCTAACCTCATGACAGAAGCGAAACTTTTAAGATATCAAGATCTATTAAAACATGACTGTGAGTTAAGGTCCAAAGAAGAGTTAGAAACACAAAACATATATCTAGACTGGTGGTCCAGAGCACAAGTGGAATCTAGGTATAGAAAAGATAAAATAGAGGGCTTTTACACAGAACAAATGATATTCGATAAACTTCTGCTGGGCTCAAATGATAAAGTAATTAAGAACATGTATGATTATTTGCTTGAAACTGAAATGCAAGATGAGATGGTAAAAGAATGTATGATTAGGTGGGCACAAAATATAGGACATAATATTGATATTGATCAATGGTTGCAAATATGGAAAAATAACATAAAGCTCACAAAATCGGTAAATTTCAAGGAGAACATATATAAGATGTTTTATAGGTGGCCTATGACTCCGAAAAAATTGTCAAAGATTTATATACAGAGGTGTCAAATGTTTGTTGGAAGTGTAAAGCACAAGAGGGAAGATTTTACCATATGTGGTGGACTTGCAGAGTAGCGAAACAGTATTGGATAGCAGTACATAGGTTCCCCTTGACATTTAGTCCAGTCGTGTCTGACTCTAGGGCGCGGTGCTCATCCCCGTTTCCAAGTCATAGAGCCAGCGTTTGTCCGAAGACAGTTTCCGTGGTCACGTGGCCAGCGCGACTAGACACGGAACGCCATTACCTTCCCACCGAGGTGGTACCTATTTATCTACTTGCATTTTTACATGCTTTCGAACTGCTAGGTTGGCGGGAGCTGGGACAAGCGACGGGAGCTCACTCCGTTGCATGGATTCGATCTTACGACTGCTGGTCTTCTGACCTTGCAGCACAGAGGCTTCTGCGGTTTAATCCGCAGCGCCACCACATCCCCAGAGCAGTACATACTCTGTTACAAAAAATACTTCTTTGTAATGTTCCACTAACCCCAGAATTGTTTTTACTGAGCATTATACCAGATAATATAGATAAGACAAAGAACTACCTAGTTATATATATAGTCACTGCAGCCAGAATTCTTTACACTAAGAACTGGAAGAAATCGGAGATACCAAAACAAGAGGAACTCACTTGAGAAGATATGGGAAGCGGCAGAAATGGATGTTCTATCAGAAGTGTTGAAAGACTGTCCAATACAAAAGGCAACTGAACGATGGGATTCATTATATAAATGGCTTGAGTCACCAGATAGTGCTTGAATAACATAGAATTAAACTAAGATGTAACTGTAAGTTGAAACCTGGAGGGCAATCAAATTGTAGAAAGGCGAAAAGTCGACTTGATATCGTAACATGAACAGATTGGATGACAGTACATTTTGTGTTCTCCTTCCCCCTCTTTTTTTCCCCCTATCCCCCTCTACCTTTTGTACTCCTTACCTTATCCCTAGTTGTTAAAAAAAAAAGAACAATAATTGCAACTTACGATATGATGTGACAGGATTTCAGCCACTTGAGTATTTTTTTTTCTGTCTTTCATCTTTTAGTTTTCTGTCAAGGTGATCTTGGGCCTTAGGCTGCTATCGTCACAGTGTCTTCTCAGTTACAGAGGCATATGCATAATTGGATCTGAGTGTCCACCATATTCAATCAAACCTACACAATGCCATCCATTGGCTGTTTGCTGTAAAAGGTAGGCCATGTTTGGTTCTTGTTTGTTTGTCGCCATAGGGGACGTATCATCCTTCCTGAATTGCAAATGGTTGTTCGTTCCCTCCCTGCACATTTTTTCATAAACAGTCTTTCTCACTGTGTTCGTTCAAGAGAGTTTTCCACCCACACCTCTGTGGGACAATTAAGACTAGAGATGGGCATGAACCAGTTCGTCCCAGTTCGTAAAGGTGGTAGCACAGGTGCTGTCCTTCCCCTCCCCTGCCTCCTCAGCCATCCAGCCACTCACCAGACCCAACCTGCTTGCTTTTTCCACCTCCGCGCCTAATCTCCCAGTCATGAGCAAAAGCTCAGATTTCTCTGCCCCCTCCCTTTGGTTCTGAGTGGGAGATCAGCTGAAAGGGCAGGGGCAGAGAAACCTGAACTGTTGCCAGGACTGGAAGATCAGTTGAGAAGGTGCACGACATTACCACGCTGGGCCTGGTGAGGGGGCTGATTGACCGGACAAGGCAGGAAGGGGAGCAGCTGCACTTGTGTTTGCTGCCTTTATGAACGGAGGACAAACCAGTTCACGTCTCATATTTTCTAATTAAGACCCTATTTTTTCTTTCCCTTTTAATTTTGTCAACCTGTTAAATGGCATGACTACCTTTTTGAAAACTGCTATGTAGGACGACATGTCGATGACGAAACCTGCAGCAGTTGACGTCTTTCTTTACTTCCTTTCTCATTCAGTCTGGTAGATACTACTGAGAAATGTGTATCCAATGGTGGAGTTTGCATATCCCCATGTCCTTCTCGTTTATACCAAAATGGAGTTTGCAGCAATGGCAATTCATGTTGCATGAGGTAAGCAGCTTTCCCCTATGTATACTTTCACTGTCACTAATAGAGATGCGCATGGACTGGTGGTTTGTGATGGTCTTTGTTAGCCACGAACCATCACAAATAGAGATAGGCATGAACCGGTTCGTCCTAGTTTGTCCCAGTTCGTAAAGGTGGCAGCACCAGGCTCGGCTTGCTTGCTTTTTCCACTTCCTCAGCTAATCTCCCAGTCATGAGCAAGAGCACAGAGTTCTCTGCCTTGCTCTTTTGTCTGAGTGGGAGATCAGTCAAGAGAGAAGGGGCAGAGAAGCCTGAGCTGTTGCCAGAACTGGATGATCAGTTGATGATCCAAGAGGCTGGCCCTCGTGAGTGGTTGATTGAGCCAGAGGAGGCAGGGGAGCAGCAGCACCTTGCTACCACCTTTACAAACGGGGATGTACTGGAACGAACTGGTTCCTGCCCATTTCTAATCACAAACTACATACCACCATGAACCCCCTGAAAAATGAACTGGTTCATGGTTCATTTTTCTGGTACATGCCGGGGGGGGGGGAGGCTACCTGCTCCTTCTGATTCTACCTTTGCCACTGCTGTTGTGGTGTGTGCCCAGAGGCAGCAGCCTGCTCTTGGCAGGGAAGCCAGGCCTGCTGCCTCTGAGGATGGCACCCATGGTGACAGCTGAGATAGCAACAGAGGCTGCCACAGGAGCAGGTAGGCAGAGGAGATGGGGGCAGTGGGAAGGGGGCAGCTGGGCACCCCATTTTGCCGAAGCAAATGAACCAGCAAAGGGGGAAAAAAGTTCAGTGTTATGTTTTGCTTTGGCAAAGTAGGATCTCCGAACGAGGTTGGGAAACGAACCATGAACCAGCCTGGTTTATCGGATTTTTCGGTTCGTGGGTTGTTTCATGCCCATCTCTAGTCACTACTTTTTCCTTCACTCAAATTGATTATTATACTTAAATATTTCAAGTGTAAATAACATCACAAATCTTAAACAAGTCCCAAACCTTCTGTTGTACAGTTAAGGGGGTATTTAAGCAGAGGATCCTAGTCTTCAAATACTTTATTCATAATAATAATTATCATCATCATGTGCCATTGAGTCAATTCTGACTCATGGCAACCCTTTTCAGGGTTTTCCAGGTAGATAATATGCAGAAATGTTTTACTGATCCCTTTATTTATTAGATTAGGCATCCTTCAGTCTCGAGAGACTATGGTAACGTGCTCTGTATGGAGGACTTGGAACAGCGTCTAGTGTGGCTGCGAAGGCCAATTCAGTGTGGAAGGGCCAATCCCTTCCACACTGAAGACAAATACAATCTGTCCCCTGTCCAGCTCCCTGGTTTTGCTGGTTTCGGGACTGCCTCTTTGCCTCAGCCTGCTGGACAAGGGTCTCTTCAAATTGGGAGAGGCCATGCTGCACCGCCTGCCTCCAGGCTGAACGCTCAGAGGTCAAGGTTTCCCATCTGTTGAGGTCCATTCCTAAGGCCTTCAGATCCTGCTTGCAGATCTCCTTATATCGCAGCTGTGGTCTCCCTCTGGGGTGATTTCCCTGCACTAATTCTCCAAACAGGAGATCTTTTGGAATCCGACCATCAGCCATTCTCACGACATGCCCAAGCCAACGTAGACATCACTACGTTTACTTTTCCCTTTATTCATAAACAAGTATAAATCTGAAACAGTTTGATTGTTAATTCTGAAGCAGAAATAGCAATCTTGAGGTTTTGCAGAAAAAGGATACCTTGAGCACACAGATTTATAGTGTGTGCCTTACAATTAACTTCTAGAGCGATAAAATTAGGGTTTGATCTTATTAATCCTGATAACCTTCCAATTCCTCTGGGGGGAAAAAAATCAAACAGAGATAGGGAAAAAAGCAAAGGGCAGCCTTACCTCATTCCTTTGCTTTAAAAAGTGTTTAAATTACACACAAAGACAGTAAACATGAAGATCAACAGCACTAAGGTTTGGAAGAATTTGTGATCAATCAACAAAACATGAATTTATTCTGAAAGAAATTGTGAACATCTTGAATCTTCTGTTTTGTTAATCAGGCCCTACTTTTAGGTGTAAGGGTACACTGGACAGAAGGCCTCTGGACATGTGGACTGAACTGGCCTACAGAGATATGGCCTTTGGAATAGATTACCAACCTGTGCAATGGCCTGCCTATGGAAGAGCATGGAGGAAATCTTTGGTTTCTTTCTTAAACAGCATGATTGACTGTTTCCTGATGGTAAAAAAGGGCTGAGGATTCCTCCCAGCCTGGACTTTTGCACCGTGGAACAAGCAAAAAGAGACAGATGCATTATGGCTGTGGCAGCAGAGCTCTGGTGGGGACAAAAACCATGGAACAGAATGGACAGGCTGCAAGGTTGGACACTTTCAGGGGCACCAGGCCCAGAGTGTACCCTGATAATATGCTACGGTCACGTCACGTGCCACAGGGGACAAAGGGATGATTTCACTTTCTGCGAATAAACAAATGTGGTGCAATGCAATTTTTCTCCCCGCTTGCCATCTACCAACACAGAAATGAATTTTAGGGGAGAAAGTAAATTTTGTTGTTTAGTCGTTAAGTCGTGTCCGACTCTTCGTCACCCCATGGACCAGAGCACACCAGGCCCTCCTGTCTTCCACTGCCTCCCGGAGTTGGGTCAAATTCATGTTGGTAGTTCGATGACACTGTCCAACCATCTCGTCCTCTGTCGTCCCCTTCTCCTCTTGCCCTCACGCTTTCCCAACATCAGGGTCTTTTCCAAAGAGTCTTCTCTTCTCATGAGATGGCCAAAGTATTGGAGCCTCAGGGCTCCAAGTATTGCTTCCAGTGAGCACTCAGGTCAGGGTTGATTTCCTTCAAAATGAATAGGTTTGTTCTCTTTGCAGTCCCAGGGGGACTCTCAAGAGTCTCCTCCAGCACCACAATTCAAAAAGTAAATAGGCCAGAAAGTAAATAGGCCAGCCAGAATGCTGAAAAATTAGGACATCAGTGGTGCAAAAAGCAACTGTTGATTGGGACAACGAGACTCAGACTTAGAATCACATTCATTCATAGTTACATTCACGTTCACACAGAGAGACATCTCAATTCACTTGTTCTCATGTATTGTTTGCTGTTCTGGGGCCTTTTGGCCCTCTCACACACACACACACACACACACACACACACACACACACACACACACACTTACTTGATTTCACTAGTCTGATTCACATAATTCCTTCTAGATTTTCCCATCTGGATTCTTCCGGATCAGTTTCTCCTCCACATTCCCCCAAATCCTTCAGGCATCTTGGAATAGGTAGCTATATGTCTTTCTTTCTCAGTCTTTAGGCCAAACAGCTGGAAGATAAGTGAGCTTCAACTAGAGGACTGGTGGGAAGGTTAAGGGGCAAACATTGTGTTTTATAAAGGTCTAACTGTGGCTAATTTGGCATAATTGTAATTTCTTCTAATACTTAAATACAGGTTGTTCTGCTTTCCACTCTTTATTTGACCATTGCATTGCACTGTTGGAAATTCATTGATTTTCTTTTGATTTCTTTTATATTGTGTCTTCATTTTATGAATCTTATTCACTGTTTATCTGCTGTGATTTAAATCAATGTTCAAATTAATTGCAACCTCTGGATAGCCTCAGATTATCTCTGGTTATACCTTCTGACCACTTGGACTAATAAAGGACCTCATTTTCACTTTTCTGGCAGTAGGAAGCCTTGAGATTACATCATCTTGGTCTGCACTGCCGTGGTCTTCCCGAAGCACCCCAGAAACAAAGTCTTTAGCCCCCAAAATGAAAATTGTGTTGCCTAGACGCCTTAACAATAATCGTGTTCTGTCAAGTCAATTCAGATATATGGTGGCCCTTTTTGAGGTTTTCCAGGCAAAGAGTAGAATGGTTTACAGTTCTCATCTTCTGGGGGTGCCCTAAGACTGTGCAGCTTGCCCAAGGCCACACAGGTTTGGCTCTTCTCAGAGGAGGCACAGTGGGGAATTGAACTCTCAACAGCTAACTTTACTGAGCTATCCAGGCCAGCTAGAGGCCTTGAAGGCAGACATGGGCACGAACCAGGGAAATGGTTGGTTCATCTTGATTCGTGGTTCATTGAAGCCCACGAACCACAAATATCAAACCTTTTCCCTGATGAACAACAAATCGGTTCCCCAGCCCTATTTTTATTATCCACCCTATTTTGCTTCTTCTAGGGCCTTCTTGATTCTTTAAAGAGATTCCTAAGTTTTTCAGAAACAGAAGAGATTGCTTAGTTGATTCTGGCTTTTAAAAAAAGAGCTTTTAGACCTTGGCAACTGATTTTTGATTTATTTCTTTTTTTAACAAATCCATCCAGTTTGTGGTCTCTAAGAAACAGCTTTTTATCATACCATGAGCTAGAGGTGAGGAATCTCACAGAGCTGTCAGAGTTCTTGTTGTCTTGTCAAGGTAAGACAGCCGAAATTCACAAGTATGAAGACTTTATCATGTCTCGAATTTGGTTTGACCATGTTTCTAAGTTACTTTAAAGTACTTCCCTTTAATACAACCAATGGAGAAGGCAGGTGCACATACAGAGGCTTATCAGCCCACATCTTTACCATTGTCCTTGTTCTCATGTGCCTCTCCCCTGCCCTTTCCAGAACAAAATGATTTTTCTAGAGAAGTGTCAGAATATCAAAAGCATAAGATATGTGATCAGAAAGTGCCAGATCATAATTTACCATTCACAATTGTCAGTAAACAGCCATGAAAATTGCTTTGCTTCTGGGTGAGAAGTAGTTAACTGACAAAAAACGGAGACTTTCCCTTGCTTGGTGTCACTTAGTGAATGGTAGTGAGCACAAGAGGGTATCCTGTAGACCATCTTGACGGCTCCTGTTGGTTTTGCAAACATTCAGGCTGCCCTTTGCTGCGTAAAGCTTGGCATCCTTTTTCCTGCCAGTTATGCGGGCATGATATTGTGCAGCAATATCAGGCTATTCTCTGGCATTTTGAGTCTTAAATATAGAAGCACAATATCCACACCTCATAAACCAGAGCGTTTTGAAGAATTCAATCAATACTGTTGACTTGTCTGTTTTAATGTCCATACTTTGACACAAACCTCAGAATTTTGACAAATCTTATGGAGTTATATTTTGAATGTTGATGGTATGACAGGATGTCTTTTCATCCTGTTTTAAATGTGTTTTAGTATTGATTTTGTTGACCATTTTTTAATATAATACTTGTTTAATTCTTTTTAAAATATTTGTATGCTTACTGTTTTTAGCTTTTAAATGTTGTCTTTTTAATGATGTGAGCCGTCTTGGGTCCTTTTTGAGGAGAAAGACGGGATTAAAATATTTTTAATAATTAATAAATAAAATAAATACTACAGTGGTTCTCAGTCTTGGGTCCCCAGTATGTTCTTGGACTACAACTCCCAGAAATCTGGGGCAGCGTGGAAGGCTTCTGGGAGTTTTAGTCCAAAAACATCTGGGGACCCAAGATTGGGCATCACTGAGCTAGTGGTTGATAAGATCTCTGCATCCTATTCACAAATCATGGAAGCCATCATGGGGTGACGATCACCAAACACCTGTCTGGGAATGGAAAATTTGGTGTTCAGATAATTATGCTCAAACCTATCTATTTCAACTGGTTGCCGAGAATCAACCCTGAGTGCTCACGGATAGGACAGATCCTGAAGCTGAGGCTCCATATACTTTGGCCATCTCATGAGAAGAGAAGACTCCCTGGAAAAGACATCACACTTGCCGACAAAGGTCCGCATAGTCAAAGCTATGGTTTTTTTCCCAGTAGCGATGTATGGAAGTGGAGAGCATAAAGAAGGCTGACCGCCGAAGAATTGATGTTTTTGAATTGTGGCGCTGGAGGAGACTCTTGAGAGTCCCCTGGACTGCAAGGAGAACAAAACTATCTGTTCTGAAGGAAATCAACCCTGAGTGCTCACTGGAAGGACAGATCCAGAAGCTGAGGCTCCAATACTTTGCCCATCTCATGAGAAGAGAAGACTCCCTGGAAAGACCCTGATGTTGGGGAAAGTGTGAAGGCAAGAGGAGAAGGGGACGACAGAGGACGAGATGGTTGGACAGTGTCATCGAAGCGACCAACATGAATATGACCAAACTCCGGAGGCAGTGGAAGACAGGAGGGGCCTGGCGTGCTCTGGTCCATGGGGGTCACGAAGAGTCAGACATGACTTAATGACTAAACAACAACAACTTATTTGCACTCAGCAGATATATACACAAAAAATAACTTCTAGGCAATGTACCTTCTAATTTTCAACCCCACCAGGCGTGGCTCTGCTTCTCTCTCTCTCGACTTTGCCCCTGTGTGCATGCATGACTCTGTTCCCCCCCCCCCCCATGCAGGGGGGTTCCATCGCAACAGGAACCAAAGGGGCTGAAAATGATTGCTGCGCAGAGAAGAAGAAGAAGATGTGTGTGGAGCAAAATGCATGCATGAGCTCTTAGAGGGATCCCTGCTTCCAGACCATGAGGGAAAAATGTGCAGCCACGTACACATTTTTGGACCACAACTCTTGTAAATAAACAAAGAAGAAGCAACAGAGAGGACTATAATGCTACCCGTGATGTGGCAGATAAATTCCAGAGAACATCATGGAGGAAGGCACAGGAAACAGTAATCATGTAAAGAAGGATTTGGCAACAGGCAGTGCCCACAAACCTCTCCACAAATATTTCTGAAGGGGAAAAGTAATTTCTGATCAAAACTTTGGCTTTCTCAGAGCCATGTTTTGGCATTTTAGTGTCTAGCAAGAGTTCAGGATTGGTTTGATCTAGAACTCAGTTATTTGTCTTTCTGGAGGTCCATGGGACTGTTAAAGCTCTCAACACAATATTTCAAATTAGACTCTCCCCCCCCCCCCCCCCCCCAGCTTTCAATATGGATGATCTTGACTGTGGCCTCCAGTGATATATCCTCAAGGAATTTTTCTAGTTTTTTCATAATTGCCCTTCCAAGTCTCTATATTCTTCTGATTTCTTGATCATAATCTCTGTTGCAGAGTTTCTTTAACTTCCTCTGGCTGCACAGCAGAAGTGCAAGGATGCACAGAGCAAAATAGCTTCAAGTTCCCCAAAGAGGTTCACCCCTTTTTCTCATTAACTAGCACAGTGTCAATAACTCACTCTGAGACATTCGTTGCGGGAAGAACAAATGGTTTCCTTTACCTACAGTTGAACAGTTCAAACAGCAAAACCGACAAAACATGGCGGTCTCAGCAACAGACTCCTAAATGCTCCCAACAGACAAAACAGAGAGGAAAAAAGAGGCTAACAGCAGAGAGGCAGGGCTGTCTTTGAATTCAGAGGCAGGGAAGAAACAATTGATCATTACTGGATAGATTGCAGAAAGGTCGCTTCCAGCCAAACCTATTACTGGTTTCTCTTTTTCATAATTTTTTGAGTTTCCCTTGGGTCCAGTCATTGGGAGAAAGGTGGTACAGATATTGTCTAAACAATTTTTTCAAACCATACAGTAGGACCCTCTCCCCATCTGCAAGATCAGCATCCACTGCTTCACTTATCCACAGTCTGAAAATAGTAAAATAAACATCCTAGAAATATATATTTTAAAGGTAAAGTTACCAGAACTAGCCACGAGAGGGAGCCATCGACCGTGCTACATAGACAGTTTGCTATTAAAATAACTTTCACTATAAGCCAAGTTTTTCAGCTGTCATAGGGGGGCTTGGAACCGACCCCAGCAAATAAGTGGGTCCTAATGTACTTCTGAATTAAGGCAGAATTGAGATGAACAAAACTTGACATCAGAAAGAAGACCAAAAAATTAAGCAGAATACGAACTGAGATTCCCCGAACTCTAATCTAGTATTATGAGAGAAGAATGGCATATAAATAAATGAATGAATTCAACTGCTTCTATCTGTATTGTTCAGACATTTTATTCCCATCAGACAAGAATCTGAGAGGGTTTGTGCCGCTCTCTCTCTCTCTCTCTCTCTCTCTCTCTCTCTCTCTCTCTCTCTCTCTCTCATTATTTTTGCCAAACATATGCAAAATTAAAACAAAAACAAAACAAAACAAAACAAAATAAAACTTCTTCGAGCTGGCCGGATAGGTATCTGGCTGTGGAGTAAGAGGTTGAAAGTTCAATTCCCCACGGTGCCTCCTGTGAGTACAGCCAGCCTGTGTGGCCTTGGGCAACCTGCACAGTCCCAGGGCTCCCCGCAGAATAAGGAAATGATAAACCACTTCTGAGTACTCTCTACCTGGAAAACCCTGGAAAGGGTCACCATAAGTCAGAATAAGCCAGCCTAGCAGTTTGAAAGCATGTAAATGCGAGTAGATAAATAGGTACCACCTCGGTGGGAAGGTAACGGCGTTCCGTGTCTAGTCGCGCTGGCCATGTGACCACGGAAACTGTCTATGGACAAAGGCTGGCTTTACGGCTTGGAGACGGGGATGAGCACCGCACCCTAGAGTCGGACACAACTGGACTAAATGTCAAGGGGAACCTTTACCTTTACCTAAGTCAGAATTGACTTGACGGCTCGTGATTATTATTACAGGCAACACTGATGTTTTTGATTTTTAATTTGAACAGCATTTACCTCTTTCTATCCAGCTTCTGAATGTCCTTTGATAAACATTATTCCATTCAATAAGGAGTTGTTGTTGTTGTTTAGTCGTTAAGTCATGTCCGACTCTTCATGACCCCATGGACCAGAGCACGCCAGGCCCTCCTGTCTTCCACTGCCTCCCGGATTTTGTTCAAATTCATGTTGGTAGCTTCGATGACACTGTCCAACCATCTCATCCTCTGTCGTCCCCTTCTCCTCTTGCCTTCACTCTTTCCCAACATCAGGGTCTTTTCCAGGGAGATTTCTCTTCTCATGAGATGGCCAAAGTACTGGAGCCTCAGCTTCAGGATCTGTCCTTCCAGTGAGCACTCAGGGTTGATTTCCTTCAAAATGGATAGGCTTGTTCTCCTTGCAGTCCAGGGGACTCTCAAGAGTCTCCTCCAGCACCACAATTCAAAAGCATCAATTCTTTGGCGGACAGCCTTCTTTATGGTCCAGCTCTCACTTCCATACATCGCTACTGGAAAAACCATAGCTTTGACTATGCGGACCTTTGTCGGCAAGGTGACGTCTCTGCTTTTTAAGATGCTGTTTAGGTTTGTCATCTCTTTCCTCCCAAGAAGCAGGCGTCTTTTAATTTCGTGGCTGCTGTCACCATCTGCAGTGATCATGGAGCCCAAGAAAGTAAAATCTGTCACTGCCTCCATACCTTCCCCTTCTATTTGCCAGGAGGTGATGGGACCAGTGGCCATGATCTTAGTTTTTTTGATGTTGAGCTTCAGACCATTTTTTGTGCTCTCCTCTTTCACCCTCATTAAGAGGTTCTTTAATTCCTCCTCACTTTCTGCCATCAGAGTGGTATCATCTGCATATCGGAGGTTATTGATATTTCTTCCGGCAGACTTAATTCCGGCTTGGGATTCATCCAGTCCTGCCTTTCGCATGATGTATTCTGCATATAAGTTAAATAAGCAGGGAGACAATATACAGCCTTGTCGTACTCCTTTCCCAATTTTGAACCAATCAGTTGTTCCATATCCAGTTCTAACTGTTGCTTCCTGTCCCACATATAGATTTCTCAGGAGATAGATAAAGTGATCAGGCACTCCCATTTCTTTAAGAACTTGCCATAGTTTGCTGTGGTCCACACAGTCAAAGGCTTTTGCGTAGTCAATGAAGCAGAAGTAGATGTTTTTCTGGAACTCTCTGGCTTTCTCCATAATCCAGCGCATGTTAGCAATTTGGTCTCTAGTTCCTCTGCCCCTTCGAAATCCAGCTTGTACTTCTGGGAGTTCTCGGTCCACATACTGCTGAAGCCTACCTTGTAGGATTTTCAGCATATATATTCTCAGAATAAGGAGTACATTTCTTTATTTCATTTCGAGTGCATCAGTAATTTCTGTTGTATACCAAACTCGGCTTTCAGTCATCCAGAGGCAACTCCCACAGACTCTTGCAGTTCCAGTGATATGAGAAGACCATATCTAGTTAGTGCCATTTAAACTGTCTCAGCAGTTCTGCCTGGGAGGAAAAACAGCAATTGTCTATGTTTCAGATATGAGCAGTCTCAGTGACACATTTGATGCTTGCAGATAAGTATTGAGCAGAATGATATAAATATCGAAATCCTGGGACTGACCCAAGCCACAATAATTTAGCTTGCTGCACTAGCTGAATTCCTTCCAAAAGAACCATGAACATCTTTTGGCTCCTCTGTTCCCTTCTTCTGTGGATATTTCTAGCTGTTCCAGGTAAGAACGATGATAGATAGGCAGAGAATTACAGAGCTGGAGCCAAAACCAGAGGTAATTATGTAATTGTAAATGTAATTCTGGTTGGTTGGTTGTCTTTGTGGTTCCTCAAAGACTAACGTGTTTTATTTGAGGTAAAACATAGCTCAGTGGTTTAGGTTTCTGGCTGTGGAGCCAGAGGCTGGGAGTTCAAATCCTCACCATGTCTACTAGAAAAACAGCCAGCCTGTGTGGCCTTGGGCAAGCTGCACAGCCCCAGAGTGTCCCCAGAAGAAGGGGATGGTAGAGCTATGCCTGCCACATAGCGGTTCATGCTTCTGTTTAAACTGGCCTCCTTGCCTTACAAGAAGGACACTGACCCATCACAAATTCTGAAGTAAAATTCAGCTTCTTGCCAAAGGAACTGGGAGAGTATTGCATCTAGTCCAATGTTCCCTCTAAACTCCATGGGTGAATGGCTGCTGCCCATTTGGTTTCAGTCATGGCTAGAACCCTGTGTGTGCAGGATGCCCCCCCCCCCCGCCCAGTGTTGGTGGAAAATTAGAGGGAACTATGATCTGGTCCTTTATTTTTAGGGAGCTGGGGAGGAACAGTCTTGAAAGAATCAGATGTGCAATCAGGCAGATTATACTACTAGGATTTGAGGTATGGCTAATCATAGAATCATAAAACAATTGAGTTGGAAGGGGCCTATAATGCCATCATGTCCAACCCCCTGCTCAAGGGAGTAATACAGATCAAAGGATATTTGCCAGGTGGTACCCAATGTTCTCTTGGATGCCTCCAGCATTGGAGCCCTCACCACCTTCTGAGATCATTGCTGTACTGCTCTAACCGTTAAGAAGTTTTTTTCTGATATTCAGTCTAAATCTGGCTTCCTGTAGCTTGAGCCCATTGTGTTTCCTGCACTCTGAGATGATCGAGAACAGATCCTGCCCCTCCTCTGTATGGCTACTTTTCAAGTATCTGATAAGTGCTATCCTATCTTCCCTCAGTCTTCTTTTTTCAGGCTAAACAGGCCCAGTTCTTGCAGTCTTTCCTCACAGGGCTTGTTTTCCAGTCCCCTGACCATCGTTGTTGCCTTCCTCTGAACTTGCTCTAGTTTGTTGAAATCTGTCTTAAAGTGCGGTGTCCAGAACTGGGCACAGTACTCTAGGTGAGGCCTAAACAGTCCTGAATAGAGGGGAACTAGTACCTCATTGGATTTGGTGATTATACTTCTGTTAATGCATCCTAAAATTTCATTGGCCTTTTTTTGCAGCCACATCCCGCTGTTGGCTTATATTCAGCTTTTGATCTACAACAATTCCAAGATCCTTCTCACATGTAGTATTACTGAGACAAGTATCCCCTATCTTGTAACTGTGCATTTGGGTTTTTCTCCTTAGTTGTAGAACTTTGCATTTATCCCTGTTAAATTTCATTCTGTTGTTTTCAGCCCAGTGCTCAAGCCTAACAAGAATTTTGTTCATGTCTTCCAAAGTATTGACTATTCAACCCAATTTTGTTTCATCTGCAAATCTGATAAGTATTCCCTGCACTCCCTTATCCTAGTATTTAATAAAAATGTTGAAGAGCACTGGGCCCAGGACTGAGTTTTATGGTACCCCACTGTTACCTCCCCCCAGTTTGAGAAGAAGCCATTGTTAAGAACTCTCTGAGTATGATTCTGTAACCAACTGTGTATCCACCCAACATTTGCTCTATCCAGCCCGCACTTAGTTAGCTTGCTAATCAGAATATCATGGGCACTTTGTCAAAGGCTTTGCTGAAGTCAAGATATACTACGTCTACAACATTCCCACTGTCTACAAAAGAGGTTACCTCATCAAAAAAATGAGATCAGATTAGTCAGGCAGGAATTGTTCTTGACAAATCCATGCTGGCTTCTAGTTATTACTGCATTGTTTTCTAGGTACTTGCAGAGTGACTGCTTTATAATCTGGTCCAGATCTTTCCTTGGGATTGATGTCAGGCTGACTGCTCTGTAGTTCCCTGGTTCTTCCTTCTTGCCCTTTTTGAAGGTTTTCGGGATAACGTTAGCTCTCCTCCAATTATTTGGCACTTCACCCAACCTCCATGATTTCAAAAAAAATAATAGATAGTGGTCCTGTGGTTTCTTCAACCAGTTCCTTCAATATTCTTGGATGCAGTTCATCTGATCCTGGATTTTTGAACTTCTTCAAGGTAATAAGGTATTCCTTGACTATTTGTTTATCAATCTCAAGATGCAATCCTATCTCCTCCCTTTGTATTTCACATTTGCCTGGAGGAGTATAGACTGTCTTTTGGGAGAAGACCAAGCTGAAGTTGGATGCTTACAGTTAGCAAGGCAAAAATTGTTGAGATCAACAATCATATTATTATTATTATTGTTTTTGTTACTGCTTTTCATAACTATTGATCTCCTTCCTTCCATTCTTAGGGATGTGTAGACTGGCGGAGGTGGATAAGTTGATGTGTTTACAGAACAACCAAGCTTATTGCAGCCCTGGTGTCTGCCCTCATTATTCCATTGAACTTGGACGATGCAGCCAAACTGAAGCATGCTGTAAAAGGTAGGGAAATACCATCCCGCCCCCCATTACACATAATCCCAGTTCTTGAAAGGATATAATAATTCCCAGTCCTTTTCAAGAAGAAAGATAAAATTCAGAAGGATCTTGTGTGCTGTGCTTAGATTATGGTGGGCAGGAGAAGACTGCTCATCAATGTTAGGTGAAGCAGAATGTGAAATGCTGAAAACTGTGCTATCGTTTAATTCTACTTGATTATAAGTATGTTTTTATTCTTTCTTTGTATTTTCCTTAGCAAGCTACAAAATATGTACGCCTGTCAGTTAGGTGGAGGCGTTTGTGCCATTTCGTGGTGTCCTCATCCTTTAATCGTCCAGGGAATATGTGATGTGGGGTATCCATGCTGTGTCAGGTAGGAAGAGTGCCCCATCACACATCTTCAAAATGTTGACCATGACTTTTTTCCCCATCTCCAGATCTGCCAGCTTATTCTTTTCATTTCTTAGTTATGGTTATCATATGCTGAGTACCTCTGAATACTGCAGAGCTTTTTCCTTAAGCTGTTCTTAATTATCCCTTGGGCAAAATATTATAAACGTGTGCAGACCCTCTTTCGTATGAAGGGAATGGACATGAGCCCTAGTCAGGCCTAGTCATCCTACCTAGGGAACACACTTAGAGGTGAGTGCCTAGACCTGCTCACCGCGATCATCCCATCTTTCTTGGTTTTCAAAGGAACTTGAGAATCAAATTCGTAGATTCTACACTAACCTAGAGCCTATATTCTCTTGTAAAGTATGCAGGTAAGTAGACACCCAAAATGCTACAGACACCTCATTAATTAGTGATAATTTGTCACTGTGACTTATACCATTTCACTTAAAGTAGGAACCCCTTATCCACGGAATCATAATCCACGGTTCACTTATCCACGGTCTGAAAATATTAAAAATATTAGAAGAAAAAATACAGAAAAAAACCTGTTTTCACATTTATTACCAGAAAGGCCACTGGATGGAGCCAGAGACGGTGTTGTGAATACTTGTTCATGAAGAATGGTCTCTAGTGTGCTCTGTGGCCAGTTCTGGTAATGCATGTGAAAATAAATTTTTTCTGTTTTTTTTAAATTTCTTTTTACCATTACATATAGTATCCACTATCATCCACAGTTTTCCGTATCCACGGGGGACTTGGAACCAATCCCCAGCGGATATGGGGGTTCTACTATATTCACATGTAATGCACCAGTTGCATGATGGACAAAGTTGTTTTTACTTAGACAAACCTTTGTCCACTGGAGAGGAAGCACATTTCAATAGTGGATATTAGTGATGAGATTTGGGGGTGGGGTGGGGTTGGTTTTTTTTTTTAAAGGCCTAGCTAGGACTACATCTGCTCAAGCTTCCTGTTCCTGCCCTAGTGCCTGCTGGGAGCTTTCTTTATAAACAGGAAGCTAGGTGGAGCTAGGCCTAGCTGGGCCTCAAAGCCTTCCAGTTTAGGCCTTTCTCCAAGGTGAATCACATGTAAGCATCTGTAAGGTGCCTGTTTCTTAAGCAGTACCCTAGAGAATGGGAATTTATGGGATTCATGGTCCAGAAAACAGAAATCCTATCCCTAGTGGAGGTTGTTTGTTTTTTTAAGTCATTTTTAATTCTTAATTTCATAATTTTGTTTTAATGCACTAATTCATTTAACCTTGTAACTCATCGCTGTTGTTGGTTTTTGAAAGATCATACTTCTTTTATTTTAAAATCATGTTCTAAATTACCTTGGGATCTGCAGAGAGGTGGGAGAGAAAGGTGGAAAGGCAGGAGAGAAATAAAAATCAATAAATCTAGAATATTAACATTAACATTGCAATGAATGGGATAAAACTCTCCTGCTGTTGCATAAATATTTCTGAAGATTACATTATCTTTTGCAGCCCCTAGGAATTCTAGAGTTCATGCCCGCTTCGTCCATGGTTTGAAGTGAATATGAAGCATTTCACTTTAACCTCAAAGGCACTTCAGCAATAGAAGACACATCTGGAATTTGAAATAAATGACTTGAAACTGAATTGCTGACATGCATGTGTACATCCCTTGGATTTAATTAATTAATAAAGTTATACCCTAACCTTCCTTATAAGACCTCAGTGCAGCTAACCAGCTGCATCCTCACCAAGTTAAAAACCGCAAGTTACAAACATCTAAAGCCACAAATCTAGAATCACAATCTACTGGTGTTGTCAGCTCCAGATAAGCAGCATTTCCTTCCCTGAAATTAGAGGGTCAAAAGCTGAAACCAAGGGCTGGGGCTCTGTGATGTCACAAGGATAGACATATGATGTCACAAAGGTAGGGCAGGCAGGAGCTGGGAGAAAGAAAGAACTTTTCCAGACATTTCATATCAGCTGTCAGGATGAATGCAACAAGAAGTCTAAGGAGTTCTGATGCTGGTGCTTCACTCCCTGTCTTGCTTCACATAGCATGATGGGCCCATGATCAGTGTACCAATTATCCAAGAGCACCCACTGTGGGGACAGTGGCTGTATTTGGAGTGCCACACATTTAAGCATCATCATGCTACATCAGTAAGCTACTCACATGCCAAAATCAAACATTCTCACCCTCTACTGCTTAGTCCCAAGAGATTTGTCTTCCCCCACGGAGACACAGAAAAGCATGAAAATTCCCACAGGACTCAGCAAGCACCCTGGGATCTGGTGGCTCTACAAATTACACATTTCTGTAGCCCCATATCTAGAACGACAAATTACAAATGTTTGCTAAAGTGCGATGGTCAATGTCCTCTTACTTAAATGTGGAGCAGAATAGCAGTTGTGCAAACATCCTCCTGTTTTAGGATAATCAGGAGAGGCCTTTCTCTCAGTCCCACCACCTTTGCAGATGTGTTTGGTGGGGACACGGGAGAGGGCCTTCTCTGTCACTGCTCCCAGGCTCTGGAACTCCCTCTCACAGGAAGCCCAGCTGGCCCCGGCTTTGCTGTCCTCCTTTCCAAAGAATGGAAGGGCAACTCTGTAAGCATCCTTCTCCCCCCACTTTAGCAGGCTTCCTTTGTCAACCTGTCTTTTGACCAGTGCAAGAACAGGTACATGTTAGAAAGCCAGCTTGAACAGGAGGATGTTTACACGACTGCTATTCTGCTTCACATTTAAGTAAGAGGACATTGACCATTGTCCTCTTACTTAAGCAAGCATTTGTAATTTGTCATTCTAGATATGGGACTGCAGGCAAAGACCTTTCTTCTCAGGCAAGCTTTCCTTTAAATCAGGGGTGCCCAACCTTTTTAACCCCGTGGACTGGCTGGGGAAGGCGGGGCACCCCCTCGCGCTTGCGCAAAGGAGCATGCGGGCTCTTGCACGGCCACGCGTGCTTGTGTGCATGCATGAAGGAGTGCGAGGGTGCTCGTGTGGGGGCGCTCTCTCGTGTGCATGCGCAAACGGTGGTGCGGCGCTCGTGCGGGCATGCGGGTGCTCATGCGCATGCACAAACGGCAGCGTGGGGCTCGAGCAGGTGCTCATGCGTATGCACAAAAAGGTAGGGGAGTGGTCGCATGGGCGCTGGCATGTGCGCGCATGCACAAAGGGGCTGTGCGGGTGGAGTGTGTGCGACGGGGTGGGAGGTCTGTCTCCGTGGCCTGGTCCTGCTAAGGCCGCAGACTGGCACCAGGCTGCGGACCAGGGGATGGGGACCTCTGCTTTAAATGACTGGTTAACCAAAGGATTTTTTGTTTTGTTTAATGGATCATTTTACTTGTGTTTTTAATATTGCTCTTATTATGAGGTTTAGTCCAATATCTGTTTAATGATTTCTAAAAATATTGTAACAAGTTATTATTTGGTTTTTAACTTTGTTTCTTTCAATACTGTAAGCCACTTGGATTCTTTAGGAGAAACGTGGCATGTAAATATTTTTAATAAATAAATATGTTTAGGAAGGAAGGAAGGAAGGAAGGAAGGAAGGAAGGAAGGAAGGAAGGAAGGAAGGAAGGAAGGAAGGAAGGAAGGAAGGAAGGAAGGAAGGAAGGAAGGAAGGAAGGTAGGTTTATTTTTGAGAATTCAAGGAAGCCCAACACCTCCAGAACATCAGTGTTGCTTGAACAAACACAGCTTTAGCTCTAAAATGATTTTTGATATTGGCTCTGGCAGCTTTCCATTTATCAGTTTGCACTGGACAGTCCTATCTTTTGTTCCACTCCATTCCCATTTCATCAACCTTAAATTTAGTGCTTTTAAAAGACATCTGCCACCTTAAATACATCTACCAGGGGATAGGACCCACGGTTTGCAACAGAGCTCATCTTTAGCCATTTTCCTGATTCAACTGCCTATCAGAAACATCTATTTCTGGAAGCATCGTAGGTGAACCAACATGTTCACAATGTTCCGTAATAAAAGCTACTCCTCTGTGTTTGTACAGTTTTGGAATGTCCCGCCATAAAAGCTATCCAGCTGAATGATCAGTACCCTTTATCACTATCACTGTGTGCCCACCACTAATTTCCATGGTGTACCCAAGTGTGTTTCAAGTCTCTACAAATGCCTTTCTGCCCATGGGGCAAAAATAAAAATAAAGCAAAGCAAATAATAAATCAAGCAGACACGTCTGGCTTTGTCCATGTCTGCTCTACAAGGATGACAGGATCTCCCCACTAATTCTAATTTTATCAGAGTCCAATGATAGCCAGACGTTTGCTGACCAATATTTCATATACATGATTGGGACCCTGGGCTTGGAAGTGATTCTAACAGCCATTTGACTTGCTACATTGAGTTCCCCACCAAATGGCCATGAAGGCTTTTGGGCTTCTCTTTCCTCTTCTTTCATGGATCTTCTTGGTTTCCGCAGGTAAGAAATACAGAGAGGGAAGTTTTTATCTTTTGCCAGATGGGTTTATATTTGTCACATGGGCAATGAGAGTTCTCCTGCGCTGTTTGGCTGTGCAGTAGAGATGGGAACGAACTGGAAAACCAGTGGTTTATGATGGTTTATTTAGTTGTTTGTTTGTTTTATTTATAAGTCTCCTTTCTCTGATAAGAGAACCCAAAGCAGCTCACAATATTAAAAGGAATAGAGTTAAAAATACATTAATACATTAAAATATAATTAATCTACATGCTAATTGAAATACAATCGAATAATTAAAAGTAAGTAAACATTAAAAACTATCTTAATTCCAAGAAGGTATTCAGGGATTCAATTATGATTGTTAAAGGCCTGCCTGAAAAAAGTGGGTCTTCAGCTAATGGCGGAAGGATAAAAGGGAGGGGGCCAGCCTGACCTCCCACGGGAGACCATCCCATAACCTAGGAGCTGCCACAGAGAAGGACCTCCCTCGTGTACAAATCAACAGTGCCTGCGCTGGCAATGGGACCAAGAGGAGGGCTTCTTCTGATGATCTTAAGCACTGAGAACAAATGAATTCTGAGTTCTGGTGACCCTTTCCAGGGTTTTCTAGGTACTCAAAAGTGGTTGGCCATTCCCTTCTTCTGGGGTGCCCTGGGACTGTGCAGTGTGCCCAAGGCTACACAGGCTGACTCTCCTGGGATGCACAGCGGGGAAATGGACTCCCAACCTCTGACTGTGCAGCCGGACACCTAAACCACTGAACAAGATATAAAAACTGCAGGCAGCCTTATCTAGGCCGAGCCATGTCATGCAGGAGAAGGTTGCCTTCGAGAATACGTTGCTATTGATGTTGACTGGGAAGCAATACTTCAAAGCTCAGCTCCTGTTATTGACCTTGTTCTTTTAATAATAATCTTTCTTTCTTTCTTTCTTTCTTTCTTTCTTTCTTTCTTTCTTTCTTTCTTTCTTTCTTTCTTTCTTTCTTTCTTTCTTTCAAATCTTGGAATCCATCAGATCTTAATATCTTGACATGTCTCCATATTAAGGGAGCTTCCTGCCAAATTGGGCCATGCTCTGAAAATTCAATGAACTATGGGCGATGTGGCTCCTCGAAGACATGTTGTAAAAGGTACATTAGATTCCTCTAGATAATTCAGAGTTGGATATGTTTGCCATTGGGCTTTCCAATGTGCAAAGGTTCAGCCCAGTCATGGTCATGCTCCATGCTAAGTTCCTCTACAGCATTGCAGAGGCTACTCTCCCATAAGACCTTGGCACACATGACACAAAGCAGAAGGTCAATTTCTCGGGCAAGGTTCCTGCTGTGCAACCAGTTATACAACTGAGCATGCAACCATTTTGAGAATGAGCACTTGACAGGAAGCCTGTCAGAATGGGTCAGGCAATCCCCCTTCCTTTCCATAGCTTGGCAGTAGCCTCTGTTATTCAGTACCCTAGCAAGTCATGTGAGCACATGCAGAGTATCTATAGTATGAAGGGAGAATTCTCCCTCCCAGAATTCAAATCAATTATATGTCGTGCAAAGGAGATATTGACAGAAATCCAGTAGAAACTCTTAGAGTAGGCCCATGGAATCAATGGAACTTACAACAGAGTTGACTTACCAGATCCCCACTGATTCAATGGGCCTCCTCTAGTTGTGACTCACTCCTGGATTTCAGCCATTGTGTCATAGTGTTCGGCCGAAGATTGCTAGATTGTTCCCAGATTTTGCAGGTCCTAAATGGGAAAGGTTGGAATTTCAGCTCTCATTTTATTCTGTATTAACCAACAGTATTTCCTTCCTTTAGGACCATAAACAGTTATTTCAAGTGTTTAATAGCTGGAGGTCGGTGCTTGCTGTGGCATTGCCTTCCTCCTTCAGTCGCTGATGGAAAATGTGGCAGAGGTAGTCCATGCTGTTTCGGGTAAGCTGGAGAAGCTGCTCTCTTGGCCAGCTCCTAATTATTTTGAGTTCTGCCCACGTACTATTAAAGGCTTCTGCTCTTAGGACAGACTTCGAAATAAAGTAAATTTGCCTTATCCTACTATGTAGATGCCAGCCTCCATTGTTTGCAGGTATCTTACACAGCTAATCACAACGATATCCCAACATTTATTTTAATTACTGCTTGTAAATCGACTTTAAAAAAAAATCATTTGCACAGGTGGAATTTGTTAGCATTTCCCCCCCACAGGTCTGCACTGTCTCTGCTTCTTAATTTGTGGGACAAGATCCTCCACACAATATGGGATCTTTCTTGATTTTTCATGAACAAGGCTTGCCTCTCAGAGCAGGAGATCTGGAAAGCCACCAAGTCAGAGGAGACGCTCGATGCTACTCCCCATAGAAACCTTGCAGAGTGATGAGGGGGAGGAAGAGGTGGTGAAGGGAAATGGAGAGATAGAGGCAAATAATAGAATCATAGAATCATAGAAAAGTGAGCTTGGAAGGGGCCTACAAGGCCATCAAGTCCAACCCCCTGCTCAATGCAGGAATACAATCAAAGCATATCTGCCAGGTCATTATCCAAGTTTTTCTTGAATGCCTCCAGTGTTGGAGCACTCACCAACTCCCGAGGTAACTGGTTCTACTGTCGTACTGCTCTAACAGTTAAGACGACGCCGATAAGAGTGTTGCAAAAATTAACAGTTTGAACACCTGGGAGACCAATTCCAGTTACCCACAAGGCGGGAGAAAATGAGAACGCCCACCAAAAATGGGCTTTTTGATTGTTTATTCTGCAGAATAAAGGAGTACACATGGGTTAATCCCCGAACAATGTGCCTTGGAGTTTACAGATGTGTGTTTATTTATTTATTTATTTATTTCATTTATACCCCGCCTATCTGGTCAATTGTGACCACTCTAGGCGGCTGTTGGTGTTTATATACCCTATTACTCGTGTATCACTGACCTTATGTTAACATATTGTAACATCTACCTTGACTGATATTTACCCTAGTTGACTTCTGTCCCAGCTGACTTCTGCCCTCTTCATTATGTTTAGACTTAGCTCTCTTTGCTGGCTCATCGATAACCGCCCCGTGTCCCCCCATTCTTGTTTTCCTTATTTCTTTTAACAACTCTGTCGCGCACCCCCAGTGTCCCTAGTTTGTTTCCCTCAAACCCAGGTCCCACCTTTGGACACGACGTTCTTTATTCTCCTTACACCAACTGCCACCAGTGGATCTTTATCCACACGTTACCAATAATGCTTCCTGGACACGTGTTGTCAAATATAACAGATTATTTATTGTTTAGTTGTAGAATCACATAAGTATTTTAATAGATGTTGTATTGTGTTGCACTCATTACTTGGACATTAGACACACGTCTTTATTGGTAGTACTTTCCATATAAATCACTGTGAATCACTGGAATACTATTATATGACTGTCTATTTATTTTACTTCTATCTTTTCTCTATTCTTTAAACCATAAACCAACTGTACCACACCAACTTTCCAATCTCTCACATAAAACTCCTCTAAAACCTTCACTCTCAGTTACCAACTGTCTCTCTGACCCCGCCCTCCTGTCCTCTCATAGGCTCCAGCTCTAGAGCTATACATGACGGACAGGTGGGACATGGGCATTCCGCCACATACCTCCCCCCTTGGAAAGTTTGTTTCATGGGGTAAAACTTATGGTAGTTTACCCTCATGAACAACGTAGGCTTTTTCTTAACAATATTTCTAACAATTTTTTCAATGCTATTCTCATTTACACATTTGCCATGTATACTTACTCTATACTTACTCTTTTACTTAGTTGAAAGCATATTATTCTTATTACTTTATATTCAAATAACATTAATCAACATTTTTCTTACTTACAAACCACTTCAGTCACTTTTATTCTTACTTATCATTAGTTCATCTATAAATTGCATTTTTATTTATTTCATATACATATACTCTTAGAATATTTATTTAGAACAATTTTAATACCATTACAAGTTACATTTTTCTTTGTTTCCATCAGTCATTCTTCTGGTCTTCTTGATAAGGCGTCCTTGGCTACCACAGTTTGAGTCCCTTTGACTCTGGATCCACAAAGTCACAGTCTTGTAGGGGTATGGCCCACCTCATCAACTTCTTATTGTTCTGCCAGTCCGCAACCACAGCCATGGGGAATGGTCTGTGCATGGAACAAAATGTCTTCCCCATATGTACGGTCCGAGCTTCCGCAAAGACCATACAATCGCCAGACACTCACGGTATATGATGGACAGGTGTCTCTCGCCAGCCTGCAGCTTCTTGCTCAGGAACGTCACCGGATGAAGGTCCCCGTTGTCATCCTCCTGGCTCAGCCCGGCTCGCAGTCCGATGTGGGATGCCTCTGTGTAGACGGTGCTCCCTCGCTGGAAATCTGGTTCTCTCAGGGCAGGACCGGTCATCAGCGCAGTCTCCAACCTCTCGAAGGTCTCTTCACAGTTGCTCGACCACAGGATCTCGTCAGCTTTTCTTTTATGGGTTAGGTCCAATAAAGGGGTGGCTATTTCACTAAAATTTTGGATAAATCGTCTATAATAGCCAACTAACCCTAAGAAAGATCTGATTTTTTCCTTCAACATCTCATCCAGTTCTTGGCGAACCTTGGTTACATATGGCCCTGTGACTCTGTATGGAGTGACAGCTTGAGGGGGTGCATCTCCAGTATCAATTTTGTGCACCACTCCCTTTGCTATACCTGGCTTATTGGAGAAGACCTGCTTGTATTTTATTAGCAAGGCTCTTGCTTCCATTTTCCGCTCTGGGTTTAGTGTGTCACAGATCTTTACATCTTCTGGGTTATATTGGGGTTCGCCTCTCCCTTCCCAATATGGCAATTCATGTTTCTCATTGTCAGCTTCTTTTATGGCATATAGGACAATATTTTCTTTTCTATGGTACGGTTTAATCATGTTTACATGTACTACTCTTCGACCTTCCTCTCCTTCCTCCTGAATTATGTAATTCACCTCACTCATCTTGGAGATTATTCTAAAAGGACCTGCCCAATTTAACTGCAGTTTGTTCCCCTTAATAGGTTTCAGCATCAGGACTTCATCTCCAGGACTGAATGATCTTTCTCTGGCCTTTTTGTCATACCATAGCTTCTGTTTGCCTTGCTGCCTCAGCAAGTTTTCTGAAGCTAACTTCAGCGATTGCTGCAAGGAGTTCATCAGGGTATCTAGGTACTGGATCACAGTTTCAGGATCTTGTTCCCTCTGCTCTTCCCAATTTAGTCTTAGTAGATCAAGGGGTCCCTTCACTTTTCTCCCAAATAACAATTCAAAAGGACTGAATCCAGTGCTTTCCTGGGGTACAGACCTATACGCGTATAATAAGGGTTGTTATCTCTGATCCCAATCATTGGGATTTGCTGCTGTATATGCCCTGATCATTCGCATTAGGGTTCCATTAAATTTCTCCCTGCTAGTTACTGTAGGGAATGGTCCCACAATGTCCAGGCCTATGCATTGAGATGGGGTAGATATGATTGGTAAAGGGCCCAATTTTGCTTTAGCTTTATCCTTGCCCGTACCCTGCCTTTGCCATACATCACCTATTAGACAGTATGATTGTATTTGCTTCCCCATTCTTGGCCAGTAGAAATTCTGAGCTATTCTCTGCTTTGTGTGTGTGATTCCTAAATGAGCATTATGTCCTTTCTCCATAATCCTTTCCCTGTATTTCAAAGGGATCACCAGTTGTTGTTGAACATTTTCCCCTCCCCTCTGAGGCTTAATTAAGACCTTTCTGTATAACAGGTCTTTTGCCACATAGAACTCTTCAGGGCTTTCCGGGGTTAGTGTTCCTTCTCTGGCTGGCTCAAAGCATTGTTGTAGCGTAGAATCCTGTCTTTGCTCTTGTTTAAAAGCATTTTCCTGAGGATTTCTTATAACTACCACCTCAGCTGTTATATTGTCTTCCTCTCCTCCTATAATTTCATTAGGGATCTCACAATTTTCTTCAGGTTTTGCTCTTTTTTCTATCTGGGAGCGAGTAGTGATTAATACACTCTTTACATGCTCAGATAGATCTAATCCAATCAAACATGGAGCAGGAATTTGATTCGTGAGGGCTACCTTCCACACTCCAGTCCACCCTTGATATTTCATTGGTATTTGAGCCATAGGTATAGTAATTAATTCTTTCCCAATCCCTTTTATGGTTATGTATTCATTTCTTACTATATTTTTCTGAGGGATAATATCAGGATGACACAAAGTCACCTGTGAGCAGGAGTCTCTCACCGCTAGATATTTTGTATTATTTATATAAATGGGTTCCCCAGAACACCGAAACAATTCTTGGTTATTTTCAATATAAAAGCATTGGACAATGTTGGCTAATGGCAGCTGTTTTTCCTGGCCCTCTGCCACCTCTGTTTCAGCGCCACTTTCAATTGCCTCAACTGTCTTTCCCTGCTGTTGTACATAGTACACTTTCCTGGGTACATTT
Source organism: Intellagama lesueurii (assembly GCA_037013535.1). NCBI lineage: Eukaryota > Metazoa > Chordata > Lepidosauria > Squamata > Agamidae > Intellagama > Intellagama lesueurii. The sequence goes on along the minus strand of JBAJHW010000001.1, from coordinate 346,225,441 downwards.
CCACCTCCTTTCTGTGGAACCTCTTTATTCTTTAAGGTTTGGCATTGGGAAATGAAGTGCCCTGGTTTCCCACAGCCATAACACAATTTTGGACCCCTTTGTTCAAAGAGAGGGGACTTTTCTCCCTTCCCTTCAAAGCTTTGTTTCATCTGTTGATTCTGCTCTGAGGGTTTGCTTCTAAAATGGCCTCCAGTATTCTGATAGTTCTTGTGGTAATCTCTGGGTTCTTTTCTTCTTTCCTCCCAGCTGTTACCTCCAAGTTTTACCTCAGAATATTTTGGGTTTCGTATTTGTGAGATAAAATCAGCTTCTTCACTCGCCTGTCGAACCGTTCTGGGCTTTTTATCCCTGACCAAATACCTTAGTTCTCCTGGTAGAACTGAATAGAATTGTTCTAGCCCTATAATATCTTTCATTTCTTCTAAAGTCTCAACTTTAGCGTGTTCTAGCCACTTCTCCAAGTATTTGACCAGATTGGCTCCCAATTGATAATATGATTCCTCAGGTTTTCTTTTCAATGTTCTAAATTTCTGTCTGAGGTGCTCAGCATTGATCCCATACCTCGCGTAAACCAACTTCCTGAAGGCTTCATAGTCTCTTGCTTGATCTGGGCCCATTTGAGAATAAATCTCATTTTATTCTCCACTTATTTGAGACCTGAGAATAATCATTCTCTCCTCAGCTTTCACTTTATAGTCCCAGCATGTCCTCTCGAATGCAATGAGGAATGCCTCAGCACAATCACCCTTTCTGAATTGAGGGAATTTCTTTAAGTCAGCTTTTGATAAATTCCCCTCCTCAGTATTTGAATTATTATTATTATTATTCTGGGCTGATAATTCCAATCGTCTCATTTCTAGTTGGTATTCCATCTGTCTCTCTTTTTGTCTTTCCTCGGCCCTAATCCTTTCTCTCTCAAAATCTAACTCATTTTGTCTTAGCTGGAATTCCTGTTCCAATTTCCACTTTTGAAACTCTTGGGAGGTTAAAGCAGCTTCTCCCCTTGAGGTACTATCCTCCTGAGCATCATCATATTGCTCAGCTAATTCAGGGCTTTCCTCTGCGTGAGGTAAACCTTGTATATCAGATACCTCCATTGTTAACCGTTTCCCCCTCTTAGAAGGCATGGTTTATTTGTCTTTCTCTGGATAAGTTGGTTGGTTTATTAGAGGCAAATAGACAAGCCTCAATTTAAAAACACTTTTTCCTTTTCTGTGTTAGAGAGAGAGAGTGAGATACAGTAGCCTTCTGCTGCAGCAGCAGACAGATGGTTACTTTATTTCTTTCTTTAGGCACCTAGCCTTCTCTGGTTCTGAAACACTGTTTCTTCCAGTCTCCAGACACCCAGCTTTTTCCTTTAATATTTATATTATTCCAGCCACCACTTAGATTTTGTCCCCTCAGCTTCCTTGGACCTTGGCTTCCTTTTTATTCCCTTCTGCGCTCCTCTTTCAGAGCTAGGGATCTAAAGTTAGCCCTCTTGGTCTTTCCCTAAGCTTGAGGTAAATTTTAAACACTAAATTCTCCTCAGAGTCTCTTCCTGCCTTAGTCTTTCCACGATCAGGAGTCCCTTCCAAGCTATCCACACAGAGCTTTTAGGGTTCCCCACTCCTTCTCATTGGACTAACAGGTCCCTCAGACTCAGAGAATTTCTGTTCTCTTTTCTTTGGCTCACTGGAATTTATTTATTTCATATCCCACCGCTGCCACCACTTATGTCGCGCACCCCCAGTGTCCCTAGTTTGTTTCCCTCAAACCCAGGTCCCACCTTTGGACACGACGTTCTTTATTCTCCTTACACCAACTGCCACCAGTGGATCTTTATCCACACGTTACCAATAATGCTTCCTGGACACGTGTTGTCAAATATAACAGATTATTTATTGTTTAGTTGTAGAATCACATAAGTATTTTAATAGATGTTGTATTGTGTTGCACTCATTACTTGGACATTAGACACACGTCTTTATTGGTAGTACTTTCCATATAAATCACTGTGAATCACTGGAATACTATTATATGACTGTCTATTTATTTTACTTCTATCTTTTCTCTATTCTTTAAACCATAAACCAACTGTACCACACCAACTTTCCAATCTCTCACATAAAACTCCTCTAAAACCTTCACTCTCAGTTACCAACTGTCTCTCTGACCCCGCCCTCCTGTCCTCTCATAGGCTCCAGCTCTAGAGCTATACATGACGGACAGGTGGGACATGGGCATTCCGCCACAAACTCATCCTGCACATTCCTTTCCTTACATTAATAAAATGGTCAGGGTTTGATACTTCTAAGTTTCTGACATGGCAAGCTAATACAAAATGGCACTACTTATACTATGCATAAGCATGATAAAAAATAAATTCCTTAACAAGAGGAGAACAAGTAAAATGATGGAGGGTGTGGGTGGTTGAAACGAGAGATGGGGACGAAAATAGCCGATTCGTTAGATATTCGTCCCTTCATATTCGTGGGTACTAGAGACCCCCATGAATACGAAGGGACAAATATTGACCCGTTTTTATTCGTCCTTCGTATTAAAACAACAACAACAACAACCATTCTGCCTACCAGCCGCCGAGCAGCTGATCAGCGGCAGAAAGGCAGCCACCCCCCCCACAGCCACCCAACCCCCACAGCCTGCCCCCACCCCTTCCTTCCCCTTCCCCTACCTTAGCCCTCCCCTATCCCCACCGACACCCCCTTACCTTAATTGCAGCTGCCAAGGTCTGCTTCTGGCCTCCCAGCCACACATGTAAAAAGGGAGACTGGCTGCCCTTTACAAAGATGGAGGCTGCAGCTTCATTTAGGGTAGGGAAGCTGCAGCTGCCATCTTTGCAAAGGGCAGCCTGGATTCCCTTAAGGCAGGCTAAGGGGGTAGGCTGTGGGGTTGGGTGGCTGTGGGGGGGGTGGCTGCCTTTCTGCCGCTGATCAGCTGATCGGCGGCCGGTAGGCAGAATGGTGTTTTGTTTTTTTGTTTTTAATAGGAAGGGGGTGTCAGCGGGGCTGGGGGGATGGAGGGGGGCAGCAGGGGTGGTTTTTTTTAAAAAAATAACCCCCCACGAATCGACGAATATATTTGTTATTCGTCGCTTCATGGGGGCAACTTCGTGGTTCCTAAGTCGTCAACTTTTGACGACTCACGAAGTCCGACGACTCGCCAAAATGGTGAGTCGTCCCCATCTCTAGTTGAAACCAATGAGATAAGATGGTATTGACTCATGTTGAACAGTTCCAGCTACTGTGGTTTTCTTTAAGATATTCTTAGGTATCCCATGAACCCCACATACACTGGTTCTACTCTCAAGAGGCAGAGTGCGGAACAGCTAAGATAGGCTATAATGTAATGATATTCTCAGAGTCATGTTGAGATGACCAGCTGCCTGCATACTATTATCACAAATGGCGGAATTGAAAATGCTGCCTAAGAAACATTAAAGATGGAAATTAGTCTTAGTCTTGGTTGAAAGAGTTTGTTCTCATATTTCATATACAGCTCTGACCATCTTGTTCCTTTTCAGTCTCTAGAATATCTGGATCTTCTGTTCTCATTAACATTCATCACGTCATCACAATCAAATGGATCAGTTCTTTCCACATCGTATTTCGGACGTCCATCCTGAATAAAGCAGAGCTTTGAATGGATTCTTGAAATAAAGACATAATTGCTTGAAATGACTGTGTTACGATCTGTTTGTTGGGCAGGCAAGAGTTGCTTCAAAGCCATCTGTTGAGTTGTTTACCAACACAGCATTGTCCACAAAGAATCAGTATTGGTCATCAGTCAATATTATGTACCTATTTTATATGTCTCTTCAAAAGACACTTGTCCACTTGTTTGAAGAGACACTTGTCCAACAGGCCGAGGCAAAGAGGCAGTCCCGAAACCAGCAAAATCAGGGAGCTGGACAGGGGACAGATTGTATTTGTCTTCAATGTGGAAGGGATTGTCACTCTCAAATTGGCCTTCTCAGCCACACTAGACGCTGTTCCAAGTCCTCCATAGAGAGCACGTTACCATAGTCTCTCGAGACTGAAGGATGCCTAAATCAAATTTTATATGTTGGCTATTTGTCTTGAAAGAACAGTGCACAATGCTATCTTGGCAATGAAGAAGAAGAAGAAACTGGAAGTTGCCACCATTCAGTTTACAGTTTTGGAAAACTAATATTTTGGAATCTTAAATGTTGCAGAGGGGGCACCAATATATTGAAAAGGTGGATCTTCTTGGTAATCTCCTACCTAGAGATAGGAGACTCGAATTTTCTTGGTGGAAGAGTCCAGGGGAGCTTAAGGTGGCGAACTCAGCCTTGGGAGCTGTGAGTGATGACATGCCCTCCCCTATGACAGATAGTTTCCTGGGTGATGCATAGTAGAAACATACATCAAATATATACACAGAAAACCCAAAGCAAGGAATAGAACCCTCCATTCCAAGCACAAAGGATTTTAAAGCAATAGAAGATGAAATAAGCATCACAAAAGCAAGAACACTGAAGAAAACCACAGAGATAAACTTACAACATAACAAACCAGACAAAATAGAAATGAAAAGGGGTTTGCCTAGTGCCTAAATGAATAAAAAGCAGGGGACCTTTTTGGGAATGGCATTTCATAAGAGGAGACTATGGTTGTGATCACATGAGAAAATAGATTTCAATCTGGACCACTTGTAGAGTGGTCCAGTGTTATCTCTTTCCCAGTGATCCCATGATTCATGGGGATCTGAACTCCAGCATGACCCTAATCCGTGCCCAAGCTGGACCTTTGTGATTTGGGGGTGCACACAACAAGCCATGTGGACCCCCAAATGTGTGCACCAGCTGTAGGGCTTCTGCTTTGGGAGGCCAGGTGGGAGGGATTCCCTGGTACACAGAGGGTCACTTTAAAGCAGCCCTTTCAAGTGTGATCCGGTATATGCCTTTGCAAGTCACTGATCACACCCTAATATTGAAGAGGTCTGTTGGACTTCAACTTCCATATGCTTTAGCCAGCACAGCCAACGGTGTGAAGTGTTAGGAGCTGCTATCAGACAATATGTGGACGTATGCTTTTTGCCCACACTTGTGTTAAGGGGTAGAAATACATCACAACCGTTTTGTTATAAAGTAGAAGTAGTTCAATCTAAATTTGTGAGGGCTATCTTACAAGTTCGAAGAGAGGTATCCAATGCAACCCTTAGGCTGGAAGTGGGCTACCTGAAGGTTGAAGCCAGAGCTTGGCTGGCTATTTTTAACTTTTGACTAAAACTAACCTTTCAACCAACTGGACTGACTTCACTGGTATTACAGGATAACCATCAGTCACCTTGGAAGAGAGCAATATACAATAAAATCAACAGATACAGCTATTCGGTAGAATGTATCCAACAAATGGGATATGTTAAGGCCAAGAGAAATCTTAGGCAGTGTATTATTGAGACAGAAAGGCGGCAGGATCTTGGTATCATCATAAATAGTCTTATACTTGAAATGAACTGCTCCCACCCAAACCGGCTAAATATCTCTACTTACGCTTAACACCTAAACAACGCAAAGCCCTTACTCTGGCCCGCTCCAATGCACTTCCGTCAGCAGTCCAGGAAGGGAAGTATAACAACACCCCTTACACTCAGCGTATATGCCCCTGTAACTCTGGTGAGATCAAAACCATCTCCCATGTGTTACTTCATTGTGCTTTTTATTCTGGCATTCGAGAAGTCTCCGTTAACCCTTACATAAGGGCATTTCCTGGATGATCGGAGGTGCATTACACACTGCTCTTGCTGACAGGGCGATGCCCTGGCAGATATACTGGGCTAAACCAAAATTAAGATATGTTGACAAAAGTAGCTAAATTCTGTGCAGCTGCAATCAAAATCTGTGAAGGAAAGGTTCTACCCAAAGCACAGCTATAGTATCTGTAAATTGGTGTATACACGTAGAGGCCTTAATGATCATACGGGCTCTATGAGCTTCTAAGTAACAATTCTGTCATTCTATGCAAGCTACAATAGCCCATAGACAAGGCCTATGATAGGGAAGCAGGAGATATCTAATAAGATGTATGAATTTAGTTATATATATATGTATAGTAGATGTTTTTAGTGCTTTTAGATTGATTTTATGTTTCCTAATTTAAATAATGTTGCTTACTTTTGCTGGTCAATGACCATAATAAAACATTTATTATTATGTTATAAAGTAAAGTATCATGGGTGTCTATACTCACACAGACACAGACACACACTTGTACAGTCCAGTAATACAATTTCAAAAGAAAATGAATTTATTATAGAAGTCTGAAACTGGTCACTTTACAATGTCTTCTTGATATACAGTATGAAGGAGGTTCTCCTCTTGAACATCAGCAAAGCAGGTTACCAGTCCTTAATTCCAGATATTATAACAGCTGAAAGAAAATATATAAAAGAAGTTGTCACTGCAAACAGAGAGAGGGAGAGGGAGAGGGAGGGAGAGAGACAGGAGGAAGAAACAAGCAACAAGAAAACTGTAAGTTACCCTAAAAATTGAATGCCCAATGACACAATAGAGGCAGCCATATTGGGAATGAAAGAGGAAAGCCAATTAAAGAACTGGATATATTTAGCCTTGAGAATAGAAGATTCAGGGGTGATGTGATAGCACTTTTCAACTATTTGAAAGGCTGTCCTACAGAGGAGTGGCAGGATCTGTTCTCAGTCATCCCAGAGTGCAGGACATGTAATAACGGGCTCAAGTTACAGGAAGTCAGATTTAAGCTGAACATCAGGAAAAACTTCTTAACTGTTAGAGCGGTACAGCAATAGAATCAATTACCTCAGAAGAAAGTGAGTGCTCCAACTCTGGAGGAGTTCAAGAGCAAATTAAACAGCCATCTATCAGATCTGCTTTGACTTGGATTCCTGCATTGAGCAGGAGGTTGGACTTGATGGCCTGATTAGCCCCTTCCAACTCAATTATTCTATGATTCTGTGAGTAGAGTCCACCCAGACGGGAAGGGCACAGTGGCCAATGGAAGGTCAAACCAACATTTAGAATTGGCAGAACCAACTAATGCTGGTTTTGTCCCTTTTTTTCTTTCCTTGCAATGAGGTTACAGAGCAGTTTCCGAACATTCGGACATTTAACTGAATTGAAGAATAATTTCTCATGGTGGATCAATAGGCTTCCACCCTACTTGTTAGTCCCCCTCTAACAAGTATCAGTAACTTTGGCAGGTACAAGGGGCAATTTGGAAATTTATTTATTTATTTTATTTATTGTATTTGTACCCCGCCCATCTGGTCAGTTGACCACTCTGGGCGGCTAACAACACTTAAAATAAAACAATTTAAATATATCAACAATATACAACATCAATAATCAATTGTTCAAGATAGGAAAAAAAAGATAAATCAAATAATGTCTGGGGGGAAGGCCTGCTTAAACAGCCAAGTTTTCAATTGGCTTTTGAAAATGCCCAGTGAAGGGGCCATACGGATCTCAGGGGGGAGCTTATTCCAAAGGCGAGGAGCCACTGCCGAGAAGGCCTGATTTCTTGTTTTTTCCTTCCGGGCCTCCCTCGGCGTTAGGCTCCTCAACCTCACCTCCTGGCTAGATCGAGTGATATGGTTAGATTTTGGTGGGAGTAGGCGTTCCGCCAAATATCGAGGCCCTAAACCGTTTAGGGCTTTGTACGTAAGCATTAAAACTTTGAAATCAACGCGGAACCGAACGGGCAGCCAATGCAAAGCGGCCAGAGTGGGAGAGATATGATGGTATTTTCTCACCCCACTAAGGAGTCTGGCCGCCGCATTCTGCACCATTTGGAGCTTCCGCATCAACCTCAAAGGTAGCCCCACGTAGAGCGCATTACAGTGGTCTAATCTCGAGATTGCAAGCGCATGTACCAAAGTGGTGAGCGCCCCAACATCAAGATAGGGACGCAGCTGGGCAATCCGCCAAAGATGGAAATAGGCGGAACGGACCACTGACGCCACCTGCATTTCCATGGTCAGCACCGGGTCCAGATGGATCCCCAAGCTGCGAACCTCACTCTTCGCGGTGAGAGTCACTCCCCCAAATGAGAGGGAGTTTCCCAAACCGCTGATGGTGGGGCCACCCACCCTCAGGACCTCCGTCTTGTCCGGGTTCAACCTCAGCCCATTTTCCTGCATCCATTGCAGTACAGCCTCCAAGCAGCGCTGAAGGGACAGAACGGCATCCTCTGCAGTTGGTGAAAAGGAGATGTAGAGCTGGGTGTCATCAGCATACTGATGGCACGATGCTCCACACCCCCTGATGACCCTACCCAGCGGCCTCATGTAGATATTAAACAGCATTGGGGAGATGATCGACCCCTGCGGAACCCCACAATTGAGGCTCCACGGGGCCGAGACCCTCTCCCCAAGCTGTACTCTCTGAGGACGGTCCTCCAAGAAGGAACGGAGCCAGGCAAGCACCAGGCCACCAATTCCCAACTCGGAGAGCCTACAATGTAGATCAAAAGTACTTGATTCTCTGCTGGAAGAAGAGTGTCCATATCCTTAAGCTGATTCATCATTGCAACTAGTGATGGGCACGAACCTTGGTTCAGAGGTTCATGCCGCTTTGGATGCGCAACATCACAGGTGCCACATGTTCCCTTCTCCCACCTCCCCAGCCAATGCCCCACTCACCATCCAGAGCACGCTCTTCTCCTCATCCTCTTTGGCTGTTCAGCCAGCCCCTGACAGGAGCACAGGCTTGCCTGTCCTGCCTCCATGTCTGAGTGGGTGATCAGCCAAGGAGGCAGGGCAGAGTGGCCCGTGCTCCTGCCAGGGACCGGCTGAACAGCTGAAGAAGAGGAGGAGAGGCGCACTCACCAGCTGGTGAGTGGAGGTTCCAGCTGGGTAGGTGGTGGAAGAGAATATGTAGCTCCTGTGAAGTCATACTTACGAATTGGCACGGACCTCTGAAACAAGGTTCGTGCCCATCTCTAATTGAAACCTTAGGATAGGGGCAGGAAGGAGTGAAAAACGTGCTGGGGTTATCTTGAGCCCGGGGCAGTACAGCTCCATTTGAACTCATGGACCAGCTTCTATGGTGATTGAACACTGGGGAAGGTGCAAATATTTGTTGTAAAACGAAGAGCCTCCAAATATTTCTAGGAGCAAAACTGAAGGAAGAGAATGGTGTGTGTTAGTTAGGAATCTGTTTTGTCTGATATGCCTCTCCGCACTCACCCCCTTTAAAGGAGTGCATGACTGAGAGATATAGGTAGACTATGTGTACCTGTAAATTAAAGCCACCAACCTGGGTGTCCTTCCTTCACTTGTAAGCATCTGTTCATTCATTAGGATAAAAGAACGCTGTAACTTCACAGTCCATGTATTTCTTGCTACTGTATTCTGAGCCATACCCTATTAGTTTTACGACTTTGGGCACTATGCAAACAGTGTTCTATTGACGGCACACTGATGGCAGTTCAGAAGTCAGTGTTGATTGTGGCTGAAGCCCTGATGCTCAGCACTGCCTGTGCAACGAGAAGGATGTCACTGGCAGTAGCAGATCACCACTGTAAAACTCTTGCTTGCCTAGCCAGGATTAAAGGCTTCCATTTTGCGATTTGGGGGTGCATATGGTTTGTACACTAAAGGAAACCTTTAATCAGTCACAATCTGCTGTTGCCAACAGCATCATCCCAGCTTGTGGATTTGACCCTCATCAGTTGTACATTGAGCCATACAACTTGGTACGTAACCACCAACATTTACACTGACTTCTTAACTTGTATCAATGAATCACTAAAAGTTACACCATTTGTGTTACATCTGTACAAAACGACAATAGGGTTATGGCCACTGTACTTTATAATGCAAGGAACCTGTCCCACTCATTTTAATGCCATTCAAGGGTAGGAAGTGCAGTGTTCATACTTTTATAGGGCCAATCACTGAACCCTGTAATATTTTGGTTCAATTTCCTTTTGCATGTAAAACTCTTGTGTGCCTAGCCAGGACCAATCTATCCTGTGTAGATTTTTTTTGCCTCAGGAGCCACACAGCCTTTTCAGAGATGGGAAAAAAATATGTTGTTTGGAGTATGGTTTCTAGAAATTCACAGTCAGGATGGCCACACTAGCTATTAGATGGGTTAAAACCCAAGTACAGTAGGACCCGCACATCTACGGCATCAGTATCCACAGTTTCACTTATCTACAGTTTGAAAATATTAAAAATATTAAAAGAAAAAAAAATTGAGAAAACAATTTTCACATGTATTACCAGAACTGGCCACTAGAGGGAACCAGAGACTGTGCTAGGAATACTTGTTGATAAAGAATACATAGCATGGTCTCTGGCGCCCTCTAGTCACCAGTTCTGGTAATTCATATGAAAAGATTTTTTTTCTTTTTACCATGCTCTCTCTCTCTCTCTCTCTCTCTCTCTCTCTCTCATTCTATCTATCTATCTATCTATCGAGAGAGAGAGAGAGAGAGAGTTTTCAGTATCCATGTGGGGGTTCTTGGAACAAATCCACAGTGGACATGGGGGTCCTACTGTAATTCCCATTTCTGGCTTTTTGGTGCCTGTGCTGTCTTTATTCATCTCCTGCCCTGCTACTATAATGGAGTTGTCATAGCCTAGGTTACCTTTGCCCCACACAACCAACTTTACATAGTAAAGCAATCATTTCCAGAGCCAAGTTGAAAATCTAGTTCAGGGCCAGCTCCCAGTATCAGGAGTAGGCTGCCAGAACCCATCATTCATGTCTGTCTAGGGCCATCCACCATTTAAATTTCCCATGATGCTTTGTGGTGGCATTGTAAGAAATAAAAATGTCTGCTACTCTTGGCCACCTGGTTCTTGTTAGAAAGCCATTACTGTCTACACTGCAGCTGCAGGGAGGTAACCCCACCTTTTCTTACAACAAGTTGCACCCAAGCTCTGACCATCAGCCAGTCCGAACTAATTCTGCTCATGAGCGATATATCTCATGGACTGTCCATTTTCCCAAACACCAAAAATCCCTCTTTTCTTAACTTAAGGAAATTTAGCTCATCTCATATCCTGCCTTACCCTTTATACAACAATTGTCGTCGTCATTGCATTCTCCAATTTTTGTTTCACCCGCGGGGCATGGATAGGATGCCCTGCATTTGCCAAACATGGCTGAGCACTGGATGCTGCCTTTCACTGTGCAATGCACTAAAGAGACAGAAAGAACAATAGGATGGTTAAGAGTTAAAATATGACAACATGAAAACAGAGATTTCTGCATTTCCAAGAGATGGATTTATCATCCCGAATTCAGTTACACTTCAGAATGACACCCCCCTGCCCTCCTTCAATCAGGATCTGGAACATCTTGTGGTTCATACATTGAAGAGAAGGATTGATTCCCAATGTCTAGCACCATCAAGTGCCACAGGACTGGGAAGTTGAAAGGACCTTGCCATCTAGTCCAGTGGTTCTCAAGCTAGGGTCCCCAGATGTTCTTGGACTGCAGTTCCCAGAAGCCTTCACCACTTGCTGTGCTGGCCAGGATTTCTGGGAGTTGCAGTCCAAGAACATCTGGGGACCCAAGTTTGAGAACCACTGATCTAGTCCACCCCACTGCTGATACAGGAAATTGCAGGTAAGCATCACTTCTTCTTCCTTCATGTGAAAGCCAATGGAGTGGTCCTTCCAGAGCTGAAAGTTCAGATGACAGAGCACTATGGGCACCTTAAATAGAACACAGAAAAGGCCACAGTCCCAGTGCTGGTGGCTCCTCGGGGATAACGTAGGAGAATTAGGAGGAAGAGGAGGAGTCAAGAACTCTGAGTTCTTGAGAAAGGTTATTCTCCTCTTGGTGCTTGGTGGACTCCTGGGTTTTTCCTTGGATCCCACCCCTCGTCACCCTCTGCATGACCACGGTGCTCTCTCTCCCCACCTACAGTCTCTGAAGCACAAGAACGTTGTTCTCCACTATCCTCTTCTCGGAAACCTTTTTGGCAGCGTGCAGCAGAGGAGGGCTTGAATTTTTAAGGGTGTTCACTTGGTTTGCAGGACCCTTGAAAGGTGATGGCCAGCTGTAATTCTCCTGTATCCTCACCCCCAACCCTTTAGTCTTAAATTAAGGGATCTTCCAAAAGAGCTGCCTGGCATGAAACTAATTGATTAGGGGAGTGGGTGCTGTTTTCTTGCCATGGAATTCACTTGAACCCATGGAAGAGGAGTCCTGCCTGGTTGTTGTTGTTGTTTTTTTAAGAGCGATTGCAATTGGTTTTTAATGTTTCAATTTCTGTTCTCTGTTTTACGAGCTGTTACCCACCCAGAGTAGTGCTGTGACACTAACGGGAGTGGGATACAAATTAAATAAATAAATAAATAAATAAATAAATAAATAAATAAATAAATAAATAAATAAATAAATAAATAAATAAATAAATAAATAAAATCATTGCCCTGGGGGTGCCGAAACATGTTCGCGGTCTTTGGGAAGGATCCATCTGTGACTCCCAGCCTCACTGACAGATAGCCATCCAATCTCATCATTAAAGCTTTCAATGAAGGAGAGTTGAGCACCTTCCAAGTCTGTTCACTCCAGTGTCAAAGACCTTGTACAATTAGGAAGCATTTCCTAATGTTTAGTGGATAACTTCTTTCTTGTCACTTGAATCCATAAGTTCAGAGATCCTTCCCTCTGGTACCTTGAAAAATACACTCTCAGTCCCTGTTCCATATGACAGCTCTTCAAATGGTTGAAGCTGGCTGCCATATTACTTCTAGCACTATTCCCAGGGACACATGGTCTCTTTTGGTAATCACAGTGTTCTCCTCTAAAGGCTCATGCACTAATTGTTTAATAATTTGTTCCAGACCCTTTCTTGGTATCAGTGCCAAGTTTTCCAGTGAGACGTTGTCATGATTTTCTTTTCCCTCCCTTCAGAATGTGGGGTTGTTTACCACCTCAAGTCTCCATGGACCTCCTTGGTTCTCCAAGAATTCTCCAAGGGTATAGATAAAAGCCTGTGAGGTTGCACCTATGGATTCCTTCAGTACCCTTGGATGCAGTTCATCTGGTCTTGGAAGCGTGAATTCACTTCCTTATTCACCCTTTGGCTCTGAACAAAAGGGGGCAGATGAGGAGGAATGGAACCAAACCAAAACCTATTATTATTTTGAACTTGATTGGCAAAGCTGATTTCCCCCTCCCCCCTGGGCTTTAGCCATCCTGACCTTCTCTCAAGAAATATTGGCTATTTTTTTGTTCTCTTACTTTGTAATTTGGCTTGCTTTCTTTCTTTCTTTCTTTCTTTCTTTCTTTCTTTCTTTCTTTCTTTCTTTCTTTCTTTCTTTCTTTCTTTCTTTCTTTCTTTCTTTCTTTCTTTCTTTCACACTCTATACTGCATGTTTCCTTAGAGGAGACTCAAGGCAACTCACAACAACTAAATCGATAAAACAGCAACAGTTTTTAAAATGCTATATAAACATATTGAAAACAAGTAAACATATAATAGGATTTAAAAGGAAGATTAAAAACAATTTTAAAACGTTTTTTTTAATGTGTAGCCTGCATAATTAACGTGTAAACAGCCGAGAGAGTGCTTGAAGTTTTATAGGGCGGTATATAAGCAGCACACTTTGCTTTGCTTTGCTTTAAGTTAATAAACAGTGATGGGCACAAACTGGAAAAATGATGAATCAGGGTGGTTCGTGATTCGTGGCTACCCAGAAACCACAAACCACCCCACCAAACCCCAGAAAAATGAACCAGTTCTGGTTTGTTTTTATGGTTCCTGCCTTGGGGGGGGGGACCCTAATGCTTCCACCCACTCTGTCATCCCCCAGGCCCTTCCCACCTTCCCATCGCCTCCCTACCTGGTCCTGCCACTGCTTCTGCCACTGCCGCCATCTTCAAAGACAGCAGGTCCAGCCCCAGAGAGGGAAGCTGGGATAGCTATCTCTGCTCATGTGCCAGCCTAACAGCTGATTTTTGTTGTTTAGTTGTTAAGTCATGTCCGATTCTTCGTGACCCCATGGACCAGAGCACGCCAGGCCCTCCTGTCTTCCACTGCCTCCCGGAGTTGGGTCAAATTCACGTTGGTCACTTCGATGACACTGTCCATCCATCTCGTCCTCTGTCGTCCCCTTCTCCTCTTGCCTTCACACTTTCCCAACATCAGGGTCTTTTCCAGGGAGTCTTCTCTTCTCATGAGATGGCCAAACAGCTGATAGGCGGGTGCATGTGCAGAGGCATCAGGCCTGACTCCCGGAATGGAAGCTGGGCCGCAATCTCTGAAGATGGCAGCAGTAGCAGAAGCAGTGGCAGGACCAGGTGGGGAGGTGATGCAGACAGTGGAAAGGGAGGGGGCGGCGGCAGGGGCATCCCTTTGCCAAAGCAAAATGAAGCACCATGCAGAAGAAAACTCATTGGTTCGTTTCGTTTTGGCAAAATGACTTGCACGAACCAAACCATGGAACTGGACCATGAACAAGCCTGGGTCATGGGTTTTTCCAGTTTGTCGTTCGGTTCGTGCTCATCTCTATTAATAAAACAAGCAGTCCTGAAACAATTACTGCTTAAAAGCCTGCTGTTTACTATTATTTCCTACAATGCTTCCTGTTGTTGTTGTTGTTGTTTAGTCGTTAAGTCGTGTCTGACTCTTCGTGCCCCCATGGACCAGAGCACGCCAGGCCCTCCTCTCTTCCACTGCCTCCCGGAGTTGGGTCAAATTCACGTTGGTAGCTTCGATGACACTGTCCAACCATCTCGTCCTCTGTCGTCCCCTTCTCCTCTTGCCCTCACACTTTCCCAACATCAGGGGCTTTTCCAGGGTGCTTCCTGTAGGTCAGCTCAACTGGAAGCTTCTGATGTACCTGAGTTTTGTCAAGAGCCTCCCACATTTCTTTCTTTTTAGAATTCTTCATTAATGTGCCTTCATTATCTCACTTTTAAGAAACACACATATTCATTGCGAACTAATTTCCCTGTGAGTGTTCATTGGAAAAAATGCTGTTTCATTTCTTGCTTTTGCTCCCACAAACATGTGTGTGTGGGGGTGATCCTTAACCAAAAAGACATTAAAAACTGAACTATTTTTAAAATTTATGGAAATAACAGTCACAATAGTGAAAAATCAGAGTGACTCGTAAAAACAGAAGAAATAGTATGCTGAATTAAAAATAATAGTGAAGCTTAAAGCATACGAAATAAAAAAGATAACAATGCCATTATAAAAAATGTAATAATACAATAATAAATGAAATATAAAAGCTAGTTATATTAACTAATCAAAGCATAATAGATGCCAAATGGTATATCAAAGGATTAGCATTGATTGTTAAATGTCAGATCATCCTGGCACTCTCTCCAATCCAGCTAATTTCAGCCTTTTCAATCCCCAGGCATAAGAAAAACACATATCTACCTTTTCAGTAGAGATTTTAGGATGATAACATGGCTCAGGGAAAAGTTGACCAAGTCTGAAAGGTGTTTCTGAAAGAGTCTGCACCCAGAAGTTCAAAATGTGTTTAAAATCAATGGTAGATCAGCATTGACATGCAGCTATCTGGGAATATGCTCAGTCCTCTCTTAGATTGCTTTTACTAGTTTGCCTTCCTTTAAGCATGAAAAGATTAGCACAGTCAGGCATGAAAAGCAGATGGAGGCTTCACGATACCTTGTTTTGCCTTCCAGCAAAGCTGGACATCTCATTAGGTGAAACATTCACCCTAAGTGACAAGTGGTAGGAGGTGACAGTAAGATATTGGAGGAGGGATTTCCGTGCCGGGGTCTACTGTTCACCCCCCTAAGCTATCCTGCTTACACTGAATGTATTGAAGGCATTCCACAAGCAGTGTCAATGAAAAAAAAAAATAACTCTAACTACATTTGGTCATTGCACATGGTCTAGAAATGGCACCATCTTGTTCTCCAGGACCACAGACCTTGAGGCAGCCCTGACCTCCAGATTGTCAGTTACCAGAAACCTGTTGATATGGTATGTTTTCTGGTGGTTACTTACCTGGAGCAAGCAGGAACAAGCAGGGGAGAATACTACAAAGAAGCCGAAGGATCTTCATGGATGATGTTCCGATATGGACTAAAATGGGATTGTTCTTGGTAAAGGTCACACAGTAAGTGACAAGCACATGGTCAGCGTATTTATAGGACCTTTGGAATGAGAACATGGCTCGGTCTGAGGAGCTGATGCCAAACATGAATCACGAAAGTCTACAGGGGTTTCTTTTTCAACAAGATGTGTGCACTCCATAGCAAAGCAGTACTCAATTTGTCTCGGCAGAGTTAGCACTGTGATTCTTCCTCCCGGGACTGTCATGAGAACAATGTGGTGCATGACTGAGCGACAGAGGTCTCAAAGCAGAGATGTTAATCGGCACAGTATTGCATTATGGGAACAGTGTTTGTTGCCTACAAACAGTCCAAATGATTATAGACCGGTGGCACTAACTTCAATTTTAATGAAGTGCTTTGAACAGTTAGTTCGGAAATATATTATCTCCTGCCTTCCGGATTCCTTTGATGGGCTTCAGTTTGCTTATAAAGAAAATAGATCTACTGAGGATGCGATTAATACAGTGCTTTATATGGTTTTATCCCACTTGGAAACACAAGGGAATTATGTAAGATTGCTGTTTGCGGATTTTAGCTCTGCTTTCAATACCATCATACCTCCCAGATTAATAGCCAAACTTAAAGATCTAGACTTTCCAGATTCTATCTGTCTGTGGATTTTGGACTTTCTAACAAACCGTCCACAAAGGGTTAAACTGAATGACTACATCTCTACTGACAAGATACTCAGCACTGGCACTCCACAAGGCTGTGTCCTTAGTCCACTACTGTTCTCTATTTATTCATCGGATTGCACCAATAACCATCCCAGTAATAGGATTATCAAATTTGCAGACGATACAACACTAGTAGGACTTATTTCCGGGGAGGATGAGTC
This sequence comes from Intellagama lesueurii, assembly GCA_037013535.1. Lineage (NCBI taxonomy): Eukaryota > Metazoa > Chordata > Lepidosauria > Squamata > Agamidae > Intellagama > Intellagama lesueurii. Next base: position 346,208,537 of record JBAJHW010000001.1, on the reverse strand, counting down.
TGCGTATCGGGATGAGGTATTACAACTATCCTGTTGGTGTAAAAAAAACAATCTTCTATTTAACATCCAAAAAACCAAGGAAATTATAGTGGACTATAGGAAAAAAAGGGCAGACATTCGGCCACTGTATATAGATGGAGTCCGTGTGGAACAGGTGGTTGAATGTAAGTTTCTTGGGACCATCTTAACAAATGACCTGACTTGGAGTGCAAATACTGCTGCGTTAATTAAGAAGGCGCAACAACGGTTGTATTTTCTAAGGACTCTTAGAAAACAACAATTGTCTGTGAGTTTGTTAACCACCTTCTATCGGAGTTCGATTGAGAGCATATTATCCTACTGTCTCTGTGTATGGTTCGCGAGCTGCACAGTGGCAGAAAAAAAGGCAATTCAGAGGGTGATTAAGACGGCCCAGAACATCATTGGCTGTTCACTCCCCTCTTTGGAAGAATTGTATAAGAACAGATGTAAGAGGAAGATATCTAACATACTGAGTGACTCCTCTCGTCCGGGATATCAACTCTTTAAACTATTACCATCGAGAAGGAGATTCAGGGTATTGAAAGCAAGGACAAGCAGATTCAAGAACAGCTTTTACCCAAGTGCAGTACTGAGTTTAAATGCAGGGTCATAAGTGTCTGGTGGAAATTTAAATTGCGGAGAGTAACGGGGTATTTATATCTGTATGGAGAGTGTGGTGTATATTTTATTTTATTTTATTTATTTTTTATTTATTTTTTTTTTGTAGTGGTGTTGTCCAGTTTTTACCTTGGGAAGAGCACCTCATTTCGTTGCACCCACTTGTGAGTGTAATGACAAATAAATTTCTTATGTCTTATGTCTTATGAGAATCTTCCCCAGTTCCAGCTGTTTTTGTTGTTATGTGCTGTCGAATCACCCCCGACTTATGGCAACCCAACGAGTGAGTGAGCTCCGAACAACCTGTCCTCAACAGCCCTGCTCAGCTCTTGTAAACTCAAGACTGTCGCTTCCTTTAGGGAATCGATTGAACTTGCATTTGGTCTTCCCCTTTTCCTGTTGCTTTCAACCTTTCCCAACATTATTGTCTTTTCCAGACAACCCTGTCTTCCCAGGATGTGCCCAGCCTCAGTTTCATCATTTTTGCCTCCAGAGATAGTTGAGGCTTGATTTGATCTAGGACCTACTTGTTCATCTTTCTGGCAGCCCAGGGTATCCACTAAACTCTCCTCCAGCACCACATTTCAAACATCATTTTTTTTCCTGTCTGCTTTCTTCACTGTCCAGCCTTCACACCTGTACATAGTGGTCAGGAATACAAGATTGTGGATGAACTTGGTCTTGGTCTCTAGTGACACATCCTTACACTTGATGATCTTTTCTCATTCCTTCATTGCTGCCCTTGTATAATAATAATAATAATAATAACAACAACAACAACAACAACAACAACAACAACAACAATATTTATTTATATTGCACTCTATACCAGAGTGCATTCCAATAGTCAAAAACACTTAAAATACAACCATAACATAATTACAATGATAAAAACATACAGTAAGCAATTATCATTCAATAAGGCAATAAACAAACAATCAAAATAGCTATAATAACAATATAATAATTAAAGTACAGTAATTCTATCCCAGTAATTGCCTATTATGCAAGAAGAAGGAGTCCTCTGAAAGTTGTTTTTGATTAAGAGCTGTTTTGCTTTGCTGAAAAGAGCGGATTCACATAGCTTTATCTTTCTGGTGATTGCTATTACAGCTTGGGAAGGGCAGGTTGTTTGAAAATTTCAGCCAAGGAGGAGGCTGCTAGTTAGTTTGACCTTCTTCAGGATTTGACCTTCTCTAGCTGCCAACATGCCTTTGAAGCACCCCACTAGCTTACCTCTCTGGTCTCTGGCTTCCTGTTCTTCAAGATGGAAATCACCCCATTGATCATACCCAAGTGCAGGACACACAACAATGGGCTCAATTTACGGAAAGCCAGATTTTGGTTGAATATCAGGAAAAACTTCCCAATTGTTAGAGCAGTACAGCAATGGGACCAATGAGCTCAAAAGGTGGTGATTGTTCCAACATTGGAGGCATTAAAGAGAAATTTAGACAACCACGAGTCAGCTATCCTTTGATGTGTATTCCTGCATTGAGCAGAAGGTTGGACTCGATGGCCCTTCCAACTCCATGATTCTATGATTCTATGAAATTAACAAGACTTTACATTTGAATAAGGAGGTCCTGGATACCTCCCTGCAACAAACTCAGATATACCATTAATATAATAAAGTCCAGCGGTTCCCAACCTTGAGTCACCAGATATTCTTGGACTGCGACTCCCAGAAGACTTCATCAATAGCTGTGCTGGTAAGGCCTTATGGGAGTTGCAGTCCAAGAACATCTGGTGACCCAAGATTGGAAAGCACTGTAGTGGACCACCATGCAGGTGGAACATAATGGCAAGATTTCTGCCTGTGATTTCACTGGCCAAGTGTAGTAAGTACAGCTATTCTCAGCCTGGAGAGGTCCATGTTATAATTGTATGTCTGGCATGCAGATGTGAAAGATAAGGAGCATCTTAGAAAAGTCAGGTGGCAAAAGTAATTCAACAGTAATGTGGTTTGGAATATACAAGAATTCAAAGCAAGGCTGGTAACAGCTTACCATCCAAATACCTCTGCTTAAATCTATGGATCTTTGAGTTTCAGTTCTACTAATTTTTTCTTTTAAAAACTTTCAAATTCTTTCCAGTTTGTACAGATCCAATATGGACAACTCTGCACAATTTGGAAAATTGTTAAAAGAAATTATTTTTATAAGAAAATTGTTATAAGAAATGATAGCCCTTGAAAATACAGAGGAGGGGCAGGATCTGTTCTCGATCATTTCAGAATGCAGGACATGTAATAATGATCTCAAGCTACAGAAAGCCAGATTTTGGCTTGCTATCAAGAAAAACTTCTCAACTATTAGAGCAGTATGACAATGGAACCAATGACCCCAGGATGTGGTGAGCACTCCTCCAAAACTGGGAGCATTCAAGAGAAGATTGGACTGTCAGATCTGCTTTGACTTTTATTCCTGCATTGAGCATGGGGTTGGACTCGGTGGCCTTCTACGTCCATGATTCTGTGATTGGACTGTCCTTTCTATAGTAGCCCCCGAGCAAGATTCCTTGATCCATTGCTCTCTGACTTTCAAGATCTCTCTGATAATGCCAAGGTTTGCTTTTTAGTCCATGGGGAAAACAACCATGTCACTACTCATATTGCTTGCTTTTTACAAACTGCGATCCGAATTAGAGAGGCTATCTCCCAGGTATAGCCCATGTCTGTTTTAATCCCCCCCAATTTTAACATGATTTTAAAGGTTTCACCATATTCCATAGTTTTACCTCTGGTCTAAAGTATACTGTATTTTTTTTTAATGCCAATAAAGGTCTGTATGTATGTATGATTCTGTGATTTTATAAATGCAAACAAATTATCCCCATCCTTAACATCGAGTAGACATTGTCTAGGGGGGCGGGGTAGAAATCTAAAAATAAATAAATAAAATAAAATAAATAAATCCTCTATTGCTGGTTAATTGGGGGGGGTGTCTCTCAAATCCCTTTCCTGTGATTTGAGATCCCTTTAAGTTCACGTACTTGTGGAAACATCCCACAGGTTCAAGGAGGCAGTACATTGGGAATAATGATTGCACATATCAGTGATTTCAAACTAAGGCATGTGTGCCGTCTTCAGACAAATGTGTGAAAATGGACCAAAACAGCCTGGTTCGTCGGTTTTTCTGGTTTGGGATTTGGTTCATGTCTATCTCTAATCAGGACAGAAATAAACATGAGAAACAACAGTAGACTGCTCTGTGATTTTTCTAATGTAACTAATAGAAAGCAAAATTGTTTTATTTCAGTAGAATTAGTATTCATCACAAGCATATGGAGACATATTTATGCACCGGTGTGCAACTTAGGAACACATCAGCTATTTATTTGACAAATTAAAATTCTGAAATAATCCCTCCATCAGCAGTGAATGATTTCCATAGCAACATCATATATGGCCCATGCCAGAAGTATTTGGGAAAAATTACGTGTTTTCAGCTAGTTCGTTCCAGTAGTTGCTGTAGAAAGACAACAGATTTTTCTGTGTAAGCATTTTTTCTTTCTGTAATCAAGAACAGTAGCTAACAACCTTGCTCTCCTTTCTCCCCAGGAGTAATCATGGACTGGGAGGAAAATGATGATAGAAAGGACAGTGTGAATGCCCCCCAAATATAATGGTACACAATCAGAAGGGGAGGTAAATGTTGTGTTAGAGAGTATGGAGCTAGACAGATAGTCAGGAAGCTCATAGGCAGCTCTGCTCATGAGCAAATTATTTCAGAAATGGGTTGTCCTCTTCATGGTAGAAAGTTTCCCCACCTTGGTTAAATGAAGGAGGACCCCACTTCCGCCCTATCGTCTTTTTTTCATTAAAAAAAAAAGAAAGCTGAACTCATAATTGCACATTCTGTTCCTGTGGGAGAACTTTGTACACGTGGAGTCTCTGTGAACAGGAATAGAGTTTCTGCATGTTCACAATGGCTTTGTTGCCGCTGCCGTTGTTTTGGTATACTCAGCCACCCAGCCGCACCTACACAGGGCCCTTGTGACACACTGCTTAAACTGCAGTCTTGCCGTGAAGACTCTGCTCATGACCCGAGTTCAGTTCCGATAGATTCAGGTAGCCAGTTCAAGGTGAACTCAGCCTTCCATTCTTCCAAGGTTGGTAAACTGAGTACCAGCTCACTGGTGGGAGGGACAATGTGTAGCCTGCATAATTAGATTGTAATCTACCCAGGGAGTGCTGTCTTTCTTTCTTTCTTTCTTTCTTTCTTTCTTTCTTTCTTTCTTTCTTTCTTTATTTATTTATTTATTTATTTATTTACAAGATTTTTTTTAGCCGCGCCATTACCAGTGGTCTCTGAGCAGCGTGCAATATTAAAACTTCAAAAACATTAAAACAATTTAAAATAGGCAATATTATAATAATATCCTATATTAAAAACAGTCATTAAAACATTAATATTAATAAATCCTGCTGCTCATATGGCCAGCTAAAGAATACTATTTAATTAAAATGCTGGCTAAACAGAAAGGTCTTTCCCTGGCGCTGAAAAGCCAAAAGTGTCGGAGCCAGGCGGATCTCTATAGGGAGGGCGTTCCAAAGTTGGGGGGCAACAGCCGAGAAGGCCCTCTTTCGACATGCCATCCCCCTCACCTCTTTCAGGGATGGCACCTTCAGAAGGGCCTCCTGGCCTGATCTTAGAGGACAGGCAGGCTTTAAGCACTATGAGGTGGTATATAAGCAGTACACTTTGCTTTGCTTTACATAATCTTAGGATTAACATTTAGCTTCATTATAGCACTGATTTCTGTTCCGTTCCCACAAGCAGGAAGTGAGGAAGTACCCCTACGTCTAGTGTATAAAACTCCAATTCCCTCCTTTCTCTTCTCTCTCCTGCTTTGTTTCCCTTCTCCACTTCTGTCTACACATGTAAACACACACACACAGAGAGAGAGAGACAGAACAGGCAACTACATTTATTTCCAGAGGGGTGGGTATGTTAGTCTGGAACAGGGAGTCTTGTTAGCACCTTAAAGAACCATGTATTTTATCTGGCATGTGGTTGCATGAACTGCATCATATGATGATGTTGGCTGTGCTTGAACATGTTGCAAAACTCACTTTTGTTTTACTACACCACTGGGAGCCAACCAAGATGAAGCAAGTCTCTCCGTTTGGCATTTTCTCTCATTTAGATCTTGAGAATGTTCTCCTTCCGTCCTCTCCTTGCAACTTGCTGAGATTGTGGTGTGCCTTCTAACATGACAGCTTCTGTTGACTCTCAACTGGCCAATCCGTTTCAAATAGGGACATGTGCTAGCACCCAAATTTAGATTCGGAATTCGGAATTCAGAATTTGGAACGACAACCCACCAGATTCGGAATTTGGAATTTGGAACGACAACCCATCAGATTCAGAATTCAGAATTTTAAAAAATCAGAATTTCCAGAGATCTGGAACTCTGTTACAGTCAATATGAATACTATATAGTCATTATTTCCCCTTTTAAAAAAAATACACAAAGAGGCAAAATGTTTTTAAAGGATTTATCTGTGTCCTCTGACACCTACTCAGTGATGGAGCCAAATGAAAAGAGTGCACACCAACAGCCAGTAGTGCCTAGATATTAGGAAATGACACAACTGCTATTACTGCTGTTTGGGGTGGTATGAACACAGCTAATTTCTTCCTCCTCTGTGTGACTCCTCAGTGCTAGCCAGACCTTCTTCATGTGATAGAACGTTGGCTGGCATTGTCCTTCCTTGCTGCTGGTTAACATCCATTGCCCACTGTTTAATTCAGAGGTCCAAGAGGGACCGTATCTCCCACCTTGAGTCTTCTCAGTGTTTAAGACCATCAGAGAAAGTCCTCTTCTTGGTCCCATTGCCATCGCAGGCATGGCTGATAGGAACACAAAACATGGCCTTCTCTGTGGCAACTGCCAGACTGTGGAATGGTCTCCCTCAGGAAATCAGGCTGGCCCCCTCCCTTTTATCCTTCCACCAACAGCAGAAGACCCCACCTTTTCAGGCAGGCTTTGGTTGAGTTCCTGAATGCCTTTTTAAAGTTAAGATAGCATTTCATGTTTACTTCTTTTTAATTATTCAATTGCATTTTAATTAGCGTATAGTTTAATTGTTTTTAATGTTTAACTTGTTATGTTTTTAATTCTATTCTTTTTAAGATGGTGAGCTGCCTTGGGTCCCCTTATTGGGACAAAGTTGACCTATAAATAAACAAATAAAACAAGCAAACGAGAGGGTTGCTGGAAATGAGAGGGTTTGCTCCCACCAAGGTCTACCCGGATCACCCGTGCGAGTCAGGAGGTGAGGCTGAGGAGCTTGACGCTGAGGGAGGCCCGGAAGGAAAAAACAAGAAACCGGGCCTTCTCGGCGGTAGCTCCTTGCCTCTGGAATAACCTTCCTCCGGCGATTCGTGCGGCCCCTTCGCTGGGCACCTTTAAAAACCAATTAAAAACTTGGATGTTTACACAGGCCTTCCCTCCAGTGAACACTTGATTTCCTTTTCTTTTTATTTCTCTTTTCCTTTTCCTTTCTCCATCTTGAATTATTTGTCTATTGATGTTATATTTTATATTTTTATATATTTTTTATATTTTGTTATGTATGTTATGCGTGTTGGAAGCCGCCTAGAGTGGTCGTCTGACCAGATAGGCGGGGTAAAAATACAATAAATAAATAAAATAAATAATAAATAAGGTACTCCTTCTTCCGCAAGGAGGCAAACCTGTAGTGGAACGGATCCTTTACCTTGCTGGCCAGGGCCACCACTTCAGGCCAGAAACAATGGTATCATACCAACGAAGCCCAGGAGCATTGGGAGCATCCCCCATTATGTCAACCAAGCCATGGCACATTGGAGTCATCTAGCTAAGGATGGCTATCTCCCCACTAAGGACCTGCGTTGCCTTCTATATAATCTTTGAATGACATAGACCACTTGACCCATCATGCTCCACTCTTCTCTGCACAGAGGAGCAGCAACACCAATGGAAGTCTTCAGTGCCATGTCGTGCCTTTTGCTGCACCATCACTCTTTCAAGCAGGTATCAAGTGGAGTTCCATCCGGTTGCCACTTGCCACAGCCTGGTGCAGTGGCAATCCCAGTTTTTCTTGCCTCTTCTGCAACCTCTCACTGCCCTGAACACTGTGGTGAAAATGCCCTGCCACTCTTCTGGCCCACTCCGTTCTCTGAGATATGCCTAGGTCTCCCATACCCTGCCAAGTACCCCAATCTACTAGGCTGAGAGTGCAGACCATAAACCACACCCCTTTCATCTTCCTAGCCTGCAGTGCTGCCATGTTTGCCCCGTTGTCTGTGACAAAGAGACCTTGCCTTTCTGTTGCTAGGCTCCACTGCTGCAGCGTGTCCCTCAGAACTTCTCGAACGCTGTTAGCTGTGTGGCTGCCCTCCATCACAGCCACCTTCAACAGGGCCCACCTGTATCCTGTCCTTGTTTGTTGCCCTATGCTGGATGCCTCCACCTCCCACCCATGTCCTGTCAGGGAAAGACTCTGTAAGTATGTTTTGCACCCTGGCCAACTGCTGCTCTACCAGTTGCCTGACACCCCAATATAAATCTTGCCTCTAAGGTTCATTCAGGATAGCAATAGATAAAGGGGTACAAGTTCAGCCACAATCCCATGGAAACCAGGGTTCTCCACCAGAGAGAATGGCTGGTCATCCAGGGCTATCATCTTAACTAGGCATCGAGTAATTCTGGCATTTTTACATTTGTGGAAGGCCTTTTCCTACACCCCTTCAAGTTCCTCCAGCATAGCCCGGAGCTTCTTGAGATATGGGTTTGACATTTACTGCTGCCCACCTCTTGAAACCTGTCTATCTACCTCCCTGCTTCCCTGGCCTGGTGGCTCAACCTCTGCTCCCTGATGACTCTCAACCTTCACAATAAGGAAACCACTTGGCTCCACAGAACCCACTTCATTTGCCAGCAGCTATACCATGCGCAGAGTCTTTAGGTGGCTGGAGCATGCTACTATTGGACAGATGGCCCGAGTCCTACCCATACTTGAGCACCTTCTTGCAGTGCTCAGCCATGCAAGCATCTGTTGCACACTGTTGAAAATGTTTCCAGATTATTGACTTCTTGGGAGCGCCCTTTGTTGACTGCATGTTCCTAACGGGGATTGCTAACTTGTCATCATTACTAGTTCCAGCAACTGGTGAGACAAGTGCAGTTTGGAGGGGGAGGGGTGATTTCAGTGTCCCGTGCTTCTGAAACAGTGCCCACCTGCATCCCCTCCGTCTCCTCCTGCTGCACTTCAGATGTGTATGTACTTGAAGAAGAGTTCCCATCAACCACAATGCTGCTTTGCACAGGAGAAATTTGCTAGGAATGATCCATCAACTCCTTGAATATGATGGAGCTGCATTGTATAGATGTGGAAGGCAATGTCTGGTGCTCTTCATAAATCTCTTTCCCAACCACAAAAGCAGCAGCACTGCTGCTGCCCAGGCTGATAGTGTCAGTCTGCATGCTGATGTCATCCTTGTCTATCTCTGGCACATCAGCTCTTTGGGAGAAAAGTGCCTTCTTCACTATTTCTTTGGCCCCTTGCCCTGGCTGGATTGCATAAAGATGTCACTGAAACATGTCTGAGGTTCATTCATATTTGCTCCATCTTGAACTTGGGCTTTTCTCCCAACTCCTTGGCAGACATGCACACACGCTGTACTGCTGCCTGCTGCTGCTTCATAGTGTCAGTGCTGAACAAGGGAGCTGGGGGACAGATTATGTTGGGGAAGACACATAATAGCAGATGTGGGCTGTCTTTTTCCTCTCCTCCCTCTCCTCCCTCTCCTCTCAGTAGAAGCTGCTGCGGTGGATGCTGACAGCATTCATGCAGCCTTCTAAAACTGCTTACCTCTTCTACCACACCCACATTTCATACCCTACCCAAAGAAGAACAGTATCTAATTCTGCTACAGCAGAACACAAACTCTTCCAATGAAAATCACACCTATACAGAGAGAGAAAGAGAGAGAATCTAAGAATTTAATGCATCTGTCTATATATTCAAGAGAAAGGAGCAAATTTTTGAATGCCTCCTCCACTCTAAACATAAAATACATTGCCATGAAAAGGGAAATGCATATTCAGTTTGCTTGTGAATGTTAAAAAGATGTATCTCTTACCCTGAGCAGCAAAATATTCCTTCTCCACATGTTCCAACTTCCATGGGGCCAATCTGGCATGGCTCATCCCTGCACCAACCCTCAGCTGCTTCACACTCCTCAGGAGTATCTATGTCACTTTGAGCATTAGCTCCTGCAAGAGATGGAAAAGGGAAAATGTAAGCCATGTCTTGCATCTGGAATCATAGCCATTTGTCATTCTTTATTTTTCTGATGGTGTCACCTTCTTGGTGCTTTGCAGCAAACAAGAGGGTCTTCTGGCACTTTGAATAAGAAATTTCATTTGGCACAAGTTGTTGTATTGTTTGTTTTGTTTTGTTTTTTTGGCTACAGTTCAGGTTTAAGTCAAACTTGAACTCAAAACTTGCTAATTCTCAAGGTGCGCAAAACTGTTATTCTCTACTGCATTTTCAACAGCACCTAAATTCGGACTGACAGACCATTTTAATAACCTAGTAATATTAAATCATGGATAATCATCAGATCTCTCTCACACTAAAGGCTTTAGAAATAGTATGTTAACCCATCCACTTTAACTCCTGCACTGTAGAACTTGTAAAAAAAATGTTTTACAGTCTCACGTGTTGTGGACATTTACAAATTAGCTTCCATGCACCTATCATTTCTTTGTGTGTGTTTTTTCACCCCATCTGTCTTCATCTCCAGATCAACCACACCGTTGAAGTTGGGCTCAAAAATGTATGGGAAACATGGGCATAGTAAGTCAGCTTTCCATTAAAATAAAGTTGCGATCTTCAAATAACCTTCCTGGATCCTTATTTATTTTATTTATTTTATTTATTTAACTTATATGCTGCCCACACTACCCAAAGGTCTCTGGGCGGAGATTCTGAGATTCAACCATCCTAAACACCATGCAAAGGAAGATTATCCATGCCATCATTCAATCACTTGGAGAAAATCAACTGGATTTCATAATAAATAGTGCTCTCAAATGGTGTAATGAGAGAATGCTGGAGAAGGAAATATCCTTTGTCGCTAGTGACCCTAAAGAAAACAATAAATTCTATCAATGTTAAATATTGCTCTGAATTTTCTTCTCTGCATTGATGCAAGTCATACCTGGAGAAACCAATCCCATCCATGGAAGGACAAGAAATAAAAGACTGACGTTTTGCATCGTTGAAGCTTGATTGAACTCTCAGGAAAAATGGAGAGAGATTTAATGGATTATCAAGGTTCTATGTCATCAGAAAAAGCAGCCCACCTATTTATAGGATTCTGTGATGTACATACACTGAGGTTGTTTTCCATTAATATTCTTGATACACAGCCTGTGGTGGCAGGAACTGTTTGTACACTACACTGTAGGAAGACCTGATTAAGCTGTGGGAGGAAGGAAGGACAGTATGTTAATCTGACAACATAACTGATCATAGTTCTTTTGGTTTATAGCTAAAACAGTTAAAATGAACTATTAATTGTATCAAGGTGTGTCTGTCTATTTGTGGGAAGGGGCGGGAGGTGCCCTGTTTATCTCACCTGGGCCACAAGTTCCAGTTTCCGAAGGGGTTATGTCACAAGGTTCTGACATGCACCAGCTTTCAGCCTTCTCACATTCTTCCTTAGTATGTCTCCACTGAGATACCAAGAGAAAAATACTATGTGTGGTTTCCCTAAACATATTCCTCCACGTGGAAGGGTGTCATTTCGCAGTCCTTTCCTTGCAGAACTTTGCACTTCAAGAGGAAAAACCATTTTGATATCTCTACAGATTGATTATATAATTTTCAGAAGCAGACTTGAAACTTGGGCACTTAGAAATTCATTCGAACACCAAACCAACCAACCAACCAACCCAGATTTTAAGTTATAGATACAGTTGAGCAAACAGAACTGCTGGATAGTTCAGTGGCTTAGGTACCTGGCTGCAGAGCCAGAGGTTGGGAGTTCAGTTCCCCACTGTGCCTCCCTGATACTGGCTGGACTCAATGATCCATAGGGTTCTTTCCAGCTCTGCAGTTCTAAGATGATGATGATGATGAACTTTGTTTCCACAGAATGTGAATGGTGTCCCTTCAAGTATTATGCATAAAGCCACAGACTTGAAGGGTTCTGAGTCTTCTACAGACTTCTTCAACTAAGTAGATTTTCTTCACTAACCCTTACCTTATATCTGTAGGAAAAGATGAACAACACATTGTATAAGATGAACAGAATAGGGTCAAAGATAGTGGGGACACGTTCTGTGTCAGGAACACGTATCCTTAGAGAAGCCATTCCACTAGGAGGAGCCAAACTGTAGTTCCCAACGTCCACCACCTTTTCTCTAGATTGGGTGAGACCTACGTAGAAGGTGCATGACTGGGCAACTATGGGCAAGCTTCTGTCCCTAGGTTTCCAGTTACTCACTTATTTGAGCTTAAAACTCTTTAGCTGTGTACTTTGGTCCTTGCACACCAGCCTTGCTGGGTAGGACACCCAAAGAAGAAACAAAGCCCTTGTGGGGCACTTTATTTAGGCACTCTCACCCGTGCCCCCAAGGATCACACTTGGGTAAAATATGAAATATTTATTTTAAAAAAAGAAAAAGTTATAAAACAAAAGAAATAGAAAAAGATACAAAGTGTACTGGTTAAATGCCAAGCATCTAAGTAAATTAAGTAACCTCCTGTAAGACTTTTCCATAAAACAACAAAATGATTAACTAGCTAATAGTTTTACTACTTAATTACTAGGCTGTTCTAAGTAACCATGACTAAGTCTCCCAATCAGTCAACCAAGGCTGTAAACCTGTCGTCCATCTCCTTCTCCTTTTCCAGCTTACACTCACACACACACACCTACACTTAACCCCCCTTTCTATAACTTAAATTAAAGTCTCTGCTTTGTGATGGTATCCAATCAGCATACAGTCTTTTGTCCACAATTCCACGCCCAACGTGTAACTTTCCACAGCTCCATCTCTCGTTCCCAGGCCATTAGCAAGGATGTTGTGTTTATCAGTCCTGAGAGATGGCCTTGGCTCTTCTTCACAGCAACAGTTAGATCTCTGGCCAAGATGAAACACCTGCAAGTCCTGGGAAACAAGCACTACAAAACCCATATCCTCGCATTCTGCAAAGTTTGAGAAGATCAATGTGTTCTCGAAGGTTTTCACGGCCAGGATCCAATGGTTGTTGTAAGTTTTTCAGGCTGTTTGACCGTGTTCTGGAGATTTGAGAAGATCCATCCTTCAGAGGTTATGGTAATTGCCCACCAAAGATCGTGGCTTGATGGGAGACCACGTGTTTTCAACAGAGAAGGTTCCAGATTCAACCCCCAACATCTCTTCGTAATACTGAGAAAGACTCTTCTTTAAAACCCCAGTGAAGTGGACCAGGTTGACTAAATGTGTGATAGTCCTACATTTCAGTTATATTAATATGTCTGAAAGTTTCAGTTTTCGAGGTATGGCCTACCTGGAGAAACCAATAACATCCATTAAAGGGAAAGAAGAGAAGGAGTGGATCTCTGCATGCTTTAGCTTTGATGGAGATTTCAAATAGTACAACATGAGAGAGAGAGAGAGAAGTTTGAGACAGAGAATTGTGAACGTTCTGTCTCAACTAAAAGGCTGAATTGCTAACTGTTTATAACACTCTTCAGAAGGAAAAACTGTATATTAGTTTCCTGTTACAACATGTGATGGCTGAGATGTTCTTCAATTAAATGGAGTGAAGCAGGCAGAGAACAAACCCTCCAGTCCAGCACATATTGTATATTCAAATATCACTGCAATGGAACAGTTGACTTTATCTTTTTGAAGATTCTGTTACTGCATGTATTTCAGTCCCAAGGTTTAACCATTATGGGTCAAGTATGGAGCCATGGCTCAAAGACATTAAACGAAGTGAGCTGAAAAAGAAAATTCCTAGGGATTTAAGGAGAACCATGCTTTTTCAGATGAATTGCTTATCCAGTCCAGGGTCATCTTTCCTGGACTGGTCAACAAGATGCCTCCAGGAAACTCACAGGGCAGTTATGAAAAGAACACCTCCAGAGATATGGCTAAAAATATAATGAAGTGAAATATTGACTTCACATAGCAAGTTGTGAAAAATAGGACAGCCTTAACCAAGATATTCTGTTCATGAGGATAAAGCTGGTGGATTTCCTTCTTCAGATTAGTGAGATAATGTGCAAGAACCACACAGCAGGATACTCAGGTTGTGAGAAAGAGGAGTAACGAGCCAGAAGCATTGCTTATAATTAGAAATGGGTATGGACCACAAAAACAGCAGTTCATGGTTCGCCACTATTCATGAACCATGAACTTCCATGACCTTTCTTCTGAAATGAACTGTTTCATGGTTCATGTGATTCAGGACATCCATGAGCAGTAAGAAAGTCCCCCTCATGAGATGGCAAACTCTTACCATGATAAGCTCAAGTATGCACAACTGAAGTAAATAAGCTTGTTAGTGGCATAGGATAATCAACATCTGCCTCCAGCTACCTTCGTGTTTGCAAAACATGATGCAGCTTGTGCCCCCTTTGTTCATCTCTGAATCATGTGAGCATTGGAGCCACTCTAATGACACAAAATGGAGGACAGCAAATCAAAATGGCAGACAGACAGCTCCTCTAAAAATTGGGTTCAACACCCAAGCAAGCCACATTGAGGTATCTTTAGGGTATCTGTAAATAAGGTAGAACTCCCAGAATGATATTTGACCCTAAACACTGAACAAATCCATGTCTTATTGACATCGCTGCTTTGTATTACACCATGGTAAATAACAGTGCTGATCCAGCTGATTCTCTTTACAAAATATTCCAGTCTGCTCTGTCCCTGGGTCAAAACATTATAGATGCATTTCTGGGTCTCTAGTATAGTCCCAGAAATGGGGGAAAGAAAAAATAGTTATGACTCCTTGGGGGAGGGAAGATTTACAACACCCTCAGTGAGTGATCTACATTAAAAATTCACCTAAAACCTCACCTTGCACAATGACACACATGCTGAGTCCTATAGTTTAATAGAGCAAGTGCAATTATATGTGAGTAGAAGTGGGGAAGAATGACAATCCTCTTCTGCTGTGCATGCTTCTCTGAAGGCTGAAATGCTGCCTGCCCTTGATTCTGGAGTGGACTAAGCTTCGGCTGAAGCTGAACCCAGAAAAGATAGAGATCATAGAATCACAGATCATAGAACTGTGAAGTTGGAAGGGGCCTATAAGGTCATCAAGTCCAACCCCCTGCTCAATGCAGGAATACAATCAAAGCATATCTGCCAGGTGATTATCTAAGTTTTTCTTGAATGCCTCCAGCGTTGGGGCACTCAACAACACCCAAGGACACTGTTTCCATGGTCATACTGCTCTAACAGTTAGGAAGATTTTCCAGATATTCAACTGAAATCTGGCTTCCTTTAACTTGAGTCCATTGTTGTGTGTCCTGCACTCTGGGATGATGGAGAATAGATCCTCCCCTCCTCTGCCATTTCAAATATTTGAACAGATCTTGCCCTCTTCTGCCCTTTCAAATATTTGAAAACTGTTATCATAGTCTTCTTTTCTCAAGGCTAAACATGACCAATTATCTCAGTCTTTCCCCATAAGGCTTGGTTTCCAGCCCCGCTGATCATCCTTTTCGCCTTCCTCTGAACTTGGGTCCAATTTGTCAGCATCCTTCTTGAAGTGTGGTGTCCAGAACTGGACACAATCCTCAAGGTGAGGCCTAACCAGTGCTGAATCAAGGGGAATTAGGACCTCATGGGATTTCGAAGATATACTTCTGCAGAGTTTTGTTTGTTTTCTTTTAATATGTTTTATATGGTTTTCATCTTTTAGCTGTGTGTTTTATAATATTTTGTAAGCCGCCCAGAGTAGTGGCATGCTCACTAAATGGGCGGGTTATAAATCTGAAATAATAATAATAATAATAATGTAGTTGTCCCAGCCCAACTGGTTTGGACATGACCCCCCTCCTCCCCTTTTTTGTTACGTCTTGAGGTGGTGGTTAAAAAAGTGGAAGTTTAATTAATTGATAATTAAATTGATATAGAAAATTGATATATACATTTAAAAAAAATAAAAGAAGGGGTGATCAATCCCCGGGGGGGGGATTGATTGGCCTTATAAGTACATATATAGATTTATCTATGTACATGCATGTGTATCTGTATATGTGATTAGTTTAAATAAATAAATAAATAAATAAATAAATAAATAAATAAATAAATAAATAAATAAATAAATAAATAAATAAAGGGGGGAAGTAACTGTAAGGAACATTTGGAATTATAGCACAGTCGTTGGCTACCTTAAGAATTAGTACTTGGTTCCCTGGCAAGTAAGATTTATACAGCTAGCTAAAATGGCCCCTAAAAAATGGCAAGGGGGGGGGGAAGGAAAGCAGCCTGTTAAACATAAGCCCCCCGCCCCACATTCCCCACCAGTAATTTCTTCATCTGATGAGGAGGACTGGCCAGACTATAGCTCTATGTCGGAGAAGCTTAGCATACTGGAAAGCGAAAGGGCACAAACTTGAGGGGCCAGAGACTCTTCTTCAGTTTGGAGATCACACAGAGAATCCAAGGCTCATAAATTAGCAGAACTTAAGAGGATGGGGGACATCATGTTATCTCACATTGCCATTCTAGAAGGAGAACGGTCCAGGCCTTCAGGGGCCTCTTCAGTGGCAATCACTCCGGAGAGGTGACGAAGTGTATCCCCAGCAACAACCCAGAGTCAAAGCCGACCTCAGATGACATTAACATGTACACAGACCCAGAAGGACGAGGCTGATGGAAGAAATAGTGTCAGTCAGCCTGTGCAGAGGGAGGGAGGATTTTGTGGATCCTTTTCAGAGATTTCTAGGTAGAGAATCCACAAACGTGGTTTATCATTCTCTCCTTCTAAGGACACTCTGGGACCATGCAGCTTGCCCAAGGCTACCCAGGCTGGCTCTTCTCCCAAGAGGCACAGCGAGGAATCGAACTCCCAACTTCTAGCTCTACAGCCAGATACTTAAACCACTGAGCTATTCAGCCTGCAATGAATAACGATGTGCCATCAAGTCAATTCTGACTTATTGTGACCCTTTTCAGAGTTTTCTAGGTAGAGAATACTCAGATGTGGTTTACCATTCCTTTCTTCTGGGACTGTGAAGCTTGCCCAAGGCCACACAGGCTGGCTCTTCTGGGATGCACAGTGGGGAACTGAACTTCCAGCCTCTGGTTCTATAGCCAGATAGCCAGCTCATTGGGGGGTGGGGGGAACACAACTGAGGAATACTGCCTAGATATCTCTCTAATTATTTAAATGGAAAAGAAGCTAAATCCTTCTACAGCCAGAGAAACACGTGAATGCACTTATATACACATATTTCGGCAACATGCAATTTGTTTATTATGCAGGTTTAAAACAAAACAAAAAAACATACACCACAATGTAAAGTGAAATACAATCTTCATCTTATAGTAACCTTTTCCAGAGGCTGAATGACAGTAGATCAGTCTAAACCTTTAAATGGTCATTGTTGCTGAGATTGAGTAGACTTCTCTGCCTTTCTGCAAAATCTGGAGAGAGAAAATAAATATGTTTTATCTTGTAATTCTTTTTTTTTATTGACACAAAGAATCAAATGATACACAATGATGGTGGGTCAGCAGGGAACTTTGTTCAGCAAAAATCCATCTGTCCTGGAACTCATTGTTTAATTAATTAATTACAAAGTTAAATTCCAGCTTTCAATGGTTTTTTTTTAAAAAGTAAATACGTCTCAATACACAATTGAAATATCAAGCCATTATAAAGAAGCATGGCATTTAAAAAAAATAGTCTTAGAAAATAGTATCAAGATCATTTAGTGCTATAAAAATAATATGTTATGTACAATGGCTAAGCATCTGGGGAATGTTTCACAGGTGGATTTCCATCATCAAGAATCCAGTCCTGTGCTGGCAGTGCCACAAACAAGGGTAGGGACTGGGTGAATTGCAGTTCAGTCAAGTTGTGTCCTTGGCCAAAGAGAGAAAGGGGATGGCCAAAGGTGTTCCTTCTTTGAACCCTGAGACACAAGAAGGGAAAAGGATTGAGGAGATCAATGGATGGCTGCTAAGGATGATGATACGTTTTCATACAGAGCTTGTGACTAAAGGGTAGGTGGCTTGTATGACGTGGGTTGACATGGGTGGAATAGGTTTGGAGGGACCCTGGCTCCCGCATGGGTCTGTCTAATATAGAAGCCTTCTGTGGATTTTTATAAGTAGCTAGATGAAGTGTGGCCCCACTTTGCCTGAAAACCTGGTCAGCAAAGCCCTTTCTGTGGTTGTCATCAACTATATCTGGCAAGAGCAACAGAAGAAGGATACTCAGCAAAGATCATGAGGCCAATGTAAACACACATGATTCTTCAGGTAACACCACTTCAAGCCATGAAGGTCATCACCCATACTTTGACTTGTGCCTTGTCATGGAGCAGGAGTCACTACAGCTGTTGAAGAGCTAGTGAAACATACTCCTAGTGTGTCCGGTCAGAGTTAATAATGATGATCTGAATGTCATGACAGTAGCTTCTTATCCACATATTTCTGGGGCATTTAAGGATGAGTGGTTGGTTGTACACTTCTGCCTTCACCATTGGTACACCTCAAGATGTTCATAGTACACTCTGATTCCAGCCTACTGTTTTCTGGTTGTCTGTAGACATGGGATATTCGTATTCGTATCCCAAGAGAATATGAATATTGGCACCACAGGTGCCAGTGAAAACCAAACCATCTCCCCAGAACCTGCCAATCCACTTACTGCTCTCTGTGCTGCACTCGTGGCCATCATCAGTTGCATAGTCCCAAATGTGGAAGTAGTCCAGCTGGCTCTTCCCCGCCTCTCCACATAGCCAACCACCTAGCAGTTGAAGCATGGAGACTTGTCATCCACCTCCTCACCAGAGTGGTTGACTGTGTGGAGGGGCAGGGAAGCATCAGCTGGGCTACTTCCGTGATTGGCACTATGCAACTGACAACGGCCGCATGCGCCGCAAGAAGAGCAGTACGTGGACCGATGAGTTCTTGTGTGGGGGGGGGGTCAGTTTCTGCTGGCACCTGTGATGATATTTGTATTCGTATTCCTTGGGATATAAATACGAATACTGTATCCCATGTTTTCTGATTTATCTGTTTTCTGATTTATTTATATATAATCAATTCAGGATTGGCTTTAGAATTCTCAGTGGATTCAGGAAATAACAACCATACACATTCAAACAACTTAACCCTGACCTTCAATATATTAGAATTAGAGATGGATATGAATCAGAAAAATGGTGACTCATTTTGATTTGTGATTAATCAAGGTTGATGAAAAAATTTACAATTTTTTTCTGACAAATCAGTGAATCAACTTGTCAATTTATCTTTGACTTTTAAACCCTATAAAACAGCCTCCCAAGCACCTAGGGACAGCAATTTCACAGAGAAACTTTCCACACTCTCCTCTTCAATCCCTCCATGTTTGGTGAAGATTGGGTTTTGGGCATCTGAGTTATACACCCACAAAGTGGATCACCCCAGGAATGTGCCCTTTAGCAGCTGGCTTGGTGAAACCCAATCTTCACCAAACTGGGAGGGATTGGAGAGGAGAGTCAGAGGAAGCTTCCCTACAATTTTGATGTCTCTTGGTGCTTTGGCAGCCATTCTATAGCCAAAAACTGATGAATCAAAAATTGCTAAAAATGAATTGATTTGTTTTTCTTTTTTCAATTGATTTCAGTGCTGGGAGCCAGGCTTTGTTGAAAGTCTAAAACTCAACAAAACCTGGCTCCCAGCACTGAAAAATACAGCCTGAAAAAGGTCAACAAACTCTACCCAGCCACAAGGACCGGTGATCACTGCACACAAAAGACCAGCTAACGACACCCATAAATCACAGTGACAGATCATCTATCCCCCTTATCACAACAATACACCCACAACAAAAAACATGCTGATCACCATAATCACCCAATCTCCTGCAAAGGACAAAAGCTGATCCCACAGCTATAAATACTCAATGATCCAACGAACTGTGCCAGAGCACAGAGTTCTGACTCCTGTCCTCTGAAGATGCTGGCCACAGAGACAGGTGAAACGTTAGGAAGAAAAACCTTAAGAACACGGCCAAACAGCCCAGAAAACCCACAACAACCAAGAGATGTATACTAGCTGTAAAGATGCTTACCTGTTATATTTAAATCATTGAGAATATTTGACTACATAACTGACAGTCTCTTTTGACATTTTCTCACTGGAGGGATATCTTGAACTTCCGATCACTCTGAAAGGAGAAAGTTGGTCAATATCAAAACTTTTGAAATAAATCAACCCCTAGGAAAGCAAACATCATATCCATCAGTGGGGTGTGGTATGCTAATACAGTAGGATCATCTCATTCCAGTAAGCACCTCTTGCCTCTCCTCCAGACAATGTTGGAGATTTTTAATTAGGCTTGTCAAATGTGCTGCTATGTCAGATAGGTTTTGCAAGTGTAGCGCTATGTCACTTGCCAACTTTTTTTAAGAGGCAGGGAAGAGAGTGGTGTTAATGACAGAGGAGGGTGTGCAACCTATATCCCAGCAAGAACTGTGTGATTCTGAGGTCCAATGAGGACTCTCGCCCACCCCCCAATTGCTCAGGATAATTAAACATGAATGACGACAGTGATTTAACTGCCGTAGGAAACTTCAAACTGAGCTGAATCAATCCAGAACATTATATCCTCTGTTTGGTTGGAACAATCTGAGCTAAGCTTGGATAATTTCAAGCAAATCAATGATAAAATCAAAGTACTATAGAAAAATATTATTTGGTGATCTATTGCATGATGTTGCCGTACTTGATGGATATGATGGCCTTATAGGCCCCTTCGAACTTCATTGTTCTATTCTATTCTATTCTGTTGTTAATCCTATTTTGAGCTTCAGCAGCATACAAGTGCAAATTTGCCACTAAGACTAAAATGAAGAGAGAAGCACGATGTGTCTTCAGAGACAAGGAGGGGTACCAATACACATGTAGATTTAGAAAAGAGTGTGAAGCACTTGGCTATCTATTTCCCACTCAGCTACATAAATATGTTAAAATATGTAGGCCACTTTTTTTTGGCAGGGGAAAATTGAAGGAAGCAGATTGTAGTTATTTTGATTAGGGTGGTGAATCTTGGAGGAGTGTAAATCATACCAGTGCACCTCATTGTTCTTCTTATCTGCTCATGGATATTTTATTTTCCCTTCTGCAGACATCCCAGTAATCTGCACCATGGTGGCACAGAATTAAGAGGCACCCAGAGAAGAGATAGCTCCTGTTTTGGGGACCAAAGTCATCATTTGAAGAGGGACAGAGCAATCCAGTGGTGTTGCTTCATCTCCTCTTAAGTGCCTCCAGAATGCTCCTCATAATTATACTATTTCATGATCTAACACTGTTCTAGGCAAAATGGCAACCTCTCCTGACAGTAGCTGAGCAGTCATTGCAATAAGAAATATTGTAAGTACAAACCTAGTGTCTAATGCACTGGTCTGGCCTCCTTCTGAAGCGATTCCTATTTTTGTGATAATGCGAGTTTTCGATTTTCCTTTGTTAATGAAGCTATTGCTCTTTGAGTCTCTTCCATCCACAGAGCCACCATCCTTTCCACCTCCTCCATTGATGGAGCCACCATTCTTTCCACCTCCTCTGTTCATGGAGCCACCGTTCTTTCCACCTCCTCCTCCTCCGTTCATGGAGCCACCGTTCTTTCCACCTCCTCCGTTCATGGAGCCACCGTTCTTTCCACCTCCTCCGTTCATGGAGCCACCGTTCTTTCCACCTCCTCCATTGATTGAGCCACCGTTCTTTCCACCTCCTCCATTGATGGAGCCACCGTTCTTTCCACCTCCTCCATTCATGGAGCCACCGTTCTTTCCACCTCCTCCGTTCATGGAGCCACCGTTCTTTCCACTTTGTCCATTCAGGGAGCCCCTGTTTGTTCCACCTCCTGCATTCATGGAGCCACCCTTCTTTCCAGCATCTCTGTTAAGGAAAGAGATGGTACCTGCATTTGCATCAACAACAACTATGCAAAAATTGTCTTCTAAAATTCTCCACCCTTTTGGGCAGGGGCAGTGGAATTGGGAAGACACGAGCTCTGGATTTGTCCACTGGAAGGACAAAGCCTCCAACAATCTTTGGAAATCAATACTCACCATTAGCAATGGTTGTAGCATGGCTTTACTCTTCATCATCTAAAGTTCGTTTGTTTGCTTGCTTGTTTGTGTGGTTATTTGTTTGTTTGTGTGGTTGTTTGTGCGGTTGTTTGTGTGTTTGTTTGTGTGTTTGTTTGTGTGTTTGTTTGTTTGTTTGGTTGTTTGGTTGGTTGTTTGTTTGTTTGTTTGTTTGGTTGGTTGGTTGGTTGGTTGGTTGGTTGGTTGGTTGGTTTTAGCCTTCCGTACTGCTCTGCAAGTGACTATTGTATTCAATACCATTTTACTTCCTCTACAATGTTCTCTACCTAATGTCATGGTCCAGCATTGTGCTGTTGATGATAGTGAGACTCCCCAGTCCTGCTTCCTCTGGTGGATCCATACTCAGAGACAGCACCCACAGAAAATGGGGCAGGGAAGCCAGGGTGCTGCCTCAGAGTGGGTGCCCATTGGAGGAGGTGGGGCTGGGAAGCATGGAACACCTGTCTGGCCAAAAAAAAAAAAAAAAATCCCCAGCATGAAACGTCAAACTAGCGGTTCATGCCCATCTCTATTTCTATCCTTTACCCAAGGACTGTCATGAAATCACAACATAACTTTTAAAAAGGGACAAATAACATAATGGTCATAATCCTATTGCCATGTTGTACTCATAAAGAGGAAATCATGTAAGTCTTGGGGGGCACATTGCCACTCATTACTGTGGGGTTGGTTGCAGTCCTGGATGCACACCTCAAGCATGTGTTCAGGAACACAACCAGCACCTCATTAATGAGTGACAATTTGTTACGTCCCTTATAGGAGGATTCTGGTCAGTATGTAATCATCTTAATATCAAAAGGTTTTACTAACATTAAAATATCAATAATTCTATACAAAACTTTGATATCGTGTTCTCATTGAAAGGGTGGTTTCATTTTGAGTGCTCTTTGTTGGAAAGAGAGAGATCTTACGGCTGCCGGCAGCAATGAAGACCTGACCCACATGAACCCAGGCGCCCGTTCTGGCACGCATCTCTGCTGCAAGCGCCACCAAACTCGATACACTTTTCTGGAATATCCTCAGTGCAGCCATAAACTGGGGAGAGAAAATGGGGTTGGTTAATATAAGCCATGTCTTCATTCTGGCATTGCCTTTTTTTATTTCTTTACAAAAAGGGATATACTGGCTGAACTCATATGATGCAGGAGAAAGGATGTCATCAGAAGTGGAAAATCACAGCTGATTAATGGCGTCCTTTGTCGATTTTGGGGTGTACATAACTCAAGCTACAGGAAGGCAGATTTAGGCTGAATATCAGAAAGAACTTCATAACTGTATGACAATGGAACCAATGACCTCAAGAAGTGGTGAGCGTTCCAACACCAGAAGCATTGAAGAGAAAATTGGACCACCATCTGTCAGTTCTGCTTTGACTTGGATCCCTGCCTTGAGCAGGGGGTTGGACTCCATGGCCTTCGAGGCCCCTTCCAACTCAATTGTTCTGTGACTCTATGGTTCTATGTGTCAGGATCTAGTCTACACCACCCTGGAAGCTGCAGGATCAAGGCCAACCTGAACCTGGAGTGGCCCAGTGTTTGCAGGCTCAGGCCCTGGCCTGTGTAGCAGCTGCTGGGCCACTCATGAGGCTCACCTGGAGGTCTGGAGGGAAGGCCTATTTAAGGAGTGGTTCTCCCTCCCAGAACTTGCCTCAGCAATAAAGGTCTTCTTGTTGTGCTAACTGCCTTGTTGTTCATGAGTGCCAGAGTTCCTGCCTTGAGCAGGGGGTTGGACAACAGACTTCCAGGAGATGTTCTAATGATTATTGGATTCAGCTCTGCTCTCAGATACAGATAGCAGTGGACACAGGAAATGTATGATGGTATCAAGCAGGCTTTAGGTCAAAGACAGAAGAAATCTGCTCCTTTGAAGTCTGCTACAGGCATGATCATCCAGGACTGAGCACAGCAGATGGAACCCTGGGTGCAGTACTACTGTGAGCTATATTCTAGAGGGAATGTAGTAACTGAAGATGCATTAAATAACATTGAGTGCCTGCCTGTCTTGGAAGAGTTGGACAGCAAACCAACTTTAGCAGAAATAAAAATGGCCTTGGATTCCCTTGCCTCCGGCAAGGCACCTGAGAAGGATAACATCCCTGCTGAAGTGCTGTAAAGAGATCATCACCACTGAGCTGTATGAAATCTTGTCTTTGCTGGAGGGAAGGTGAAGTACCATGGGACATGAAGGATGTGTTGAGATTTTGATGTGAGTGTATTAAATATTAATGTTGTATAGTTAAATGTAAAATGGCTGATTTTACCTGAGTCATGTATAGATTGTAATCAGGTATGGACCAAGGTTTCAGTCTAAATGCTATGCAGCGGTGGTAGATGATGAAACCTTATGTAACTGAAGATGATGTAATGTATTCTTTGATTGGTCCCAGAACTGTACACAAGTCATGTGAAAATGGGACATTGTATCTGCTGTAAGTCAGATCACTTTTTCCTATGCTGTGTATTGTTTCATGTCACGTTATGCTGCCAGAGGAATGTCTATTCTCTAAGTATATATGTAAATAGACTAAGTTGATTTTACTCTCTTAGTGTCATAAGTATCTCTGCTAACCATTATCTCCTTACTCTGCTGATGTTATGAGAATACACGTTATAATCAAAATTCTCAACAGGGTGCAAACATACATTATGTAAGAACAAAGGCAACAGGGGTGACTGCAATAACTACCATGGCATTTCTCTCCTCAGTGTTGTAGAGAAGCTGCTTGCTTGTGTTGTGTGAAATAGGCTCCAGATGCTTGCAGACAGAGTCTATCCAGAGTCACACATTGGATTTTGAGCTAATACATCCACCATTGACATGGTATTTTCCCGCAGACAGTTGCAGGAGAAATGTAGAGAACAACGACAGCCACTCTTTGTGGCATTCATAGATCTTACAAAGGCCTTTGATTTGGTCAGCAGGGATGGTCTTTTTAAAAGACTTCCCAAGATTGGACGTTCTTGTGTTCCTGCCTCTGCGTTGTTGTTTAGTCTTTAAGTCGTGTCTGACTCTTCGTGACCCCATCGACCAGAACACGCCAGGGCCGCCTGTCTTCCACTGCCTCCTGGAGTTTGGTCAAATTCATGTTGGTAGCTTTGATGACACTGCCCAACTGTCTCGTCCTCTGTCGTCCCCTTCTACTCTTGCCTTCACTCTTTCCCAATCAGGGTCTTTTCAAGGGAGTCTTCTCTTCTCATGAGATGGCCAAAGTATTGGAGCCTCAGCTTCAGGATCTGTCCTTCCAATGAGCATGCAGGGTTGATTTCCTTCAGAAAAGATAGGTTTGTTCTCCTTGCAGTCCAGGGGACTCTCAAGAGTCTCCTCCAGCACCACAATTCAAAAACATCAATTCTTCCACAGTCAGCCTTCTTTATGGTCCAGCTCTCACTTCCATACATCACTACTGGAAAAACCATAGCTTTGACTATGCGGACCTTTGTCGGCAAGGTGATGTCTCTGCTTTTTAAGATGCTGTCTAGGTTTGTCATCGCTTTCCTCCCAAGAAGCAGGAGTCTTTTAATTTTGTGGCTGCTGTCATCATCTGCAGTGATCATGGAGCCCAAGAAGGTAAAATCTGTCACTGCCTCCATATATTCCCCTTCTATTTGCAAGGAGGTGATGGGATCAGTGGCCATGATCTTAGTTTTTTTTGATGTTGAGCTTCAGACCATTTTTTACGCTCTCCTCTTTCACCCTCATTAAGAGGTTCTTTAATTCCTCATCACTTTCAGGGTGGTATCATCTGCATATCTGAGGTTATTGATATTTCTTCCAGCAATCTTAATTCCGGCTTGGGATTCATCCAGTCCTGCCTTTTGCATGATGTATTCTGCATATAAGTTAAATAAGCAGGGGGACAATATACAGCCTTGTCGTACTCCTTTCCCAGTTTTGAACCAATCAGTTGTTCCATATCCAGTTCTAACTGTTGCTTCCTGTCCCACATATAGATTTCTCAGGAGATAGATAAGGTGGTCAGGCACTCCCATTTCTTTAAGAACTTGCCATAGTTTGCTGTGGTCCACACATCCAAAGGCTTTTGCGTAGTCAATGAAGCAGAAGTAGATGTTTTTCTGGAACTCTCTGGATTTCTCCATAATCCAACGCATGTTAGCAATTTGGTCTCTAGTTCCTCTGCCCCTTTGAAATCCAGCTTGTACTTCTGGGAGTTCTCGGTCCACATACTGCTGAAGCCTACCTTGTAGGATTTTGAGCATAACCTTGCTAGCATGTGAAATGAGTGCAATTGTATGGTAGTTGGAGCATTCTTTGGCACTGCCCTTCTTTGGGATTGGGATGTAGACTGATCTTTTCCAATCCTCTGGCCACTGATGAGTTTTCCAAACTTGTTGGCATATTGAGTGTAGCACCTTAACAGTGTCATCTTTTAAGATTTTAAATAGTTCAACTGGAATGCCATCACCTCCACTGGCCTTGTTGTTAGCCATGCTTTCTAAGGCCCACTTGACTTCATGCTCCAGGATGCCTGGCTCAAGGTCAGCAACCACACTATCTGGGTTGTCTGGGACATCCAGATCTTTCTGGTGTAATTCCTCTGTGTATTCTTGCCACCTCTTCTTGATGTCTTCTGCTTCTGTTAAATCCCTACCATTTTTGTCCTTTATCATGTCCATCTTTGCACAAAATGTTCCTTTCATATCTCCAATTTTTTTAAACAGATCTCTGGTTTTTCCCTATTATTTTCCTCTATTTCTTTGCACTGTTCATTTAAAAAGGCCCTCTTGTCTCTCCTTGCAATTCTTTGGAAGTCCGCATTCAATTTTCTGTAACTTTCCCTATCTCCCTTGCATTTTGTTTCCCTTCTCTTCTCTGCTATTTGTAAGGCCTCGTTGGACAGACACTTTGCTTTCTTGCATTTCCTTTTCTTTGGGATGGCTTTTGTTGCTGCCTCCTGTACAATGTTACGAGCCTCCATCCATAGTTCTTCAGGCACTCTGTCCACCAAATCGAGTTCCTTAAATCTGTTCTTCACTTCCACTGTGTATTCATAAGGGATTTGGTTTAGATTGTACCTGACTAGCCCAGTGGTTTTTTCTACTTTCTTCAGTTTAAGCTTGAATTTTGCTATAAGAAGCTGATGATCAGAGCTACAATCAGCTCCAGGTCTTGTTTTTGCTGACTGTATAGAGCTTCTCCATCTTTGGCTGCAGAGAACATAATCAATCTGATTTCGGTATTGCCAATCTGGTGATGTCCATGTGTAGAGTCGCCTCTTGTGTTGTTGGAAAAGTGTTTGTGATGACCAGCTTGTTCTCTTGACAAAACTCTATTAGCCTTTGCCCTGCTTCATTTTGAACTCCAAGGCCAAACTTACCTGTTGTTCCTTTTACCTCTTGACTCCCTACTTTAGCATTCCAATCACCTATAATGAGAAGAACATCTTTCTTTGGTGTCAGTTCTAGGAGGTGTTGTAAGTCTTCATAGAATTGGTCAATTTCAGCCTCTTCAGCATCGGTGGTTGGTGCATAAACTTGGATTACTGTGATGTTGAAAGGTCTGCCTTCGATTTGTATTGAAATCATTCTATCATTTTTGAGATTGTATCCCAGTACAGCTTTTCCCACTCTTTTGTTGACTATGAGGGCTACTCCATTTCTTCTACGGGATTCTTGACCACAATAGTAGATCTGATAATTGTCTGAATTGAATTCGCCCATTCCCGTCCATTTTAGTTCCCTGATGCCCAGCATGTCAATGTTTATTCTTGCCATCTTCTGTTTGACCACATCCAGCTTACCAAGGTCCATAGATCTTACATTCCAGGTTCCTATGCAGTATTTTTCTTTGCAGCATTGGACTTTATTTTCACTTCCAGGCACGTCCGCAGCTGAGCGTCCTTTCAGCTTTGGCCCAACCACTTCATTAGCTCTAGAGCTACTTGTACATGTCCTCCGCTCTTCCTCAGTAGCATGTTGGGCGCCTTTCGACCTGAGGGGCTCATCTTCCTGTGTCATATCTTTTAGCCTTTTGTTTCTGTTCATGGAGTTTTCTTGGCAAAGATACTGGAGTGGCTTGCCAGTTCCTGCTCCAGGTGGATCGCGTTGAGTCAGAACTCTCGACTATGGCCTGTCCGTCTTGGGTGTCCCTGCACGGCATAGCCCACAGCTTCTCTGAATTACTCAAGCCCCTTCGCCACGACAAGGCAGCAATCCGTGAAGGGCCTGCCTCTGCTTAGTCACAACCAACTGCACAGTGAGTGCTGTGGGACTTGGTACTCTGTGTGGTGGACTGGGTCCTGGTGCCCTTGCCTCTGGTGTGGGACTGCCTGGGATATCCTGCACTGTGACACTATGATTCTACGTGACTCTGAGTCATGGCAAAGTCACACACCCACACAAAGGAAGCCTTTAATCAGTGGGTTGTTTTTTCTGCTGATGATGACATCATTCCCCTTGAGTGACACAATTTCCGCTGTTGTATCAGGAGGACAGGGATGGCCCAAGGATTGCCACCGCCTGAGGTGGGAAGCAGAGTGCTCCAGAAAATGGCTGGTAGGGGCCTCTGCCACTGGCTTACCACAACATGTTTGTTTGTTTGTTTTATTTCTTGGCCATCTTTTTCCCAGTGATCGGACCCAAGGTGTCTCACAATGAGTAAAACAAGTTACACGAAAAATCCAACAAATTGCAAAGTTGAAAAACAATTAAACATAAAATAATTAAATATGCAGTACAGTAATCGTTAAAAATGTTATCTAGCATTGAGCTTGGTTTTATGTGTAGAGGTATTGATTATATTTTGATTATTTATTTATTTATTTATTTCTTACATTTTTATCCCGCCCATCTAGTCGTTTTGACTACTCTGGGCAGCGTACATCAGTGTACCAATAAACAATTAAAAATATCAGCAATATTCAAAAATGAAAATAATTAATCATTCAAGATGGAACTAAATCAAATTAAATCAACAAATCAAATCAAATAATGCCCGGGGGGAAGGCTTGCCTGAACAGCCATGTTTCTAATTGGCTTTTGAAAATGCCCAGCGAGGCGTTTTCAAAACATAGATTAATCTATGTGTTTGTATCTGGGTGCTTTATTTTGCTTTCATTATATTATTTTATATTGCTTGTGTCTCTTTTGATGTCAACCGCCAAAACAAAGGCCGCCCCACATAGAGCGCATTACAGTAATCCAAGCGGGATGTAACTAAGGCATGCATCACTGTATCCAATACAGACACCTCAAGGAATGGGTGAAACTGGCACACCAGTTTTAACTGTGTAAAAGCACTTCTAGCCACCACCAAAACCTGGGCATCCAGAATCAGGGATGAATCCAGGAGTATGCCTAAGTTGTGAACCTGAGTTTTCAGGGGGAGTGTAACCCCATCCAGTACTGGCTGTGTCCCTAATTCCTTGATCTGCCTCCCAACTGAACAGCAGCAACTCTGTCCGGTCTGGATTAAGCTTCACCCTGATATCAGGCACTGGTTTTAGAACCAAGACAGCTTCCTTTGAGTTAGATGGGAAGGAGAGATAGAGTTGTTTAAAATGCTTTAAATTGTGGTGCATACCTTACCTTCTGAAGCCAATACCATCCATGAAAGGCCAATGATGAAAGTGTGACAGATTTGCATCCTGAAGGTCGATGACAGTTTCAAGGAGGTGGTGAAGAGAAGCAGAGTTAACTTGTATGCTGTCAAGATTCTGTATCGTTTGAAAAGTTAAAATGCTCAACTATTTATAGTGCTGTGAGAAGTTCTTACACATGGGTGTTGATCTTCCTGATGCAATGTCTGTGATGGTAGAATCTTTTAGTGCAGTGCTTCTTAAGAAGACACAGTGAGCCAGAAAAAGGAACTAAGTTACAGTACGTTAACCTAAGGCTTCACTGGTTTAGGAACATGGCTTTGCTTCTCTTTCTTCATTGCATTCAATAATTTTGAAAGGACTGATTTATTGTTGTGTTCTTATTGGTCATAACGAGTACGTCCATGTCTCCATGGTATCTTCAGTGTCGGATAAATTATTTAACGTACTTGAGCGAATTATGCATTGTTGTAGCTATTTGTTGGCTTACTGCTAAGCAGGCCCCATCAGTCTCTTCCCCCAAAATAAACTGGAACAAAAAAGGCCACAGCTTTATTGATTATAGCAGAAGTTCCCCTGCCCTGGCATTAAGATTGGATCCAGTCTATCGAAAGACTTGACTGCCACCTGATGTAAGCCATTGTCCTCCCAGATCCCTCTGGGACAGAAACCCAGAATGGCAGACCCTTGGAGACCACACAAGAGTATGCCACTCCGAAGCTCCTGCCACCAGTAGCAAGGCCAAGATCCTGGCCCCCTGAGCTAGGACACTCCCTGACCCTGCTCCCTGGGCCCCTCAAGGGGTTCTGAATCAACCGTGACAGGCAGGTCACCACCTACTGTCTGTCATCCCCTGGATCCATGCCAATACTCCAAACCTCCAGTAAAGTTATGAGAAGAATAAAAGGAAAACAGTTACAAACCACAACCTTGCCTTCGAACAAACCCATTATGTACCCCAGTCAGAGTAAAAACCTATGCTAAGTCTAAGACAGGATTCTTGGAGAGGTGAATGCCACCATATGTGTGCTGGACTCTTGCCCTTCCTGGCTCATAAAAGCAGCCAGAGGAGGAATGGCTGATTGGGTACAGGGAGTAGTAAATGCCTCCTTGCAGCAGGGTAGGATCCCTGCGTGCTTAAAGGAGGCAGTAATAAGATTGAAGAAGCCCTCCCTGGATCCCAGTGTACTGGATAACTACCGGCCAGTCTCAAACATCCCATTGCTGGGCAAGGTACTAGAGCATGTGGTGGTTTCTTAGCTCCAGGGATTCCTGGAGGCAGTGGATTATCTAGACCCATTTCAATCTGGTTTCAGGCCTGGCTATGGGACAGAGACAGCTTTGGTCACCTTGGTGGATGACCTATGCTGGGAACTGGACGGGGGGGAGTGTGTCCCTGTTGGTTCTGCTGGACCTCTCAGCGGCTTTTGATAACATCAACCATGGTATCCTTCTGGGCACTCTCTCTGGGATGATACTCAGAAGCACTGTTTTACAGTGGCTCCAGTCCTTCCTGGAGGGGAGAACTCAGAAGATGGTGCTGGGTGACGACTCCTCAATGCACTGGCCTGTGACATTCCTCAGGGTTCTGCTTTGTCACCCATGCTTTTCAACATCTACATGAAACCACTGGGAGAGGTTGTCCAGAGTTTTGGGGTTCGGTGTCACCTGTATGCGGATGACACCCAACTCTGTCTCTCCTTTCCACCTAATTCCAGGGAAGCTGTCTTGACTCTAAACCAGTGCTTGGCATCAGTAATGGGCTGGATGAGGACAAACAAACTGAAACTTAATCCGGACAAGACAGAGGTGCTCCTGGTCAGTCAGAAGGCAGATGAGGGAATAGGGATACTACCTGTGCTGGATGGGGTTACACTCCCCCTGAAAACTCAAATCTGCAGCTTGGGTGTACTCCTGGATTCATCCCTAAGCTTGGATGCCCAGGTTTCAGCGGTGGCCAGGAGTGTATTTGCACAGCTAAAGCTGGTGCGCCAGCTGTGCCCGCTCCTTGAGATGTCAGATCTGGCTACAGTGACACATGCCATAGTTACATCCCATTTGTATTACTGTAACGTGCTCTATGTGTGACTGCCTTTGAAGACCATTCGGAAACTTCAGCTGGTACAAAACTCTGCAGCCAGACTACAGACTGGGAACATATTATGCACCTGTTACAAGAACTGCACTGGTTACCAGTCCATTTCCAGGCCCAATTCAAAGTGCTGGTCACTACCTATAAAGCCCTATACAGCTTGGGTCCAGGCTACCTGAAGGACCATATCTCCCTATATGTGCC
The DNA here is from genome assembly GCA_037013535.1 of Intellagama lesueurii. Lineage (NCBI taxonomy): Eukaryota > Metazoa > Chordata > Lepidosauria > Squamata > Agamidae > Intellagama > Intellagama lesueurii. The sequence continues at coordinate 346,176,706 of JBAJHW010000001.1, read as the reverse complement.
TTCTTGTCGATTAAGATCAGCAGAGGAGACCCTCCTCTCAGTGCCATTGCCAGTACAAGCATAGCTGATGGGGACATGGGAGAGGGCCTTCTCTGTGGCAGCTCCCAGGCTATGGAATGCTCTCCCTCAGGAGATCAGGATGGCCCCTTCCCTGTTATCCTTTCAAAAAAGCTAAAGACCCATCTCTTCAGGCAGGCTTTTAACAATTATAACTGAATCCCTGAACCCCATTTTAGCAGATAATTTTAATCTTTTTTATGTTTTCATTTTTTAAATCTTTTAATTGTATTTTAAATCATATATTGTTTAATTTATCTTTTACTATTTAACTTATTGTGTTTCTAAATTGTGTGAATTTTAATGTTGTGAGCCACTTTGAGTCCTTTGTTGGTTGAAATGCATATTAACAAAACTAGTAATAATAAGAAGAAGAACAAGGGTGGGTGAGGAGGGAGAATGTTTTCCAAGTGACACCGAGCACATTGGCTCTGTTTCTAAGCTGGGCCAGAGGACCTGAGTGGAAACACCACCTCTCAGGTCCACCAGCTAGCAGCCTGCCCCACCCTCAGGTTGTACTGGCCAATCCGAGCCTGCCAGCGCAATCATGGCAAGGGCGCCCGACTACCATTGTGGTGCAGCCACATGGGAATCACTGAATTGGAGACACCGGAGAATGGAAGAGGTTGGGTCGCTGCTCCAGCTGTGATGTGGGCCATCAGTAAGTCTAGGTCTGTCTTTTGGCTAATCTGCTTTTGTTAGAAACAAGAACAGAATCATAGAATTGTGGAGTAGAAAGGGACCGCATGGGTTATCAAGTCTAGCCCACTATTACAACATAAAAGCATTGTTTTCTTCTTACTGGTCCCTGTCGTCCTGGAGATGGCACTCTAGTAGAAAAGACTGGAAGGTTTCTGTGTTTGTTTATGGCTAAACAGGACTCCACAAAGTGTTCTAATGGAAAATGTAATTCACAAACTATGGGACATTAAGTGACGATACATTCTAAGACTCTGCTGTTCCTTCATTTTGTATATGAATAGACTTTGACCAAAATTTTACCGGTATCTGCATTAGATTTGTGTAAGTTGCCATAATTAATTGTCACTAATTGACAAGGAAGATGGACATGATAAAGGACAAAAATGGTAGGGACCTCACAGAAGCAGAAGACATCAAGAAGAGGTGGCAAGAATACACAGAAGAATTATACCAGAAAGATCTGGATGTCCCGGACAACCCAGAGAGTGTGGTTGCTGACCTTGAGCCAGACATCCTGGAGAGTGAAGTCAAGTGGGCCTTAGAAAACATGGCTAACAACAAGGCCAGTGGAGGTGATGGCATACCAGTCAAACTATTTAAAATCTTAAAAGTGGAAGACAGGAGGGCCTGGCGCGCTCTGGTCCACGGGGTCACGAAGAGTCGGACACGACTTAATGATTAAACAAAAACAAAAAAATTGAATAAGTGTCGGGAGGCATCTCAGTTGCACAATGAGGCATGTGCTGAGACACCTCAGCTAGCCTCGATTAGCCAGAGCATGTTACACAAAACTTATGTAAAAACACTGATAGAGTTCGCTGTTCCGTAAATACCAGTTACTAGCTCAACTTGTGGAAAACCAGTTGTTCAAGCCTGAAGAAACAAGGGTAAATATGTCTCCAAATTTATTAGTACATTTTCACTCACCTTTGTGATGTTAGCATGCCTCAATACTGCCTGCTTGCTCCTCCTGCCATGTACTTAGTTGTTTTTCCTGTTTGTTATTTTGAGGTTTTTTTTAAAGGTAGCCACATTACAATGCATGGGGGAGAGATATGCTGGACCCCCCCAGTGCTATGAAGCAACATACTTGTGAAAGAGAAGTTATTCAGAAGATATCTCTTGTCTGACTGATGGGAAGGGAATATGAGAACTTCCTTTAGTGGGTTAAGGCATCCAATTTTGATAACTGTTTTCTTCCTAAGAATTCGAGATTTGAAAAATAAAAGTGGGTGCAGAGAAAATTAAAGCAACATGTAGAGATCTTTGAGTATGTAACTCTTAGAAATTTGGGCTTGATTTCCTGAATAATCTGCTGCAGAGCCCCCCGCCCTCTACTAAACATGGTGGAAGTTACACTGGAGTAAACTTGCATAGGATTATTTTGCCCAAATTTGAACCAGTAACTCTGGTTTTCAGACCTTGTCTTAATCAGGCAGCTTGAGGCAAGTCACTATCTAATAACCAACAGGATGGTAGTAATAGTGAGGACGATGATGAGGATGTTGATAGGCAAAACTGATAGGGTTTTGCATCAGTTTCACCCAACCCTTAAACCAAATTGACCAGTTTTCAACCAAACTGTATGAGGTCCTAGCTGAAGCAAAATACTCAGATTCAGTTCCAAGGTGAAAAGAAATGAACCAAGGCAATTCAGATCTCTAAAATGAGTGGGGAAAAGTCATATTGTGGAGAAGGATTAAGTGAATATAATAGGGTGGTGTGATTGGGAGGGGAAGGAAGGGAGCTGCTTTTTGCTCACTGACAGCTGTAATGTGCAAATTGTTGGAATAATAACAACCTTACATGCAATATCAGCAGGAGGGGGATTCACAGCATAAGGTAATGGTCCTTTGCCACTAACCTAGCAAAGTTATTTTTCCCAGTTGAGGCAAGCCCTCTCCCCCTCTTCCTGTTTGTTTTCCTTGCTTCCATTCTTTTGTGTTAGTTCTCATCAGACTATTGACGACAGAGCAACAAGCATGGGAGACTCTTCCATGTGGTGGAGACTCCAATTTCTTTTTATTTTTATTTTCTGACTGTAACTGCAGTCTGTATAGTTTAATAAGGGTATTTCACATTTTTTCTACTTGAAATGTGTCTAGAGTGATTTATTATTACATGAGCGCTAGTCACTGCAGTGCAGAGACTTGAGCTATTGTCTCATGTTTCCCTACTTCTGAACTGGTCTTTATTTTCCCTGCCTCATACTCTGCTAACTACATAAGGAATACCTATAAGTCTTCCAACAAAAAACCGAACTTCATCACTCCTTCCAATCACAACGGCTATTTGACATATGATCAGGAGGAGTTGGTGAACAGCCAGAGACCAGGAGCTTGATTTAGAATTGACTTGATGGCATGTAATTATTTGTAATTATCTCTCTCCAACCTGACAAATGAAAGCCAGTGTAGTTTGGACTGAGACTAAGAAGCTTTGGGTTCAAAACCCCACGTGGCCATAGAAACTCACTGTGGGATAGCACACATACTTCAGATATCTCAGAAAATCCCATGAGGGTCACCATAACTTACGATGGCACATAAAATATGCACAACTTAGCAAATGAGAGAGAAAACCAATTTTTTCCACCACAAGAGAGTTTATTGAAACTGTGGTCCACTTTTCATTGTTTTAAATAAAATATCTGTGCAATAGGAGCTCTGTCTCATAATACCACTTTCTAAGGGCCAAGTGACAGAAAATCCACGTTTCTTAAGTGGAAGCCATTGTTGTTGCTGGAAGTGGTATATGTCTCTCTCCATCATTTCCCACCAAATCTGCAGAAAGATAGAAGAGTTCTCTTTTTTTATTCCTAGAGTTTTATTCTTGTTGGTTTTTTATGTACACAAAGAAATATAACAGGGTGGGAGGTTGTCTATATAACTCAATGCTTAACCAAATATTTATTTAATTTACATCTGAATGCCAAATAATGTCTTAGTTATTTATTAGCTTCCTTCCAAAGCTTAACAGTACCAATCCTAACCCTAGATGAAGCACTGTATGGTCTTTCAGACTTCAAGAACAGGAAGGAGAATAACAGCTTTTCAATTTTATTTCTTTAAAAGAACCCAAGGTGATAAGTGACTGACAGGTCCACCTTCTAACGCTAGGGTAAGTATTATGAGTGGCTTTCCGAACATTTTTTGTTGGCTGCCATGTTTCATGGCTTACAAATACTTAAACTGGCTTTCTAAGATTTCAGTTCGCCAGCCTCTGCATCCATACTTATGAACTTTTGCAGTCTTCTTGGCTGGAGAGGTCTATGCGATGTGTACTATGGCTGCACAAATTCCTCAAAATACTGTGAGGAAGGGAAGACGAAGATGGTCACTCTCCCCCATAAAAATATTCAGGACCTCTTTCCCATATAAAAAGTTGCACCTGCCCTTATTCCCCACCCAGTCTGAAACTCTGTAAGATTTTGTTTGGCCCTTAGGTCAACTCTGTACTGTCTTTCATTTTCAGAACATTAGCCTGCCAGGAAACTAAAGGGAAAATGAATACTTTCCTGGATACCTTCAAACTGAAAAGGGAGCACTTGCAAAATTGTCATCATCGTCATCCTGCCTGCACAAAATTTCTACTGAGACATTCAGAAAAAAAGTTAATCAGAAGACAAAAGTGAAACTGAGGTCCTTTATTTGCCCCAGTGAGTGAATTTTACACTGTTTCTTCTGATTTTCCCATCTGAATTTTCTTGGTTACATTTTCCACTTCATTTCTCCTGAGTGTTCAGGAACAAAGATGGGCACGAATCAGAAAAATGGTGATTCATTTTGATTTGGGATTCATCAAAGTCACTGAATCACGAATTACAAATTTACATTTTTTCTGACAAATCAATGAATCAATTTGTCAATTTTTTAAAATTAAAAATCCTATAAAATGCCCACCCAAGCACCTAGAGACACCAAATTTGCAGAGTCGATTCCCCTAACATTCCTCTACAAGGCCTGCCAGATTATCAAAGTTTGGTTTTCAGATGTCTGAGCTTTTCACCCACAAGAAGGGCACCACCAGAAAAGTTTCCCCCAGGCACCCAGAGACACCAAAATCATATAGAGGATTCTACGGACTCTCCTCTACAATCCTTCCAAGTTTGGTGATAATTGGGGTTCAGACATCTAAGTTAAACACCCATAAAGTGGGTCCCCCTAGAAAAGTCCCCTTTAGCAGCTAACTTGGGGAAGGCAGAAGTTGGAAGTGTGATTCCCCACTGTGTCTGCTGTGGGCAAAGTTGTCTTGAGTAGTCTTGGGCAAGCTGCACTGTATGAGGACACTCCCAGAATAAGAGAATGGTAAAACACTTCTGAGTACAGTAGGGCCCTCATATCTGTGGGATCAATATCCAAGGTTTCACTTCTCCATGGTCTGAAACCATTAGTATTAAAAGAAAAACCCCAGAAATACATATTCCCATGTTGTAATTACTGGGACTGGCTACTAGAGGGAGCACAGATACCATGCTATGTATAGGGTTGACTATTATTCATGGCGTTCACCATCCACAGGGATGATGAACTGATTCCCTTCAGATTTGAGGGTCCTACTGTAGTCTATACCTGGAGAACCCTGAAAGGGGCTGGCATAAGTCAGAATTGACTTGAGGGCACATGATGATGATTTTGCATTCATTGAATGGATCCTCTTATTGAGAGAAAAGCAGCCTATAAATAAAACAAATAATAAATAAATAAAAAATATTTCAAAAATTTAAAATGTGGGACATCAGTGGTTGGACACCATAAAACATGGAGAATGGTAATCTGAAAATGGGAAGAATTCTTGATTTGAGTTTCAGGAAGCTGAAAAAAGGAGAACATCTTACGCTAAGCAACATAAGGTTTTTTCCCCACATGATCCCAGGGAGGGGTAAGGTGTATTGCACTCAGGTTCAGATGTACAAAAGCCCTTCATAAGACTGCAGTCCTCTTCAGACTTTATCAGCTTCCCTGTGTAGGCATCGCCTAGATAGAGTAAAGGAATTAATTAATCTGTTCCATCATGCTGGTTCATTTGTTGCTTGTTCCTTAAATCGTCTTTCAATTGACATGCCATTGAGCAAATATTAACATGCAGCAATACCCTAGATAGTGCATGTTGGCTCATTGCTTACATCTTCCTTCAAGTGGAATACTCTTAATTAGAGATGGGGACAAATAAAAAAAATGGCGATTCATTTTGATCCATTATTCGTTGAGGTTAAAGGATCAACGAATATGAATATACGAATATTCATTGATGAATCAATCTGTCAATTCATCTGCAATTTAAATGGCTATAACACTGGCCCCCAATCACCTAGAGACACCAAATTTGCAGGAAAGCTTCCTCAAAAGCTTTTGTACAACTCCTGAAAGATTGGTGAACATTGGATCATGGACCCCCGAGTTATATAGTCACAAAGAGGACCCCACAGGAAAGCTCTCCCCAGGTACTTAGAGACTCCAGAATCACAATGGAGCTTTCTATGTCTTTCCCCAACATGCCTGCCAACTTTGGTGAAGATTGGATATCGGAACTCCGAGTTATTCACGTGCAAATTGGGTCCCCCCAGGAGAGTTTAACACACAGCACAGAAGCCCATTCTGCCTACTGGCCGCCAATCAGCTGATCAGAAGCCGATAGGCAGCCAGCCCCACACACAGCCAGCCACCCCAACAGCCTACCCCACACCCCCTTCTTTCCCTACCTTAGCCCCCACCCCACTCCGACCGACACCCCCTTACCTTAATAGCTGCTGCCGAGGTCTCCATCAGGCCTTCGCAGCCACGGCGTGTAAAAGGAGACTGGCTGCCCTTTGCAAAGATGGTGGCTGTGGCTTCATTTAGGGTAAGGAAGCTGCAGCTGCCATCTTTGCAAAGGGCAGCCTGGATTCCCTTAAGGCAGGCTAAGGGAATCCAGGCTGTCCTTTGCAAAGATGGCAGCTGCAGCTTCCCTACCATAAATGAAGCTGCAGCTGCCATCTTTGCAAAGGGCAGCCAGTCTCCATTTTTACATGCGTGGCTCCGAGGCCAGAAGACCTCGGCAGCAGCTATTAAGGTAAGAGGGTGTCGGTGGGGGTGGGGTGAGGTGGCGTGGGGCCTAAGGTAGGGAAAGGAAGGGGTGGGGTAGGCAGTGGTATTGGGTGGCTGTGTGGGGTGGTGGCTGCCTTTCTGCTGCCGATCAGCTGATTGGCCGCCGGTAGGCAAAATGGTGGGTTTTTTTTTAAAATACGAAGGACGAATAAAAATGGGTAAATATTCATCCCTTTGTATTTGTGGGGGTCTCTGGAACCCACAAATACGGATCGATGAATATTTAACGAATCGGCTATATTCATCGGGAAAAGCGATCCATTTTTATATTTATCCCCATCTCTACTCTTAATCTTTTAACAGCTCAAATCCTGTTGGTGAAACTTACCATATATAAAGCCGATTTTATCAGCAGACATGGCAATTATTCAGAAACTTAACATTTCTGACATCTCTCTTTAAGGTCCCTAAACTCTCATGTTATCACAGTCATCATCGGGAAGCCGTGGGAGCCACAGGATGGGAGCAGGAAGTCTTTAACTACCAAAATCACTGCCTCTGGTAAAAGTATGCTGACAGTGGTGAATTTCAGTAATTAAAGACAACTCCCATAGCTCCCACAACTCTCCCACAATGGAAGGGATTACGTGGGAGCCTCAAGAGCCTCAGGACAGAAGTAAAAAATGTTTCATGTATTCTCGAAGGCTTTCACAGCCGGGATCCAATGGTTGTTGTAGGTTTTTCGAGCTGTCTGGCCGTGTTCGTGAGGTTTTTTTTCCTAACATTTCGCCAGTCTCTGTGGCTGGCATCTTCAGAGGACAGGAGTCAGACCAGAGCACAGACAGAGTTCTGACTCCTGTCCTCTGAAGATGCCAGTCACAGAGACTGGCGAAAGGTTAGGAAGAAAAACCTCAAGAACATGGCCAGACAGCTCGGAAAACCTACAACAACCATAAAAAAATGTTTATTTTTCAAAACTCCAGCCAGCCGATGGCAATCAGTTTTTCACAATGTAAGTTACATCACCTGGATTTCAGCCAACAAACAATAATAATATTCACTATTATATGGGGAGTTTTATATATAAATATCTTAAATACAATACTCTTATTAACTCTTTAAGGGTTATAATACATTTTGATTATCATATAATCATAGAATAATGGAGTTGGAAGGGGTGTATAAGTCCATTGAATCTCCTTGGCTTGATGCAGGAATGAAGTTGACTGTTAAAATCTCCATGAAGCTTACAGAATTTTAGTCAAAGAAGAGCCAGTAACTCAAACATGACACTGTTGAAATTTAGTAGACTTCACTGCTTCCATTTCTTTTCTCTCAAGCATTCAAATCCCAGTTAATATACTCTGTTTTACATTCATCTGTCACTCTGTATTTCATGAAATACAAACCTATGTGCCAAAGCAGTGATTTAATGGAATCATTCATAATTTTTCCACATCCTCAGTCACATTTATTATGGACAGCAAATTTGCTTTCTAGGCTGGATTTTGCCTTCATGACAGGAGATGCAGACCCCCAAATGAGAGGACCACCAGTTCTTGTCCAAAGCAATAATGCTATTCACGAAAATCCTGTTAGCAAATACAGAGCACCAGAGCTCCACCACAAGAGCACATCATGTTCTCCGGCGATCTGTGTTCCATAATTACAGAAACTGGAGATCAGACCATGGAAAATAACAGGGATTTCCACTTATGAAAAGGATTAAGAGATTCCCCCTTTTCCAGGAAACAGTTTTATTTTTAAATGTATGCCTTACCTGGGGAAGCCAAGAGCATTAATAAAAATATAGCAATGAAGATGCTGCCAGACTGCATGTCTTAAGCTTGGTTGGGATCTCAAGCAGGAGACTGAGAAAACAAACAGGCCACTGTGCAGTTCTGGCATCATCCCCAAATCTAGGAGTGCACCTATTTATTAGTCTCAGTGATTTATTTGCAGTTCAGCCGAGTTCCTTCATATTCCCGATTCAGTCCATGTGCTGGCAGAAATCGTTGGTCCCTTGCTGCTCAACAAGTCGTGGTGTTCTAGAGAGAAGAAACAAAGCACCTCATAGGAGCTTGATAATGTCCAGGGTTCACTGGATTGGAAACAATTCTTTACTTGTGGCCCCAACTACAATGGATTGACTTAATGGGATATATATAAAAGTCTTGATCAGAGATGGGCATGAACCCAAAAATGAACCAGGAAGGTTGTGGAAAATTGCTGGTTTGTTGGTTCAGGTCGATTCAGGTTCATCGAACCCGGAGAGCCTGAAATGACAGGAACCACAAATGTTTTTATTTTATTTTATTTATTTTATTTTATTAGATTTATACCCCGCCCATCTAGACAGATAGTCTACTCTGGGCGGCATTACAAAATTTAAAAACAATAGAAACCATGAACATGCAAAATCCAAGATGTAAAAATGTAAATATTAAAATACAGCAGGAGGGAAAGCCTGCCTAAATAGTCATGTCTTAAGTTTATTTCTAAAGACACCCAGAGAGGGAGCCAGGCGGATCTCTACGGGCAAGTTGTTCCAGAGGCGAGGGGCCACTGCCGAGAAGGCCCGGTTCCTCGTTCTTTCCTTCCGGGCCTCCCTCGGCATTAGGCCCCTCAATCGCCCGGCCTGGCTAGAACGAGTGTCTCTGGCAGAACTGGGTGGGAGAAGGCGCTCTGCCAGATATCGAGGTCCTAAACCGTTTAGGGCTTTATAAGTAATCGTAAGAACTTTGAAATCAACGCGGAAATGAATGGGCAACCAATGCAAGGCGGCCAACGTGGGGGAAATATGTTGGTGCCTCTTCACCCCAGTTAGAAGTCTGGCCGCGGCATTTTGTACCATCTGAAGTTTCCGTGTCAATCTCAAAGGCAGCCCCACGTAGAGCACATTACAGTAGTCTAATCTTGAGACTACGAGCGCATGGACCAAAGTGGTGAGTGCCCCCACATCAAGATAGGGACGCAGCTGGGCAATCCGCCAAAGGTGGAAATGTGCGGAATGGACCACTGACGACACTTGGGTCTCCATGGTGAACACCAGGTCCAGATGTACACCCAAGCTGTGAACCTCACTCTTGGTGGTAAGAGTCACCCCCCCAAAAGAGAGGGAGTTTCCCAGACCACTGATGTCTGGGGCGCCCACCCGAAGAACCTCCGTCTTGTCCGGATTCAGCCTTAGTCCGTTCTCCTGCATCCATTGCTGAACAGCCCCCAGGCAGCGCTCAAGGGACGAGACAGCATTCACTGTTGTTGGAAAGAAGGAGATGTAGAGCTGAGTATCATCAGCGTACTGATGACACGAAGCCCCACATCCCCTGATGACCCCTCCCAGCGGCCTCATATAGATGTTAAACAGCATTGGAGAGATAATCGAGCCCTGCGGGACCCCACAATTGAGGCTCCACGGGGCCGAGAAACTCTCTCCAATCTGCACTCTCTGGGGACGGTCCTCCAAGAAGGAACGGAGCCAGGCCAAAGCCAGGCCACCGATTCCCAACTCGGAGAGCCTCCCCAGGAGGATACCGTGGTCGACGGTATCAAAGGCAGCTGAGATATTGAGGAGGACCAGCAGAGACATTTTGCCCCTGTCGGCCTCCCTCAGCAGGTCATCAAACAGGGTGACCAATGCTGTTTCAGTGCCATGGCGCGGCCTGAAGCCCGACTGGAATGGATCCAGGGCATTGGTTTCATCCAGAAGAGCCTGTAGCTGATCGGCCACCACCCTCTCAACTACCTTGCTAAGGAAAGAAACATTGGCGACAGGCCTATAATTACCAATATCGTCCGCCGCCAAGCTCGGTTTCTTCCTAATGGGCCTAATGAGTTTTAGAGTTTTCCCAAACGTCTGGGTTTGTTTCCGCCCATCCCTGCAGCCCAGCACGGTCTCCTTCTCGCTCCCCCCTGCCCCTTTCCTCTGCCCCTGTCAGCTCTCCATCTTTCGCTGCCTCAGCCTCCTCAACTACCTCCACCGCGATCATGAGAGGCAGCTCACTCGGCTCTCACCGGCTGGGCTGCCTCCCCTCCCCCCCAAAAATTAAAAAGCCCTTTCTTTCCTTTTTTCTTTCCTTTTTTTGAGGGGGGGGGGTCAGTCTGGCCTGCAGGAGCTGGACAGGCTCCCTCTGAAGGTGGTGGGGGTGGTGGCTGCAGCACCAAAAGACAGCGGGGCAACAAAGGCAGTGGGAAGGAGGGAGGGGGCAGTGGGAAGGAGTTGGGGGTAGTTTTATTTTAAAAGGTTCGAACTTTTAAAAACATGAACCGGTTCATGGTTCTTTTTTTTTTAAAGGTTCAGATGTTTGGTGGATTGTGGAACCATGAACCACCATGAGCCATGATGTTTTAGAGTCCTGATTTACTGGAGCTTCATGACACTGTGGTTGCATTGCAGTACTATAGTGAAAACTCTGCTCATGACCTGCATGCGATCCCAGTAGATTCAGGTAGTCGGCTCTGGGATGATTCAGCCTTCCATCCTTCGGAGGCTGATCAACGGAGTACTCCACTGGTGTGTGGGGTCAATGTGTAGCCTGCATAATGACATTGTCAACCACCAAGAGAATGTGTCAAGTGCTATGGGGCGGTATATAGGCAGCACACTTTGCTTTTGCTTCATCCTTCAGCAGTCAATGCAATGGTTCTGTTCTTCAGTACGAGTCAGGACTAGCAACAGGATGCTGGACATCTCTTTTTAAAACATTTCTTTTTCTTATGGTTTATTCTTTATTTCCTACTTCAAACTTGGAATCCACTCACCTCCTCCTTTTTTATCTGGGGGGAAAAGTTAATTTTTAATAGGGACTCAGCTGTGGGACTTGGGACTCTGGACTCAGTAGGACTCGGGACTTGTTACCAAAGTCTCAAACTCTTACTTGGGACTCAGACTCAAAGACATGCCAACATCACTGGTGATTTAGTGCATGCATGTGAGCGCATGCTGTAGGCAAAAGCAGTATGAATGAGCATGACTGAGTCCTGAGCTGAATGTGCCAGATTTTTTAAGAATTGTATTTTGATCTTCAGAATCAACTTGACAGCTCATAAAGTATGCACAACTTAGTATATGAGATAAAGCCAATTCTACCACAGCAAAAGAGTCACAAAGAAACAACTCCAGTCATATATTCCATTATTTATTGAAACAGTGGTCCAGTTTTCCTTGTTTTTAATAAAATATCTGTGAAATAAGATCTCCATCTCATTATACCATTCCTAAGTGTCAAGTGACAGAAAATCCACGTTCTTGATGTTGAAGCTACTGTTGTTGCTGAATTGAAATATGTCTCTTTCCTTCATTTTCCAGTTCATCTGCGGAAAGACATATATATTTTTTACTCCAAGAGTTTTCCTTGTCTTCTTTTTATGTACGTGAAGAGATATAACAGGGAAGAGAGTTGTCTATAAATAACTCAAGACTTTATCTTGTTGTGGGACAAGGCCATGGTCCTTTCATATGACACGATGTTTACTGCTTATGAACACTAAAGCTGGTTTTCAGAGAGTACAGTTAAGCAAAGCAAGCAAAGCGTGCTGCTTATATACCGCCCCATAGTGCTTCAAGCACTCTCTGGGCGGTTTACAAGTTAATTATGCAGGCTACACATTGCCCCCCCCCCCCCCCGAGACCTGGGTACTCATTTTACTGACCTCGGAGGGATAGAAAGCTGAGTCAACCTTGAGCCGGCTACCTGGGATTGAACCCCGGGTTGTGAGCACAGTTTTGGCTGCAGTACAGCAGTTTAACCACTGCGCCACGAGTTCCCTCATCTATGCACCTCCTCAAGAACGTTTGCAGCCTTCTTGGCTGGAGAGGTCTCTGTGATGTGGACTGTGTTCGTACTAGTTCCTCAAAATACTGTGAGGAAGAGGGAGATGGTCAATCTCCCCCATAAAAAATTATAGAGAACCTCTTTCCTGTATAAAAAGCTGTGCCTGCCCTTATTCGCCACCCAGTCTGAAACTCTATAAGATTTTGTTTGGCCCTGAGGTCAACTCTGGACTGTCTTTCATTTTCAGAACACTGGCCAGCCAGGAAAAGAAAGGGAAAAAGAATACTTTCCTGGAAACCTTCGAAATGAAAAGGGAGCTCTTGCAAAATCACCATCATCATGATCAGCATTCCTGCACAAAATGTCTACTGAGACATTCAGAAAAAGGTTAATCAGAACACAAAAGTGAAACTGAGGTCCTTCATTTGCCCCAGTGGGAGAATTTTACATGGTTCCTTCTGATTCTCCCATCTGAATTTTCGTGCTTTCATTTTCCTGCCCATTTCCCCAGAGTGTTTAGGATCCAGATTCCTGGAATAGGCAGCTATATGTCTTTCTATCTTGTTCTTCAGGCCAAAGACTGCTGAATATTTGGGAATATACTGAGCCTTAACTAGAGGGCTTTGTGGCTCAGGTAGCTGACTGAGGAGCCAGACGTTGGGAGCGCCATTCCCCACAGTGCCTGCTGTGAGTAGGTTGCCCCTGTGTGGGGCAAGCTGCACAGTCCTAGGATACTCCCAGAAGAAGGAAATGGTAAACCTGAGTGTAGTAGGGGCCCAATATCCAATGGATCATTGCCCACCCAATCCCGGAATAAAGACGCGAGACAATAGTATGGATTAAATACGGGCCACACTTTATTAAATCAAAACCAATTGTATATCGCTGACCTCATCAAATGAGGGGGCCTGCGGTAGTGCGGAAACAGGTAAGGCAGGGTATCCAAAATACCCCTAGATCAGTCAATGGGCGAGTCCCAGGCCCCAGGTTCCAGTGGTCTTGAAGACAGCAGGAACCCGGCCGGCCTCTAATAAACACCCCAGACCTCCAGACATCTTTACTTGATGACTGTTGGTCCGGAAGTGGCCCAGCGCATCTTCCCACCACCGGCCCTGTAATCGCACGATCCGCAGAGCTGGGAGGTTGGATGCGCTGTTGGCTTACCTGAGTTACCAATGGGACACACTGAGACAACCTGTTTTTCCACACTACCCGCCAGTGTGACCGAAAGAAACCACCACTCAATTGCCAACAAACCCTTCTCTAGTGTGGGATAGGCGAAAAAGCCCCCCATCCAATGGCCAATCGGGATGAAGGTCAAAAATTCCTATCCGGCCCCTGAAAGGCGACCAAAATTCACACTAGAAATAGGGCGGGCGGGTGGGTGCCCGAACGAGAAAGAGGGCGGAATGGGGGTGAGCATTTCCTTAAATAGCCGCTCACCCTCCCTCCTTACCACGTGACCCGCAGTGATCTCACGTCCACCGGGACGGGCAGGCAAAGACCAGCCACGCAGTTCCAGGACATTAAAACGTCCGTCCTGCGGCTGGAACCTTATCCATGGTTTCACTTCTCCTCAGTCCTACTATACTCTCTGAGCAGGATGGCCAAAAGTCAGAATTGACTTCACGGCTCATGATGATGATGATGATGATGATGATAAAAAGGGTTAACTGAGGCTGATTTGCATTCATTGAACAACTATTGAGCCATGGAAATATTTCAAACTTTTGAAATGTTGAACATCAGTGGTTGGACACCTAAAAACATGGAGAATGGAGTTATGGAAACAGGAAGACATTCTTGATTTGAATTTCAGAGAGGTGAGAAAAGGATAACATCTTACGCTGAGCAACATAAGGTTCCTGCGCCACATGTTCCCATTTTAGAGGAAGTGCACTTAGGATCAGATGTACAGATGCCCTTCATGAAATGGCACGTTTCAGGACTTGACGGTGCTATCCCGATGTAGGCATCTCCTAGATAAGGTAAAGGAATTAATTAAGTTGTTCCTTCTTGCTGGCTCATTTGTTGCGTGTTCCTCAAATCTTCTTTCAATTAACATGCCATTTAGCAAATATTTACAGGCAGGCATGCCCTAGATAGTGCAAAGATTTCAGTTAAGGTATTGTTTTATTTTAATGCATTATTTCATGTTGGCCCACTGCTTACATCAAATGAAATACCATTAATCATTTAACAGCTCAGATCCTAGTGCAGTAACCTACTTCATGTAAGGCTGATGATATCAGTAGTAGTCATGACTTTTCAGAAATTAAATATTTCTGCCTCTCTCCTTGAAATCCCCAAACTCTCGTGTTATCCCTGTCATCATCAGGAAGTCGTGGGAGCCACAGGATGGGAGCAGGAAGTCTTTAATTATCAAGATCGCTGCCTCTATGAAAGGTATTCTGGCAGTCGTGAATTTCAGTAATTAAAGACTTCTCTCTCCTCTATCATAGCTCCCACAACTCTCCCACAATGAAAGGGACTATGCGGGAGCCTCAAGAGCCATAGGACAATAGTCAGAAATGTTTATTTTCCAAAACTTGCTCCTGCTCATGGGAACATCAATCTGACACAATGTAAGTTACATCACCAGGATTTCAGCCAACAAACAATAATAATATTCACTACTATATGGAGAGTTTTGTTTATCAACATCTTAAATATAATACTCTTATTAACTCTATAAGGGTTATAATACCCATGTTCTGACAATGTAGTTGTCGTAAAGCTTACAGAAATATATAATCAAGGACAGCCAGCAAATCATGCATAGCACTGTTAAAACTTGATAGATTCCTCTACATCCATTTAATTTCTGTCCAGCCTTAAAACCCCTGTTAATATACTCTGTTTTGCATTCATCTGTCTGTTTAGAGAATTTCTTTACAAGAAATACTCTGTATTTCGTGTAATACAAACCTATGTGCCAAAGTAGAGATTTTGTGAAATTATTTTTGATTTTTCCACATCCTCAGTCACATTTCTGAGGGACACAGAATTCACTTTCCAGGCTGGATTTTGCCTACATGGTATGAGATGCAGACCTCCAAGCAAGATAACCACCTGTTCCTGTCCAAAGCTAGAATGCTATTCACCAAAATCCTGTTAGCAAACACAGAGCACCGGAGCAACACCAGAAGAGCACATCATGTTCTCCAGCAATCTGTGTTCCATGACTACAGAAACTGGAGATCAGCCCATGGAAAACAACAGGGATTTCCACTTACAAAAAGGATTAAGAGATTCCACCTTTCTCAAGTAATATATGTATGCCTTACCTGGGGAAGCCAAAAGCGTTAATAAAAATATAGCAATGAAGATGCTGCCAGACTGCATGTCTTAAGCTTGGTTGGGATCTCAAGCAGGAGACTGAGAAAACAAACAGACTGCTGTGCAATTCTGGTGTCATCTCCAAATCTAGGAGTGCACCTATTTATTAGTCTCAGTGATTTATTTACAGTTCAGCCGAGTTCCTTCCTATTCCCGATTCAGTCCATGTGCTGGCAGAAATCGTTGGTCCCTTGCTGCTCAACAAGTCGTGGTGTTCTACAGAGAAGAAACAAAGCACCTCATAGGAGCTTGATAATGTCCAGGGTTCACTGGATTGGAATCATTTCTTTAATTGCAGCTCCAACTACCTTGATCATTGCCCCCCCCCCCAACCCAGAGGTGAGACGAAAGTGAGGGATTGAAAACTCAGGCTACACTTTATTAATTTAATTCAAACTTGTTCACCTGAACTTCTCAGCTAAAGTAGTAGGGGGCTGCTGTCGTGCTGTAGACCGATAAGGAGCCCAACGACTTCCAGGACCTCCTCTTCCACCTTACACTGATGAGTCCGAAGCCCCAGAGTGCTGCTGTCAAACAGAGTGCACAACCCAGACTGTCCAGTGATGCAACCACCACCCCAGCCTGGCAAGCCAGTTGATCCTATATGGCCTGTGGCCTGTGGAGACCCCCCTGGCACATCCACCCTTAGCACTCTAATCTCTGGATCCACAGTGCCCAGAGTCCAGAGGCACTAGCACCTCCTTGTTCTCCATGGAAGTTCACCGAAATTTGGTCTGGAGCTTGGTCTTTCTGCACTACCCACCACAGTAATGGGGCTAGCTAGCTATGCCCCATGCCCCCCACCAAACCAACCACTTCATCATGCAGGTCCCTCTGGAATTGCCCAAGAAATGTCTAATCCCATTAAAGTAAAAATTCTGGTTCGGTTCCTCTGGCAGGACCAACTTTTTAGGGTACCTGTTAGAGAGGAAATTTACTACCAGGCATGCAAAATTGTCTTTTGAAATACAGGGTTTGGTTTATTAAAAGCATAGAAATTCTGCAGAATGGAGATGAAATGGGGTTGCTGTCCAGATCAATTCATCTCAATGAGATAAAAGAATAAAGATACATTAATAGAGATATTGTCTCACAATAAAGATGAGATCATAAAACTAAATGTTCCAGACAGTCGGAGAGTCCATCCCATAAACTGCTCAATGGCAGCCTTGACTGTCTGTCTGCAACTCTGTGAGGAGCTGTGACATTTTCGTATTAACATATAGAGAGGTGCTGATTATATATTTTCATGGTTACAATGAAAAGACTGTTCGTATTTTGAGAACAAAGAACCAAAGTCAAATAAGTTTAACTTCCTGTCCATTGAACATTTCTTTACTTATTCCCTTTGCATCTCCCTGACTCTCCAGGGAGGGAAGAAACAAATGACCTTATGATATTGTGAGAATATTGCTAAAGCGCTAATCTGGTAGGAAAGAATGTTGATGCAAGGCTTTGAATGAATGAATGAATGAATGAATGAATGAGCAGGTTTATACTGGCCCATAATGCAGTAAAGATAACTTAAAGCATTTGATATATCTTAAAAGAGAATGTGAAAAAGGAAAAAGATGAAAAGTCATTTTATATCACCATTCAGATAAATGTACCAAATCACATCTGTACAGCTCTGGCCTGTCCAACCTAGTGTCCGGGTGTCCCACCCCTGAACCTGAACCAGTAAGACAGCCCTACCAACTTCCCTTTTAGCATCCCGCCAGGTGCGATTAATACAACAAGGGTCCCAGTCCACCCATCAGACATTGCGTGGTATGCTCGTGAACCACACAATTTCAGATGCGGGATGCCTAGACTACCAAGTTTGTAGATCCCCAGAATATTCAGTATTGAAGACTCATCTGCCCGTCCAGCCTAGTCATTTCCACCACAGTGGACAATCACAACATTGGAGGGGGAGCAACACGGAGTACCCTGGGATGCCATTTGCAAATACCTAGCCCAGACCATGCCTCTCTGTTTCCTCCCCCCATTCCAACAGGGCCCAGGACCCGGGTTCTGTCTCCATGAAGAACCTGTCATAGATCTGGCTGCCCAATAACTAAGCTGCATCTGATCAGGTGTATCTGAATCTGACTCTTAGGAACCCCATACCTGAAAAAAAAAAAAATTAACATGGGCAGAACCAGGCCTAAAACTGGGGCATAGGGCATATGTACAAGAGATCTGTGAGGACTATCTCACCAACTTCTTCATGTCTTCAGCCCTAAACTCCGATGCAGTTGTTTCTGAGGACGCTTCAGTTGGTACTGAGTGGGTCACCAAGTGCAAACCCTGCCAGCCCACATGCTGCAGAGCCCTGTCCTTAATTTTCAAGAATTAGTATTTGTGAAAAAAGGGAGGCCCTCATGATGACAGAAGAGGTATCTCTGGCCATTCCCTCTGCACCAAATAATGTAATACTGTTTGGACAGGCAAAGATCTGTAAAAGAACATTGACCAAGTGCAATGTGCTTCCCATTCATTACCCATGTGGTCCATCTCAGATCTACATATATGAAAGGGCAGGCTGGCCTTCAACATCACCAAGTTTATCAGGAGAGGCCTTTCTCTCACTCCCCAACCTCACAGGGGTGTTTGGTGGCAAGTTCATTAAATTGAACAGGTGTTGCAATGCCATGTTTTGCTGCAACTTCTGTTCTCTTCCCTCAAAAGACTTTGCAATGATTTGCCATCAAAAGGTAGTCATACAGAGGAGGGGCAGGGTATGTTCTCAATCATTCCAGAGTGCAGGACACATGGTAATGGGCTCAAGTTACAGGAAGCCAGATTTAGGCTGAATATCAGAAAAAAACTTCTTAACTGTTAGAGCAGTATGACAATGGAGCCCATGACCTTGGGAGGTGGTGAGCACTCCAGCACTGGAGGCATTGAAGAGAATTTTAGAGAACCATATGAAAGATCTGCTTTGATTTGGATTCCTGCCTTGAGCAAGGGGTTGGACTCGATGGCCGTATAGGCCTCCTTCCAACTCCATTATTCTATGATTCTATATGAGACGGGGAAGAAAATATTGTGTTCTGAGCTGAAAGTTGGGAGAAAGGAGAATCCCTAAGAGTTTTTAGCACTAGCTTGCTTGGAAAGGCAGGTTTTCAAGACCACATTGTATGAATGAATCTAGAGCACAAGAGAGTCAAGAATACATCATTTCTGCCAGCATGTGCTGAACCCATTATGGGAGAATATGTTACTCACTGTAGAGCTGAGCAGTTTTATCTCTTCCTCTCTGCTTGTCAACCAGGACACAAAGAACTTACATCCTGAAGGAGAAGTTGTAGAAGGACATGCCTCAACAAATGGCACAGGCAGAACTTGGAAAAGAAGTCCCCCCCACTTCCCATAATCTCTCTGCTAGCATGGCCAACATATTTTATTTTGTTTTGTTTTGTTTTTCTATGGCCCCATTAGTGCAAAAGCAGTATTCTGGATGGTTTAACAACAGGTTAAAACAAATACGGGGGGGGGGGGGAACCCATATAATTAAAAACATTAGCAATATAAAATTCTGATGCACCAGAACAGCTGGATGGAGTATACAAGAACAGCTGGATGGAGGTGGGCAAAAATACCAACCCAGGTCAGTCAGAAAGGCCTCCCTAAAGAGAAACATGTTAAGTTTTCTTCTGAAAGTCAAAAGGGACAGAGCCAGGCATAGCTCCTCCAGAAGCTGGTTCCATAGAGTTGGGGCCACTATGGAGAAGGCCCTGTCTCTAGTAGAGGTTTCTCGGACCTCTCTCAGGGCGGCCACCCAGACGAGTCTGGTCTGGGAGGATCTGGTGGGTCGGGCAGATGACATTGGGATCACACAATCTTTGCAAATCATATTCAGCAGAACTCTCTCAATCCCTCCCTCCCTCCCTTGCTAATTCATTCTCCCTCTCCTGTCCATCTCAGCAAATGCCAAGTAAGAATTTTACACTGTAGGACCTAAACCGTGAGAAGCACTGCAGGTACAGAATGCACAGAAATAGTTGACCATTCCCTTCTTCTTCTGGGAGTGCCCTGGGACCATTGTGCAGCTTGCCCAAGGCTATCTAGGCAGGTTCTTCTCCAAAGAGGCCCAGTGGGGAATCAAACTCCCAACCTCTGGCTCTGCAGCCAGGTACCCAAACTGCTGAGCTCTCCGGTCAGCTAACCACATCATAGAATCATAGAAATGTCGAGCGTCGAACAACCCTAAAATTCTTTGAGTCCAAGTCCTGCTGGAGGGGAAAATCCACGGCTAAAGCAGTCCTGACAGATAGTCATCCAGGGTTTGATTTTAAAAACTCTAATGACAGAGGGAGCCCTACCTGCCATTCTCAAACAGCCCTTCCTAATAGTTAGCCAGAACCTTCTCCTTTTACGTTCTGTGATTATTACATTCTTGAGTTGCAGAAAACAACCTTGTTCTTTTTTCCACTTGAAAGCCTTCAGATGTTTGAAGATCGCTGCCCTCTCAGCCTTCAGTCTTCTTTAGCCTAAACATACCTAGCTCTCTCAAATGATCCTCACAGACCTTGGTTTCCAGACTTTATACCATCTTGATTGTCCTCCTCCAGGAATGTTCCACGTTGTTGATATTCTTCCTGAAACGGTGCTGCCAAGAACCGAGTGAGTTCGGTTTGAAGACAAACAGAGGGATGTTATCTCGATCTGGATACTGGATCTCTTTTGTTGTAACATAACATTGCATATCCTCTTTTGGACACCACATTGCACTGTACAACATTCATAAAATAGAGGTGAATCTTGTTTTGCTTCTAGTTTATGAAGACGCTTAGCTGTTGGCTTTTTTTTTTTTCTTCCATTCATGCTACTGCCAACAGGCATCACCCATCCTAGGTTACTGAATCTGATTTTTCTGCCTAAATATAGATCTTCACATTTTTTTCCATTTGGAACATATGTTTATTTTGCCTCCATTCTCCAACCTCTTAAGATCATTTTAGAATCATATAACCTTAGAATCCTAGAATAATTGAGTTGGAAGAGGCCTATAAAGACATCAAGACATCAAGGCAGGAATCCAAGTCAAAGCAAATCTGACAGAGGGTTGTCTCAATTTCTCTTGAATGCCTCCAGCGTTGGAGCGCTCACCACCTCCCAAGGTAATTGGTTACATTGTCATACTGTTTTGAACAGTTAGGACTTTTTCCTGATATTCAGCCTAAATCTGGCTTCCTGTAGCTTGAGCCCGTTATTACATGTCCTGTTGTCTGCCTCTGTTTTGTGCCACTTCGAACATAAAGCAACCCTAATAAGGTTTTCATAGTATGTGTGATGTTCAAGGAGGTACTTACCATTGCCACCCTCTGGTGACTTTCCATAGCCAGCTGGGGATTTGAACCCAGCAATCTTGAGTCCAACACTATTGATTGCACCACACTGCTCTCTTTCTGAACATGGAGAGTCCCTAACACAATCTCATAACCTATATAAATAGTATATAGGGCTCTAACAAACCATATAAACTCATGGTTATCATCTGATCCAGCCTGTAGGCCACAACGTGGTCATCTAGTTTCTAGGTGAACTCAAACAATTTTCTCAGCTGTCTTTCTATAGTTTTAGAAATTGGGCATGGACAATTTGATTTTGAACAAGGCCTTTCCTGGAGAACAAAGAGGATCCAAGAAATCATAGCAAAGCAGTGGTTTACAATCTGCATGGCTTAAATCTGATAGAAGTAGCAAGCTCTAGAGGAGTATAGGAAAATATAGAGGGAGAGAAGTAGCAAAAGTTTTGTATCATCTAAATAGCTGAGTGCCTCCCTATTTACTGGACTCTTGGATATACTTTTTTAATGCTCCTTTTCATTAATATTCTGATACAAGATACATGCTGAAAGAAACTTTACTTTTCAAGAAAGTGTACAAGAAAGAGGAACAACCAGGTGATATTCTAAACCTCAGAATGTATTTTTGGAAAAGCGATACACTCTGTTTTCCTTTTCAAAGGAAACAAACTCCAACCTGTAGCTACTATGGCCCATGTCTGAAACAAACAGAACTGATGTGGCTGGAAAAAAAAGACCAGTGCTATTTTGGGAGGCATTAATTCCCAGATTACAAAACAAAGACAAATGAATTTGTGATGCCAGGACTGAAGGAAGTTCATGTTAGAAAACCTGGACCATCATTTCTGCAAAAGTGCCAACTGCTTCGAGGGATGGAACCAGCATCTAGTCTAGTGAGGATCTCATCTTCACATTCAGGTTATTAAAAAATATGTGATGTAGCTTATGTCTCTTTTATCTCCACAAATCAATTAGATGGGCAGGTGCTTTAGGGCCAGACCCAAAGATGTACGAATAATATTTTTGTAACGATATTCTCCCAAGTAGGTATGTCTTGTAACATATTATTTTCCTCACCTACCTATTTTGTATTTAGTGTGCTATGCTTTCTGTTTTGTCACTGGTAGATAAAGAAGGATGTGAACGTGGGCTTAATTTCCATGTCTGATTGCTGAGATGCCTCTCTCTATGGGAATCCCATGGGGCAGTGTTTCTCAAACTGTGTGCTGTGGTGCCATTTGGTGTCAGGAAATCCAGGTGGGGAATCCTCGTGGAATCCTCTCATCCTTCCCCCGCCCTCACCCAACGCGTCCTACAACAATTGCTTGTAGTACTTGGACTCTTCTGGTGCCTGGGCATGGTGGAGAGAGGTCACCCTGGCCCAAGCCTGGGTTTCTTGCCCTCCGGTTTGCAAGGGAGCCTTCCCTGCCCACCTCCACCCACCGCCACCCTGTAAAAAAATGCAGCTTGTCCATGTTTCCAGAAGCTGCTTCTCTCAGAGAAGCCAACCCATGAGGGCCTTCCCCTTAAGCTATCTGTAGATAGAACAGTCTTTGGTTCAGCTAGTGGTCAGTCCTGGTAATGCACCCTTGTGAAGGTGTATTCATGTGTTTTTTCTTTTTCTTTTCTTTTTTCAAGCAGTGGATGAGTGAAACCATGGGTACTGATCCCGTGGATACAGCAGTCTTACTGTACTGGGAAGCACGGCCAGAGGCCAGTAAGTAAAGAGAGCCACGAGTCAAAAGAGTTTGGGAGCCGCTGCAATGGAGGATGGGAGATGCAAGGACCATGCATTCTCTTTAATGTCTAATTTGACCCTTAGTTTGACATGCCTTCAGAGATTATTGCTGAGGCTGTGGCTTGCACGGGAAGTAACTTCACTTTGCTCTCACTGGAGAATCACTGATTGCAGAAAAATTATAATACAAGTAGTATAATACACTTGTAGAAAACTATAAAAGGATGATGGATGATGACACTAAAGACAAATGAAAAAACAAATGGAGTTTATCTCTCACACACATTTTTGCATGGGGTTACATAATGGATTACAAATGCATTAAACCGTTTTTATTTTTCGAAGAAAAGAATCCATCATCTATCCACAGCTGGCTATTCTCCATCAGACCTGCAAAAACACAGTGCATTACATTATGTGATTTTTTTCTGTGCAAATGTTATTTATTTGTTTGTTTGTTTGTTTGTTCATTTGTTCATTCGTTCATTTGTCCATTTGTTCATTCATTCATTCATTTAAAATGTATTTACCCCACCTTTCTCCTCAAAAGAATCCAAGGTGGCTTATATCATTAAAAAGACAATATTTAAAAGTTAAAAGCAACAACCATACACATATTTAACAAGAATTAAACAAGTATTACATCAAAAACGATAATAACCCACCCCCCCACTAAAAACACATTTAAAAGCAGCAGAGCATGACAATCTGAACTGAAAGACCTCTTTCAAATGGGACTATTCAAAAAAGAAGGAGAGACATAACAGGACAAGAATGTAATAAACTACAAGCAGCACATATGCAACATAGTGGCTGGAATCCTGTTGAATCTTGCTAAGTCACACCAAAGTAGCCCTATTGGATCAGTGGGGATTTGGGGATTCTGATGATTCAAATGGGCCAACTCTAGTTGTGATTTACTATACTGAATCAAGTTGCAGCTACGGTAGACCCGTTTGAATCCCTGCAACTTACAGAGGAGTTGACTCATCAGATCCCCACTGATTCAGTACCTACCCTAATGCAACTTACTAACGAAGCAATAAGATTTCAGCCTTTGTATAATAAACTATAAATGGGAGCTACTGACAAGAGATTATCTGGAACAGTAATGTTTTGAAGGGAGTAGCTTTCAGAGTTTGGAGACCTTGAGACTGATGAAGTCAGAGAGGGAAGTGTGTGAGAGGTATCAAGATGGAGAGAAACATGATTCAGGTATCGTACTCTAGTGTGATTTTCTACTCTAAGCACTAGGATTTCAGCCTATGAATCAAAGTAATTCATTGATGATTTCTTTCTTCTAATATCTTTTCTCTCTTTTTTTCTTATAATATCTTTTCTCTTTGAAAAAGAAATGTATGCATAAAAATAATACAAAAAAGCCTCCAGGACATCAAGTCCTTCTCACTTCAAGTTGGGGGGGGGGGGGTTATTATTGAGAATATTTTCTCAAATAGTAGAAAGGAAAAGGGGATACATAAATCTGACTTCACGTTCTGTTTGCATTCCATCCAGAACCAGGAAATAACATGCCCGTCTTTTGTTATGGTTGTTGTTGCTGTTGTTGTCCTTGTCATGCAACAAGGCCACCATGATGTTACATTTCAGAAGCAACAGCACGAGTAAGAATCACATGGTTTTGTGCTGTAAAAAGCAATGTCTTCATATGGTATGGAATCCTGTGGGTGGAACTACGCCATGCATTTTGGATGACATCATCAGCCACAGCCATTTTGTGTGTGTGTGTGTGTGTGAATGAAAAGCTTCCTATTTCCCTCTCCCACCTTCTGAGGATCTCCTTGGTCCTGGGCCAGCCTTCAGGAGCCACAGAATTGGACACAGAATGATATAAAGGCAAAAAAAAAAAAAATCCCCAGTGACAGTTATGATTTCCCAACTTTACATAGTTCTGTAGTCCATTCTGGAGCTCCTGAAGGCTTACCTAAGACCCAGAAGATCCTCAGGGATCCCCAGGAAACTTTTAGTTCCCTGAAAACTGCCACAGCGTGGCCTTAGCAGATGACATTATCCTAGCTGTGTGGTGTAATTCCACAACAAGATTCCGGTCTCTGCATTTCCCCTCTTATTTTTAATGTTCTTTTCACATATTTTTAGAAGTCACTTGAATGGATTTTCTGCCCAGTTTTATGTCCTTCTCTTTCCCATCCCAAAGTTTGCTTTGCTTTGCCTCCTGAGTGATAAAGGTTTCTGGTAGCAAATGGTTTTTGTAGGGGCTTTGTGATGAGTCAGTAATAAATAGCTTTGTAAATTCTGGTCCTGTGGACTTTTTTAAAAGGGAGGGGGAATCTTACAGAAAACAACACAAGATGCCTTCACCACACGTTCCCTGGGAGGGTAAAAGTGACTTGCAATCATCTCCAGGGACACAAACGGCACCCATCTCTTTGCAGACTTCTGCTGTCTTTATCGCTTCCAAAACACAGGTGTCTCCTTGAAGGAGAGAGAGAGAGAGAGAGAGAAGGGAAAACCTTAAGATATTCCAGCATCTTGCCATATCTAGTCCAGATATACCAATGATCTTTCATTTCTGCTTCTCCTATCTAATACTTTCTAATACTAATATTCTTCCACATGTTTCTAAAGCTGGGACGTAGAGATGGAAAATGAGTATGACATGGACAAGAAGAGAAGGACGTGGACAGGAAGAAGGGCAAGAAAAAAGAACCCTGTAATTTTTGAGGGACAGTTCACAAGTCGGTGAGCATGTTGTTGAGGGAATGCTATGCAGTTTGGAAAGATGCCTCATTTTTAATGGCGAGTCAGACCTCACCAACCTTGTTCTCCACAGCAGAATGTGACTATGCATTCAGAGGGACACTCAGAGGGGCAGTCTACCCCTCATCTGCCGATGGCAGCAATCCACAGCACTATGAAGTGTTTAAATATCCATATGCTTCACACCCAATAATACAGCTGGAATCTGTCTAAGACCGGTGGTTCCCAATCTTTTTCAGTCACAACTAAAGATGTTGGCGAGCCTTTGAGTCCATGTCCAGTCTGAGTCTTTGGTACAAAGTCCTGAGCCCCGAGCCTCTATTAAAAGTTCGAGTCTCTATTCAAAATAAGCATTTTCCCCCAGAAAAAAAGGGGAGAGATGGGTGGGTCCTGAGTCACAAGTTGAGTCCGAGTGACTGAAAAACAAAAATCCACGTCCAGTCCGAGTCAAGTCACTTGACAGTGAATAGAGAGGTAACATTTCTGAAAATTTCCATTTTTCCAGAAAAAAAATGGGAAAAATGTATTTTTTTCTGGAAAAAAAATGGAAATTTTCAGAAATGTTACATCTCTAATCAATAATATGCAACTACTGTGAATTTTTTTCTGGAAAAAACCCAAGGAAAATGTATTTTTTGAGGGGGAAATGGAAATTTTCAGAAATTTTACATCTCTAGCAGTGAGTCCCGTGACTCAAGTCCCCATTCCTGGTCACAACCCCCTTTTATAATAGCCAATTAACCTGCCACCCCCTGATTCGTTGACATAAAAAAGGCATTTTAACAGGGTCAACAAAACACATTAAAATACATTTTTCAGAATAGAATTCCAACCGAATATTTGATGTGAGGGTTGGACTTGCATCTGGGCAACCAGCTATCACATTTGCAGCCTCATGTTTATTAGATCCAACCTCATGTCATTCTCGGCATTCAGTCTGGGCTGCTCCTGCCACTGGATCCGCCGCCATCAGTTCAAAACCGGGGAAGGAAGAGGCCAGAGGAGATTAAATGTGGGGAAGAGAAGGCAAAGGACTTCAAAGATGGGCTGGGGGGCAAAAGGACATTATGAAACACAGGGATGGGAAAAAAACCTCCACGCAGCGCGGATCCACCTCAGAAACCTGCATGAAGCTTTTTGTGCATCCACTGCAGAAGAGTTTATTTTTGTGTCCCCCTCCTTGGGGGGGGGGGGGTTGATGTCAGGAGGACTGCTTATGTTGTTGTAGATCAGAGATCTGAAGTAATGTTGCTGGCCTCATCGGTGGCAGATGAAAAAGTGGAAACAGTGGATTGATCATTGATGAAATCAGCCAACTGGTGACAGTACAAGCCGACCAATTTCCTATTCTATGCCAAACGTGTAGTCATAAACTGAATAGTTATAAAACTAGGTCATCATTAATCACAACATTATGGGGTTATTTGTACCATGTCTATACCCATGTTTTGTACAGCTGGAAAGAACAAAGTAAAGATGGAAGTAAGTAAAGACTGAAAATCTGCTTCTTAGTAGGCACAACATACAATTAGACAATTAGACAGAAAGCTTGGGTTTTCAAGATCAAAAGTTCCTTTTCAGTGCTGTCATTCTATACTTCTTATGTATGTCTTACCAGCAGAAGCCAAGAGAATCCATGGAAGGATAACAATTGAAAGCCTGGTAGTCTTCATGATGATTGAGATCTTTGAAAAGCAGAACACTTAGCTATTTATAGATCTTGGTGACACACTTGTCCATAAGCCTTGTGCATTTATGTTCCCGATGGTAGAAACTCCAGTTTCATTGCTTCTCAAGAAATCATGATGTACTAGGAAGACTAAAGCATAATACATGAGACAGAAGATATTCAGGGTTCACTGCATAAGAAACATTGTTTTTTATTATTATTAAGGTTTCTAATCCCCCTCCCCATTATCTGTTCTTATATTATACAGCTTAATCAGGTAAATGAACTCAACTGTAGAGTACATGCAGATAAGTACAGAAGGGACCTCAGCTGCTTTAGAAATGCAGTTGTTCAGGTCCTTTCATCCCGTAGGGAAATTTTTGAGATACAATGCAAAGTTAGGAACAATAAAAATATTTTTTACTAGGTTGAAACAGGAAGAGGAACAACAAAAGGATAGAGGTCTACTTTGTGGAGAAGAGATAAAAATGTGACATGCTAACAGAGAAAAGATAGAACTGCTGAACTTACCTTACCTGAGAGGCTAATAGATTTAAAGAAACATTGGTATTCCCTACAGTTAAAACATTTTCTCTCCCACAAAGTGATGTCCTCAGAAATCAGACATATTAAGCCCCTTTATGCCTCTCAACAGTCTGTAGCAAAACACAGCACGTTGATTGCAAGGTTTGTAGATGAGTAGAATCACAGGCTATGTGACAAACAAACCTTGTTGGTCCTGTAGAGATGACCTCTTCAACCATCGGGATGAACATTTCATCTAGTTGGACTCTTAGCCTTCTTACACAAAGCAAAGTGGTTCTTGAAGGCCTGTCAAAAACAGAGCAAATGGTGATGATGAAGGGGAGCTGCAGACCAAAGAAAGTAAAGAGGTGTGATGCTACAGTGCTAGCGATTCATTGAAGTCTTCAAGGTTGGACAAACTGCATCCTAGGATGCTAGAGGAATATGCCAAGAACCTCCCACAGCCTCTGCTTATAATTTTTGAAAACTATTGGAAAAGCGGTGAAGCACCATGTATGTCTTTATTCTACTTCAGGCAATTATTCATCCCATCTTCCCTAAGTGGAGAACTCTTGCCCAGCCAACCTGATGATGGAACTTGTAAAGTTTCTAGGACAAAAGATAAGGCAGCTAACCCTTTCAGAAGAAGCCCTCTGTGATCATAAAGAGCTAGTGAGAGTTTTTCAAGAACACAGCATGCCAGATGGGCTAAACTTGAGTGAAATCCAGGCTGCTCTGTCAATGGAAGGTTGAGATCAGAAGAAAGGAGAAGGGTGATTTTCTCCTGCCCCAGGCAAATCTACTCCACAGTGTTAGTCAACTTTCCACACAGCCAATGAGATGCTACAGGAGGCAGAGATAAGGGAGCTTTTTGCTATGTGAACACAATGCCACTCCAACAACATTGGATATGCCTTATCTTTTGTGGTTCTTTCTCAATGCAGTTAAGAAATATTAAGAGGCTGAAGTCAAAGCTGCGTATTTTGACTTTCTGTTGTTGTTGCTTCTACATGTAGGCTAGACAACTCTACAGTTATGTGGGCTTGCATTTGTTTGATGGGCTATCACAGGAATGGAAGTGATCTACTTTGAATTTGGTGTAAGGTGTGGAAATTAGAAAATATATTGATCCCCATTTTCTTTTCCAATACTGTGTTTCTCTAAAAGGCCTTCTTAGCTTCAGAAACTCAGAATCAACATTCTTTGAAAGGAATGCCTCCCAAAACATTGAGCATCACAGCTGGGAAAGTTGTCTCCCTCGTCCACATGAAGGGAGATAACACAGTGAGCAAGGACGCAAGAAAGCCCCAACCTAAGGCTAGGAGCCTAAAGGCCGGCAAGGGAAGTAACAATTGTAAGATAAGAGCTGTGTCAGCATTCCAATACATAAGAACATCAAAAGAGCCCTGCTGGATCAGGCCAAGGGCCCCTCTAATCCTGCTTCCTGTATCTCACAGTGGCCCCACCAAATAGATGCTTCTGGGAGCACACCAGACAACGAGATACTGGTCTCCTGATACTCCTCCCTTGCATCTGGCATTTGGAGGTGCCTTTCTTCTAAGCCTGGAGATTGTACATCCCCATCATGGCTTGTCACCTGTGATGGACTTTTCCTCCAGAAATCTGTCCAATCCTCTTTTAAAGGCATCCAGGCCAGATGTCATCACCACATCCTGTGGCAAGAAGTTCCACAGACTAACAACACGCTGGGTCAAGAAATATTTTCTTTTGTCTCTTCTCACTCTCCCAACACTCCATTGGAGTGGATATCCCCTGGTTCTGGTATTGCATGAGAGGGGGAAAAGCTTCCCTCTATCCACTTTATACATCTCCTGCATAATTGTATACGTCTCAACCATGTCCCCCCTCAGGCGCCTTTTCTCTAGACTAAAGAGCCCCAAACGCTGTAGCCTTTCCACATAAGGGAGGTGCCCCAGCCCAGTCATCATTTTAGTCACTCTCTTCTGCACCTTTTCCAGTTCCACTATCTCTTTTTTGAGGTGCGGTGACCAGAACTGTACACAATACTCCAGGTGCGGCCTTACGATCATTTTGTACAATGGCATTACAAGTTGGCTGTTTTATTTTCAATCCCCTTTTAAATGATACCTAACATGGAATTGGCCACACACTGCCACCACACACTGGGTTGACACTTTCATCGAGCTGTCTACCAGCACACCAAGATCTCTTTCCTGATCCGTCACAGACAGCTCATGACACCAAATGAATCATGTGAATATGGGGTGATCACATTCACAGTATGTCTTCGTCCTTTGTTAAATATGGCGATTGTCCAGAGTAAGGCAAGAGGAGTTACAAGGTCATACTCCTGGTGCGTCGCAAAGTAACAACATCAGAACATATATATATATATATATCTAGGTCAGAATTGCTTACAGATAATTAGGATTTGTCGTTCTGCTTCCACCAGCATTGCACCAGCATTACATGATCAGCTTTGTTTTGAGAAGAACCCTATAGAGTAGGTATGCTCTCCTGTGTCAAATTGAGCGGCTTTTCTTTGTGGTCTCTGACCAAAGTATTCGATCTTGCAAGACTAATTATCTCGTTTAATGAACCTCTCTTCCTACTTGCAAATTCATTGTGTGGTTTTGTTTCTCTTTCCGGACCTTGACAGAGGAACAAGGGGGATAAATTAAATTTTAGTTCATACTTGCAACAGTAGTGGCCTCTGGATGCCCTGTGTTTCATGGGTAAAAGGTCAGTCTAGCTTCAAGCCTGGGGCAGAGACTGCTTTCTTTTGGCATGGTGGATGATTTATTCTGGGAATTGGACAAAGTGGGGATACCTCTGTGGGTTCTGCTGGATGTTTCTGGTGATACTGTTAACGATGTATTTTGCGTCTCCTAACTGGAACACAGTGAAAGTGAAGAACAGATTTAAGGAACTAGATTTGGTGGACAGAGTGCCTGAAGAACTATGGATGGAGGCTCGTAACATTGTACAGGAGGCAGCAACAAAAACCACCCCAAAGAAAAGGAAATGCAAGAAAGCAAAGTGGCTGTCCAACAAGGACTTACAAATAGCAGAGAAGAGAAGGGAAACAAAATGCAAGGGAGATAGGGAAAGTGACAGAAAATGGAATGCAGACTTCCAAAGAATAGCAAGGAGAGACAAGAGGGCCTTCTTAAATGAACAGTGCAAAGAAACAGAGGAAAAGAATAGAAAGGGAAAAACCAGAGATCTGTTCAAGAAAATATGAGATATTAAAGGAACATTTTGTGCAAAGATGGACATGATAAAGGACAAAAATGGTAGGGACCTAACAGAAGCAGAAGACATCAAGACGAGGTGGCAAGAATACACAGAAGACCTTGAGCCAGACATCCTGGAGAGTGAAGTCAAGTGGGCCTTAGAAAGCATGGCTAACAACAAGGCCAGTGGAGGTGATGGCATTCCAGTCGAACTATTTAAAATCTTAAAAGATGACGCTGTTAAGGTGCTACACTCAATATGCCAGCGAGTTTGGAAAACTCAGCAGTGGCCAGAGGATTGGAAAAGATCAGTCTACATCCCAATCCCAAAGAAGGGCAGTGCCAAAGAATGCTCCAACTACCGTACAATTGCACTCATTTCACACGCTAGCAAGGTTATGCTCAAAATCCTACAAGGTAGGCTTCAGCAGTATGTGGACCGAGAACTCCCAGAAGTACAAGCTGGATTTCGAAGGGGCAGAGGAACTAGAGACCAATTTGCCAACATGCACTGGATTATGGAGAAAGACAGAGAATTCCAGAAAAATATCTACTTCTGCTTCATTGACTACGCAAAAGCCTTTGACTGTGTGGACCACAGCAAACTATGGCAAGTTCTTAAAGAAATGGGAGTGCCTGACCACCTTATCTATCTCCTGAGAAACCTATACGTGGGACAGGAAGCAACAGTTAGAACTGGATATGGAAACACTGATTGGTTCAAAATTGGGAAAGGAGTACGACAAGGCTGTATATTGTCCCCCTGCTTATTTAATTTATATGCAGAATATATCATGCGAAAGGCTGGATTGGAGGAATCCCAAGCCGGAATCAAGATTGCCGGAAGAAATATCACCAACCTCAAATATGCAGATGATACCACTCTGATGGCAGAAAGTGAGGAGGAATTAAAGAACCTCTTAAGGCGGGTGAAAGAGGAGAGCGCAAAAAATGGTCTGAAGCTCAACATCAAAAAAAGTAAGATCATGGCCACTGGTCCCATCACCTGCTGGCAAATAGAAGGGGAAGATATGGAGGCAGTGACAGATTTTACTTTCTTGGGGTCCATGATCACTGCAGATGGTGACAGCAGCCACGAAATTAAAACACTCCTGCTTCTTGGGAGGAAAGCGATGACAAACCTAGACAGCATCTTAAAAAGCAGAGACATCACCTTGCTGACAAAGGTCCGCATAGTCAAAGCTATGGTTTTTCCAGTAGTGATCTATGGAAGTGAGAGCTGGAGCATAAAGAAGGCTGACCACCAAAGAATTGATGCTTTTGAATTGTGGTGCTGGAGGAGACTCTTGAGAGTCCCCTGGACTGCAAGGAGATCAAACCTATCCATTCTGAAGGAAATCAACTTCCAGTGCTCACTGGAAG
Organism: Intellagama lesueurii; assembly: GCA_037013535.1. Classification (NCBI taxonomy): domain Eukaryota; kingdom Metazoa; phylum Chordata; class Lepidosauria; order Squamata; family Agamidae; genus Intellagama; species Intellagama lesueurii. Next base: position 346,144,243 of record JBAJHW010000001.1, on the reverse strand, counting down.
GACAGATCCTGAAGCTGAGGCTCCAATACTTTGGCCATCTCATGAGAAGAGAAGACTCCCTGGAAAAGACCCTGATGTTGGGAAAGTGTGCAGGCAAGAGGAGAAGGGGACGACAGAGGACGAGATTGTTGGACAGTGTCACCGAAGCTACCAACATGAATTTGACCCAACTCCGGTAGGCAGTGGAAGACAGGAGGGCCTGGCGTGCTCTGGTCCATGGGGTCACGAAGAGTTGGATACGACTTAACGACTAAACGACAACAAAACTGGAATGGAAGTAAGATGCCATCTTTCATGATGTTTATAGCCATTCCCTGAGAGGTGAATTAAGACTTTGTTATTAAGGGAATCCGTTTAAATGCTGTGAACATTGATCTGAGAGATCCCTCAAAGTTTTCTCTGGTCCCCTATATTTAATGCACACATTGAGTATCTAGAGGACATCAACCCAACTGTTATCTCTTGTCCTTCTTCATCATGGACCTCAGCCTAATTGCTAGTGCTGACTAGAGTAGATCCAGTGGATCAGCTGCTGAACAGTGAGTCGAAGTTTAGGTAAATCTTATTGGTTCTGAAGGTCTGCTCTGGTTGGATTCAGAACATTACTTTTTTTCTTGTCTTAAGTTGATAATGGACTAGATAAAGAAAACAAATCAAAAATTTTTAGGGATGGGCCATTTGGATTTCCCAGCACTTTCCATTCTGGAAGTTCTACATGACAGACAGGCACCTCAATGAGGCTCACCTTGGAGAAAAGTCTTGGCTGGAAGGCTGTGAGGCTTAGCTAGGCCTAGCTCCACTCAAGCTTCCTGTTCCTGCCCCAGGGCTAACTGGGAGCTTTCTTTCTGAACAGAAAATTTGATCTGTCATTCAATAGATAATCAAAGTTTAGCCTGGCCTATTTTCAAACACACTTGTGTATATCTATATATAATATATACTATATACATAACCTACATACTTGTCCAAATCCACAGCCATCAGGGCATTGGGAAGCAGGGCAGCCAGCTCAGTTCTGTATTGGCAAGTTTGATGGGGGGTCAAAGTGAAATCTAGCTATTTCTCAAACACTAGAGATTAATGGTTTTCCTAATCAAAGAGAGCTAATTTCTGATCTGTCAGAAGTTGTAGATCTGGGCAGAAAATGGTTTCACAAATCAGGAATAAACACTGAAACAATGAGGAGTATCCAGTTATTCAGAACTTTGCAAAATAAAATAAATTTTAGACGTGGCATATGTTGACACCCCTTATGCACACAGTCTCTATTCAAGAATGTAATGGGTGTTTATTCAAAATTCTATCCATTTTTTTTCACAGCAGAACAGCCGTTGTCTTGAGCTGATAGCCTTTTCTGCTGCCCAAGTGACGGTGATTCTTGAGAAAACCATCATTATTCTCGAATTGAGGAAAGCGGCTCTCTTCAGACTCCAACTTGACATCTCATTTCTGCCAAAAAGAAAAGTGTATATATTTCATTCACGACTTCCTTTCGTATATAGGCACAAACAGTAAAAATAATCAGCACAATGCATCTTTAAGTGGGAAAACACTTCTGTGTATTCTCTACCTGGAAAACCCTGAAAAGGGTTGGCATAGGTCAAAATTTGAGATGGGGACAAACTGCCAAAATGGTTGATGAACCACAAACCACGTATTTCCCACCCGTGAACCAACAAACCATTGGTTGGCCAGTTGGTCAGGTTTTTTTAAATTAGACAGCCCGAGGCCATCTTAAAAAATAAAAACTCAGCCCCACTCCACCCCACAACCTTCCCCCATCCCTTCCCACTCCCCTGTCACTTCCCTACCTTGGTCGCTGCCATCTGTGCCCAACATCCACACCGCCAATACCCACTGGCTGCCGTGGCCTTCACTGCTGCCTCCATTGCTATCTGAGTGAAGCACAGCCTGCTGTAAGGAAAGCCGGGCTGCCCTTTGCAAAGATGGTGGCTGCGGCTTCCCTTAGGGCAGGGAAGCCACAGGTACCATCTTTGGAAAGGGTGGCCTGGATTTCCGTAGGGCAGGCTGTTTGGCGGGCCAATCAGTGGAGCGGGAAGGCTATAGGCAGAGAGAGCTAGCCTCCCCTCTATGCGTACGGGGGACAAATAAATATGGAGACATATTTATCCTTTTATATTAATTGGGGTCTCTGGAATTGACAAATACGAAGGGATGGATATTAAACAAATCAGCAATTTTTAACAAATATTGTGATTCGTTTTTTTGTTCCTCCTCATCTCTAGTCAGAATAGATTTGATGGCACATCATGTTTATTATTATATATCTAGTAATTGAAAATGAAGTTCTGCTGAGATCTCAAAAAAGGAATATGTAAATGTCATACCATTTGGCACAGCAGTTTTTTCCTCCTTCGCAGTAAGCTATCAGTGATTTCCCTTCATTGTTCATATCACATTCCTCGTCGGTGCAAAAACTCCATATATCCTGAGTCAGACATTCCCATTTAGTCAAGATTGGCAGGGAACAGTCATAACCTGGGGGGAGGGGGAGGAATTACATTAATTTCATTATTGCATTCATCATCACCACCATCAAGCCACAGAGCTGGAAGGGACCCTATGGTTCATTGAGTCCTGGCCCTGTCAAGGAAGCACCATGGGGAACCGAACTCTCAGCCTCTGGACTTAAACCATCGAGCTATCCAGCAGTTCCATAGACACACGTGTCAAAGGCCTATTCTCCCCACAATGCCTAGAGAAGTAACATGTAACAGAGAAAGCAAGACACTTATATTTGTTTTTTTATATTTGAAAAGCAATAAATTACAGCCATGATAATCTGGCCACAATTACTCATCTGAATCATTTTTGCTTTAATTTGTTCTTTCAGGGCACCATCCATAATTTGCACTGGAATTTGCCTGTTTGATATAAAGGTTTGCGAATGATGGGCATGTGTCTATTCAGGAATGAACGACAGGGAACTAGTTATTGGTATTTGTAACTAGTTGTGTCAAGGCTTGCCCTGAACGGGATGAGCACTTCTTCCGATCCATCAGGCTCTTAGGTTTATTGATTCATTTGAAATAATTAAAATTAGATTTCCATGTAATGGTAAAAGCTGACCAATGGAGACTGGTAATCTTGGTTTCATGTGGACAGTGCATCTGGTTCTGGGTTTTAATCCAAACTTTATAGGATATCTCCAGTAGGGGAATGGTGACTGATTGAAAAAGTTGTTCCCTGTATTTTCCAAGACTCATCAGACCAAGACCCCTTGATGAAAACCTCCCGATGCATCTGTGAATGCTCCTGGCTTCCCACAAAAACAAAAAACCCTTCTTATTTTTTCCCCCCTCGATCATATTTTTTGTTTTGTTTTACTTTATTTTTTGCCTATCCTTTCGCTCAAGAAACGTCCAAGTTCTGCATTGCTCTGTGCCCTTTCCAAAGAATCTTGTGCAGGAAATACATCATTTTGCACAGGAATTGTAATGATTCTGCTCAGACCGCTGTTTCTCCTAGGAAAAGAAACCAACCACACAGCAGTCAAGAATTCCCACAAGTTTGTGGTGATAGCTCAGTGGTTGCGGCATCTGTCTGCGGAGCCAGAGGTTGGGAGTTCAATTCCCCCTTGGTGCCTCCTTGACAGGGGCTGGACCTGATGATCCATAGGGTCCCTCCCAGCTCTGCAGTTCGGAGATTCTGAATAAATCTTACACAGAGATGTCACAGTGCAGTGAGAAAAGAAGGATTGCCCCCTGCCCCCTCCAGGTTTATTTATTGATTTAAAATATTTTTTTACCATGCCTTTTTCCTTAAAAGGACCCAAGGCGGTTTATATCATTAAAAGACAACATGAAAGCTAACAACAGTGAGTACACATCTACTAAAAAGGATTAAACAAATACCAAACAAAAGACATAAGCAATACTGAAACACATTCAAAGCAGCAATATTCCTTTACAAAACCCCACTCCGGCAGTCACTCACTCAGGGAGAGCCTGCCCGAAGAGGAAGATCTTCACCTACTTGCAGAAGGACAGCAAAGATGGGGCCAAGCAGGCCACCTGTGGGAGGAAGTTCCGAAGTCTGGGAGCAACCACAGAGAAGACCTTCTCCCATGTACGTATCCACCAAATGTACCTGTGAAGATGGCGGGACCAAGAGAAAAGCTTCTCCTGATGATCCTAACAGTCAAGCAGGCTCGTAAGGGGAGACGCTTGGGATCGAGCCATTTAGGGCTTTATCGGCTGGAACCAACACCTTGAATTCAGCCCAGAAATGGATCAGCCGTGAGTGGAGCTGCTCTAACAGGGGGGTTGTGTGATCCCTGTGACAGTCAGCCATCTGGCTGCTGTATTTTGGACCTACTGAAGTTTCCAAAAACTTTCCACAGGCAGCAAGAGGCTGCGAGATTTGCATCCCTGTGTGTTACCCTTATCTTCAGAATAATCTAATTATCCTTTAAAGGTCTGACGAAAACCCCAGAATGGAATCAACACTTATCCAACATCCCTTGAGGCACATTATATCCAAACATAACTGGACAGATTCATGTAATGAATGTTGCGTTGATGGAACCCAGTGTCCTCAATCACTTTTCCTACACGCCTTTTAATGGTCTGCAGCAATCCAGCTAAGCCATTGTGGTTTGATCCAGGGAATATCCATCACAAGCTGGCCACCTAGAGAGCCCTGAGCCCTCTTTCACAGATGTAATTCCATAACACATCTCTGAATATTATTGAGGTTGACATGCATCTTACCTGGACAACTCAGGAGCACCCATGAAAGCGCAGTGAAACACATGAAAACAACGGCAGTTGGCATATTTGAAATGTGATGAAGTTAATAACAAGAATAGAAAGAGAATACCAATTCAGGAAGTCCTTGAAAACAAGCAGCTTAGCAATTGACAACGCTTATGATTGGCTGACACAAAAGCCCTGCTCATTAATACTTCTGCCCCAAGGGGACTCATGGTAGAAATCTTTGGTGCATGAATTCTCAATGGGACATGGCATGCTGGAAAGCAAAACCATTATGTACTACATCGCTAAATATGTTTTTAGGGTTCAGTGGACTGGAAATGTGTCCCATTTAAAATTGTTTTAAGGGTTTTCTTGTTATTAATATTTTATTCCCAACTTTCCATTAAAGTCCAGTTTTATGAAGTGAGCAGAAGTCTCTGTAACTAACTAACTAACTAACTAACTAACTAACTTTCTTTCTTTCTTTCTTTCAGGATAGAAATCTTTGGAGCATAAATTGTCAAACGGATATGGTGTGCCAGAAAGAGAAACTATGATATATGTTTTTAGGGTTCAGTGGTGATCCTTTCCAGGGTTTTTTAGATAGGGAATAGAATCATAGAATCATAGCATCATAGAATAGTGAAGTTGGAAAGGGCCTATAAGGCCATCAAGTCCAACTCCCTGCTTGATGAAGGAATACAAATTAAAGGATATCTGCCAGGTGGTTGTCTACGTTTCTCTTCAATGCTTCCAGTGTTGGAGCACTCACCACCTCTCAAGGTCATGGGTTCCACTGTCATACTGCTCTAACAGTTAGGAAGTTTTTCCTGACATTCAATCAAAATCTGACTTCCTGTAACTTGAGCCCATTGTTGCGTGTCCTTCTCTCTGGGAATACTCAGAAGTGGTTTACCCTACCCTTCCTCTGAGGGGTGCCCTGAGACTGTGCAGCTTGCCCAAAGTTACACAGGCTAGCTCTTTTTCCAGGAGACACAGTGGAGAATCAAAGTCCCAACCTCTGGCTCTGCAGCCAGATACCTAAACCACTGAGCTATCCAGCCAGCATGTATAAATATTGAAGACATGTATTTGCACTCCTGAAGTCTAAGGAAGTGGATTTTGATCTACAAAAGCTCATATTGAACTGTTAAGTCTTTGAAGTTCTCCTGTATTTTACCCCCTGCCCCGCCCAGCCTGCTTTTCTTCTGCCAACATATTAAAGCAGACAAATGCAGCTACTTCTCAGGAAATGACTTTAAATAAATAATAAATGCTATTCTGATCCATTAGTATCTTCCATTTTTGTTTCCTTCCTTCCTTTCTGTGTCGGTCTACCTGCCTATCTGCCTCTGCTACTTGAAAATAAAAGTTTTTCATTTCTTTGGCAACCCTATTTTCTCCTTTCTTTCCTTAATGAAGTATGAATCAGTCCATGAAACCTTGGTGTCTCAATTAGAGATGGGGACAACTCACCATTTTGGCGAGTCATCCCGCTTTGTGAGTCGTCAAAAGTTGACAACTCACGAAGCACAAAGTTGCCCCCATGAAGTGACAAATAACAAAGTTATTCATTGATTCATTGGGGGGGGGTTATTTTAAAAAAACACCCCACCCCCGCCCTCCCAGCTGCCACCACCTCCCCACTGCCACCCCCCACCGGGTGGCTGTGGGGGTGGGTGGCTACCTATCAGCCCGCCGATCAACTGATCAGTGGACAGTAGGCAGAATGGTTTTTTAATTTTTTTTTTACAAAAGACGAATAAAAATGGGAAAATATTTATCGACCTGTATTCGTCGGGACTTAAAATTTGATGAATACGGATCGACGAATATTTAACGAATTAGCTATTTTCATCGAAAAAGCCGATCCATTTTTATATTTGTCCCCATCTCTAGTCTCAATACATAAAGCATATGACTGTCACAGCATCTCATTCCCAGTGAAAGAGAATCACTATGTTCTGGCAGTGAGATTTCTCTAATCTAAGATTTTGCTCTGTTTATGATTCATAAACAGATTCAAAATCTGAGAATCAATAGTTGGAAGGGGTCTATAAGGTCTTAGACTACAACATCCTGCTCAATGAAAGAATTCAAGTTAAAGCAGATCTGTCCAAGCAGATGGTGATTTTTTTTCTCTTGAATGCTTCCAGCGCTGGAGCGCTCACCACCTCTGAGGCTTTTGCGTCCATTGTTGTATTGCTTTAACAATTAAGAGGTTTTTCCTGATATTCAGCCTAAATCTGGCTTCCTGTAACTTGAGCCCATTATTATGTGTTCCACAATCTGGGATGATTGAGAACAGATCCTGCCCCTCCTCTGTATGACAGCCTTTCAAGTATTTGAAGAGTGTCTGAAAGTTGAGTCATGGAAACTCGACTTCTCTCTTATTAGGTTGAAACGTTTTCTTACTCATCCAAGTAGCTTCTTCAGTCTGAGGAGAGTTGGTAGGACACCCCTGATATATCCTTCATGTTGGTTTCACTTCCCCCTGGTCTGAATAGGCTCATTAGATGAACAAAAGACAGGGGGTGTTGAGTGAAAAATGCCACTTCTGCAGTCCTTCTCCACCCATTGTCATGGGTCATTAACAGTCATAAACAGTGGTCTCTGGTGGGTGTGGTCCTGATCTTTCTGGGGATGGATGAAAGGGCAGCATGATAAATAGGAGACAGATTGTATCTGAGGCCTCCACCCCTGTTGAGTGAGGGATCTTCTATATGCACATTTATGGCCTCCCTGACCCCTCTCTCAAACCACCTATCTTCTCAGTTCAAAATGAGTACATCTTGGTCATCAAATGAGTGTTCTTTGTCATTCAAATGAAGGAACACTACTGATTGTGGTCCTCAGTGGTTGCCCCTCCTGTGCTGGGCCATTCTCCTGTTTAGTGGCTCTTTGGTTTCTCCCATGTAGAGCTCCGAACACTCCTCTTTGGAAGTGAAACCAACATAGAGAATATATCAGGGTTCTCCTATCAACTCTCCTCAGACTGAAGAAGCTACTTAGATGAGTAGCAAAACGTTTCAACCTAATAAGAAAGAAGTCCAGTTGCCATGACTCATCTTCCAGACAACCTCATCTGGATGACTGAGAATCTTCACAGATACGTATTTGAAGAGTGCTCTCCTATCTCCCCTCAGTCTTCTTTTCTCAAGGTGAAACATGCTTTCAATCTTTCCTCCTAAAGCTTGGTTTCCAGTCCCCTGAGCATCCTTGTTACCCCTCCTCTGAACTTGCTCCAGTTTGTTCGCATTGTTCTTCTCCTCTGAGAAATCTTACAGGAAATCTTGAAGGATTCCCCATGGTCATTTTTCTCCCGGAAGGAAACACAAATATGCACAGAATTGTTACAATCGCTGATTTCATTCTTGCAGTGAGAGTAGGAAAGTTTGAAAGCTTTCTCCCGTCTGAGTGTGAGTACAAAAGGTTTTCTGCATTTTATTTTTTATTTTATTTTCCATTCTTGATGCTTTTTAAAGAAACAGAGTCACATAAATTTTTATATAACACAACACTTTGTACAGAGCATGAAAATGTGTTTATTAGGAGCTCAATCTTTTATTTATCTTTTTGAATTGCAAAATCCTTTCATTGTTTCTATGCAGTCTCTCTTCTGTACTGCCAAAATATTTTAGAAGCCAAAGGGTAAGACTCTTGAGAAATGGTTAGGTGATAAAGCAAGGAATGGCTCTTTCTATGTCTCCATTTTCCTAATTGTTCATGAATTTGCTGAAACAAAGCAGAATTGTTTAGAAAGACATTAGTTGCCTAGACTAAAAGAATACCTCTGGTTGTAGATGAGTTTTCATTCTGTTTCTACAATACAGTAGGACCCCTGTATCCATAAGATCTGTATCCACTTATTCATTTTTCCAATCTGAAAATATTAAAAATATTAAAAGAAAACTCTGAGAAATATGTATTTCTTAAGATTAAGTTTCTAGAATTAGCCACTAGAGGGAGTCAGAGACCATGCTACATATAGCGTTCTCTGGAGAAATATATTTCTGTGATGTCATTACCAGAACTGGCCACTAGGGAGAGCCAGAGACTTTTCTGTGTATAGTGTTCACTATTAAAATAGTAATTGCTATAATCCGCATTTTTCAGCATCCGTGGGAGGAGGGCTTAGAACTGGATCTCCTGTGGATACAGGGGTCCAACTGTGTTCACAATGTTTAAAAACGAGAGTGTTCTGGCTTAGGTCCACATCAGTTTTGTTTTTATTTAAGGTCTGTGTGGAAATGCAAACCCATTTTTTTAATTTTCCAAAATGCTTTCCCCCCCCCCCCCTTTCAAGCACTATTCACTGTCCTATAGGGATTTTTGCACACATTTTTACAGAAGCATCGCTTCACAAATTGTGGGGAAATGTGGAAACTGAGGGATAAGCAATGTTCTAGTTTGTGTATTGATTTGGGAAAAAATGAATTTGATCATTTTATGTTAAAATGTAAACCAAACAAAATTTCTCTCCCATCTCTCATTTCCTAGTACTCTAGCATCATGACTAGAGATGGGGGTATTCGTATTCGAAGATGAGTACGAATATCTAACTGCAGGTGGAAATAACGAGGTTCCGGCCCCATGGAGCCGGACCGTCCACTCACCGTTTGGCCGCTGCTGCGGGCGCAGCGGCGTCTTCCTATCGAGCTGTGCTCTGCAAGGGATTAGCCACTCCTGGCTGGAGGCGGAATGACAAGCCTCTCTGCCAGGTCACACAGTGGCTTATCCATTGTGGAGCACAGCACAATAGGAAGACCTGCTGCGCCTGAGGCAGCGGCCAAACGGTGAGTGGACGGTCCAGCTCCATGGGGCTGGACCCTCGTTATTTCCACCTGCTGGGAGATATTCGCATTCGTCTACGAATATGAATACCCCCATCTCTAATCATGACATAATTTGTTTCATTGTCAAATGGTTGCAATTTACTGGCAAAAATCCTGTTGCTTGGTGTAGGATATTGCACTACAATAAGCCCATTGACTCAATGAGGATTTAGTGAGTGAACTCATCCCTAAGTTCCATGGATTCAATTTGCAACATACTATGATAAGTTATGTTATGGTAAGAGTAGACCCATTTGAATTAATGGGACTTATGGCAGAGTTGACCAAATAATAGCTCAGTGGTTTAGGCTTCTGGCTGTGGAACCAGAGGGTGGGAATTGAATTCCCCACTGGGACTCCTTGACAGGGGCTGGATTCAATGATCCATAGGATCCATTCTTGCTCTGCCATTCAAAGACAATTATTATATTATTATTAAATGCAGTGCCTCCATGGAACTGAGGATCCTGGAAAGCCACATTTCCCAATCTGTGTGTATCAGGCTGTCGCCTTTTCGGACAGCCTCTCTCTCATGAAATCAGCAAATCCCCACTGAGACATTCCCACCGAGTCACTATTCTTGTGTAATTTTTTACATTGAACAACAGGATTTTGGCAATTGAAAGATAATATGCCTTAGTGGCTAAGAGCAGCCATTCCCTGAGTTTATCTTGGCCAACTTTAAAATATCCAGGTGTTTTGCTCCATCCACTGTTCAGAAAAGTGCAATAGTAGGATCAGCCAGGATGCCAATATTGAATGCTATATATTGCATGGTCTGTGGCTCCCTCTAGTGGCTAGTTCTGATAAATGTGCCCTGGAAATACATATAGATACCATATTTTTCCATGTATAAGATATTTTTGTCTAAAATCTTTAGACTAAAAATTGAGGGTCGTCTTATACACGGAAGTAAGCTGAGGAATAAAAATAGCACATATCTTGCCTCTGCAAACAGGCTGCCTCCAATCACGAGACTTAGCTTCCTACAGTCAGGAGACTGAGCTTCCTCCAATCACAAGCCTTATGTAACTGACATCAGCTGATGCTGAACAAAACAATTGCAACACACCTCGTTGGAGGTGGAGCATGTAGGCAGTGCTCGGATGCAACAGAGACTCGTAATGTCCGAGTGTTCTGAGCCCAGAGGTTGAATAAAGTGATATGCTGAAAGCTAAGTGTGATGCATAATATTACTGGTATGTAAATGTTTTACCTTATTACTAAATAAAAATGTGTTCTGTTTTATGTTTAAAATACTGATTTCTTAATTTTGGGTTAGAAAAGTGGGGGTGTCTTATACACAGGGGCATCTTATACATAGAAAAATACGCTACATATTTATTTAGTATTTTAAGGATGCAAATAAGTGAATCAGTGGATACTGATCCCACAGATAAGGGAGTCCTACTATGACTTGAATCTATAAGCAGGTAAAGCATTCTAGACCTATGGCCATGCCTTGACCTGTGTCCACCAGAAGAGGGATCAACTTAGGTTGCTAAGCATCAGGACTTCAGCCAGTATTTTAAACTGTATTTACATTGTATTTATCTTTTAAAAATGCATATTTTGCAAGCCACCTTGGGCCCTTTTACTGCAGGCATGAGCAGGTTTTAGAGGCTTGGGAACAAATACAAGTCCCAGCTCATTTTGCAGGCCATTTGGAAATTAAAACACTAAGTAGAAAGCAGCTGGATGGATCTTTTTAGTTCTCTCTTCCTCTCTCTTTCCTTCCTTCCCTCCCTCCCTCTCTCTTTCTGGGAGTGTCAGGTATTAGGGAGACCTCCCCAGGCCTCCTGAAATAAAACATTCTTCATGGAGTCTTCTAGGAGGAAAAAAATTGACCTGTATTTGTAGCACCAGCTTTGTTTTGTTTGCTCACCCTGTTTTCTTGCAAGAAATAATATGAACATAATGTAATATTAACTCCAAAGTCCCTGAGAATATAATTTGTAGGTTTAGAACACACTGGGAAGAAATGGGAAAGATACAGCCTTCTAGAGGTTACTGTTCACAACCTCACATGCTGCCTGGAGAAGGTGTGACTGGGAGGGACCTTTCTGGGCTGGGGTGACTGTCAATCTATCTAAATTCAAAGAAAACCCTGCCTCTCTGCTCAGTGCTTTTTTCCCTCTCTCTATTCTGTTGAAGTCTGTTGCTGAAAGCAGTCGTGTTTGTCAGTTTGCTGTTTCATCTGTTCTGTAAGTAAAGAAAATTGTTTTTTATTCTTTCTCAGTTATTGGCACTGTAAGTGCCAGTTAATGAAAAAAAAAGGAGTGGAATACTCTGGGGAACTTGAAGCTATTCTGTTCTGTGAATCCTTGCACTTCTACTGGGCAACTAGAGGAATTTAACTAGAAATTCAAAACTACAACAATGACTCCCATTCTCTCTTTTCATTGATTTGCTGGCTAGGACTGATGGGAACTGCAATCAGATCACAACTGGAAGGTCACTGTTTCTCCTTCTCTGGCATATATGGCATTGTATTTTACCTCTTACAGCAAGGCTGTCCAGCAGCACATTCTCCAAGAACATGGAAGACCTCCCCACACTGACTGGCAGTACAAAACCCTTTGGCATCTTGACAGTGAGCAGGGCTTGTCACATAAGCTGTGTATCCTGTTGATGGGAAAAGGCCATCTATCAGTAAGCAAAAGGAATATTACAAATGACAAAATCTCAACATTTGCTACTGGAATCAAACTTTTGTATTTTCAACCACAGTTCATATCATATCTCAGCAACATTTTAAAAAGTTTTTTTTAAGTGTTTTCCCCTTTGTTTTGCTCTCTTCCATTTTTTCCTGACTGTAGATGTTGTTGACGTTTTATTTACAACCTTTCATGTTGTCTGTAGTTTGAGTGTTGAGCGGGGGACTTTTCCGAGCTGGGATGATCGTCTATCCAAAACTAACCAATTGTTTCTTCCAGTTTTTGAAATTCAAAGAGAGCACTGCCTCTGTGCTGACTGTTCTATCCCTCTCTTTTGTTGATTGGTTGCAGTTGTTTGTTGTTGATCTATTCAGTTGGTTGCTACTATGTGTGCAGTAAAGAAAGTAGTATCCACAAGTCAGTAATTTCTAGCAATTGTAAGTAAAGAAACTTTTTTAATTCTTTCTCTTACAAATCTATCAGAGTGAGTTATTGAGATTTTGGGTGCCAGTTAATGAAAAGGGGTGAACTCTGGGGAACTTGTAGCTATTCTTCTCTGTGGATCTCTGTACTTCTACTGTGTAGCAAAAAGTGAATTTTACCAGCAATTAAAAACTCTTCAATAGAAGTGACCATTTTCTAGCCCTTGGGCAAAGTGAGTCTATTTTTGGCCTTGGGTCACTCTTCTGAAAATGATTTTAGGAAAGAATGTCCCATCTCTCTTTGGGTGTTCGTAGGTATTGGCTGAAAATTATGCCTGCATAAGTTTATGGGGAGTCACATGGAGGAAGTCCACAAGTTTTATTGCACAACCACTTGCTCAACTAACTGTGCAACCACTGCACAATTTGGCCACACAACTGAGTGTGCTCTGACTGCCCACTGACTGAGCAGTTGACCATACCATTGACTGCAGAATTGTGCCCATGGAACCACTCTCTGAATATGACTTCTGGCTTGGTGCACATTTTGCAATGAGTTGCACAGCTTCCCTAACTTCTCTACTCAGCACTGGTTAAGCCTCATCTAGAGTACTGTGTCCAGTTCTGGACACCACACTTTAAGAAGGATGCCAAAAAACTGGAGCAAGTTCAGAGGAGGGTGACAAGGATGATCAGGGGGATGGAAACCAAGCCTTATGAGGAAAGGATGAAAGAATTGGGCCTGTTTAGCCTTGAGAAAAGAAGGCTGAAGGGTGATATGATAGCACTTTTCAAATACTTGAAAGGCTGTCATTCAGAGGAGGGGCGGGATCTGTTTTTGATCATCCCAGAGTGCAGAACACATAATAATGGGCTCAAGCTACAGGTAAGCCAGATTTAGGCTGAATCTTAGGAAAAACCTCTTGATCAGGGGGTTGGACTCAATGGCCTTATAGGCTCCTTCCAACTCCATTATTTTATGATTCTATGATTTGGCCCTTAAAAGGCTAGATCTCAATGCTTCCATACTCAACCAAATACAAATACAAATGCTTTATTGCTTCATAGTCAATCAGGCTGTACACACGAGCAGTCTTAAAAAAAACCTAGATTTTGGTACCTAATATGAGTGCATCTAAACAATCAAAAAAGCATAAAATAATAAAATAAGAAGAATAAAGTCATAAAATAAGCATTCTCATATGTGTCAAGTTGAGAAATTAACTTGAAGAGCTTGTGAAGCAGGCAGTGAGTTCCGTCTTTCCATGGCTCATGTAACGAATTCAGCAGTCCCATAAGATATATATGAATCTGTGCCAGCAGGCAGAAATAAAACTACATAATGGGGAACTGTTCTTGATCCTGGTTTGTAGGAGTTTAAGATATTGATTTATCAAATCTGTATACAGAGGGTGTTCTGTTAGAAAAAGTACCATGTTCTCCTTTTTAGAACATCCTCGTGGGAAATGTCTGCCTGTACCATGTTGGTCTATGTAACACCCCTGAATCTCTTTCAACTGCAGTGAGTTAAATCTGCATTTAGTAAGCAGTTGTCAGCTTGTGCGAGCTAATAAGGGACAACTATGGAGGCCTCTTTCAATCATATTCAATCATGTTAATGCTGAATTAGGTTCACCATTTATTCCCACAGAAGCTCTTTGTCTTTAACACATACACCAAAGGCACATGCAAAGACCAACGCTTTTTGCAATGTAAACCTGTATTCTGCATTATCCAAGTTGTGATCCAGCCTTCAGATTGGCTCGAATTCTATGCACTGGTTGGATCTACTTTCCCCACATGAATATCAACTCCACGCTAAATTGAACATTGTACAGCTGCACTTTGAAACAAGAGAGGAAATATATAAAAAAATTAAGATTAAAATAAAATATTTATGAATATTTTTATAAATTAAATATTAAAATGTTAACGCTCAAATTTCTGATGCCCCAGAATACTTCAATCTTGAATTTATTCTCAGGAAAAAGAAAGAAAGAAAGAAAGAAAGAAAGAAAGAAAGAAAGAAAGAAAGAAAGAAAGAAAGAAAGAAAGAAAGAAAGAAAGAAAGAAAGCGTTTGTAATCTGGAATCTGGAATAAACATTCTCTGTTTTGATTAATTCTGTGTTAAATCCTGCAGTACAGATTCGTTGTTCCAAACTGTCTCCATTGTAATTAGTTGGTACACAATATAATTGACTCATCAAGTAACAGAACTCAAGTCCCCACTAAGCCAAACGAAGCACCAGCAGATCAATACATAGTAATCAGGAATAAAAAAAGTGTGGATGATCTTGGTCTCCAGCAATATGTCCTTACAGTTGATGACCTTTTCCACCAATAAATAATAGCGTAAAATTAGGTCCCTTGTTTACCTCCTATTCAGAGAACAATCCTTTAGTCCCCTCAGAGTCTGGAAAATTTATTCTCAGACTCTACGGTGAGCAGCCATTCATGATAAGGAAGTCTAGATCTATGACCCTCCAGAAGTTCCTCCTTTGAAGTCCACAAGACACAATGAAACTATGCATTAAGAACTTTAGGAGACCAAGGTAAGTCCACGTCCAGGTAAATCCCTCCAAAGCAGGCATTCACAAAAGTGGACACAAAACAGTCCACTCATAAAGTACAATTTAATAACATGTTTAACTCTCTCTTCAACTAGAAAAGTCAAAGAAGATGGGTGGCTCCCTCTAGTTTGTACTTCAACCCTTGAGTTAGTTCACCTATTTTAGACCACAGATGCTGTTCTTTTATCACATATATAAGGCAGACAACCTAGATCCTTGTTCCCCTTCATTTACAAATGCTATGTTTACCAGGATCAGGCAACAGCATCCATAACATAGCAGCCACACAAAGGTAAGGCATCTTCATGATGGAAAGTCAACCAGTGTTGAAAAGAAGGATCCCAAACTCGAATGATAGCAGAAGTTGAAATGTTGGGTCTTTTGACCAGAGGTGTGATAAAAGATGCAGTTTTATATTGGGCGGAAATGTGCAGGTGGAAGTTCTTGAATCAAATGATCTCTTGAAAAGAGTTTGTCTGTACAAGAGAGAAGGAGGAGTAGGCAGGGCTTTCAACTTAGTACATTGTGAACCTCAGAGGAGGGCCAAGGTGGTGGTCTGTAGGAGTCTTTGATTCGCTTCACATGCCGATTCCACTTGGCACCACTCAAAGATGAATGTGTTCAAGTAGGTGTGTGGCTTAAACCTCGTGAACCAGGATGGACATTTTAATTCCCCAAAGTCACATGTTGTTGTAGAATCTACACACAGCTAGACCTCCAGTGTAGACCATTTATTTACCACGATCACTGGAAGAGTGGTAAACAAAATCCCCATATTTTAACCACTTCCCTCATATTCTATTTTGCAAAATAAATAAAAAACGGAATCCAAAATTATTCGAACAGATTTACTCCTGGTTGCCATAGGGACACTTTTTTTGGTCCCATGCGATGTCATGTATTACGACAACCTGGCATGGCGAATCCTCTCTTTGAGGTATTGCAGCCAGTAAGTACATTAATTGTTGCCTTAGTTTACTAACAATATATTTCAGACTTTGCATCACTTATTGTCAGAGCTGGACAAAGTTTGGTCCACAAACCCAAAAGCAGGTCGTCTACATTCTGAGATGCCCAAGCTCATCACACATTTTGCTTTTAAAAATTGCACAGAAAGTCACCTTCTGACCTCTAGGTGGTGTGGGAGGGGATTTTTGGTATGTTTGGCCCACCAACATCCTTGGCGTCTAGAAACTATACGTTGTTTTGTCTAGTTTTTTTAAGGTACACTAAAGGGTGTGAAGGAGGTTTCAGTAAGCCTAAGCAGAAGAAATAAGAGTAACAGAAGACTTCCCTATAATCAACAGTTTCATGAGGGGGCTGAGGAGGGATCAGAAAGGGATCAAAATAAATGGACTAGCTAGCTAAGCATCTTCTTTTTCACACTGGCTGCTGCAAAAGTGAAACCACCAGTTGAGCTGCCCAGGATGTGACTCCTATAACCAGCAACTCCCAGAGAATGGACTCAGAGCTCAGTGGTTGGCTGCCTGGCCCGATCATCAATCCTACACCCAGTTTTTTCTAGATCACCCTCATGTTTCCTAGGGAATTGATGGAGTGGTGCCAAGCTGTCTGGCTAGGATCAACATGCCCAGAAACAAAGCATAGAATCACCCAAGTTGATAATGGTTCAGCGTTATATTTCATTCTAGGCAGGCACATTTCCCCCGAAGCATCTCAAAATGGCCCATTTCATGGGGGGGGGGCCTTCGTTTCATGCCCATCTCTATCCATGAGGTAATCCCATCCTCCAGAACTGGTCATCGTCCCATCAGAAATGAGGTTTGGAGAGCTTCTTGAAATGGAAAGCTACTTGAATTTCATTTCCTTTTTGATAAAGCCTGAGACACACATATATTTTGGCGAAAGCAAGGCTGGGTGACTTCCTTTCCAAGTCAATCATGCTTCCTCTAGGCTTCCCAAAGGATGTTTCTCATGTTTTGTTCCACCTGAGGTATTTCAGTCCTGTAACTAATCTGCTGATCTGTAGATACCCTTTAGAGCCTCACCTGCATCTCAGCTTCTTTGGTCTTCTAACTCCTTTGAACTTCAGAACTCCCCGTTTGCATGTCCAATGGTAAAGGATGATGGGAAATGAGGTCCAAAAAAAGGTGAAGACCAAAGGTTGAAAACTACAACTCATGAAGTTCAATGTAACTCTTTTGGGAAAGTTTTCAGGACAATTGCTGACAGGTGTTTTTTTTTTTTAAATTGATCCTAAGCTTATTAAAATAAGAGGTTATATACCATAAGGATTCCAAATAACCTCTTTGTGAGGCAAAGCACAGACGTGACTCAAAGCAGGAAATAAAATGCAGACATTTTCAAAAGCTTGGAAATAAAATTCAACCTAACTGAATTTTTCCCAAAGAACCTACCGGAGCTCATGTCTGCAGGAAGTACGTAGATCCGAAATATTTCCTTTTCTTGAAACATCGCTTAATTCATTAATTAATTCCTTCTCCAATGACTTTCAAGTTTAGAACCTCAGGTTCTAACCTTTCATTGTAGCCAAAGTCAACCAAATAATTCACCCTATGAACGTCATACAGTCTTTCTCCAGGGGAACTGTGCCTGCCCTCAGGTTTGAACCCTGGGTATCAAGAAATTGGATGCAGCTAACCTGACAATGCTATGACCTAGAATTCTGCTCATAGAATGCTCTGGCTGGTTTCCTCTACCTTTGGGTAGTGTGGGCGGCATATAAGTTAAATAAATAAATAAAAAATTGGCACGGTTAAGATCCTTTTCAAGTTACCAAGGCCTTGAGCTGTAAGCAATTTCTTCATGCTCACCACCTGTCGATTGTACTTTTCCTCATTCCTTGCCTGATTACAACTTTATAGATTGCTTGATTGTATTGCTTTTGCAAGCCTCAGGGCCTTTTTCTGAAAAATGGGAAGTAAATATTCTTCAAAATAAATAAACACATCACATCAGGTCTTCTACAGCATAAAGTGGTCTTTATGTGTGCCAACCCACCGACACCACTTTCATGAAGTCTAACATAGTGGACAATTGTGAATGTCTACTGTGAGCATTCTGACTTCAAAATCGGCAACAAGAAGTTATAATGTCGCAGTACCCGAGTCTGTAATTAAAAGGCCATGGGCAGTTTAATCCTAGAACACACAGTCCTCTCTTCCATAAACACGCCTTCTTGCTGGTAGTTTTTGGAGCAACTTCTGTAAAAAGAGAAAAGAAATCAGTGACAAAGAAGCAGAAATGGAACTTGATTTCAACAGCATGTTCCACTCAGCCTGTACAGTAGATCCCCTGTATCTATGCAGGATCGGTTCCAAGCTCCCCTGCCTGCAGATGCTGAAAAACATGGAATGCTATTTTAATAGTGAATGCTATACATAACATCATCTCTGGCTCCATCTAGTGGCCAGTTCTGGTAATGTCATCGTGGAAATCTATTTCTCTAGCAAATGCTATCCATAGCATGGTCTTTGGCTCCCTCCAGTGGCAATTCTGGTGACTTGATATTTTGTGTGTGTGTGTGTGTGTGTGTGTGTGTGTGTGTGTGTGTGTGTGAGAGAGAGAGAGAGAGAGAGAGAGAGAGAGAGAGAGAGGAGTGAAGAAGGGTGTGTGTTTTGGAGTGTACTGTATATGGATTTTTCTTTTAATATTTTCAGACCGTGGATAGGTGAAACAGCTGATACTGATCCCGCAGATAATGGGGTCCTACTGTACTGAATCTGACTTCTGGTTCTCTGTGCTTCATGTTTGAAGGGGAATACTTGTGTCTCATCTAATATGTAGCCCATCCTTCTCAGTTGTCCCTTGTTTTACATGGATGGTGATATATCTGAAGAGAGGAAGAATCCCACTCCAATCACAAGTTCTTCATTGATGAATAACATGGTGGGACCAAAACATGTGGAGACAGTTCTATATTGTTTTCAGGGGGTGACATAATCCTGGGCACCATATATTTGCATGAAGAACATCCCAACCTCATAGAGTAACAAATGTCCAGGGGCCTACAGATTATGTATGTATCTTCATACTAACTCATTTTTGGTATCACCTGGCAGGACCAAGTTCCAAATATTTATTTATTTATTGTATTTATATCCTGCCCAATTGGTCCGCTGACCACTCTGGGCAGCTATAGAGGAGTCCTGGAACGAACTGGAATTGTTAGCATGAATACCTTCCTGAAACAGCGACGTCTACGTTGGCTTGGGTATGTAGTGAGAATGGCTGGCGGTTGGATTCCAAAAGATCTCCTGTATGGCGAATTAGTGCAGGGAAAGCGCCCCAGAGGGAGACCACAACTGCGATACAAGGATATCTGCAAGCGGGATCTGAAGGCCTTAGGAATGGACCTCAACAGATGGGAAACCTTGACCTCTGACTGTTCAGCCTGGAGGCAGGAGGTGCAGCATGGGCTCTCCCCATTGGAAGAGACACTTGTCCAGCAGGCCAAGGCAAAGAGGCAGTCCTGAAACCAGCAAAATCAGGGAGCTGGACAGGGGACAGATTGTATTTGTCTTCAATGTGGAAGGGATTGTCACTCTTGAATTGGTCTCCTCAGCCACACTAGACGCTGTTCCAAGACCTCTATTCAGAGCACGTTATCATAGTCTCTTGACACTGACGGATGCCTACTCATACTAACTCATTGTTTCAGTCTGAAGGAAGCTTAGTAAACACAATGAAGTTTTCTCCAGCATCCCATTCTCCAGGAAGTTGGAGTCTCCTGCCCAATATGGGAGCCAGACCTGTATCTGAACCTCATTTGGGCCTTTTTCTGGCTTTCCCCCCCTTTTAGTTCCTGATATATATGAAGGTGTCCTCAGGATAGGGTCTGGATAACACCTGTGAACAATGGAGGCTGAATTATTGGGGTTCAGGCTCATATGGAGAGCCTCCATTTAGGGAGGACCGATTCTTCTTCGGACACATCCTTCTCCACTCCTCACTAAGTATGTCATCAAGAACCACATGTAATGACAGAATGAGGCTTCTGTTTTCAAACTGTTTATCCTCTCCATCCAACAGGAAAAGTGCTGAGACTGTTGTCAGGAACCAAGTAAATAATAAGTAGAGATGGGCACAAAACACTGAATTGGGTTTGTTTATCAGACGAACAGGTGTTCAGTGCTTCCCAGCCCCACCTGGAAAGCTGGGGCATAGAAGTTGAGGAACAGAAATAGAAAAAATGTAATTAGCAAAAATTGTATCCTGCTGGTCATCAGTCTTCCACAGGCATACTTAAGCAAAACAGAATTTCAACCACAGTAATATAATGGAAATCCCAATCATTGATGTCTATCATACATGAGCTAGACTTGAGTGGGTATCTTTCTGATTGAAAAACACAGAGATTAGTCCAAAGGATGCAAATCAAAAGCACAGTTGTTCCAAGGATGTGGCAGAGGTTTGGCACAAGGAGTGCTTCTAAAATGTTCTTTGTCCAGCAAATTGTGTTGCATCTGTGGAACTGATGACTTACTTGCTGCGTTCTAGAGGTGTTGGCTCAAAAGCCCCCTCAATCCAAGCCAACATTCTTGATGAAAGAAATCTCAGTGTGGTAGTGAACGAACATATATTCCCCAGTTTAGCTGTTCCAAATCCAGAATAGGAAACTTGAATTCTCATGTCATTCATGCTTATGAGGTGCCACACAAGAAATATCTACTCTCAGTGGGAACAGTGGGAGGATTAAAGATGTGGTGACCAGTAACAAATTTTAGTATTTGGTACTATTCAACACATCTTTAATCCTCACACTTTTCCCACCCAGAGTGTTTTAGTATGCCTTGGCACATAACCAGTGCCTTGGTAGCTAGCAGCAAGTTGCTGTAATGACGTACGCAAGTTCTCTTACACCTGTGTAAATCACCAGTATTATTGCCTTCCCTTTTAAGGCTTCAAGCTAGGTACTAACATTTTTACTGTGGCAAGTTGTTAGCTTAGGTTTTGTACACATCCGTTGGATTCTATGTGCAAAGCCTATTCCGTTACTGGGCAGTGTGCTCTAAAATGATGTAAACTGCTTTAATTCAATAATAGTAATATGAGAATTTAGTTTGGTTTTGCATCTAATTTTATTTATTTATTTATTAAATTTATACCCCGCCCATTTAGACCCAAGTCTACTCTGTATTCTATTCTATTCTAAGTCTATTCTTTTTTTAAAAATAGTAAGCTAACTTAGAATCCTATATTCAAAGAAAGGTGTGATGATTGATTAACTGAAAGACTGACTGATATGATTCCATGCCTCTCTACTGAGTCATGTCATCCCATTCTTTGTTGTATTGTATAACAATAGAAGCACAGAAGCATAGAACAATGAAGTTGAAAGGGGCCTATAAGGCCATCAAGTCCCACCTGTTTTTTCCTTTGTTTTCTGTAGTCATGTACTTAATTTTTGCTCCTTTACAAATACCTTTGTTTTAATTTCATGAAGAAGAATGTAACTCACCTGAATGATGGAACAACAAAATGAAAATGATGGCTAAGAGAAAACATGTCTTCATAGTTCCAAATCAGATGGTGTCTCGGCAATCACTGAATCAGAAAAAGGTCCAGAAATAATAAATGAGCTATACGTTCTCAAACTGAAAACAGATGTGAATGTGTGAATACTTTCTAGCCCATGTTTTGTCACTATATTATTTACAACACAATAAATAAGAATAATAAGAGTGTTGTCAGGTCGATTCCCAGTTATAGCGACCCCTTCCAGGGTTTTCTAGATAGAGAATCCACAGAAGTAGTTTACCCTTCTCTTCTTCTGCACAATGCCGTAGGATTGTGCAGCTTGTCCAAGGCTGCACAAGCTGATTCTTCTCCCAGGAGACAGAGTGGGAAATCAAATTCCTGACCTCTGGCTCCATAGTCAGATACCTAAGCCACTGAGCTATCCAGCCATTTTCAATATAAACAGTATTAATCACCATGCAACCTGAACACTATTGTCTCTGGATATTGCCAGGAGTCTGAGCTGCTGTGTTGTAAACCCAGCACATTCCACCAATGGAAAGCTTAAACTATGTGGCCATGTGAAATAGAACCATGG
The DNA here is from genome assembly GCA_037013535.1 of Intellagama lesueurii. Classification (NCBI taxonomy): domain Eukaryota; kingdom Metazoa; phylum Chordata; class Lepidosauria; order Squamata; family Agamidae; genus Intellagama; species Intellagama lesueurii. The sequence goes on along the minus strand of JBAJHW010000001.1, from coordinate 346,122,001 downwards.
CAGATTGGTAGACATTGCGTCAAGCTGATCAAAGTTAATCCACACCCTAAAATTATTTTTAGCTCCACAGCACATCTTTCTGAGTTGAAGAAAAAGAACAGAAAAATACTCCAGACCTACTATGCTTCAAAGAGTATAAATTAAGCAGTTGTCTGCAGTTACTTCTCAAAGAAATGAGAAGTTTCCCCAGCTTCTGGTTAGATTTCCTTCGTATGCTTGACTTCAAATTTCAAGTCATATGGCTACTATGTCCTTCTCTTTGAGCTATTTATAATGGTAAGAGGAGGAACGACCCACCTTTGCATATGCTTTTCTCATAACCTGCTGAACGTGCCTCATGTGATGTGTTCATTAAAAACACTCTACTTGTTCTTCCAGGCTCAAAGATCTGAATTCCACTCAGTAGCTCTTGCTTAATGGCCTTGCTGCCTACAGGTCTACAACAGATATGAAGAATCCCAACATCGCATCTACTGGCGACATTTCCTACGTAGTACACCTCAGTTTTGCACCATGAATCATATTTCATTTTATAAAGCTGTTGAGCTTGTTCTTTAAAGAAATAAATAAGGCCCACAAAGAGAAATGCAGAAAAGGTGTCAATATTATTCTGGTTGTGTAGAGCAGTGGTCCCCAACCTTGGGCCTCCAGATGTTCTTGAACTACAACTCCCAGAAGCCTTCACCGCCACCTCTGCTGGCCAGGATTTCTGGGAGTTGAAGTCCAAGAACATCTGGAGGCCCAAGGTTGGAGACCACTGGTGTAGAGGAACTTTGACAAGTCCATGTCAACCCAGGGTGCCCTATGGAGCAGAGAAGAAATGCATTCCATAGTGGCAGACTAAGCTCCTTCATTTGAAGCCATGGGTCACTGATAGATCTCCTTCCAGTCCTTCTCTCCATGTGCTGAGGATGGGTGCAGAGCCAGAAGGCCAAATGCAATCAAAAGTCTGCTCCCCATCAACCATGTGAAGCCTTTCATGTGAGTAAACTTGGAAGAAGGCTCTAAGAACAGACCTGGGCTTGGGTCTCACTGTTTTTTTTTTCAAGGAGGGGCAACTCCCAGCAGCAAAATCTCACTATCCAACATCCAAATCAGCAAAGCCACACATAACCAGCAGGCAGAAAAGGGAAGGAACATCCGGAGTCTGAGGAAAGTGTCAAAGTCCAGACAAACAAAAGTCCTACCAGAGAGTTAAGCATTTGAGGTAAAGAGAAGTCCTTTAAAAACCATCACTTTTGTCCTCATTACATGGATGAGATGGGTTATATAGGCCCATTTCGATCTGGTTTTCTGCCTTGCTATGGAATGGAGACAACTTTGGTTGACTTGATGGACAATCTCAGCTGGGAACTAGAAAGGAGAACGTGTCTCTCTGTCAGTTCTGCTGGACCGCTCAGTTGTTTTGGATACTGTTGACCATGATATCCTTCTGGGTCACCTCTCTGGGATGGGACTTGGAGGCACTGTTTTTCAATAGCCTCAGTTCTCCCTGAAGGGACAAGCTGGGGAACCTCTACATAATGTCCTGGCTGTTGGCCTGCGGGATCACCCAGGATTCCCTTCTGTCTCTTCTGCTATTTAACATACACATGGAACCACTGGAAAGGTTAGTCCAGAGTTTTGAGGCTCAGTGCCATCAGTATGTGGATGACATTCAGGTCTATTTCACCTTGCCATCCAATTCTGAGGAAGTTGTTTTGGTTCAAAAGCAGTGTCTGCTGTCAGTAATGGACTGGATGAGAGCAACCAAATGAAGTTGTATCCACACAGGACAGAGGTCCTCCTGGCCAGTCAAAAAGCAGATCTGGTATAAGTATTCTACCTATCTGATGGAGTTACACTCATGTTCACAGCTTTGCAATGCTTCTGGATTCATCCCTGAACCTGAATGCCTAGGTCTTCTGGAATGCATTTTCACAGTTAAATCTAGTGTGGCAGCTATTCTCATTATCTGAGATATCTGATCTCACATGACTGAGGGTGTGACTACACAATGAGGGAAATGTGAATTCACTTGGGTTCACTCACTGTGATGTTGCACTGGAGAATTCAGGTTTTCCCAGGTCTCTCTGCATTAACTGGCCACACAAGCAGAAAAGAGGAAAAGCTTTGTTTACTGCTTGTTTGCAGTTCTATTTATAGGCTTCTAGGTGGTGCCATTACAAAACAACTACCTAATAAGCTGTAAACAAGGATAAACAATCATTTCCTCATCTTATCTTTTAAGGACACCCTTGTCCATGGAGAGGAGCTATGTTCTCTGCTTCTAAGCTGTAAAAACCAAAAGGAGGAGTCTTGGCCATGAAGGTGTAAAACTGAAGAGAATGCCTTTCCCATGGAAAGAGGCTGGCGAGAATATATGTCGGCACAGCAGCTTTTGTCTTTTGTGTGTGCATGTGTGGCTCATCCTCCCTTATGAAGCAATAAGCAAATCTCAATGGGATTTTGGCCATAGTTGTGTATGTGTTTTAAAAATGCCAATATGTCAAGCCTGAATGACAAATTTCAATATACTCACAACTCTGCCTAATTAAGTGGAAAAACTTTACAAACGTCAGCCCACTGAAGCCTCCTATTTGAAGCCCACCCTATGTTCTGTATCTGGCTAGCTGTGGGGTAGAAAGTATTTGCCTCCCTGATGAAGGAGGTGCTACATGTTGCATGATGGTATACCATGCAATGCAAAGTGGAGTTGAGGGTCAATGTTGACTTCTTTTGTCTTGACTTTGACAGCCAGTGCTTTCGGGACAGGTAAGAATTTTTGGTGTAGGTTCACCTGATTGGCATCTTAAATGCAAGGTAGATAGGACATTTTTCTTGATATTGCATTGATTCCTTGTGGGGCATCATGAGAGACTTGGATGATGGAAAGCTATTAAATAGTGAAACAAGTAAGTTACTAATTCAGAAATTCATGGTACGATTGGTGAGGGTAGCTTTAGGGGAAAAGATGGGTCAACATTGGGTCCTGAGACTGAAGGGCTGGTCCATGGGTACCCTAGGAGGCCAACTCAAGTCATAACTTCCTTCAAACTGTGGATCTTGGGGAGGATATGGACATGGGGGTACATTAGGCTTTCTGGCATGAGGATGCTGGTACACACCATTGGGGCTGCAAGGCTCATCCTTAAGGATCAGAAGTAGGGGTATAAGGGGAAATATTTCGTATTGATTTGGGATCATTTGGGTTGGTCTTCTTTTGGTTTGGGATTCTTTTGGATACACTTCCTTTTGGTAAGCCTGAAAATGCCAAAAAAGATTCAGGTTTTCTCATTTCGGCTTTCTGGTGCTAAAGCCAATTACATCTTACCGAACCCTCAAATCTAGAGATGGGGCAAGCGGATCCAGATCTGCTCACCACTCCTGGCAGGAGGTGGGAGGACAAGGCTCGCTGCAAGGTCGAAGAGTGGCGAGCGGATCGCACACTGTGGAGCCATTCGTAGAATCGCTGCTGTGCAGGGATATTTGTATTCGTAGAGGAATACGAATATCCCCATCTCTACATCTAGTCCAAGAAAGCAGGGACAAGCCAACAGAAAATCATCAACCCCAAAAGTGAGGAAAGCTTTCATTTATCATCACATCGCCATCTTCATCATTTGTGTCAATCTGTCAGCAGAAAACAGTACAGATGTGTGAGAGAAATCATGATCTTATTCAAAATAAAACACACACCCTCGGTAAAGGCAATATGATCAATCTCCCCAACCCAAAACCCCAAAACTATGGAGGATTGGGGTGATACCTGTCCCTCCTACCACTTCCATAGTTTCATCCAGCAGCACAGGCAGTACCCCAACAGGTAAAGGACAGGCAGAAGGCAGTCCAGACCACAATAAAGGAAATGTAGGAAATCCCTTCAAAATAAATAAAATAAAAGGCAAAAACAGGGAGGGTAATCCAAGATGCAAAAGAAATCTGTAGGCTTCAGTAACCTCTGTGTCAGAATTCTGGAGGCTCTCGATCAGAAAGTAACAAAAGAGTCCAAAAATGGAAGGTCTTCTTTCGTGTTTTTCCTCATTCTGGGTAACTCGAAAGTCCCATCCCTAGTCAGAAGATGTAAATAAATACAGTATGCCATCTCTTTTATAGCACTTGGTTGTGCATGCCCACACAAAAATGTCATTTTATTATGCAATGCCTATTTGTGAATTTCCTCAATGAGCAATTTTTCACCACATACGGCAACAGTAACTTGTAGCATGACATGTGCCAATCTGACGAGTAAAAGGAAATATACAGAATTGTCCTGGAATACACACTCCTCCTTTTCTTAAACAGTGCTCCATGCGTGAAGTTCCTCTGAAGGCGCCTAAGAAAATGAAAAAGACATCAGTGACAGACAAGTACCAATGGAATTTGATTTCAACAGGCATGTTCCACTCAGCCTGAACTGAACCTGACCTTCCTGTTCTCTGTACTTCATGTCTTGAAGACGCTTGGGTCCCTTTGAGCTGCTAATTGTGTGGGCTCCCTTCACTAAATCATTTCGTGTGTCTCACCACTAAAGAGCATGCTCTTCTCAAGATAAGACCAGCTGTCCTCCTTATCATCTTAGTTTCTGATGGTATCTCATCCAGCAGCATGTATTATATTCAACAGTCCTGTCCTTCAGCGTGACTGGGACTGGTTCATCTGAATTCAAGAAATAAAGTCCTCTTTATTTCTAACTAAATCAATGTGATTTACCTCGAGGGAATCAAGGTGGCTTAAAGCCCTCTTTTTCCATTTTCCCCCCCATTCTCCTACACATGGAGAATGTTACAAATTACTTTGCTCTTGTAAATCTAATGAATTAAGATAGCTTTTGCTGATTTATGGAATTCTAGTGTGTGGTCAACAATAGCTAGAAAACTTAAATATTTTTCATTCTTGCCTGTGGAAACAAAATAAGTGAAGATATAGATTGCTAAGGATATTGAACCTTGCTAGGAGAAGATGCCATTCCACCCTGGCTGCTCTTGATATAAACAATGAACAAGAGTAAATTCATAGGAGAATTTCTTCAGCAATAGTCGGAAGGTAGATGAGGGAATAGGGAATACCTGTGCTGGATGGGGTTACACTCCCCCTGAAAACTCAGGTCCACAGCTTGGGTTTACTCCTAGATTCATCCCTAAGCTTGGATGCCCAGGTCTTGGTGGTGGCCAGGAGTGCATTTGCACAGCTAAAGCTAGTGTGCCAGCTGTGCCCGTTCGTTGAGATGTCAGATCTGGCTACAGTGACACATGCTTTAGTTGCATCCCGTTTGTATTACTGTAATGCGCTCTATGGGGGGCTGCCTTTGAAGATGGTCCAGAAACTTCAATTGGTGCAAAACTCTGCAGCCAGACTACTGACTGCAGCCAGCTACAGGGAGCATATAACGCACCTGTTACAAGAACTGCACTGGCTACCAGTCTGTTTCCGGGCCCAATTAAAGGTGCTGGTCATTACCTATAAAGCCCTACACAGCTTGGGTCCAAACTACCTGAAGGACCGTATCTCCCTATATGCGCCTTCTTGGCAATTAAGATCAGCAGAGGAGACCCTCCTTTTGGTCCCAATGCCAGCACAAGCAGAGCTGATGGGGACACGGGAGAGGGCCTTCTCTGTGGCAGCTCCTAGGCTATGGAACGCTCTCCCTCGGGAGATCAAAATGGCCCCTTCCCAGTTATCCTTCCGAAAAAAGCCAAAGACCCATCTCTTCAGGCAGGCTTTTAACAATTACAACTGACTCCCTGAACATTTCAGCAAATAATTTTAATCTTTTCCATGTTTTAATGTTTTAATCTTTTAATTTAATTTTTAAATCATTTTGTTGTTATTTAGTCGTTAAGTCATGTCTGACTCTTCGTGACCCCATGGACCAGAGCATGCCAGGCCCTCCTATCTTCCACTGCCTCCTGGAGTTTGGTCAAAGTCATGTTGGTAGCTTCGATGACACTGTCCAACCATCTCGTCCTCTGTCGTCCCCTTCTCCTCTTGCCTTCACGCTTTCCCAACATCAGGGTCTTTTCCAGGGAGTCTTCTCTTCTCATCAAATGACCAAAGTATTGGAGCCTCAGCTTCAGAATCTGTCCTTCCAGTGAGCGCTCAGGGCTGATTTCCTTCAGAATGGATAAGTTTGTTCTCCTTGCAGTCCAGGGGACTCTCAAGAGTCTCCTCCCGCACCACAATTCAAAAGCATCAATTCTTCGGCGGTCAGCCTTCTTTATGGTCCAGCTCTCACTTCCATACATCGCTACTGGAAAAACCATAGCTTTGACGATGCAGACTTTTGTTGGCAAGGTGATGTCTCTGCTTTTTAAGATGCTGTCTAGGTTTGTCCTCGCTTTCCTCCCAAGAAGTCTTTTAATTTTGTGGCTGCTGTCACCATCTGCAGTGATCATGGAGCCCAAGAAAGTAAAATCTGTCACTGCCTCCATATCTTCCGCTTCTATTTGCCAGGAGGTGATGGGACCAGTGGCCATGATCTTAGTTTTTTTGATGTTGAGCTTCAGACCATTTTTGGTGCTCTCCTCTTTCACCCTCATTAAGAGGTTCTTTAATTCCTCCTCACTTTCTGCCATCAGAGTGGTATCATCTGCATATCTGAGGTTGTTGATATTTCTTCCGGTAATCTTAATTCCGGCTTGGGATTCCTCCAGTCCAGCCTTTCACATGATGTATTCTGCATATAAGTTAAATAAGCAGGGGGACAATATACAGCCTTGTCGTACTCCTTTCCCAATTTTGAACCAATCAATTGTTCCATATCCAGTTCTAACTGTTGCTTCCTGTCCCACATATAGATTTCTCAGGAGATAGATAAGGTGGTCAGGCACTCCCATTTCTTTAAGGACTTGCCATAGTTTGCTGTGGTCCACACAGTCAAAGGCTTTTGCGTAGTCACTGAAGCAGAAGTAGATGTTTTTCTGGAACTCTCTGGCTTTCTCCATAATCCAGCGCATGTTAGCAGTTTGGTCTCTATTTTAAATCATACATTGTTTAATTTATCTTTTAATATTTAACTTATTGTGTTTTTAAATTGTGTGAATTTTAATGTTGTGAGCCGCTTTGGGTCCCTTGTTGGGAGAAATTCGGCTTATAAATAAAACTAATAATAATATAATAATAGAGTAAGACTCAGAGGTTCCATAGAGCGATATACAACTTGGACATTAACTGGTGACGTTCCATGCCAAAACGTATCCCCTAGATCAGCCATTCTCAACTTTTTTTGGCCACTGCCCTAAACACAACATGAAAGAAATACAGGCTGAATCAGTATTGTATAAGTCACATAATGAACCATATAAAGTGGTGTATGAAGAATTGTTTTCAGCTAGTGCCCCCCTTCCAATGGGTCAAGGCCCCCATTCAAAATACCTGCCCTTGATTCTCATTGCAATATAGAAGACTGGAGTATTAGCATCATTCTAACTTTAGAATGTAACTGAGTACATCTAATGTAGTGATCACGAAAGAAGAAAGTGGGTGATCACAGAAACAGAGAAAGTGGGTGATCACAGGTAATTAAGAAAGCAATTAACTTTAGAGAAAAGTTAATGAAGAGAGTCAACACAGATGTCTGCCAGCGGAGCTCCCACCTCTCTAGGGCGACACCCCGAGAGCTCCTTTTATTAACCTTAACAAGCTTACAGATTGTTGAAAGTATTCAGATAGGGTACTGGTTACATAATGCCAATTAGGATTGGTCGGAGAGAGAGCCTTTAAAGTTATGCTCTGTGACTCTATGAGAAAGAGGAAGAATGGGCAGCCACCCCCCTTGTCAGAAGCAGCTGCATCCTGCTAGGAGAGTGTGCTCTCGTTACAACAACAATACAGCTTAGCAACCTTGGGGAGAGGGTTCCCACAATCTAAGACAACTTTGTCTGCAATAGCTACTGTACTATAGGCTTTTTCTTGGGCAGGACAATTTTGGTAACTTTTGAAGCACTGCACAGAACTTCCCTGAGCCAATAAAGGACTGTCTTTCCCAAGAATCCTGAATAAAGATGGGCAATTCGGCAGTTCATGCCAGTTCATCCTTTGAATGAATAGGTGTTCGGTGGTTCTCAGCCTTCCTTCCTGTGGCAGGCGCCCACTCAGAGGCAGCACCCAGAAGAGGCAGGGCAAAGAAGTGGAGACACTGCCTCTTGGTGGGTGCCTGCCAGAGGAGGTGGGGCAGGGAACTGTCAAACACCTGTTTGTCTGAAGGATGAACCAGCACAAACCACCGAAGTGGCAGTTCGTGCCCATCTCTAATCCTGAACAAAGTACACATCCAGTTTTAACCAAACTTTTAAAGAAATATATGATCTCCTTCTTTGAAAATTGGGGGAGAAGGGTCACATGGCCATTTTCAGCTCTGTTAAATTCTGCTATGTGAAATATATTGACTCCGTAAAGGAAAACACAGGCCTGATTTCACAGAGAAAGAGAAAGTTCAGAATCTGTTATTCCCTTTCTTTTTTGAGCTTCAGCCTGCTAAGGCCATTTTTATTATGATGAGCCTTCAGTTTGGGTTTTAACGTGGGAAGCCACGGGATGCTTGTGCCACATCTGTGCATCAGTGGATAATTTGTTTGTTTGTTTGTTTATGGATTTGTTTATTCATTTCACTTCTAGGCCACCTATCTCCAGTGAGAGGACCCAAGACAGCTCAAAATGATTAATGTGCTTTTAAACTGTTGTACATAGTTTTCAATCTGGGATTCTTATAATATTGCAGTGCATTTGGCATTAAAGATTATAATTTATTTGTTTTTAGGCATATATTTTTAATAATAGCAGCAACAACAACAATAATTTACATTGCACTCTACACCAGATGCATCCCAGTAAAATCAATAAACATTCAACATTTAATAACATTAACCTTCTATACATAAAAGTATATTATGTCATGTACATCAACATCAATATTCTTGGAATTAAAAAGCTCATGAAAAAATTCACTGGTCGTTCGCCTCTCCCTATAATCTGACACTTATAATTAGACAGATAAATAAATATAATTCCCCCATTTCTGTGCTGGATCATCTTATCCCTCTCTTGACTTTCCTGCCAATAATTTGACCTGATTTTGGGTGGAGGGGTGTTGCTTCTGTTTTCTTTAGCTGTGGTTTGAATTTTGCCTTATCTCTTTGTGAATTTTTGGCCCGAATCCTACTGGTGTTTGCGTTAGGGTTACATCATATGCTGTAGCAAATTGTGGCAAATTGATGGGGATGCTCAATCCATTGCGCAATCAGAGGGGTGCATGCCCATGCCCAGGACGATACATGCCTCAGCTCCTCATCATTTAAACACGATTAGCTGTAGCAGGTCACACATACTTTATGCGGAAAACAATAGGACCCTGGCCATGCTGATGAAGCTCCATAAAGAAAATCAGAAAATAATGTGATATGAGTTGATCTCATCAACAACTTACTTGAACAATCAAGCCCCAGAACGAGGAGAATGAGTAAAAGACAACACATCTTCATAATTACAGATAGGTTGATGTCTCAGCATTAACTGGAACTGAAAAGGATCCTGGAATTATGAAACAGGGATAAAAATATTATCAATCAATCAATCAATCAATCAATATTTAACAGTCCATGTTTGTGTATTAATGCTTTGCTCAGTGACAGAACAAAGCATCACTAACTTGGTTATCCACTGATGATTTTAGGCATCCTTCAGTCTCGAGAGACTATGGTAACGTGCTCTGTATGGAGGACTTGGAACAGTGTCTAGTGTGGCTGAGAAGGCCAATTCGGGAGTGACAATCCCTTCCACACTGAAGACAAATACAACCTGTCCCCTGTCCAGCTCCCTGATTTTGCTGCTTTCGGGACTGCCTCTTTGCCTCGGCCTGCTGGACAAGGGTCTCTTCAAACTGGGAGAGGCCAGGCTGCACCGCCTGCCTCCAGGCTGAACGCTCAGAGGTCAAGGTTTCCCATCTGTTGAGGTCCATTCCTAAGGCCTTCAGATCCCGCTTGCAGATATCCTTGTAATGATGAAAACCTTTCAAAATATGTTTGATCAAAATATGTCAGCTCTTCATAAAGATTCCAGATGTGGCCGAATGTTATACAGTAGGAACCCCGTATCTGTGTGATCAGTATCCACGGATTCACTTAGTCTGAAAATATTAAAAATCCTAGAAATATATATTTCTAAAGATTAAGTTATCAAAAATGACCATTACAGGGGGGCGGAAACCATGGTATGTATAATGTTCAGTAGAAAATATATATAAATATATATTTCTGTGATGTCAACTTTGTGATGTCAACTCAGTGGCAGCCCCTGGGCATCCCTGCCCCTTCTCCTCCTCTGGGTGGGTGTCCATGGGAGGAATTTGGGCAGAAAATCCATGCAACACCTGTGGGCCCAATCCACCAAAGCACAGTTCATGCCTATCTCTAAAAGGAAAAAAGAGACAGGTCGATTCTCATTGATTTTTACATTGTGTAATCATTAAAAAGATATTTGAAATTCTTTCAGAGCAAATTGCCGGTATTTCTCAATGTAGTCCCACCTTGGTTTCCAGGCAACCTAAACACATTTGTCTTGGGATATTGTCATAGGTCTGAGTTCTTGCATCTTAAACCCAACAATTTTATAACAGAAAAGCAAGGATGATTCAGACAAATGAGATGACAGTGATGACCTGCTAGAGAATGAGTGAAATTAATGAATTTTTGTTGAATCATAACATCAATTCCAGCCTTACAATGCATGGTTGTGATTTCAAGAAAAAGAATAGAAAAATACACACAGTCCATATGTCCTTCTTCATCATCTGAAGCCTGGAGCACTTTAAGGATATTTTGACTGTTTTTTTGCACAAAAAGAGACCTTCATCCTAATGAGAAAAGGAGAAGTTACTCCTTTTTTAAATTAATCATAATAAATCTGTGCCATCAAGTCAACTCTGATGTAAGGCAACCCTCCTTCAGGGTTTTCCAGGTAGAGAATATTCAGAAGTGGTTTTCCCTTCCCTTCCTCTAGGGGGAGCCCTGTGCGGCTTGCCCAAGGCCACCCAGGCTGGCTCTTCTCCCAGGAGGCACGGTGGGGAACTCCACAGCCAGAGACTTAACTTATGGAACTATTCAGCCAGCTTTTTTTCATTAAGATGATTCAATATGGCACCCCTTTTCATGCAGACATTTACAACTTATCATCATATCCTTCATTCGCTCTAAACCTCAGCAGTCACATTCAGATGTGGTCAGGAAGAGACAAAGCCACACATATGGGAAAGAAGTTCCACTTTTATGGACTGCAGTGATGGACAAATAATGGCTGAGGAAAGTAAAAGAAAAGAAAGCAAATAGCTTATAGAAGGTCTGTTTTTCATAAAGGCTTCCAAACTGTGACAAACTGGTTTGATGAGGAAACGGTCTCCAGGCACCTACATTTTCCTGGCACTGAAGGGAAGACCAAGGCAATGCTCCAGACCTTGAGATGTTATGTTTCCCAACTTTTTTAGATAAAGCTACTGGGCAGAAACAAATAAAGGAAAATGTCTTCCTCTACTTCACTGGTCTGTTAATTTGGAGGCTTGGGACCTGCAAGAGTAACCAAGACCATAGATTGTTTGAGGAAGAACCTAGGAAGAACATGGCCACTCATGTGAAAACAAATTTTATTGAAAATAGTTACTGTTTTATGTATGCAGCAATTTAAGCAAGCGTGTCCCTTCTCGGTCCTTGAACCTCCCAAAGGACTCACTTTTCAACCACGTTTGAAGTGCTAAATTAAGTTGGCACACACATTCATCCCCCCCCCCCAACAGATTCACCATTGAGAGCTACATGGCAGGCACATATACCATAGTTTTCTCCATGCTGGGAATAGCTGTAACTTCAGCATTTGGTTGCTGAAGACAGGAGAAAATTGGGTTCAGTTTATTGTTCAGTCTGGGAAGCATTCAGAGAAATTTACAAATTTATTCACTAGCAAGTTGGAAAGAATTTCAGTGAGAAAATGAACATGAAATATTAGTGCATCTTTTGGGAAGTATTGAATGTTGTACCCCCTATATACCCTGGTAGGGAAGGGTTCCTGGAATGAGCATTGAACCGCCAAGAAAAGCTTTTGAGCTAAAGTAGAGTAATTGATTGGGACGTGGTGGCACTGCGGGTTAAACCACAGAAGCCTCTGTGCTGCAAGGTCAGAAGACCAGCAGTCATAAGATCGAATCCACGAGACGGAGTGAGCTCCCGTCGCTTGTCCCAGCTCCTGCCAACCTAGCAGTTTATGCGAGTAGATAAATAGGTACCACCTCGGTGGGAAGGTAATGGTGTTCCGTGTCTAGTCATGCTGGCCACGTGACCACGGAAACTGTCTACGGACAAACGCTGGCTCTACGGCTTGGAGATGGGGATGAGCACCGCACCCTAGAGTTGGACATGACTGGACTAAAAATGTCAAGGGGAACCTTTACCTTAGAGTAATCAAAAGAAGTTATTTTGATTTCCAGATAGGTATGTGTACTGTCTTTGGGCAAATATGCAAAATGAGGCTGAATTGTGAGTATCTGTGTAATGTACTGTCTTTGGGACTGTGCAAATTGAGTGACGACGAGAGAGAACACAGAGTTTGTTTTCAGCCCCATGCTAGAGCAACACCACAACAGATCCTTTGTATTTCATTTGGCATTTGTTGGGTTAAAAAGATGGTCAACAATTTGAATTAACTGAAGAACGAAGACACGTAAAATAGGACACTAAAATTAAAGTGAGCTGCTGGCACAAAAGAGGAGACAAGTGACAGGTGGACCAACTTTGAAACAATGCAGATAAACTGAACAAAACTTCTAACTGGCTGGAATGATTATTCTCTAAAATTCAAAAAGTTCTATAAATCTTAATTTTAAAGATCTATCAATATTTTATTGGTCTGGAATTCACTTTTTATTTTGCAACAATTCAATTGACAATCCCAAGATGAGGAAAAGACACCAAGATACCCCAGGGGGCCATAACTGAATGCCCAGTTGAGACATACAAAAAAGGTTCATCTGAACATGTGAGGAGGGGAATCCTAGTCCCACCTCATCACCAATACTGTCCTCTGCATCTTGCACAGTCATTGTCTGAAGAGAAGAGAACACTGTTCAGCAATCCCGAAAAATCAGGGTTACATATCACAGGAGGAAACTTCTTACGTGGATAAAATTCTTCTGTTCAGACAGTTGTCCTCCACTCATGAAAATGATGACTAGAGGAGTAGGGTACCACTCCTCCTGTCCTCGCATGATCAGATTAAAAGATTTTTGGAAACCTCAAGAGGGCTTAAAGAGGTAGCCGTAATTCCTTACCAAAGCGTGGGAAGCTTCTCTGGGTCCAACACAGACTTTCTTCTTATACCCTTCTTTAATCTTTTTTATCAAACAAATGTTTCTGCCTCCTTTTTGATGTATTTATAGTGAACTGCAAACCTGCCCTCTTGGCAGTAGATCAGAAGTGAGGCCCATGAGGAACAATTGCATAAGCCTCTATGTCCTACCATGATGGTGTAAAAATATGATAAGATTCAGTTGTGCTCTGTGTTCCCTATTTAATTATTACTATTTCATTCATTTGTTTTTTGAGGAGATAAGTACAGAAAGATCAATGTTTCTGATTTTTACATTCCTATCGACCCCAGGTTAAGAAATTGACTTCATTTCAAAACCAAATTCAGATCCATTTATCCCTCCCAACTTATTTCCAGTTGCTCATGTGTGCATGTTTGTGTGAGAGACAGGAGTAGAGTGTGATATCTCAAAAATGATTGAGTTGAGAGAGATCCATTGTGAATATAGACACCCAGAAACCTGGAATTTTGTAACTCTTCATTATTCAAAGATTCTCACACTTCTTCTCATCCTCTTGCCACCACATTCATAAACACAGCAAAACAACAAGGGAGAAGGATCTTGGAATTGTTGTAGATCATAAGCTAAATATGAGCCAACAGTGTGATGTGGCTACAAAAAAGGCAAATGCTTTTTTAGGCTGCATTAATAGAAGTATAATTTCCAAATCCCATGAGGTGCTAGTCCCCCTCCATTCAGCACTGGTTAGGCCTCACCTTGAGTATTGTGTCCAGTTCTGGACACCACACTTCAAGAAGGATGCTAACAAATTGGAACAAGTTCAGAGGAGGGCGACAAGGATGATCAGGGGGCTGGAAACCAAGCCTTATGAGGAAAGGCTGAAAGAACTGGGCACGTTTAGCCTTGAGAAAAGAAGACTGAGGGGTGATATGATAGCACTTTTCAAATACTTGAAAGGCTGTCGTACAGAGGAGGGGCAAGATCTGTTCTCGATCATCCGAGAGTGCAGGACACACAACAATGGACTCAAGTTAAAGGAAGCCAGATTTCGGTTGAAAATAAGGAAAACCTCCTAACTGTTAGAGCAGTACGACAGTGGAACCAGTTACTTCGAGAATTGGTGAGTGCTCCAACACTGGAGGCATTCAAGAAAAACTTAGATAAGCACCTGGCAGATATGCTTTGATTGTATTCCTGCATTGAGCAGGGGGTTGGACTTGATGGCCTTGTGTCATGAGTTCAGCTGAAGAAGATCTGGAATCTGAGGGGTTAATTACAGCTATACAATATAGCGAAACCATATAGCATACACCTGGGGGGCAGGAAAGTTTTAGGGGTCGGATCATACTTCCGCACTATTAGGGAGCAGGCTGGGTCGGTGGGGCTCGTCAGTCTTGGAAGGTAGCCCATCTAGGAGAAGGAAAACTCCGATTTCAAACCTCCACTGCCTTGTGGCTATATCCACTGATGGAAAAGGCTTCAGGAGTTAACCTTGAGGCAAAATCCGGAGCCGGAGTCCTGGAGGCAGTTTGTGTCATTCTGGCAACTCCTGCGACGTCGCTGGAACCAGTTGTATTGGCTCTTGCCTTTCCATTGGACTATTTCAGTGACATGGAGAGGGGGGATTTGCTGCGTGGGTAACAGCCTATCCTCCATATTATTTTACCCTGGCTTCGTGCTCTGGAGAGGACACTCCAGCTTCGCATACAGCATCGAAACAACACAGGAAGTAGCAGTTACCGGTTATAAGTCTTTGCTCGATTGGCGTAGAGCATGACGCCAGGGGCTACTTCCGATGGTGGGAGAGGTCATTGCGCCTCACTAGGTAGATACCGCCCACCTTAAGCTGGGCAGTCCCCAGCCAGTAAGGTGCTACCTCGCCACGGTCTGTTAACCTCGCGGGGTGCATGGGGTTTAGGGTGAAAGCCAACAAGCAGATTGATAACCCTGCACCATGCAACAATCATAAGAAAACTTCTGCCCTAAACTTGGGCACCTGGAATGTACGGACAATGACCCCTGGCTTTTCTGACCACGGCTTTTCTGACGACCTGCAGGAAATAGACGACGTGCGCAAGACAGCTGTCATCGACATGGAACTGAGTAGGCTGCAGATGGACATTGTTGCCCTGCAAGAGACAAGATTGCCAGACATGGGATCTGTCAAAGAAAAAAACTTCTCATTCTTCTGGCAGGGAAAACCATTGAGTGAGACCAGGGAATATGGTGTTGGCTTTGCAGTCAGAAATACTCTGCTGAGATCCATTGTTCCACCTACTGTGGGGAGTGAAAGAATCCTGTCTCTGCAGCTCCACTCATCAGTGGGACCGGTCACCCTCATTAGTGCATATGCACCAACACTGTCGTCCACAACAGACATCAAAGACAAATTCTAAGACGATCTGGCAGCTACTATCAAAAAAGTCCCTGAGAGAGAGCCACTGTTCATTCTCGGAGACTTTAACGCTAGAGTTGGTGCTGATCACAATTCTTGGCCCACTTGTCTAGGCCGTTTTGGCATTGGGAAGATGAATGAAAATGGCCAATGCTTGCTGGAGTTTTGCTGTTATTATGGTCTCTGTGTCAGCAACACGTTCTTTAATACGAAGCTTCAACACAGAGTTTCCTGGAGACATCCAAGATCCAAGCATTGGCATCAGCTTGATTTGATCCTCACTAGACGTTCTAGCCTTCCTAGTATTACGATCACACGCAGTTACCAGAGTGCTGATTGCGATACTGATCACTCCCTGATGTGTAGTAGAGTAAAACTGCGAACAAAGAGATTGTATCACATGAAAAAGGAAGGAAGACCACGTATTGACATCAGCAAGACTCGTGATCAAAGAAAAGTGGAGGAATTTGCCCAAGCGCTTGAGGAAACCCTTCCAGGCCCGGCTGATGCAAATGCACCTGAACGATGGGAACATTTCAAGAACGCTGTTTATAACACCGCCTTGTCCACATTTGGCAAGAAGACCAAAAAGACAGCAGACTGGTTCGAAGCCCATTCGGAGGAGTTGATGCCAGCCATCGAGGATAAGAGGAGAGCTCTAGCAGCACACAAATCCTGTCCTAGTGAGTACAACTTGCAGGCTCTTTGAGTTGCTCGTAGCAAAGTCCAACAGACTGCCAGGAGATGTTCCAATGAGTATTGGCTTCAGCTCTGCTCTCAGATACAGATAGCATCTGCTACAGGCGTGATCATCCAGGACCGAGCTCAGTAGATGGAACGCTGGGTGCAGCACTACTCTGAGCTATATTCCAGACAGAATGTAGTAAGTGAAGAGGCATTAAATAACATCGAGTGCCTGCCTGTCTTGGAAGAGTTGGACAGCGAACCAACTTAGCAGAAATAAAAGCGGCCTTGGATTCCCTCGCCTCCGGCAAGGCACCTGGGAAGGATAACATCCCTGTTGAAGTGCTGAAGTGCTGTAAAGAGATCATCACCACCGAACTGTATGAAGTCTTTCGTCTTTGCTGGAGGGAAGGTGGAGTACCACAGGACATGAAGGATGCAAACATCGTCACATTGTATAAGAAGAAAGGAGACAGGGGCGACTGCAATAACTACCGTGGCATCTCTCTTCTCAGCATTGTAGGGAAGCTGCTTGCCCGTGTTGTACTGAAGAGACTCCAGGTGCTTGCAAACAGAGTCTATCCAGAATCACAGTGTGGATTTCGAGTTAATAGATCCACCACTGACATGGTATTCTCCCTCAGACAGTTGCAGGAGAAATGTAGGGAACAACAACAGCCACTCTTTGTGGCCTTCATAGATCTCACAAAGGCCTTTGATTTGGTTAGCAGGGACGGCCTTTTTAAAATCCTTCCCAAGATTGGATGTCCACCTCGATTCCTTAACATCATCAGGTCCTTTCATGAGGAAATGAAGGGCAGTGTAGTTTTTGATGGCTCAACATCAGATCCCTTTGACATCCGAAGCGGAGTGAAACAGGGCTGTGTCCTCACGCCGACACTGTTTGGGATCTTTTTTGCTGTCATGCTGAAGTACGCCTTTGGAACTGCAGCAGAAGGTGTCTATCTCCGGACTAGATCAGATGGAAAGCTCTTTAATCTCTCTAGATTGAGAGCAAAGACCAAAGTCCAACTGAAATGCACACGGGACTTCCTCTTCGCCGATGATGCAGCCATTGTTGCCCACTCTGCTGAAGACCTCCAACAACTCATGAATCGCTTTAGCAAGGCCTGCCAAGACTTTGGACTAACAATCAGCCTGAAGAAAACACAAGTCATGGGCCAGGGCGTGGACTCACCTCCCTCTATCACCATCTCCACACAAGAATTGGAGGTTGTTCATGACTTTGTGTACCTTGGCTCAACGATCTCTGACACTCTCTCCCTAGATGTCGAACTGGATAAACGCATTGGCAAAGCAGCTACCATGTTCTCTAGACTCACAAAGAGAGTATGGCTTAATAAGAAGCTGACGGCATATACCAAGATATAGAGCCTGTGTCCTGAGCACACTCCTGTACTGCAGTGAGTCCTGGACCCTTTGTGCATGGCAGGAGAGGAAGCTGAACACTTTCCATATGCGCTGTCTCCGACACATTTTTGGTATCACCTGGCAGTACAAAGTTCCAAATAGAGTAGTCCTAGATCGAGCTGGAATTTTTAGCATGTATACATTACTGAAACAGCAACGTCTATGTTGGCTCGGGCATGTCGTGAGAATGGCTGATGGTCGGATTCCAAAAAGATCTCCTGTATGGAGAATTAGTGCAGGGAAATTGCCCCAGAGGGAGACCACAGCTGCGATACAAGGATATCTGAAAGTGGGATCTGAAGGCCTTAGGAATGGACCTCAACAGATGGGAAACCTTGACATCTGAGCGTTCAGCCTGGAGGCAAGCGGTGCATCATGGCCTCTGCCAATTTGAAGAGACCCTTGTCCAGCAGGCCGAGGCAAAGAGGCAGTCCTGAAAGCAGCAAAATCAGGGAGCTGGACAGGGGACAGATTTGTCTTCAGTGTGGAAGGGATTGTCACTCTCGAATTGGCGTTCTCAGCCACACTAGACGCTGTCCCAAGTCCTCCATACAGAGCACGTTACCATAGTCTCACGAGACTGAAGGATGCCTAAACTAATTACAGCTGAGGAAAATGCTGGGCAATTAGAATCACAGACAGCTGAATCACCGCCAGATTCTCCTCCCCCACTAGCCAGAATGAGGGATAAGCTTCGGCAGAGACTCATGACACGAAGGTCTGAGGCTCGCATGAATGCTTCCCACAGGAACATCAGGTCGACCAGCCCTGAGTTTTAGCAGGATGGAGTGTTTTCTAGGAATTAGATGACTGTTGCTGCTATATAATCTGTACCCAGAGGCTTGGAAACAACAAGTCAATTCTCTGGCTCGCATCCACGCTCCTGCTTATCTTGGACCTTGCTCTCTTGATCCTTGGATTTGGACTCTGACTTCTGACTACTGTTTGTGTTTTGGCTTTGACAATTTGGCATCTGTTTTGTATCTTCTGGACTTCTGACATTGGACTAGCTTATTGGACTTTTACCTGCTGAATCCCCTAGGAACATGACAGATTGCTTCCACCACACACTCTCTCCACAAGATGGAGGGAGAGGCAAGCGAAGGCTTTGGGCAGCTGAATGCTGTGCTAACTCAGGTGCAGTATCTTACACAAACGGTGGCACAGCTTCAGCAGCAACAACTGCAATCTCAGGCCAACGCTGCCGCCCAGATCAAGTGCCCTGTGCTTCCTCCAGAAAAGTTTGGAGGAAAGGTGGAGGAGTTTCCAGCATTCCTGGCACAATGTAAACTGTATATTGAGCTGCATGCCAGAGACTTTCCCATGGATAAAACCAAGGTATGCTTCATAGTCAGCCTTCTTAAGGGACAGGCAGCTAAATGGGCTACTCCTCTACTCCTTACTCCTTCACCCCTGTTAACCAATTACCAGGGTTTTTTGGACCACATTTCAGCAGCTTTTACTAATCCCTTGCAAGCTGCTACTGCCAACAGGAAGATTCGGGCCCTGAAACAGGGTAAGGGTTCAGTGTCCCAGTATTCCACTGAGTTCAGACTCTTGGCCCAAGACTTGGTCTGGAACAAGGTGGCTCTCATGGACCAATATATGGAGGGGCTGGCTGATGATATCCTGGATTAGCTGGCACGTGTAGACCGACCCAATACGCTGCAAGAACTAATCACATTGTGCCTTTGCATTGATGGCCGCCTAGAGAGCTGACGCCTAGTATGGGGCGGTTCCTGTCCATCGCAGCCACACCCGACGCCCGCTAGCACTGGACGAGAGAATTTTGAGCCCATGCAGTTAGGGGCTGCTCGGCCATGCCTCACCCCTGAGGAAAAAACATGATGCCATTCACAGAATCTCTGCCTGTACTGTGGGGGAGCAGGACACTTCACCTCTGGCTGCTTTGTCAAGCGGCGCGCCCCCGGCTCCATGCTACCACTGCCAGTAAAAGATTTGCCCCATGTCTGAGTGGACCCCCAGATGTGGGGCACTTAGCTGGGTCCCCTGAACCCTATGTTAATATCCAGGGTCCATTCCTTGTGCCAGTGAAACTTTGCTTACCGGATAGGCGCTAGCTGTTTGTTTATGTCATGGTCAATTCCGGGGCCGACCGCTGTTTCATTGACACGGCATTTGTGAAACAACATCAGATTCCTGTACAGGACAAAGAGACCCCGACCCTAGTTGAGTCCATAGACAGGCGTCTCCTCTGCTCAGGCCCAGTGACCCAGGAGACCTATCTGGTTATTCTCCAGATCCAACACCATCAGGAGCAACTACAATTCAGTGTTGCACGTATGCCTCGTTTTCCTCTCATTCTGGGACTTTCCTGGCTCCGGACACATAACCCCCTAGTGGACTGGGCACAAGGGGAGTTGTGCTTCAGGGATCCGTGTCTGCATCTGGTTCCACCGGCCACCTTGGCTGCAGCAGGATCAACAGTCAGTCCCATGATACCTTCGGAATACAGGGACTTTGCTGATGTTTTTGAGGAAAAGGGGGCCGACCAGCTACCCCTTCATCGACCCTATGATTGTGCCATCAATTTGGTGCCTGGGGCAACCCTCCCTGTGGTGCGGATCTACCCTATGTCTGAACCAGAACTCGAGGCCTTGCGGGCCTTTCTTGACAAAAACCTGAAATGGGGATTTATCCGGCTGTCCATGTCACCCCTGTCTGTGGCCGTTATCTTTGTCAAAAAAAAAAAAAGGGCAGAGAGCTCCGCCCCTGCAATGATTACCGGGCCTTGAATAAAATAACCATTTGGGGCGCTACCCCCTGCCATTGATCGCTGAACTCCTGGATCGCCTTAAGGGGGCACAGGTCTATACCAAGATGGACCTCTGTGGCGCCTACAATTTGGTGAGAATCCGTGCAGGCGACGAGTGGAAGACGGCTTTCGGGACTCGTTGTGGCAAGCATGAATACCTGGTCATGCCTTTCGGCCTGACCAATGCTCCGGCCGTATTCCAGCAGTTCATGAACATCATCTTCCGAGATCTGCTTGATCGCTTTGTGATCATCTATTTGGATGACATTTTGATTTACTCCTGAAACCCTGCTCAGCACACAGAATACGTTCGTCAGGTCTTACAATGACTACGAGATCACCGACTCTACGCCAAGCTGGAGAAGTGTGGTTTAACCTGCAGGAAGTCGAGTTCCAAGGCCACATCGTGTCACTCCAAGGGATCCAGATGGACCCAAAGAAAATAGAAGCGGTTCTGACCTGGCAGAAGCCCCGGAACTGTAAAGATGTGCAGTGGTTTCTCGGCTTCGCAAACTATTACCGCCAGTTTATACCAGCCTATGCGGACATAACCACACCTCTGACCCGTCTCCTCTGGCCCAAAGAGCCGTTTCTTTGAACTCTGGAGGCAGACCATGCCTTCACCACCCTGAAAACTCGCTTTACAACCAAGCCAAACCTGCATTATTCAGACCCCCGACTACCATTTACTGTGGAGATGGATGCCTCCAATATGGCTCTGGGTGCAGTGCTGTCCCAGCGGGAGGACCCCTCACAGCCACTGCAGCCCTGTGCTTTTTATTCCCGGCAGTTAACACCTTCAGAACGCAACTACACCAGGGAACTCCTGGCCATCAAAACCACTTTCGATGTCTGGAGGCATTACCTTGAAGAGGCCAGTCACCCCATCCAAGTTTTGACTGACCACCGGAATCTGGAACACTTGCAGACAGCCCGACGCCTCAATCAACGCCAGATCAGGTGGTGCCTCTTCTTCTCCTGGTTCGACTTCCGCATTACCTATATCCCGCAGACCCAGAATCGGAAAGCTGACACCCTCTCCCGCAAACCAGAATACGCTGTATCACCCTCTGAAGAGACTCCCACTGCACCTATCTTATCACCCTCAGTCTTCGCAGCCACTACAACCCGCTTGTCCCTGGCTGAGGAAATTCGGGCCAGCCAAGCTCAAGATCCCTGGGTCAAGCAACGCTTGCAGGAACTCCAAGAGGGCCCTGCTGGGGACTTCGCTAACCACCAGGATCTCCTATTGAACCGAGGGCACCTGTATGTCCCTCCAGGGCCCCTTCGAGCCAACGTGCTCTATTTGACCCATGATTCCCCTCCTGCAGGACACTTTGGTCAGTATAAAACTCTGCATCTACTCACACGGGAGTTCTGGTGGCCCTGGGTTCGCGCTGACGTTGCTTGTTATGTTGATTCCTGTGAGGTTTGTCATCAAGCCAAGGACGTACCAGCCAAACCTCCAGGGCTGCTACATCCTCTACCCATACCAGCCGGCCCTTGGGACACAGTATCTCTGGACTTCATCACTGACCTCCCACGGTCACAATGGCACACCTGCATTCTGGTAATAGTGGACCTCATTTTGTCCCATGTCCCAAGCCTCCCACAGCTCCTGAAACAGCTCAGCTTTACCGTCAACATGTTTTTCGTCTACATGGGCTCCCGACACACTTAATTTCAAATCCTGGCTCCCAATTCACCTCCCGGTTCTGGCAAGCCTTGCACAGCAGTTTAGGTACCCAGGTGCACTTATCGTTTGTGTACCATCCTCAAACAGATGGACAGACCGAGCGTACTAACGCCACCCTTGAACAGTACCTATGTTGCTATACCTGCTATCAGCAGGATGATTGGGCTACCTTGCTACCCCTGGCTGAGTTCGCCTACAACAACGCCATACATTCGTCCACAAAACAGACCCCATTTGCAGCCACCTATGGATACCACCCTCGTTTTTTCCCAGCTGCCCTGCCATCAACCGTAGTTCCTACTGCTGACACTCACGTATGCGAGTTGCAGGCTCTCCAAGATTTGCTCTGAGAGCAACTTCAGCAAGCTAAGGATGCCTACAAGACAGCGGCCAACAGAAAATGGCAAGAAGGGCCACCTCTGAAACCAGGGGACCAGGTCTGGCTCTCCACCCATTATCTATGCCGACCTGGCCAGTCACGCAAGTTGGACGCTCGGTTTGTGAGGCCTTATCTAATCACAGATCAAATCAACCCTGTCACTTTTCGGTTACAACTCCCAGCCACTCTCCGTATTCACCCGGTTTTCCATCAGTCCCTCCTTGTCCCTGTTGCGGCACCGAACCCTATCCGACCTCCACCCCTGGCTCCACCTCCACCCGTTTTGGTCAATGGTGAGGAAGAATATGAGGTTCGTCAGATCCTAGACTTGCGAATCCACTGGGGGGGGCTTCAGTACCTCATGGACTGGGAGGGCTATGGCCCTGAGGATCGAACATGGGAACCCGCAAGCAACCTACACACTCCCAACCTCGTACAACAGTTCCATGCCACCTATCCTGATCGACCCGGCCCATCTGAAGGGGGGAGCCCTGCGGGGGGGGAATAGTGTCATGAGTTCAGCTGAAGAAGATCTGGAATCTGAGGGGTTAATTAAAGCTGAGGAAAATGCTGGGCAATTAGAATCACAGACAGCTGAATCACCGCCAGATTCTCCTCCCCCACTAGCCAGAGTGAGGGATAAGCTTTGGCAGAGACTCATGACACGAAGGTCTGAGGCTCGCATAAATGCTTCCCACAGGAACATCAGGTCGACCAGCCCTGAGTTTTAGCAGGATGGAGTGTTTTCTAGGAATTAGATGACTGTTGCTGCTATATAATCTGTACCCAGAGGCTTGGAAGCAACAAGTCAATTCTCTGGCTCGCATCCACGCTCCTGCTTAACTTGGACCTTGCTCTCTTGACCATTGGCTTTGGACTCTGACTTCTGACTATGGTGTGTGTTTTGGCTTTGACAATTTGGCATCTGTTTTGTATCTTCCGGACTTCTGACATAGGACTGGCTTATTGGACTTTTGCCTGCTGAATCCCCTAGGAACATGACACCTTGTAGGCCCCTTCCAACTTCACTTTTCTGTGATTCTTGTAGAAAATATAGTGTTGCTGTGAGATGACTCAGAGGAGGCAGGATCTGTTCTTGTTCAAGAGTGCAGGGCATTCAACAATGGGCTCAAGTTTCAGGACAGCAGATTTTGGCTGAATATCAAGAAAAACTTCCTCACTGTTAGGGCAGTACAACAATGGAACCAATTACTTTGAGAGGCTCCAACAGACCCCTTTAAACTTCATGATTCTATGAAGACACTCACATTCCTCTCTAGGTGTGCCATTTGTATAATAACGACATACACAGGAGACAAGTTTCCAGGAAACTAAATAGTCAACATTTCAGACACCTGAAAGGGTATGTGCCCCATCACATCTGCAATGATCATCATGCCTAAGAACCATGTTTCCCCTAGTGCAGAGTTTGAAAGTTTGCTTTTCTGTGAGTTGTGTCATTTGTTGCCCACATCAAGATGCCTATTGTTACCATTATGATTATCTGAGTTTCAGAAACTACTCCTTCTGTTCCCATTAAATGGTTGGTTGTATTCATATGCTTGCTTACTTGTAATTATTTAAACTACATAGGAAATTTATGTTCTGTTAAAATGAAGGTATAAGTCCAGAGCCACTCTCGGCAGTGCATGAATACAAATTTCAAATTAAAACAACAAAATCAATTTGTCCATTGTAAAGTGTGCTTCTTATATACTGGGTGGTTTACGATTTAATTATGCAGGCTACACAATGCTCCTCCATCCCCCATGAACTGAGTTCTCGTTTTACGAACCTCAGAAGGACTGAAGGCTGAGTCAACCTCAAGCTGGCAACCCTGAGCCCAGGTTAAACCTGTGGTCGTGAGCTGAGTACTACAGTTTAACCACTGTGCCACAAGGCTCCTATCCAAAATTAACGTCTAGCAATAGCAAACAGCCTCACTCATTGCACTGGAAAGTAACACCGGTGGAGTATTCCTTTATTGTTAAAAAATAATATTGCTGGTCAGGATTATTAAGGAATGCTGAGTAACAACAATTATATTTAACTTCTTCCATCTCTGGTTTGTATTTCCACAGCAAAGTCAGCTTTTAAATAAGAATTAAAATTAGTTTTTATTACTCTAATAATCATTATTACATGCTGCTGAGTTGATTGAAACTTACGGTGACTCTTTCCAGGGTTTTCTAGCTGTAGAGTATTCAGATGTGGTTTATACTTCCCTTCTTCTGGAGTCACTCTGGGATGGAGCAACTAGCTCAAGTCTTTTTCTCTCAGAAAGCACAGCAAAGAATCAAACCCCCAACTTCTGGCTCCACAGCGGGGTCCACAGCTGGCTGAGCCAACAAGCTAGTGCATTGTTTGGTGCACTGCAAAAATGCCACAGAAGAACTTAGAGAAATAAGAACTCCATGCCTCTCACCTCATCGCAGGGAACATGAATAGGGGGATTCATGGAATGATGGGAACTGGTCAAGAAGTAGAATGTACAGGTGTAAGACCAGGAATGAAGGAAGACAGGAAGCTGATAGGAGCTTTGCCTACATGCTGGAAGTCCATTGAATTTCCAAAACTGATGACACTGCATAGCAAAACCTTTATTCCAGGTCACAGTCCTTTGTTTTCTTCATTTGCTCTTCTCCATCATCTGAAAACAAACAAATATCTTCCCTAAAGATGGGCACGAAGCACCAGTTTGGAGGTTCAGCATGGTTCACTTTCCAGCCGAACAGCTGATCCGTGGTTCGGCACCCTGCCCCTTTCACCAGTTTGATAGTTCAGCTGGGTTTGTTTACTGATGCAACAGGTGTTCAGCAGTTTGCCACTCTGCCCCCTCCAGTGGGTACCCACTCAAAGGCAGTATCCTGGCTTCATTGCCCCACTGTCTCTGGGCGCTGCCTCTGAGTGGGTGCCCTCTGGAACGGGCAGGTTGCTGAACCACCGAACCACTGTTGCAGCAGTAAACGAACTGCACCGAGCTGCCAAACCGGTAGTTCGTGCCCATCTCTAATCGGCACAAATCCAAGAACAGCCTGGTTGAAGCCACTATCTAACCTGTTTAGGGGTCAGTCCCAATTTTCACAGCAAATATTCAGATGCAAAACAGATCAGATGGTACTCTTGCACACCTAATCTGCAAAATAGGCACCAGCAAAATTCAGATGTTGAGGGTTCATCTTGCCGCCATAATCAGTTCTTCTCCGCAAAGCTTTGGTTCTTATTATTGCCATTCACATGATGAAATGATTGCCATCCAGGCAGAGATATGGGCATTTCCAAATATCGAGATAGGCAAGAAGGAGGGTCATTATGGAGTATGAAGGTGATTGCAAAGAATTTATATGCAAATTAAATTGAAATACATCCACGCAAAATACAAACCCGCAGGACGCATACTTCCAAAGTTAATCATGATTAGAACTTTTGTTCCATATGGAGCTTCTCTTCAAATTATATGGTGTCAAAATTTGCAACACACCATAGGCCAGGGCTTGCATCTTCCAACATAATTACTGTAGGGAAACCGACAGTACGCTCCTCCAATACATCTTCCACCAGCGAAAGTGCACTGATACGCGTTTGTGATGGCTCGAGAGAGTCCTGTTGGGGGTGGGGGAAAGGGATTATGGCTGATCTGAGGAAACCAAGTGGAAACAACATTCAAAGTAGAAAACAAACATTCAAAGGAGAAATGTTTACTCATATGAAAAGAATAGCACTCCTGCAGAGAGCTTACAATTAGAGATGGGGGTATTCGTATACATATACGAATACCATCACACAGCTAGACATAACGAGGGTCCGGCCCTCGCTGCTGGCAGAAGGAGGGAAGATGAGTCTCCCTGCCAGGCTGACAAGTAGATAGACGACTGCGAGCTGTGGAGTGAATGGGAGGGAGAGCTGAGCTGCTTCCGGCAGCAGATGTGTGAGTAGACGGTCCGGTCCCAGAGAAATGGACTCTCATTACGTCCAGCTGTGCAAGAGTATTCGTATTCATATATATGGTGTCAAAATTTGCAAATATGAATACGAATATATGAATACGAATACCCCCATCTCTACTTACATGCCACTACTCTGGGCGGCTTACAAAATATTATTTAAATCATATAAAACATAAAACCTATTAAAAGAAAACAAACAAAACTCTAACACACACACCCAAATAAAATCACCCGTCTGGGACATAAGATGGCAGACAACGGGCCAGCATAATTTTACAAAGGGGTGGTGCTTGGGAAGGCCTGGGTAAAAATCCAGGTTTTAATTTGTTTGTGGAAGCTCAGCAGGTGGGGTCCAGTCGCACCTCCACAGGAAGTGAGTTCCAGAGCAGAGCCGCCACTACTGAAAAGGCCCAGTTTCTGGCTGATACCTTCCGGGCCTATTTTGGAGTGGCCACTCACAACATTAAAGACTGGTAGATGCGGGTGGATGGGAAGATGACCTGAGGGAGAGGTGCTCTGACAAGTAGCAAAGTCCTTAACTATAAAGGGCTTTACAAGTTAGCATCAATACCTTGAATTTGGCCTGGAAGCATACTGGCAGCCAGTGCAAGCGAGCCAGGTCAGGTGAAATATGATTAAATTTAGATGTATCAGTGACCAGCCTGCTCACTGCATTTTGCACTTGCTGCAGCTTCAAGGGCAGCCCCACGTAGACAGCATTGTAATAGTCAATCCTCAAGATTACCAACGCATGAACCAGCGTTATTAGGGATCTTCTGCTGAGAAGGGGATGGAGGTGTGCAATCTGCCTCAGATGGAAAAAGGCAGATTTGGCCAAAGCCAGGATCTGTTTCTCCATTGAGAGGGCTGGGTCCAGAAGCACACCCAGATTTTGCACTTGATCCTTCAGGGGGAGTGTGACCCCATCAAGGTCAGGTAACAGGACCTCTAACCAATCAGGATGCCCTCCTAACAACAGGATCTCTGTCTTGTCAGGAATCAATTTCAGCCTATTTGCCCTCGTTCAGTCCATAACCATGGCCAGGCAATGTTCTAGGGTCTGTACAGCTTCCCCTGCTGAAGAGGAAAAGGGTTAGGGTTAGGGTTAGCTACTGATGACGGCGAACTCCGAATCTCCGAATGACCTCTCCCAGCGGCCTCATTGAGATGTTAAACAGCAAGAGGGAGATGATTGACCCCTGTGGAACATCACATTGTAGTGTCTATGGGGACGAAACAGCTTTCCCAAGCTGAACTCTCTGGCATTGGCCATCGAGGAAGGAACGGAGCCAGCATAATGCTAGACCTCCAATCCCCAATCTTGATAACTGATCCAGGAGGGTACTGTGGTCGACAGTATCAAAGGTGGCTGAGAGGTCTAGGAGGACCAACAGGGTGACACTCCCCTGGTCAGCCTCCCATAATAGGTCATCTAGCATTGTGACCAGAAGTGTCTCACTCCCATGATGCAGCCTGAATCCTGATTGGAATGAATCCAGACTCTCGGTATCCTCCAAGAACGCTTGCAGCTGGTCAGCCACCAACCTCACAATCACTTTCCCCATAAATGGTATGTTAGCAACCGGATGATAGTTGCTTAAATTGTCAGTTGACAAATTTTTTTTTTTTCAGAATGGGTCAAATCATTGTCTCCTTCAAGACAGGGGGCAAATATCCCTTCTGTAAGGAGGAGTTCATGATCTGAGTGGCCCATTCAACTGGCACTACCCTGGCCAATTTTAAGAGCCAAGAGGAGCATGAGTCTAATTGGGAGGTGGTGGCCTTAGAGCGTGGAAGTGCCTTGTCCCCGTCATCAGGCGACACAGGCTGAAATCGATCCAATAAAACCAGACAAGACGGTGTGTTGGACATCTCAGCATGACTTATTGTACTAACACAGTAAAGGTCTGTTAGTACAATAAGTACACAACACAACATGTTGTGTGAGCCTTGTGCCCTCCCCCATCCACGTCCCCTGCATGTTTGTCGATTCCTTCCCTCTGGGCCTCCCCAACATGCCTGGCCACTCAACTTTTTGCAGCCTGCTCTTCCCTCCTCTGCCTCCTCCAGCAGTACTCAAACACAGCACTTCAAGAATCCCTGTCCTGGCTCCTCATCTGAGTGGGTGGCTGAAGGAGGAGGCAGAAGAGGGAAGAGCACACTGCCAAAGGTGAGTGGGCAGTCATGCTGGGCAGCTGAGGAGGGAAGCGCGCCTTGCCCTAGTAAGGGGAGAGTGTGCAGGCAAGGCAGAAGGGGGGACAGTGCCATGCCTGCACAACACCTGTGCAAGCACAGTGTTGAATTCAGTTGGACCTCTGAACTGAGGTTCATGCCCAACTCTAGCTATAACATTACATCCTGTATCCTTTTTATCACATCATAATGATCGCTATGTTTCGTTTCACCTAGTTTAGATACACTCTCCAAAATCGGTTTCCTTACCCTTTACATTGCTCTTACTTATCCATATACAATTACTGAAATTATACCCATATCTGGCCAATCAGGCCAAGATTTCACTAAAGCCCCAAAGATGTTGCTGCTTTAGAAGAAGAGAAAAACAACACTGAACGAAATAATCTTATTTAAATACTGCTGATGGAACATCTACTTGCTTTGCATGTGGATCAGCATGCTAGCTGTGGCAGAGAGCTAAGCATACCACAGGACACCCAAAACTCTGTCTTCTGGTACAGGGAACATCAGTGGGTACAGAAAGAATGGACACGGAGGTCCTCAGCACCCACTGCATGAGTAAGGATGTGAAAAAAACTTGTCCTTGCTAAGATTTTATTGAAGAGCACAATGAGGCTACAGCTCACAGTACTTCCAGCTTTCTAAAGAGGACTCTACTTCAGTCCAAGAAATATCAAATGGGAGACTTGTCTAGTTTCTATTGTTTGCCCAACATAGATCTTGTGTGAAACTTTCTCTGTGCAAACCTACAGTAACATTGGATTGCTGGGAATGGTCAGACATATCCAATGGTTCTCTCAGCTAGATATTTTCATGTTGTTCTGAAGATTTTTACATGCTGGCAAATTTAGGTCCCCATTAATTCGTTTCAGGCACCTTAGTATGCCACTACCTGCATCAGTCCCCAATTACATACACATCTTACCTGGATCAAGCAACATCAGCAAGAGGTAAAGGAGGAAAAAGGGGACCTTCATGGTAGAAAGTCAATTGAAACCTCAGAATTCAATGGAAGTATGGAGTTCGCTTAGTGATGTCGTCCTTGAGCATGCCTTTGCCATCAAAATCAGTCAGTGGCCGCAATCCTGGGTGTGAAAAGTACACATGTTTAATTGGCTTGATATTATTTCCAGACCACCAGCCCCCAATTAGTTTCTGGTTTCATAGAATCATAAAAGAACTGAGAGGGAACATAAGGCCATCGAGTCCAACCCCCTGCTCAAGGCAGGAATCCAAGTCAAAGTAGATCTGAAAGAAGGCTGTTCAATTCTCTCTTCAAGGCTTCCAGCATTGGAGCACTCAGCACCTCCCGAGGTCATTGGTTCCATTGTCATACTGCTCTAACAGTTAAGATGTTTTTTTCTGATATTCCACCTAAATCTGGCTTCCTGTAGCTGGAGACCATTGTTACATGTCCCTGCACTCTGGGATGATTGAGAACAGATCCTGCCCCTCCTCTGTATGACTACCTTTCAAGTATTTGAAAAGTGATAGAGGGTAAGACTGGGAAGAGAGTCAAGGGAAGAAAATATGCTTCCAAAATATGCAGGACAAATCTATGCCAGCAGATCTCTACTAAATAGATGAGACTATCTGCCGTTACTTGTTAAAGAGACAAGCTTAGATTGTCCTCTAGCTTAGGTTTCCTTGTCATACTATTCTTCAGGCTATTTAATCACATTGTCCACACCCTCTTTACCTGAACTATTTATAATTTTCTAACTAATCTTCCACCTTGACAGTCTGACTGGTTATCTCATATCAAGAGCAGGGCACATGTTGTACAGTAAAACCACCTCCTGTTTCTTCATCATTCCATTTAGTAGATCAGAATAAAATGTACAGAAAGGTCAGGTGATAAACTGAGATAAAAACTTCATCCATCCTACCATCCTACACACACTATCCGCACTAACCCCCCCCCCCCAGCATAGGGACTAGCGACGCCAAGTCCCATGCCCGCCATCCAGCTTCATAAGCTCCAAAAGCAGCCCCCCTTGATGTCTTTAAGAAAGACAGCCAAGCCTCGATCGAAGAGGTGCACACCATCACTCCGAAAGAGCTCAGGCCTATCCAAGTGGATCTCCTGGTGACCAGTCACCAATCCAAGGCCAGCAAACACCTCTGCATCCTTCCCTGTTAACACACCTCCATGCCATGTTAAACCACTGGACTCATGTCGCCGCCATCCACGCATGCTGCGGGATGGTTGTAGACCTTAAAATGCTCATAGCATGGCACGCAGCCCTCGGCCATCTTAGGTTGCGTATTACATCTAAGGTCAAAAGCCTTTCCTCCATGACTGGCTAGATCGTTACTGCCCAAATGTTTTAGCAACACATCTGGGGGATGCAGTCCGAATGCAGCAGGTCTGCAAAATCGGCCCCATTGCATTCCTTGGATACCCTTCCAGGTTATCTGGGCTCGCCCTCCAAGACCCAGATGACAGCCCCCAGCTGACCTGGCCGCAAATTGAGCTTCCCAGAACAATAACTGTGGCTGATAATCGTGATGTGTCGCCTCTTCACATTACCACTGCACCTGCAATGACAAAACAGAGCCAGGCACCTGCCTAGACGTGAGGGAGTGTCCTGATATATCTGCGATAAGCCTTGGATTGGTGAATATGAATCAGAACCATCTTGTCCACTATCCTCACATCCTGCCATTGCAATGCAACTGTAGTCACATCGCCCTTTCCTGCGGCTTTTGTTGTTTAGTCGTTCAGTCGTGTCTGACTCTTCGTGACCCCATGCACCAGAGCATGCCAGGCCCTCCTATCTTCCACTGCCTCCTGGAGTTTGGTCAAATTCATGTTGGTCGCTTCGATGACACTGTCCAACCATCTCATCCTCTGTTGTCCCCTTCTCCTCTTGCTTCCACACTTTCCCAACATCAGGGTCTTTTCCAGGGAGTCTTCTCTTCTCATCAGATGACCAAAGTATTGGAGCCTCAGCTTCAGGATCTGTCCTTCCAGTGAGTACTCAGGGTTGATTTCCTTTAGAATGGATAGGTTTGTTCTCCTTGCAGTCCAGTGGACTCTCAAGAGTTTCCTCCAGCACCACAATTCAAAAGCATCAATTCTTCGGCGGTCAACCTTCTTTATGGTCCAGCTCTCACTTCCGTACATCGCTACTGGAAAAACCATAGCTTTGACTAGGCGGACCTTTGTCGGCAAGGTGAGGTCTCTGCTTTTTAAGATGCTGTCTAGGTTTGTCATGGCTTTCCTCCCAAGAAGCAGGCGTCTTTTAATTTCGTGGCTGCTGTCACCATCTGCAGTGACCATGGAGCCCAAGAAAGTAAAATCTGTCACTGCCTCCATATCTTCCCCTTCTATTTGCCAGGAGGTGATGGGACCAGTGGCCATGATCTTAGTTTTTTTGATGTTGAGCTTCAGACCGTTTTTGGTGCTCTCCTCTTTCACCCTCATTAAGAGGTTCTTTAATTCCTCCTCACTTTCTGCCATCAGAGTGGGATCATCTGCATATCTAAGGTTGTTGATATTTCTTCCGGCAATCTGAATTCCGGCTTGGGATTCATCCAGTCCAGCCTTCCGCATGATGTATTCTGCATATAAGTTAAATAAGCAGGGGGACAATATACAGCCTTGTCGTACTCCTTTCCCAATTTTGAACCAATCAGTTGTTCCATATCCAGTTCTAACTGTTGCTTCCTGTCCCACATATAGATTTCTCAGGAGATAGATAAGGTGGTCAGGCACTTCCATTTCTTTAAGGACTTGCCATAGTTTGCTGTGGTCCACACAGTCAAAGGCTTTTGCGTAGTCAATGAAGCAGAAGTAGATGTTTTTCTGGAACTCTCTGGCTTTCTCCATAATCCAGCACATGTTAGTGTAGTGGTCACGAAATGAGAAGGCTGATAGTTTAGGTGATCACCAAATACAGAAAGCAATTAGTTTGAGAGAGAGAGCAAAGAAGATAGTCACACACAGAGATGTCCGCCAGAGGAGTCCTCCACACACACCTCTGGCAACGCCCCTAGGAGGACTCCTTTTTATTACTTTTACAAATTGTTGTTAGTATACAGATAGGGTACTGGTTACATAATGCCAATTAGGATTGGCCGAAGAAAGAGCCTTTGAAGTTAGCTTTCTATCTCTATGAGAAAGAGGAAGAATGGGCAGCCGCCCCTCCCTCATCAGAAGCAGCTGTGTCCTGAACCAGGAGGGTATGCTCTGCACTGAAGAACGGATAACAGCTTAGCAACCTTGGGGAGGGGGTTCCCACATTCCCCCTTTTCCTTTTTTTTATTAATTAAAGGTATATATTCTTTCATATGCTTACGGATTACATATAAGTCCTTTCTACGAAGTCCAGAAGGCGGAGCTTTGCAACAAGCAGTTATTACGGAAAAATGGTTGGAATGCATTGAATAAAACAACAGCAAATTACAAGGAGTGTGAAAATTATAATTGCATACATTAATACAGTGCGAAGCCATCCAAAGTGGGGCAGCCATGACCATAAACTGTCCCACCAGGAAGGAAGTATGTTTTGCTCTATGTTATTGGCAAGGTGTCTCAGCTGAGCAAGCTGATTGTTCACTGCATGGCTGTGATCGGGTTCACTGCATGGCTGTGATCCAAGAAGTCTCTTCCTGTGTACTCTCTCTTGAGGACGGCACACTGGCCTCCTGTCCTTCACACACACACACCCCCGACAAGTGGGCCGTCCTCTCTTCAGCCTCCGTATCCCTGTTCCCCTGTCGGGAAAAATAATATGCGTTAGCATGTGTGCTCC
Organism: Intellagama lesueurii; assembly: GCA_037013535.1. Classification (NCBI taxonomy): domain Eukaryota; kingdom Metazoa; phylum Chordata; class Lepidosauria; order Squamata; family Agamidae; genus Intellagama; species Intellagama lesueurii. Next base: position 346,088,449 of record JBAJHW010000001.1, on the reverse strand, counting down.
CCTTTTTATACTGTACGTTAAAAGTATACGGTTGAAGGCTTAAATACCATCACGTCAATCTAGGATTAGTATCCTTCATGCGGTTTAACCATTGTAAAGGTGCATGATCTGTGATTAGAGTGAAAGGTGCCCCCAACAAGTAATATCGAAGTGTCTGTATCACCCATTTAGCAGCCAGAGCCTCTTTCTCAATAGTGGCGTATTTCTGCTCCCGTGTCCTCAGCTTTTTACTTAAATACATCACTGGATATTCCACATCTCCCTTCATCTGTGAAAGCACTGCCCCCTATCTGACGCATCAGTCTGTACAATAAACGGTAAGTTAAAATCAGGAGCATATCGACTCGGCAATTCGGCTAGTATCTCCTTCAACCTTTCAAAAGCCTGATGTTCTCATCTCCCCCAAACTACCTTATTTGCCTTTCTCTTTCTCGTTAAGTCAGTTAAGGGTGCAGCTACCTCCGCAAAATTAGGGACAAACTGGCGGTAATACCCCGCAAGTCCTAAAAATTGTTGTACTTCCTTTTTCGTCCGAGGTACTGTCCACGCGGTTACTTTGTCAATTTTGTCTGACACTGGTTGGATTTTGCCTTGCTCTACCTGAAATCCTAAAAACTTCACTCCTTTTCTGGCTATTTTACACTTTGAGGGATTCACCTTTAGTCCAGCTTTCCCTAATTCTGTCAATACTTGGCATAGGTGCCCTAAATGGTCCTCCCAACTGTTGCTGTAAATCAAGATGCCATCTATGTAAGCCCCTGCAAACTCTTTCACTGGTTCCAGAACTTTATCCATCAGTCTCTGGAAAGTGGCCGCCGCGCCATGCAACCCGAATGGCATTCTCGAGAAATGGAACAATCCTTTCGGGGTGACAAAAGCGGTCTTCTCCTTATCTTCTTCCCTCAGTGGAATTTGCCAATAGCCCTTCGTGAGGTCCAGGGAGGTCAGGTATCCCGCCTGTCCTAACCTCTCTAGCAGGTCTTCTATCTTGGGCATGGGGTACGCATCAAACTTAGAAACTTCGTTCAATCTCCTGAAATCTATACACAGCCTGACCTTACTGTCGGCCTTCGGCACCACCACTGGGTAACTCCGCCAAGGGCTGTGTGATGGTTCTATCACTCCTAACTCTAATATCTCCTCGACCTCCTTGTTAATAGTCTCTTTCAAGTGGTGAGGCCAATTCCGTCCCCCTGACCACACCACTACTTGGAGTAATGTTTGTATCGGATGTTCAATTAAGGTCGTGTGCCCTGGTAACCCAGAAAACACGTTTTGGAATTCTTGTTCTATCTCTTTTAGTTGCCCCTGTTGTGTTTCATCCAATTCCTCATTAATGACTATTTTATGGTCTTTCCGCAAGCAGACCTTCACTTCTGGGCCGAAATTATCTTCACCAACCTCTCCCCATAAAGCCTCCCGTTCTTTCCATTCCTTCAACAAGTTTACATGAAAGACCCCTCTCTTCTTGGTCTTATCAGGCATCGAAATCTCGTAATCTACTGGTCCTACTTTCCGGAGGACCTCATAAGGACCTTGCCACTTAGCGAATAATTTAGCATTCTCTGAAGGCATCAATAGCAGCACCTTCTGGCCTTGGGTAAACTGCCTTGGTTTTACTCTAGCATCATATCTTCTTTTCTGGCCCTGTTGTACCTTCAATAGATTTTCTCTAGCTATTCCCGCTACCTTCCTCAGATGTTCTCGCATCTCCATCACATGCTGTACCGCTATCTGTGCCTCATCCTTCCCACTCTCCCACTTTTCTTTCACCAGGTCCAAAATCCCCCTTGGGTTCCACCCATACATCATTTCGAATGGTGAGAAGCCCGTAGACGCTTGTGGCACTTCCCGGACTGCAAACATTAAGGGCGCCATCAATAAATGCCACCTCCTAGGTTTCTCCATTACCAATTTCCTCAACATGCCCTTCAGCGTCTTATTAAACCGCTCCACCAGTCCATTAGTTTGAGGATGGTAAACTGCCATGTGGACTGGTCATACTTCCAACAAGCGCCACATTTCCTTAAATGTCTGGCTCATGAAATTTGTGCCTTGGTCCGTCAGGACTTCCTTAGGGAACCCTAGACGTGAGAACACTTGCATCAACTCTCTGGCCAATACCTTGGCGGTGGTGGACCTCAAAGGAATAGCTTCCGGATAACGGGTGGCATAGTCTATAATGACCAGGATGTGTGTGTGCCCCCCAGCTGAATGCAACAATGGTCCTACTATATCTATGCCTACTCTCTGGAAAGGGTGGTCTACTAAAGGCATTGGAATTAGGTCCGCCCCTGGTCTCGGTCTAGCTTGTGTCTTCTGGCACTCGGGACACGTTAAACAATAATCCATGACGTCCTTATCTATTCCTGGCCACCAAAACCTTTGCTTCACCCGCGCTTTCATTTTCTCTTCAGCCAAATGCCCCGCCATAGGAATATCATGAGCTAGTTTTAAAATGTTCCCTCTCCACTTCTGTGGTACTGCCAACCGTCTTTCTCCGTCCGCACCAACCCAATATAACAACCCCTCACACATTTCCAGCCCCTTTTGTCCCCTTACTATGGTTCCTGCTTGCTGAGCTCCTCGCAGGTGTTCTTGGAGGGTAGGGTCATCCTGCTGCCACACCCTTGTTTGCTCTCACGACGCTTCCTGCAAAAAATCAGTCTCATCCTCAGTTCCTATGCAATCCCCTTGTAAACCATCTTTGGACCCTAACGCCAGGCGAGTCCCTACCCATTCTCTTCCCAGTAGCATCTCCAGAGTCAGTCCCGGAACTACCCCCACTTTCATTCTCCGTGATTCTTCTCCTACTTTCACTTCTGCCCACGTTGTCTGGTAAGTCTTAACGTCTCCATGTATGCACTTCACCACCAGTCCTTCCTCCTTTTTCTCCCCCTTTAAGTCTCGCACCAAAGTCTTGCCACACCCTGTGTCTATTAACGCATGTTTTTTTCTCCCCGTTAACCCATGCATCTACCTCCCATCCCTCCCCTTCAAGTTCAGTCTTCGTCACCGCTTTGAATTGCTGCCCCACCCAGGAACAATCGGTCCCTGGGCAGTCTCTTCTTACATGTCCTGGCAACCCGCAGTCGAAACATGTGGGTCATCCGTCCTTGCCCTCCTTCCATCCCGTGCCCGGTTCATATATCCGGTGGTCGACCGTAATAGGTTTTGGGGCCATAGGTTCGAAAGGGCGCCCTCGTGGTTTCGCTGCTCTGTTCATCTCTGCTACGCGTCGAGAACTAAACCCAGGGTTTGGCGCCGGTGCCTTTTCACGTGTTCTACCACGCTCCCCCCATGGGGTGGAGTTTTCTTTACCGACTTCCTCTGCCATGTTGTAGTCTTCCACTAGGCAGAGCGCCTCTTCCAGCGTCTTCGGGTTATTCTTCTGTACCCAACCTTTTATGTTCGCGCTCAAAGTGTTAACTAGCTGCTCCAGGATAAGCATGTCCAACAACTGCTCCTTGGTTCTCTCCTCCGGTTTCAACCACCACACCAGGTTAGCTCTCATTCTTTGGGCCAGCGTCCTAGGGTGTACCCCGGTTTTCCATCGTAACTCTCGGAACCACTTTCTATACGCCTCTTCAGTCAAGTTTAGAGTTCATAGGATCGCTGCCTTCACTACCTCATACTGAGCCGCCTCCTCGGGGCTCAAGGTGTCTATCACTTCTTCCAATAGCCCAGTTAGGCAAGGGATCAAGATCAAAGTCCATTGTTCTTTCGGCCAGCCTGCCGCTACCGCCACTCTCTGAAACGTGTGTAAATAAGCTTCCGGATCGTCGGTAGAGCTCATCTTTTGTACTCGAATTGGTGCCGGCCCCGCTACTAATCCTCCTCTATTCCACCCATAGTTCTTTTGTGACTTTTCCTCTTCTGCCTCCTGCTTCATAATCCTCTTAGTCAGCAACGTCTGTTGTTCGGCTAGATTCTCTATTAACTTCTCCTGCCTCTCTATGACTTTTTGAAGTTTTGAAATCTCTTCTTTTCCCGCGTGAGGGACCGCCCCACGTTGGGCGCCACTGTGATCGGGTTCTTCAGAAACTGGTGGCGGTTCCCTCGACTTGGCGGGAATGAGAGACGGAGACGATTTAAAAAACTGAACAGATTCTTTTTTATTTTCATTAACTCTAACATCAACTAAGTCGAACGGATCGAAACAACTTAACTCAGGCAAAGTCTTATAACTCTTTATCTTCAACTCTGGGGTAAACAAGTCACTCCTTACATCGGGGCCGGGCCAAAACGCTCCCAATCGGTCATCGCCCGCAAAGGTGTACTCCTTACTGCACAGACCGTCCCGCAGCAAGGATGTCTCGCCCAGTCTCCCTCGAGGGGTGGTCTGCTGAAAGAGGGGCTGGGACGAATCACCTTCCTTCCCCCATCCTGATTGCGGGGGTAGACCACCATGGTCCATTCCAAGGGTTTGATTCTTTTGCATTCTATCTTGGGAATATTTGGGTCCGGGAGCAATCCCCCGCCAGTCTTTAAATTAGGGAATTCCTGTGTCAGATCTCTGACCTTATCTGAGGTGTTTCTTTCATCCTCCGTTTGTACCGCACAATCACCTTATATTGTGTGGTACAAAATCCTTGTCCGTTACCACCCTGAATTTTCGCGCCTCCTCCTCCTCTTTTATAACTTCCTCCCAAACTATCAAGTCTTGCTCCTCCCCCTTATCTTCTGCTAGACACACCTCCAACTCTCTCTTCTCCCCCCCCCCTTCGTCTCCCTCTATCTCTACTATCACGCCTTCTATGCATCCACAAGTCTCTTCCTGTGTACTCTCTTGAGGACGGCACACTGGCCTCCAGTCCTTCACAATGGCTATTATCAGATAAATTGAAGCAACAGAGATTATTAAAAGCCAACCAATATGATTGTGCAGCAAGAGATAATCCAATGCTGCGCGATTGTCTAAAATAGTGTTACGTAGTTGTTCCTGATTCAGCAGGGAAATAGCAGTGGAAGTGCAGTTACTATAGGTTTTTCTTGGGCAGGACAATTTTGGTAACTTTTGAAGCACTGCACAGAACTTCCCTGAGCCAATAAAGGATTGCCTTTCCCAAGAATCCTGAATAAAGATGGGCAATTCGGCAGTTCATGCCAGTTCATCCTTTGGATGAATAGGTGTTCGGTGGTTCTCAGCCTTCCTTCCTGTGGCAGGCGCCCACTCAGAGGCAGCACCCAGAAGAGGCAGGGCAAAGAAGTGGAGACACTGCCTCTTGGTGGGTGCCTGCCAGAGGAGGTGGGGCAGGGAACTGTCAAACACCTGTTTGTCTGAAGGATGAACCAGCACAAACCACCGAAGTGGCAGTTCGTGCCCATCTCTAATCCTGAACAAAGTACACATCCAGTTTTAACCAAACTTTTAAAGAAATATATGATCTCCTTCTTTGAAAACTGGGGGAGAAGGGTCGCATGGCCATTTTCAGCTCTGTTAAATTCTGCTATGTGAAATATATTGACTCTATAAAGGAAAACACAGGCTTGATTTCACAGAGAAAGAGAAAGTTCAGAATCTGTTATTTCCTTCCTTTTTTGACCTTCAGCATGCTAAGGCCATTTTTATTATGATGAGCCTTCAGTTTGGGTTTTAATGTGGGAAGCCAGGGGACATGCCACATCTGTGCATCAGTGGATAATTTGTTTGTTTGTTTATGGAATTGATTGGTCATGAGCTGAGTACTACAGTTTAACCACTGTGCCACAAGGCTCTTATCCAAAATTAACGTGCAGCAATAGCAAACAGCCTCACTCATTGCACTGGAAAATAACACTGGTGGAGTATTCCTTTATTGTTAAAAAATAATATTGCTGGTCAAGATTATTAAGGAGTGGTGAGTAACAACAATTATATTTAACTTCTTCCATCTCTGGTTTGTATTTCCACAGCAAAGTCAGCTTTTAAATAAGAATTAAAATTAGTTTTTATTACTCTAATAATCATTATTACATGCTGCTGAGTTGATTGAAACTTACGGTGACTCTTTCCAGGGTTTTCTAGGTGTAGAGTACTCAGATGTGGTTTATACTTCTCTTCTTCTGGAGTCACTCTGGGATGGAGCAACTAGCTCAAGTCTTTTTCTCTCAGAAAGCACAGCAAAGAATCAAACCCCCAACTTCTGGCTCCACAGCGGGGTCCACAGCTCACTGAGCCAGCAAGCTAGTGCATTGTTTGGTGCACTGCAAAAATGCCACAGAAGAACTTAGAGAAATAAGAACTCCCTGCCTCTCACCCCATCGCAGGGAACATGAATAGGGGGATTCATGGAATGATGGGAACTGGTCAAGAAGTAGAATGTACAGGTGTAAGACCAGGAATGAAGGAAGACAGGAAGCTGATAGGAGCTTTGCCTACATGCTGGAAGTCCATTGAATTTCCAAAACTGATGACACTGCATAGCAAAACCTTTATTCCAGGTCACAGTCCTTTGTTTTCTTCATTTGCTCTTCTCCATCATCTGAAAACAAACAAATATCTTCCCTAAAGATGGGCACGAAGCACCAGTTTGGAGGTTCAGCATGGTTCACTTTCCAGCCGAACAGCTGATCCGTGGTTCGGCACCCTGCCCCTTTCACCAGTTTGATAGTTCAGCTGGGTTTGTTTACTGATGCAACAGGTGTTCAGCAGTTTGCCACTCTGCCCCCTCCAGTGGGTACCCACTCAAAGGCAGTATCCTGGCTTCATTGCCCCACTGTCTCTGGGCGCTGCCTCTGAGTGGGTGCCCTCTGGAACGGGCAGTATGCTGAACCACCGAACCACTGTTGCAGCAGTAAACGAACTGCACCAAACTGCCAAACCGGTAGTTCGTGCCCATCTCTAATCGGCACAAATCCAAGAACAGCCTGGTTGAAGCCACTATCTAACCTGTTTAGGGGTCAGTCCCAATTTTCACAGCAAATATTCAGATGCAAAACAGATTAGATGGTACTCTCGCACACCTAATCTGCAAAATAGGCACCAGCAAAATTCAGATGTTGAGGGTTCATCTTGCCGCCATAATCAGTTCTTCTCTGCAAAGCTTTGGTTCTTATTGTTACCATTCACATGATGAAATGATTGCCATCCAGGCAGAGACATGGGCATTTCCAAATATCGAGATAGGTAAGAAGGAGGGTCATTATGGAGTATGAGGGTGATTGCAAAGAATTTCTATGCAAATTAAATTGAAATACATCCACGCAAAATACAAACCCACAGGACGCATACTTCCAAAGTTAATCACGAATAGAACTTTTGTTCCATATGGAGCTTCTCTTCAAATTATATGGTGTCAAAATTTGCAACACTTCGTAGAGAAGGGCTTGCATGTTCCAACATAATGACTGTAGGGAAACCGACAGGACGCTCCTCCAATACATCTTCCACCAGCTTTAAAGCACTGATACACGTGTGTGATGGGTCGAGAGAGTCCTGTTGGGGGTGGGGGAAAGGGATTATGGCTGATCTGAGGAAACCAAGTGGAAACAACATTCAAAGTAGAAAACAAACATTCAAAGGAGAAATCTTTACTCATATGAAAAGAATAGCACTCTTGCAGAGAGCTTACACACACAGCTAGACGTAACGAGGGTCCGGCCCTCGCTGCTGGCAGAAGGAGGGAAGATGAGTCTCCCTGCCAGGCTGACAAGTAGATAGACGACTGCGAGCTGTGGAGTGAATGGGAGGGAGAGCTGAGCTGCTTCCGGCAGCAGATGTGTGAGTAGACGGTCCGGTCCCAGAGAAATGGACTCTCATTACGTCCAGCTGTGCAAGAGTATTCGTATTCATATATATGGTGTCAAAATTTGCAAATATGAATACGAATATATGAATACGAATACCCCCATCTCTACTTACATGCCACTACTCTGGGCGGCTTACAAAATATTATTTAAATCATATAAAACATAAAACCTATTAAAAGAAAACAAACAAAACTCTAACACACACACCCAAATAAAATCACCCGTCTGGGACATAAGATGGCAGACAACGGGCCAGCATAATTTTACAAAAGGGTGGTGCTTGGGAAGGCCTGGGTAAAAATCTAGGTTTTAATTTGCTTGCGGAAGCTCAGGAGTGTGGGGGCCAGTCGCACCTCCACAGGAAGTGAGTTCCAGAGCAGAGCCGCCACTACTGAAAAGGCCCAGTTTCTGGTTGATGCTTTCCGGGCCTATTTTGGAGTGGCCACTCACAACATTAAAGACTGGTAGATGCGGGTGGATGGGAAGATGACCTGAGGGATAGGCGCTCTGACAAGTAGGAAAGTCCTTAACTGTAAAGGGCTTTACAAGTTAGTATCAATACCTTGAATTTGGCCTGGAAGCATACTGGCAGCCAGTGCAAGAGAGCCAGGTCAGGTGAAATATGATTAAATTTAGATGTATCAGTGACCAGCCGGCTCACTGCATTTTGCACTTGCTGCAGCTTCAAGGGCAGCCCCACGTAGACAGCATTGTAATAGTCAATCCTCAAGATTACCAATGCATGAACCAGCGTTATTAGGGATCTTCTGCTGAGAAGGGGATGGAGGTGCGCAATCTGCCTCAGATGGAAAAAGGCAGATTTGGCCAAAGCCAGGATCTGTTTCTCCATTGAGAGGGCTGGGTCCAGAAGCACACCCAGATTTTGCACCTAATCCTTCAGGGGGAGTGTGACCCCATCAAGGTCAGGTAACAGGACCCCTAACCAATCAGGATGCCCTCCCAACAACAGGATCTCCATCTTGTCAGGAATCAATTTCAGCCTATTTGCCCTCGTTCAGTCCATAACCATGGCCAGGCAATGTTCTAGGGTCTGTACAGCTTCCCCTGCTGAAGAGGAAAAGGGTTAGGGTTAGGGTTAGCTACTGATGGCGGCGAACTCCGAATCTCTGAATGACCTCTCCCAGCGGCCTCATGTAGATGTTAAACAGCAAGGGGGAGATGATTGACCCCTGTGGAACATCACATTGTAGTGTCTATGGGGACAAAACAGCTTCCCCAAGCTGAACTCTCTGCAATTGGCCGTTGAGGAAGGAACGGAGCCAGCATAATGCTAGACCTCCAATCCCCAATCTTGATAACCGAGTGGCTGAGAGGTCTAGGAGGACCAACAGGGTGACACTCCCCCGGTCAGCCTCCCATAATAGGGTGACGAGAAGTGTCTCAGTCCCATGACGCAGCCTGAATCCTGATCGGAAGGGATCCAGACTATCGGTGTCCTCCAAGAACGCTTGCAGCTGGTCAGCCATCAACCTCTCAATCAGTTTCCCCATGAACGGTATGTTAGTAACCGGACGATAGTTATTTAAATTGTCAGTTGACAATTTTATTTTATTTTTCAGAATGGGCCAAATCATTGTCTCCTTCAAGACAGGGAGCAAATATCCCTTCTGTAAGGAGGAGTTCATGATCTGAGTGGCCCATTCAACTGGCACTACCCTGGCCAATTTTAAGAGCCAAGAGGAGCATGAGTCTAATTGGGAGGTGGTGGCCTTAGAGCGTGCAAGTGCCTTGTCCACGTCATCAGGCAACACAGGCTGAAATCGATCCAATAAAACCAGACAAGACGGTGTGTTGGACATCTCAGCATGACTTATTGTACTAACAGAGTAAAGGTCTGTTAGTACAATAAGTACACAACACAAGATGTTGTGTGAGCCTTGTGCCCTCCCCCACCCACGTCCCCTGCATGTTTGTCGATTCCTTCCCTCTGGGCCTCCCCAACATGGCTGGCCACTCAACTTTTTGCAGCCTGCTCTTCCCTCCTCTGCCTCCTCCAGCAGTCACCTACTCAAAGACAGCACTTCAAGAATTCATGCTCTAGCTCCTCATCGGAGTGGGTGGCTGAAGGAGGAGGCAGAAGAGGGAAGAGCACACTGCCAAAGGTGAGTGGGCAGTCATGCTGGGCAGTGAGGAGGGAAGCACACCTTGCCCTAGTAAGGGGAGAGTGTGCAGGCAAGGCAGAAGGGGGGACAGTGCCATGCCTGCACAACACCTGTGCAAGCACAGTGTTGAATTCAGTTGGACCTCTGAACTGAGGTTCATGCCCATCTCTAGCTATAACATTACATCCTGTATTCCTTTTATCACATCATAATGATCGCTATGTTTCGTTTCACCTAGTTTAGATACACTCTCCAAAATCGGTTTCCTTACCCTTTACATTGCTCTTACTTATCCATACACAATTACCGAAATTATACCCATATCTGGCCAATCAGGCCAAGATTTCACTAAAGCCCCAAAGATGTTCCTGCTTTAGAGGAAGAGAAAAACAACATTGAACGAAATAATCTTATTTAAATACTGCTGATGGAAGATCTACTTGCTTTGCATGTGGATCAGCATGCTAGCTGTGGCAGAGAGCTAAGCATACCACAGGACACCCACAACTCTGTCTTCTGATACAGGGAACATCAGTGGGTACAGAAAGAATGGACACGGAGGTCCTCAGCACCCACTGCATGAGTAAGGATGTGAAAAAAACTTGTCCTTGCTAAGATTTTATTGAAGAGCACAATGAGGCTACAGCTCACAGTACTTCCAGCTTTCTAAAGAGGACTCTACTTCAGTCCAAGAAATATCAAATGGGAGACTTGTCTAGTTTCATTGTTTGCCCAACATAGATCTTGTGTGAAACTTTCTCTGTGCAAACCTACAGTAACATTGGATTGCTGGGAATGGTCAGACATATCCAATGGTTCTCTCGGCTAGATATTTTCATGTTGTTCTGAAGATTTTTACACGCTGGCAAATTTAGGTCCCCATTAATTCGTTTCAGGCACCTTAGTATGCCACTACCTGCATCAGTCCCCAATTACATACACATCTTACCTGGATCAAGCAACATCAGCAAGAGGTAAAGGAGGAAAAAGGGGACCTTCATGGTAGAAAGTCAATTGAAACCTCAGAATTCAATGGAAGTATGGAGTTCGCTTAGTGATGTCGTCCTTGAGCATGCCTTTGCCATCAAAATCAGTCAGTGGCCACAATCCTGGGTGTGAAAAGTACACATGTTTAATTGGCTTGATATTATTTCCAGACCACCAGCCCCCAATTAGTTTCTGGTTTCATAGAATCATAAAAGAACTGAGAGGGAACATAAGGCTATCGAGTCCAACCCCCTGCTCAAGGCAGGAATCCAAGTCAAAGTAGATCTGAAAGAAGGCTGTTCAATTCTCTCTTCAAGGCTTCCAGCATTGGAGCACTCAGCACCTCCCGAGGTCATTGGTTCCATTGTCATACTGCTCTAACAGTTAAGATGTTTTTTTCTGATATTCCACCTAAATCTGGCTTCCTGTAGCTGGAGACCATTGTTACATGTCCCTGCACTCTGGGATGATTGAGAACAGATCCTGCCCCTCCTCTGTATGACTACCTTTCAAGTATTTGAAAAGTGATAGAGGGTAAGACTGGGAAGAGAGTCAAGGGAAGAAAATATGCTTCCAAAATATGCAGGACAAATCTATGCCAGCAGATCTCTACTAAATAGATGAGACTATCTGCCGTTACTTGTTAAAGAGACAAGCTTAGATTGTCCTCTAGCTTAGGTTTCCTTGTCATACTATTCTTCAGGCTATTTAATCACATTGTCCACACCCTTTTTACCTGAACTATTTATAATTTTCTAACTAATCTTCCACCTTGACAGTCTGACTGGATGGTTATCTCATATCAAGAGCAGGGCACATGTTGTACAGTAAAACCACCTCCTGTTTCTTCATCTTTCCATTTGGTTTTAGTAGATCAGAATAAAATGTACAGAAAGGTCAGGTGATAAACTGAGATAAAAACTTTTTCCATCGTACCATCCTACACACACCTGATAGGAAGGTATATCAGCTCCCATCCCATCCCACATTGGCTCCTTACCCTGGAATAATGACGTGAGACAAGTATTATGGGATAAACATGGGCCACACTTTATTAAATAATTATTCTTGCCCTCTGCAATAAAGAGGTCCTGCCATAGTGCGGATTCAGGTTTAAGCACAGAGGTCTCAATGGACCCCTTACAAAACAAATAGGCGAGTCCCTAGCCCCACATTCTCACAGTCGTGAAGACAGCAAGAACCCGGCCAGCCCAAATTTGACCACCCCCGGACCTCAAGCCACCTTCTGCTTGTTGACTGTTGGTCCGGGTGTGGCCCCAGCGCATCTTTCCCCCCAAGCACTGTAATTGCACGATCCGCAGCGCTGGGAGGTCAGATGAGCTATACATTACCTGTGATTGTGATGGGACTCACCAAAACCTGTTCTATCCGCACTACCCACCACAGCATAGGAACTAGCAACACTAAGTCCCATGCCCGCCATCCAGATTCATAAGCTCCAAAAGCAGGCCCCCCTTGATGTCTTTAAGAAAGACAGCCAAGCCTCCATCCAAGAGGTGCACACCATCACTCCGAAAGAGCTCAGGCCTATCCACACGGATCTCCTGGTGACCAATCACCGATCCAAGGCCAGCAAACAGCTCTGCATCCTTCCCGGTTAACATGCCTCCATGCCATGTTAAATCGCTGGACTCATTTCACCGCCATCCACGCATGCCGCGGGATGGTTGTAGACCATAAAATGCTCATAGCAGGGCACGCCGCCCTCGGCCATCTTAGGTTGCGTATTACATCCAAGGTCAAAAGCCTTTCCTCCATGACTGGCTAGATCGTTACCACCCAAATGTTTTAGCAACACATCTGGGGGAAGAAGTCCGAATGCTGCAGCTCTGCAAAATCGGCCCCATTGCATTCCTCGGATACCCTTCCAGGTTCCCTGGGCTCGCACTCCAAGACCCAGATGACAGCCCCCGGCTGACCTGGCCGCATATTGAGCGGCCCAGAACACATAACTGTGGCTGATAATCATGATGTGTCGCCTCTCCACATTACCACTGTACCTGCAATGACAAAACAGAGCCAGGCACCTGCCTAGATGTGAGGGAGTGTCCTGATATATCTGTGATAACCCTTGGTTTGGTGAATATGAATCAGAACCATCTTGTCCACTATCCTCACATCCTGCCATTGCCTCGTGGCGCAGTGGTTAAACTGCTGTACTGCAGCTAAAACTGTGCTCACGACCCGGGGTTCAATCCCAGGTAGCCGGCTCAAGGTTGACTCAGCCTTCTATCCTTTTATCCAAGGTCGGTAAAATGAGTACCCAGCTCGCTGGGGGGGCAATGTGTAGCCTGCATAACTAACTTGTAAACCGCCCAGAGAGTGCTTGAAGCGCTATGGGGCGGTATATAAGCAGCACGCTTTTGCTTTGCTTTGCAATGCAACTTTAGTCGCATTGCCCTTTCCTGCGGCTACTACTTCGCCAATTCACAATGCGCCAAAATTGTCAACAATGACGCCGCCCGAAACAGTGCCGCCTCATAATCATCCCTGTAGATGACAGCCCACTGTTTGCAAATTTTTCCAATAATACTGGGGATATGGGAGCCCTTGTGTCTTTAACCCGACCTCTTTCTTTTACCCCAACCTTCAATCATTTTCCTTATACAGAAATCGGAGGTATAGTCCTGCTACCCCTGAACCCTAGCGTGAAACGCTAACACCGACATCCAATCTTGTATGGAACCTGGTGCAAGTCCTCTGAAGATGCCAGCCACAGAGACTGGCAAAACGTTAGGAAGAAAAACATTAAGAACACGGCCATCAGATACCGGCCGTAAAAGCCTTCGAAAATAAATAAATACATTTTAAAAAGAGAGAGAGAAGAAAAGAGGGAAGGAGAGAGAGAGAGAGACCTAGGTGGAGGGAGAAGCTCCCCTGTGGGCACCTACTGGTGGGACACCCACATACCCAACCATCAACACTCCCAAGAGAATGTGATTTATTATTTTTTTAAAAAGTGCCTAATTTTAAAAAAATCAGTACTAAATTGACTTTTAAAAAAGAAAAAGAAAAGAAGGGGAATGAAGCAAGGACACAGCCACAGAAGGGGGGGGGGGGCTTGGTAGGATTGTGACAGGAGAGGCAGGAGAATAAGTCTGGTTTGTATTAGTTGAACATGGGGCCTAAGAAAAGGTAAAGGTTCCCCTTGACATTTAGTCCAGTCGTGTTTGACTCTAGGGCGCGGTGCTCATCCCCGTTTCCAAGCCGTAGAGCCAGTGTTTGTCCGTAGACAGTTTCCGTGGTCACATGGCCAGCGCGACTAGACACGGAACGCCGTGACCTTCCCACTGAGGTGGTACCTATTTATCTACTCGCATTTTTACATGCTTTCGAATGGCTAGGTTTCCAGGAGCTGGGACAAAGCAACGGGAGCTCACTCCGTTGCGTGGATTCGATCTTACGATGGCTGGTCTTCCGACCTTGCAGCACAGAGGCTTCTGCGGTTTAACTTGCAGCGCCAGCACATCCCTAAGAAAAGACAAGATAGCAAAAAAAGCCAACCAGCCTGCCAAGTGGAAAGCTCCAGCTAGACTGCCCCCCTGTGATCTCTTTGTCAGAGGATGAGGACTGGCCAGACTATCGTGCCATACTTGCAAAGTTAAGCAGATTGGAGAGAGAGAGAGCACTAGCCAAGGATATGGCCAAGGCTCGCAGGATGGCAGCATAGAGACAGTTAGTTGATGTAATGTTGTTGCACATTGCTCCTTTAGAAAGCGAGCATCCGAGTCCTTCAGGACCATCATCATCAGTTGCATCACCTGGAGGCCAGGAAGCTACACCTCCTGGCATGGCATCGGGCATGGCACAACTGGCTCAGACTGCAGCAGGCACCCAGATGGACAAGGCAAGAGGAGCTGAGAAGGGTCACCACGGTTTGGCAGTAGAGGATGGCAGACAGGTGGAAGTTGCTGGTGTTCAGGCAGACATTGGCCAGCAGGCGGCTGAGAGACCTACTGGAGAGTCTATGGTGGCAGCAATAGCACCAGGTGAGTCAGTAGCTGCACCACACACTACACATGTAGAAGGTATGTGGCCATGGGGAGTGGTTAGCCCACCAGCTCTGGTGCAATTAAGTGCTAACACATCACATGGCAGCAAGGGGAGGGGTACACCCATTATGGTGGCACCTGGACCGGCTTCGAAACCATGGACAGTGCCTTACCCACAGTAGTCCCTTCCTAGTCAGACTCCTGATTTTATGGAAGTATTGAGACACCACAATCTCCCCACTATAACTTCAGAGTGCCCCAGAGTGCCTTCCCTTATGGGAACCAGTCCCTGCCACTGGGCAACCACTTTCTCCCAGTTATAGTCAAAAAGATTTGGGGAAAAGTATGTGGATGTATTTGAACTGCTAAATAGAGACATTAAGGAGAAAAAAAGGTGTTAAAAAGAAGCCAGAGTTAGACTGAATATCAGGAAAAACTTCCTAAGTGTTAGAGCAGTATGACAATGGGACCAATGACCTCAGGAGGTGATGAGCACTCCAACACTGGAAACATACAAGAGAAAATTGGACAACCATTTGTCAGTTCTGCTTTGACTTGGATTCCTGCATTGAGCAGGTGATTGGACTTAATAGTGTTATAGACCCCTTCCAACTCAATTATTCTATGATTCTATATTCCTTTTTCACTTTCTCCCAAAAAGTAACATCAAAAGGAGAATCCATATGAAAAGATTGAATCAACTTCAGTTTCAGCTGTCATTTTTATCACATAACAATTACATCGATCAATATTGTTGTGAAGTGTCACTGACACTATTTGGGTCTCCGAATTTTTCTAGAAATCTTAACAGGGCATAAACATACAGGAAGACATCCTGAAAAGACACAGTTTACTTACCTTCTTATGAATAAGGAAGGGAAATTAATATTCTAGCGTGGATCCACATCTTATATTGACATGTGTCTGTCAATGTGTGATTGTTTCTGTTCTTCCAGTCACAGAAGAAGTATGTGTCCCTGCAGAAAGAACCAAGTGCAATATTATCTAGAACATGTAATTCCAGAAAACATTACCCTCTTTGAATGGACAAACAGAAGTAATATTTTGATTATCATCTCCCACAAAACCATGGAATCATCAAGTACATCTTTGTAGTTCCTGTCATTCCCACCACAAATAACAGATGGGCACAGCTTCAGAAGATTCTCAACGGTACCAAACCAACCAAACAAAATTAAGGAGAGAAGGTATTATTACAAAAATAGCTTACCTCCTGGTAAGGATGGTACTGCCTGGCATGATGGTAGTTAGACCTCTGATAGAACTCCGTGGGTTGGAGACCTGAGCTACAGAGACAGGTAGCTTTTGAGTGCCCACTATGCCTTTCCAAAACTGGGGCCAGCCAAGATCATCTGGAGTCTATGTGGTTGGCAGAGTTATTTATCCTGCCACCTCTGTGGCCCCCAACAAGCTGTATGATCCCTCGAAAACATCATCAAGTCAATTCCAGTCAATATTGGAACTGACTTGATAATGCATACGGCTACAAGGCCAGTGTAGGTGATGGCATTCCAGTTGAACTATTTAAAATCTTAAAAGATGACGCTGTTAAGGTGCTACACTCAATATGCCAGCAAGTTTGGAAAACTCAACAGTGGCCAAAGAAGGGCAGTGCCAAAGAATGCTCCAACTACCGTACAATTGCACTCATTTCACACGCTAGCAAAGTTATGCTCAAAATCCTACAAGGTAGGCTTCAGCAGTATGTGGACCAAGAACTCCCAGAAGTACAAGCTGGATTTCGAAGGGGCAGAGGAACTAGAGACCAATTTGCCAACATGCGCTGGATTATGGAGAAAGCCAGAGAATTCCAGAAAAATATCTACTTCTGCTTCATTCACTACGCAAAAGCCTTTGACTGTGTGGACCACAGCAAACTATGGCAAGTCCTTAAAGAAATGGGAGTGCCTGACCACCTTATCTATCTCCTGAGAAACCTATACGTGGGACAGGAAGCAACAGTTAGAACTGGATATGGAAACACTGATTGGTTCAAAATTGGGAAAGGAGTACGACAAGGCTGTATATTGTCCCCTGGCTTATTTAACTTATATGCAGAATACATCATGCGAAAGGCTGGACTGGAGGAATCCCAAGCCAGAATTAAGATTGCCGGAAGAAATATCAACAACCTCAGATATGCAGATGATACCACTCTGATGGCAGAAAGTGAGGAGGAATTAAAGAACCTCTTAATGAGGGTGAAAGAGGAGAGTGCAAGAAACGGTGGGAAGCTCAACATCAAAAAAACGAAGATCATGGCCACTGGGTCCCATCACCTCCTGGAAAATAGAAGGGGAAGATATGGAGGCAGTGCCAGATTTTACTTTCTTGGGCTCCATGATCACTGCAGATGGTGACAGCAGCCATGAAATTAAAAGACGCCTGCTTCTTGGGAGGAAAGCGATGACAAACCTAGACAGCATCTTAAAAAGCAGAGACATCACCTTGCCGACAAAAGTCCGCATAGTCAAAGCTATGGTTTTTCCTGTAGTGATGTAAGAAAGTGAGAGCTGGACCATAAAGAAAGCTGACGGCTGAATTGATGCTTTTGAATTGTGGTGCTGGAGGAGGCTCTTGAGTCCCCTGGACTGCAAGGAGAACAAACCTATCCATTCTAAAGGAAATCAACCCAGAGTGCTCACTGGAAGGACAGATCCTGAAGCTGAGGCTCCAATACTTTGGCCATCTCATGAGAAGAGAAGACTCCCTGGAAAAGACCCTGATGTTGGGAAAGTGTGAGGAGAAGGGGACGACAGAGGATGAGATGGCTGGACAGTGTCATCGAAGCTACCAACATGAATTTGATCCAACTCCGGGAGGCAGTGGAAGACAGGAGGGCCTGGCGTGCTCTGGTCCATGGGGTCATGAAGAGTCGGACACAACTAAACGACTAAACAACAACAACAAGGAGCTAAATATGTTCACATAAATAGTTGGTTATCAGACAAACATGCAGACATTACTTTGAAAACAGGCTTCTACTTTTTCATAGAATCATAGGATAAAGGAGTTGGAGGGGGCCTATAGGGCCATCACGTTTAAACCCAGGTCAGTGCAGGAATCCAAATCAAAGCAGATTCGACAGATGGTTGTTTAATTTTTTCTTGAATGCCTCCAGTGTTGAAGTGCTCACTACCTTCTGAGGTCATTGGTTCCATTGTCATACTGCTCTAACATTTCCTGCTATTCATCCTATACCTGGCTTCTTGTAGCTTTCTTTTTGTTTTCTTTCATGTGAGAGGTTGCTTGGTACAGTTACCAATTTGAAGTGAGTCACTGGAGAAAATGGCTCCCTCTTTGTAATGAAAAACTTCCAAGTATTTGCGAATTGCACTGTTGTTTTCCTGTCCTCCTAGCTTGGTGGCTTCCTCTTGTGAGCAAACTAAGCCACCTACTATACCTTTATAGGTATACTTAGCACCTAGGCTACAGTGTGAAGTAAGTAGGGGAAAAAAATCTTATATTCATTTTAGAAGGGGCAAAAAAATGCATACAGGTACGGTGAGGTGACCAGCTAATCATACACTACCAGGCAATGGATGGGCAGTTTATATTTATTAGAGGGCTTTACGACATAGATAGATAGATAGATAGATAGATAGATAGATAGATAGATAGATAGAGAGAGAGAGAGAGAGAGAGAGAGAGAGAGAGAGAGAGAGAGAGAGAGAGAGAGAGATTATTTTATTTATTTATTTAAAATATTTTACCCCTCCTTCCCCCCTTCACGGATTGCTGCCTTGTCGTGGCGAAGGGGCTTGAGTAATTCAGAGAAGCTATGGGCTATGTCATGCAGGGACACCCAAGATGGACAGGTCATAGTGGAGAGTTCTGACTAAACGCGATCCACCTGGAGCAGGCATTGGCAAGCCACTCCAGTATCTTTGCCAAGAAAACCCCATGAACAGAAACAAAAGGCTAAAAGATATGACTCTGGAAGATGGGCCCCTCAGGTCGGAAGCCGTCCAACATGCTACTGAGGAAGAGCGGAGGATAAGGACAAGTAGCTCCAGAGCTAATGAAGTGGTTGGGCAAAAGCCGAAAGGACGCTCAGCTGTGGACGTGCCTGGAAGTGAAAGGAAAGTCCGATGCTGCAAAGAAAAATACTGCATAGGAACCTGGAATGTAAGATCTATGAACCTTGGTAAGCTGGATGTAGTCAAACAGGAGATGGCAAGAATAAACATTGACATCCTGGGCGTCAGTGAACTAAAGTGGACGGGAATGGGCGAATTCAGTTCAGACGATTATCATATCTACTATTGTGGGCAAGAATCCCATAGAAGAAATGGAGTAGCCCTCATAGTCAACAAAAGAGTGGGAAAAGCTGTACTGGGATATAACCTCAAAAATGATAGAATGATTTCAATACGAATCCAAGGCAGACCTTTCAACATCACAGTAATCCAAGTTTATGCACCAACCACCAATGCTGAAGAGGCTGAAATTGACCAATTCTATGAAGACCTACAACACCTTCTAGAACTGACACCAAAGAAAGATGTTCTTCTCATTCTAGGGGACTGGAATGCTAAAGTAGGGAGTCAAGAGATAAAAGGAACAACAGGTAAGTTTGGCCTTGGAGTTCAAAACAAAGCAGGGCAAAGGCTAATAGAGTTTTGTCAAGAGAACAAGCTGGTCATCACAAACACTCTTTTCCAACAACACAAGAGGCGACTCTACACATGGACATCACCAAATGGGCAATACCGAAATCAGATTGATAGTATTCTCTGCAGCCAAAGATGGAGAAGCTCTATACAGTCAGCAAAAACAAGACCTGGAGCTGATTGTGGCTCTGATCATCAGCTTCTTATAGCAAAACTCAAGCTTAAACTGAAGAAAGTAGGAAAAACTACTGGGCTAGTCAGGTATAATCTAAACCAAATCCCTTATGAATACACAGTGGAAGTGAAGAACAGATTTAAGGAACTCGATTTGGTGGACAGAGTGCCTGAAGAACTATTTATTTATTTATTTATTTATTTATCATCTCCCATTTATCATCTCATCTATCATTTATTAGATTTTTATCCCGACCTTCTAGACATATGTCTACTCAGGGCGGCTCACAATAAAATTATTCATAAAAACAATTAAAACAACGATTTACATTGACAATATTAGTATTAATCAAGATGGAAAATAAGAAACAAAAGATTAAGTAGAAAGTAAAAGTCAAGTATTGACAGGAGGGAAGGCCTGCCTAAAGAGCCAAATCTTTAATTGGCTCTTAAAAACACCCAGCGAGGGTGCCAGGCAGATCTCTGACGGCAGGCTATTCCAAAGTCGAGGGGCCACTGCCGAGAAGGCCCGGTTTCTTGTTCTTTCTTTCCAGGCCTCTCTCGGCATTAGGCCCCTCAGCCGTCTTTCCTGGCTATAGCGAGTGACTCGAGTAGATCTAGGTGGGAGAAGGCGTTCTGCTAGGTATCGAGGTCCTAAACCGTTTAGGGCTTTATATGTCATCATTAACACTTTGAAATCAATGTGGAAACGAATGGGCAGCCAATGCAAGGCAGCCAGAGTGGGAGAGATATGCTGGTGTTTTCTCATTCCACTAAGTAGTCTGGCTGCCGCATTCTGCACCCTCTGAAGCTTCCGCATCAATCTCAAAGGTAGCCCCACGTAGAGCGCATTACAGTGGTCTAATCTCGAGATTATAAGCGCATGGACCAGAGTGGTGAGGGCCCCGCCATCAAGATAGGGACGCAGCTGGGCAATCCGCCACAGATGGTAATAGGCGGAACGGACCACTGACGCCACCTGGATTTCCATGGTAAGCGCCGGGTCCCAGATGTACTCCCAAGCTGCGAACCTCACTCTTCGCGGTGAGAGTCACCCCCCCAAAAGAGAGGGAGTTTCCCAAGCCGCCAATGGAGGGGCCACCAACCCTCAGGACCTCCGTCTTCTCCGGGTTCAGCCTCAACCCATTCTCCTGCATCCATTGCAGTACAGCATCCAGACAGCGCTGAAGGGACAGAACGGCATCCACTGAAGTAGGTGAAAAGGAGATGTAGAGCTGCGTGTCATCAGCATACTGATGGCACGAGGCCCCACACCCCCTGATGACCCCTACTATGGATGGAGGCTCGTAACATTGTACAGGAGGCAGCAACAAAAACCATCCCAAAGAAAAGGAAATGCAAGAAAGCAAAGTGGTTGTCCAACGAGGTCTTACACATAGCAGAGAAGGGAAACAAAACGCAAGGGAGATAGGGAAAGTGACAGAAAACTGAACTTAGACTTCCAAAGCATAGCAAGGAGAGACAAGAGGGCCTTCTTAAATGAACAGTGCAAAGAAATAGAGGAAAATAATAGAAAGGGAAAAACCAGAGATCTGTTCAAGAAAATTGGAGATATTAAAGGAACCTTTTGAGCAAAGATGGACATGATAAAGGACAAAAATGGTAGGGATTTAACAGAAACAGAAGACATCAAGAAGAGGTGGCAAGAATACACAGAGGAATTATACCAGAAAGTTCTGGATGTCCCGGACAACCCAGATAGTGTGGTTGCTGACCTTGAGCCAGACATCTTGGAGAGGGAAGTCAAGTGGGCCTTAGAAAGCATGGCTAACAACAAGGCCAGTGGAGGTGATGGCATTCCAGTCGAACTATTTAAAATCTTAAAAGATGACGCTGTTAAGGTGCTACACTCAATATGCCAGCGAGTTTGGAAAACTCAGCAGTGGCCAGAGGATTGGAAAAGATCAGTCTACATCCCAATCCCAAAGAAGGGCAGTGCCAAAGAATGCTCCAACTACCGTACAATTGCGCTCATTTCACACGCTAGCAAAGTTATGCTCAAAATCCTACAAGGTAGGCTTCAGCAGTATGTGGACCAAGAACTCCCAGAAGTACAAGCTGGATTTCGAAGGGGCAGAGGAACTAGAGACCAAATTGCCAACATGCGCTGGATTATGGAGAAAGCCAGAGAATTCCAGAAAAATATCTACTTCTGCTTCATTCACTACGCAAAAGCCTTTGACTGTGTGGACCACAGCAAACTATGGCAAGTCCTTAAAGAAATGGGAGTGCCTGACCACCTTATCTATCTCCTGAGAAACCTATACGTGGGACAGGAAGCAACAGTTAGAACTGGATATGGAAACACTGATTGGTTCAAAATTGGGAAAGGAGTACGACAAGGCTGTATATTGTCCCCTGGCTTATTTAACTTATATGCAGAATACATCATGCGAAAGGCTGGATTGGAGGAATCTCAAGCCGGAATCAAGATTGCCGGAAGAAATATCAGCAACCTCAGATATGCAGATGATACCACTCTGATGGCAGAAAGTGAGGAGGAATTAAAGAACCTCTTAATGAGGGTGAAAGAGGAGAGCACCAAAAATGGTCTGAAGCTCAACATCAAAAAAACTAAGATCATGGCCACTGGTCCCATCACCTCCTGGCAAATAGAAGGGGAAGATATGGAGGCAGTGACAGATTTTACTTTCTTGGGCTCCATGATCACTGCAGATGGTGACAGCAGCCACAAAATTAAAAGACGCCTGCTTCTTGGGAGGAAAGCGATGACAAACCTAGACAGCATCTTTAAAAGCAGAGACATCACCTTGCCGACAAAGGTCCGCATAGTCAAAGCTATGGTTTTTCCAGTACCGATGGAAGCGAGAGCTGGACCATAAAGAAAGCTGACCGCCGAAGAATTGATGCTTCTGAATTGTGGTGCTGGAGGAGGCTCTTGAGAGTCCCCTGGACTGCAAGGAGAACAAACCTATCCATTCTAAAGGAAATCAACCCTGAGTGTTCACTGGAAGGACAGATCCTGAAGCTGAGGCTCCAATACTTTGGCCATCTCATGAGAAGAGAAGACTCCCTGGAAAAGACCCTGATGTTGGGAAAGTGTGAAGGCAAGAGGAGAAGGAGACGACAGAGGATGAGATGGTTGGATAGTGTCATCGAAGCTACGAACATGAATCTGACCAAACTCCGGGAGGCAGTGGAAGACAGGAGGGCCTGGTGTGCTCTGGTCCATGGGGTCACGAAGAGTCGGACATGACTAAATGACTAAACTACAAAAACCCCTCCTTCCTCCTTGAAGCACCCAAATGTGATTCCCAGTGTGGTGTATTGGATAGAGCAATGGACTAGGACTCTGGACAACAGGGTTCGAATCCCCACTTAGCCACGGAAACTCACTGGGGGAGTGGAACTGGTAAAATCACTCCTTCAATATCTCACTTACCTTGAAAGCCCTATTAGGGTTGCTATAAGTCAGTTTTGACTTGACAGCACAGAAGACATGTATATTAATAATAATCATGTGCCATCAAGTCAATTCGGACTTATGGCAACCGTTCTATAGGGTTTTTAAGATAAATAATACTCAGAAGTGGTTTACAGTTCCATTTTCTGGGACCACCCAGCTTGCCCAAGGCCACACAGGCTGGCTCTACTCGCAGGAGGCCCAGCGGGAAAACTGAACTCCCAACCTCTGGCTCTGCAGCTAGATACCTAAACCACTGAGTTATCCAAACAGCTGGAGGCAAAAGAAAATGAGCTAGATTAACAATAATAGCATTTATTATTTATTTCTTTAGAGTATTTTTACTCCGCTGTTCTCCTTAAAAGGACCCAAGGCAGCTTACATAATTAAAAGGACAATATTAAAAAGCTAAAAACAGCAAGTATACAAATATTTTAAAATAATTAATCAAGTATTATCTTTAAAATGGCAAATGAAATCAATACTAAAAACACATTTAAAAGCAACAGAGGACAACAGAACATGAATATATCAAAGCAGTCCACGGCAAACAGGGCTGTCTATGAAGGAAACATGATTAAAAGAACTGAAAATGTGATTAAGGGACTTGGCATTATCAGAGGCCAGAAAAATCCACAGCACCACAGCTTTGTACTTCTGCTCACCCACCAAAGTTGTATGCATTGCCTTTAGGCAGCAGTACATTCCTTTTCACACAGTGATAAAATAAAAGACAGAATGGAACATAAGGAGCTTGTGTGGGCACTCAGTAATAAAAAGTGATGTCAAAACATGCCTAAGAGTGTCTCCCACCAGGACAAGATTCTGGCTGGACCATCTGGAAGCCACTTAATAGACTTCAAAGCAAAGTAGGAAGAACAAAGTAGAATCAAGTAAAATGGTGCTACTTGGATACAGGACAAATTTTCTGTACATGTGGAGCAATTCAATCCATGCAGCATTTATGGGCATGCACTTTATGCCTCACTATGTGTGCAAAAGAAGATCTAGTAAAAAGCTGAGAGAATGCTACTGAAGTAGCTCGCTCTTAGTTGAAAATAGACTAATTATCTTAAGATTTTAATTTGTTGGAATTTTACTTATATTTTATATATGTTCATAATTTTTAGGCGTGCAACACTCTGATACGATTAAAGAAATGAAGAACCACAGAACAATATTTTAGAAATCAATTGCATCCAATATTATTCATTTATTAAACCCCTGTCCAGCTGTTTGGGTAGCTCAATGGTTTAGGTATCTGGCTGCGAAGCATGTTTAGCCTTGAGAAAAAGATTGTTGGGAGAGGCAGAATATGCACAGTATCCTAAGCCTCCCAGGAAGCACTGGGACAAGAAGTAAGCCACAGATAGTGTACTGTCCTACTCAGTTGAGCAGCAGCGGGAACAGCAATGGTGAGGAGGAGGCCCAGAGTGAGTAAAGTAGGTGCTGGGGCTCATTAAGGGGGTTTTCTGGGGAGAGGAAATGAAACCAAACGAAACCGCAATGATGAAAAAGTTCAGTGTTTCATTTTGTTTCATGGAAGTGCAGTTCTCCAACCCACCCATGAAACGAACCACGAACTGGGCCCAGATCGTAGCGTGTTTTTTGGTTCACGGTTCATTTCATGCCCATCTCTAGTTCTCAGTCATCCTAGAATTCAGGACACATAATAATGGGCTCAAGTTACAGAAAGCCAAATTTTTGTGGAATATCAGGAATAACTTCCTAAGTGTTAGAGCAGTACAACAATGGAACCAATGGCCTTGAGGGGTGGTGAGTGCTCCAACACTGGAGGAATTCAAAAAGAAAGGCAACCGTCTGTCAGATCTGCTTTGGTTTGAATTTCTGCATTGTTCATTTTTTAAAAAAGTTCAGATGGTGCGTGGTTCATGGGTAGCCATAAACCACCATTTTTGTGGTTCATGCCCATCTCTCTCTCTCTCTCTCTCTCTCTCTGTGTGTGTGTGTGTGTGTTTTAGGGAAAGATTCTTCCTTTAAACCCAAGTGAGTTGGCTTCTTTTGAGCCTGTATTTCCCCATATTGGTTATATACCTCTTTTTTGAATCTGTGCTATAATTTAATTCTTTTTTGTTCAATAACATTCTCCTTATGCCTAGTTTGTGAGAGTGTGATATACTCAGCCCAATCTATGTCAAGATGCACTCTTGCCAAAGTTCAAAGATTCCTTATGAGTGTGTCTGAGTGCACACACATACTAAGGGAGCATATCTAGTCACAAAACCATGCCATCAATTTCATGTAAGAAGCGTTCGAAACAATTAATTTTCTCTGTAAAGTAACCCCTTTAATATGTATTAATTATGTAGTTCTTTGGGGCACCTTGAGGTGGGCACTTGGAAAGTTCTTAAGTGATCTTTCTTTATTCGTATCAGAGTGTTCAAAATTATGGACCTACATAAACCATGGGCATAATTGAACATGTGACTGTTCTCTTTCCTATTCTGAATTTCGACGAGCGGTGAGAGTATGCATCTCTGTCTATAAAACAACCTGATACTGCAGAAATGCTTTTTGCTGGATTATGTTTTCTTCCTTTTTAAAAGAGTGGTTCTAGATCCTTTCAACCAGAGGTGGCCAAAGAATTAAATTTGGTCCTAAAGTTCTCCAGTGGTGGTTTTTCTCTGTGTACGTCCATGTGTTATTATGACTGTAAATCTTGCATCTATTGTGATGCCTATGTTGAGATGTTGCAACACATAATGATGAATGCTTTCATTTCATTCTTATTTACTTTATGATTTATTAATTGCTTTGTCCTGTTTTATTAGTAACTCTTGCACTTTTTGCATGTACACATGAAGATAATGGTTGAAAGGGTAGGAAGAACCTGTGGTTCCTCACAAAGTCTGAACATCAGTAAGGTTACGACCAAACAGCGTAACTCTTAATAGAATACCGACAAATGAAACACAAGTACATGTTTCATTTAAGCCATCAAAGAAGTAAAAAAGGAAACATTGAATTTCCCAGTACCTGTCTGATCTGAAATTATTCATAAACTAATAAATGTAGCATGGGAAGTCCCCCACTGCAGCAAGCTTCCCAGTGCATGGCCGTTCTTGTACTGGTTGCAAAATCAATCACTCAACTGGTTATGCAACAAGAAGGCTACCATGGGGGTGGGTCCTTCTGCAATTGTCCTTCCACTCTACATTTAGGCAATAAGATACACAGCATAGCTTCTTCTTTGGTAACCATGTGATTACTGGAACCCCATTGTCACAGCTCCTTGTTCGCTTAAGATTCAACTACCCTGAAAAAGAAAACATGGGATATGATACATGAAAATCCAGAAAATACTGGAGAAATGAAATGACTTCTAAGCATATTCAAGGAATCAGGATATAAGTTTCCTACTAGAACTGTTGAAAATCTAGTAAAGTTTGGGACCTTGGTACTTGTCGGAGTGTCTCTCCCTAAGAACATCCACCCATGCCACCCATACTCCTTCAGGTTGCCACTCCAAGGGAAGCCAGGAAGTCAACAACACAAAACAGGGACTTCTCTGTCATGGCCCCATCCCTTTTGAATGGATTTCCAGTGGAGTTGCCTCCACTGGCCTCCTCCTTCATTGGTTTTAAGAGGATGCTCAAAACAAGGCTATTCACTGAAGTCTTTGGGAGCGTCAGCTCTTAATGTGTTAATGTTTTATTGATTGACCATCATAATGTCACCATCCTCCATTGATGTTTTTTTATTATTTTAGTTTTGAGCTGCCTTGCTTATCTATATGTGTGCAAGTATTTAGCAGGATGGGTGTTCAAGTGGCGGGACTCACTGTCAAGACAAACTTAAGTCACACCAGTTGCTCGATTCAGATTCAACTTGAGGTTGTTGCTTTTTTTAATGTCTCAAACACAATTCATGCCTCAAAACCCACTCACCATTCCCTTTTTTCTGCAGAAAAAAGCTTGTTTATAATACAGACTCAGACTTGGGGCTTGGGACTTGGATCTTGGTACCAAAGACCCAGACTCAGACTTGGGACTCAGACCCAAAGACTTGCCGATATTGATTGTTGTAGGTTTTTCAGGCTGTTTGGCCATGTTCTGAAGGTTTTTCTTCCTAACGTTTCGTCAGTCTCTGTGGCTGGCATCTTCAGAGGACAGGAGTTAGAACTCTGTCTGTGTTCTGGTGTAGTGTGTAGGATAGTTGAGTATTTATAGCTGTGAGATCAGCTTTTTGTCCTTTTCAGATCTCCTGAAACCTACAACAACCATTGGATCCTGGCAGTGAAAGCCTTCCAGAATACACTTGTCGATATCCTTGGTATTTAACATCTAATATATTACTTGAGATTTATTTTGTTTTACCCTATACAGTATTTGTTTCATTTTGGATGTAAACCACACAGGGTTGTGTTTACTACTAATAAGTGCAGTATACAAGTTAAATAAATAAATAGCTGAAGTGACTGAATTCAGGGCTATTGTGTGATCATTTCACAGATGACCGACTGAGCTGGCCATTGAGAGAGGGAAGAGGGATTATGAGTGAAACAAACATGTATATTAAGTGAAGTTGTAATATATTAACCCCATTTGTAAGTGGAATATGCATACATCTTTGACTTTCCCACCACCAAGAAGGAACCACAGGCGGCACATTCCACTCTTCCTTCTCTTTTCCAGTTGTATCCAACTTGGAATATTTGTTCCTGGAAAGTGTTGTGGTCCTGGATGAATAAATCCATCCCTTTTTGATTCTCTACGTTCAAGATATTTCTCAGTCTCCAGTATCATGATGTAAAAAAAAAAACCACCCGTCTTTGTCAAGGATGAGAACACGTGAATATTCGTGGCAGCCTCAATCTTGATTATGTTTCATATGATTGATTGATTATTTATTTATTTCATTAGCTTTGTATACCGCTCTATTAGTGCGATGCAGTATTCTGCGCAGTTCACAACAAGCAGAATAACAGATAAATAACAAAAATGTGTGAAACTATAACAACATAAAACTATCAAAAACAAACATAGTATAAAGGTACTTTTTTCTATGTGAGAAAAAGCAGAGGTGCAGCATCAGTCAGGGTCATTATGGAAGGCCTCCCTGAAGAGCAGAGTTTTAAGCTGCCTTTTGTTAGAAGGGAGGAGGCTCGGCATGGCTCCACCAGCAGCTGGTTCCATAAAGTTGATGCCACCATGAGGGAGGCCCTGCTGCTTGTAAAGCAATGGTCCCCAACCTTGGGCCTCCAGATGTTCTTGGACTTCAGCTCCCAGAAATCTTGGCCAGCAGAGGTGGTGATGAAGGCTTCTGGGAGTTGTAGTCCAAGAACATCTGGAGGCCCAAGGTTGGGGACCACTGTTGTAAAGGACTTCCAGGCCTCCCTTGGCATGGAAACACAAAACAGCATAGTCTGGGAGGATTTGGTGGGTTAGGCAGATGACATTGGGGAGAGATGCTCCAACAAGTAGTGTGGTCCCAGATTGTGAAGAGCATCAAAACCTTGAACCTGATCCAGGACACAACAGGTAACCACTGAAGGCAAGCCAAAACTCAAATGATATAGTCAAATTTGCTCAGATCAGCCACCTTTCTGGACACCACATTCTAGATCTACTGTAGTCTCCGGGTTTACATGTTTTTGATTAGAAATTTGAAATTTTATGGATTTTAAATATGGTGGCTGGTGTGATATGTATATTTGCATACCTCCCTGAAGGTATTGTGAATTGAGTGGTATATAAATACATTAAAGAAATAAATTCAACAGGAAATAAAACTCATGCCACACAATGGGATTTCCCACTGTTCTCCACATGCTGCCACCCATTTCAACTTACTTTGAACAGCAAACCATGCTGTAGATATTACAGTTTCCGATGTGTGTGTTTCCTGAACACCCCCACATGCGGCAAGTACCCCCATAGCTTTCACACTCTTTAAAGGAGAGTCGTCCTTCTGTGAGACCTGTACAAGCAAAAGAGAAAATACATATCATAGAAAGGTTTGCTTGAGAGGCAGGATCTACCACATGCTGGACTTTGCTTCTGTACCCACAATTCAAAACATGAAAAAAGTGTCCAGCGTTGCCCTGCAATATCGTGCCTGTGTTACCAGCAGAAAAAAAAAGATGCCAAGCTTTACATAGCAAAGACCAGCCTGAATGTTGGTGATACCCATGGCAGCGGTCAAGATGGTCTGGAGGATCCCCTCTTGTGCTCTCTACCATTCATGAAGGGACAACCAAGCAATGGAAAATCCCAGAACTTGACTCCTTCTTTCATCAGCTAAGCAGTTCTCACCCAAACACAAATCAATTATCAGGGCTATTTTTCTGCAAGTTGTTGTTGTTGTTGTTGTTGTTAGTAGTAGTAGTAGTTTTATTTATATGCCACATTTCTCCCAACAAGAGACCGAAAGCGGCTCACAAGATTAAAATGCACACAATTAAAAACACAATAAATTAAATATTAAAAGATAAATTAAACAATATATGATTTAAAATACAATTAAAAGATTAAAACATAAAAAGATAAAAAAGATTAAAATTATCTGCTAAAATGGGGTTCAGGGATTCAGTTGTACTTGTTAAAAGCCCGCCTGAAGACATGGGTTGTTAGCTTTTTTCGAAAGGATAACAGGGAAGGGGCCATCCTGACGTCCCGAGGGAGAGCGTTCCATACCCTGGGAGCTGCCCCCCCCCCCCGAGAAGGCCCTCTCATGTGTGCCCATCAGCTGTGCTTGTGCTGGCAGTGGAACCAAGAGGAGGGCCTCATCTGCTGATCTTAATCGCTGAGAAAAAAGTTCTCTAACTATTTGCTTTTTCAGGCCTCTATTTATTTATTTATTTATTTATTTATTTATTTATTTATTTATTTATTTATTCTTTCTTTCTTTCTTTCTTTCTTTCTTTCTTTCTTTCTTTCTTTCTTTCTTTCTTTCTTTCTTTCTTTCTTTCTTTCTCCCAGAATTGGGACAAGTTTACAACACACTTAAAAATAATAGAACATTTAAAAAAACCAACAATAAAATTGCAAGCATTACAATAGGATTGTTTATATAATGTATCTGTTTATATAATGTATCCTCCAAGAAGAAGCCAAAGCTACATTTTACAGGGACTGCCTCAGTTATAGCATCCACATTTGAATGGGTTTGAGCAATGTTATCTGCAAAGTCTCTCTCTCTTTCTCCCTATTTAGTTCATGAGTCTGTGTTTGTGCATGCGCGCATGTGCCTGTGTTCTCTTACAGTTATTTCTATGTTAAGGCTGGAGTCCTAATCTACCATCTTGCCCAAGCTGGCCATCAGTTCTAAATGATCTTCAGCTACTGCTCAGCATTCATATATTATAGTCTTACAATATATGGCCAGAATCTTGTTGAGGATACACAGAGAGGGAGGACCTTGGCATAAGCTTTTACCTTCTGTTCAGTCCTCCATCTGCATGTCTGGTCTCATACTGGATGTGTGACCGGCTGTGTGACTAGTCATATGGCAGGGGCCTTTTTCTGAACAGCTTTCTGACAAGTATCTGTATTATTTTTATTTTAATGCCTGGCTTACCTGCAGAGAACAAGAGTAAGCCCAAGAGGACAAGAATGAACAAGCAGCCCATCTTGATTGTTGAGACTTGACTGGGATCTCAAGCTGAGCTCAAGACAGACCAGACAACCATGAAGCCTTCTGGAAGGCTGACTGGTCATCTATTTAAAGCATCAGTGATAGATCGACACGTAACCCTTTTACATTATTGGTCCTGAGAAGATGCCAGGAACTCTTGATGCTTTGCTCCTCTTGAGGAAGACACAATGTGCGAAAAAGAATAAGTACATTGTGCTAACTTGACAATATAAACATGATTCACTCAGCTGGAAATACATCTAGAAAGAGCAGTTCAGGTCTGAGGCCTGGCTCTGGGTGGAAATAAACATGGTTCTACATTGTTCCGTTCTGTTTTGAAGCTTTGACGAGCACAGAACTTCAGGAGATGCTGGCCAGGGGCAGGTTTGAAGACTTTTGTTATGGCCTTCAATGTCCATGGAGAAGATGGCTGTAGGGTAAAGCAGCACAATGTGGTTCCAGCTGCAAGACTTGGTCAGGGCAGTTTCAATCCACGTGGCTTTCACTGAACAAGAAGTTGTACAGTAAGTCATGGTCCCAAGACAAGATGGGAATCAGATGACATCGAGACTCTGGTGTTACCAGATCACAGAGGCGTTGGGGGAGTCACATGGACCCATATCCAAATAAGGTTGCCCACCCCTTGCCTTATTTTTTACATTTTTGTACACATTTCTTGTAATGTTCAAAATGTACCTTTCTTGTAATGTACAAAAATGCCTGCATTTTGCAAAAAGATGTATAATGGGAGAAACACCTATAAATGTGCAGAGCTATTGTTGTTGTTAATCATAGCTAGAGTCATCAAGTTGAATTTCGATTTCTGGCAACCCTTTCCAGGCTTTTCTAACTATAAAATACTCAGAAGTGTTTTGCCCTTCTCTTTTGTGCCCTGGGACTGTGCAGCTTGCCCAAGGCTTCTCCCGGAATGCACAGTGGGGACCGAAACTCGCAACGTCTGACTCCACTGCCAGATACCTAACTCAGCTGTCTAACCAGCTACATAGAGGTTTTATTAGGAATAAATTGCAAAGGGATGTACTAATGGGATAGCACAAAATCATGCTTGAAAAACCCTGAATTGTTTAGGAAACAAAGCATACAGATGGTTGTACCTTTAATTCACATCCAACTACGTTGAAAGGGGATGACTTTGCAGTTCTAGCAGGTGATCCTTGAAATTCTGTCTCACCCTGCCATGATGGCCTGCCTCAACTAGTATCTCCTAGCAGGACATGTAATCATTGAATCAATGCTACTGGAAGCATTGAGCAGAAGGTTGGACTCGATGGCCTTATAGGCCCCTTCCAACTCCATTATTCTCTCTGTGAAGATTCTCAGTCATCCAGGTGTGGTTATCTGGAAATTGAGTCATGGCAACTGGAATTCTTTGTTGTTAGGTTGAAATATTTCGCTACTCATCCAAGTAGCTTCTTCAGTCTGAGGAGAGTTGGTAGGAGATCCCTGATATATCCTCCACATTGGTTTCACTTCCCCCTGGTCTGAATAGTAATTGTTAGAAGGACAAAGGACTAGGGGTGAGAGATAATCCCACTTCTGCAGCCCTTCTCCACCCATTCTCATGGGTCATTGATGGTTGTTAATTAGAGATGGGGACAAATATAAAAACGGATCGGCTTTTTCGATGAAAATAGCCGATTAGTTAAATATTCATCCCTTCATATTCATGGGTTCCAGAGACCCCCATGAATACGAAGGGACAAATATTTACCCGTTTTTATTCATCCTTCGTATTAAAACAAACCCCCCCCCCAAAAAAAACCCCATTCTGCCTACCGGCTGCCGATCAGCTGATCGGCGGGGGATAGGCAGCCACCCCCCCCACAGCCACCCAACCCCACAGCCTACCCCCACACCCCCTTCCTTTCCCTACCTTCACCAAACTTTCAGAAGTTGTAGGAAAGCGTCTGAAGAAGCCTCCCTGCAAATCTGGTGTCTCTAGGTGCTTAGGGGGACAGTTTTATAGCCATTTAAATTGAAGATGAATCTACAAATTGATTCGTCGATTCGTCAAAAAATAGTTGTATATTCTTATTCATTGAGTCGTTAACCTTGACGAATCACGAATCAAAACAAATCGCCATTATTTTTTTATTTGTCCCCATCTCTATTGTTAACCGTAGTCTTTCTGGTGTGTGGTCCTGATCTTTCTGGGGACGGATGAAAGAAGATAAATAGGAGACAGATTGTATCTAAGTCCTCCACCCCTGTTGAGTGAGGGATTTTATGTATGCATTATTCTATGATTCTATGATCTTATCAATGGCCAAACTACTTCATATTTAATCGATCGTTCACACCATGGGATTATAAACCAAATTTTTAACAGACACACACACAAGTATAATTTCTGTTCTATCACAAAGGTGTTTTTTAATGGTAACAATTCAAAGAAAGAAAAGCAGCGGGTCTTCTTTCGTACATTGATAATCCTTTTGATCTGTTGTTAACTGAAAGCGTAAATTATTCATTGTAATGGCAATTGTATTGTGGAATGAGATATCACAATTATAACAAGGTAAATATCCAGACAACATTTCCACACATGGACCTTTTCAAGCTCCTTGGCAGCAAAATCATAATGAAAGCTGAATCTGTGAAGCATTTGGACCTCTCATCATTGAGAACTGTGGGTGCAGGCGTGACAAGCTGCAGCCATAATGGTGGCAACAGTGGACAGTTGAAAACCTTGTGTGGTTGAAACAGCCTGTCTCCTTCTTCTTCCAGTTCCTTCTGTCAGTCACAGGTGAGAACAGGTGAGAACAGCAATCTTTTTATCTGTAACTGGTACATGGAAACAGATATGAATGTGTAA
Organism: Intellagama lesueurii; assembly: GCA_037013535.1. NCBI lineage: Eukaryota > Metazoa > Chordata > Lepidosauria > Squamata > Agamidae > Intellagama > Intellagama lesueurii. Next base: position 346,054,910 of record JBAJHW010000001.1, on the reverse strand, counting down.
GAATGTAAACATTTATCAGTTTTGATTTTGTGGCATTTTCTTCCTAAATATTGTATCTTGAGTAGAGATGGGCCTGGTTTGTTTATTGTTGCAATAGGCGTTCGGTAGTTCGGTGCCCTGCCCCCTCCAGCGGGCACCTAAAGGTAAAGGTAAGGGTTCCCCTTGACATTTAGTCCAGTCGTGTCCGACTCTAGGGCGCGGTGCTCATCCCCGTTCCCAAGCCGTAGAGCCAGTGTTTGTCCGAAGACAGTTTCCGTGGTCACGTGGCCAGCACGACTAGACACGGAATGCCTTTACTTTCCCACCGTGGTGGTACCTATTTATCTACTCGCATTTACATGCTTTCGAACTGCTAGGTTGGCAGGAGCTGGGACAAGCGACGGGAGCTCACTCCGTCGCGTGGATTCGATCTTACGACGGCTGGCGTTCTGACCTTGCAACACAGAGGCTTCTGCGGTTTAACCCGCAGCGCCACCACGTCCCAGTAGTGGGCACCTACTCAAAGGCAATATCCTGGCTTCACTGCACTACTTCCTCTGTGTGCTGCCTCTGAGCAGGCATCCTCTAGAGCAGGCGGGACACTGAAACGCCGAACCTCTGTTGCAGCAGTAAATGAACTGGGCCGAACTGAACCAGTTGTTAGTGCCCATCTCTAATCTTGAGCTGTTCACCACATACACACACACATGTCCAGTTCCTTATGAGACCTGTTAACTGGAGAGATAGAATAGAATAGAATAGAACAGATTTATTTATTTATTTATTTAAAATATTTTTACCCCACTTTTCTCCTTAAGAAGGACCCAAGTTGGCTTACGTCAGGAAAAGAAATTATTTAAAAGCCAAAACACTAAGTATAGAGATATTTTTAAAGAATCAAACAAATTCTACACTAAAACGGTAAACAAAATCAACACCGAAAAGGCATTCAAAGCAGAATAGTCCATTTAAACCTTTCTTAGGTGGCCAGTCACTAAAAGAAAACCTGTCTGAAAAGAAAGGTCTTCATCTGCTTGTGGAAGGTCAGCAAAGGTGGGGCCAGGCTAGCCTCCAGTGGGAGGGAGTTCCAGAGTCTGGGAGCAGCCACAGAGAAAGCCCTCTCCCGTGTCCCTCACCAAATGCACCTGTGAGGACAATGGGACCAGGAAGAAGGCCTTCGTTGTTGATCTCAACATTTGGGCAGGCTCATAAAAGGAGACACGGTCCTTGAGATAATTTAGACCCAAGCAGTTTAAACCACCTTTCTCCTAAAAAAGAGGTTAAGATGAAATGTAGATGAAAATATAAGGAAGTGAAAACACTCGCATGATTACTCTTACACACACAGTGTTCTGGGTAGGATCTTGATTATCATTTTTCCTTCTGGTACTGGAATCCATTCACATTTCTGTTTGGATCTTTATTTCCCCATTTTGTGTTTGCACCTTTTTCCTAATTTATTTATTCCTCACATTGACTGAAGTATATCAGTGTGTTTTTTCCAATTGCACGGCCTTCAGCTATCTACACTTTACTCGATGAATTGTATGCAATTGTATATAACGGCATGCACAGATTTTTGTGCACTTGATTTCTCAAAAGCACTTTTTAAAGTATCATGAATAGGCAAACTGGCAAGGTCTGTGTCTTTTCCCGTGTACTGTGTTTCAGGCAGTGCAAACATGCTACATTTGTCAAGGCAGTTGAATACAACAGAATTATTTTCCATCCCAGCTGTCAGCCCAGTGGATTGAGATATTACATGAATGACCGCACTGGAGTAGAGCTGGAAATAACTTTTGTTGTTGTTGTTTAGTCATTAAGTCATGTCCGACTCTTCGTGACCCCATGGACCAGAGCACGCCAGGCCCTCCTGTCTTCCACTGCCTCCCAGAGTTTGGTCAAATTCATGTTGGTCGCTTCGGTGACACTGTCCAACCATCTCGTCCTCTGTCGTCCCCTTCTCCTCTTGCCTTCACACTTTCCCAACATCAGGGTCTTTTCCAGGGAGTCTTCTCTTCTCATGAGAAATAACGAGTTGCAAGCAATACCATTATCATAGAATCATAGAATAGTGAAATTGGAAGGGGCCTATAAGGCCATCAAGTCCAGCCCCCTGCTCAATGCAGGAATACAAATCAAAGCAGATCTGCCAGGTGGTTGTCTATGTTTGTCTTGAATGCCTCCATTGCTGGAGCACTTACTGCCTCCTGAGGTCATTGGTTCCATTGTTGTACTGCTCTAACAGTTGGGAAGTTTTTCCTGATATTCAACTGAAATCTGGCTTCCTGTAACGTGAGCCCACAGTGGTGCCACCAGATGCTTCTGGGAGCACACAAGACAACTAGATACCTGTCTCCTGATACCACTTCCCTGCATCTGGCATTCTCAAGGCTAAACATGCCCATTACTCAGAAGCAGTTACATTTGATGTAACAAAAGTAACTGACTTGCATTCCAAGTTCATTTTTACGCTCAAAAGTAAGGCAACAAATAGTTGCAAAATTACTTTTCCAATGCAGGAGGTAGGGTTTTTAGTTCCTTTCAAAATTATATTCTAAGGGCCTTTTATTTTATTTGTTGATTTATTCATTTATTTAAACTTCTATATCGCCCATCTGGCTACCAAGGCCACTCTGGGCAGTTCACAACATGCTAAAACAGACAACACTTAAATGCACTACACATAGTAACTATATGAAAAACCAAAATTGAACCTCTCAGTCCACATAAACAAGAAACATCAAAATAACTAAACTAATTTAAAAAGGCATTTTAGAGGCATTTTGATCTATTTTTAAAATTTTAGTGCACTTTCTTCTCAACACTAAATGCTAAGGGTGTAGCAATTAGAAATGGGCATGAATTGGTGGTTCAGTGGTTCATAATGTTTTATTCTCCAGACACACAGGGAGTTCCATAGGCTCCCCAGCTTCCCTCCCCTGCTTCCTCCAGTGGGCTCACTCAGAGGCAGCATCTGGGGTTTCCCTGCCCCACCTCTTCCTCTGCCCACAGCACGCCTGTATGTTCAAAGAACAAACCCTTGCAAACTGCCAAACTGGCAGTTCATGCCCATTAATCTGCATTTGTCTTTTGTAGTGCTGTAGTTGTGTTAAGTATTTGCAAGATACATTATCAGCGTTCCACTAGATGGAGTCAGAGAGCATACGTCTGAGTTTTTATGGCCTGTAAGCAACAGCACAACAATGACCTTATGTTACAGCACACACAATTACTTTTGTGTGCATTATGTTGGAGGAACATGAAACCATCTAACTCTTCCCTCCATGTACAAATTGAATCCATGTTTCATGATGGGCATGAATTTAAAAAAAATGTCAAAAATTGCTGGTACATTGATTCGGGTTGGGTTGCGGTTTGTCCAAACCGGAGAACCTGTACTGACCCAAACCATGAACTTTTAAAGTGATTTCTCAAACATCCTGGTTATTTTCTCCACCACCCCCACAGCCTGCCCCACTACCTCTTCTCACTGCCCCTACCGCCTGCCGCCTCCACCGCCTGCTGCCTCCACCACCATCTTGAGAGACAGCGGACTGGTTCATCTCTAATCTGGATCATCTTAGCTCCGGTTAATCAGTTCCTCCTTCTTCCTGCACCCTATGCAGTGATCCACTAATGGTGCCAGTGAAGGTTTCTAAAAGCATTGTTGCAAGATGGGAGGTCATTCTGGGGAAGGAAAGCTCAAGTAGATGGCCACCCTATGTTTCCCATAATCTAAGGAATCATTTCCACACTTAATATCACAGCCTGAATCTCATGGTGAGCTAGCTTTCTTGCATGGGGACAAGTATGGTAGGCAGTTGAAGTCATTGTTTCCCTTCAATCCATCTTCTGAAACCTCCCTTCGAGAGTTGTCGAACATTCAGATTGGAAAGTCACAATTCGTTTTGGGGCATGATGACTTCTGGTGTTCGTTGCTTCCTACCTATTTTAAATCCCACCACTGACTTTGTTGAAGGCTGTGTGGAACCTTTGTCTCCTCCACAAACTGTGTAGACCTTCCTCAAAGGATGTCCTCCAAAGTTGTCCTTGAAATTTCAGATGTTTCTGCTCATAAAGAATCTCCTCATTCTCTCTTTTATTTTCTTTTACACAGAATGATATTATGAGCTCCAGTTTGAATTGGTTTATTTGTTTCCAACTACCTTTCATGGCTTTGGGATGATCCTTGGCATAATTTTGGATTCTAAATTGGTGCATGGGAATAAACATGTAAGAAATAATATCCTATATTTTGTCTTACTCTCGGCAGCAGTAAGTATTGAGCAGACAACGGCCAACCTTCTTCAAGGGGCGACATGGCAAGTGCTGGCATTTCCCTCCTGTAAGGATACACTCATTGTCATCCTGAAAATATTTGGTGAATCCTGCAGAAGCAACAACAACGGCTAAACATGAGGTGGTAACTCTGAAGATATCAGAAAATTCAGTCTACAGATAGGTAGTCTGCATGCAATGGTGTACATAGGTCAGGGAGACGAGGGCTTGGACCCAGGGCACCCACATCTGAAGAGTGAAAGAATCTGTGGCTCAAAAGGGGTGAACCCAGCAACCCAACAGGGCATCACAGGGATGTTGGCAAGTCTTTGCATCCAAGTCCCGAGTCTATGTCCAAGTCATTGGTACCAAGCTCCAAGTCCTGAGTCCCAAACCTGAGTCCCTATTAAAAACAAGATTTTCCCCCGGGGAAAAAAGAGAGGGGTGTGTGTGTTCTGAGTCAAGTCTAAATCATGGGGGGGGGGGGGGAATGAGACAAGTCCAAGCTGAGTCACCAGTGTGACTTAAGATCAACTTGACAGCGAGTCTCACAACTTGAGTTCCCATCCCTGGTAGATTGCCCCAGCTTCTCCTACTTGGGCAGAAGGAAATGCAAAACTGCTTGTCTCAGCACACAACTAATATCTTTGCTGCATGCTCAGAGGCATGTGTCCCCCCCCCTTTCCTCCATGAACTGCTGGATAGCTCAGTGGTTTAGGCATCTGGCTGTAGAGCCATAGGTTTGGGAGTTCGATTCCCGATTGTGCTTCCTTGGCAGGGGCTGGACTCAATGATCCATAAGTTCCCTTCCTGCTCTGCAGTTCTAAGATGATGACCATTATCATCTTGTCCTCATTGATGACTCATGGGGCCCAAATTAACTAACAGGGCAGTGAAGCCATGGGCACTAAAACTGCTTGTTCTGTCTCTGTGCACAGGGAAAATTTCTCCAGTTGTTGCACATATATCTAGCACAGATTCTCTTTCCCGACCATGAAATGTGGGCTGGACATTGCTACTGTTCAGTGGATTTGTAATTGGTTGACTGACCGAACCCAAAGGGTGATCACCAATGGCTTCTCTTCATCCTGGAGAGAGGTAACTAGTGGGGTGCCTCAGGGTTCTGTTCTGGGCCCTGTGCTATTCAACATCTTTATCAATGACTTGGATGAAGGATTAGCGAGTATGCTGATTAAATTTGCAGATGATACCAAATTGGGAGGGGTTGATAATTCCCCAGAGGACAGGATTACAATTCAAATGACCTTGACAGATTAGAGTCCTGGGCCAAAACTAACAAAATGAATTTCAACACGGAGCAATGTAAGGTCCTACAGCTAGGCAGAAAAAATGAACTGCACAGATATAGGATGGAAGACACCTGGCTAGACAACAGTACCTGTGAAAGGGATCTAGGAGTCTTGGTAGACCACAAACTGAACATGAGTCAGCAGTGTGATGCGGCTGCCAAGAAAACCAATGCAATTCTTGGTTGCATCAATAGGAGTATAGTGTCTAGATCAGTGGTCGGGGAACAGGGGTAATTTACCCCAAATGGGATAAAAGTGAAAATCCTGGGGGTAATGAGCAGAGCGCTACCCCCCATCCACCCCACTCCACCCCCTGCAGCCAAACCTCAAATTGTAAGCCACCTCTTCCTGTTACTTCCTTGGTTGCGGCAGGGCACTTGTAAATCCTCCGTTCTTTCAGAGATCGGAGATAAGCCTGCTTGATTGGTTACAGCTGAAGAATAGCCCCAGGCATTCAATCAATCTGGGGCTTGTGAATGACTGCTTCCGCCCAAGCAGGAGGAGGGAAAGGCTTTAGTTAACGAGGGGAACGAAGGTGCGAGAGATCGACAGCTTCATCAAGCTTGTTTAAATGTATGTAGATTGTAGAAAATGGATGGATGGAAGGTGGGTGGGTGGATGAGTGAGTGTGTGTGTGAGAGAGAGACTGACTCAAAACTGAAAAAAGCAACAGGCAAGCAAAACAGAAGGCTTGAATTAAGGCGGGGGGGGGGGAAGGGTGGCTTTTAAAGATGCTGTCTAGGTTTGTCATCGCTTTCCTCCCAAGAAGCAGGCGTCTTTGAATTTCGTGGCTGCTGTCCCTATCTGCAGTGATCATGGAGCCCAAGAAAGTAAAATCATTCCAGCTTGAAAAAAGGAGAAGCTTCCAGTCGCAGAGAAAAAGAGTTGTTTGGGGAGCAAAAAGGGCTTACAATTATGTCAGTGCTTCTCAGCTTCTTCAGCTCATTCCCTTGCAATTATGCCACTAGTGAATGTGAGTGGGGAAAGGTTTCTAAGCTGCTGTCTCCCTTTACTCACAGGCTGTGCCTGGTCCTGCAGGGCACAATTCATTGGTCCATTGCCACAACAATGGTGAGAATTAGAGGCAGCAGTAGCTGCTCTTTTCCAGCCTTTTTCAGTCATGTGGGCAAATGGAGGAAGAAGCAGCAAGCCTTGACTATAGGGTGGTAAGACAGAATCAAACAATACATGTGCACAGATGTGGCAGCACTTGTAGGGGCAAAACAAGAATGTGTTGGAAGGGGGCTCTTTATAAAACAAATTGACCAAACATAAACATAAAACATCCATGGGATCTATGTTACAGTCTCTGTGTTGAGTAAATATTTATATTCTGGAAGCCTACCTTGTAGGATTTTGAGCATAACCTTGCTAGCGTGTGAAATGAGTGCAATTGTACAGTAGTTGGAGCATTCTTTGGCACTGCCCTTCTTTGGGATTGGGATGTAGACTGATCTTTTCCAATCCTCTGGCCACTGCTGAGTTTTCCATTGATGATGATAAAAAAAATAGCGCACTGGTCCTTTGATATTGGGCTGTGGCACCAGGGTGGGTGACATGACCTTTAGCCTGGTTTGTTCCTTTTTGCACACCACACACAGAATGATTAAAGTGGTAGGAAAAGCCCCCCCCCCCCAACTCTGCGTTGGCTGTTTCTAGCAAGCATGTCATTGCTAGCACCACTCTGGCAGCCATTGATGATGATTAAATCCTCTGCGAGCTAGCAAAAATTTAATGCAACTTGCTAGGCACGTTGGACACCTTACTACTCCCTATACCACCCCATGGCTGGAGTGCAATGTGTTCCAGCAAAAATAATGCACATTTTTATTAAATTTGGTGCATCCTGCTAGTTCGGTACATAGCCTGGCAGCCATTGATACTGATGATATATCCTGCTAGTTCGGTACACAGCCTATTTTGAATATTTTGAATTCAAATAATGCATGATTTCCTTCCTTTCAAATCAAGGGGGTAATGTCGGCGTATATAAATTTTTTGGGGGGTAAAAGGTAAAAAAGTTCCCTGACCCCTGGTCTAGATCAAGGGAAGTGACGGTACCACTCTATTCTGCTTTGGTCAGACCTCACCTGGAGTATTGTGTCTAGTTCTGGGCACCTCAATTCAAGAAGGATTTTGACAACCTGGAGGGTGTCCAGAGGAGGGTGACCAAAATGGTCAAAGGTCTGGAAGCCATGTTCTATGAGTAGTGGCTTAGGGAGCTGGGAATGTTTAGCCTTACAAAAAGAAGGTTAAGAGGGGACATGATAGCCATGTTTAAATATTTGAAGGGATGTCATGTCGAGGAAGGGACAGGTTTGTTTTCCATGGCTCCAGACACTAGGACACGGAGCAAGGGTTTCAAACTACAGGAAAAGAGATTCCACCTGAATCTCAGGAAGAACTTGCTGACAGTCAGAGCTGGTCGGCAGTGGAATAGGCTGCCTTGGAGTGTGGTGGAGTCTCCTTCTTTGGAGGTTTTTAAGTAGAGGCTGGATGGCCATCTGCCGGGAGTGCTTTGATGGAGTTCCCACATGGCAGGGGGTTGGACTCGATGGCCCCTGTGGTCTCTTCCAACTCTGTGATTCTATGATTCTATGAAATGAAGCACAATGCTCTCTTGGTGGGGCTATCTATGAAACTGATACGGAAACCTTAACAGATCCAGAATATGAAGGCCAGGCGACTGAGTGGAATCAATACATCTCCCCTATTTTGGCCACCTTACACTAGTTACTGGTACATTTCCGTGTCAGCTTCAAGGTGATGGTCTTAACCTATAAAGCCCTAAATGGTTTGGGACCTCAGTACTTGGTAGAATACCTATTTCCAATCAGCTCTATCCGTCCAACCCATACATCCCTGGCAGGATGGCTAAGGATGCTGGCCCTGAAAGAGGCCCAGAGGGAGAAAACAAGGAACCAGGCCTTCTCAGCTGTTGCTCCTTGGCTATGAGATGAACTACCACCCACAATTCGACTGGCCCCTTCACTGGTGATTTTTAAGAAATCATTTAAAACTCTGTTGTTCTGGCAGGCTTTACAAAATTATCTGTGGAGACCACTGATTCTATTATCCTGATCCAGCTACCACCTACTTTTAAATGTCTTTATGTATTTTAAAATACATAAAGCCTCTCCCAATTTGAAGAGACCCTTGTCCAGCAGGCCGAGGCAAAGAGGCAGTCACGAAAGCAGCAAAATCAGGGAGCTGGACAGGGGACAGATTTTATTTGACTTCAGTGTGGAAGGGATTGTCACTCTCGAATTGGCCTCCTCAGCCACACTGAACGCTGTTCGAAGTCCTCCATACAGAGGACGTTACCATAGTCTCTCGAAACTGAGGGATGCCTAATCTGATCTAAATCTGATTTTAAAATATATCGTCTATTTTGTGTTTATTTTGAATTTTTAAATTATGTTGCATTATGATTATTATTTTTATGCTCTGAACCACTCAGAGTGGCCTTTGGCCAGATGGGTGGTTTAAAAATCAATAAATCAATCAATAAACAAATAAATTGTTTTCTGGAAGAATTAAAGTATCCAGGGTACCCTGTAGCTTCCTGACTTTGGGTCATGATTTGGAAAGCTACTTGATGAAAGTAAATTCACATGTAACATTGCAGTCCATAAGGGGGGTGGGGGGTAGGGAATCTGTCCATTAATGTTTTCCCAACAGTTACTCAATGGAGGAAATCCTGTTGCTTAGTATAATAAGTTGCACTAAAGTAGCCCCACCGAATCAGTGGGGATTTGGGGAGTCAACTCCTCCGTAAGGTCCAGTGATTCAGACGGGCCTACTCTATTCCTGCAATCTGCATAAACAATGCAGAATGAATGAATGCACATTACCTCTTTCACTTACATTGGAAGGGCAATCATCCTGCTTCGTGTATGTATGTGTATGTTCATGCACATGAGCGCCGGCTTGCTCCTGTACTCCCTCATTTGAGCACTCTCCTTCTTTTGTAAGTCCATTTGTCTGGCTGCTAAGAGTTCAACATAAATCATCCACATTCATCTCTCATGTATATTGACAGCCCTGGAGACTAGACACTAAGACGACCAAAGTCATGTTTCTCGTTGTCAAGTCGCACTGGTGACTTGACTCAGGTTTGTTTGTTTTTCAGTGACTTGGACTCAACTTGTGACTCTGAACCCTCCCACCCCTCCTTTTTTTTCTGATAAAAAAGCTTGTTTTTAAACAGGGACAAGAACTTGGCGCTTGGGACTCATGACATGATACTAAGAACTCAGACTTGGACGTTGGACTTGGTACCAAAGACTCAGACATGGACTTAGACTTGAACCCAAAGACTTGCCAGCATCCCTGCTTAGCCCCATGTTGCAGCTGCACATGTTGTTTCAGCATTGCTTGTGCAGAAATTCAGGTCTGTATAGATCCTGACTCCTGTATTCCCAAGAGATCTACTAGATTCTGCCATTCAGCTCACACAAGTACTGCGTTTACCTGCATTATCTGCTTGCTAACTCCAGACATGAATCCCTGCCGCTTGGTACACCCATGTTCAGCTGCATTCACAAGTGAATAAGCACATACCTGCCTCAATGGTGTCTACAATCACGATATGGGATTCCCCGTGGCAGTGTTTGGCTAATTGAAACTGCCTTTAGTTGATGAAATCTTAGGTATAAAACACTGGGCCATGGAATGTATTTATCTCTTCTTAGACCTATATGTTTGACACTAGTCTACTCCTGCATCATTTTCTGGGCAAGGCTCTAACCTCAGAGATGACTATCCAGGAACTGTATACAGATAACCTGTCAAAGTCCTTTGAAGGCCAACATGTAAGGTAGCCAGAGATTCCTGAAAACATTCATTTTTCATCTCAGTCCTGTATGCATGCATGCTTGTGCCTTCAGGTCAAGTCTGACTTAGGGTGGCCTTTTCTAGAGTTTTCCAGGTAGAGAGTACTCAGAAGTGGTTTTCCGTTCCTTTCTCCTGAGGATCCCTGGGACTGTGAAGCTTGCCCAAGACCACACAGGCTGGCTATACTTACAGGAGGCCCAATGGGGAACTGAACTCCCAAACTCTGGCTCTGCAGCCAGAGACCTAAACCACTGAGCTATTCAGCCAGCCTATAATCATGTGCTGTCAAGTCAGTTTTGATTTATGGCGACCCTTTTCCAAGTAGAGAATACTCAAATGTGGTTTACCATTCCTTTCTTCCAGAGGGATTTCTGGGACTGTACTGCTTGCCCAAGGCCACACAGGCTGGCTGTACTTGTAGGGGGCACAGTGGGGGGAATCGAACTCCCAAACTCTGACTCTGCAGCCAGATATCTATACCACCGAGTTGTCCTGCATAGTTATCCATAATTCTTGTTTCACCAGGAATTACATTCATTCTTACAAATGCTATTTTGATTTGTTTCTGTTAGCTTTTGCAGCTTACCTGGAGTCACCAAGAAGAGAATCAAAGAGAAAACGTAAATTGTCTTCATGGCAGAAAGCTAAGAGAAAAAGAGGCAACAGGTGGGTACTGGGGACCGCTGGTCCTTAATGGTAAGCATGATGGATTTTAATCAAGTTTGTGGTCTTATGTTTTAGAAATGGTAGATGCTGGGGGCAGTTCAGGATCAAAGGGGCTTCAGTACCCCAAAACAGTGGGGTGTGGTACCTCCCTCATTCTGACAACAAGCTACCTATGGGTATATTATTCTTCTGAATAAAAACATTTTACATTCTCCCAGGGAAAATCCAGATCCCTTCTTATGTCATAACAAATGGCTGTTTGATGATGTTAAAGGTTGCAGTGAGTTATGTGGCCGCCGAAGAATTGATGCTTTTGAATTGTGGTGCTGGAGGAGACTCTTGAGAGTCCCCTGGACTGCAAGGAGAACAAACCTATCCATTCTGAAGGAAATCAACCCTGAGCGCTCACTGGAAGGACAGATCCTGAAGCTGAGGCTCCAATACTTTGGCCATCTCATGAGAAGAGAAGACTCCCTGGAAAAGACCCTGATGTTGGGAAAGTGTGAAGGCAAGAGGAGAAGGGGACGACAGAGGACGAGATGGTTGGACAGGGTCATCGATGCGACCAACATGAATTTGACCCAACTCCGGGAGGCAGTGGAAGACAGGAGGGCCTGGCGTGCTCTGGTCTGTGGGGTCACGAAGAGTCGGACACGACTAAACAACAAAATGTGGCCTGTTTAGAAGGTGAATCTGCTGGAGGACACCATTTTGAAGGAAAAACTCTGATGGGGCCTCAAAAATAGTCCTGAGGGGTGGGTTGCATAGCTCTTATTTCTTCTATAAAGAAAAATCATACATGATGAATTCTTGTTTGCTATGGTTGCCCTCCTACCGCTGGTAATGCGATGTCCTGTTCTGTAAAGATATCTAATGCTCTTACATGGTCCATTCTCCATATCTTCTTCTATTATTTTATTTATTTCATTTATTTGTCTTATTTGTCAGCTGCCTTTCTCCCTATAAGGGGGCTCAAGACAGCTCACTAAAGATGAGCATGACCTGCCAGTTCAGTGGTTCAACCTGGTTCATTTATTGGCCCCACAGGTGTTCTGTGGTTTGGTGCTCTCTGGTGGGCGCCCACTCAAAAGCAGCACCACCTCCTCCAGCACAGCTTCTGAGTGGGCACTCACTGAAGGGGGCAGGGCACCAAATATCGGAATCCCTGTGGGGCTAGTAAACAACTCAGACAGAAACACTGGACTGGCAGTTCATGCCCATCTCTACAGCTCACAGTATAAAAAAGAACAGAATTAAAACATAATAAATTATACATTAAAAACAATTAAACTATAATAGGAGCCTCGTAGCACGGTGGTTAAACTGCTGTACTTGAGCCAAAACTGTGCTCACCACCCAGGGTTCAATCCCAGGTAACCAGCTCAAGGTTCACTCAGACTTCCATCCTTCTGAGGTCACGGGGGGCGGGGCAATGTGTAGCCTGCATAATTAACTTGTAAACTGCCCAGAGAGTGCTTTAAGCAGCACACTTTGCTTCTTCTTCTTCTTTTTTAAATACTGGTTAACATTCATTGAATGGTTAAAAATATTTAAAACTTTAAAAAAAAAACTTAACCAACAAATGCCATTCAGTGACTCAGTCATGATTATTAAATGCCTGCCTGAAAAGAGCCTCATGGCACAGTGGTTAAACTGCGGTACTGCAGCCAAAACTGTACTCACGACCTGGAGTTCAATCCCAGGTAGCTGGCTCAAGGTTGACTCAACCTTCTATCCTTCCGAGGTCGGTAAAATGAGTACCCGGGGCAATGTGTAGCCTGCATAATTAACTTGGAAACCGCCCAGAGAGTGCTTGAAGCACTATGGGGCGGTAAATAAGCAGCACGCTTTGCACGCTTTGCTTTGAAAAGCTGGGTCTTCAGCTGTCAGTGAAAGGATAAATGGGAGGGGACCAGCCTGGGATCAGCCACAAAAGAAAGCCCTTCTATGTCTGTGGAGTCAGATTTTTGAACTTTGCATTATTATTATTATTATATTATTATTATTATTATTATTATTATTATTATTATTAAAAATGGATCATTGCCTCAAAGTATCATTAGGATTTGTTCCCAACAAAAACAAAGGGAAGAAAATAAAGCAGTACAAATGGCCAAGAACTAATGGTCTTACAGTTGTCATTTAACAATTAACTCTTGTGATCCACCCATGTGATTATTAAGAAAAGAAAGCAATGCTCATCATTCAGATTCTCTCCAAATTCATACCTCCTTAACATCTGATTTTGAAAGAAAAGTGCCTGCACAAGATATCAGACTGCATAGAAATTAAGCTTTGGGGGTCATTACAGACTCTGTACATCAACTTTGGACAAATTTATCTCAGAAATGTAGGCAAGAGTCCTTTATATTCCCTTATTTTACATTCACATGGAGGCACCATCGAATGCAAGAATCTGTTGTATGTGTTTTTAAACTCTGGCGAAATTTGGGATCTGTTTTACCCCTGTCGGATCTGCTTTAATTTGGATCCCTGCCTTGAGCAGGGGGTTGGACGCGATGGCGTTATAAGACCCTTCCAACTCCATGATTCTATGATTCCATACTTGCACTCTTTTCACCTGTAAATTATGAATATATGAAAGACCAGGGCCTTAAATTTTTCTGAAGGTCTTGATTTCTGTGTCTTTTGATGAGTTGCTATTAGACAACTAGCATTAAACTCTTTTTTATTATTATTATTCATTTTCCACTGGGTAAGGAAAAATCATAGGGAAGGGGATTTGGAACAGGGTACTGGGGTAAATAAAAATACAGAATGTGATAGAGAACAATATATATCATTATTACTTTTGCTGATATGTTTTCTTGCTAAGCTTACTTCCCACTTATCTTGCCATTTTTTTCCTAAGCCTTTAATATCTACAATTATATCTTATATCTTCTTTCTCATAACTTTAACCCATTCATGTTCTCATCTCTCATCCAATTTAAACTCCCAAAGGGTTCTGGTTCTTGTACTTTGATGGAAATATGGAGAGCATTTCTAATTTCCAAAACAGCAAGGATATATTGCTATTAATCATGGTTGAACGGAATCCTACATTTACTTACCAAAACAACGCAAGACTCTGCCAATCTCCAGTTTAGATTCCCTGTTTATATCCTTTGTCTTCTCTTTGACCATAATGTTCACAAGACCAATTATACACCTCCTGGGTCCGTGCCACCCTCTTGGGCCCTATGATGTTTTCTCCTCCCGGAAAATCCCATCTCCTCGAGCAAATCAAGTCCACCCACAGGCTTGGACTCAGCGTGTGCCCCTGTATCTTCTCATCATCTATTCCACGTTCAGCTTCTTCAAAGAAAGGAACATCTTAGTTAATTTTCTGCCTCTGCCAGTTACATGAAAAAAAATGAAGTGCTGCAAGGAAACCACCTACATTGATTGGTAAACCAGTAATTGCCCCCTGCACAAAGGTCTTGTTGATTCTGTGTGTTTTAATTTGAACATCTTATTCTTGAGGCATGGGCGGGGGAATGATGTCACAACTTCCATGAACTGAAGTATAAGATGGGTCACCCACACTTTTTTCTAAACCAGTGCCTTTGTCTATTTGAGTTTATTGTCCTGCCTCTTGTGTACAAATTTGTTTATTTGTTTGTTTGTTTGCTACCTTTCTCTCCGTAGAGCAGCGGTCCCCAACCTTTTTGGAACCGCGGACCGGTTGGGGGGCGGGTACGTGCGCGAGGGGCAGGGGCACCCCTGCGCTTGCAGGTGGGCTTGTTGTGCTTGCGACAGGCCCCCCACAAACGCAACATGCCCCTGCAAGCACAACACGCCCCCGCAAGAGCAACACGCCCCCACAAGAGCAACACCCCACACCCCTGCCATGAGCGTGACATGCCCCCCCACAAGCATGACACGCCCCCGTGAATGCGACATGCCCCCTACGAGCGTGACACCCCCCTGCTGCGAGCACAGCGCCCCCCGCTGCGAGCACTACATGGCCCCCCGTGAGCGCAACATGCCCCCCGTGAGTGTGACACCACCCCTGCCATGAGCACAACGCCTGCTGTGTGTGCGTGCAGGGGGGAGGAGATCCGTCTCTGCGGCCCAGTCCTGGGAAGCCAATGGACCGGTACAGGGCCATGGACCGGGGGTTGGGGACCCTTGCTGTAGAGCAGGGGTCTCAAACTCAATTTACCTGGGGGCCGCTGGAGGCAGAGTCTGGGTGAGGCTGGGCCGCATCAGGTTTTCCACAAGAAAAGCTTTGTTAAAAAAATTCCAATCTTCTCAAATCTCTTTATTTTTATTTTTTAACACAAAATAAGATGAAAAAATAAATAAACAAATTAAGAATTAATAAGAAAATAAATCAATCAATCAGTAATGAATAAATAAAATAAAATAATAATAATAATAATAATAATAATAATAATAATAATAATAATAATAATAATTAGATTTCTCTAGTGAGCAACTATATGTGGTTTCTTCAGTCTTCTATATCTGCTGTATTCAGATTTAAATGTCTGTATTAACAGTTCTTTAACCTTTAATCTTCTTCTAAACATGAATTGTCCTGAACATGAATGGAACATTGAAGAACATGAACTGTTCTTCTGAACATGGCTTCTCTTGCCTACTCCTTGCTGCTAGAGACCTGGCAGCGCTTCCTCTTGCATAGCCGAGCCACATTTGGCTTGAGGGAAGAAGCAGTTGAGACCCTCAATATGGCTTGAAGATGATCATCAGTAAATCTGGACCTGTACTTGGACTTATTGAAGTTCAAGTTGGAGAAGAGCTTTTCGCACAAGTATGTGCTCCCAAAAAGGCACAAGGCTTGAACATTCGGGAAAGCTCAGGGAAGCTGGGGGTCAATTCTCTCAAAAATTGCCCAAGCTTGTCTGCTTTTCCACTCACCTCCCTGAACTTCACTTTGAGTTCAGAGTTGCACTGCAGATCAATGAGCTCCATTTGAAGCACAGGAGGGGCAAAAAAGGCGACTGCTCAGGGACTGTTATCCGCCGTGCTGTTGTTACAGGAAAAAGAAGCGAAAATGACACCGTGCTATTGTTGATGTCATTTGTTTTGACTACTTTTACATCATATAGAAATATATGTAATGTTCATTGTGTGAGGCAATGCAAACAGCGCAATGCAAATAAAAAACAATGACCCACAAATAATGGTGCAACCCTATAATTGGTCCGGGTTACCGGGGACTGTTATTGCCAATGGACAGGTGTCACTATGTGACTGCAGACTACATGAGGCTGCATTGAGTTCCTTACTTTTCTTTTATCCTGCCGCGTACACATCACTTCAATTTATTTTGTCAGAGAGAGAGAGAGAGAGAGACATTATATTAACTCTCTAAGTGCCATTGACGTGTGTGTGTGTATACACACATTTATATATGTATATATACATATAATGTCCTGCTGGGCAGCAACTTTAAAAAAACTTTTTTTGAAGTGTTGTGAACGCAGCGCGCTGGGACGAATGTCCATGTGTGCCCAATAGAAACAAGGCAGCTAGCCAGGCATGGAAGAAAACACTCCATGGCAACACTGCTGTAACTTTCACTCATTGAGAAATGTATCTCTGCTTGCATCAAGTCCGCCGATGTCCTGCCCCCGAGAGCCATATACCCCACCGTGATTGGTACATTCGTTCAGCTCCGCACACAACACTGTAAAGTGCCATACATATCAAACCCGCGGGCCGCACTAACATTAAACTTTCATATTAAGGCGGGGGCCACAAACTATCGTCCCGAGGGCCGCAATTGGCCCGCGGGCCGCAAGTTTGAGACCCCTGCTGTAGAGGATCCAAGGCAGCTCACAATGGACAAAAACAAGAGATTTAAAAACACTGTATAAATATTGTATTTAAAAAAACAAACAAGTATATATCAAGATTTTTAAAAATATTTGCAAATGTCAAAGTGAAAAAACCAGCATTCCTGAGATAACTTACTGCTTAAAGATCTGCCTGAAGGGGAAGGTCTTTGCCTGATGATGGCAGGACAAGAGGGAAGGGGCCAACTTGGCTTCTCAGGGCATCACATTCCAAAGCCTGGGAGCCACCACCGAAAAGGCCCTCTCTTGGGTCTTCACCAAACGAGCTTGGGAAGGTGGTGGAACTGAGCAAGTGGGTCCCCTGGGCCCTGGTAGGCAGGGAGGAGCCACCAGAGCTGAAGGAAGGGAAACAGACAGACACAGGACTGATGGAGGGGGACGTTGCAGCAGAGATAAAAGAGTTAGAGCTGGAGAACTTAGAGCCTTCATTGGTGGAAGAAGAGGAGATGTGGGGAGAGGCAGTGGAGCAGTGGGATCCTATTTTCTGTGCCTCCAGAGAGCTGCAGAGTGGCATAGGGGATCCCTGAAGCAGCATCTGACCCCTTACCAACGTGGCTGTGGAAGAGCCAGGGTTCCCAGGGCTCCTACATTATGACCAGCCATGAGTCTGAGGCCACCAAAGCCTTGGGGTCTTCACTGCCCGACAAGAGCTGCAGTGCCCACCATGACCCAGAGCTGGAGGGGCAAGTGCCAATGGAGTAATAGAGGAGGAGCAACTTGGAAGACCTCGGTCAGCCTAAAAAGGTTGCAGCCCAGACTTACTCTCCCGTCTTGCTTCTTGGGACCAGGACTTTAGAGGGGACCCCACTGGGACATACAGCACCAAGGGGGTTAGTGCCAAAAACTAAAACCCCTGGGGAGCCAGGCAAAGGAGAAAAGATAGCTGTTGCAAGTTCTGTTACAGCAGAATCCCAAGCTGGAGCTCAAGGAGTTATTTATTGCTTGGGGACTCCCCCAGCTCCCAGTGGCACTCACAAGGGTTTAATTGTAATTTGCCTGTACAGGAGTACAGCTGCCATACCTGCTTTTCCAGTGTCTCGTACCTTTTCCAAAAGGCATGGGTTTCATGTCTAAAAGTTTATGACCAAACTTTAGTTTCCCTTCCCCCCCACCCCACTCTCCATTGTTCTCTCTGTGGATGGAACCCAAAGTCAATGGGTGACAATCCCCATAACTACCCCCACAAAAGAAGGGTACAAAAAAGTGGGCAGTTGGATTAGTTCATATCCGATGACTGGCAGATCTTTTGTAAAGCTAATGCCTCTTGATGGCCCATTCAAAACACCCTCAGATGCTTGACACAGTAAGAGGGATAGCCTGCAACAAAAAACTGTTCCCAGGAAAATCTTTTGTTCTCCCAGCTATTGGGGGAGATTGCAGCTCGGCTCAGAGGGAGCAAGGAACCTGGAGTGAAGTGGCAACTGATGTCATAGTGCCTCTTAATCAGCAAGTGCCAAGGCACTTATATCACTGAGGATAATAACAATCTTGCATGCACTAACACTAGGCATCAGTAGAAGGGTTTTTTACAACTTAATGTGATTGTTCTTTGCCACTAACTTGATTGGCAAAGTTCTTTTTCCACCTCTGGCAGTTAAGGCAAGCCCTTCCCTGTTTTTAGCTTCCATTGTTTTGTTGATAGTCCCTCTTTTGTTGATAGCCCCTCTCTTATTCCTCTGGCCAAACTCCATTTCCAACCTTTTTTCTTCTGACTGTAACTACTGATGGTAACTGTAAGTAAAGATACTCTTTTCTGCTTCAAATGCTTCTAGAGTGATTTTATCATACAAGTGCTAGTTTCTCGTGCAAAGCAGGAAGGCTGTTGTTTGATGAGTCCGGGCTGATCTCTCAGCTTAAATTTTGCTAATATTTTAAATCTGGTTTGTAATGGCATAGTCCAGAAATGCTCATGGTGCCTCCAGAGAAGCTCAAACACTTGCCCTTTTCAGTGAACCAACCTGATTCACATGTCCCAGATGAAGGCATAGGTTGGAACATACTTGATCCTTTGGTTTTCACAGGCTCAGAAATGTAGTGAAATGTGAACAAATCAGCATTGTTTAGATTTCAAATGGAGTGAAGTATGTGTAGGGATTAAAAGGACTTGGCAAAATGGGTTCAAAATATTGTTTTTGTGCATAGATCTGACTTCTCCACCTCATACAATCCTATGTTTTGCAGGCATAATCGGAAAATGGATTTGTCAGATTTTTCTTCCTTTGGTATGATGAGTGGCTGCTGCAGATTTAAAAGACTGCTCTTATTTCTAGCTTTGCAGTTCTTGCTTCGCTGCTGCCTTGCAGGAGTGCCCCTCAACACTGATTTTCCTTCCTTTCTCTTTTCTGTCATTTGAGTTGCTGTACTGTCTTTTACCTACTGCGTATTGCACTGCTGTCTGCCCCACCAATCCCAATGGGTACCAGAAGTGGCGCACAATGTTTTTCTTTTCTTTTTCTTTCTCTTTTTTGTTATACTGCCGGTGTGTACAATTTTTGAGACTTATACTCACTCCCATTCCTATGATGCCAACCCCCTTCCATTTTTTTTCTTCCAATGCTGGGGTGTTTTTCTTTTTAAATGAAAACTTCCTTGCACCCTCTAGTGGCCAAAAAGTTTTTTGATTTAAAAAAAAAAAGGTGTGGGCCACCCAAAGGTATCTTTATCCATTCAATCCATCCACTGAAATAATTCATTTTGTATGACGTTTATTTATTCAGTCAATCAGTCAGTTAATCATCTAATTGAAGGACATATCCGAAAGAAGAAAGATGCAACCAGCAAGTGCTGAGCCTAAAAGCCCTGTGTTGATTCTAAAACAAGTCAGGAACAAACTGTTAAAAACATTTCAGCTAATTTTAAGTTCTTGGATTTGAGGATCCTCCCACTTCACTAGCTCCTTTTTGTTCATAACAAAGACCAACATGATAAGCACACACTTCTCTATGTATGATGGTGTCAATGTCATGCAACATTCTAATCCCAGGTCCTTACAGAAAGAGAAAGCAAGACATATCACATAGAAGCATGGGATGTTGCATACAAAAATAGCAGAATTATGTCTTCGGGTGAGATTGGAGAAGTTAACGGGAGGTTCTTGTTCTTGCAGCTTAAAGAGTTTTCCAGGTTGTAAAAGGAGAAAGATTGGTTTGATCTGAAGAAAAACCCGAGTATTTAACATAGAAGCTCTTGAATTATTTGTTATTCTTCGGACAGTTCTATGAGTAGAAGATGTAGCACACCACCCTTGCTGAACCTTTAGAACCTTTACAATCTGGCCTTCTTAATGATTTTTCTGTAATCAAGTGAATTAAATGAAACATCCAAAAAAAGTGAGAAGAAAATAGAAGTTTTCCAGTCTGTGATTCAAAGAAACGTAGAGCAGGGCTAGGCAACTTTGAATACTACAGGATTTACTTTGCTTTTTTACTGGAACTCTGAGATTCACTAGTAGGACACAGGTGCAAAATACCTGTTCAGGTGGGAGAACAGCTGAGACCAGTGGCTATAATATCAGTGGAATAGTGAATCTGCTCTGGGAATTAGTCTGAACTTTACTCGATGACCTTCAAAGCCCCTTCCAACTTGACTATTCTATGAGTCTTTGTCTATCCACTGTGCTGGACCTTATTTCTGAAATAGTTCAGAACAGAATCTTCATAATGATTTTTTCATAATCAAATGGCTTAATGAAAAATAAATATACCATTTATAAAAAAAAGTTTTCCAAGCTCTGATTCTTGGCACATATAGAGTGGTAGGCAAATTTTAATCCTGCAGGGATTAATTTAATTCACCACTCGACTAGCATTGGATCTGCTTTGCTTTTGGATAGAACTCTGGGGCTGACCAAGTGGACATAAGTGCAGAATACCTGTTCAAGTGGGTGGCCATACCTGGGTGATGCTAGTGGCTATAATATCAGTGGAACAGCAAATCTGCTGTGGGAACTAGTCTCAGCTTTACAATATCTGTTGACTGTGCTGAACCTTATCGCTGAAATCAGTTCTACTTGAACAAGCTCATATTAAAAAATCAGAGAAGATTCACAACCCACTGGCATTAAAACTACAAACTCCCTCTCATTTCCCAGCTATCTAACTTTGGCAGGGCGGAGGTCTTCTTAATGGGTTCTATTGTTAGACAGTTGGGAGACATTAAAAATAGCTGGTTCATAAATGCGTCTTTTTTTAATTTCTTCTCAGAATCCCATTTATGCAATCATAAGCAATTGGAGGACTGTCTGAGCTGAATTTTCCCTCTTCAGAACACAAGAGGGTCCCACAGCTAGAACAATATCAGTTATGCAGTGAGGTTGTGATAACTGTGTGGAGCCATAGTAGTTGAGATATAAAAGAGCTAGATTTCCAGGCATGTACAAAGTTCAGTCCCAAGGATTTCTGAAACATGGAAGGGAAACATGAATGAGCTTCGCAAATAGCAAGTATGCAAGGAAGAGAAATATGATGAGTTATAACTGAACTACAAAAGTCATCCCTCCTTCTATTGCAATAATTACAGAACTGGTCTGTGCCTTAGTTAATGGGAAAGGAATTAATTACAAGTATGGTAAATCTAGTTTTTCATGAGCTTTACCTCTGCCATTTCTCCATCACGTGCAATGACAAAAGCACTCTACATTGAGCAATCAAGGAAATGATCTGTGTTTGTCAGAAAGATGCACTACCTAAAGCAATAACCACGATGCAGGAGAGGCCCATGATATGGCAGCAAGTGGGTGGAGTTGAGAACTGTGTGCTTGGTTAGTTTCCATTCAAGGGAGAGAAGTGAGTTATGGGTAGAAAAGCCTCTTCTTTATGGAGAGGAACAAAGAAGAAAAAAATATGTCTTCTCCTCAAGCAAGGGTTCACTCCAGGAGTCTCACAGGAAATTGGGTGGGATTTTTCAGAATATTTGTTGACATTTTAATAGCAGAAATCCAAAGCTGCACAGAGTTAGAATCATAGGATCACAAAATCATGGAGTTGGAAGGCGCCTGTGAGGCCATTGAGTCCAACTCCCTCCTTAGGCTTAGCACGTGGATGCTTAGTATGACCCTGAAAATATTTCACTGCTCCTTTTGAACTTAATATTTTGTAGTAAAAATGCTTAGTATAAGTGAAAAGAGCTCAGACTGGGTGGAAATTGCCATAGAATCACAGAATCATGGAGTTGGAAGGGGCTTAAAAGTCCATCAGGTCCAACTCTCTGCTCAAGGCAGGAATCCAAGTCAAAGCAGAATTGACAGATGGTTGTCCAATTTTCTCTTGAATGCCTCCAGTACTGGAGTATTCATCACCTCCTGAGGTCATTGGTTCCATTGTCATACTGCTCTAACAGTTAAGACATTTTGCTTGGTTCTATTATTGTTGTTGTTATTTTTGCTGCTGTTGTTCTCATTATTAACCTTAACCGTTTGCCCAGTTCATCTTAAGTCTGTTTGAAGGCACTTGTGATTTTAAAAATGTGGAATATGGGCAAAGCAAACCTGACAATCAGCCCATCCCTGGTTTAAAGGAGTTAGTTATTCCTTTGAATTATGTTTCCCACATTGCCTTGGAAGAGCAGTAATCTTTGGATTCAGGAGATGGGATATAAAATGAGTAAATAAGCTTCCTTACATTAGACTCACCCTTTGCAACATATTTTCTGCTTATCGCACATGCCAATTTTTTTGGAAAAAAAGCATTCTTTTTCTTCACATCTACCATGATCATCTAAGCATTGAAAAGCATCTGTGATCTCTGCCGCGCATCCTGTACAAGGAAAGAAAACTGGTCAGTTTCTCAAGGGAAATATTCACTCAACCAGCTAGTATTAAGACATCATCCAGTTGATATTCAAGGATTCTTCACTCCTTATTCTGGATGTTTCTCTGGATAAGCTCAGATTCGGTGGCCAGAATCTTTTCAGTGTTTGTGTTTGTGAGCATGCACGATGTAAGATGTCTCCTTATTCATTGTTCATAGTTTTAAAACATTGTCTTTTAGTGTTGTTAACCACCATTGTATACTCATTGTTTTCAACTGTAAATATTGTCTTTCATATTTGGAAGC
The DNA here is from genome assembly GCA_037013535.1 of Intellagama lesueurii. Lineage (NCBI taxonomy): Eukaryota > Metazoa > Chordata > Lepidosauria > Squamata > Agamidae > Intellagama > Intellagama lesueurii. The sequence goes on along the minus strand of JBAJHW010000001.1, from coordinate 346,031,957 downwards.
CACCTTGGGTGCTTTTCAAGGAGAAAGGCCAGGGGTAAAAATATTTTAAATAAATTATACATGTTTGCATTTATATTAGTCTGCTGAGTTTACAAAGATGAGAAGCACAGAAAGGTTAAAAATATTCAACGCCAGCTAATGGAAAATTTGAGTCTTTTCATCTTCAAAATGTCAGGTTTGACACTTTTAAATAAACAAATCAACTCCAAAATTGTCCTTTCTTCTCTGCACAAGACAGGACCAACTAAAATCTTGAGGCTGGTCCAGGTTGACAAAATCCTTGAAAGTTCATCCTTCTGAGTCCCAAGTTTTTGACATACCCAAGTTCAAACCCATGAAGTTAAAATGTACCTTACCTGGAAGAAACAGGACTGCTATAAAAAGAGTCAAGGAGAAGATATAATATGCCTTCATGTCTTCAAAATATTACTGAACTCAACACCACTAAGACGAAATAGCAAATTTTGATAGCTGGCCGATATTTTACGCCTGTTCTTATGCTTTGACAATGGCAATGTTTTCCTTCAAATGAGATGAGAGAAATTGACGTTTTACTCTTTATGACAGAGGTATGTGAAATGTGCAAAAAATGAAAGAAGAAAAGATGTCCTTTGGTCATAATTATGACTATGACTTTAATTATTTATTCAGTATATATCCTTCCTCATGAGAGCCAAGGGCAACACAAAACAAGTTTCGTAGGTGTTATGGATGAGGAGCAGAGAACAAAACACACTGCAACCATTTTTGCTGACAAATGTTCTTTGAATACAACATAGAAGCCCTTTTGGTGTTTGCCTGAACATTTGAATCGGGCTATAGTTGTGGTGGATCTGGGTAGAGGCACATAAGCTCTGCCCTGTGAACAGCTGTTCTGCATGCTGAGCACACATGTCTGAAGTTGAGCTTGAAAGCACCTTTAGCAGAACATGCCTACTAAGCTCCCATGATCAGAAATCCTGATAAGGCAGAACTTCACTGATTGAACTACTAGTCCTCTGATCTGCCTATCAACTGACTAGGAACACTTCTGTCTTCTCTGAACTGCTGGATAGCTCAGTGGTTTAGGCATCTGGCTGTGGAGCTAGAGGTTGAGAGTTCGATTCCCCACTGTGCCTCCTTGACAGGGGCTGGATTCGATAATCCATAGGGTCAGTTCCAAAAGAAATGAGGTAGATATCTGAGGTATACAGGTAGCATCAAACTCCGTATCACCCAACACACTCTCCCACTAGTTCCATGTAAATGTTAAATAGCTGACAAGCCAGATCCCCGAGTGATCCCATGGGCCAAGAACCAAGATGTCAAACTGGAATGTTCCAACACCATTCTTTGGGCCTGCCCCTCCAGTAGTGATTGAAGCCACTTCCGAATTGGGTCTCCAGGTTGCATTCTACAAGGATGCCCAGAACTACTGAAAGCTGCTGAAACATTCATGAGAACTAATATTGACCCACTGAACCTGTCCAGTTCCCAGTTTAGGTCATCCACTAAGATGACGCAAACTGTTTCATCCCATACCAAGGCCCAAAACCAGATTAAAGGGGATCTAAATAATGAGTTTCATTCACCTGTGGGTTCACACACAGAGGCTTTCTGCTGCTGCTTACCTCCAGACTATGGGGACCATCTTGCCTTTGAATATGGTATTAGTAGTCATGGCTAATAGTAGCCTTCCTTCCTTCCTTCCTTCCTTCCTTCCTTCCTTCCTTCCTTCCTTCCTTCCTTCCTTCCTTCCTTTTCTGGTGTGGATTACACCATAGTGTATACAACCACATTCAAGGTCATTCCTTCTGACACCATGATAGGTTCTTCAGATCTGTCATCATTACAGGATCCAATTTCTTCATTCCTAGGATGTTTTCACTTCCAACACATTTTGTGATATAAAGCAACGGATAAATCCACACCCCACTCCATCCCATCCCATTCCAAATAATGATGCCAGATGGAGTGGCAGTTAAAATTTACTAGAGCCTTTGCTGTGGGTTGGTGTTGACTACTACCTATGAGGCAGAACAACATTTTAGGAGGCCCAGGAGAGATGTGGGTTATAATAGTAGTGCTCGCCCTAAATTTAGGCTCCCTGCTCAACTTAGAAACCCTTACCCCACACCAAACCCAGCTGAAAAAAACATACTTACAGATCTGTCAAATCAAGCTTATGTGTAAAGGCACACATGTGTAAAGACTCATCATAAAGAAGGAGAGATCTACTTCTCCTCACCCTGTAGCAGAAACATAATGATGGGACTGCCACATGTCGTCTTATATTGTTGCCAGTGTCTCTTTCCCTCATTAGTTCTGTTTGCAATGATCCATTAGACATTTGTTAGACGAAGTGCCTTGCATGGGTTGTAAATTTTATGACTCATCATCCACAGTCATGAAAAGAATTTTCTTGGTTACCCCAAACTAAAGATTTTAATCATTTCCTCCCAGGATGAACATTATGCCCTTTCTAAGTGAATACACCCAGCACAGGCTTTACTCCATCAGAAGAAAAAAGTTGGCTTGTGTAATCTACTCTCCTTGCTACAGCTCCTCAATGGCTGCTTATGAACTGCTCCAAAGCGAAAAGTCACAAGTCATCAACAAAGGTTGGTTAGTTTGGTTGACTGGGGCAAGCAGGGCAACGTACAATCAAAACTCAAAAAAGAAACTTTAAAACATTATGAATGGCAGAACAAAGATTAGGAGAGAACGAAAACTGAGTGTAGAGCTCATACATTTAAATTACTATCTCATCCCATACGATTTGTCATATTTACTAACAACTCTGCACTTTTTGAAGGAAATCAATCGAGTGCTCACTGGAAGGACAGATCCTGAAGCTGAGGCTCCAATACTTTGGCCATCTCATGAGAAGAGAAGACTCCCTGGAAAAGACCCTGATGTTGGGAAAGTGTGAAGGCAAGAGGAGAAGGGGACGACAGAGGATGAGATCATTGGACAGTGTCATTGAAGCTACCAACATGAATTTGACCAAACTCCGGGGGGCAGTGGAAGACAGGAGGGCCTGGCGTGCTCTGGTCCATGGGGTCATGAAGAGTCGGACACGACTTAACGACTAAACAACAACAACAACAACAAGCCTGTGCGTTGAGGCGGGAGCGGCTGCTGGGTCCTGATGGTGGCCACTGGGGAAAAAAGGATGGTGGCCGCCACATGGTGAGCGGCAAAGGATCTTGGGATGGCCTGCACCGGCCCGATGACACCACCCCCTATGGGATTGGCTGGCGCAGGGCAAAGGACGCGGGGCTGCTGGCCGGCGGACCTGAGGGACAGGGTTTCCAGTCCAATCTGCCAGCACGGTGAAAAAGAAGGGTGAGCTGAGGTTATAAGACCACATAATCGAACAATAAAACATCACTACAGATATCAAACACATTCAGCATATAAACATCATAAAATATAAAAGAAGGGTTTGCTGAGGCAGGGAGCTTCTGTTTGTCAGGTCATAAGTCCCCCTGCCAACCCGCCCTAGTTGGTTGCATTACTTTTCTGTGCCTACAGGTTGATTTGGTCGTTACTTTGTTGGGTTTGCTAGTTTTATATGTTCAATTGTCACAACTTGGAAGGCATTTTCAGACATTGGGAAGGATCCAACCGGTTGTTGGACACCAGGCGGTGACCTGCATGTCTGGGTGGGAGAGAAATCCCCATATGGGAACCTGGGCGGGGGGCCTGGATCTGCCCCAGCTCGGCAGGGGAGCCATGGAGTGGTTTACATCCGCATGGCCTCCCAAGGGAACTGCCACATCGGAGGTCTCTCAAGGAGACAGCAGATGGCATCGGGGGGGGGCATTCGGGTCCCCCGATGTGGTGGATCCAACCCAATGCTTGGCCAGGACGACTGCTGCTGTGATCAATAAAGTTGTGGTCTCTTTTCCTCCAATTATGTTGTGTGTGTCAGTTAGTTCAGGTTCAGCCAGCTCAGCAGTAAGCCATCAACAAACTGATTTTTTTGTTGTTGCCTCAACTAAAGGTGAATGAAGATGTATTTAATTAGTTAGTTAAACTATTTTTATTCTGTCTTTCTTCCTTAAAAAGGATCCAAGGAAACTTACATCATTAAAAGACAGCATTTAAAACTAACAACAGTGAGTAAACAAAGACTTTTAAAAAGTCAAGCAAATAACATACTAAAAATAGTAAACAAAACATCAAAAACACATTGAAAGCAATAAGACACAACCATCCCATTAAAAAACCCCTCTCAGGCAGCCAGTCACTGAGGGAAAGCTTGCCTGAAGAGAAGGGTCTTTGCCTGCTTGTGGAAGGACAGCAAAGATGGGGCCAGGCTGGCCTCCAGTGGGAGGGAGTTCCAGAGTCTGGGGGCAGCCACAGAGAAGGTTCTCTCCTGTGTCCCCACCAAACGTACCAGTGAAGGTGGTGGGACAGAGAGAAAGCCCTCTCCTGATGACCTTATTTTATTTTATCTACCCTAAGGCCACTCTGGGCAGTTGACCAGATAATCGAACAATAAAACATCACTACAAATATCAAACACATTCAGCATATAAACATCATAAAATATAACAATAATTAGACAATTACACATCAAGACATTAAATATTTATAATGGGAGGACAATTGACTTGCTGGCTGATAATTTCAGCAGGTTTCCATTGACAGAAATGCCTGTCTAAACAGCCATGTTTTCAGAAGTTTTTTAAAGGTTATCAGTGAGGGGTCCAGGTGGAGGTCCAGGGGTAGTTGGTTCCAGTGTCTGAGGTGATCGTCAAGAAAGCCCTGCTCCTGGTCCTCTCCCTCTGAGCCTCTCTCAGGATGAGCAAGTAGGATGGGCAGTTGGGCTAGGTATCAAGGTCCCAAACTGTTTAGGCCTTTCTATAGAACCATCACCTTGAAGCTGGCATGGAAGCGAACGGGTAACCAGTGTAATGCAGCGAGAGTTGGGGAAATATGTTGGTATTTGCTAACTCCACCCACTTGCCTGGCCACCATGTTGTGGATCTGCTGGAGCTTCTGTGTCAGCCCCAGGGGAAGCCCCACGTAAAGAGCATTACAGTAGTCTATTCTTGAGACTACCAGTGCATGGATCAGCATGGTGAGCCACTGGGTGTCCAGGTAGGGTGGCAACTGCACAATCCGTCTAAGATGGAAGTAGGTGGATTGGACCACAGACATTATCTGGCTGGGTTCAGATGAATGCCAAGAATGTGCACCTCATCCCCAGCAGAGAGAGTAAACCCACCAAAGGAGAGGAAACTGCCCAAATCAGAGATACCAGGGGACTATCACTCTGAACTCTTCCTGAAACAGATCAGTAGCCAAATCAAATTCTAATCAGTGTCACTCTCACATACTTCTCAGTCTCTTTCTATAAGTAAAAAAAATAAAATCAGGAAATTTTTTTGTTTTTAATATATATATATTGATACATGCTATCTTGCAAAACATACACTTCAGAACATATTTTCACATAAACATAATAAACTCACATATTTATATGAATTTTGGTGTGCTTGCACTGAAAAAGTGTGTGTGTGTGTGTGTGTTTAAATATTTTTTCAGCTATTATTGTGTATTTTATTTCTATATCATAAAATGGCTGGTGTTTAAAAAGTAAATGATGGGGGACCATGGTGTGAAGAATTTAAAAAAAAACTTTTTGTGCAATCAAGCCCAGAGTAAGGTAAAGGTTCCCCTTGACATTTAGTCCAGTCGTGTCCGACTCTAGAGCGCGGTGCTCATCCCCGTCTCCAAGCCGTAGAGCCAGCGTTTGTCCAAAGACAGTTTCCGTGGTCACGTGGCCAGCGCGACTAGACACGGAACACCGTTACCTTCCCACCATGGTGTTACCTATTTATCTACTCGCATTTACATGCTTTCGAACGGCTAGGTTGGCAGGAGCTGGGACAAGCGACAGGAGCTCACTCCGTCGCGTGGATTCGATCTTACGACTGCTGGTCTTCCGACCTTGCAGCACAGAGGCTTCTGCAGTTTAACCCACAGCGCCACCATGTCCCACGTCCCAAGCTCAGAGTAGCATCAGCTAAATGCACTAGCATAATGTAATTCCAGTAACTGACAGCTGATATGGCTCACGAGACCTTGGTTCAAATCCCAGCTTGGCCATGGAAATCAATGGAACAAGTGTGATGTTATTAAACCATTCCTTCAACATGACAGGCAGCTACTATTCCAATGGTTCCCAACCTTGGGTCCCCGGATGTTCTTGGACAACAACTCCCAGAAATCCTGACCAGCACAACTAGTGGTAAAGGCTCCTGGGAGTTTAAGTCCAAGAACATCTGGTGATCCGAGGTTGGGAGCCACTGTACTCTTCCACATTTGTTTATTTGGGGGTTAACTCCATGGAGCAATTTAAGACTGATTCTCAAAGCGTTGGGATTTGGTTGCATGGCTGTAATTCAAGACAATTCCTACGAATAACAGCACAACAAATAAAGAAGGACATAATCATCAAAAAGGAAATATGAATTGCCGATTTGGGTTCCTGCATTACTTTTCTGGTATCCAACTTGGTGATTGTGATGGTGGCCGTGGCAGCAACAAATAGGCAAAGAACTTCCAGGGAATCTAGTTCTCAATGTTTCTCTTTTCTGGCAGACCTGACATACCAGGAGTCTCTGAAGAAGGGACACAGAAACCAAACTAAGCAATCTCAGGAACACAGAGGAGGTAAAATGAAATTCAGCATGACTGCACAGAAAAACCCACACAATGGAACATGGAGCAACTTTTTATGTCTGGATTTCCTTTCCTTAATAGTAACAAGTGTGTGCCATCAAGTCAATTGACATTCGGTGAGTCTTTTCAGGGTTTTCCAGGTAGAAAACCCTCAGAAGTGGTTTACTCTTCTTCTGGGGGGTTCCCTAGGACTGTGCAAGCTTGCTCAAAGCTACACAGGCTGGCTCTACTCAAAGGAGGCACAGTGGGGGAAATTGAACTCCCAACCTCTAAACCCTGAGCTATCCAACCAGTGGTTTATGCATCCTTTCCTCATTCAAATAGAATATCTAGGCACCACAGTTGAAGAAGGATGTTGAGAAGCTGGAATGTGTCGAAAGGAGGGGAACTAGACTAGTAAGAGATTTGGAAATAAAACATTGAGCAGAAAGGGGGCTTGACATGTTGAGAGAAGGCTGAGTGACTGTATGATAGCCATCTTCATGTACGTGAAGGAGTATCATGTGGTATATGGAGTAGGTTTGTTTTTTGCAGCTGAGGAGAACAGAACACAAGGAAAGGAATCAACTTAAAAGAAAGGAGATTCCAACTAAACATTAGGAAGAACTTCCTAAATGGAACTGACTGTCTGGTGGACTCTCCTTCAGTCGAGATTTTTAAGCAGAGGCTTGATGTCCACCTATCAGGGATGCTTTAGCTGTGGTTTTCCTACACTGGCAGGGAGCTGGACTCCATGATCTTTGGAGATCTTTGAATCTACTGTACAATTCTCTGCATCTATGATTCCATGCTAACAGGAAAACATAGTAGTAGTAGTAGTAGTAGTAGTAGTAGTAGTAGTAGTAGTAGTAGTAGTAGTAGTAGTAGTAGTAAGGTAAAGGTAAAGGTAAAGGTTCCCCTTGACATTTAGTCCAGTCGTGTCCGACTCTAGGGCGCGGTGCTCATCCCCGTTTCCAAGCCGTAGAGCCAGAGTTTGTCCATAGACAGTTTCTGTGGTCACGTGGCCAGCATGACTAGACACAGAATGCCGTTACCTTCCCACCGAGGTGGTACCTATTTATCTACTCGCATTTGCAATCTTTCGAACTGCTAGGTTGGCAGGAGCTGGGACAAGCGACGGGAGCTCACTCCTTTGCGTGGATTCGATCTTACGACAGCTGGTCTTCTGACCTTGCAGCACAGAGGCTTCTGCGGTTTAACCCGCAGCGCCACCTCGTCCCTAGTAGTAGTAGTAGTAGTAGTTAAAAATTCCAGTCACAGTCAATCAAAATTATAAAAACATTGACTGGTATTATATAACAGATACAAGTTTTAAACAAAAATCTAAGTATCTGTTAAATATCAGCACAATATGTATGCTGTTCCTAATATTGCCATTTTTTGGAGCTCTGATGGTGTGATTTCTGAGATCTGCAACTGCTTATAGTACTTTGTGAAATTTCTTGACATTGTTCCCAAAGCCCCAATGACTACGGGGACCACTGAAGTGTGTTTCACACAAACAAGATGTGTACTTGTTTGTTTTTCCAATTCTTTATTTTTGACTCTTTCATCCCCTGGAATTGCAATGTCAATTATCTGTAGATTTCTTTGTTCTATTACTATTACGTTTGGTGTGTTATGTTCAAGGTGTCTATCAGTTTGGATCTGGAAATCCCACAAGATCTTGACTGCGTCATTTTCTGACACATCATCATCATCATTACTCAGCTCATATTCTGCTGTTCTCATACTGCACTGCAACACCGTTTTCCTCTTCCTTGCCCTCTCTATTTTTCCCACCCCAAACCAGAAGCAAAATTTTAGACTTACGAATTAGCACAACAAACAGCAACCACAGTGCATTTTCCAATTTCTTTCCAGTCTGGCAAGCATTGCTTTGGCTGACACTTGCCTTCAGCCCACTTACATTTTTCTGGGAGGTCAATTGCTATGTGTGTGAATCCTGCATAGAAAGAAATCAAAAAAAGAAGTCAAATTGGGTGTCTTTCCAACATTTCTCTTTAGTCTTCTTCTGTGAAGTAGAACCTTAAGGTAAGAGTGTGTGTGTGTGTGTGTGTGTGTGTGTGTGTGTGTGTGTGTGTTTCTGGGAGACAGCTTAGCTTCTTCTCCCTTAGAGGCATCCCAATAAAAATCCAGTAGGCTTTATTTCAGCTGACCTGGAACTAGAAGAAACACGAAGAGAACTGCAGCAAGAATGGGTGAGTTCTTCATGGCAGGAAGGCACTGTATATCTCAAAGCAGCTACAAAAAGAAAAGATGACAAAAGACTTAAATCATTATATTATAAATAATATCTGTATATAATATCTGTAAGCAACAACATTGCTCACAGAGTTTCACGAACATTTGACAATGTTTGGTTCAATTTGACTCTGTTTCTTGATAACAATTTATTATAAATTATGACGTTCATGCTCAAAGGATGTATATAGTCTGTAAAACCCTCACCACTGTCAAATACACAGTCCTGTGGAATTTGATAAACTCTACATGGATCCTGCATTTTGCTCTTAGTTGATGACGATCGGAGCAGTACATTACTGCACACAAATATATAGTGAATATTTTGAATTGCTACAAATAGTATCAAACAGACCTTTAAGCTAATTACTGAGACCATAAGATCTGAAAGGAAGAAAGTACAATAAACAATACATGAAATACTTAAAACATAAATATTGCTTAGACCTGTTTTCCAAAATCTGGGTAAAGACACTTGCCACAGCTCAGTTCAATTTCCTTTTTTTAATAATAATAACAACAACAATCTTAGAACTGCAGAGCTGGAAGGGACCCTCTGGATCATCAAGTTCAGCCCCTGTCAAGGAGGCACAATGGGGAATCGAACTCTCAATCTCTGTCTCCACAGCCAGATACCGAAACCCCTGAGCTATCCAGCAGTTTCTTATATATTTGATCTTCATTTCATCACAGCACCGCCCTGCCAACTCTGCCCACATACACTGTTTAGTACATGATTTATTTGCATGTGAGAAATCTGTTCGCCTTCTTATATGGTCGCAGGATGTGTTTCTGTAATTGTTAGCTGGTTGTGCCTCTCTATCTTTTAACACCCACATACACAGAGACCACAGTGTAACCTGTACAATCCTCCAACTCAGGTACATTGACTGATCCTTGATTAGATAACCCAATCCTGACCTCCTTCCTTACAGAAAGGGCTTAAAATAGAACATGAGCCAATCTTCCGTTCATAGAAGTGCAATGGGTTAAATCATCAGGTCTACATCTATGTAGAATCCACTAGTCTCCACTGAACCTCATCTCTACGCAATTAGCAGTAGGAAGTGGTGCTCAGAGGGGGGAATCAAATTGGACTGGTTCAAATGCTATCTTTTAAACATTTTAAGCATTTGCCCATGAAGCTATCATTGGGGGATTGTCTCATTGCTCATGATTTCTTCATGCAATTAAAAAAGATATATGTGTGTCACATAGACTGACCAGTCTGAGGACAGGGAGGGCTGTATGAAAAGTACCCCCTTTTCCTCTCAAGAATGTTCATTTTAGCTGGAACAATTCATCAAGAATGATGGCACTGTTCTCTTGACCCTGCCTTGGGAATGAAGTTCAGATGGTGCAAAAGCTCAGCTGAAATGAAAAATGTCCCATGCCTGAAAACATACCTCAACATCACCAGTAACATGGCTGGAAAAGCTAGGTCAACCACTGTTCCTCATGAGTTGTCATCATATCAAGCTACAGCCTCATAGTGATGGGGACACAACTCCATCAAGGTCGACGAATCATGAATTAGAAATTTATGATTTTTTCAGACCCAGAAGCTGGGAGTTCGATTCCCCACTGCGAGCAAAGCCAGCCTGTGTGGCCTTGGGCAAGCTGCAGAGTCCCAAGGCACCCCCAGAAGAAGGGAATGATCAACTGTTACTGAATATTCTGTACCTGGAAAACCCTGAAAAGGGTCACCATGAGTCAGAATTGACTTGATGGCACATAATTAAATATAGTCTCAAAACCCTGTTTCTGTCTAGCAGGTTGTTATGTCTTTTTCCAGATTTTTGCCATCTGCAAAGTTGATGGCATTTTCTTTACTCCTTCATCCAAATCGTTCATAAAGATGCTGACCAATGCCATTTTTCAAGAACAGGCCTTCAGTTCTTATTTCTCCCCAAGATGTGAACCAGGGTGGTCGTTGCTACATCCCTGAAAAGGAAGATAAGCATCGGCCAAAAAAGATGGCACAGAGAACAAGGATCAGCAAAAAGGAGATTAAATTTGAGGTAATATAAGTGTATTCTCGAAGGCTTTCATGGCCGGGATCCGATGGTTGTTGTAGGTTTTACGGGCTGTCTGGCCGTGTTCTTGAGGTTTTTCTTCCTAATGTTTCGCCAGTCTCTGTGGCCGGCATCTTCAGAGGACAGGAGTCAGAACTCTGTCTGTGCTCTGGTGCAGTTTTGTACTCAACTATCCCACAAAACCTACAACAACCTTCAAATTAAATTTGCCTGTGCTACCATAATCAATGGTACATGAATATAGTCCTAATTCGAAAAAACTAATGTAATTTAAGTAGAAATGTAAGATAGCTGAGCATAGTGCAGAAGGGCGGTGGCCATGGGGTTATCATGGGCTATTTGCCCTGGACCCTTTTCAGTCGGGCTTCAGGCCGCGTCACGGTACGGAAACGGCACTGGTCGCACTGTTGGATGACCTGTTGAGGGAGGCTGACAGGGGCAATATGTCCTTGTTGGTCCTCCTCGACATTTCAGCGGCCTTTGATACCGTCGACCATGGTATCCTCCTGGGGAGGCTCTCGGAGTTGGGAATCGGCGGACAGGCACTTGCCTGGCTCTGATCCTTCTTGGAGGACCGACCACAGCGAGTCCAGCTTGGAGAGAGTGTTTCGGCCCCATGGAGCCTCAATTGTGGGGTTCCGCAGGGTTCGATCATCTCTCCAATGCTGTTTAACATCTATATGAGGCTGCTGGGAGGGGTCATCAGGGGGTGTGGGGCTTCGTGCCATCAGTACGCTGATGACACCCAGCTCTACATCTCCTTTTCACCTACCTCAGTGGATGCCGTCCCGTCCCTTGAGCGCTGCCTGGAGGCTGTACTGCGGTGGATGCAGGAGAATGGGCTGAGGCTGAACCTGGACAAGACGGAGGTCCTGAGGGTGGGTGGCCCCTCCATCTGCGGTTTGGGAAACTCCCTCTCTTTTGGGGGGGTGACTCTCACCGCAAAGAGTGAGGTTCGCAGCTTGGGAATACATCTGGACCCGGCGCTCACCATGGAGACCCAGGTGGCGTCAGTGGTCCGCTCCGCCTATTTCCATCTTTGGCGGATTGCCCAGCTGCGTCCCTATCTTGATGTTGGGGCGCTCACCACTCTGGTCCATGCGCTCGTAATCTCGAGATTAGACCACTGTAATGCGCTCTACGTGGGGCTACCTTTGGGGTTGTTGCGGAAACTTCAAATGGTCCAAAATGCGGCGGCCAGACTCCTCAGTGGGACGAGAAAATACCAGCACATCTCTCCCACGCTGGTCGCCTTGCATTGGCTGCCCATTCGTTTCCACATCCACTTCAAAGTGTTAATGATGACTTATAAAGCCCTAAATGGTTTAGGACCTCGATACATGGCGGAATGCCTTCTCCCACCTAGATCTACCCGAGTCACCCATTTTAGCCAGGAAAGGCGGCTGAGGGGCCTAATGCCGAGAGAGGCCCGGAAAGAAAGAACTAGAAACTGGGCCTTTTCAGCAGTGGCCCCTCGATTATGGAACACCTTGCCGCCGGAAATTACCCTGGCACCCTCGCTGGGTGTTTTTAAGAGTCATCTAAAGACTTGGCTCTTTAGACAGGCCTTCCCTCCAGTCAACACTTGATTTTTCTTTTTTCTAGTCTCTTTTCTTCTATCTTGAATTTTTAAATTTGTTGATTTAAGTATGTGATTGGTTTTTATGATATATTCGTTAGTATAATGAAGATGTTATACTGTTACATTGTATGATGTTTTTATAACTGATTGTAAGCCGCCCCGAGTAGACTTTGTCTAGAGGGGCAGGGTAAAAGTCAAATAATAAATAAATAAATATAAATAAATAAATTTATTCATTCATTCATTCATTCATTCATTTAAAATATGTTTACCTTGCCCTCCTCCTTAAATGGATCCATGGTGGCTTTGTCTCAATAGCATTGTGACGGAGGTGGGATAAAAATAAAATAAATACAACAGAGTGCTTAATAAATCTCTGAAATGTCCTTTGCATTTTCTGAAGCAGACCAAACACTTTTTTCCTCCTCTCCCTGTTATAATCATCAAATGTCAAAGCCCCCTGCCCACTTTCCTTCCAGTACATTTTGGCTGCCACAGCCTGTGGACCAATAGGAGGCGAGGGTTTAAAAAAGAGAGCAGTCCAGCCAAAACCCAGACGAAGAGCCGCTCCACTGATAAGAAGCAAGTGTTAGATTAGGTCATTCTGTGTCTGTGATGAATTTCTGGGAGGTAGGAGCATTGTGGCACAGTTGTTAAACTGCAGTACTGCAGTCATGGCTCTGCTCATGAACTGGTTTGATCCTGGTGAACTCAGTTAGCCAGCTCAAGCCTGAACTCAGCCTTTCATCCTTCCAAGTTTGAGTACCCAGCTCACCCAATTAAATATGGTCTCAAACCCTATTTAATTGAGTACTCAACTCACTGTGTGTAGCCAGCATAATTAAATTGCAAACCATCCAGAGAGTGTTTTAAGTGCTTTGGGGTGGTATATAAGCAGCACACTTTGCTTTTAATGAAGACAGATAATTTCGCCCAGAATATTAATGGAGTCACAGAGTCACAGAGCACTGGAGGGTCCTTGCACAAAGGGACACATACTATTTTTGCAGGGTCTGAGTCACACGCTTAAATGTGCAATTGATCCTGTGCAAAACACAGATCCTGCAAAATATGGAACCCAGTGATGCAATTCCTCTTCCACACACAGTAAACTGGATCCTGGTCTGAATGCAGGAACGGCAACAATTTTTGCATGGGGTTCTACGAGAATCAAGTCAAACAATACAGTTTCTAAAAGATAATCTACAGAATTTGTAAAGCATGTCAAAGCAGACACTGTCCAGAATTAATGGAACGGTTCTAATGGAACCAGTGAAAGATGGACACGTTGAAGTAGCAAACAATATAAGAGAACATGAAGTGGCCATGATATTGACGGCCTGCAGCTTGAGAAGCAAAGAGGAGCTGCATGAACAGCTGACTCATTTTGAGGCATGCTGGTCACTTAGAGAATTGTAAGTATATGCTTTGAAGCAAAAACAAAGTAAAAAACAAAAACAAAAAAATGTTGTGGCGCTAATCGTTATGTTTTGATGCGAGCTTTTGTGGACTTAAGAGTATTGAAATGGACTTGTCCACAAAAGTTCACATTAAAATATAGCAGTTAGTCTTTAAGATACCACAACGTCTTTATCTTCTTTGTTTTATATTTTTCTTTTGTTTTTGCCTGATACGCTAGCACAAACTAACAAGGCTACCTCTTCTAAAACTATATTCTTTGAGCTTGCAATAGGTACTTCAAGAAGGCTGATGCTTAGGGCTGCAATCCTAGCCATGATTTCCTATGTTGTTGTTGTTCCATACCATCAAGTCATCTCTGATGTATGGCGACCCTATGGATGAGCATTCTTGAGGATGTCCTGTCCTCAACAGCCCTGGTCAGCTCTTATAAACTCAACCCTGTGGCTTCCTTTAGGGTGTCAATCCATCCTGTCGTTGGTCTTCCTCTTTTCCTGCTGGCTTCAATATTTCCCAGTGTTATTTTAGTTTATTTACTTCTAGTTAATTACAAATTGTTAGATGCTATAGGCTGCTAGCTTATGATAAAAACCACACCTTAGCAAAACCACATACACTCAGAGAGAAAAACTTCACTGCTTGAAATGTGACTGTTCAGTGGCAAAAAAAAAAGAAGCAGCAACCCTGACCATAGTAGAAAGTGAAAGTCAGTATTTGATTGCTCAGCATTCAAAGCCTTCTGCCTGGGCAGGAAATTTTCAGTTTTGTTATCTATAAACTTAATAATTTTAATGAATTTCAAGTTCTTTTCCCTCAGACTTGTGAATACTTTTGAAAATTTGTATTAAATTCTTATTTTAGAAACTAGAGCGAAATTCTCACCTAGGTCTTTGTGTCTCACAGAGTACCTGTAGTAGGTGGGTGATGTTGTTTTTCTGCTTAACCCACTTTGGCTCCAGTGATGCTTAACAGAAGTAAGCACACCTGCTTGGAGGTCTACTATCGAAACTGAGGTTTCCATGTAAAGCAAGAACTAAGTTCTACATGAAGCAAAAATATGATCACTTCTGAGGGATTCTAGTGGGCTTAACATTAACCTTCCAGAAACCAATGTAAACTCCTCTGCTCACTTTCATGCCATCATTATCTGTTGATCTTGATATTGATATTGGTATGTGGCATTGATAGCCACCAGCTGTTAGCCCTTCTATACATGACTGATACATGAAGGCAGACAATATTAATATCTGTTGTCTTGTCTTTTACTTGTGTTTTATTACCTTGTTTGTGCATGTGTGTGCATATGAACTGTTACAGGTGTTTCAAACAATAGCACTCCATTTATGAAGGTATTCTCAATATGAGTACAAATCCATAAGAAATGACATAATTTTGCAATCTGGCAATGAACAAATCCCTACTTGGATTTCTGAGGTATACAAAAAAAGCGGAAACTGCTGTGAGAGTTTTTTATTATTATTCCTATGTTTGCAAAAAAAAGAATATGGTGGAGTTTTGTGTGAAAATCTTGTACTTTGCATTAAGAGTCTTGTATTTTGCACAAAATAGAAGGGTCTTTCGGCAAAACAGAAGAGATTTGTATGCAAATTGCAGATTTTTGTGCAAAAACCCAGATCTGTGGGTTATTTATTTTGAAAAAAATGCTGAAATGCTCTTGATGTAAAAAACGGCTACTGCTGCCTTAGACTTTCCCATTTACTAAGTCAATCAGTCATACGGGGCACATGGACAAGTACAGATACAGTACACATATTTTGTTATGCTTTATTTAAATGGAAAAGCTTGATTAATTTCAAAATTCAAAGGGTGAGTTTTGAAATAAATTTTATTAGTTTTTGCCCCATTGGTCCAACAATCCAAAATTTGGTGAGTTCATCATAAAATGAGGCATTTTTCTCCAGATCCCTGTTTCAAAGTAGAGATGGACATCAATCAGAAAAATTGTGATTTGTTTTGATTCATTATTTGTCAAGGTTGACAAATCACGAATAACGAATGTACTTTTTTTTACGAATCGATAAATCAATTCATCATTTTGTTTTATTTTAGAATCCTATAAAACTGCCCCCAAGGCACCTAGAGACACCAAATTCACCAAGAAGCTTCCCATGACTCTTCTCTACAAACCCCCAAGTTCAGAGATCTAACTTATACACCCACAAAGTGAGTCACCCCATGAAAGTGCTCTTTAGCGGGTGGCTTAGGAAAACCCAATCTTCGCCAAACAAGGAGATATTGTAGAGGAGTATCATGAGAAGCTTCTCTGTAATTTTGATAGATCTAGGTGCCCAGGTGGCTTATAGCCCAAGAAATTTTAAAAAGCACTAAAAATTCTTTGATTCATATTCGTTGGTGGCATTGATTTGTACAAATATGAATTGACAAATTAGCAATTTTTGACAAATTTTGCAATTCATTTTTCAGTTCGTGCCCATCTTTATTTTTAAGCTAAGTGCAGAAAAGGTCAATACTAGGGAAGGAATTGTAACAGCACAGCAGGATTTGGCCAGCAGAGGCTGCTACAGCCTCTGGCTAGTGGCATCTTCAACCTTGTCCATTGGGTGCTTCTTCCCACAACAGGTGACAAATAAAAAGGTTGTCTTACACTTTGCTTTCAATCTTTTTTCATCATCTCTATTTTAGTTGGTTCCAAACACCGCCTGTCACCATGATCATCCTGCCCATTGTTTTAATAACTCTCTTCATGTCCCTTCTCATTGATCCAGGTAAGCTGCATTTATCTTGGCGGACACTTTAAAGGGATGGGTGTTTTTGAGATTGTGTGGACGTATTTCAGCAATTCAAAAATAATGAATGTCCAGCAGGTACTCAGTTGCATGAAAGAGGACAGGATTTTTTGGCTTGTTCTTGTTTGGAAACCAAATAATTCCTGGTCTTTAATGTTACGTCATTAATGCACCACCACACTGGTCCATTTCACTACAGTCTGAAATCAACAAAACATTTTTAAAGGAATATAGTAGAGAAAGATTGAGGATAATAACCAGAGAGGGTGTCTTTGTTGTATAAACAGTGGCACTGAAGAATAAAGCTTGGAAAAGTTACTTTTATGGACTAAAGGGTTCTGAATTCCTCAGCTAGCATTGCCTCTGTAGCTTTGCAAACTCAGCTGAAAAGTAGTGGAGGAATACTGAGAAGTCACATGGCTCACAGTAACAAAAAATAGTCACTGCAATAAAATGTTGCAGGGTGGAGTATTCTTATTCCCTGTCCTAGCCAGCCAGCCCACTGCAATATGAAAATACACACATTTGTAGGTATTTATGCTGTTCTTGGATGATTGCTAAGGCTGTGATCCTGTACACACTTATCTCAGCAGAAGTCACATTCAACACATTCACTCATTTTTGTTGCAGAGTTTTGAATTTTGATTCAAATATTCTAGCTGTGCAACAGAAGTGTAAGTATTCACAAAGCAAAATTAGGTTCAGGTTCCCCAGAGTACACCACCCTTTTTACTTAGTAACTGGCAATTTCAATCTCAACAACTCACTCTGAGACATCAGTTGTAGAAAGAATAAAACTTGTTCCTTTACTTACAGTTGAACAGATCAAACTGCAAATTGAGAGCAAACATGACTACTTGCAGCAACAGGCCTCAACAGACTAGCTGCTCCCAACACTCTCTAGGGAGGGGAAAGGGCTCTGCAACAGAGAGGTGGAGCTCTCTTTGAAATCAGAAGCAAGGAAGGAATGATTGGTTAGTTCGGGACAGATTGACACCCCAGAAAGGTCCCTTCCAGCCACACCAACTAGATGCAGAATATAATGTTGCAAGAAATCAAAATATTTTTTTCTAAACCAGTGCAGGATTGTATCACACAATGTAGATGATGTCAAATTAAGCCATGCACATTAATTATAGATTCATAGAATAGTGAAGTTGGAAGAGGCCATCAAGTCCAATCCCCTGCTCAATGCAAATCAAAGCATATCTGCCAGGTGATAATCTAAGTTTTTCTTGAATGCCTTCAGTGTTGGAGCACTTAGCAACTCCCAAGGTAACCGGTTCCACTGTCGTACTGCTCTAACAGTTAGGAAGTTTTTCCTGATATTCAACCAAAATCCGGCTTCCTTTAACTTGAGCCCATTGTTGCGTGTCCTGCACTCTGGGATGATTGAGAACAGATCCTGCCCCTCCTCTGTATGACAGCTTTCAAGTATTTGAAAAGTGTTATCATATCACCCCTCTGTCTTCTTTTCTCCAGGCTAAACGTGCCCAAATCTTTCAGTCTTTCATCCTAGGGCTTGGTTTCCAGCCCCCTGATCATCCTTGTTTCCTTTCTCTGAACTTGCTCCACTTTGTCAGCATCTTTCTTGAAGTATGGTGTCCAAAGTATTAATATTAATCATCATCATCACCACCACCACCACCATCATTATAATCATTGTCTTATAACTACAGTGCTGGAAGGGACCCTCTGGATCATCAAGTCCAGCACCGCTCAGGGAGGCCCAATGAGGAATCAAACTCCCAACCTCTAGTTCTGCAGCCAGACACCTAAACCAGACAGCTATGCAGCCGGGGAGGCCTTCCTCTCGGTCCCACCACCTACACAGGTGCATTTGGTGGGGACACGAGAGAGGGCCTTCTCTGTGGCTGCTCCCAGACTCTGGAACTCCCTCCCACAGGAGGCCAACCTGGCCCCATCTTTGCTGTCCTTCTGCAAGCCAGCAAAGGCCTTCTTGTTCAGGCAGACCTTCTTTTAATGACTGTCTGCTTTAAGAGAGAGTTCTGAAAACAGAACTGTTGTGCTTTTGTTCTTTTTGACATGTGTTTAGATCTGTTGTGATCTACTAGTTTCCATATTATTTTTGTTTAATTCCTGAAACTGGTGTTTTGCAGTCTCTTTGGAAACAAAGGTGAAAAACAAAACATCAGTACCAATTCAGAAACATGACTAGTTACCTCAGAACACCAAATGTATTCAGATAAGGAGAATTCTACAAGCAACCCTGATGGTGCCCATCTTTTCCTTTCTGTGCAGGTTTCATGTTTCTTATAAACTATCCGGATCAATGCAATCAGAGCAAAGGGAAGTGTCGAAAGAAATGTCAGCCAAACCAGAAAGTAATTGGGAACTGCAATGATTCTGCATATTGTTGCATAGCTCGGTAAGCCAAATCTATTTTTTTTTTAACGTATATAGAGTTGGATCCAGATGTAGTGACCTTTAGAGAGGTAGACACACATACACCCAAATTCAACAGGCTTTGTGTAGTCATCTCCCTCTGTGAGGAAGAGGTTGACAGAGATGCCTCCAGCGGGCTGTCTAGCCCCAGACCAGGGCTCCTGGGGAGTGATGTGACTGCCTTTCTGGGCGGTGCTCAGCAGACTTGCAGCTAAGGACTGTGCAAGGCAGACCCAGGCGGGGTCAGAACCACCACCCAAGGGGATCGCGGCCATTTCCCCAGACTCCCTAGACTTCACAACACAAACAGAGGCCATTCCTGCCAATGTAGGAGATAGAGACCAGGCAGTTACACTAGGCCAGCTAGCAGCAGAGTGGAGGAGAAGCCAACCTCAGGAGGAAGCTGGAGACTGGGAGGGCTATAAAAGCTGTGCCGGAGGAGGTGGAAGGATGTGCTGAAGGGAGGTAGGGTAGAGTCTCTAGATGTAATAATAGACGAGGAAGAGGAGGAAGGGACCTTGGGGATGTTGCAGAGAAACCAGGGAAAGCATATCAAGTTGAGGTAGATGCTGAGACCCTAGTACATCCCCAAGAATGGGACTATGCAATTAAGGAGGGTCATTGGATGGGGTAGTTAGTGAAGTTGTGGGTCCAGAAGGGAGAGGGGCTTAAACACCGATATCCTCGCTCAACCTCGCATCCTAATTACTGGGGGGAAAGATGCACCTGACCAAGGCTCCAAACCCCTGGGGAGTCCCAAGGAGAAGACCGCCCCCCCTCCCCAACACAACTGCATCACTGGAGGCAACTGTGCCAGAAGGCTTGCCTACATCATCCACAGGAGGAACTACAGCTGGAGTTGGAGATTGCTATGGGCCCAGAAGCAGGGTGCCTTATACGTTGCGTGCCCTGCCCTCATTGTGGTCATACCAGCCTTTGCTTCTCCGGGGCTCAAGCTTTGGAGGCCAGTGACACCCACCACTGAGACAAACTGGGAGCTTGAATTCCCCAGTGAAGTCCTCTGGAGGGAAGACCTGAGCCTGGGCTAGTGGAGTCAATTAGCCCCAGGGTTGAACTGTTTGCAAACTTGTCAGTTGTTAGTTTCCCCCTTCACAAGTTTCAATAAACCCTGTTGTTTTGGAGCAAGCTAGAGTGGAGTCTGGAGATGGAGGAGGGACCACCCCCTGACCAAAGAAGCGTTGGTGGGGCTCATACTAACTTAAATTCCATTTGTTTAATGGGTGAGCAAATCTGATTTTTAATAAGGCAACATGAAGTCATGCTTTGGTGAAATGGGCTCCTGGCACACTCCACTGAGGGGGGTGCCAGAGACATGACTAGCCATAAAAGTTGCAAAGGGACACACAGATATCACAGGAGATGCCATATCAAGAGCCCTTGAGCGCGGATACGAGAAGCCATTTGTTTCACAACTTTGCGCAGCTTTTCCAGTAAACAACCAGGCACGCACTTCGAAAGCTCCTCCTTGAAGCTTACGCATCCCAGGCCCTCACACAACATGCAAACCTGCAGAAAGGAGAGGAAAGCCCCCATGGCAGGAATGGTTTTAAGCAAGTAGCTGGGAGGGTTGAGAGGTCTGAGATTCCTGGTCTTCAGAAGGTGGGCAGGACAGAGGGGAACCAGCTCCGAGGTGTAACCAAATGGAATTCGATTGCATGCAAGCACAGAGCCTGGCAAGAAATGGATTTTCACCTGTTAGAAACCTAACTAGCTGAATAGCAACAATTTCTTATCCTTAATTATCTGTAGCCTGATTTTATGCTTTGCCTTAAAACCATTTCTGCTGGGAGGGCTTGCGCCTCTTTTCTGAAGGTTTGCATATTGTGTGAGGACTTGGGATATGTAAGCTTCAAAGAGTTCCTTTAGAAGTGTGCACCTGGTTATTTACGGGAAAAGCTGCTCTAAGGTATGAAACACATGGCTTCTCATATCCATGCTCAAGGACCTTTGATGGCATCTCTTGTGATATCTGTGTGTAACTTTTATGGCTTGTTGCGTCTCCGGCGCCCTCTTAGCGGGGTGCGCCAGGGCCCCGATTCACCACACATGCCTAGCTTAAATCCTGTTTATTTCAATGAGTCCGCTACTCCACGTATGACTGTCGGAATCTAACCTTTGGGCTATTTGATTTCAGGCAAACGAAGACATTAGACGGTGAATAAGGCTGTGAAACTTGGGAGACTTACTTTTTGGGACTATAGTCTCAGAGGCCAGAATCCTGTTCAGTCTTCAGCATAGTTGCAGTGTGCTGCACACAAGAGCAATCCGGACCTTTCTGTGGATCGTACCAAGCACAGTGGTACGATCCACAGAAAACCTCAAGCAGCTCTAAGCCAAACTGTAGCAGTGAATGACATGCACACAAAAGACTAGCTAACGACACCCATCAATCAGAGTGACAGATCATCTCCCTCCTCTTATCGCAACAATACACCCATAACAACAACAACAACAAAAACAATCTGATCACCATAATCACCCAATCTCCTGAAAAGGACAAAAAGCTGATCCCACAGCTATAAATACTCAACTGTCCCACAAACTACACCAGAACACGGACAGAGTTCTAACTCCTGTCCTCTGAAGATGCCCGCCACAGAGACTGGCGAAACGTTAGGAAGAAAAATCTCCAGAACACGGCTAATCAGCCCGAAAACCCTACAACAACCGTAACTTTTATTTATTTATTTATTTATTTAATATTTTCAACTCACCTTTCTCCTCAAAAATTACCCAAGGCAGCTTACAACAATTAAAAGACAGTATTTAAGTAAGTAACAATAAGTGTGCAGTACTAAAAGGATCGATGAATACAATGCCAAAAAACATAAGCACCACCAAAACACATTCAGTGCAGTAAGGTACAACAATATTAAAAACAAAACAAAACAAAACTCAGGGAACCAGTCACTGAGGGAAAGCTTGCCTGAAGAGAAAGGTCTTTACCTGCTTGCAGAAGGACAGCAAAGATGGGTCCAGTCTGGCCTCCTGTGGGATTGTATTTAGCACTATACAGTAAAAACAGTAACTGCTAATGTTATTTACTACTTTGCGGGTATTGGCATGACACTATAACTAATTCCTTTTAAAAGTAACTTCCCAAGCTGGGATCTCGCCCTTGGATGTCTCATTCAGAAGGAAACAAAACAGAAAAGTATGAATATGAATCATGGAGTTGGAAGGAACCTCTAAGGCTATCGAGTCCAACCCCCTGATCAAGGCAGGAACCTAAAATCAAAGGAGATCTGATAGACAGTCATCTAATTTTGTCCTGAATGCCTGCAGTGTTGGAACGCTCCCGCACCTCTCCCTTTCTATCCTTTCAGAGGTGCGGTAAAGCTAATGTAGCAGATGTGAGACGTATAATGTACAGAAAATGGAGATGTTATGACTGACTGAAAAATATCTTCCAGGAAACCACACGTGTGTCCTAAACATCCCTTACCCATTCGTGGATGAAGAGGTGAATGGGGAGGAATGAAGGCTGACAGGTAGGAGCTGAGTACAACACACCTAGAAAAGGCAGTGGGGGAAGTGAGTGTGAGGGAGGCAGTGCTTTGGGTGTGTGATGGTAGAAAAAAGTCTGCAACCATCAGCTGCTAGAAGGTTATATGCCTTGCTCCCCACATTGAAAAGGAGTTGTCTAGTTCATTGAAACGACCTTTCTCTGTGGAGTGCTGAAAATACAGGAAACATTTTCGCCCAGAATTTGTGAGATTTGCTGGCGCTGATAAGAGCAAATATTAAAGCAAAACAAGGCACATTCTGGAAAGGCTCTCTCTCTCTCTCTCTCTCTCTCTCTCTCTCTCTCTCTCTCTCTCTGTGTGTGTGTGTGTGTGTGTGTGTGTGTGTGTGTGTGTGTGTGTGTGCAGTCCAACTAGGGTGCAGAGGGTGAGAGATCTGAACTTCCCTATAAGACCTAGATTGTGTCTACACCACACAGTTGTAGCAGCTTGAGACCACTTCAGCCACATTTTCCATCTTATGGGTATGAGGAGTTTTGTGATGGGTTTTGGGTGGTTTCTTGGGGTTCGGAGCACTCTCAACAGACAAATGCCTCCACTCACTTATGGTGCAATCAGATGGCTACACATGTTTGCATCAGATCGCACCAGAAAGGGTCACTTTAATGGGAGCAAACTCCCTTGGAGTGACCCTTCCATCTGTTGGGAGAATCTCTGTAGCCCAGCCCCAAAAAGGACAAGACCTAAAGCAGGACTAAAATGATCCGGCTTGGGATCGGGCTGGAGCACATTTCCCTGTGCGTTGTGTGATCATCAGGAAGTAAATTGCACCGGACCACTCCACAAGCGGTCCAAACAGTGATCAATTTCCTAGTGTGCTCATTCCCTAAGTACATTGGTCTAAGTACATCACAAAACTACAAATTCCAGGACTCTGCAGGAGAACTGAGCTACCAAACTACTGAAATACTACAATCATAGAATCATAGAATAATTGAGATGGAAGGGACCAATAAGGCCATTGGGTCCAACCCCTTGCTCAAGGCAGGAATCCAAACCAAAGCAGATCTGACAGATGGTTGTCCAATTTTTTTTCTTTTGAATGCCGCCAGCATTAGAGCACTCACCACCTCCTGAGGTCATTGGTTCCATTGTTGTACTACTCTAACAGTTAAGAGGTTTTTCCAGATAGTCAGCCTAAATCTTGCTTTCTCTATCTTGCGCCAGTTATTATGTGTCCTGCACTCTGGGATGATTGAGAACAGATCCTATTCTCTTCTGACTACAATGTAGATGCAGTATTTCAATCTTAAGAACTACCATTCCTAGATTATTCTTTCTATAAGCATAAGGGAAGAACAGCTGGTGGAAGGGATCAAACAGGGCATTACCACAAGAGTCCAGTGGCCTCTTCATAACCCACTGGCTGAAATCCAGTTGTGTAATGTTAACTGCATAAGGCTAATGACATTATCAGATGCAGCTGTTGGGGGGGGGCAAGAAAAAAATCAGATTCACCCTACATGCACAAAGGTTCCAAGACTCCTTTGGAATACCTTTTATTCTGGGGAAGACTTGGGGCCCACAGGACAGGGGGAACAACTTCTTGAAAACTGCTGCCGGTCAATTTTTGAAAATTAAAGAATTCCATTGCATCTCGTGGCTCCCAAAGGCTTCCCCAAGACAAAAAGGAAGCAATGGAACCTTGAGGGACAGAATCAGACATTTTTAATTTCCTGAACACAGCTGCAACAGATGGTGTCACCAGCCTTAGGGGGCATCACCATATGCCACAGGATTTCAGCCTCTGCATTATGTTGTAAGCTACGTCTAGTGCCATCCACTACTATCAGAACATCAGAACTGAGGAGTAGCCACTTTCTTTCCTCACAGGTTGGTAAATGTAAAGGACCCATTTCGTGTTCTGCTTTTTGTCTTCTATGTTTCCTGGTCGACAGAGAACAACAGCAAAAAATGATACCAGGATCCACTGAACTGCCCTCATGCCTACTGTCACCATCACCACTAATAAATGCAACCCTGGGCAAGAATGAGAAGATCCCAGTTTCTTATTCCATTGTGGTCTTCTCCAACACAATAGGAAGGCACCTATTTGCTTCCTGCATTGCTGGAACCAATAAACCATAAATACAACCCTTCTGAGGTTCTGATCAACAAAGATTGATGATAACAAGCTGCACATGTTTCTCCAGTCCCCCCAGGACAGGCAGCACCTTGCCTTTGACACTCTTCCTGAGTGGTTATTCCAGCTAATCCTGCAGAAATAGTGCTAGGATGGTAACAGATGGTATGCTGTCATTAAGCAACAGTTTCCATTTCTACCTTTCATTTATTTTAGCTATCTAAAACATTCGTGAGTGAATCTTCGATCAGAAAAGATTCTGGTTTACTTATTTAGGAACAAACATACACACACTTCAATGGGCTGGTAGGGACAGAAGAATCTCATGGTACCGCAAGCCCTTATATTTATGGAAGATATTTTAAAAGAAAAACCAGTTGTTTCCATCAAATGTTTATTCTTTTTTAAAAATATATATATTAGGTTCTAAATGGAGACCAAACAAAATTCTCAACTGTCTCGGCCGGTTAAATTCAACAGGTGATTACTGAGTTCAAGATAATGTGCACAAAATATCTTTACCATGTTTGGTGTTTTTGTGAGAGGTGGGTATCCTAATTTTTAGACCACGTACTTCCATTGTTAATGTTTAAAACAGGGGCTTTTAGAGGTCATGCACTCTTAAGGTTAGTGTAAGTCAGAAGTTACTTGATGGTAGATGATAACACCAACTTCATAATGTCACATCACATCATTGTGTGCCGTCAAGTCAATTCTAACTTATGGTGACCCTTTTTCAGGGTTTTCCAAGGAAAGAATACTTAGAAGTGGTTTCTCCTTCCCTTCCTCCAGAGGGTGCCCTGGGACTGTGCAGCTTGCCCAAGGCTACACAGACTGGTTCTTCTTCCAAGAGGCTCAGTGGGCAATCGAACTCCCAACCCCTGGCTCCACAGCTGGATACCTAACTCACAGAGCTATCCAGCCAGCTATGCTGACACAGGACAACCATGAGCAAGTAGAGAAATGGAGGAAAGCTACCAACGGTTCCGAAGAATCATCACCAAGAAATGGCTGATGTTAAAACCCTATCAGAATAAAGCTGCACTCTCCCTTTTTTTGGAACGTCACTTGACCTCGCTGGGCAAAATCCTGTTGGTGTAACTTTGTGCCAGCGTAACCCAGATCAGGCACTGGAAACACTGAATTCAAATTAATGAAAGTTTCCTATCCCTCCCCTTTAAGGTCCTGAGACTTCCCAGGGTTCCCTTTTACGCCTTTAGTAGCTTTGGAAGAGTGGGGCGCTTTTAATAATAAAACAATCGCTGCTGGATCGTTGCTGCCAGGATCAGGACCGCCTCCAGCCATCCAGGGCATGATTTATTAATTACCAAATGTTTACCCCAGCCCATATCCTCAGGCTTTTGAAGGTCTCCCCGGGGCAAAAGGAAGCCCTGGGGAGTCTCAAAACCTGAAGGGGGGAGATAGATAGGAACTCCATGAGTTTAATTTAAATGTTTCCAGCATCTGATCTGGGTTACGCTGGCACAAAGTTACACCAACAGGATTTTCCCCAGAGACATCAAGTGACCTTCCAAAAGGAAATCAAGCCTTATGAGGAAAGGCTGAAAGAACTGGGCATGTTTAGCCTTGAGAAAAGAAGGGTGCGGGGTGATAGGATAGCACTTTTAAAATATTTGAAAGGCTGTCATACAGAGGAGGGGCAGGATCTGTTCTCGATCAACCCAGAGTGCAGGACATGCAACAATGGGCTCAAGTTAAAGGAAGCCGGATTTTGGTTGAATATCAGAAAAAACAACTTCCTAAATGTTAGAGCAGTACGACAGTGGAACCAGTGACCTCGGGAGTTGGTGAGTGCTCCCACACTGGAGGCATTCAAGAGAAACTTAGATTAACATAGATTAGAAAGAAAAACAAGAACACAGCCAAACAGCCTGGAAAACCCACAACAACCATCGGATCCCAGCCGTGAAAGCCTTCGAGAATACATTAGATTATCACCTTTGATTGTATTCCTGCATTGAGTAGGGGGTTGGACTTGATGGCCTTGTAGGCCCCTTCCAACTTCACTTTTCTATGATTCTATGAACTGGGTTCTGCAACAAGTTTTTGCCCCTTGTCTCACAGCGTGCCACTGCTCGGAAGACACTGTCCTTTGTAGCTACTTCTCAGAGCTCAGAAATGGGTGCACCTAGATCAAAAGTCTTAGCAACATGTTGGGCTCCAGACATCCAAGGGCTCTGAGCCCAAGATGCACTGCCAGTAGGTCTGATGGTGAGATGTGTAAAAAGCATTCTCACTAATGCAAGAACTCAAATCAAGAGGGCAGGATAAAAAAATATTTCAGGATAACCGTCAAGATTAGTCAATTCATGATAGAAAATCCTTTAAAGACAAAACTACATTTAAAAGAATTTAGAGAGTTAACTGGGTTACAGATAAATTGGCATATATCAGAAATGATCGTGTTCAACGATCATAATGATCATGTGCCGTCAAATCAATCTTGACTTTGTTGTTGTTTAGTCGTTAAGTCGTGTCCGACTCTTCGTGACCCCATGGACCAGAGCACGCCAGGCCCTCCTGTCCTCCACCGCCTCCCAGAGTTTGGTCAAATTCACGCTGGTAGCTTCGGTGACACTGTCCAACCATCTCATCCTCTGTCGTCCCCTTCTCCTCTTGCCTTCACACTTTCCCAACATCAGGGTCTTTTCCAGGGAGTCTTCTCTTCTCATGTGATGGCCAAAGTATTGGAGCCTCAGCTTCAGGATCTGTCCTTCCAGTGAGCACTCAGGGTTGATTGACTTATGGTGTCACTTTTCAGGGTTTTCTGGGTAGAGAATATTTAGAAGTGGTTTACCATTCCTTTCTTCTGGCAGTGTCTTGAGACTGTGCAGCTTGCCCAAAGCCACACAGGCTGGCTCTACTCCCAGAAGGCACAGTGAGGAATGGAACTTCCAATCTCTGTCTCCACTGCCAGATGCCTAAACCACTCTGAAAAGGAAAACAGGCATCAGCACACAAACAAAAAAAGAGGTCCCAGAGAATGAGGAAGATGTTAAATTTGCTCGTATTAATGTAAGCACTGGTATACAAATATAGTCTCAATTAGACATAATTGATGTAATTTAATTAGAAATACAAGATAGCTGAGTTTACTGCAGAAGGACTTTAGCTATGGCTATCATGGGTAATAGTATTGTG